>OY756405.1:9057347-11457347 GCA_963576865.1 Anania hortulata | reverse complement strand
TTTGAAATTTCAAAACGCTCAAATATACAAGAGTTTTTTGTGCTAATTTTGTGTTCGTAAATGGAACGTAAGGAATGCACGAAAATATTTCCACTATTTCCCACCAATGCGTTACTGGACGTCCCGACTAAAACAGCCAGTTCGACTTGACCTCTCGCCCTTCTTCTTTCACTAGCCAAGCAAGACTTGAATATAACGAGGGATGAAGTAATGAATTCTCGGGGGTCAGTGTAGGTTGGACAATATTTTAAAACCGCCAACCTAAATTATTCTGAGCTGACCCTATGCGACGCATTCTTTATTCAAATTCGAATTTATGTTTTTTAATTAATGCTGCCTTCACTTAGTGTTGAAAGAAGGTTTTGATTTTGAAACTGGTACACTTGCAGTTTGAAACTCAAAGTCGGTTACATTATTTGTGTTATCTTATTTATAGGAATATCGGTCTGTCAGAATGTTTGAACGTTTCAGTTTGATAATATTAGGTGTGTGTAAATAAACAGTTGTTTACAAGTGTCATCGTTCTAAACAGCTGTCATTTATCCTGCCCGTGCAGACCCTTATCACGTCGGTTACGCCATCTGTCGCGAACCACTAGAACTAAACGACTACTTGAATACTGTTTGTTGTTGGAATTAAGATAATTAATTTTGTTTTGATGTATTTAATGTCTACTTGCTTAACTGTCTCAAATCTAGGTTTGGCTTAACATTAGGACCACTTGCGAATCTTACTACTTTTCCTAATTTTTTGACTTGTAACCGTTTTTCCTGCCAGTCGTTACTGCTAATACAAAAACCTTACAAAAGAAAAAGGTTTACACCTCTGTTTTAAATATTATTATATTTTATATATTATTTTTACAGATTATAATAAGAACGCTCAGTTCTCAATATAGCCATTTCTCGCCATTTTATCGCATGGCGTGAAACGAAGTTATCGCTTGTTAGCAGTGGTGCAATATACTTCTACTATCTCTCCGCGTATTGATTTTACACTCACTGTGGTGCCTTTGTATTTCATAAAACAATTTGACCTATGCTCTGTCATTTTCTTTGTAGTTTTCAGTAAATTCTGAAAGATACTCGATGTAATTAAGGTACCACTTGCACAACCTTGTGATATCTTTTTTATAAGTCCCAAAGAATTTATAATAATGTTTCTGTAGTCCGTTGTTTAGTCGCTATAGTCGATTTACTAAATCCTACTAAGTCCAAAGTGAAATAGCTGAAAACTTTCATCGGGAGTGAATGTACGTTAAAATTAGGAAAACGATCCGTTTTGTCGTGAAGGATGTCAACAACGAAAAAGCACAACTAAAAAAATATCCCAGGTAATTAGTAAATATTATATTATTATTTATATTATTATATATATTATTTATAAAATAAACGTTATTTTAAAAACATTGTTTCTTCATTCTCAACGCTTGGCATATTAAAAAGCAACGTCATCTATGATGCAGTTTACCTGTTGACAGCATAGTTTAGATTAGTTTTAATAGATGGCGTTAGTGTGTCATGTATGGGGAAAGTGTAGGGTGATTGGTTCTGACCGTATCTTTACTATTTAAACAAAAAAAAAACACTTTTCCATACTATAGCCGACCTTTTTTTGACGACCTCCGTAGCCGAGAGGGGAGCATAACGGACTTGGTGTCGCTATCTCTGAGGTTCCGGGTTCGATTTCTGGTCGGTTCAATGTAGAAAAATAACTTTTCTATATTGTCTCGGGTCTGGGTGTTGTGGTACCGTCGTTTCTGATTTTTGTAACACAAGTGCTTTGGCTACTTACCACAGGATCAGAGTAATGTATGTAATGTTGTTCAACACCAATACCTATAGCCGATCAGCAGCTGGTTGGTTGGTTATATCATATACCTACATTAAACATTTTTCTAGATTTCGAATTTTATCCGTTTGTAAAAAGTTGCGCTGTAGAAAAATAGAACTTTATTTGTATGTGTGTTCTTCCCTATTTTATCCCTATCATATATTTTCTCATCACTTAAATGACACTGTTCCTAAGTGGTGCTTACCAAAACAATATACCATATTAATAAAGATTTCCCGCAAAAAGTACCATAACCCGGAACGAACCGCAAACATTTGATATCGATCCACTCGTACGCGCGCAATATCGCCGATCCTAAACAAGCACGTGTATCGTTATAATATATTAGACGGCGTTACATTAATACTAGCTACTTTCCAGTGGTACGCTTCCTTCATGCTGAACATCAAATAGGTACAAACATCAGCAACCTACCCAAAAAGTTAAAATTCACTAAACCGATTTTCAACTTTAAATCCGACATGTAGAGATCAATATGAATTGCAAAAATTTGACGTTTTGTGGTAGGTTGACGTGCTTTTGTCTGTACCTAGGGGGTGATTCTACTGCTTAATTAGGTAACACACCTTTTTTTTTCTATTTGTATTTGGCCCAATATAAAAAATTGCTATATTTGAGCAGTGTAATGTTTCGGGGAACGTTCCCCATGCAGGGAATATTCCCCAATATTCCCCATACAGGGAATATTCCCCGCAAAAAAATGTTTCCCGCATAAGGGAATAAATAAATATAACTATTGAACAATCTCACATACATTTCTTTGATCCTATGGTAAGTAGCCAAAGCACAGAAATTAGACACAACGACGGTACCACAACACCAAGACCCAGGACAATATAGAAAAGTATTTTTTCAACATTGACCGACCGGGAATCGAACCCGGGACCTCAGAGATAGCGACACCAACAAGTCCGGTATGCTCGCCTCTCGGCTACGGAGGTCGTGAATGTTCCCGGGAACGACACATCTCTATCACCAGTGATCGGAATAGGTAGATTGATTTGATGTACTATGGTAATGCTAGCATAATATGGATATGCCTTTTTTTTTTTTTCAAAAACTGATACTAAGAAATTCCGGAATCCCGGAGGCATGTCCATATTAACATCAATTTTTGAGATCATTGACCCCAAATCAATCTACCTTATTCTCAGGGGCGTGCATCCCATATAGGCTATTATGCAAAGCCTACCTTCATAAAAAACCGACAGAACAGCTAACCACAATTATTAATTACGTATTCAACAATAAACAATAAATATTCTGTAACCATTTTGTCGTCTACCTGTACTTATTCCTTACTAAAGCGCGCAACTTAGATTGTTACTGTGCAATTTAACCAATGTGAGGCTGCCGCGAGATCGCCTACTGTTTCACGCAAACTTACTCAATTTTCACTCACAGCCTACCCCTATCTGACACCAATGCACGCCCCTGCTTATTCTGATCACTGCTAATCACACGCGATTGACGACTGATTCTATTCATATACTCGTACAACAATGTACTTTTTGTTAGCAACATTGGAATCTGATATAAATCTATATCACGTGCTTATTGGAAAATGATCCATTAAATTATTGTTTATTATGCAAGATTCGATAGTCTGATTTTAAAAAGGAAAATTTGCCTTTTATTTTTGTTGTTGCGATTCAGGTATTCTGGAAAAAAAATTGAACGAGTATGGTAACTACTAGATAAAGATTTGTATTAGCAGTATACGTACGTAGTAGTAAATAGACTAGTTTACTCGAAATAAGTCCTTGTAACTTCCTTTATGCACAAAGTAATCGTATTTACAAATCTTTTACAAAAAACTACTTGTTTTCACATTTCAAATCCCTAACTTAAAATGTTACGTTCCAAAAAAATCTTATTAAACCGACACTACGCGAGTGGCGATTGGTTCCCGCGATTCAAACGAACCAAAAAAATAGCGAAAAAAGTAAAAAGTACCCAGCAATAGACGTCGATCACGCACGACACTATCAGTGGAATCGAAAATACGAATTTCAATCCGAATATGTAACGAATTGGCTGTGTGATTGCATTCCCTTGCCTCAAAAAGAGAGGCGAAAATCAATCTTAGTTCTCTGACGTAATTTTTTATCTGCATTTGACATTGAGACAAAATGATTTTTTAATAACATTAGAAATCTTCTACTTCGCTGTATACTAAAATATTATAATTTGTATAGTAGAAAAGTCAAAATTTTTGATACTTTCTGCCAGGATTTTATGCGGGAATGTTTTTAAAAAAATACGTATTTTTTTAACGAATATCTTTTACCGAATAAAACTTTTTATTTTGATCGTAAACAATGATGTTAGAAGCTACTTGCCTAAACTTAACGTTAGTCAAAGTCAAAAATTTTGAATTTCCTACCCCGACCGTAGGCTCGCGTAATTACTCCGACTTCAAAGGGAAACTTTGCCTTTAACTAACAAGACGACCGCCATCTTTGTAAGGGCCAATTATATTCATAGATGGATGATCACGAATATCGTACTTACATATTTTAAACTCACAACTTGTGATAATGATTCTTGAATGCTTTTAAAACGAGACAGTTGATTGTTTTGTCAATTTGTCAATGAATATTTTTGTAACCTGATAAAAAAAAACATTTTTTTAAATATACTTGAGATCAGAAGAAGGCAGTATGAGTTTTAACTAGTTCTGTTCGTAAATGAACTCTTATAGATTTTATTGTTGAGGATCGAACTATTTTAGGACAGTAAATTTTTATGTCACTATGTTAATTAAGAGCTGTGGATTTTGTTAAATAAATAAACAAACATGAAAGCCTTGTGTTATAAATCCCATTAGAATTCAAACGCTGTGAAACTTTTGAGTTCACTCATCAGATATATGTAAAGAACAAATTAAACTCGTGTTTACTTGAACATAAATTTACTTTTTTCAACTTATTAGCAACGTAAAGCCCGTCCGTAATGACCACAGAGTACCAAAAAGAAACCATAATCAGACACAGAATATAATATCGATTGTGAAGTTAACTAACACAATCGATATTATTCGAATTGGTTATTAATTTGTAATAAGTAACACGTTATAACAATATTACAGTAAATAATAAAATATGATATAATTAAATTCAAACATATATATATAGGTAAAACATCTTGTTTTGTAATCCTGTTCGCGTACCACTGAACCAGATGGTGGTCAAATATTGAACTAGATAACATGTAATCAGTATCTTGCCTCCGCGATCAACGTGTTGCTATTCTTTGGGCGTAGTCAAATTTTTATATTCAGGCTTAATTTATTGCTTTTCGCAATTAATATTACTCACCAGTCAATCTTTTTTAAACGTACAATAAAAGTTAAACCTGCTGGACTACTCCGGACTAGTGTAAATCACAAAAATAGCTGGAAAAAACATTTTACTATTTTGTTTAATTTTTTTAACGTTACCTTTATAATGTCATCAAAACCAGCCTGATACCTACAAATAGTACAGCCAAAGATATTTTTTTACGAATGCGAAAATACCTTTACCCGACCTATTATTAACTTTTGGAAATAATAATGCTTTTTAAAAAAAAAAAAGTGACATTTAACGTCCCGTTCAGGTGCAAATCGGGACTTATCCCCAGACTCCTGAAAATCGGGTCGTCCCGCGCAAATCGGGACGCCTGGCAATAGTACTCTTGACTGGCATAGCACTATATATATATATATAGGCACTTGAAATAGCTAGAGACTGTCATCGGGAGTGAATGTACGCTAAAATTAGGAAAATGATACGTTTTGTCGTGAAAGATGTCAACAACGACAAAAGCACAACTAAAAAAAGATTCAAGGTAATTAGTTAATATTATATAACATGTAATCAGTATCTTGCCTTGCGATCAACGTGTTGCTATTCTTTGGGCGTAGTCTAATTTTTAAATTCAGGCGTAATTTATTGCTTTTCGCAACTAATATTACTCACCAGTCAATCTTATTTTAAACGTACAATAAAAGTTAAACCTGCTGGACTACTCCGGACTAGTGTAAATCACAAAAATAGCTGGAAAAAACATTTTACTATTTTGTTTAATTTTTTTAACGTTACCTTTATAATGTCATCAAAACCAGCCTGATACCTACAAATAGTACAGCCAAAGATATTTTTTTACGAATGCGAAAATACCTTTACCCGACCTATTATTAACTTTTGGAAATAATAATGATTTTTAATTTCTTTTTTTATTTATCGGGACATTTAACGTCCCGATCAGGTGCAAATCGGGACTCATCTCCAGACTCCTGAAAATCGGGTCGTCCTGCGCAAATCGGGACGCCTGGCAATAGTATTCTTGACGCTGCAAGCCTTACAGACTTAATTTCCTCCCTCGTAGGCAAGAAACATTGTTACCACGAAATATATCAATATTTTATGATTACAGACCTCGTCTTATTTGTTATTTCTAGTCTAAGGATCCTCAACAGTGGCTCTACTCCGTAAAAAATCTGTATGAATCTGATTGGTCATTTGACGAAGCGGCAAAAGGGTACGTTTTGTTAGTACGAGTACATACCTAAATTGGCCCTTATTTCGGCATATAGAAATGAAAAGTGGGATTCGAGTATCTTACATCGTTATTACGCTCTGTAAGATATTTTAGGTTGACCAAAAAATGAATGAAGCATTATCGTCGTTGCAAGTACCTACTATACTAGACATGCCTCCTTTTTTTTTCTTTTTTTTTACTTTATGCCTCCTAGGACAGCTTACAACAATGTTAAGAGTTGTAATGGACACAGATTTTTGGAAGTGTAGATAGTAGTAACTCGTAATAAGTTGATTGATGTTAATAAAAACACATTGGTAAGGTAGTATTATTCGCAATCTCATAGGCACCTGATGCTAAAATCAGATGTTGTTAATGGAGGAAGTCAAGTTTCAGTAACAAAAAAATTTTTTCTTATAGATTCTCGTATTTTAGTAGGAACAATATTCTAAAAGAAAAAAATACAATATATTTTTAAAAGAGTGATTGAACTGGTTCGTAAGGATAAGAAAATCCTTGAATACTAAATAAAAAAGATCCATAACGAGTAGAGACAAAACTGAAAATAATACAAAATAAAAAACGAGACAGAAATTAATACAAAAAGTTAGCTGTGGTTCAGGTCCTTGATACAATTCTGGGGTCAAACTAAAATTGTTTTTGTCACCATTGTCTCTGAATCCTCAAGCAAATATTGACGAACCAACTGTCAAAATTGACAGGCGATATGGATGAGTACACTGAAAGGCTTTATAATATTACGTTTGCAGCAATGAAATGAGGTATCAAATGTGACTGTAAGCAACATACTTATTTGCTCCGTTTATTGAAGACAGAAGCCGCCAATTTTTTCCGTCTTAAGAAACAAAAAAATAGCATAGGTTGTCGTCATCATCATTTCAGCCATAGGACGTCCACTGCTGAACATAGGCCTCCCCCAGTAACTTCCAGATTGGCCGGTTGGAAGCGGCCCGCATCCAGCGGCTTCCTGCAACCTTTACCAGGTCATCTGTCCACCTTGTAGGTGGACGTCCTACGCTGCGCTTGCCGGTACGTGGCCTCCATTCCAGAACCTTTCTGCTCCATCGGCCGTCAGTTCTACGTGCTATGTGCCCCGCCCACTGCCACTTCAGCTTATCCGTTGGGTTATGTCAGCAACTTTTGTTCGTTTACGAATCTCGTAGGTTGTCGTTTTTGTTCAATTTATCAAGTAACAACGTCATTGCAGCGACCTTCATCGATTGAAGGCTGCGAAATATGCCAGTAAACACTTCTGCTTTCAGAGCACGCCTCGGATATTATTTATCGGACTATTAAAGATGTTGAGTAATGCTGTTACTGAGCGATAGACATAGTAAATCTTATATTATGTTAGCTCGTTGACGGATATTATCGATGAAAACCATTTAATCCAATCTATGCAAATTGACCCGTGTAAGGCTTTTAACACGTTCCAATTTTTGCCCTGCCATCTTCTTGCGTGTGTGTAAGTTATTTATAAAGCCATTACATAAAAATCTTTATTCAGTTCTATCGAAAGGACTAGAGTGACGCCTTTGAACGGATTTTTATTTTATTTGAATTTGTCAAAAAAGTATTTTTGTTTTTGTAGTTGTTTACAAACTATTTCCTTAATAATACAGTCAGGTAGGTTATGATTTTTGCACTTGATTGGCGTAGTAGCCCGATAATGAAACTTGAACAAGATTCCCGGGTTTGATTGACGGTGCATTTTTTTATTGAATCAGCCCACCTAGCATGACCACCAAAACACGATGTGATATAACATGATATAGCGATATATCGACACCAACTGTCAACATATAGTAGATATAGCCGTCATTTTGATTTTTTATCGAACTAGCGATCATAATATGTGACGTCACTGGCACGGCGATTCAACATGGTGGCTATATCTATCATATTTGTACAGTTGGTGTCAATACATCGCTATATCATATCATATCTTATCGTGTTTTGGTGCTCATGCTAGGGCAGCAAATCTAGGTGCTAGGTGCAGACACTTAATTTGTCAGGAGACGTATTTTTGAAGCATTAGAATATATCTCAAATTCGAACACGAAAGCAATTCGTGTATGAAATTCATTTCTATTACTCACGACTTTACGCATTTTTGAATCACTCGAAATAGGTGTTACTATTAAATTGAAATCTTGTAACTATTTTTGTTTCACGCAGAAAATATTATAAACCTTAAAGCAAAAACTCATTAACGAACGTAAATAAAAAGTTATTATGTCAAATTTCTGTCAAACATACGTTTCTTGTCAATGTAATTCTTCCGTACTTTCCACTAGTAGAAAACAAAAACGAGTGGTCGTTGCAGAATTCACGGAATGAATTTTCAAAAATAGTGATTTTAGGAATTTGCATGCGAATCTTGAGATTTCGTATTCGGATTGGAATTCGACTGTTTCAAAAATACGTCTCCAGGTCTGTCACCTGTCAAATTAAGTGTCTGGTTCTTCGTATTACGATGTTAATTCCTTACTTCGAAATCATGACAATTGGTGTGTTGACTGGCGCTTGATTGTTTGTTAATTTATTATTATTATTGTGATAATTTATCAAAATTTTCTAAAAGAGTCATCGCAAAACATATCACAATAAACTGACATAATCACTACGCAAAAGTCAAACAAAGAAGTCAGGTTATTGTGACATTTGGAAGCGTCAGTCAATTTGAAAATTAGTTTTTGATCAGCTACTTTTGATGCTGACTGTACTATATGTATTTCAGTATCGGACCTTCAAACGTTCTCTATAATGCAAAATTAAGACACAACACGGATTAATTTATCAAAGAAAATAAATTATCTTGATAATTTCGAACTCAGCCTGCCTAGCAAGAGCACTAAAAACACGATATGATATGATATAGCGAAATATCGACACCAACTTTTAAAATATGATAAATTAGCCGCGATTTTAAATTTTTATCGAAACAGCGATCTTAATATGTGACGGCGATTCAACATGGCGGCTATATCTATCATATTTTTACAGTTGGTGTCGATATTTCGCTATATCATATCATATCGTGTTTTTAGTGCTCATGCTAGGCAGGCTGGCCTACTGCTTTGTATTCTACTGTGATGTAACTCTTCAGAATTTAATGGACGACAAACTTTCCTCTTTCAGCCTTAATTTGACTTTTATAATTCGATTACATGACTTAAGTTAGAAATCACGGTCTGATCCACAAAGGGAGGTTTTGGTTTGGTTTACTTATAAGATACTTAACGAATTAGGGCGGTTCAATTAATTTGGAGCGACAGTGGAAAAGCCTGGTTAAAAAAGGTGAAATCTTCCTTTTAATGGCTGACTTCTTGAGTGACGATACTGACGATTCATAGGCGGCCACTTAAGTCCGACAGTCTACAGTTTAAAAAGGCATATCAAATTAGAAAAATATACAGATGCGTCTTTTTTCACAGATTCCGAATAATAATGAATATTACTCAGTTCGAAAAATAATATTCAGATACTTCTTTTTTCCTCGGCTGTGCTTAACAAGCAAAAGATTGCCATCATCATCATTCCCTGAGACTGAGAGATCTAATGTATCTCTGTATCCTCTTCGCTTGAGGGTCTCCTACATAAAACCGTTTTTAAAGTATACCTAAGTAAACACAACAGATTTAACAGGCCGAGTGGCGAGCACGCCGAACTTGGCGTCGCCATCTCTGAGGTCGCGGGTTCGATTCGCGGCCGAGTAGAAAACGAACTTTTCTATATTATCTGTACAGGTACCGTTGTTGTTTCTGAATTTATACCACAAGTGCTTTAGCTTTCTATCTTAGACGTATGTGATATTGTCCAATATAAAAAAGGCATATGGAACGTAAGTTACCTTTTTATTTTAATAAAAATCATATAAACAAACATACTTATAATGTACTTATTTTATTCAGCAGTGATTAAGGGGATAAAGTCAGCAACCTACCTCATTGGATTATCCCTTGGTTGAAATAATTATGACAAAGTCCTATTTAATTAAACCAAAATTAAGTTTCACCCTTGCAAAACGTATATCTTTCTCATCCGAAAAGGGCTTCCCGATAGTAATATTTCAGGTTTTAATTAATAAAATAGTCATATGGCAGCAGTTTTAAAATTAATTAAGTTGATTTTAATCACAGTCTCTGTAAAACAGCCATTCCACTACACTTGATTAATATGGATAGATTTTATATGCTGTTTATACAGGGCGTCCCGTAATTCAAGGATAACCTTGAAACCTCATATTTTATACATCAGAGTGAACAACTTTAGTTCTATGACTTTTACAATTTTTTATGAAAATATATCAACTACCCGTACAAAATTATTGAACAGCCAATTTAATTTGTATAGAAAGACAAATATAAATACAAATTTTTAAAAGTCTAAGCAAAAGTTGTTAACTATGTAGTAATGTAGTATATAATAGTGGTTACAAGGTAATATTAATTTACTCACAACTAAAACCTCTGTTCAAACTTTATATTTGTCGTGAAAGTGTATTTTATGCGTTAGGTAACTACAAAAATAAATAACGTTTATGTAAATGAAATCCTGATTTAATCTATCATCTGTTGCTTATCAGACATTCGGGGTGTTTTTTATGACGTCAAATTGACTTTCGGGATGTTTTTTCTGACGTCGAATTGACGTTACATCGCCATGACAGACGAAAATTGTGCCCTAGGTACTACTCTTACAGCAGCAACTAACCGAGAACGAGTTGTATGTCTGAAATTTATAACCTACAATGACGTGTCTCTACTGAGTGTCTACCAATGCCGTTATCTGAATGCTCTTCTAAAACCGAATAAATTGGATTTAAAAATATATATTTATATCATTAAAAATATACGCCGGATTCACTGATCTAGAAGTTAAAGGAATTAACATCAGAATTAATTTCTTGTTCGTAAATGATAAGTTTAATAAGATTAGATAAATAAAAAAAAATGCAATGATATTGCGCCAGACCACACACACGTGTCATGATCTTTAGTAAGGAATTGATATCCTTGTGTTACGAAGTACCAAACAGTATATTTTCGGTGTCTCCTAGCACACCCAACCCAAACAACAATTTAGAAATAATTGTTTTTCTAAATTGACCCGTATACCTGGGATCAAACCGTGTGACCAATTGCTTTCAAGGGGATAAAAATAAAATGGCTGTAAAAATAACATGAACTGGTTATCTACAAGATCTTCGAAATTTTGGCTCGAACAAACTCGCGTAAAGAGTAGGTTTCCCTAGTATTCGGTCGTAACCGTGAGACATAAATTAATTGTGTGGTGTGTACTGAATCATTCGTCCTGCTGGATTGGATGTCTGATTTATTTGAGCTGTACTTTATGTTTCAAGCGGTATGCGAAAATTCGATTTGCCCGCCCCCGTGACATGGGTGGTGGGAGGGTAATTAGTTTCTCGCTTTCTGCATGTAGGTTTGAGCTCAATTCTTTTCCAATGCCTTCTGATGTGGGTCACCTTGAAGTAAAACATGGCCTTGCGCAAAAATATGGAGATTTGCCAAATGACAGGGTTAGTGAAAATATGTTGGTATGCAAATCGAGCTTAATTTATAAATTGTGTATAATAAGCACTGCAGTGCGATCATGACGTTCGTCATTTGCTACAAGCTACAAAGAAATAAGTGGTTGAAAAAACTAAGCATGTAACACGGAAAACCTATGCTGCTTTTCAGACTTTTTTTTTTTTCAAATACATATTAACAATCGTTTAATATGGCTCTTATGCAAACAAAATTACATGCATGGTATGGACTCTTATACGATGTTATTTTACAGATATTTTTCGAATTAATTTCTTGTTGTCAAATGATTACTATCATTAATTATGTCAGCATATTGCAGTTCACTGCTGGACATAAACCTCCCCGAAAGAACGCCAAAGAGTACGATCCCCCGTTTTCTTCATTCAGCTATTGCCAATCATATATTACTATTATTACTTGTAATAAATTTTTGGTAAAGCGTAACTTATCAGATTAGTATTCAACGTAAAAGACAACAGACAATAAAGTTAAACTATTTACCATTTATGGTAAGTTGTCTCCTACCAGGCACGCATAACTAGCGCGGAAGTCAAACACCATGCTTCCCTTCTCAATTCATTAAGTAACAAGTTAAAGTAAGTTACAGTTCACATGTTGATTGCGAGTTAGAACAGCTCTCTGTGGCCTTGTTTGCCTGGTACATATCTCAAAAAATACGCGAATCTCAACCTTACTACCTCTTATATAAGAACTAGTAAATACCTTGTACTCTTCGACTTACCATAGGCCACTGTTAGAACTTAGTTAATTTACTTTATAGTCTAATAAAATAGTGAACCACATGGTTTGTTGGTAGCGTTATTATTATGGTGTAACTTACAAAGAGTAATTAGCACGACAATATTTTACAGTAATCTCTTAAGAGCCGTGGGTAGTATAGTAGATTGTTCCCTTATTATAAATGTAAGTAAATGCTTGTCTTATCATTATGACGACTAGTCGTGGCCGCGGTTCAGTCCCCATGCATAACGTGTAGTAAGTAGTAAATATTAATATTGTTTTACAATTTCCAATTTGACAATAAATTTGCGACATCTAGGTTAATAGGGATGACGACTGGGTAAAGAAAATGAAATTCTATTTAGTCTGTCAGTTACTAGTAGATTATCAAAAAATAATGAACTCAACTTTTCTTTTGTCAATCAACCAAACAATTACGAAGATAAAGCGCGTCAAAGTTTGGGTGACATCTCACTTCTAAGTAAAAATTTTAACTAGACGTGACGTCATGCATATTTTGATTATGTGAAAAAAGAATAAAAAAACGTGTCTAATACTTTTTGATGATCTACCTGATAGACAAAGAAAAAAATGACAATGATTCATTGATTGAAATCGAACAAGTAGTCCCAGTGTACCTTCTGTTACCTACCTCCAAACAGACGGAACCTCTTTATAATAGTTGGAGAAAAACATTAACATTATTTTACATACCAAATATTTTTTTAATTCATCATCATCATTTTAGCATAAGACTTTCACTCCTGATTATAGGCCCCAACTACTTCCAGATTGGCTGGTTAAAAGTGGCTTGCATCCAGAAGTTTTCTGCAACCTTTACCAAGTCGTCTGTCTACCTTTTGGGTAGACCTGCTAAGCTGCGCTTATTTTTAATTACGTAACATATGTAATTGTATGGTTTTTGTTTTTCCATATGCATGAGGTTGAACAGATTATTATCAATATTAGGTTACACATTTTAATGTAGTCTTACTCTAAACAACTACATATAAACTCTCCTCGACTTAAAACTAACTAAATTTCCAGTCGTCAACGCTAGACGACCTCTGCCACCCATATCACCACGAATAGTAAAATTAAATGTAACAACTCGCTTTTGTTGTAGACTGTACACAGTGGTAAAATGCCGTGATGCGGGTCAAGCTTACTCAGTGACATCTGACGTCGCATTCAATTCAGCTTAAACGACTTCTAATTATGACACAGTGGGTATGAGGCTGCGGGAATTAGGATATTGTTTGGCGATGACGAAAATTGGGTGATGGTATTAAGTTCTCAAGACTAATTTATGTGTGTAGGGTCTTGGGGACATTCGAAAGTGAAATTGATATTGCGAATTCGTTAAGGCTGCCGTCTTTAATTTTAATTGTACAGTTATCAACACAATGTTGTAATTGTGTTTTACTTTAGACGTATGCATCCTGCTTATATTTAGTATGCATGTTTCAAAGATTTTGGACCTGAAAGTATGTATGAAAGGTCTTGCCATGTAAACGCTCCTTACAATTAACTAATATCTGAATAAATGGGGCAGGCGTTCTTGCATAAGATTCACACGAAATTTCGTTTTTTCCTCTTGTTACTTCTTTTATTACAAAGTTTTGCGGAATACTCCCCACTGGCGTCAAGGAAAAACTAATGATTAATTAAATTAGGAAATTCGTAATTTGGTCGTTAATGAACAAGTCTCTGGGCCTGATAATGAATACGATCAGTCTCTTTTGTCTTTAGCGAGCTTTGTCTTTGTATTTTATTATGCTGTCATTACAATATGAGGTATGGTATTTAAATTTGAGAAATCCGTTGAATAATCACAAGTTATAATCATATTTTAGGCTAGAGATCATTAAACATGCAGCCAATAATTTAAATTGTAAGCTTGACTTTAACTGTCTGTACGGCTCATTGACCTACATTGTATCAAGTTTTCCCAATTGATAGTGATCTCTATTTGTTCGCTTTTAAGTTGAAAATCGGCTGAGATTTTTTTGTTGTACCTAAATTCGTAAGCTGACGTTACAACCTACCGCTTTTAATGATGTTTTTAAAGTTTAGCTTCTCATTTCAAAAAAATCTCGTATACCTGCTTACCCCACATGTCTTCTAACAGCATTTATACCAGCTTCTGGGTAGAAACACTCAGAAATGCCACCACGTGCGTGTCGAAACGTGTAGAGACAGAACATTACCCTGCTCTGACGTGGTCGGGTAAAAAACGCTCAAGACAAAATTTCAAAGTAGACCCGGGTTCCGTATCTTGGAAATTTGGAATATTAAACAGTCTATTGGTGTTTCAAACAATTTCTTTGGGCAATTTTTTTTTCTGTGATTAATAGTGATTGAGATGAAATACTTTTATGAGGGGCCAACACTAAATCGTGAAAAAAAACCAGGTTCCAGAGAAAACTCTTACCAACATACACATACAACATACCTACTTATAAAAAAATAAGCTTGTACCAAGGCGACTTCTTAAATACGTTTATAAACATCCATGACCTAGGTACAAATTGTCGTGCTATCACACTAATATGAGTAGTAAGTTAATTATTGTGTATTCATCATCATCATCATCATCATTTCAGCCATAGGACGTCCACTGCTGAACATAGGCCTCCCCCATTGACTTCCAGATATTATATTGTGTATTATTATATCTAAATTATTCTAACAAAATTGAGAAGATTTGACAAAAAAAAAACAGAATGACAAAGAAATTGCATGTTGTACGTAATTCGTAGGTATATCGTTTTTGTCATTTAAGTAGGAACCCTAAACCGTCACAACCCTAGAAAAAATCGTCTATCCTCATTCGTTAAAACATTCCAGTTGAATCACGTACAATCACGACCATTAAGATGGTTTTCATTCAATTTAAGACCTTCTTTCAATGTTCTAAGAACTATCCTTGGTCTGCTTGTTGTACCACGTTGCTACCTGCAACCGTTTTTTCTTCTTTTTTCTTGTTCAAGGCCGTGGCGGTTATACAAACAGAATAACGTGCCAGTTCGTTGCTATAATAATAACGCGTAACGTTATATTGCGTTATCTCATTACCCGTTACAGAATTATATTTATTAGCTTGTTAGTAAATGGACAAATTGAAGACCAATTTGGAATTAGGACTTATTTGCTTAGTAATATTGTTTACTAGCTATTCTGACGGTTATTCGGGTTTTTATTTTAGCCAAGGTCGGGCCACGAGTTGAATACTGATCTTATGGAAATTAAAGTTATTTCTGTATTGTATATGAATCTGCTTAAAGAACTTTGGTTCGTTTAAACAATAATTAGAAGGGAATCATCAAACTTTTTAATCCACTTACCAGTTTTGCGAAATTTCTCGTTAAATCAATTTCGTAAAGGTTTTGAATATTATATCTATACATTACCAATATATATTAGATAATTCTTCGAACTAATATCTAGACTAGAGCATAATATGTAACTTTGATTATCTTGAAGCATAGGTGCGGTATTACTAATATCAGCGAAAAGTTCCATGTGTAATTGGTGGTTCTGAGTGTTCTATCTAATGTTTTGTATTAATGTCTAGTCTTTGCATGGAGTTTATTTACTAAGTTTGAATAATAGTCGCCCGGCCCGGACAGGGATTTCTACCCAAGGCAGTAGATTTTTATAAAGTGTAATATTTATCTTATTCTGTTTCTACAGAATTTATACTAACGTAATGTTTTTATTGTTTCAGTTGTGAAAAGTGGCTAAGAGTCGAGGCGCGCTGGCTGGCGGCCATCATGCATTAGATATCGCTCAAACGATATCGAAACGTAAGTATATTTATATTATACACATACATTTTAAAACAAGTATAAAAGGCTCCCACCCATACTATAAACACGCAACTTTGACCATACCCCACTAAGTATTATACTAGACTAGCTAACGGCTAGCAATATCTCAAAGAGAACTAACCGTTGCTCAAGGTCAACAGCTGTATAATATAAAAAGTAGCTACTTTTTATATTTTCACAGATACTTAATAAAACAAGCAAAAAAGACTCGCCTTAATAATTATTCATTTTGTTATATTTCACTGAGTATTAATCTAATGGTTAGCTATATCTCAAAGAGAAATTACCAACCGTTAGCCGGGTAGTCTGTGCTTGCCACAATATTTAACTTTCGGGCGTATACAAAGCAAACATAACCATGTGATAAGCAATAAATGTTTTGAATTTGAATATGACTCACAAAGAGGTAACTTAAATTGGTACCCCAAAAAAAACCGTGTAGAGCCTCTGACAAAATGTTAAAAGATAAGGTTAATATAAAGAAGGCTACGATTAAAATGTCAATCAGCCACATTAAACATTTGACTGATAAATTATAACCGAATATTATGAGCCTTTAATTAATCAAAGTTGTAATAAACATTGTTAAACTTTGCTCGAGTTAAGCGAAATTTTCAAGGTTTAATATCGTTTCATCTTATTAATTACATTTGGAACATTTGCAAACTTGTTGAGAGCTCTATAGATTTTATACAAAGTGGTTTAAGATTTAAATGACTTTATTAACACTTCAGTTTTTCATGCGGCAAAATACTGGCCATCAACAAAATAAGGCTGAATAGATGACGACACTAGAAAAAAACAACAAGAATAATTTTAACTCTACACTGGCTAGTAACTTCCACTAGATTACGTCATGCAAGTCATTTTAGAAAAATTTAAGAATGAAAAACAAATATTCCAGTTTTTTTTAATAACATGCCAGTATCATAATTATACAGTGGTAAAAGTAAAAAAATAGGTTACCCGTAACATTTTGTCGTCCAATAAAGCAATAAATCACAGTTTTTCCTTCCTCATGATCAGCAAGTATTTTGCAATACTCAGAAACAATGTTTGTTTATGAATATTCTACTCAGTTTGTTTACATCTATTGATTAAGTGTTTAATATTTAAAAGTTAGTTACCTAAGAAGTCGACTGGTAGACAATGCTACATGGCATTTATTTGGCTTTTGTACGATTTTATTTTGTGCAGTAAAGTTTTAATAAATAAATAAGGGCTTCATTCATTTCATTCTTCTGGCTTCTGGTGCAACTCTAATAAATCGACTTTATAATTTACTTGTAACACGTTTCAAGCCTCCTGAATAAAATATGGAATTTGGCACTATCAAAATATGATGCTGCAACTTATAAAAGTATTTAAGTATGTTTATCCGTCATCTAGTCACCATAGTACAAGCTTTGCCTAGTTTGGGGCTAGATAGTCAGTGTGATTGTGAACGTAATTTATTATTTATTACTAATTATATGCGATTATGCGATTGTCGGACGATTATTTAAGTTTCGAAATTTAAAAAGTAGATCCGTTATTGGCTGTAAGTATAGTTCATAAGTTCATCTAAATTGTAATTAGAGCTGTGGATCTTGTAATAAAATAAAATAAAATAATTATTATATTTCGATGTTAATGCCATAGTAAAGGTTGTTCATTTTTAATGTGTAGATTTCCTAGATTTACCCGTCACCCTGTATTTAATACTGTATGAGAAAACCTATTTCTAACGCTATTTGAGTTTGCAATGGCAATGCCCGATTGAGCTCTCGCTACTGAAAACGGTAAAAAACGTTGTCACAATTTTTTTTTTAAACCGCCTTTTTGAGGAAAAATGTTACGACATAAATAAATCAGTAAATATAATATGATTTTCGTTTAAATAATTTAAAAAAAAAAAACATTCTGATAAACGAAAAAAACTACCTCCTCAAAACTAAAAGCGGCGGTAAAATTGACCCGTTTTCATGCATGTTTCACGTGATATTCTGCAAATTAAATGTCGGACCTAACGCATAGTCACATTATACACCAGGCAACCGAGTATATTTATTTTTCCATCCCGCACAACTCACACAACCACGAAGAATTTCGCGACTACGCGCTTAATTAGATTTCATATTCTGAACAAGAATTTTCCATTTCTAACCCACATTGTTTAGAAAATTCAACAGTAATAATAATTTATTCAAACAAAATTTCGGGTTTTGATGTTTGTTTAGGCTTTGATTGCATAATTAATACCAACTTCGTCGTCGTCCAAGTTTGGACTTTAATTCGATGAAAGCAAGGTCTGCTTTCGGTTGGTGTTTC
Source organism: Anania hortulata (assembly GCA_963576865.1). NCBI lineage: Eukaryota > Metazoa > Arthropoda > Insecta > Lepidoptera > Crambidae > Anania > Anania hortulata. The sequence goes on along the minus strand of OY756405.1, from coordinate 11,438,509 downwards.
CAGTTAAACGGGTAACTCGATATATGAGACGGATTTCGGGTGATTAAGTTCTTAATTGACGTCTTTTGTCGCTGAAATGTCTTATCTGTTTCTGAAACAGAATACTTTTTCTGTATAGAGATCTAATAGTAAGTCTGTCTATGTACATTAAATCCATTAGGTAGAACTCCTTTGAGGGTTGATTAAAGGAATATTACGTTAATGTTACAATCTCATCTTCGTTTGCGATATGTAGTTGTTTGTAGTAGTTGTCGTCTGCGAGTTAGGCTTAAGAAGAATGAATAATTATCTCACGAGGACAAAAAAAAGGATATAAATTGTTCTATGTGTTTAGCTAGAGTAATATGCCGAATTTCAGCAAATTCCGTTCAGTCATTATAGCATTTGACTAACATACACACAAACTTTTACATTTGTAATAATAAGGAGATTATTATCACCGTACTGTTACTACCTGAAGGTTGATAGGTACAAAATACCTTTGTGCCTCGATGACTCAGTCATTTGAGTATCAGTTTTCAAAGTCTTGAGAAAAGATATCTATTGTAAATGTTTTAAAATTAGAAAACCACATCTTTAAAATAAAAAATAGGAAGTGTATAACAGTATAGCCTATATTAATAAGGCCCTAGGCCTTTTTCCCATAAGTTAAGTATACTGAATGCCTTCAGTCACTTTTGGACGGAAAACCAAATTTTTTTGCGTTCGCAATCTTGATAAACGTCGCGTTCTTTCGCACGAAATATTTTTACGTCAGTCATATCCATCAGATTCCTGCCACAAAAAGTAATGATACGACACCATTCCATTCATAATTCATACACCGCAAGACGCTTCTCCGGAGTTTGAGTAGAGTACAGACAGACATGAAAGTGGCTTGATTTTGTTGGGTTGTTTGTGCTAATATTGTTCTTTAAGCCAAACTGCATAGTGACCAAGACAAACATATTTATTTATTTATTACAGGAAAACCAAGGTTTACACATTTAAAAGGTAGAACAAAATAGCAAATATTAAACCACTTATAGGTCTTCAAAAGTAGCGACGAACTAGAAATTAAAAATCATATCGTAACATAGCTAACAACTTCAAGAATGAACCAACGCACAAAACTTATTGATAATAATAAAATAAAATAAACTATTCAATTTTATAAATGCGCTCGCTTAACTGCCCAACTTAACTTTATTACCTTAGCCTTTAACACGATAAACCTGAAACTTAGTTACATAATTAATTATTTTCGTAAAAGGAAATGGAAATTAGCAAGTGAAGCCGTAAATATACATAAACAGAAGCCTTTTAGATGCCTAGTTTCTGTTCTAAATAGGACATTTTGTAACATTTCATAGACGTAATCCCTGCTATTCGATTCGAAAGTAAGTTTGAAATTTTGCATATAAACATATCCGTAGTGAAAACCTGCTACCAACTTTACCCTGCGACTGTACATACGAACTTCCCGAAGATCCTTGTAATTCAAATATTCATCTCGCGCGAACTGAATTTATTATAAATCGCGGCTAAACTTCACCAGTTTGCAAGTTAAATGCGTTATAGTTTACAACTCTGGGGATTAATTTTTAATAACTCTTGTCTTCGCTCATTAGGAATATGATTTAAGGCCTTAGTTACTCGCGCATCTTGGCGTTAAACCCCGGGAGGTAGGAGTTTACTTGGATTTTATAAACAGAGCCTTATCCAGGTAAGGAAACTGATCCAGGGCCCTCGACAGTTTATACGACCCCAAACGAGAACGAAAAGGCATCGAACCTCATCACCTGCAAGTACCTAAAATTACGTTTTATTGATGTACACATATGAAAAATACACCAATCGACAGAGAAAATAATTACAAACAACAAATACTCTTTGAAAAAACCTCGCATTTTTTTTAAAAATTTCAGTTTTAATATGTAATTTTAATTTACCTAATTAAATTCTGAAATTCTGAATAAACTGTATCATTTACGCCATTTTGTCAAATAGTAATTGATTGTGATTATTTTCTCTGTCGAATGGCGTAAGTTTAATAGGTGTTCCGAAATAACGTAGGTAATTTTAGGTACTTGAAACTTTAGGTATGCCAGGCTCCATACAAAAAAAGTTCGAAGACTTTTACTTAGTCACCAATATTTCGTTATTTCATATTTATCATCATCGTCACCATCATCAGCCCTTGGAAGTCCACTGATGGACATAGTCCTCCTCCATCAAACGCTACAGTTGCATCCAGCGGTTCGCTTTTGTCATTATTACATAAGAAAATTTTAATGTCTATTTTTGGCGCACTTGCAGCCCCCAAGCCAGGGCCCTGCCTAGATACGGCCCTGTTCTTTACTCCATCTAGCGGGTGTAGAAGGAGGCTTAACGCTCATCACATAATTGAGTAAGTATTCTCTCGTGATACGAAGCTAAGTCTGATATGAAGGAATTATTTCAAGTTAGATGTTCGGAATGAAATAAGTTGTACACAATACGCATAATTACGGCTCAGTTATTACATTTGTCACACTGGGAACAAGAATAATTACAATCCTGTGTTAATAGTTCTGTCGTCCGTAGAACATTTAAGTTACAAAAGGTTACCATTAAGGTTTGTTTTAAGTAATAAGTTATAATTAACGCCATTGTACTAATAATTAGTAATTCTTCTTATAATATAAAATGGTCGTAATTTAATGAAAGTAAGGAGGAGGAGTAAGGAGTTGATGAAATTTAGTAAAATTATTCCTTTATTCAAGTCAGGCGAGAAAAATAATCCCTCTAATTTACGACCAATTTCAATATTACCAGTACTTAGTAAAGTCTTTGAAAAAGTAATTTTTAGTCAACTGTTATCTCACTTTGCCCTGAATAAACTTTTACATGATAATCAATATGGCTTCACGAAAGGTAGAAATACTACTGATGCTGGAGTTGCACTCTTAAAACACGTGTTTGATGCTTGGGAGAGTGGGCAGGATGCTTTGGGAGTTTTTTGTGATCTTTCTAAAGCTTTTGATTGTGTGGACCACCAAACTTTACTAAAAAAACTTAGGCACTATGGTGTTTCAAATGATGCCTTAGATTTAGTAAACTCTTATCTCACAGGCAGAACACAAAAAGTATGTATAAATGGAACTGAGTCTTCTGGGTCGCCTCTTACTATGGGTGTGCCGCAGGGATCAATATTAGGACCCCTACTGTTTCTAATTTACATTAACGACCTTCCGTCTTTTACAAAGGACCTCTGCGAGACAGTGTTATTTGCGGATGATACTTCATTGATTTTTAAAATCAAGAGAGGTAAAGATTTATTTGACGATGTAAATACTGCTCTCTCGCAAGTATTGCATTGGTTCACTACCAATAATCTTATGCTTAATGCAAATAAAACAAAATGTATTAAATTCACCATGCCGAACGTAAAACTGGTCCCAACACATATAACTGTAAAAGATGAACTGCTAGATACATCTAGTTCCACTACCTTTTTAGGAATCACTTTAGATTCCCGTTTGCAATGGGGTGCTCATATTGAGACTCTATCGGGAAGACTTAGTTCAGCTGCTTATGCCGTGAGAAAGATAAGACAATTGACTGATGTTGGAACGGCAAGATTGGTGTACTTTAGCTATTTTCACAGTATAATGTCATATGGAATATTATTATGGGGCTCAGCAGCAGATATTGAATCTATTTTTGTGCTACAAAAGAGAGCTGTACGGGCAATTTACGACCTCAGACCCCGAGACTCGTTGAAGGAACTGTTCAAGGAAATTAATATACTAACAGTGGCTTCTCAATTCATTTATGAAAATATCATGTATATTCGCAAAAACCTGCATCTATTTCCTAAAAAGAGTGACATGCATAATATTAATACCCGGAATAAAGACAAACTTGCCGTTCCAAATTTCAGACTGCATAAAGTGGGTAATTCGTTTATGGGAAAATGTATTCGCTTTTTTAACAAATTACCACAGTCCATTGCTGAACTGCCTATGTATGAATTTAAATCGCATGTCAAGATGATTTTAATGAAAAAAGGTTATTACACTGTAAATGACTATTTAAATGATAAAAATGTATGGAATTAAATACTGCCGTGCTCGCACAGGTTCATTTTATCTTGTTATGTAAACACACTATTTAAAAAGAGGCTGACAATAGTGACCGAGTTTCTTGCGCTGCTTCTTCTCGGCACTAGCCCACAATATTGTCCCGAAGCAGTGGTAGGGTAAAAAAATATATTGGGACGTGTAAAAGAGCTTAATTTAGGCCTATTTACAGAAATAAATTGGTTTTATTGGTTTTTATTGGTTTTTAAGGAATTAATATCTTTGTGTTAACGAAGTACCAGACAATAAGTGCTGAGAAGCAGCGCATCCCAGCACTCCCAGACCTGAGCCAATTGACGACCTCCGTAGCCGAGAACCACGCCGGACTTGGCGTCGCCATCTCTTAGGTCCCGTGTTCGATTCCCGGTCGGGTCAAATGTACAAAACGCACTTTACTATATTATCTCAGCCTCCCTAACATGAGCACCAAAATACGATATGGCCAATGGCGGCTATATCTATCATATTTTTACAGTTGGTGTCGATATATCGCTATATCATATCATATCGTGTTTTGGTGGTCATGCTGGGGGGCTAGTCTGGGTGTTGAGATACCGCCGTTGTTTCTGATTTCTATAACACAAGTGTTAGTGTTAGCTACTTACTATAGAATCAGAGCAATGTACGAAGTTGTCCAATATTTATTTATTTAACTCAAGATTTCCAAATTAACCCCAACCGATATTCAATCGATGGATACTTCATACTTATCTCACGTAAGTTGAAGAACTGCTAAGAAATCTGTGCTCGCGTTATCAATCATTACTTAAGCGTACCGTCAGCGTCCGAGATGATGATTAATCCCGTCCAAAGTCGCAGCCAGAAGCCAGGATTAGCAGGACACGACCCAGTTCTGTCGGAGCATAAAGCAACGATGTGATTGTGGCTTACCATAATGTCGTGCAGCAAAAGCGATGCACTGACCGCGAGTCAACTCAAAGCGCAAATGCAAAATATTCATTTTCAAACTATGTATGTCTTTATCGGCCTTAAAATAAAATGTATTCCGTATTAAAGATCTCTGAATTTTGTGTAAAAAACATTAGATTAGAGACCTTATTATGATTTCAAGTTATGCCTTCATCATATAATAGCTAGCACATACCTTTTTCGGCTTTATAGGGTCATATCCTACACTACAAACTTTATAATTAAAACACTACTTTTTTTTTAACCCAGAAACCGACTTACATCTAGTTGACAATGTTTATCTATCAGTCGTTTGAAGTTGAAGTTGCAAGCGACCCCCAGTACCTACCTACTATAAGAGCTCTGTAGTTCTCAATAATCACCACATTCTCAAGAATCATCCATTTACACACACACATCCATTTACAAACACTTCCTGCAAGTGAGAATTGTATTGTCTGCCAACTGTTGATTTGGGTGAATTAGGGTATTTCACCCCATTGAGCATTGAGCTTGAACGTCTTAATCGAGTGACACGTGAACAATTGCAATGAACACAACTAAGCTCGTTAATCAAATCACTGTGCGATCGATAATTTCTAGTTGTAATCCGGTTTGGCTTATTATTCACTCGCGAACCGCCCTAGCTTTCCAATTGCTGTAGGTACTAATTGTCTACGGTAGGAAAATACAAAAACATAAAAAAATACAAAGATATCTGCTTTAAGTGGATTCGCGACTCTTCAAGCATAAGCAACAATTTGATAACTAAGTAATTAACTTAGTTTCTTCTGATTTTGATTTTTTAAATTCGTAGACCTATAGACAAAGTTGCTGTATTAGATCACCAGAATCAGCTCCTAAGTGGCTTTACGTATTTGGAGTTACACGTTGTAAATTCTACTGCTGACATGGCAATTTTGCCAACGAGTGACAGTAGTTAAAATCTCAACGCTCAACTCCCATTATGGCGAGCTCGTTCGTCGCTCAACCATAAATTACGTTCAACTCGCGACGCCATAACCGAAGTTAATTCGGAATTAATTATTCCTCTTGTTTACACAGCTCTGTTCTGGTGCCTTCTGATAAACGCGATTGGCCGATTAATTAATATTTTAATTCGGTGCGTAAATATGCGGTAATGAGCTATTTAGATTGTTTTAATTGTGATAACTAGGTATGGCTATTCACAAAAATACCACGTCCTTTATTTCGGACCAGAGAGCAAGCGTCCCCAAAAAAAATGTTTCTTTTTTAAAAATACTAAGATTGTGAATGTGACTAGGTAGATAAGACTAGATTTTTTTATAAATTTCATTTATTTATCGCTGTGAAAAATACCAATGATATTAACGTTAAACTGTTTTTCTTAGCCATTTTCTCTAACAATTAAATCCTACTTTACCTTTCCAACCAATAAGTCGTCTTCGGTACTCTAGTTACAGACAAAGAGAGTCTTATAGCACGTCTTCTCTTAAGTGCTACTGAAACAGCACACATTCGTACGCCGAACGCCTCCGAAATGGCATTTTAAATAAATGTTTACTAGGGATGCGACGATTTTACCGAGTAGCTTAGTACTGTAGTACCGAGTCTAGTTCTAAGTCTAATTTCTTTCGGTGTGAAACCCGAGTAATACGGTTTAAGACGATAGAATTCGAATAACAATGAGAGAAATGTCGCACAATTTTAGTTATGATGCTAGATGATGGTAATCTAAATAATCCGATGCAGTTATTTATTGGACAACTATTTTAATTTTATTTTATTAATATTATTATAAATTCTACAACATGCTTACTGAGTTTTTTACGAATATTTCTAGGTAGCTCATCTATCATGCAATAAATATTTGTTTTCTATGCATCTTATATTTAATCTATATACAGGGTGTAACGAAAAGGTGAAATAAAACTTTAAGGTGTTATTCTACGGCTAAATTACATCAACTTTTTCTATGGGACCAACATCGAAATCTCAAAAAAAAAATTGACGTTTCCATACAAACTGATGCCAGCTGGTCGCGTTTTAGTATGGGAAAGAGTTTTTTTTTTTGCGAATTCGATGTTGGTCCCATAGAAAAAGTTGATGTAATTTAGCCGTAGAATAACCCCTTAAAGTTGTATTTCACCTTTTCGTTACACCCTGTATATATAAAAATGAATTCCTGTTCGTTTGTCTCGCTAAAACTCAAGAATGGCTGGACCGATTTGCCTAATTTTGATCTTGAAATATTTGTGGAAGATCAGAGGTTTAAAAGGTAAGAAAATAAAATAAAAACGCAAGGAAAGTAGTAAAACAACTACCTACCTGTTTTATTTTCCCATAAAAACTGTTCGTACCTGTCAAACGAATTGGCGGAACGAAGTTCGCTGGGTCAGCTAGTAACATATATTTTTCTTTTTACTATTTTATGTCACAGGATTCTTATCAAACCATTTTGGTAAGATCCTAAGTCTAGTACCCATCGAGTACAACCCGGTCGGCACATCACTAATATTTACCTACCTTCAACACTTTTGAACGGTAGAATTGTGAAGATACTCCAAATGCTACGTTCAACACGGTGTGTTGTTCAGAAGAATTGTATGTATTCAATTTGAAAATTCGTTCTTCTTAAGCTCTCGTCAATGGATGTGTTTCATTTGTACTTTTTGCCATTTAAGCTCCTTAAAACGTGCTTGTAACATTGACAGACAGTAGTTACTACGGATATTTATTACTAGTTTTGTGTTCATATTTATGTATTATCACGGTGTAGCCTTTATGTTGTATAATGTAGATAATGTTATGTCGAAGTCTCACTACACAGGTGCCGTGTTGGGACGGCCGTAAACAATAGGTACACTTCCCGTCCACTAACAGGAGGCGTGTCGTAAGATGCAACTAATTCCTGTAGCAAAAGACGGGCAGCAGCGTTTGCTTGCGAAATGTTATAAAAAACTGCGCTTGCCAACCCCCCAAATCGGGGCGGATTGCTAATACGCGTGGCGAATATTGGCAATCCCCCCCGATGAAAGTCATTGGGGGACGCCTGTGTTCAGCAGTAGACGTCCTGCGGCTGAAATGATAAGTGTTACTAACGAGATTGTATTTATTTACAATAAAAATTCAGTTTATAATCGAAATATAAATAGGGGAAGTACCTACTTCTAATTGTTGCAATGCAAAATAAAAGACTTATTGTAAATATTGTTATACGCGCAGACAAAATTATCGGAATTTGACTTTGACAACCCTTAATATATATAACCTTGATCGGAGAACAGATTTATAATTCACTAGCTGTCCCGGCGAACTTCGTACCGCCGTTTTATGATAATTTATATTTTGAATTTTTTCGTGTATTTCATAGTTATTCTGCTATTCGGGGCGGAGACAAATCAACAAATCCAAAATCATGAAAATAGTCTAGCGGTTCTTGACTTATAAATGGTGTAACTAACTCGACTTTGTTTTATATATGTATAGACTAGCTGTCCCGGCGAACTTCGTGCCGCCTCTTCGTCCCTTTTTTTCGTGATTTTTTCTGTTGTTTTAATAGTTATTCTGCTATTCGGGACGAAGGCAAATTCAACAAAGCTAAGATCATACAAATCGGTCAAGCCGTTCTCGACTTATAAATGGTGTAACTAACCCGACTTTGTTTTATATATAGAGATGTAAAACCGCCTAAATTCTATTGATCTTCTTTCTTTTCTTTCTTTAATTTGAATTTGAATCTTTGCATAGTGCGGTTGTAACTCTTTTGTTGTTGTACTCCGCGACGCAGACCTTCATACAGTCCTAAGATTTAATACCTCAGTCTCACCTGAAGTGTCCGTAAATTATACTTGTTCTTTACAGACGAGTACAATGCTTCACCATAGAAATGAAGAGGGCAGTACTCACACACGAGTTACGTTTAACCTGTAAGCTATGAGATCCTTTTGACAAAATGTTCTTTAGTTTTTTATCATTGTTTATTTAAAGAAAAAAAAACATCTATTTAAAATTAAAAATACATTCATCATTATCATCATGTCAGCCTATTGCAGTCCACTGCAGGCTCCCGCTTTTTTCACCCAGTCTTTGCCAGCTATCTTCTTAAAGTCGTCGGTCCATCGAGTTGGGGGCATCCTACACTACGTTTGCCGAAGCGTGGTCTCCACTCGAGAACCCGTACCCGTACTTCACTTTATATCAGTTTTGCAACAAATGTGGCCACTTTATAATACAAAAAATACTTTATAATAACCATAACCAGGCCGCATAAGTGCGTAGCTCCGTATCTTCAACAACAATGAGCTATTTTAGTATAGGTATACTTTTTCGTGACCTTCCCAATGGTAGACATAATTTTACCACCCATCGCCACGACGTAGTTCGTTTCGATCTAAAAATAGGTATAATACTGCAAAATGCAAATGCAGGCTTCCATTTTAGAACGTCATTCTAAATATGCGCCTATATCCATTCCCGTCGTAGTACGTGGATGCCATGTTTATCACAATGTCATGATGCAACTAATGTAACGAACTTAGACTTTGTATGCTTCCTGCATTCCGACTGTAACAACCGTATGCTTGACGTTTATATGCGAGATGTTCATCATTATGACGTAAATCATTATAAATATATTAAATTTTTGCTCCGTTAGAAGTTATTTTTTAAGATTAATATATTTAAACTACTTGACTGATAATTCGCAATGTACCATACATTGTAACGGTATTAATTTATTTTATTCTAATATTATTGTAAATATATTTATTAAATAATAAAAAATATTGTAAAATCAGACTAAAATCTATTAAAATGAAAACATTAACATTTCACTGCAGGGCACAGGGCCTCGCCTCAACTTGGGTTTGGTTTTAATCTACATTTTTAATACATAAATCCTATAAAACAGCTATGTGACTATATGTATAAATAAGTATAGTTTGTAATGGCTCTACAATCGTCTGTTAATCTTTTGTATTTCTAAAAATAATCGAACCAAACTTCCAAAAAACGATTGATCGTTTCGTCACCACCTTAGAATAATTTTACATTTGCAAAATTTAAATCAATCCTATCCGATTTTTTTTGTTTCTGACAGTTAAATTTTATTTAGGCAACATGTACAATGTTGCCTTGTCTCAAAAATGTATCTGTATTTTCAGCGTGGGTACTTTATCAAGTGCTTACGTTGTAAGCAGGGTATAAAAAAATGATTTTTAATAATTTAAGTTATTTTCCAACAATATTTTTGTGCATGTCGTGGCAGCCTTTAATTAAGGCAACACCTTGCAATTTATTTTTAAGCTGTATAAGTATCAATGTATGGTGTATGCTTTGTTGGTTGTCCTTAAATTAATAAATAAATAAACTTAATTTGTCACATTAATTATCCGATAACCGCAAAAAAGGGAAGGTAACGGCACGTGACATTTTTACCGCAACCCTGCGAATATTACCATTTTAAGCGATTTCGCATTAATTTGCGCGAATTCCAGTCCAGGGCTTGCGGTCGCGTAGACCGCAGGGTTCTGTATGTGACGTGTGTTAGATTCAATCGTGGACCGTTTTTGGGGCAAATTATTCCTTATTTGTAGGAAAAATTACAATAACACTTAAAAGCTTTTCTTTGGAGACAGAGTAGGTATTTTTCTTTTTTCTGTCTGTGTCATATCACTTTGATTGTAATATCTTTTGTAACACTTAGTATTTATAAAATAACCCCAGAAAAGTTTTAAAGTTAGAATTAAAAAAAACTGCACAAATTGCCTTAAAATAAACTATTAAAGTACCTACTCACTCGAGTAGTGTCTATTCAAACGTCATTAACCAGTAGCCGTCTCAAGCACCCACACAAACTAAGTACACTACAGAGAGAAAGACAGTAGGTCACCTCACCGCACACCATAATAAATTCTTAGGTTTCCAAGGTTACTAAAGAAAAAACAAACATTCTGATTGATTCTAAATAAATAGCTAAAGCAGCTTTTTCAATCAGAAACAACGATGATACCACAACGCCTAGATCCGACCTATCACAGATAAGTTCGTTTTCTATAATGACCCGACCGAGAATCGAACCCAGGACCTCAGTGATGGCTACACCAAGTCAACGCACGCCATAATGACGAACTCGCCTCGGCTACGGAGGTCGTCGTTTCTGTTACTAAAAATTGTTATTATTATTAATCGTGAATATTGTTCCTGCGATAGATGGCGATGGATAAGTTTAAATTGAAGTGTGTTCTACAAGCACATGGATTTTTTCCTAAATCAACCTGTTTATTTCCTATGACTATGTGAATTTAATGCCCGTTTGTTGTCTATACTGCGTGATCTGTTTCGTACCTCCAATGATGATTGCAGTGATTACTGTGTCTTTCTACACTGTGGTACCTACTTGAGACGTTTTTGTTTAGCATTACTTTTTGTGTTCCATAATAAGTATTAGTTTTTTGCGTATTAACCGGCTGAGTGGCTACTGTCTTGGATAATATCTTTATGAATTAGAGTTTTCGTTCTCAAAGAGATAACCACTAATTAAATAAATAATGCAGAATACGTACGAATACTCGTATTTATTTGATGAAAGAAACAATTTAAACCCTTAGATAACTTATTTAATTAATATAAAAAAAGAGCTTAATTGTAACTAGCACTAAGCTGGTGAAAATTATTTATTCATAAGATAATATTACACTTAAAACTTGTCTTTTGTCTTTACTGAATGAAGTTGCTTGGGAACTGTTGAACGATTGCTGCTTTTTCTTATTTCATATAACACGTAATATTACAATTTTATTGTGAGGTTGAACAGTGGCTTTTTAAAGTGGGGAACTCGTTCACATAACTTGAGAATTTCAAGATGTTCTCCGTAAGTTGATATTTTATATACGGACTCATTCATTAGTTTTTGTTGACAAAGCTTTGAGTGCTGCCTCGTCTCGTTTCTATTATATTATTATAATTCCATTTTTATTTTCAATTGAACGTTTTGAAATAACACGAGTACGTTTGAAGTGGCTTACAAAAAAAAGGAAAATCAAATTATTAGAAGCTTAGTTCATCGTTTTATTTCAATGTTCCTCTTTGATTTTGTTGTAAACACGTTTATTTTTATTCTATACTAGCTGTTGTTCGCGATTTCGTTCGCGTGATCTTTAGTTTATTCATAAAGGATTTCTGCGCAACTTTCTTATTTTTTTATTTCATAATTTCTGTCAATAATTAACACAACAAAAAAGTTATTATCGAAATTGTTCATTCCGTTCACGCGTGATGCGATGACCAAGGGAAATAGAGATTCATTTTTATATATTCATTTATATAAATAAATAGATAACATGAACGCGATTACTTCTGGCAATCTGCCTATTATTGAATTTTCTTCATTTCATTCTTAAATTTTAATGATCGTTTTCGTTATGATTGTTTTTTCTAGTATTTTTAATCAGTTGCAATTATGTAGGTACAATAAAGTTATATACATTTTATAAACAGGAAAAACGTGCCTATCTTTTTAAACTATTAAAAGTTAGATTGCTTAAAGTTGGTTTAAAAAAAATCATAAGCCTTTTCTAAACAGATGAGAACGCCAAAATTCGAAATTTAAATCGTTTTAGACACTAGCTATTGTCTTAGCACCTTAAACAATTTAGCTGAAGTATACAACGTATTCATTTAAATAAAGACTTCATACATTCAACATAATGATCGCAATCAGACAGAATATGTTATCTTATCCATATCTCGCAACGACAACCACGCCATGGCATCAATGAAATGAATCTTCAAACATAGGCACGTCACTCCCTTTCCCTCCCAACAGGAGTTCGTCAAATCTGGTTTATGGTAAAACGGTACACACGCTGCCTTATTGTCGTGGAGACAACTTTTTTTTATAGACTCTGCAGTATAACACACTCAGGACATAGTATTGGACAACATCACAGACATTTATTTATTGATACTTTATTCCACATTAAAAATAACTGTATAAATACCGGACAATGCTAAGAAGCATTGTCTACCAGTCAACCAGTGGTTAACAGAGAAGTACAGCATACATTGTTCTGATCCTAGTGATACGGTAGATAAGCACTTGTGTTAAAGAAATAAACAAAACCGATGGTACTATAACACCCAGACCCGAGACAATACATTGACCCGACCAAGAACCGAACTCGGGACATCAGATATAGCGACTTCAAGGCCGGCGTACTCACCTCTCAGCTACGGAGGTCGTTGATAATACTTATCTTATTAACCATAGCCGCTGTATGTGGCGTTAAATGCCTATGTCCACCTGTAGGCTAATGATGATTATTATTAACCTGCAAAGAGGTCGTCTGGATTAAATATTTATATTAATTTATTAGGGATAATGACACCACCAAATAGTTGACGTACTTTTTTTAGATTGTAAATTGGCTACATAGGTTTTGTTTGCGAGTATTAAGAATACATACGTATCACTTCTGATTAGCTTATAATTAAGTGAAAATAATATTTAAAATAAAGCAATGTCATGCTTGTTTAAAATCAAAACTATTTGTGAATTCTAATTATACCAAATAACTAATTGGTAACGAAGACGACCTCCGTTGCCGATAGGCGAGCATACCGGACTTGGTGTCGCTATCTCTGAGGTCTCGGGTTCGATTCCCGGTCGGTCAATGTAGAAAAATAACTTTTCTATATTGTCTCGGGTCTGGGTGTTGTGGTACCGTCGTTGTTTTTGATTTCTGTAACACGAGTGCTTAAGCTACTTATCATAGGATCAGAGCAATGTATGTGATGTTGTCCAATATTTATTATTGTTATTTTAATTATACCACAGGTACATATAACCAAATGCCTTAATGACTTCCAAGGGTGGCCAGGTCTGTTCCTGCCCTGGTAGAATTTTACAGGGTTTCCATTTTATATGGCGTCTACAGTCTTACCTTGTCTGTATTCTCGTGATATTAATTAAAGTATATTTGCCCCTTAATTATTACGTTCATTTGTGTCTGGGAGTTATGATTGTCAGGCTTGTCATGAATCTTGAGTAAATTAACTACCCACCAGTTTATTGGTACAAAGCCTGATTCTAAATTCGATATTGTTTCTTTAATTAAGTAACCACTGTTGTGAATCGATTAAACCGCATCGATGAATTGTTCCATTCGCCCTAAAATGTAGGGCTTTGGTGGAAACACCTTGAAAAATTTGCTAAAATAATCCAACATTTTTAGGATAGGGAACCAGTCATGTTTAAGAATCGAATATACCATACTTTTAATTTGTTTTGAATTTTTTTTTTAAATATTTGAGGTCACCCATCTAAATGTTAGACCATCGCGAATGTTACTTGGCTTAAATACTTACACATTCAAACCACTAACACCCACTGTAACTATGTTAACCTAACAAATTACATTACTACTAAGTACAATTGAAATTACCCATGTTACAGTAGACACGTCCCTAGGGCTATACAGTCACGAAATATTAAATGTTCCCAAGAGCATAGAATTTTAGATCTTATAACAATGGTTTAGAGCACACTGGTATTGTTATTGACTGTTCGTGACTGCACGCGTAGGGCTGAATCCACTCAAATCGTCAGTTCCTTTGAAATTTCCGCCTTCGAATCTTATTAGTGTTGCTATGGTTGCATTTCGATATTTTAAAGGTATAGTAGCGATTGGCTTGTATTGCAATGGATTTTAGGTAGGCATTGCAGCAATACTACAGCAGATATTATTGCTTTAAAGTTAGTACAATTAACGATTAGGTACTAACAATATTCGTATAACTTTTATTGTGTTTGTACTGGTTACGTAAAAATATGTTAATATCGATATATTCAGCCGATAAATCGAGTCTTTGTTAAAAGAATAAAAAATAGATGTTTGAAACAATACTACAATGGCTTATTTAAGCATGTATCTTGTGTTTATTTAACTTTTAGTAATACTTATAAGTGATCAATTTGTAAAAACTGTTTTGGAAAATATAAAGCTGAATTGGTTTTTTTATGTGTTATAAAACTGCATTTTATAAAAAATAAATAAATAAAATTGATAAAATCTTATAAATTTCTGACTAGTTATCGAAACCCCCTGTAAGATAAATCAATCGACTATGACTCTCAAATATTTGTTATCAACAAGTTCTAGTTAAATTTATGTACTACTTACTTATGTTTCGGCACTGCCTTGTCTTTCTGTATAATTACTGTTCATATAATATATAAATGAAAAAAAAAATCGATAGATAGATAGATACTCTTTATTGCACACCATACAAGTAAAATACACATGATTTTTACAGAAAGATGTACAATTTAGGCGGTCTTATCGCTAATAGCTCGATTAATAATTCGATTTACCGACTTTTAATATTAATTATTAATATCAGCATTTATGACAAAATTATCGATAATTTAGCGACACTATTCCTAAGATGTAACGTGACGCTTGTAAATTTTATAGTACTCCCTAGTAATGAGGGCTGGATCGTCTTAAGAATTTCCTCTTCGGCATGAATTAAATTATGTGTTTGACTAATTTGAGGCTTGTGACTTGAATTTTAAACAGTTCTTATTGACAGATTGTTAGAACAATGTGTCTTAAAGATTTATGTATGTTTTGTTCTTATTGTATTTTATTTTCAGAACATAAGATTTTTTTAATACTAAATTTTGAGAATATTACGTAATAAAACCTGTTAGGTATATAGCATAATATTAGATACATTACTTATAACAATTTTATTCGTTTTAAAGAAAAAAAGAACAAAGAATGAAGTAATATTTTTTTATTTATTTTGCGAACCGTAACGTACCAACTTATCATATTGACAGACAGAATACATTTTGTTTGTCGCCAAAATATAAATATTTTTCAACCGTTTAAATAAATGCCTTTAGTAAGTATTTTGGCGCAATAAGATATATTAAAGTGCTTAACCTTCGTAACATAAATAAGATAGTATTCGGTTACCTGCGCTTGGTATTCTTTAAGAAAAATATATATTTTAGTTTAAATTTGTGTATTTTTTAAAAGCATTTGTGTAAAATTGTAAATTATGTATTTGTCAGGATAGTCTAACCATAGTAGTCTGAAGCTATCTTAAGACCAAATATCACTACAAATTCAAATTTAAATTATTTATAACCATTTCGTTACATTGCATAACATCGGTACGTCAAAATTTACAATTTCCATAATTACATTGTCAAATAATTTACGATCACTTAATTTATAACTGAAAAATAATTAAATATAATAATGAAATAATTTAAACTTAATAAACATGTCAATAGAAATTAAATTTTGTGTGTAAGTCAGAAAATGAAGATTTCATAAATTCGTTTGAACACATTAAGAAGAAGTCTTGTAAAATTTCTAATGGTAATTTGTTACACATATTAATTTTTAACGAAAGGCCTTGTTTATTTAGTAACTACAGTATGTTAATTAGTGTTATGTTATATTATTTATGTTATAAGTAAAACGGTAAAACACACAACTAAACTGTCGCAAAGAAATCATCCTTTTCATACGATAATTACCAATTTCAACATACGATTAACTACGTCTTAAACGACGGCTCTCAAACAGATTTCGTTCAATTATCCTGTAGGAATACTCGGGATAACAAACTGGGGGATTATCTTAATATTTTTTGTCAGCCGTGAATCAGGTTATAAGGAGATGTTAGCTGGTCTACAATTTTGTTTAAGAACTAGCTTCTACCCGCGATTTTGTATGCGTAGACTTAAGAAATACGCCAAAAAACTATTGAGTAATCATCCCAATGAATAAAAAAACGGGTTTAGAAGTACATATGTGTTTAGCTAGATCAATAGTGTAATTTAGTAACAAACATAAAAACTTTCACATTTACCAAGTATATTATAGTAAGTTAGTTATAGCTGACTAGTCTAGTCGATATTATTATCCTTAATCGTAAAAACTGAAGTATTTTGATAAAAGTACATCATTTTCCTCTTTAAAATGGAAATAATATTATTAGATGAGATGACGGTTGATGAATTTATGTTGTAGATTTACACTTGCAAAAATGTTGACTTCCTCAGGTGGGATTCAAACCCGCGTGCTTTCTATGTTCAAACGTACTGCTTTTCCATTTGAGCTACATATTAGTGCCATATCATCTTAGATATTACTAGCATTGTGTGTAAATTAAAAATACAGCTAAGACTTTTTAAGTTATGATTGTATTCACGTCTGTGGATATATTAAAATACTCTAATTATGATCTATACTTGGCCGAACAACTGCTGTGCGTGCTATAGCCAAGTCGATATTGTTTTAACGTTCATCAACATTGGACGACTAACTAGTACAAGCCCTAAGATTAATTTAATCAAATATGTCCGTACAATTCAATTTCTCAATTAAGGGCGATACCAACTTAATTATCAAAGACACAGACAATCTAAACTGAAAAGCCCGAACCCGAACATTTAATAAATCGTTTAAATTAAACCTTTTGGTACAAGCGTTATCCTGATAATCTGTGTTCAAGTATCACTGGAGATCCTTCTGGAAGGAACAGGGACGGCAATGTTTGAGTATCGATATAATATTCGATATTTAAGATAATGTAGCACTTTAAAGTTATTGAGGTGGAAGAGCAGTCGCTAGATAACAAAGAGACATGGTTCCAATTCCACCTGACGCAGATAATTTTTTCTATTGTTAAATCATCTATATCTTATATTATTATATATCTTAGATATACATAATCTGACAAATAATTATTGAAACAAAATTTAAAGATATTAATATTAGTCTAATTATAAAAAAAAACTAAGTTTTAACCTCAAACTTAAAAATACAAACCTGTGAAAAGCAAGGTAAAATAAACAAGAAATTTTATTATAAAATCAAACGTGTTGAAAATCCAATTACGAAATATATATGGACTATTTCAAACAAACAAAGGGCCATGTAATTAATATACGTACATAACTCAACTTTAGTAAATCGATAGGCAAGAAATTCTTTGCAATTAAATTGTTTTACTCTCTTTATCGATATTTGACCGTCTCCATTGTCGATATTATAAAGTCGATGTGTATCGATCATCCCTACGGAACCCATGGGAAGAGCCCTATTGTAAAGGGAACAAAGCTTTAGAATTAACGTTTTAGGCCATTAACGAACGTTTTTGTTTCTACCCCCGTTTTAATACAATGGATTTGATATTAATTTGCTTTTTTTATTTCAGGTAAGTACACTCTTGTTTTGACCGTTATGTAAGTATAGTGTAATAATTTAACGCTGATTCAACGTTATATATAAAAGTGTCTGGTAAGGTTTTTCCGTCAATCCATTGGATATGGTATGACGATGAAGGCGATATAGCAGGAGCTTACGTAACTTACAGCCTGGATGATAAATAAAACAATTAAAACTTAAAATAATACTGCTTAAAGAGGTAGACTCAAAGTGGATCTAATCCCTACTTAATATTATAAATGCGAATGTAACTCTGTTTGTCTGTTACGCTTTTACGCCTAAACTACTGAACCGTTTTTTATGAAATTTTGTAAAGAGATAGACCAAAGCTTGGAAAAGGTCATAGGCTACTCTTTGTAATGAAAGCTGAACCGATATTGATGAAATTTTGTACAGATAAAGCTAAAAACCTAGGGTAGGACCTGGGCTACTATTTTTTATATTTGCTAAGCGAGTAAAATAGGCTGTGACAAACCATATTCCAAGAGAGAAAAGCCCCGCACACACAGCACAGCTAGTAAGGTATACATTTTAATAAACATTGTATGAATTCAAAACTTATAATGTGGTCATAAGTGGTAAACATAATTTTATTTGAATGTTTCTGAACTATAATAGACTGGTCTGTATTAGAACCGATTGGTATGAATAAAATAATGTAGTTCAACAACCTGTCAAATATAAATTGCGTTGGATTGGAATTGAATAATTAAGTTTCTTTATTCCAATTACCTCCACTTCACATCGAATAAGAAAGAAATAACATTTATTTTCGTTGGAAATGTATTCATTTTACAAAAATGATAAACATCTACAAGTTAATAAGAGTGCTACAATCAAATCTGATGTTGATCGTAAATATACTGGGCGAAACGAAATAATAGTATGATTACTTGATTAGTATACAATTTTCTTTTGTTTTATACTGCCCAAGTCAGTTAGTATTTGCTACGTGTTACTCGTATTATTAAGGACGTTTATGCTAGAATTAATTAATGAAAGAAACTATGTCAGTTTTATTAGTAGTAGTATAATTTTATTAATAGTTTATTTTATTCAACAGATCTAGTTTAGGTTTGACTAAAAAATCAATCATAATTATGTTATAGAATTATAAAACACTGCAAAACATATTACGAATATCTTAATCAGACATTATTTCTTTATTTATTTATTTAAGCTTTATTGCACAAATAAAGATCGTAAAAAGGTGGACTTAATGTGGCATGCTACATGGCAGCATTTACATGAACAAATATGTTAAGTATACTGTATATGAAACGAATTTGCATCATTCAGTATTTCTTTTAGGTTCCCATTCCTATAAAATCTCTTATTTTCAAAAGGTCCTTCTCCATACATTACCATTTTCCAAAATGTCGCTTTCCCGTAAAAAAATTTTTCCTTTTACATAGATTTCTAAATTTATCGATGAATGTAGGTACATTACCTTTATAAAGGCACGTTATAGGTAGGGGTAGCTAGTCATATATTAAAGGTAATCCATATAAGTCATATTAATGGTTAAGATTAGCAAATATCGCTGATTGGGCATTATCATGTGCATTGTGGGCTATAAACAAGGTTCAGGCGTGCACAATGGCGTCAACAAAGCCTGCGGGCAGCGCCCTCTGTCGAGTAGGATGAGCAAAAGTTACTATATTATTAGGATTTTATTTTAAGCAACTACCAAAGCCTATAAGTTTATTTCTTGTATAATTTTTATGCAGTCCTTTCTTCCGGCCATATTCAAGTTGTATAATATGGCCTGTCCGAAAAGATTCCTTTGCGTTACTACAACATGGCTGTAAAAGTCAGGTGAACAAGTCTCGGAATCGGCGGCAACGCAATATGTTGCAATTATCGTGCGACGTTAGTCACAACACCCAGACCCGAGACAATAAAGACAAGTTATTTTTCTACATTGACCAACCGGGAATCGAACCCGGAACTTCAAAGATTACGACACCAAACCCGGTATACTCGCCTCTCGGCTACGGAGGTCGTCAAACGACCTTTATTATTATTACCCTATCTGTTGACCTGACCCGTTTTATAAAAATCAGACTTTATTACTGCCCTATCTGTCCAAGGAAGTCCAAACATGTGTGCACCCGCCAACGGCGCGGCGGGGGCGGAAGTGACGAAATCTCCCGCCGTCGCCATGGCGACCGCCGTGTTTACCCCGCCTTATCGATCTCGACCCGTGTTTACGTTCCTGTGCACGAGACGGATGCAGTTTCATGTCGCATTTTAGGATTAATTCGTTGTGTATTGGGTGGCAAATAAAATTACGAAAACAATATCAAATTTATTTCCTTATTTTTTAAGGTTAGGTTTGCATAAAATTTCCTTTGTTCAGAACTGCTTTTCTTGAAGTGTATATTAAATTTTGTCTGATCCATCTTAGAGTTTATTTTAAAATATATAATAAATTATATTAATAATAACGATTATTGTTCTATCTTTAAGCTGTTTCCTGTATAAAATAGAAGTACATATATGTTTTACTATGTTTTAACAAGCAATTTCGGACATATTCATCATCGTCATCATTCGCCTGCCCTGTTCCCAGGTCATCTGGGGTCGGCGAAGTATGTTTTTGTTTTTCATGCAATTTCGGACATATTAAAATGCACTAATTTCACAATAATGACTGTGACTGCTATGTGATTACTTATTCTTCTCAAAAGGTTTCGTATTAATTTATTAGTTATTCCTTGTATGAACATTTGGCAAGCTTTGATCATGTCAAGATTCTTTAACTTGTCAGTTTAATTTCTCGTCCCTTCACGAACAAAGAGTCCGAATCATTTTGTTTGAACAAAGCAAAATTATGCTTCCAACCTTTCAAATCTTTTGCAAGTCCACTATAATTTTATTTGTCAGCAAAAAAAAAAGTAATAAACGTTTAACAAAAGTAGCCGAAGATTTGGCAGGGCTTTGAGGCCATTATTGCTTCTTTGTCTAAACATCCGTTGTTCCTTCGGGCAATATATTCGTATCGCGTGCTGGACATGAAAAAAGTATAGAAAGAAGTATTACACGAATATTGATTGGCAAAGTTTTTCTGCCTTTGGGTATAAAATGAATTTAAATTACAAAATAATATGTTATTGCCAGATTTCCGTCATTTTCCGTCAATCAAAGCACAAAATATCTCAATTAAATGAAGATACATGTTTTATATGTAAAACAGTTCTCGTTTGAGCTATAAAAGATCCATTTTGTAAGATATTATCATATACATTTTGAAATGCCATATTTACTAGTCTGCTCCTTTAGCTTATCACTATAAGCAAGCCTACCTTCGTAAGGCTTGCTTATAGTGATTAGTTGGTTTTAACAAATCAATGCTAACATCAATTAGAAAAATCAATTTCGAAACAAAAAATAAATTCCCAGATTAATATCGAAATCCTAAAGACAGAAACTCATGGGTGCGTATTAATACTCTTAGTATTTGTAATTTTCCAAAATATACCGGCTTTTTGCCCATAAGCTAATCACGGATAATTAATCCATCATTAGACGCTTTTCCATTAGTGGCACGGCAAAGGTAGAGGCAAAAATGTATGGAATTATATACTACCTACGGCTACCATACATCTTGGTTACATACGCAGACTGATAAATACATAATCCACTTTTTGTCTGTTAAAAATGCGCAAGGCGCTGTAAGTTATGTGACATCTAACACAGTCTTCGTTTTAGTGTTAAAAAACTTAATAAAAACTGATGTTGCGCTTGCGAAGTTATGCTTCTATGGTTTTCCCGTTAGCTGATCGCGTGTCGGTTTTTAATTTAAGTAATTGTTTTGTCAATCAGGGAGATTTACAACTTTCCTTTGTTATAAAGGCCTGCTGTTATCACGCGAAATGCAAAATGGCAAATTCGGTTTAATGTTCAACCCTAACAATACAGGCTGCTTAAATCGGTGGCAATTTGACGTGATAATTGTTTCATCAGTCATGTTGTGACTACATTTCGAATAAAAGTTGAAATAAAATAACGCAACTGATATTACTGCGTATTTTAAACATAATTTCATTGAGATAACAAATTATTAAACGTAAAGCAATTTATTAAAATGAATGTTTGAATTGAATATTACATTTCTTTATTGAATCTCCTTAAAATAATTTCTATTTGTGCACGTAATAGTTTTAAATTTAAATCTAACTAATTTTATAAATGTGAAAGTTTGGATGTTTAATTCTCAATCGCGCTTTAACGGCTGAATGGAATTATCTGAAACTTTCGCACATATACGTACATGTCCCTTGACTCAAAGATTATCTTGTAACCACATAAGATATTAATTTGAGGTTACATAAGTTGTATAAAATTATTATTACTCTTCGCCCTTATTTTTAGGTCTCCGCAGTCAGAAATAATAATTACATTAACTAATGTATTAACTACCCTATAGAGTAGGTGCTATATTACGAGTGGACTTCATTTCCTCGGACGCCTTCCAAAGGTTTTAGTAAAAACCAATTTATTTCTGCAAATAGACCTAAATTAATCTATTTTACACCAGGACTTTATAGTCCTGAGATCAGATAAAGGCCAATATAAGTTTCTGTTTCAAAACTCAATGCACCTTCATCTGTTCCACTAAATGTAGTCATTGTTCAAACAAATGCAATCGCCTTATTATCCGAATAACAAAAGAACTTGTGTGGTCTCACTTTAACCGGTAATTAAGTAAATATTTACTCACCCACTAAATAACGTTCTGAGAACGTAATAAGTGATTAAATGCGTATTAACATACATAACAATGTAATTTTCCTTAACGTCATACTACTTTAAATGTCTCTGCCCGTAATGGCGTAGGATCTTTCGGTCAAGTATAATTAGTGGGCAAGGTTAGTCTTGGACGTAGATAAAAATTAACAGTTGTACACAGTAACACAAATTAACACATGTTTTAGTTGTAAAGGCAAGTCCTTATTTATTGTAAAACGTGGAACAAAACATTAGAAAGGATGTCCTGCCTTCCTAGCATGAGCACCAAAACACGATATGATATAGCGATATAATGACACAAACTGTAAAAATATTATAGATATTATTATAGCCGCCATGTTGAATCGCCGTGCCGGTGACGTCAAATATTATGATCGCTGTTTCGATAAAAAAACAAAATTGCAGCTATATCTATCATATTTGTACAGTTGGTGTCGATATATCGCTATATCATATCATATCATATCGCGTTTTAATGGTCATGCTAGGGGGGCAGGTGTTTATAAAAAAGTAAGTGCAGTTACTTGCATCTTATAAGCTCTGTCCGAGACATCGCTCACGCTTTGAATATGGCTTATTTTACACCCTTTAGATCGATAGATAGATACTCTTTATTGCACACCATACAAGTAAATTACAAATTTTTACACAAAGACGTATAATTTAGGCGGTCTTGTCCCTTAGAGGTGGATTTTAAAAAAACGTGCTTTCCCGTACCAATTTCATTAAAATCGGTTCAGTGGTTTTGCTGTGAAAACGTCAGACAGGTAGTTACTTTTGCATTTAAATTATTAGTTGAAGTTTTATGGGACAGACTATAAGAAAAAAACTACTGCTCCTTACATTTATTCATTTATTTTGATTCAGTAGATAAATTGTAATGTTTTTCAAATAAGGTGGTCTAAACCTAATTCTTATTCTTAATAATGTATTGCAACAGGTTACCACCATAATCTTATCATAAGTGTTTCAAATACGGAACCCTAACACCAGTGTATAATAACTTGATTTGTCAAAAGTTCAGTGTAGAATGCCGTCAAAGACTCCGCCAAGTTTGTCTCTTGCGTAAAAAATACGACACATGTTTTTGAAGTGCTCTGTCTCTTATCTAACTAAAACTATTTACACTGCCAGAACCAGATGGGACACAGAGTTTTAAAAAAATATCTGAGAATGAATGAACTGGTATTCTGATCATTTATCTTCACACCACCAGCAGTGAAAAAGCGCCTGAGTCGTGCACCGGACGCAATTTTAAAATAACGTCACTATAATATAAAAACAAGCAACAGTCAGATGAAAAAAAATGTATTCCCCAGCCAAAGTGTTCCATTTTCAAATGTTGTAAATACTTTTTATATATTGTTTATCTAAGTGGCCAGTTCCGGAAACTTTCAGTGTGACCTATGTGATTAGAAGCGCTGCTGTAACGGAACTGTGGCGCTGCAACTGTGGTGTTTTAAAGAGTAGCCCATAAATGCCCAGCAGTGGACTTCTAAAGCCTGATGATGATGATGAAAATTAGAAGTAGCATGCTGCGACGCGTTAGTGACACTTCTGTGGCTCTTCTTCGCGCCAGTTATTAGAAGGCAGATATTACGCACGATAGATACCTGTGCAAGCATGTCGGAATCTGGTTTATAAATATTTTACCTAACAAATTAAAAAAGCGCTTCCAATTACCACGAGACTCTTAGAACTGTCAACACCCAGATTACACGTGGTAATGTTAATTTACTTTTCCAATACTCGATCCATATTCTGGATATTGGAATTCGATTGCGTACGGGCTGATTGTAAAGGAATAAATTACCTTTTATCATGGACATAACTCGATTTTTGTTTACCCCGCGACTCTGTTTAAAGGTGCGTTCTCGCTAGGACCATTCACGTGTAATGCAATCGATAACGAATTCGTTTGTTGTGTCTGATACAATAAACCGCTAGCTGTTAACTTTTAACGACAAAAATGAGTAACTTATAAAATATTAAGGATATGTGTATATTAAACCCCTGTTGTGAAATGTGTTTAGAGATGTAGAGATGTTGGTTTGTTGCAGCTCATGCCATATGCATGACATCTCTATGTGGTCCACTTATGCTATTCAGGATAAGAGTTTAATCTTGAACTGTCCACTAACACTGTGTTAAGCATCATTCTATAGCTGTCTGTTTGTATGATGTTGACAGGGACAGAATGATATCTTAATCTCGCATTATGCTAATCCGGCAGTGCGCTAGTCCACGTAATAGTTTAATTGTTTATATTTATTGTGAAAGCCGTTGCTCGCGACTTCGTTCGCGTGGCCTTTAGTTTATTAATAAAGGTTTTTTTGCGCAACTTTATTAATTGTTTTTTTTTTAGAACTATTTACAAAGTCTTAGAAAACTAAAAAAAAAAGATGGATAAAATCTGTAGTCGTTTTCAAGTTATGGCATGACCAAGGGAAATAGAGATTAAATATACTATAAATAAATATACATGAGTGACAGTGCCATTAATAAAAATCAGCGACGAGAATCGCATTGTTGTTTGTTGTTGAATGGTGCTGGTGAGAAATCCCCTTAATGTAGATCGGCAGTAATAAGCTTTCTGATACAATTTCGTTGTTTTAACGAAGTTTTTCAAATTATGTTTCCACACGGGAGCGGGCTGGACGTAATCGCAAAGAAATTGTGTCGATTCCGGTTTCCTTTTCGTTAAAGTACGTTTGTTAAACTATTGTTTTATTAATGTAAATAAGTTCGGATATTAATTTTGACGTAAAAATGACTTAATTATTTCATCTTGATATTGTATTAGGTATTATGTATATTGATTATTTATTTAATTAAAAGATAGTCTCATTACATACAATGTAAAACTGACACAAGAAATACATTGAAAGTTAATAACAAACACAAATTATACAATAAGCTCTTCATCATCATCATAATCATCACCATCACTGTTAATTCTCACTGAAATAAGTAACAATAAACTTTTTTTTTACTATGATCAGACTAAAATTATCATATTGTGATCATCAATCCATTAATCAATTAGTCTAGCCGATGGGTTTCTGACCGGTATAACGGACTTTCGTACATTCCAGACAAGCTGGCTTATAATTGATTGATATAACTACTGCTGTGAGTTTCTGGAGAGGTTGTATATTTACCAAAAGAATCTTAGATGTGTTGAAACCATTTTATCAAGTAAAGTAAGGATTAATAAATCTCATCTCATAATCCTACTAGCAAAACCATAAAACCAATTTGCCTAGCCTGAGTGCAGCTCTTTTACATCCCATTTTTTTTATTCTATTTGAATGACATGATAGAATAATGTCTGAAGCAGGTTTCGAGATATCATTGCGCGAACGCCGAGAAGAAGCACCGCATGAAACTCGGTATGCCCCCATAGCATGACTAACAAAACACGATATGATATAGCGATTTATCGACAACAACGGTTTTTTTAATTTTTTTAATTAAATATAGCCGCCATGTTGAATTTTTATCCAAACAACGATCATAAAATGTGACGTCACTGACATGCGAATTATCATGGCGGCTGTATCTTTCATATTTTTACAGTTGGTGTCGATAAATGGCTATATCATATCGTGTTTTGGTGGTCATACTACGGGGGATAACCTTTTAAATAAGTATATTTACAAAATGTCTCTCTTTCCCTCTTCTCTAAATTTACCTGTCTATTCTCTGAGCTAACTACGTTTTTGTAACGTCTCCATCCTAAGGATACAATGGTATAGATCACCTATTATAAAACAGGTTAACTTTATACAAGGCGTTGCTAACTAAAGTTTAATGTTGGTACCGCGACCTTTTTCCCTGTGCAAAAGGTCTAGCATTACATCATAGCAGTTTAAGCGAAATAAGGAGCTTAAGATAAAACCATTGACTGTATTATAGGCTTTTGAAAAATTATCATTTAGAGCTGTCGAAAGGTACAAATTGCAAATCAGTGCGTATAGAATATACGTTAATAAACAAACAGTTAAATCGATATCGCGTTAACCTCGACATCCTCGCAATCGATCCGTGGCGCAACTATCGGGTTACCACTATCGATGTCGACGTAACGCAACACTAAACGGAAGGCCTGCACCGCACGCCTTACGTAAGTTTTGCAACGTATTTTAGTCTTTCTAAAAGATAGAAAACTTACGTTGAATGTACTCGTATCTTCTACACTTCATTATTTCAGTTTCAAAAAGGTAGCAGATGTGATAGTTTTTAAAAATGAAGAAAATTGACATAGTAATTGTCACCAATTACTTACATATGTCACGGGTTACGGGCACACCTGTCGACTAAAAGGTTAAATTAGAAAAAAACCGATCGATTTAAACATGAATGGCATATTTAGAGAGTTTAAAAAGAAGAAGCTGCTGGACGCATAATTTTTCTCAACGTTTTGTTTAGTTTAACAATTAACTATTTATTTAAATCTGTAGTTAATCATCAGTCTTATGATCAATTTTAAACCTACCTATATTTGAATTTGAAATTAAATTTAAATTCATCAAAACCAATTGAAAAGACAATCGCTATCCAATTCCCAGTAACATGCATCTTCTAGTGGACTAATGGCTTCTAAGACACACGCGACCTTTGACTTCAAAAAGCCAAGACTAGCTCTCCACTCGATCTCAACGTTATTTCCGAGAACGTAGGAAAATCTTCGAATTTCCTCCCCTAGATACTACTAGCACTAACACTGTGTCAGTTGACCGACGACTGTAAAACCGTAATAGGGCTGGCGCGCGATTTAAAGTTAGTTCTGGAAACGCCGCAAGCGTGTGGTGGCGCTGTTGATTTTAAATATATATAAAAAACTTTCTTTCAAATTTTTTTAAATTTATTTATTTATTTTTACCCTACCACAGCTTCGGGGTGATTTATGGGCTAGTAGTGACTAATAGTAATATACTTAGCTTCTAAATTCCGGATTATTATTTAAGTATTGGTTAAAGTAGGTATTACCTATTACTGATTGCCACGATGAAAGTACAATGCTTTAGCAATTACAACATTAAATGCATAAAGCACTTTATTATGATTCCGGAAACATTTCCGCGATGCGAGTTTTTTTTTTTACTTGTAAAAAATATTTTATAAGTTAAAGTCTAGTCCAATTGCCTGAAAATACAGTATTTCGTATCATAGTTTATTAATTTTATCAATTTCAGCTACCTATGTAGGTTAGCATTAACATTTTTTTTTAAACTGATGAATATCGCTAGCAAACCAAGATTCATACCAATGTTCCAGAATTTCCACACTTCAGCGAAATCTTGAACGAAACCAGTTCGCAAAATAATTCACGTTGCAATCAATTTAAATTCGCATTCAGTCGAAAACTTGAACAATGGGACCCCAATTCGATGGTTGAAATACGGATTAAGGCCGAAATATTCTCGGCAACCCTAACTGGCACGTACCTCGGGACGTAGACAAACTGCTTTGTCGATAGATCGGGTAAATACCTACCTATCTGTCTATGGTCCGGTATTCGTTGACGATATATTGCTTTTATCAGTTTGAGGTGGAGCATTTTAGATGAGTTTAGTAGCATTTTATGCAACAACTGTATCTACTACGGTATCCACAATAGCCTATTTATTGATATTGTTTGTTATTTTGAATATAGCAAGCTAATAAGTTATTCTAGGAATTTGTATTTACTATCTTTCATTGCTGGGAAGAATACAGGGTTATTTTCAATTCTCTTAACACATTTATTTTAGACACAATATAAAATTTATGGTTATTAATAGCAGCCGTAGAACGTCTGCTAAGGTGTTAAGGGCTGATTCTGGTGCTCAAATACAAGCAAAATATAAATTTTAATAAAATTATTAAGTTTCTACTGAATAAAATATATCTCTGTATTGGTAGAATCAGGAAGTAGTACTTACCAAATAATTGTAACGTAAAGACTTAAATTAGTAAGATAAATCGCATTCCTTATTCCTCGCTCGTTAATGAATACTTATAATAACTATACTAGATAGAAAAGGTTATGTAATAATTTCAATTTCACCCTGTATGGAAAGTTTAACATTATGTATAAACCATTCACTTGACAGTTGATATTCCGCAAAATTGACATCGCGTGAGTGAGTTTAGTATCGCAGGAAATAACATATTGAATACATTCAACCCTAGGTTTCCTATATCGTAATTTGGGGTCAATAACCACGGAAATGGCGTTGGTGGCAGCCCTGATTGTGAGTTTGTGACATATGGTTGTTACCTGATAATGGACTAGATAACGATTGTTATGAAAGTAGGTTATATAGGAATAATATTAATATTTGTGCTAGTCATTTAATAGTCATGCTATTTTGAGAAATAATTAAACATTAATAGCCAGTTCTATGTAATATTTTCGTCTTTTAAGCCAACTTAAAAAAACTAAAAAAAAAGATATTCTTTAACCTATTACTACATCGATCACCTCGATGACGAGTTGGCATTGATTTCGACACCGAGGACTGCGTCGCGCATTTTACTAACGCCGTACTACCTCGACGTCATTCTTCGCTGCTATAGAGAAATGGCAGGAAGTACAACCGAATTGCGTTTTAAATGTATTGTAATGATGTATATATCGGACTATTATTAAGGTTGCAGGAAGCCGCTGGTTGGTCCCATAGAAAAAGTTGATGTAATTTAGCCGTAGAATAACCCCTTAAAGTTTTATTTCACCTTTTCGTTACACACTGTATATAACGACATGATATAAAAACCCTATATATTATGATATGAATCGTTAAAAGTCGATCCCGAGGAACGTAAGACCCGAGAAAGATTGCAGAGTTATTGGATGCAGGCCGCTTGTAGTTCGTTTCCCAATGGGGGAAGGGGAGGGGAGGCTATGTTCAGCTTAGCAGGTGACGCCTATAACTTGTAATAATAAAAATGATTGAGACTTACTCATTGAAACAATAAAGATAAGAACACAATTTGTAATTCCAAGTATGCAGAACCTTTAAGGGTTTGATTTTGGTGCTCAAATTCATTTTTTTAAGGGACCAACATCGAAATAAAAAATTAATCCCTTATTAACTTTTTGGTAACAAGATATCATCTGTATGGAGAATTTATTTAATTCTGATGATGGTCGTAGACCCTAAGAGGTTTTGCGTATTTAGAGTTACACGTTGTATACAAGGTTGAACATAAAGGTTCAGCTATATTTCAGGATATGGTGTGATTGTACTAACTTAACAGTTTTGCAAAAGAAACTGGGATTCCCATTTTCGTACTGCGTCCCATGATGGGATGCAATATTAAATATATTGTCCATATTTCTTTGAAAACTTATCTAAGTTTAGGTACAACAGTACCATCTTGAAATATAGATAACTAAACCTTTATATTATTTACAGATTGAGAAATGAGAATCTCCTTCTTTTTTTTAAGTCAGTTTAAAACATACATTAGCTTAAACCTTTTCCAAGGTATCATTCAATTTTCTTGCTCTGTCCAGATTTTGCAGAAAGTGACAGATATAGTAATAAAGCAGCAACATTGTTTAAATACTAATAAACTTTTTATAAATACTAAAAATTATAGGTACCCCTTATTACTATAGTCACATACATTACTACTATACTATAAACTACGGTTTGTAAACTATTGTGATACCTAATGTTATTGATCCAAGCAAAAACATGTTTATCTTTAATCATTCTATTGAAAAAGGTGCGATATTTGTGTATTTACTCATCACGTCTAATCCAAGTCAAATACTTCTAAAATACATGTCTATTTTATAGACAAAAACATGTTTTTTTCATACACTCAAACAATGTTTACTCCATAACACATGCTAACAATAGCACTGAAATGTTGTTAGTACATAAGCCTGCGTCACTCTTTATATGTCCGTAAAAATGCCATATGTGAGGTCATCAACCCGGCCAATGACCCCGTGCTATACACAGTGTCTATAGGTGATTATCATCCGGCCTACCTCAACATTGTCCCATAGATACTTGCACCTGTATGCACTTTAAAACCGGCCAATAAAGCCTATTTTTCAACGACAGTTGTGTACCTACATTGTTTTGCATGCAAAATAAGCCAACTTAAGTTTAATTTGAATGTGATAAGATCGACAATCGCTTGTGAGAGACGACAGGTGGTGTATTGAGAGGTTAAAATAAGTAATATTGGTAACAAAGTAAACTGACATCCTCTCTATTGTTTTTATAACTAAATCCTTGTACGGCTTTGTTTTTTCTGAACGAGTCTACTTAGGTTTATTTTATCCGTAACTTCTAGAAATACAAGTTCTATTTAAAACAAAGGTACATATCGCTTTTTTAAAATAAATTGATAAAACGCCGTATTTAATTTAGGACATTTTGGCTTTGAGCCCATTAATGAAACAACGATCAAATTTGAGCTTTGTTACTTCGTTTGTCATCGTGACTATTGTCACCCTCGAATACATAAAGTAACTCATTTCCTTAATCATTGTTATGTATCATATATGATACATCTGTAAGGAAACCTGTTAATAGACCTCGTGTGGGAACTCGTATCAACCCAGTCCCAGTCTATGGCTGACTCCGCGATCACAAGTCAGTCCTCTTGACTGGGTTCCCTATGTGAAATCGAAAGCCGTTACTTTGAAATTCATTACACGAACACTACTCATCGATAGCTCTATTTAAGCTTAAAATATGGCGACTAGGTAACGGATAGGCATACTCTAAATACTTATATGACACCCATAACACAGGTACTAATACTTGTATAGCACGCAACAATGTTTTACCCTTGCGGGATTCGAACCCGTGACCGCACCGTTAGCTTCGTAGTCCGTAGGACCACTGTACCGACAGTCATCGTGACATGTTACGATCGCTTGTTTGTGTCAGGCCATATAAAAAAGTTTTTTCATATTTCGTAACATACTAAAACATTTCAAGTTTGGAGTATAATTTAGAATATTCTAGACTAAAAAACAAAGGACGATCAAAATGACGACCGAAAAGAGAATCGAAATTAGGATTCTGGAAAGTTCGGTAAGGGTATATAAAGGCAGCGGGTTAGTCGGAGAGACAGTTAATAAAAGTATAGTGAAGTGATAACAAGAAAGAAAATTGGATATAAAAAATTGTAGAAATGTGAAGTGAAAGAGTTAGGTGCGAGTAGTGAATTATGTGGAAGTGTGCTTCGGTGTTAATGAAATGGTAGTGTCCTAGAACAAAATATTTAATTAAACTTTATTGCACATATTAAAATCGTACAATAGTGGGACTTAATGCCACGTGGTATTCTCTGCCAGTCGACCATTAGGCTAAAATCGCAGTTTTATTCTAGTTCCACTACCGTAACAATATCCCAATTATTCTAAAAAAGGGGTATTGGTTTGATTGACGTTTTGTCACGATGACAGACTGAAAAAACGTTAAATTAGTAGTTGATTGGTAGAAAATGCTGCTCAGTATCAAGTTCTTTTGACTTTAATGCACAATAACAATTCACTTCTTTGTCATGTTTTTAATACCTAGTGTAAAGCTTGTTTTCTTTATGACCTAATTTTGATCAAAACTTCCATTCAAATTGGCCTTTGACACGCTACTCGCTATATGGTATTCAACCTTTCATGACATTAATATAATTATTATCGATTAAATTATTACATAAAGTTTCCATAACATTATGCATCGACTTGTGTACTTGAAGTATCTAGTTGTCAAGATTACTAGAATATAGAAATGAAGATATATTAAAATGTGAAAATATTTAAATGATAATTAATAGTAGGTCCACTCAGGTCAGGTCAGAATCTAAAGACAAGCAATAACATTAAAACATTAACTTCCAAATACTGAAATACCACTCAAAGTTGGTCAACATCAAAACCTAAGTATGGAATATTATCATTGTCTCCGTGAATTACAATATTAAAGTAAATTGACACTATTTCGCGATGAAAGGTGATTATTAAACCTTTACTTTGATTATTATTTCAGCACACGGCTGTGTCAATCTAGTATTTTTCTGCAGTACTCTTACACAGTCCCAATGCTTTTTACTTCCATGCTTTGCCGTGTCAGAAACGCAACGGCTATACTTATAATGGATGATTATCTCGAAACTAATTCTTACCATTTTTCATTCACTATCCCGTTTCCTATTACCGAATACCCAAAAAGCAGTTAATCACAAAAACAAAACGCACACCCCTATGGTTCCACATGTGTGCACACCCACACGTGCGCGCGCCCCTATGCGTGTATAAACGCGCAGACACGGCAGCTGCAAAACTCGAATCCAAAACCAAGTGTGTCTCAATCTTTTGAGGACCGATTACATATTTAAATCGCATTTCAAGATGATTGAAAAAAAAAAAGGTTATTACACTGTTAATGACTATTTGAATGATAAAAATGTTTGGATATAAAAACATGTATATTATCTACCTCACTCGCACATGCATATCTATATTTTCTTGTACATACCATACTTATTTAAAAATAGGCTGACAACAGTGACCGAGCTTCTTCTCGACGCTAGCCCACAATATTGTTCAAAAGCAGTAGTAGGGTAAAAAAAAATTGGAACGTGTAAAAGTGCTTAATATAGGCCAATTTGCAAAAATAAAATAGTTTTATTAGTTTGTTAAACAAGTGGATTGATTTATGCATTTAAAACTTTTACAAAATTGAAATTGAAATCATTTAAACATGATATTTCTGATAATGCTATGTCAATTCAAATTTAATTGACATCAATACTTTTAGCTAAAAACTAAGGACGCAGATGACAGCGTAATAATGTACTGTCACACAAAACGCTGCCCGTATGGCAGAATATTGGTCGCAACAAATTTGAGGGGTTGCCATCGAACAGAAATGAAGATCGGGCCCAAGGTAGGTAAAATTACACTGTATTTTTTTTTCTATTATTACTTCGATTGTTTTTATAAAAGTTAGTCAAATTAATTGTCGTCTACATAGTGCAGTTTACAAAATACTTACTTATACAATCTTTAAAAAAAATTGCTTCTAGATCGTAAATTTATGTATTTACGAAGTATGTCATAAAAGTAATACACTAGAATAAATTTTAAATTGCTTTAGCAATACGACTTAAATTATGAAGACGCAGGTATAATCTAGAAAACAAATTATAAGTAAAAAATATAAGTTAGTGGAAAATCGAATAAATAATAAAGTTCACTGACTACTGAGTATCCTTATAAAAACGTAATATTTTCCATTGGGTAAACGATACTTGTGGAATTTTCTTTTGTCAAAATGTCTTCAACAACTTAGAGATAGGGATTTTTGTGTTTAGTCTTTGTTATAAAAATATGTAATCTATAACTTAATTGCTGTCGGCCTCTGTGATGTTTTTTACATATCTAAAACTCGTGAGTCGTAATGTTTTTTATATTTTAGTGTTGCAACTTTTTCCACGTGAGTTTCTCAACCATTGTTATGCATCTAAGTAGCTCAAAGGTAACCTGTAAAGCCAATTTAAATTAGTAGAGAAATCTCATTTATCTTTAAAAAATATGTTACGGTGGTTTTTTCAACCAATTTTTTACCAGTATTGTCATTCTGCTACTAAAATAATCAGATCGAATGCATATAACTTAGCAAGTTTCCATCTTGCCCTGGGTAATGCCTTTGTCTAAGTTTCAGTCTAGACAGCCGTCGCCCGGTGTAATGGCATTTAGAACTACTATTTGATTTACGAAGACCATTTTTATTAAGATATCAAATGACGTAAATCGATTATGAATGCAAATTGTCTTTATAATGATTGGATCGACTACGAGTGTTTAGGACATAATAATTTTACCGTATTGACAAATTTTCTTTAGAAACATACTGACCTTTTCAATGACAACCACGTCATATGAGTCATGTCCTCTCCTTAGGGGCAGTGATCTTTCCACATACCAAGGCATCAAAGAATTACTCATTTCTAAAAATACACACACGTCTCAAATTAAGTCATCTAAATATACCTTATCATATCGTTGATAACACGACTATCACAATCCGCCATTGTTAAAATGCACATTTAACTATTATGCTTTATTTCCTTACGAGTATATGCATGAAAATAGAAATATGAGTCATTCATTCGGTACGAACGTCGAATAAAAATGGCATTATTAACGTCCATAGAAACAGACTTGTTTTGTCTAGTACCTAATTTAATTTTTATGCCGTAGAAGTTATAAAGTTCGAGTACAACGAACGGAGCCCGATCGCCTTGAAAACTTGTATGATCGATACGAAAACAAAAAAATTAACAGACCATCGGTTCCAGTTAGTTAATTCAATGAGATCATGTTTTAAATATACTAAACGTAAGATCATTTCACCATATCCGTATAACAAAACCTTTTTTAATAATGCCGCCTAAAGTTTGGGAACCTTGTTCGACGATAATATTTAGGGTTCTTTTTTGTTAGTCATCTCATCCGTAACGTATGGGCCATGGGCGCCTTTGCCTGCTACAACTTTTTTTTCGAAAACTTGACCCCCTCAGTTATGATTCGGCCGTTGACGGGGACGGTTGTACACTCGTGCTCGATTTGAATTCTAGTCATTGTGTCCAAATTGTTTAATTTAATAGTGTTTCGACGTAGAATAAGCGTGTTCCTAGTTTAAATTTTTGTAGTGTGTTCTAAATTTTAAATTCGTTTAAAATAGTTCTGAATAGAAGACTGACTTTTAATGAAAGGATTGGGTTTGCTTTGGTGAGTACGAACTTTATTGTTGTAGTTTCGTTTTAAGCTGGACCTCGGTGTTGACAATGGTTGAATAAAATATAGTGCCGCTTGTTTTCGAGTAAATATATTTTTATTTGGACGTTTTGTTGTTTCGTAATGTCAAGATATGAAACTGGAAAAATTTTTTCGTCGTTTTAAATCGTTCGAGATTTTGAACTTAAGTTCTCACTCGTTTTTTTATTGATGCATTTGTAAAAAATGTTTAAGAAAGTGGCAGTAAAATAAATCCAGACAATTTTGTTTGATTTAATAAACATATGTTTTCCGAACATAATTTATAAGTTTTTATTTTAATTTTAAAACTTTTTGTTTTACTTTTTTTATAAAACAAAACAGAGAGTGTCCCTAATTTGAAGCTGCCGTATAGGGCAGTACCACTTGTCAATGTCCCGGATTTACTGCCGAGTTCAGGGAGGTCGACTTGGCACCTCCTACGACGTATATCGGGCATTTTTCTTATCTCCTATTGCCTCAATTGATAGAGAGCTTTTAGATATCGTGTGAGTTAAGTTTAACGTATGTGAATTGGTAAGCAATTTATGGAACAGCTTAAATAGTCCATTGTTTAATGGGCATAGTGCTATGTCGTAATAGTAACGTGCCAAAGGTGTACACTTCTTTTTTGTTAGTTAAAGAATTTTTCGTTAATTTTGAAAGTTTTTCATGACCTTAAGGTTTTATCACTTATATAATAAAATACAACGGCCTGTTTTGCGATAAAGAAAAAAAATAAAAGAAACAGTGGCGTGGTAATTTTATACGTATAAGTCGTAACTTGAATTGCTGATTGTAATTAAGTGTTTAAGACATCCAGAAAAAAACTACAGTATATTTTATATACTTATTTGGTCGTAATTTTTTTCTTTTTTTTTGTAGGCACAAGCCGACAACAAATTTTTATTTTTATGACTCCAAACATTAGTGACTAGGAGAAAATGCCTTACTTATGCCATTTTTTTCTGTGCAGTGAAAAATTAGGAAATGATGATTTAAAAAAATCTAATTATTCTGATGGTAGGTATGTCATGCATCGTTGGCAATTCGTTATAAAAATATACACAAAAAGTGAAGCTAGTTTTGTTTACAAATCCAACAAAGAATTTTTGAAACAGAATGTATGTACTTATTATGAACTATGAATACACAAACACACTCGTGTAGAACTAGACAAGCTTAACGCTGGAAGGTAATTTCTCTAAAAGCTGTTCCAAACAAAGTACAGTCGCCAACAAAACTAACAATTTGGACTTTATTGTAGTAATGTAAGGGGAATTCAGTTAAGCAGGTTCTGCCGACTACCACCGGTACGAAGCTAGATAACAACAGCCAGTACACTTAATTACGAAATAGAGATTGCGTCTGTGTTACGTATTATTGATGACTGCATTTTATCACGACTAATAGTTTACCAAATATTAGGGCAAAGGCCTTCTTTCCTTTCTTCAGTGATATAAAAATAAAACAATCATAGATAACTCGTATTTATCGGTTTTCGAAATAAATAAAAAGGGTACATTTGACCTTGTCAACAAGTTTGTAATGTAGTATCAAGTTCTTTGTTTATTTTTATTATGTTGTACGCCGTAAGATATAGCAACAAAAGATGATGATGATGAAAGTAAATTATTACAATCAAACAGCCTAACTAAACTAGTTCTGATTGTGTCGTACACGTTCTAGTAACGAGTTTCTATTTTGAACTATGTCGTACACTGTAAGATGCAGCAAATCAATTGCCTAGTAATACATTTTACAAACTATGTTAGTTACCAACTACGCAGTCTAAACAAATTTTACTCAGATTTTTTTACACGATCTATTAAACGAAATCCTTTTTTTATTTATTAAACTTTGGACCATAAACAAGTTCGCAATTAATAACTTATCCTAAGTCATTATTCCACAGTTTTTATTATTGTGAACTCAGAAGCACTGGTCACTCAATTAACCCTTTTACAGCGACCGATTGTTACAAAGATTTAAAAAAAAAAAAATTTTTCCTGTTCAATAAATCGATCAAGGTAACAATATCAAAAAATTACGGTGATACGCGACAAAAAATTGTTTCAGTAACATCTGGGTCAATAATATTGTTAAAACAATGTGAATAGCCGTATATACTGTTCTTCCTAAGCTGTGGCCGGGATAAGAGAGGACAAACAGAACTACAATGTACAATTGTGTTAGACCCGTTAGGAGAGCAGAACAAACGTACTTTGGTAAAAATTTGTTGGAGGTACAAATAATAGTTGAGGAGAAATGAAATCGGATCGAGTGTTTGTACCGAGATTGTGGACTTAGGTCTTAGATCAGTCTAGACTAGACTTTAGATGAGATAATTACATGAGTGAATTACTCTTATGTTTGGTTAGGGGAAATATCTCTATACCTAATGTTATTTTTTTTACCTAGTCTAAAAGCCTTAGAAATTGAACTAAGGAGCCTTACGCATATATGTGATTAATCAATGTCGAGGGTTTGAATCCCGCAGAGGGCAAATGTTTTCGTTGTGAGTACGGGCATTTGTGTCTAAGTTATGGATCATCATCATCATCATCATTTTAGCCATAGGACGTCACCTGCTGAACATAGGCCTCCCCCAGTGACTTTCAGATTGTGACAGTTATGGATAATTTAAGCTTATTAATCTTTATCTAATCGCCATAGTAAAGCTTTGCTTAGTTTTAGATAAGATAATGGGTGTGATTGTTGAAAGAATGTAGATATATTGTATCGTTAGAAAATTTTTACTGACGCTTAGACTTATGTATAACTAAAACGGAGTACTAACTAAGAATACGCGTCAAATAGCGGTAATTACTGTCCTCCCAAATAAATCATACATTGTCCCGGTTCCCAAATAAAAACCAACCCCAAACAGATATGGTTCTGTACAAAACTTGACCAAAAAACAAAGCAAGTTTACCATGATTCTCGCTAAAGACGGCGTTATATTTATAGTTCGCTATAGTATCCGATAGAGGCGCTGTACAAATATCCATATAAAAATAAACATTGTTGTTAGCGAGGTAAACGTAGATAAACCCGAAAGTCTTGCATTGGTTTACATTTAACTGCTGTCTTAACAACATGTGTGTAAACAAAGGTACGTCTTGACGAAAGATATTCTTTCTCTCTGTCTGTCTTTTCTTCTTTCGATCTGTGGTATTAATGAAAGGAGATATCGGCGTAATAAATGTATTTATTGTGCGATGAAACGAGAAACAATTTGGATAATATCCTATTTCCGTATAGGAACCGTAAATATGAGGAGCGTCTAACGCGTGATTGTTCAAATAGTTATTAGTCCTAGTACTACGACTAGACTGAGGACACATTGCTCGAGCGAGCGGGTCCGATAATTAAAGGATTTTGTAAAGAGATTTAGGATTTTTAAAAAGTTGTCGGCCATAAATAAATTACATTTGGTTGGAATGGTGTCAGGAGTAGAAACATTTTTTTTATGGCGACAATACTGTACTGAATTACGAACAAAGATATACAACGATTTGCAAATAAATAAATCGTCTTCATAGATCGCTATTTGAAATCCATCGCTATTTAAAAGATTTAAAGACAATGTAAAATCTAAAGCCAAAAAACGAGACCCAACAAGATTAATAATGCCAATGTGTAGAAGCAAAATATATCACAACAATTGCTATGTCATGACAAATAAAATTTATAATAAAATACCAAAAAGTATTCCCGGATTGCCATCAAAACAATTTTTTTTTAAACTTTACAAGTGTCTAAGCGAAAGACCTTTTTATAATATAAATGAATTCTTATTATATAAATTAACAAATTAAAATGACATTTAAGAATTATTCTTTTAACATCGTTACTATGTATTCATAAAGTTTGACTGTTCTGATAATCATGCCCCTTTTTAATGTTTATAATTGACTCTAATTTAACTTTACTAACGGTTTTAAACATAAGCTCATAAATTTGCATGCCACAGATTGGTGAAACATGTAGGCACTGTTGTTGTATTTTAATTCCATCAAATTTATACTAGAGTCTGCAAATAAATAATTTATTTATTTGTTTATTATAGACTAATAACACACTTTAAGATCATCCTACCATTTTGTGTACTCCTACATCTATTCATTCATATTGTATACTTGCATCTTTAATGCATTTGCTTGCCGCTATGGCCAACGCGCTAATGCCTACAGAGCTATCCTGTTCCACAATTGTATAATCCGCTCCCCGCTCAGCTTATGACCTTGACCTCCGTCTTACTACATCTACCCTGGATTTGCTATTCAGATTTCAGTTAGGAGTTCGGTCTGATTTGATTAATGACTTTAGCAAATACCGTTCTACGTTGTGTCGCTGTGAACTGGCGATTTCAGACCTGAATTGAATTACCAGTTTTAAAACACGCCAAGTTGTGAATAAAATGTACGAGCTAAATAATTTTTGTTTAGAAAAATTACATTTCGACTCGATTTCAGGGCCTCACAATTTTTATATCCTATTGATAAAGCAAAACGAGTAATATCTTATATATTTTTTATTTATATGCTTATCCGGACTGATTCGTTCAAGTTTAGTGTACTTACCTGTCATATTATGTCGTATCTCGTAAAATAATTAAAAAAAAAAAATGTTCAATAAACAACATTTTGTTCAACGTTATGCAGCGATATATTTTTAAAGATTACGTAAGTTTTGTAAAAACTCGGTGGTACAAACCGAGAATCGATCGCACGACCTTACAGATAATCAGTTTCATTTTTCCCACTAGCTAGGCTATCGCATAGTTGCATGCTTGCATAGTAATGCTTTGTAGTTGAACTATTTACATACAACTATCCAGTGCCCATTAAATTGGTTCAAAGTTGTAACATGTCAAAATTCCTAGGCACTATTATGTAAAACCATCCGTATAGCTTTAGTCATATGGTTGATAATAAAGCCAGACAGTCGCAAAATTAGAAACACCGTGATCAGAACTGCTTAAACGTCAGCCGTGCATACCGCAGAGTCAATATCGGACCTAAAACAACGCAAGACAACGCCCAACTATTCCCACGAAAATTTTAATTTAAATTCAATTGTTACCCAACCCCTGCAATCTCGACCAAGTTAACTTTACAGCTGTGAAAGTGACGTCTCTTCGAAAACGCTTTGCATTATCACTTTCGTGACCGCAAATGCAAGTTTGTTATTGAAAAGACGATGGAATCTTACCTGTTAGGGGGTTATACCAAGTTCTATTGTATTCTAAAAGCTCACTTTCTTGGCAGGTAAATTGTTATGAATATAACTGTTAATAGTAATAATCCTTAAAGATGCTGTGTTATCTCGTTTAAGTTTATGCTGTGATAAGATTTAGTGCCATTACTCGGAAATTCTGTTTTATTAACTTGTCTGTATTTTCTGTGATATATTTTAGTTAAGTAAGTCAAGTACTTTACCTCTTCCGGTAGGTAGTATAAAATAATCAGGAATCGAAGGCATGAGTTTATTATTTTCTCAATCATAGTTCTAAGTTTTAACGGAGACTTATCATTAATGATTAATTAGTTCTTAATTTGTTCGACAGTCACCTCGCACAGGTACCTACATCTTATGTAGACATACTATTTAAAAAAAGGCTGACTTTAGTAACCGAGTTTCTTGCGCTGCTTCTTCTCAGCGCTAGTCTACAATACAATCCGGAAGCAGTGGTAGGGCAAAAAAAGAATTAACTGATCAAGCATACGTAAACCAGACACAATAGAAATTCCATTGTTATGCGGTCTCTTGAGACCGCTTGGATGTTAACGGGTTAAGACGTGTAATAGAGCCTATTTGCAGAAATAAATTGGTTTTATCTAGACCCAACCCAAGCAGAGAATGTCCATCGAACCCCATTAAGAATACTGGATACTATGGATAAAAAATACAAAAACCACAACACGACAATGCTCATGCTCTTCACATAAACACTTGAACCCCTTCCCTTCACGTCTCTTGCGAGATAACTGCGTAAACGGGATAACATATAGAAAATAAACGATTTTCAACAGATGACCCCCTGTCATTGGCCGCGCGGCGTAGAAAGTAAAAGGGCATAGCTGAATGCATGTAGACCATTGAGGCAGAAAGAAGGCAGAGCTGAATACCTCCATTAGTCATCGGCCAAATGCTCGAAGATGCCACTTGCGATTAATCTAATTAATTACGTTCATTTCCTAGCGAAGAAGCGAAGGGTTTGGTCCAAGGTGTGTGACAAAGCGAATCAATTCACTTATAGCTATTACCTGCATGCCATGTGGGGACGACCGTAAATATACTCTTCTCCACTGCCAACAGGAGGCATATCGTAAGAGGTGACTAATTCTTGTAGCACGAGACGGGCAGCAGCGTTTGCGTGCGAAATATTTTAAAAAACTGCGCTTACCAACCCGCCTGCCAAGCGTGGTGAGTATTGGCAATCCCCTCTGATGATGGAGGTCATTGAGGGAGGCCTATTTTCGGCAGTGGGCGTCCGACGGCTGACATGATGATGATAATGATGATTACCTGCATATGTGGGAGTCTTGCCATTTAATTTAACACGCTGTTTGAGCTCTCCTAGTTCTATTGAGTCGTTAATGATATAATTCAATTAATTATTTACTAAAAGTTGATGATTATTGATGACAAACAAAATATCTTAGTTCTAACTAGGATTTGTTAGTCATCTTATCTGAATGTACTTTAAAAAACTTATGAAGCTCACTATTAGGCCGCAAATTCGCTGAGCTGCAGCGGTCGTTCAAGCTTTGTTTTTACTATTCCGCTGTTACACTCTGAACCTCTTGACAGGTGTGTTCAGTAGCGCAAAGTGGATGATCTGCTATACGTAACCCCACTTCAAGCCTCGTCACGTCTGGACTGGACTAGACTGGATATTATATCAATTAAAGGCAACTTAGATTGATATAGAAGCAAGTCTTTTTACAGTAAGCGTAAGTTGTTTTCTTTTTAATCAGTAAATAAAGTTTATTTGGCACAAACATTAAAGAAACTGATTAACGAGTCACCGAGATAGTCTGTGATCTCGATTTCCAAATATGAAACTAGCAAACCAAGCTCT
Organism: Anania hortulata; assembly: GCA_963576865.1. NCBI lineage: Eukaryota > Metazoa > Arthropoda > Insecta > Lepidoptera > Crambidae > Anania > Anania hortulata. The sequence goes on along the minus strand of OY756405.1, from coordinate 11,395,639 downwards.
AACATTGTGTAGCTTAGCAAAGATAATTTAAAAAAGAATCGCTTATATTAAAAAGACATCCCTTTGATACCATAAAATTTTCTACAAAACGCAGTGAAAACTAGTATCTCTAAGAATCTACCCTTTTATGCCTTGTACCACAACCGTAATATAAAAGCCTACATATCGCACGGAAGTGCTATTCTGGCAAGTTGCTTTCGGCACAAGTGGTGCCACCTATTGATAATGGAATTGCTTAATACGTCTAATTACAGCAGGGAGTAATTTATGTATTATGTAATTTAATACTTAATTGCAATTATGCGTGAACTTGTGAAATCGCATTTAGATTAAGATTTAATTAATTTGAATATAGATACTTGCAATACACGAGCAGTCATGGCGTATAAGCGTGAACACACTACTGTGAAGTGCAAACAACGTGAAATCACAAGTAAATCCCTACTCTTCCAACTACACACTAGTTCTTGAATTGCAAGAACTGTAAAAGCTTTACTTAAGAGGGTTTTTTTGGTTAGGTTAACAAGGTCCGACATAGTTCATAGTGCTACAACAAACAAACTCCAAAAATGAAAAACAGTCCCATGAGACTTCACAACAATAAAATGACTATTGTGTCTCAGCCTGCCTAGCATGACTACTAAAACACGATATGATATGATATGATATATCGACACCAACTTTAAAAATATGATGAATATAGCCGCCACTTAGATTTTGTATCGAAACAGCGATCATAATATGTACTGTAACCCGCACGGCGATTCTACACGGCGGCTTTAACTATCATATTTTACAGTTGGTGTCAATATATCGCTATATCATATCATATCATATCGTGTTTTAGTGCTCATGCTAGGCAGGCTGGGTTAACAAAAAAAAAATACAAACACATTCTCTTACTAATAAACGTTTTATTATAGGGACTGTGTCGTCTCTCATTCTGACAATACAACTTAACATTTAACAGAATAAATCAAATATTCAGTTCACTTGCTAAATTCATTAGCAAGACTTGTAGTTTTATGTAATTGCTTGAGACATTACTTTCAGTTCCAACCGGCTATTATACAGGTTATTTTTATACTAAATAACTTAAATCAACGTGAATATACAGGCAATTCTAGTATAACATTAATATACTACATGCGTCGAGTGGGCTGGTAAGTTCGTTAACTCAACTTCGTTACGCGCCGGCTCGATCTCTGCGCTAAACGAGTTACGCTATTCAATCACATGGCCTTCTATGAGGTCAATTTGTAATCAAATTATTTAATTGACTTATGCATTCATATCGTATTTAAATTAACAACATTGTTCGCTACATGGTCACATGTCTTGAGCGATGAAACCAAATTACCAATGTTACCAATGCAATTCTAAAGGCACAATTTTTTTATTTTACACTGTATAAAAGTCGCCTTAAAATATTTATCCAAAGGCACACTTAAATATCTTATTACATTATAAAATGCCGAATCAAAATTAAATATGAAACCAATTTACTGAACGTTTTAAATATTAAATTCGTTAATTTTCTCGTTACGATCGTAATTGTTCAATAAAATGTTGTTGGTATTTACGAAAATCGCAGTATTTTTTGTGAAAATATCGAAATTGTACGCCTACATTTCGTAAATCATTATTTATTTATAATTTATCTCTGCATGCGTTAATTACATGTTGATGAGGCTATTTTCTGATTTAATTAGTTTTAAATCTGAGTATTCGTTATTAAGTGTTATGAGACTGAAAATCTATTCGAGAAGAGTAACGTATGACCATCCACTAAAACCTGACAACAATAAGTAATGGTAACGCCATGTTACGGCAGCGTACACCGTGACGTTACAAGGATATGTTTCCAAGATTTTGCTAATATTCAACATTTTAGGAAACATTCAACTGCTGAGTAACCTCGGTTCACATCTTTATCACTTTCAAACCACAAACCACATCATTATAACGTCAAATTATAAAAAAGGTTAGTAGATTACTGTCAAGAGCGAATCCATTCCATTTAATGCTGTAAGATATAGTGTGATATAACATACTATTATACGTTTCTCAAAATTCTGTGAGAAATTAAAAACGTCTTAAAATTCCCACAGTGAAGTCAAATAAAAGCAAACATATTAGATTAAATAACAAAAGAATCTCAACGCGTTGACATGTAAAAAAAGTTAATAGTATCCATGACGGGAACCGTTAGCACTTAAACTATTACTCTATAGTCTACGGTAACCCCAAGACTTTGTATTTCGAACCCCTATTTGTCTATGATTTCCCACGATCAGGTGCCTCTATTTTGAAATTCGAATAATCGTGAGGGTCCGACCTGTCCTTTGGGAGTTTCTTCAAGTCAAAATGGCGGATTCTAAGATGGCGCGCAGTGAACCGTTGACGACTATTGTTGGAGGTTACATAACCATTTATTATTTATTGTTGGCATGTTAATTTAGTGGGCTCATTAAATAGGACCCTAGCTAGTTTTTTAAAACTTTTATGTTTAATCAAACAAATCTCAGCAGTTTATAATATTGTTAAAAATGTTGCTCTTTATAAATACGAGTAAATAAACGGTTTTCTTTAGGTAAATTATTCCGAGAAATCGTATATTATCCGTTCCGATTTAAATAAAATTTCAATGAAATCATCAAAGAGGTGGTCGGCTTGTTTTGTTGTTCAGAACGCCAACCTTTTGTAAATAAATCGAACAGTTGTATTTTTTTACTTTGTTATAATATAGATAGATATAGACTATTTATTTGCCTGAAGCGCCAAGTCAAGTTATTTATGAAATGTATCATATGTAAGCCTTATACAGGATGATTCCGAAAAGCTTTTAGGATTCGCTTCTGTGCGATTTGTTCGCCCATTCGTAAACACGATGAACGATCGTTTGACATAAGATTTTTACATAGGAGGCGAATGCCATTTCGGTTAAGATACAAAAGAAATAAATATCTGGTTGTTTAGTGTGCTCGTTTCTGCTTCATTTGTAAACTTTTAAACATCATCTGTTAGCTTATTTTTTATAGAAAATACAGCTTATGGATGAAATGTTGTTAGAAATATTTTTTGGAAAAAAAAATGTAAGTATATATTTTCAGTTTTTTTTATTTTTTATTATTAAAAGTAAGCACTTATAAACTATAAAAAGATTTGATAAAATAATAAATTTTGTTTTTGCCTATCGTGAATGGTATGGAATGGAAACCTATATCTGTTTGTTGGTGATAGAAGCTCATCAGATAAAACTTTTTTTTACTGTTAAATAAATACTGCGTTTACGTTTTTTGCACATCAAACTCAAATGTTGATAACAAAAGCTGTCCTGGCGTCATAAAAAATACTTTATTTTCTTAATCGATATTCGAAAATTGGTCGAAAAAATTTGATTAGCTATTGACTGTGCAATAACTTAGCGACGTGATACTTTGGTCAAAACTGTTCATTACTATTTGACCTTCAGGGCTCGACTATTATCATCATGGCGTAACAGAAAAAGGTTACACGGAAAGTTACTCTGTTTATCATTTGTCAGATCATAAATGAGTTCCAGCTAAAACCAACTGGCACCCAATAAGGCCGTTTCCGTAAATGCGACGAATTTTAACAATATTACGTTGTATCGCGCTTACGTGATTTTAGGCTGTAAAGTCGACTCGATAAAGTTTTCTGCAGATTGAGGAAGGCAATGAAAGAAAATGTGTTTTTATAAATAACTTTATACGGAAGTTCAACCATCCTGTACTGTAGAAATAGGTTTTAACTTTTGGATCTTATGAGAAGAATTATGCAATTAATTAAATAATTTTTGCGTTTAGATTAGGCCATCACATTTTCACATTCGAAAAATGCATACAGTCAACGGCAAGTCAACCTACCCAAAAGTTTAAGGACATTAAACCGATTTTCAACTTTAAGTCCGGCACATAGATATCAATATCTATTAAAAAAAATTGACGTTTTGTGGTTGGTTAACGAGCTGTTGTCTGTACATCATCATAAGTAAAAAACAAAATTTACATTTACAAAGTTTGGCTCAGTTGCCGTCATTGGCATTGCCAATCATAATTTATTTTAAAATATCATTATGTGATATATTTGTTGTTGTCGCTATCTTTGGTATTTAGATTAATATTCTTTACAAATTAGCTTACAGATTTAAAGACACTTTTTATATTTTTTTTCTGTATCAGATTGCAAATAATTCGAATACTAGTGCGTATTTTGATACTTGTTCGTATTATTAAGTAACACGATGAGCGCCTCTAAACCGTAATTGATGGACAGATAGCTTCAATGTGTTGCGTATAAAGTTATAGACTACGTGCCCTTGGGCTAATAATTATTTAGTAATTTAAAAACAAAATGTATTTAAAGATTTTTGACACGTCGCACATCACCCTGACGGGTCTTTAAGCCGATACTCTTTTGTTTGGTTAATTGAAATAGGCACAAATTATAGCAAAATTTATTTTTAAAAAAGTAAACCGACTTCAGAAAACTGAAAAGCGTAACGAAACCAAAACATTCAAACTCTCATCGGATGGCACCGAATCCAAAAGTATTGATATTATTTTTTCGCTTTTCAGTTTTTTGAAGTCTGTTTACTTTTTTATGTAAAATTTACTTATTTCATCAATTTTTAGTGATACATCCTCAACAAAATGAATCATTTGTGTGCAAACATAAGTTAACGGCTGAACACCAATTTCATCCGTTATTTTTCCCACCGAGTGAGGTAAATTTTTTCCAAAAAAATTTTAATAAACCATCTTTAAAGTATAAACTATTTAATAAAGAACGAATCATCAAAATCGGTTCACAAATGCCGAAGATATTGGGCAACATAGGTACAAAAATCAGTTGGCGCGGTATGGAGTTCATGCAATGTTTGATGATTTTCTTATTGATGATCAAATTTATATGGGACCATTCCGAAAGTATTCCCTTTCGAAAAAAAAATAACTATCGAAATCGGTTAACCTGGTAATGATCGCTGAACGTACATAAAATTTTTAAAAAAAGATACCGACGAATTGAGAACCTCCTCCTTTTTTGAAGTCGGTTAAAAAATTGTACGTCTCATTATAAAATGTTTAATGGCTGTAGTTTGCCTTCAGCAAGTTCACATTTCGTTTGGTTATTCAAATTTATACACAACATAGCTGTAATTTAATGTCATAATCGTAAACAAAAATAACAAGCCTTCTCAAAAATGGATCCTATCTCCTGTACTACTCTCAAAAATGGCAAACAAAACTGAACCTTATTTCGTTAGGCCATAGTTTATTATATTTCGTGCTTTTCATAATAATGTAAGGGGATTGTATTTAAAATTCTAAGTACCAACGTCCCCTCTGAACATTTTTTAATTAATATATTTTAGGGGTTATGGCATAAAGCCATAAAGCCAGATAAGACGCCGTAAATAACAAGCTTATACCTACTAAAGTTAATGCAGAATAATGTAAAGAAACACGCACTTTCGTACCGTGAATGTAATAAATAAATACTCTTTACGTAAGCCAATTGCCGTTAAGTAAACAACAACTTTAAAACTGCTAAATTAGCATAATATATAAGGTCCTGGGGGTCCACTCCAAAAGTTTTAGGTATGGTCGGCTCTTTCCTTAATTCAGAAGAGAAAGAGACGAAATATACTTGAATGATTGTATACTTACATTGAATTCTTTTGTGAAGTAAACCCCGTAACCTACACGTAGGGACCGTTTTTTTTAAGGAAAAAAAACTTTTTACATCGATGTCGTTCAAGCCATTTTGTTATTATTGATTTCACAATGATCACGTAAAAATGGTAAAGTTTTTTTTTAAACTAACAAGTATTAGACACAATGTTAAAGCTAAATTGCTTGATATAATACCTAAACAGCGTTGACAATAAAGTTAACAAGGCTTAAGTAAGTATCATTTTAACGTTTCCAATTTATAAAGGCAATCCCATCGAACCAATTCAGTACAGATTAGCCAAACTCCGGCAATACATTGTAATTCACAACCCCGTTTCGGATATGGGGGCACTTGTCCATTGACTGTGAAAATGGTTATAATTTCCCCGGAACTCGTGTTCGTGTTAGGCCCTTAACGTTCTGATAAAGAGTTAAAAATGAACACGTTCAGTATATTTAACAGCGATATTGTATCGCGTTACGTTCTCGTTTGTCACCGTTTGAGTATTACGAAAGTAAAAAGTGAATCCGTTTAAGAACGGCCCTCCCTTTTCTATTTTGTACACGCACACGCAGGTTATAAATGATTTAAGTGTTTTTTTTGTGTATCGTAAGTACATATTATAACTATGGTAAATGTAATAATAACCTCGTAAATAAGATAGAATAACTTTATTAGATTTTTGATGAAACTTTCTAGTTGCATCTTTTATTCCTAAATAAAATAAGGCTTAAGAGCTTTGCGATATTTTATGCTTTTGTCAGTAGTAAATAAACTTGAATGTTACTGATTGAGATCTGTATGTGTCATTAGAAAATTTAAGGAAAATTTAATCAAAAATATTGTTTCCTTTCCATTGATTAATCTATCGCAAATCTCCAAGCAGTAAAATATTTTTGATTCGCATATTTTTCCTCTACACAATACCTTACCTTCATTTCCAAAAACCTAAACAATTCCTAATTTCCTCGATTGTGAATTTGTGATTCATTTCTCAAACCTTGGACAGCAACGTTATAATCGAGTCGAATCGTAAACGAGATTGTCATCAGATCGCGTAAATACCCAGGGCTGGCACAACGTTGCTTTTTATGTTATCGTTATTACCGTATTACTTTTTCTAATCCCCCGTATTTACTTTTCAACTTAATTTTCTTTGCTATTAGAGTAAGAAGTGTTAGGTACAATGCCTCTCTCTCTAATATTTCGTTCCCCAACCGACAGAAGCGGAGCAAAAAATTAAAGTCGTCAGTTTCTACTGTTTATTTTCAAACGATTCAAACGATTATTTTGTTATCTTAAAGATGTGCTTATTGTTATTGTTGAACCACTGTGTATTTCGATTTTACTAAATCCAAAATATTTTCTCAATAATCACAAAATTTCTTACAACCTTTTCATCGATACATTTTTTAACTTCGTCAGACATGCCCCGGCCATATTTCAACGAAAATAATTTCCAATCACCAGTTTTTGTTCACGAAAACGAAATCAATGAATTAATCTATTTCTTTAGAATTTTTCCATTGAATTTAAGTTTCTTCGAAGCTTCCAATTAAGTTGGTTTTGATGAAACAATCACAGCTACTGGATAGTGTGTGTTGCCTATTTATTGTGAAACTAAATTGATTTTGAACCTTAGTTATTTTTTAGGGTTCCGTACCCAAAGGGTAAAACGGGACCCTATTGCTAAGACTTCACTGTCTGTCTGTCACCATGCTGTATCTCATGAACTGTGATAGCTAGACAGTTGACATTTTCACAGATGATGTATTTCTGTTGCCGCTAAAACAAAAAATACAAAAACAGAATAAAATAAATATTTAAGTGGGGCTCCCATACAACAAATGTGATTTTTTGCCGTTTTTTGCTCGATATTAATAACGGCAACAGGTAGACGCTTGAAATATTCACAGAATATTATAGATAATGATACGGAACCCTCCGTGCGCGAGTCCGACTCGGACTTGGCTGGTTTTTTAGTTATTGTTGCCATTATCTATGGCTCACCAGGGTTTGGTTGTAGCTATCCATTTCACAATATATGGCTAGATTACATGTCATCTTCTGACATTAAAATAGACGGTACTGTAAATGTAATAGAAACAAAAATTTAAGTTCTACTGTCGATAGTATTATCAACAAATATTTTTATTTTAACTATATTTTTTTTGCATTTATTGATATATAGGTAACTAATTGATAAAACGCTCCACTGTCCAGTGCAAATCTATCGATAGTTTTACACCACAGACAGTTTGTTCCGTAGTTTTACGCTTTATATCTGTAATTTAATTGGCTTCAATTAGTTTTACCGTTGACTTGCAATTTGCTTCCGATAAAGTTTACACCTCATTCGATCGTGGGAAGACGGTTAAATCGAGTTGAATCTTCCTTTGAATTAAAAATAAAACCTAAGAAATACATGTCTTTTTAAATAACGTTTTAATTTTCGGATAATTTTCTTAAAAACGAAAGAAAACTTTGCAAATTCACCTGATTTTTAAATAATCAGATCACAGTCTACTATAGACAATTAATATCATCATAAAATAATCTCACTATTGAATTGATTGAAATACGAATATTTCCCGTTATATATATTTTTTTTAAACTTTGGCGCCATTACAATCTATGTAGTACAGCAATAAACATAAAGGTAGTGTACTCAAAACTTTCTTATCTCGCAAAGGAAACGATAAAAAGCCTAAACAAGTCCGTAAATAATTTTGGACAAACCTAGCGCGATTTACGTCAAAACGGGCGTGCCTAGTCGCTCCGTCACGTCGCAGATGGCAGATAAGTATGGCGGGAAAAGCAGTATTTAAATCATGGCCGTAAACCACCAGCGCCACCCTAACCAGCTTAAATTGACCTCTCGCTCCGGCGCCACTGTTATTACTAAAATTCGTTCTCGGTTCGAATGTTTAGTTCAAAGTTCAACCACAAAGGTCTTGTTGAATTGGTAGGTAACGTACGACACGTTTGTTGGAGTTCATTAATTACTTTTTTCGAGTTCCGAAGGAAACGGCGCGTGGTGATATGGTTGAAGGGAATACCTGTTTGTTTAAACAGAAAAAATAATGCTGTAATTCATTTAAGTATGGAAAAACGTTTTGAGCAAAAAGCATTGTGTTAAAGTGCATTTTAAAAAAAGATGACTGTAGCAGGGCACTGCAGGGTACGGTGGTTTTTGGCCATACTCAACTACGCCGATCTAGTGCGGATTGATGGTGTTGTAAAGCCAGTGACTAAACCTTACTGTCAGATGTTATTAAGCCGCTTTAAGGCCTTTGACTAAACTTCACGACTAGAATCAAGCGATATTAGCCATGTACAACTCTTAACGTGCCTTTTGAAGCACGGAGATGCTTGTGATAAATGTCATTTAATATGGTTGAATGGAATGGTCACCCATCCAATCACAACCGCGGCGTAGCTGGCTTAACTTTAAGTATATTAAAACTAATTTAAAATCAAATCTTTTTTGGGTACTAAATTAAATGTATAATACTACCCTTGTATTGCGCATCTACACTATTTGTGCTAGGTAATTAAATCTATGGTGAATACGGGAACGAGTAAAACGACGGGCTGCTCGTGATGCACTGGTTTATTATAATAACGCCGTATGTTAGCGTGGTGTCACAGCACACACATAGCTACCTACATACTATCCCTCCACCTTTATTTCTAGTAATACATAAGTACACAATATTCAAATTAAAGTTAGTAAGGATGATTTAAAGTGACATTTGAAGTTTGTTCCCAAAGTTGCAATCAGTATGAATAATGTAAACACGCTTTATTAGTTCTAACTGGCTATAATAAAAAGTACAATAAATTTGTGACTCCCTTTTCTAATTCATATGTGTAGTTCGTATTCCTTTTTCAATTAAAACTTTACGGCAGAATATCAAAGGCAATTCATAACGTTATTTTACTATAGGAAGAAACGGCAACGAGCGCGTTATTGTTATATCGTTATCGTCGGGTTAACTGCTACCGTTTTAATCAAAAGTTCTAAACGTTCGTTTCGTAAATTGTGCTGTTTTCGTTACGTAATTAAGCACCAGTCGTTATTTCATTGTTTTTATACGACTTGTTTTACAATATAATTTGGGATTGGGCGTTTCATTCTAGTTTTAACCCGATTTCTGTTGACTTTCCTCAATTCGTTCGTTAATACCTTTGTACAAACGAAAAAATAAATATCTTTCGAAGATACCTACCTACGAGACATACCTTTGCTCTTATGTGTCTTCTTTGTTTGATGTATGGCATCGCATTTTTCTCACTCTGTAAATGAGAAATAAGTGAGGCAAGCATTCAGTTCAATGGGTATCTAACAAATTTAATTTTTAAATATCAAAATATCATTAAGTCCGCAAATAGTATTTACATGTGTAATAAAGCTTAAATAAATAAATAATACGGTCTAATAAAATTTATTAAAACTCAAATACATTAAAACGCTTGTTACTGGGAATATACAGCTAGAATATAAATTCGAATTTCCAATGTAAGTTTTTCAATCCCCACCGGTTTTCAAGATAACCGAACGGAAAACCGATATATTCTCGAGTTAGGCCGTTTTCTGCGCCATTTAATCGATTCACTCTCGACTTAACATCGATTTTAATTCGCACTGGTATCAGCGTAGGGATAGGGCTCTAAAGGAATACACCGGCGGAGGTGTATCCGCCGGTATTAGTAACATTCAAAAATGTATTAGAGCCAGGTAGTACGATCGCAACTCTCATCGGTGTTCCGGGTCTTTTTTCTCTTTTTTCTTGTTGCATCAATTAAGAAATACGTGTTTTCTATATTTGATGTTAAAAGCAACGACAGTTCTTCATGAAATTCGATTAATTTCTTCTCCACATGCAGTCCTGATGAGTAGACGTCAGACGTAGCACTGACGTGGTCTTCTTGTCTGACGCGGTCCTCTTAACAAACGTACTTTACAGCACCGCAATGATCACTCTCTTCACTACTAGGTACCTACTTACTATTTTACTTACTTACTTAGGCTTTTACTAACAAGCAAGCAAGACAAAGACAAACAAGCTTTGCTTAGTTTGGGGCTAGATAATTGGTGTGATTGTGGAAACAATTTATTATTTTCGTGGAAGTGGATATAAACAGTAATTCTGACTGCCTTTATTTCAAATTAAAAGACTAAGTATCAAATAATAATACCTATATTGTTAAACTCAAGTTGTAAATTATGAATAATGTTCATACCTTCTAGCAACAAAGAATTTTTTTATTTAATTTATTTAAAAACTTTATTGCACAAACTTAAAATGTACAACAGGTGGACTTAATGCCAAGGGCATTCTCTACCAGCCAACCTTTGGGTCATGCAGAAAGCAGGTAATGGGTGCGGTAAAGGTCCAAAATAAATTTTAATTTGTACTAAACAATGATAATGCAAATTCAATTTAATAAAATACACATATATTTGGATAAATATGATACAATACACAAAATAAATAAACACACAATACACAAAATAAGAAATAAGAATCCGAAACATACTCGCCGAAGAATACAAAATAAGAGTAAAACACCGCACCAGTTTTACCAATTCACTCGCGCTGCTGTCGAGAATGCGAGACGCCCACGTTTGTCCTTCACACGCACTTCTGTTTACCCAATCTGCAAGTAATGTATCTTTAACATATCTTTCAGAGAGTGCTATCACAATAGATAATTCTAACCTATTTAACTTTTTTTTTTTGTTCTCAAAAGAGGATAAATAGATGTCTTCTCACGTAATGTGATGAGTGTCAGCGATTACTGTTTTTATAATAACACCTAATGTATCAAAGGCATTGACGATGATTTATCTTTGAAATACTTTCAAAGCTATTTAAAAAATAGCTGTGGCGCTATAAAATATCTACAATTTCAAAACGTCGTATTTTTTAATCCCGAACGGATATGATTTACCGGTATTATCCAATACCGGTAACACAAGTAAATCGCTAGTCGTGATATGTACGGTGTAATGCGATTTGCACGGTTGACTTACGCCTTAATTCTTTAAAAGTATCGCAGAAGGTCGTTTCACATTTTTTTACATTTTTATTAAAGCCTCCACGGGCCATGGATGACTGAGTAACTTTTAAAAGTACTGATTGAAGCTTCCAAATTGATTGATTCGTCTGACAAAATCAAGTTATGTCTTCGCATAATGGAAAGGATATATTTTGTCAGTCTCCGTTGTACTGACGGCTACCAGTCAGGCTACACATTATAATAAGTTCCTTTATTAGGAGATCAGCTTTAAATGGTGTAGCTTTACTTGCTGTTAAATGAACTGGTAAAATTAATATGACGTCAAGCAAATAAGATTTATTTGCCGTGATCACCGGCCTACGGCCAACTACGCAAGGTGCCAAATTAATTTATCCGGGTGGTATTACCTATCGAAAGAAATGTTATTAACTAAGAAATGGTGTTTCTAAATTAATAGTGAAACAACAAATACAAATAAATATAGGATACCAACTTACTCTTTAACAAATAAATAGAAAAGCAGATTCTAAACTTAGACTCGATTAAAATATAAAGGTTATCTAAAAAAAATTTTTACATTATAGAAAAACGTTTAGAATGTCATTCTATTCAGAATAAATATGTATGTTAAAATCTGAAAAAAAAAAAGGATCTGAATGTGATGTTATCTTGGGTTCGTGTTTAATCAATCAAAAAGAATGTTCGTGAGGCTGACATTCATCCATCCATCTGTCACTTAACCAGATTCCTGTTCAAAGCACCTTTGTAATATGGTGAAGTATTAGCAAACAGCGTTATCGCGTATCTAAATGGGGCGAGCCCAAAATGCCGTCTAGCAACAAGTGTCATTTGTTTGCCGCCAAGTCCGCCAACGCCTTGTTTGGCGGGAAAGCCGTATTTGGCAGTCTTCGTCATTGACATTTGCTTTGGAAAAGATGCGTGTTTAAAAATACTGGGCTTGTGAATAACCTTAAAACTTTTTGAACAGCCTATGGAGCCTATGAAGTACTACTTTTTATTATTATTATGAAAGCTTAGTCTAACGCATTCTTTGAAGCTACTTAGAAACTAAATTATCAGTTTAGATTTTTTATTTTAAGTTGAAAATTCAAATGATAACTCAACATAAATTCTCAACTTCAGGTCAATTTTGTAGCAACATCCATTGAAGTTATGAGGCTATTTATTTTATGCATAAATACACAGTTCATACAGATTTAGCTACAAGAAAGAAAAAAATAAGAAACTTTCTACTTTTTTTTTCTGAACATCTTCAAACTGATACGGTTACAAAAATCGTAACCCGAAAACTACGAAAAATCGTAGAACATAGGGGTGATTCAGATACCTCTCAACACGATGTACCAAAAGTATTTTTTGGACGTCACTTTTCTGGCCACCTTGTATAATAATCAGTGATCGGAATAGGTAGATTGATATGGGGTTAATGATCTCAAACATTGACATTAATATGGACATGCCTCCCGGATTTCGGAATTACTATGTATCAGTTTAAAAAAAAAGACATATCCATATTATGCTAGCACTACCAAAGTACATCAAATCAATCTACCTATTCCGATCACTGATAATAATATTAGCTCATTACTGTTCTGCTGTTTTAATAGTGATATTACTTTCGCTGAAAGTAAATGTATTCATTTAAAGATATGTTCATTTTAGTTAATATTTAGTCTAAATGATTCTTTGTATCGTCATTCCAAGTGATTGATTGTTGAAATAATAACAACATATATAAATCATGCAGTCAGTACCTACAGACTGATACTAAAACACATTTTATCAAGATTAGATCATTTTTGGCTTATGAAGTCATCTACATTTTAGATCATCTTAAAACACAAACAAACTAAAACTCTGATCTATGTTGGTCGAAATAAAGATTAATTTATTTCAAAATCGTTAAACATTTAAACACCAGCTGTGTCAAAGTCTAAAATGTATCAGTAATTTATGTTAATGCCATGCAATTTCTAAAAACTAGGTTTAATCAAGGTAGGTCTTTCCCCCTTTTAAGAAAAACAATTGATTGAACTTTTGTAAATATTATTTAGTGCTTTTATTTTAGTTTTAAGTTGTAAATCTAATTGTATTATACTAAGTATGTCAGTTCATCAAAAGATTATATGCAAATATTTTTTGTTGAACCAGTCAATTTACCATTAAATAAAATCTGATGAAACATATTTTCAGCCCGAATTGACATGTAAATGTTGGTTAGGACCATGTCTACGTTAATTATACCTACAAAATTGGGGTCAAATGGCTAATCAGTTTAATTGTGAGCTAATACCACGAAGGAGTTAGTAGTAATTTGTCGTATAGTGCAGTGTAAGTCAGTAACTTGTTACAAATTCTCAAATATTAAACACTGTTTCATGATAAAAAAAAACTTTGTATTTTTAACATAATAAATAGGATTAAAATAACTACTATGTTTATACATGTCGCAAATTCGTAATACAAAAACAAAAGAATGATGCTCCGTACATTATAAGTAAAATGTGTATTATGTATAAAAAGGAGAAATTTGTTCATTTAAAGGGTAAAACATCCTGTGAAAGCGATTCCCTCTTTTACTATTTACCCTGTATATTGTGTTATTCATTTTCTGAATCGACGTATCTTACAAGCATCGGAGAAATGTTACTATCCGAAATAAATCCTTGAACGTATGTATAAAATTACACATAGGCATTTTAATCAATACAATCTTATATCAATCCTCAAACGGAAAACATCTCATCCGTATAAGCAAGCATCCGTAGCGAAACTGTACAATCAGCGATATTACTAATAACAAATTTTTCGTGTGAACAAATTTCCCATCCAATGATTAGATTTCGTACGTTGAAAATGAAAGGCGCGTCGTCTTTAGCTTTGCAACGCAATATTTCATCTTTTATGTGTAAGCTTATGAAAAGATACCGCGGGAATAGAAAATATCTCAGGTTATATATCTTAGTCTATCTAAGTCGACGTCGCATACAAAAGGAATGGGGCAAGCAAGTTGTTTCATCTTTTAAAAGCTGTGCACGGACTCTTTTCTTAGCAATAAATACTAAAATAATTAGTTTAAACTACGCTTATCTTATAAATCTTAGACGAAATAAATGTCGACGAATAGAATTCCATTAAAGGCAGTCGCAATATTTTAAGTAAAATATCATATTTAGTACGTCAGTTACCCCTTTTTATGTTTCTCCCTTTATTTAAAAGAAATCAGACACACTCCCGTCCCGAGAAATGTTTGCACAAACTTGCGCTTCGTTAGAAAAATTTACTTAAGTTATCTACCTGAACTCTGTCGTCTCAGAAGGGTTCCTATTAGGAGCTGTGTCGGCTCTTTATAATACCCAACTTGTCAGACTCAGTGTCACGGCAACGTGGTCTAGAAAATTCTGCCATGCTATTCTGATGGTAATACGTTATAAATAACCGAAGTGAGTGTAGAAATTACTAGGCAGCTTCTTCAGTAACAATATTCGCGATTATTTTGTTTTTCTTCCTTAAACATAGTCAAGCGTCTATCAACAAAATCGGGACTTGCGATTTTAATCTAACACATACTGGCGCGCTACTTATGACCATTTTAAAGCTAGTGATAAATGAATGCATTAAATCATTTGCACTCGGCCATTTGACGAGCCATTCCACTTAGCCAAGCCGTAATAAACCATTTACACAGGGCCATTTAACGAGGCAAGCATCATTGGCATTTGTAGGTAGAGACAAACGATTCTATTACAATTAAGTGATGCAAATATATCACTTGCTTGGCTTATTGAAATGACTGGTCAAATAGCTTCGTGTAAATGTCAATTATTTTTAATGTATTGATGACGAATTACTGTATTTAAATTGGCTAATGATAATTTAAGCAATTTTACTCACCAGTAAACCGTGTAAAAAAACTACTCACTTGACATTGGCGAACGTGGCAACGCGGATTAGCCATTATAAAATAAGAAGATAATTTTAGATTTATCGTCATTAGGGTTAAGTTTACCTACTGACATACCGTATACTGTGGGACAGGGTTGTATATTTAGGTCGTATGCATCAACAGGTGCGGCCGTGATGTCACGTACTCGCTGTTTGCATTGTCTTCTTACTTCTTTTAGCCAATTCCACCACTAGGTATAGCTCAGCTTGTTTGAGTAACCCGTTTTGTGTCTATTTAGGGACGTAACACTATTACGGCGCACCTGGAGTGTCTTACCGCCGTTTTAGCTAAGTAGTTTTAGTTGCAGCGGTGTCAGTTGCAAAATTTAGCTAATTTAGAAGTTAGGGTAGAATAAACACTGGTATATTATGAGGAAATTACATTTGTGTCACCCTTTTGCGTAATGTTTTAGAAACTACGTAATATAAGTTTCCCTTGTATATCTGATTTGTCTAGACTGACAAAAAAATAACAAACATGTCTTTCACAATAAATTTAATACTAAACGAGCTAGTCACTAAGCAATAAATGCATGTACAGACGACGGCAGGTCAACCTACCAAAAAAATTAAAGGTCATTAAACCGATTTTCAACTTTAAGTCCAAGATGTAGAGATCAATATCAATTGAGAAAATTTGACGTTTTGTTTTGACGTGCTGTTGTCTGTACATCATGCCATTTAGTTCTGACGTTGTAACAAATGCCTATCACTTTGAGGTATCCAAAAATGTACCTAATACGGGAAGTAGACTGGTATAGTGGTTATAACTAATTTATTGATGACAGATCATCATTGAATCTGTATCCTTAAAATTTGAATAAAACTACATTCGTTTTAAAAAAACAATTAAACCCAATACACTTTATTTCTTCTGTGGTGCCGTCCTTGGCCATGTTTGTACCAATATTGGATCAGACTGCCAACAAAGGCAGTCGAAAGCCGGCAAACAGTCGGAATGTGACGCCAAATAATCCCCAATTGGATAGTTCGAAAAAAGGGATTGCCAAGGCTAAAACCCTGTAGGGATAGGATAGGTGTCGATATTTCAGCCAAATCAACAGTAATTGCTTGTATCATAATTTACTAGTTGTAAATTTGTATTCAAACATTTCTTTAAACTGAACGTTGTGTTATCGTCAGAAATATTATCAAATGGTGGTACACGTTAATAATAAATCAATTGCGTTATTTAACGCTAGAATTAGAATTGTCCTTTAAATAAAAATAACAAATCAGGTTGGTTTTTTTTTAAAATAAAAATTCGCCTTTTTTAAATTACGTTCATAATTGCTACTACATAGGTATAACGCAATTTTTTGTATTAAAGTCGCCTATTGGTAACGTTTCGATATCGACACAATTTTAACCGTTAACGCCCTTAGCCTCACAGAAGGTACAAAATTGCGACGTCGCCTGTTCGAATGAAGCTTGAATTTTGATGCGAAAATAACCGGGGCTTGACACCGGCTTCCGAACAGAATTAGGCCTGATTAAATTACGCATGCGACATGGCCAGTCGATATTTAATAGCCTTAGGCTTGGACCCACCTATTAGGGGTAATATATCCAGTAACTATAAGCTTCTTGCGGGGTTATACCTAGGAAGAAAAAGTGTTGTGAAAACCTAAGAAAAATATATTTCCATGAGACCAATATGTTATCAGATAATAATCTTTCGCCTGGCGACGAGTAGACACAAATAGCTATTGTTATTGCCAACTGGTTGACAACCGGCTGGTTGCACCCGATGATAGGTCATTAGGGGAGGCCTATGGTCAGCAGTGGACGTCCTATGTCTGAAATGAATGATGAAATAGAAACAATGTCTTCAAATAGTATTGTTGCGAAGTCCGAGAAATAATACAATTTTATTTACCTACAACTTTCTGTACCCTAGCTTATTAAGGTCGCTCGTCTGTGAAACCGTCAGCTCTGTTTAAAAACTAAAACAAATTTTTTCCTGCATTAATTCAATCGGAAAACGTATTCGCACAAAGCGGTAGCCACCCAAAGCCGTGGCAATAGGAAATACCCCACGTACTAACTTATTTTACCTTTCTTTTAAGTGCCAAAGAAACCGTAGCCCCTGGCGAGTTGCCAGTGCCAGACTGTTTAATGCCAATTTTCCAGAAAAACCGGCTATCCGAAACTATTGTAGGGACCAGTAACGAATCGAATCGGTTTCCAAGAGGTGGATGAAAGGATCACTTTGAAAGTAAATGGGTTTTGGAAACCAATTTTATAGGTGAGCTTATCAAAATGTGATTTCTTGAAACAAAAAGGTTTCATTTGTCGAAAATACGTATATACTCCGACTGAAACTAGACTTTATATCAGAATAGGATTAACTTCAGGGCTTGTAGTCAGACTGGCATTAAAAACACGGACCACGATTTACAGTTCAGTATAGAATAAAAACAATAGAGAAATTAACATTCTTGTGTTTAGGAGGTTCAGTCAACGGTGACTCAAAAAGTTAAAGGTCATTGAACCGATTTTCAACTTTTAAGTCTGACTCGCAGAGATAAATTGAGATAATTTGACGTTTTGTTTGAGGTTGACAAGTGGTTGACCAGGCAATGAATTTTTCAGAAACTCACCCGAGTCAAGTTAGAAAAGTTCGCATATTGCAATGACCTAAACCGGAAATTGAACCCGGAATTACTCTATTACTGCGCTGCTACGCTAATACGGTCGTCAGACTTGACCTTCTCTTAATTTCTTCTGATTAATTTCTAAAGCTCATCTTCCTCCGAAAAACTTCACTGGTTGGTTATTAAACCGTAAATCCACAGGAGTAACAGTTGTGAAAACAAGTTGTGGGAATATCTCGTTAAATAATGTACAAAACGAGAAAAACATTACTGAACCCTGTATGCTTACGAATGATTCGTAGTTCGCACTATTTTTTTCCGATAATGACGCAAACCCAGTTTTGAAATTTCTCAGCTCATATCGGGCAGCCATAATGGAAATTCTTTGGGAAGTAATTAATTTTTCCCGCAAATAATTCGCGCCTGAAAGGAATGTTTTATTAATTTTCTATTTGTCTTGTTATTGGAATTATTGAGTACTCTGAGAGCTTACCGGATACGTAAGGACTTGTTTCAATGAATTCATTTCTACATTGATTAGGGAATTGTTATTTCGTTTGTTGAACGTATTGAGAATATATTTACTGTAATAGTTATGTCATATTTTATACATTTTATGCCGTTATCTCTTGTCTAAATTATTTCACAGCTTAACTATACGGTTTTAATTCTTTTTAAATATTGTTTTACGTGTGTTATCGTTGATTTTGTTTCAATATCTAACAAATATTTTCTTGTTTTTTACAGGTAAGTTACCCATTTTCCTTCAACGTCCGTACCTGCGTAAGTAAAGTAACTGTATACTGGCAAGGATATAACAAATTGGAAGGACTTCGCCTCGGGCGGGCCCAATTATGAAACGGATTCTAAAAAATATCCATAAAAGACGAACGGTTTTAATTTAATCGTGACAAGATAAAAGAATGCTTTTATCAGTAGTTAAAAGTAACAAATCTCAAACGTGCTGTTCTCTAAAACATAAATTTCATTGTTTTAATTTGACTAGATAAGTTTGAGAGTAATTTCTATTTTACATTTATTTTTTCAATATTCCTTTACAAGGAATGTTTTAAAAAATCTTACGAGTTATAAATACTTTATACAATTAAAATATTTTTTTATTACACAAACTGCTATATATATAATTTTCTTTGAACGCTTTCGGGCACTGCATAAAGCTGCTCTCTGATTTCCCAGCCAACACCAACGAATCCCTAAAAATATAGCTGAAAATATTCAGGGTCAGCCCGTAAAATTATTTTTCGTTTTTTGCGATATCTGTCGGATAGTAAGCGTTAAAGGCCGGTTAAGCGAAAGGGCCCTAGTCCGTGACAGGTGGCGGAAAACGGACTACACTAAGCTATTGGTCCAAGTTATGGGACCTTGTGAATTGGTAATATTATGCTTGAGAAATAATATTGACCTCGTTACTCGTTCATCTGATCTAGGAGGTATTGTCCTCTATTGAAACGGGGCACTGACCTTGCAATAAGATCGCAGGGTACTGATCAATTTTTGACAAGACAGCAGGTTACATAGTGCTTGTCAATCTCATTTCTAGTGGCAGCCGCCAAGTATACCCAAGTCATGCATTTCGTCGTGGTTCCAAACATTTTGGTCAAGGATCAGTAAGGACTTTTAGTATGAAACAGTTGTTTTTTCTATCAATTTTACCATTGATACCGTTATAAAAGTTTTCCTAAAAAAGTGGTCTCTGTTTATGAGTAAAACAACCTGTGAGTTTCTCTTGTTTAACCTAACAGTCTGTATACCTATGCTTGGACCCCAACTCATCCAACTGCAATTTAAGTAGGCAGAAAATTAATGTCCCTTCCGATACCTAACAGAGTGGAATCTATTTTATCCGCTACTCTCATGCCAAGAATACTTTATTTATAGTCCAGGAGGTTATATGTAATCCTATTAAAGACTTATAACTTCTTAACTATGTCCAGTTCTAATTCAGTTGTGTTGTAGACAAAATTTAACATTATTTATGTAACCACTTTTTTAATTGTTGATGAAACGAATTTAAGTGGTAAAATTTTGTTACTGTGCAACTAACTAGCTATCAAGTTTATGCCTTAGTTCTTTATTTATCTATGTACATCCCGAACAACAAACCATAATAACAACTAACCCCCATATCTCTTCCAAAACTGCTTTTAAGCAGTGAAGTATATAACAGAATTTCAGATAAAACACTCTCCCACACTCTAACTACCCAATTTCCCATAAACTCACTATGTGTGTGGTACAGCCCCCAACAAAGTTGTTTGGTGTCTGTGAATTTGGTCTTTATTTCTATGGCGTTAAAGATCAAAACTAGACTGTTTACCCTGTATTGTCCCAGGGTAAACTACCTATCCCCTAACCTTTGGCCCTCGTCACTCTCGCACGTGACCTGCCCTTGATTAAACGTCATGATTACCAGAAATATGTTACGTCTCTTTAGCCACGGTAAGTGGCGTTTCACGACATCTGTTATTCGTTTTCGGGACTACTTATTGCAAGTAATGCCATCTGTTAAATATCTCTGACACTGAATGCATTTTTCTCCTTAAAGAAGGTTTTTTCCGAACTTCAAAATAGTTCATAGCAAAATTGGACAGGAATGCCTAATAAAGCGAGATCAAGCCATAATATCTTAATAACCGAAAAGTGAAACATCAGGATTGTATAGAATATTGTCATTTTAGTTTCTGACACTGTTATTTTATTAATATCAATAAATTATTTTGGGTGAGTTCGTAAACGTGCAAGAACAATAAACTTTTAAGCTTAAACTTCATACTCCATTTAAGCGCATACTCTACCACTTACATTTGGATTTTGTTGCGATACGAATACTTAACCTATGCCTACGTGATAACGTTTATATTAAAAATATGATGTTAGTGCTTTTCTCCTTTTTTTTTAGTCAAAAAGCTGAATGTCATTTAAGGTGTTCCGCGCATCTGTTGCATTTAATCTGCTTCAAATGATTGGCATTATATATCAGCTGGATTCAACGCCATCTGTCGAAATCGCACGATACTATTATTACTAGAATGGGCGCGACTGTCGTAAACACAATTTTATCGCCTTTTTTTGTCGAATAATCCATTAAAGCCATTGTGTGAGGATACTGTCATTTTTACTTGAAATTATAGTTCTAGGGACCATGCGAGTATTATTGAGTTATATAGGGTGTCCCAAAATTTACTTTAAATGTTAAATAACCAAACTGAGTATAAAGTTCATTCGTAAAACTTTTTTTTTATTACGAAGTGTATCTGTACATAGTAAATAAGTTTGTATTAATGTGGCCATTCATCTGTGGGAAATAGGATCAAGACTGCTTGATGTCCGTTCACGGTCTGATGAAACTATCGATTAATTATTATTCCACCAAGCGACACGGTAGGACCCTTCTGTAACTGACTCATTTCATTGTACACTGACCCTAAAGACACGTGCCATACAAAGCTACTGCAATTTTAAAGGGTGCGCGACCAATTTGCCCACTCTATCCCCTATATACAACTACATATACCCGTCTCGCTCGCTCTCACCTGTATTAGACAAAGAGGCGAACATAACGAAGATTTTTTCTATATAAAAGCGAGGGTAGGGACTGGAATTGAGTAATAAAATAATCCTTTGGGTTCGTTTTGTTGTAGATGATAAATATAATGCCTCGGCTAAGCAATAAAGTCTTTGTTTTTGTGAGATTCTGTATACATAACGCTCGGATAGGATCGCCATTGTTGATAGAAAAATGTGATTGCGTGTTAACTCTGTTTTCTATACTAAATTATGTTATCTCGAATGTTCTTTGAAAAAACCTTTTTTGTGTGTCACAGACAATGGAAAACATTAATTAAAATACACTTGATCATTTCCTGATTGGTAATTGAACGCCAAGAGGCGCTTAAACTGACAGTGACAATACAGATTCAAAATGGCGGACGCGGAAGAGAATTAAACGTTTCATTCGCGCCATTTCACCCTTCCGGGGCACAAATTAAGGGATTAATTGATAGGTAGAATTGAAGTGTAATTTCTTTTGCAGCTGTACAAAAAGAACACTGTTCGTAGTTTATGCAAATTGGGAATGTATTTTTTTCATAGTTTTACTAAAGTGCTTCGGGCGCGCCTCGCAGCGAGAAATATGAGCTGTATGAAAGACAGGCTTCTGATGAATTTAAGCAATACATATAGGCTTAATTGTATAATTTTGCTAGCGGCAATTGCTGCAAAATTTTAAATAGAGACTGATTTAAACATGTAAGCTTTATACACCGTTAAAGCTTGCATATTATACAGGGTTACATTTCACGGTAGTGCCAAATTTTAAGAATAAGGTCTATGAAACAATATAAAAATACTAATTTATCGTAATTAATTTCAGTCGTCGTATTAAGCATACGAAACAATACTATTAAGCTTTGAAAAGGATTAAGCTGTGATAAAATAAAATAAATCGAGGAAGTCGATATAAGACAACATCATCATCATCATTTCAGCCATAGCACGTCCACTGCTTAACATTGACTCCCAGATTGAAATATTTGTCATACTTTTTGTAAATACGTTTTTAAGCGCCTCAAATTCTAATGTCCATTATTCAGCATGCAAAAATCAGTAAATAAATTCATAGCATCACTTACACCATTCAAATTTCTTTCGGAGCGCTGAAAACAATAAATAATCTAGCAACAACAACGAAGTTTAAATGAATTTATTGCCTACAAAGCAATCCAATTTCACCGGTCAACATTATTGATAATACATATCTACGAGGAAAATATTCAGAGGCAAACCTTTACGTTACATTTATTACCAATGTTACTTAACTTCCGTCAGAAAATGTTTCAATGCTTGCTTGTTCAGTCAGTCAACTTTCACCTGTTTTAGATTTTCAGTTGACAAGTTTTTTGACATTTGCGACTGAGCGTCTGACTTCAATCTTACCTGGTGGGTGTTTACATCTACCCTAAAATTAGTTCGCAATAACTCCAATACTAAAATTACAGTAGAAATGCTCTCTGTGTCTTGTATCCAGAATACAGCCTAGCGGTTTTTTATTTTGCATACAATAATGTTACAGCTGAAATTTTTAATGTTGTTGCTAGGCCTGAAAAATATTTTTTTACCCTTGCCATTACAGAAATGATTTAATTAAACCAAAACTAATTTCAAAAGATGTTAAAAAATTATGGAAACCATGCCAAATTATTCGTTTTAAGAAAAATTGTTGTAGGAAAGTGAAATACCAAGCATTTGTCATTTGTTTGCCGCATCGATTGAAATATGATCATTAGGCCAAGCCCGTTATACAAGCCCCGCCTTGTTGGCTCACTGTCACATTAATTTATAATACACTTGATGGCCACCCTGTATAGTTTTTCGGCTATGATTGATCGCGCCAATATTGGAGGCGCGAAACTGTGTCGCGCCGTGATATTTATTATATGTCAATGTAACATATTTATTATAATAACTCAGCTGTTTCCAATCGCTGTGTTGCGAAGTTCTTTGGTATATGAACAAGTTCGAATATTGAATGAATTTGTAATATTACGATCTCATTTTGTTTATTTATTTAGGTACTTAGTATTTTTTGACGTCATGTAGTGTCGCAAAACTCACCTTACACACCCTACAAACTGGTTGATTGCATTTTTTAAAAGATTAAGTACATACCTACTTACCTACTTTATAAGTAAGTCTCTGTAATCAGTTGCTTCCGTTAAAAAGACAAGAAACCTTACTAATTACGTCGTCGTCGAAACCCAACACTCATTGTCCTTAGTCATCGCAATTATTAGTATTCATAAATCGATTGTCCTATATTATATTATCAAGTATTTTTATCTAATACGATGTCTGAATAAACATACACAAAAAGTTATTGGACATGGAAAGTCGAAAATAATTTAAGTTCTTCCTTCTCTGCTTCGTTAGCGTCCCACCCTGTATATGCGTTGCGTGACACGAATAAGAATGTCTAGAAGTTTTTATCAAGTTTGAAGGGCCCTTCGGAACCCTTGCTAACTAGCCTTAGTCATCATCTCTATTAGGGATGGTCTCAATTGCTAATTTTGAAAAAATCGATATGCGATTATTTTTTCATCCAAGAGCACAGTAGTGTAAGTGAGTCTCTAATTTATTTGAATTATGAACTTCTATATTTATTAAAAAAATATAGTTTTAGGAAAGTATATTACATAAATCTAAGTAATATTTATCATGAATGTGCCACAAGATAAAAATGATTGAATTAAGCTTCAGGTCAATGTGTTATATGAACAAGTGAACACTATACAAGCTCTGCTTAGTGTAAGTGTAAATATTTTTTAAGATTGTTGAAATATTTTTTTAATTTAAGAAAATAATATTATACACCTATACTTAGTATTCTGCTGACTTGAGTCAGCCAACCACAGCACATCACTACGCCTAACCCTAGAACGTTCTACACAAGCCTAGTTTACAACTTTTCAACAAGTGACGTTTGAATGGAATTAAATTATGAATTGCCAGCGCTTTTGTTTACAGTTAACGGGAATACTCCAACTTCAGAATGGATCGAGTTGGATTTGGTTAATTAGCGTTTGAATTTTTAAACTTCCCCTTGACGTTTGACTTGGACAAGGCCTTAGTAGCTGAATAGTTTGATTTCCATTCAGGCCAAAGATTTTATAAAAAATAAAAAAAGTCCGCCTAAAATATATATATTTTTTTAATTCCTGTAAACATCAACTGTAACTTCATTATTGGTGTGCAATAAAGAGATCTATCTATTTATCTAGTTATAGATCGTAAACGTTATGGACCTATGTATATTATTTATTAGTTAATTTTCTTCAAGTGTTCGAACAACTCAAACAAACTACTTTTACTAATAAAAGACCAACAAGGAAACCTAAAAAAGTCAATTATCCCATTAAACTCATAACAGCTGATTAGCTATTTAGTATACCTTATGATAAATTATAAATGTCAGTAATTCTGCTTGGAATAATCACGCATCCTCTTACAACCACGACGTGGGTTGCTTTACTTTAGTAATCTTATCACTATCAAAGCGCTGCCACCATTGAGCTAAAAGTACACTTCCAAAAATATCTCTCAAACTAGCTTTTATCTAATCAATACGAGTAAAACAGCTTTATTAAAATAGACATTAGCTTCACAGGCGTCAATGCGAGCTACATTAAAAATGTATGTGTACCCGTTAACGACCCGCGTTCGGCCCAATCACTTAATGCGTCGTTTGCTGATAAAAGCATGTTTCAGGGTATTTGCTCAGGGTATATTCAGCTTGTGTGGCTATGGTAGTCATTATTTTTAAGTTTTAACAAATTATGCTCTTAACATCAGACCTCCGTAGCCAAGAGACGACTACGCCGGAAACGGACGGACTTGCGTCGCCATCTCTGAGGCCCCGGGTTCGATTTCTCGCTCGGGTGACGAGTCAATTTGAAAAAGCAACTTTTCTATGCTGTCTCGCTTTTTATTGTCATCGTCGAAATAAGGAATTAACATTATTGTTTTACGATTGAGCTACTAGATAATGCATTATGCCAGGAGTATCTCGCATGCTAATTTAGGCAAGTTATCTGACTTCACTCGAACTAGGAATTAATCTTTCTTTGCGTTCGAGGCGAATCGCCATGCTACTCAGTCAATCGCATCAATATGATTGACATATACTTTGCGGCAAAACAACTTCCAGTTCAATAGTATATCCTGTGTTAAAACCATGTATTTATTTAACAACGCGTCGTCACGCATGACATGTTTTGCAACATTGCTTTTCTTTTTTGTCATAAAATAAAATAATTTAAGATTCCTATTATGAATGTCATTTTTTATTTGCAACTTATTGGCATTCAATGTGATATTGCATTCTTTCCACAATTTTAACGGAAATTGACATCCCCTTAAAAGTATTACGGCAACCCCCGTGGGATGGAAACGTGTTCAAAATGATATACAAATTGTATTTCTCTTGAATGTCACATTCATTAGCTAAAAGGAAATTCAGATATAATTTGCCAAACCCTCTATTAACATTATTCTAATTTGGTATACGACTTGTTATATAACTTAATAATCATATACGAGTATCATTCATGCAAAATTGTGTTTGACTACATTATATCATGTGATAGATACGAAGTTTACAAATACTTTGCCAAATCACAATAAAAATAAACATGAATTGAAAGTACAATTATATATTTTATGTTATTATATACCAAGAAAGTATTTTCTGTAGCTGTTATTTTTAACCATAACAATGCCAGCGATATATCGCGTACACGTTTACGCACTTACACGAATATTATGTTATTTCTCTTTCTACCTACCTCCATAAAATAACATATATTCTCGTAAGACCGGCAGACGGGTCATTTTTCAATGCTTGTTTGTGGAAATAGACTTCGGGGGCTTACCGACGTTAATTTTGGACAGAGATAGACATACGGGAGAAAGGAACACGCAACCCGCGTAGTACATTAACTAAATTTATATTGGGGTTCGGGCCACTTGTATTTACGGTCATATTTCTGAGGTTAAATGTACCTTGCTAAATAATTTGCGGGATCAGGCTATAAGAACGCTAAAATAAGATGTATCAATATACTCGAGCGCACATAACCAGAGATAAGAAGTGAGCGCGATAAGTATCGCTTTAACACGGTGTGCTTAAATGACAATATTCGCGTGAACACTTACGTAAGTCATACGTTACTTTTTACTGTAGCGTTATAAACACAAGCCGAGTATGTCACGCATCAGGGCGCCTCAACACAATGCCGTCCGACTGCATCCGAAACAAAAATTACAATCCTGTAATAATAAACTCGAAAAAGCGGTCGTAATAATAATGCATAATTACGTGAAAGCACAGCGCGTGCCGTATTATATTTACAGCTTAAGGGGAAGCCGGCAGCTGCGTGCGAACGCCGCATCTGCCAGCCCTAGCGCACACACGCACATGACCCTCCCACCGACACGCACACACACGCGCGCACGCACCTTGCCAACGCAAGGGTGCTTCCCCATTGTGAACGACACTCGCTCAGGGCTGCGCGATAACAGTTTTGTTTTTACTTGTTGAATGCGTTTGATGGATGATCGGCGATGATTGATTGAGCTTTTTTCGAGCTGTATACACCCGCGTAATAGATTCAACAAAAGAATCTTTCGTTTTTGTGCGATTGGATTCTTTATTCTCTACAAAATCGCTTGGTTACGAAACCCGATTCCGAATTGATTCCTGAAGCGTTCCTACGCTGCAATTTTTGGGATACAATCATTTTAGAAAGCATTCGTCGATTTCGCGTTATTTATCGAGCATTTTGTTTCGAAACTTAATCGCTGACGAATCAGAGCATTTGTCAGATTCGTAAGCCCTGGATTAAGGGCGAAATGACAGTGACGAATTTTTTTACAGACGATATATCTCTTTGTCAACCCTCGCTGTAAAATAATCGGTTAATGTAGCAGGTTCAGTATTTGGTTTACAGCTGGCAATAGTACTGTTTTAAAAGGCTGTCAAGATCTAAGTGGAATTTATGGACGCACAAACAACGCGTATATTTGAGTAGTTTTAGTGGAATAGCTAGTAGCCAATTTGCGAGCGTATGGCCCAATTTGTGTGCTATTTCTAATTAAAACACGAATTCTCTCATTACTCTCCCAATTAAAAGTAGCTAACACCTTTTATTCATTATCTTACTTAATATCATAAATGTTTACGCTTGTTTTCTTATTCAATCAAAGTTTAATGGCTTGACATAATTAAATGTTTGTTTTTGTAATTACATGCTAGTTATATCTAAGATAATAAATATATGAAACCCACGTCTCTTTCTGATACCACCTTCCGATTCGGTTCGATTCCCACTCTCGATGTGCCCAATCAGGTGCTCGATTTAAAAAAAAAACCTGACTTTTGATACAAATATAACTAGATATTCTAACTTAATAATTTTTATCCCGTTTCTTTTTCCTTACTCCTTTGGGATGGTTATTCAAATCTCATTGGCTTAACTTTGAAGTTCACGCATACGAATTCGCGGGCAAAAGTTAGTCATATAAGAAATAATTTTCGCTATAAATGATTGCATATATCACACAATCTATTCTTAAAAGGCGCTTAGAAAATCCAGTTTGGAATATCACGTTACTAGAAATCACTAGTAAAAATACCAGCTACTAAAGAGCAATTCTGTAAGTGGCATCGTCCGGGTCTAGTCCCAACAATTTTATTAGCTTTCTGTCGTATAAAACTTGGGCCAAAGGAATTTTGTAACAATTGGATCCTTCGGAATTCGCGGATGGATATTATACTTTGATTCTTTGTATTCTATCGCCCAGTGATATTTTGTATGGGTTCAATCGGACGTGCTTTGTACATTTGTAGAGGCTACGGTAAAGACTATTTTTGTACGCACTTATTTTGCGGTGAAGTGGTTTCAGGTCGCCCGGATGGTGTGAAAATAATGACATAAAGATACATTTCTATTAATCAAACTTAAATTGAAATTCGAAGAATAAATTTCAATAAAATATTTTCGTGTTATACATTAAATTGCAAATTCTTTTAACAATTTCGCCAATTATATAAGGTGTTAAAAAATCAGTGTCAAATATTTTAAGGGTAATGAGTTTACGTTGTGACTAACAATTTTTGTATGAATTTTTTTTTAATTTAAGCCTTAGTTTTCGAGAAAAACACGATCGAAAGTTTGATAATAAACTCAAATATCAACATCCTATAACACCTGATCACTACTACGGACAAACTACTCCGTACAGCAAGTAACGCTCGCTTGTGTGCGTGCTACTATGATTTATTGCCAAAATCTGCCGAAGGACGAACGACTTTTATTCAATTATAAACTCTAAATCGATGTAAATCGATTTAAATTTCAAAATTTTAGTGTAAAGGCGGCATTTGTCCAAATGCGAGTCAAAGATACCGCTTTAAAAACAGTCGATATTCAATTTTAGATTCTAATTCGTTATCATAAGGTTGATTTTATTTTTTAAGTTTCTGAGGGCGGCGGAACACACACGATTTAGGAAATGCCGAAAGACCGAGAAAGTACTGTTAACAAAAACAGTTTCTTATTTTACATTTCCTATGAATTAAAAAAGGATTGATGGCAAAGTGCTTTTAGGGTAAGGTTAAGGTCTTGGATCCGATCCCCGGCAAACTAGTTATGTTTCGGAGTACTCTTACTGACCTTGATCTAAGGTTAAGGACGAGTACGCTTATCTAAAATAAATAACAATTAATTTGAACCTGCTTTTTAGATGATTTTTTATGCTTTGTGTTGTGCGTTGGTTTATTTACTAAGAACTAAAAGTAAAGTCAATGAGCCAGACGTTGCGTAGGTACGCAATAATTTATAGGTATCAATAAGGTTAAACTGGGGTATACCCTGTACAACGAAACTGTTATTCGTCTCCCAAACACTCAAACGGGGCATAATTTAACACATTTTTCTGAATCCCGTCTGGAAGTTGACTGCGACTACTTCACCACATGTAGATACATAGTAAATTTACATGATAAATGCATTTTAGTGATTAGACAGATACATTTTTGATTGCTGTTTATTCAACGTAAAGGATAAAATGTTGAATACTTGTACTTACAGTATCCGGCGGTAGGGAATGCACGCACATGGAGCTAAAGAGGGAGGGAGGGAGGGTACAACTGGCTAGTACCTTCAAAACTTAAGATTGCTAAGCTACTAGTTAATACCAATTATAACAAGTTAAATAATTAGTAGGTACAATACGCGGCGCTAGAATGAACATCAAGCTAACGAGTAAGATAATCGGTTAGTTTCGGCTTTCATAGAACGTCGTTTCTGTCGCACGGATTATCTCTCTTTTTAGCTCGATGTGCATACTGCATACTACCGCCGCGTACTGTACCTATTATTTGATTTGGTATCACTGGTAAGAACTAGTAGCAATCTTAATTTGTAGTTTAGCATGGTAATACAAGATTCGAATTGATAAGTAAAAAATAATTACACCAAAAAAACAATAACACCAAATAATTGAGTGATTTTTTTTTGCTAACGCTACACTTACACGTGCCATAGGTATGCGCTTTTTATTTATTATTACTCCTGCAAATTGCAAAACAGTCACAACAATCAATCAATCGGCGCTAGACCTTCTCTTGTGTTTGACGTTAATTGCGAAGTCTCACCATGCCATACAGGTATTCGGACTCTGATTACCTCAACATGGTTATGTGCTACCATGAGGCAAACTACAGTTTAGTGGAAGCAGTAAGGCTGTTCCACGAACGGCACGGTGTGCGCGTGTGTCCACGCACAATCTTAGGGGCTGAACAACGGTTTCGTGAAAGTGGTAGGTTCATGCCTTCTGGTGACGCTGGCAGACCTCGCACTTCAGTACAGCTTGAAGAGGACGTGCTGAATTTCTTCGAGCTCCACCCGACCGCCAGTACGAGGGATGCTGCTGCCGTTTTCAACACTAACCATGTGTACGTGTGGAAAGTGCTGAAGAGGGAGCGAAGACACCCCTACCACTTCACGAGAGTGCAGGAGCTGATGCCGCAGGACTACGCGCCACGCGTGGAGTTCTGTCAGTGGATCCGGCGTAACAGCCTAGCCAACATATTGTGGACGGATGAGTGCACCTTCACCAGAGTGGGCATGTTCAATATCCACAATGCTCACTACTGGTCTGAGGAGAACCCACATCTGGCGCGTCCAGATCATTTTCAGACGCGGTTCAGCGTGAATGTTTGGGCTGGGCTACTAGGACATCAGCTGATAGGACCAGTATTTTTTAATCGGCTGAATGGCGCCGTTTACTTGGAATTCCTTGAAAGAGAGTTGGAGGAGTTGTTAGAAGATGTGCCGCTAAATCTTATGCAGCAGATGCACTACCAACACGACGGCGCGCCCGCGCATTACGACCGCCATGTCCGCGAGTACCTGACGGCACGTTTTCAGGATCGGTGGATCGGACGCGGTGGGCCTATTGCTTGGCCAGCACGCTCGCCAGACCTGACGCCGCTGGACTTCCACGTCTGGGGCCGTGCTAAGGATCTCGTGTATGGTCAAGATGGCCACACCATCACCAGTGCCGAGCAATTAAAAGCACGAATCATTAGTGCTTTTGAAACAATGCGCGGCGACAGTGAAAGTTTAGTGCGTGTGCATAGGCATATTTTAAAAAGGGCTGCGCTTTGCAATCAGGAGAATGGGGGGCACTTCCAACAACTATTGTAAATAATTTTGTAAATAAGTGACTGTGATTTTGTACATAATAATGAACTACCTTTAAACACGCCAAGTAAGAGTAAGTAAACCTTGTTATCTGCATTGACTGATAGAAATAGCCTAGTAGTACCTATCTCCATAGAATTATGTTGCATTAAATCAGGTGATGAGTAATAAATTATTTTACGCTTACTTGCTAGTCCAAAGCCTGGAAAAGTGTGATGGGAGGTGGAAATTCTTTATTTGTTTTGTGTTCTTAAAATAAAAGTGATATTTTTAGTAATAAGTGTATTTATTAATTGTCAACATGTGTAATTTAATTAAAAATGTTTTTTTCAATTTAACTGTATTTTTATTTTACCGTAAGAACTGATAGAAGTAATTAACATTAAAATTACAACATAAAGTGACAAACTGTCAGTTGCTGAAGAATGTATTATCTTTAAAGACAGCATTAACACTTATTTTTCTATTTTGTGTACGAACGTTATGTTACAGACCTGCATTATAGCTATAAGTCGTCTTTAAAGATAATAAGGCCCAGTTTCAATACTTGCTGATAAGTTCTGGATAACCTATCTGGCACTTGTTTTGACAGATAACCCATACAATTAGCTTTCTTAAGCCTTTCTGCAACTCGCGGCAATTATCTAAAAGGAGTAGGTACGTCGCACATGCACACACACACACACACACACACACAATGACATGAAACGAGTGAGACAGAAATGATAACAGTGTTTCTATCTCAAAGAAAATTCATTCATACACACACACCCAATGTCTAGCATGAGCTTGTGTGTCGTATGATTTTATGTGCGCATGAATGAGATCCTAGGGATTATGAATGGGTTTTGACTAGTATTAGCATCGTGCGAGAGTGTTTGTTTGCGTTTGTGGGAGTTTGCGATCATGTACAGGATGATATAAATTATTTATATCAATAAACATTTTCTTTTTTCGATTTATTCAAATCCGTTCTATAGTTTTAAATTTCTCTTAAATATGATCCATGTGGTAGTCTCAGTTACCCCTTAAAATATTTGACATTGATTTTTTAACACCTTATATAGCTCCATACTATGCGTTTGAACTATGGCGACTAGATAACGAATAAATGTACAACACTATATGACACTAACTTCCGCCCGCGACTTTGTCTGCGAAGACTTTAGCCACAAAGAAATAATAATCATCTCACAGGTACCCATAATCTTAAAAAATATCTATTAGGATATATAAATAAATGTGAGATTTGTTCTGATTCCGTTCAAGCGTTAAAACGTAATCACGTTTTAATGCTTCAAACATCCAAACACACAAACTTACACATTTATAATATTTATAAGATTCATGTGCCGTGTGGGAACGGCTGTAAAGAATACACTTCCCTACCGCCAACAGGAGGCGTGTCGTAAGAGGTGACTAATTCCTGTAGCACGAGACGGGCAGCAGCGTCTGCGTGCGAAATGTTATAAAAACTGCGCTCGCCAACCCGCCTGCCAAGCGTGTTGGCATTAGGGGGGCCTAGTGATCAAAAGTTGCGGGAAGCCGCTGGATGCAGGCCGCTTCCAACCAATCTGGAAGTTACTGGGGGAGGCCCATGTTCAGCAGTAGACGTTTTGTTGCTGAAAAGAAAGAATAAAAAGATAAGATTCATGACTCATAAAAACAAATACTTGCTGTCAAAAGTTTTTAAGGTAATCGCACACGACCTCAAATGCATCGAACAGGCGCCGTGCACTCGAACAAATCATGAGAAAGTTACAACGAGCGGCCGCAAATAATCCGAGCAACTTCTGGCCGCATCTGCGACTCGCCACATGTGTCCGCGGCTTACGATTCGGTGAAGTTGGTAATATGAACTACAGGGGTGGATTTCGAAAACTAGATTACATTTAGATGCATAAGACATAATGTTTACACTTACTTAACACATTGGTAAAACTGTAGCAAGCTAAAGTTGCATTGGGCCGGCCACATCTGTCGCAGAACCGATGAAAGGTGGACTAAACGGGTTCTGGAGTGGAGACCGTGCCTTAGCAAACGTAGTGTAGGACGCCCTCCAGCTCGATGGACCGACGACCTTAGGAAGATGGCTGGCAGGGCTGGATGAAAAAATCTGAATCGTACTTTGGCTCTCTTTAAGGTCCAGCAGTGGCCTACAATAGGGTGACATGATGATGACCACATTGGTAAACAGATTTCTTTTGTGTCCGAAATACTATTCACTAATGTGTTACACCTATTCTATACGAAAAAAAGGCGAGCAATTAACACACTCGGTAAGAACTATTTATCCCTGATCCCTGATCCAGCGCTAAATATTGTTAATAATAATTTCCCAAGCGATCTGACTAATTGTTTTTTGAATTTCTAAACCAATTTAAAATTTGCAAGGCAAGTAAACTTAGACAGAACAGTTTTAGTCACTTTTTAGGTTGTTACATTAGTCAGCTGGTTTTTAAATGAAAAAGTATATTTTATTGTATTCTTTTTTTTTCTTTGTGAGCTTCTCCAATGATAACCTATTAACATATAAGATGGTAAACCCTGGTCAAGTCAACCTAAACTTCTAGCAGCAATATGTATAAATACATTCTGTATATTATATCTTATCTTAATTATGTATACTGTGCACCCCTTGTTACTAGAAAGTTATTATTCTGATGGTAACCCCATTATCAGATAAACTAGTTTAATCGTTCAAGTTTAAAGCCTGGGCCACTAATCTGTTTGTTTGATTATGCTTAAACACGTTTGGATTATCTTTTATTAAATAAAATGGCAATTCTGAATCACAAAGAGTACGTTAATGGTCCGTCTTAATTAAAAATACAATTCGTTACAGAAACTTCACAAAGTCGTCTAATGCTTGTTTTAACTTTTTAAGCTAGCTTTATTATGTATATGATATGCTCTTAACTATGTGCATATTTTTTATTTAAAAATAATAATAATTAAACATTTATTGTCTTTATTTAAAACAATCGACCCCCGACAAAATTAAGTAAAAACAATTGCCAACCTATCCTCATGCTAGTAGCTGTCATCTTAAAACAATGTGCCTCACCAAAGGCTGGAATAAAACATGTCAAATTTTATATCATCGCACAGCCCCAGGCAAAGCGGCACTAACATGTATTTTCACACAGACAAAACTTTTTCACGTTTCGTTTTTTACGGCGTCACCAAATTTACGGCGAGAAAGAACAATAACAAAGGAACTCGACTCGAAACGCACTCGAAAGTTTCAAACCCCGTCAGTTGGAAGTTGAAATCGTATCGTTTTACGCACGCAACGAAATCGCAAGTTGGGTTGGTCTATTTTGAAAAAACGTTTCGATATATTGACTCAATCTGTTTCTCTCACTTATTCTAGCATCTTAGGATTAGTATGGGAGACAACAGAGCAGAATGCAATTATTGAAATCGTTTAAGGGTAAATAATAATAATCTTTGATTATTAAAATGGTAGTTCAGATTGTTTTTTAAACGCATTTTAAAGTTATGCCTCTAAAAATACGTGATTTAGTTGAATTCCTCATGACAACTGAAACTGTCTTGAAACTCATGACAAAAATAATAAAATAATGCATATAGGTATACGCCTATGTAAACTTTCCGCACGTTCTTTCCGTCTTGCTTGCTCGGTGTAGGTGTGTTAATTAAACAAAACATTATTTTTTCAATCGTTAACACTTATTTACAGTATAAAATTTAAAAAATCATAATTTTCCAACTCCCGAACTGTAAAGAAACATTTAAAACTTAAACTTAGTATTGTTTAATTTACTTAATCACCAACTAACTTAAAACTTCACTGATTCGAACCTTCAAGTTGCTCATTCGACCCTTAATTAATTCAGTAAAGTTTAAGTTTTGTTTAATTAACTCGAACACAAACAAACCTCACCTTTATTATTAAAGCTATAAGACTTCAATAAAACGCTACTGATTTGACTCTAAAAACAAACAATGCTACACTTAAACCTTTTAACGAGTTGGCCGTAACGTTAACATGATATTTTATATCGTTATTTTGTAAAGATAACATCTGAAACTCTGATTCATGTTTCGTAAAATGTATTTAGAATTAAAGTAAAAAAATTATAAGATCTTTCTGTTTGATACGAAATAATTTGTGATCGTAATAGCTACATTGGAAGAAATAACAGCTGAAACTTTATTTTTTATTTTAATTTTAAAAAACTTCGCTTGTACAATTTGCATATAACATGCACCAAAATTCCGTTATCGACAGGCATTTTTTATTACATTAACAGTAGTATTTGATACTGATAACTATCAGATAGTGAACTTAACTTAATACTTATCCATAAATAAATACCAGCTATTAATTTGAGTGAGGTCTCAATAACTATTTGCTCATTTTATCTTTACTGTAAAACCCTTATGTGTTTTTAATAGTAGGTTGTGTACAGTAATAAATTAATAATGACATATCAAACTAGTATTTGAGAGTACTTAGTCTTATCAGTAAATCCGTATCAAATACCTATGTTCCACATAAACAAAATAACGTAAAGGAAATTAGAACAAATATATCTAAATAAATATCCCTTTACACGTTGCAAAAACTTTAAATCTATCTTACTTGATGCTCACTCAAGAAGAATCCTGAACAACTTTCAACTTAAAAGGCACTTTCTGTTAAGTGCCGAGCAAAATAACGTTAACGTTATAACGAGGTCAGTTACTAACTTGGTAATTCTACTGTTAAACAAATTGCTACATTTAGCTTAGCGTTATTGTAGTTTTCTTAGCGTGGTGTTAGAGAAATGCACAATAATTTTAACATTTTCAATACAATCATAGTAAAACTATCACGGATTTCGAATTCCGCAAGTGACAAGGTGTGTGATGACAATTGGACACTTGTTTCTGAGTCACGAAACCTTACATATATACATTTTAGTTATGACTCTCCGTTATCTAGTCGCCACAGTACAGCTCTGTTTATTTTGGGGCTAAATAATTGGTGTGATCATGGAAAGATTTTTTTACTATTATTAGTTATGACAGTGTTAATGGTTAATGTGTTCAAACGAATCGAAAATACAAATCATCTTCCAATACCCATATCGAATATCCATAATGTCTCGCTTGTCCAATGGGAATCGAGATCTTGATTAAATCGGAATTTCTCAATATTGGAGTAGACCGATACGTCAAGCATTATCGCGATAATACCCACTTGGGGTCTTAAATAGCGGTTGCATGTGTTGGCCTCTTGGCCTATTTGATCAAATTCGCAAATTAATGTCTGTCTATGACATCTGGTCACATTTGTTAAAGTGGCATAAACCACCACTGTCGTATGGATCCATATTTATGTTAACATGTGCGGTCATTTACCTATTAGTTAGCACTGGCAGGCAAAATGTTCTCCTTTCAAATGCAAAATACTCTGTTTGCTTTTCTCAAGATCTAAAACAGTTTAAATAGCAAATATTTTTAGTACTTAGCAAGTGTACTAGGCCTAGCTGTTATAAAAACTCTTTTTTCTGTTCTTCAATGTTACTGCAATGCAGGCGCGAGACCATAGATTACTTACTAAATCGCACGGTGCACGCAACACGGTCGCATCGCACCGCACTTCCTTCGCGACGATGAAACTTGAAGAACATTGCGTTTGCTTGTTGTTCGTTGGCGTGTTCTAAATGTTTTTTTAATTTAACTTCAAAGGACAACCTGGCAGAATGTTAATTCGTTTTTTAAATTTAAATATCTTGAATAGAACTTTGATTTGTAATGATCTTCATTTGTTTTTTATTTTTAGTTGTCAGGGAGGCATAGCAGGCAACGAAAGTCATAGAAACATAATTAACCAGTATAATGGGATTTTTTCTATCTAAATTGTGTCGACCGGGATTTCTCGTTCCGAGTTATATCTACATTACCTATATCGTGTGATAGCATATTTAAGTTTTTCGCCATATTTATAAAAACTTGGTCAGTGCTTCAAAAAAGGCTTTAGTTAAAGTAATGAGCTGACACTTTCTGACAAATGTTGACAGCGCTAATAACGAACGAGTGTGAGGCCTAGTGTGAGTGCCAACAATCGTTTCGCATACCTCAATCGAATAGTAGGTAAACGTTAATTAGTATTTATTTTCGATCGATTTATGCGATGCCATTGTATTGTGACACACTAAGCATCTAGTGAATTAGGTAAAAAGTATGTTTATCTCAAAGATCGGATATAAGGCAACAAAAAATGGCTTAGGAAATTCATACAATGTAAAATTGGCAAACTAATATGCAGAAGTACAACATAGTAGGATTATTGATGTAAAAGTTAGTGTGTCAGGTGCAATGTTCACACACGACACTGATGCAACACGAAGAATTACGAATGCGTCTTTTACACGATCCGATTCAGATCCGACCATCCGACCCTACGATCAGAATGATAGCTTTCTAAATTATTGATAAATGATTTAAGTAAGTATAAAAATACAAAGCATACATATCAATTATACTCATAATACTCATTTATTCAGTATATAGGCCCTCTTCCGGGCAGTTATACACGTCTCAAAATATAGCATTACCCTGCCGCTTCGGGACTACATATTGGCTGGTGATGAGAAGATATGTTATTCAATACACAAATAATATCAATCATTAAATAGTAAAAGTTAATAATCCCGGTGCCTGTTAATATTAAATTTAATATAATATTCAATGCAGAAGTTGCCAATCATGATCCAGTAAATGTTTTCTTAAAATTTGAATTTTTTATTTCTATTAATAAATATGCTTGTGTTGAACGAACTTAATTATAAATTAGTTACAAATTTATCTGTAATCTAATAAAATTAAACAAAAAATATTAGCTGAACACTTAATGTTGTGGCACACTGGTAAAAATAAATAATTATTTTTACTTGTTACTTACCGTTTTTGTTAGCATGCAAATATTTTCAAATTAATTGCAAAAAAATTTACTAAATTAAAAACTTGTAAGATATTATGTTGTAAATGTTCCTAGTTAGTAGTAGCTAAAATGTATATTTTAAGCTTTATTTGTGCTCTAAATCGTAACGTGTAGATATTGCAGCAAGCAATACAATATTACCATTTACGCAAGCCCGGTGTCGTATTCCTTAGTGACTAGAATGTATTTCAAAAATGACACTTATCCTGTTAGATATAAGGACTATTCATTTCACTGCCCACTGTACACCTGTGCAGGCTGTGTAGATATTGAAATATGATAAGCAATGCTTTTATCACTAGAGCGTTCCACAGACAGTGTTACAATCACAAGTGTATTAAAAAGATCCTGTAACATAATCTTTCAACACACAATTAAAACAGTGTAAAGTATCGCTAATTTAAAATATATGATACAATCCAACTAATATGCTGTAGATAATACACTAGTTTTCTTGGGAAGTAAGGAAGAACAGACAATGAATTCGCCAAGAGTGTCTCCCAGCACGCATACCTAGACTTAAGCTAATATAAGTAATTTCTTTTTTTAAGTTTTTAGTTCAGGTCAACTTGAACTAGGAATCAAATCCATCCAAAACATATTATAACATGATAGTTCTTTTCCTTAGATAGTATTTAATAAATTAGTATGGCAGTTGCGGGTTTCTCCACAAAATTTAGGCTGAAAGTCGAAATCTTCAGTAAAAATTCTGAATTCCATTTACTTAGTCTAAGTATACAGTAGTTCTACTTACTACCACTCCCTTTACATTAAAGTTAAGTAACGTGAGTTCAAATCCATTTCACATCCATGTCGTTACAATATTGCAACACGTTTTATTAACGTCGTGGGAATAATTCCGTATTTTCTACTTCAAAGTAAGATATGGCGACACACGCCATTGCAAATTCTAATAATCCGTATTTCTTATGTACGAAGAGCCAAATTTGCATAACGACTGTTGATGTTTTATTTTTTCTATTGGGTATTGTAGCATGTCCTGTTTCCGCGAAACACTTAGTTAGGTCATTCAACATGTAATTTCTCGTTCTGTAAAGATATGAAAATAACTTTGCTACAATTTTCATTATAAATTCCGCGTCTGAGTGCATTGTTTGTTGCTAATGATTTTTTCGCTTTCAATACTCGTTGACGTTTCTTGTTTTATCACGAAGATAAATTATGTAAAAATATTTGTTATTCTTTCTTTATGGAACGTCAACAACACAAAACGGAAAAATAAAAATACTACCACTATTATATCGTTGGTTGGTGATGTTAAGTAAAGTATGCCTAAGTAGGGAGGTATTCTTAAGGAAATACACGATTTCATTAATCACACTTTATAATATTGGATTATTTAAAACTCCCAACAAAATTCTAATTAGATTTGCAATGTTCTCGATTTTTATAACAGTGTCCAATTATATAGAACGGGCCTTTACATCAATTTCGACTTGTTCCTTTTTGTTCGGATAGCCTAAATATACATCAATTCATTACTGAAAACATTTTGTTGTCCATTAAATATTCAAACTTCTTAACTTCACAAACAGCAGCCTGTAACCGCTGTCAAAACTTCCTACTTAAAATCCCAGTGTTCCGGGTTTATACAACTCATCGTGCACCATATTAGTTCTTATTGCCGAAGTGTAACGGCCAAAGTTGTGTGATCATAACCGACATGCGCACAATAACGCTAACAAACTTCAAAACAGAACTAATGAAATGTTATTCTGTACCGGCTTCGATTAATCCCAACGATAAAGTGTTTGAGAATACCACCTTTTATTTTTTTACTAATCTATGCAGCCAGTTTTTAAACTTCAAAATTCGAACGCGCCGCATTTAAATCGCGTGCCAGCCAGTTACTTTTTCAAACACGAGATCTGCGGCACGGGAACTGTATTATTCAGCCTACAACACTTCGAGTTTGTGATCACGCGAACGAAACGGCGAAAATTATTCGTAATAACGAACTTTGATAATTTAATTTGCCTTTTTCCATTCATTTCGAAATCGGAACGGTTTTGTAGGAAGCTCGCTCATTAAGAGGCTGAAGAGTGAAAAATTAAAGCCGCAAGAGACGACGCGCGTATGAAAGAGATAGTCAACGTCTCTCTAACAGCCAATATCCGGTCGATCAGCTGTGCCGACGGAAACAGCTGGGCGACTCCGTCATTCAAGCGATTTTTTCGATTGACTAACGACTTTTTCGTGGTAGGAGGCAATTTATTTTTTCTGTTTCAAATGTAACAAATGTCAATAGCAGCCTGTCTTGAACTAGCGTAAACAAAGTAAAGATTAGTATTTGTTCCACGTCCGTGTCTTATTTCATAACTAATTTAAACTCTGGTATACCTGGGTGAGTCTTAACTTGGTTCAAGTTGGGGTGATATTCGCGCGTTAGGGTTGCTTCTCCCGTTTGTGGCAGTCAAAGTCGGAATATAACATCCAGGTAGCGTCTGATTAATATGTTAATCCTAATGATGCCGTCTTGATGCAGACCGCTGTAGTTTCTGTATTGCCAGTGTACCTCAAATATTAAGGGTTAATATCAGGGTTGGCAAGTATTCAAGTTGTATATAAAATACGCAGGTTGGGTTTACCGCTCTAAAATAAATAGTTCCTTTTTGTGCTTCTAGTTTTAGATGTAAACTATTACAATTATGTATAATTATGTCTCATAGTATGACAGTAGTTAATATTCGATTTAACCACTAATATATCGTAGGTATGTCGTCGAGACGATAGATGGCAATTAAGTTTTTGCATGTATTCACGTTCCGGTGTACACTTATATAAGTGATAAGGGTAGGTATTCAAACGTGTAAATTATTAGTTAATTTAATTTAAAGTGAACAAAATTATATTGATTGATGTTAATAGTGTGACAACCCTATTTTACAATATCTTGTAAAGGTATTCTAAGCTCTTTACTCTCACAAAGTAACTAGCTTTAGGTTTACCCAAGTCGGCCATGTTCGTTTTACCCTATTTATTTAGTCGACCCCAACGTTGAATAGGTCGCCTAAAGTGCTGAAAGTCAAAGTTTTAATTCACAAGACACAAATGAAGGTCTGTTATTATTACGTCTGTCATCGTGAATAGTATAATATTAAAAATATTTAAGTTTATTAGAGGTGAAATCACGCTTAAAAATGTTTTTCTCAATTTTACCTAGGAATGTGTTTTTTTTTCAAAACCTTTCTCAGTTAAGGTAATGACGTATATTGGATTGATTGACTTTCTCCTGTCCTGACAGTACTTACCTATGTTTATTTTTGTGGCTTAGCCATTTTGCTTAACATATAAATATAAGTTTTAGTAGAAACCTTATTTAAAAAACTAGATCTAATTTCACAACTCTTTACTATACAAACACCTTTCAAGTCCACTAAATAGCAATTCTTTGATAGTTCCTACCAGTAACAAAGCTTGAATAGATTGGAGAATCTGTTTAAAATACTTCACCAAAATGGCTTTTGCCCGCGACTTCGTCAGCCTTGACTTTACCCGGATAATAAGTATCCTATGTGCTAATCCAGGCGATGGTCTATCAGTATGCCAAACTTTATTAAAATCCTTTCAGTAGTTTTTGCGTGAAAGTGTAACAAAGATTCATATATCCATACCCACAAACATTCGCATATATTTAAATTTTGTTTTTAGCAATTACATGCTTGTTATATCTATGATAATATAACACTTGAAAAAAAATCGACTGCCTCAGGTGGGACTCGAACGCGTCACATCGCATGCCGGGCGAGTGCTTTTCCAACGAAGCTACCGAGGACGTTGGCTAACCCGTCGAAATTTGAAATTGGAAAAGCACTCGCCCGGCATGCGATGAGACGTGGGTTCGAGTCCCACCTGAGGCAGTCGATTTTTTTTCAAGTGTTATGTTAACATAGATATTCGCATATATAATATTAGTATGGATGTAGGATTACACTGATTGCTATGGCAACAGATTTGCACCGCGATTCTAATTCAGAATGCAATATTTTGCAGTATCATCTTACTAATACGAAATTTGGATGGATGGATGTTTGTTACTTAATCACACTAGAACGGCTGAAAGGATCAGGATAAAACTGGGCACATATGTAGATTATAGGTAGTCTGAAATAGCACATAGGTTACTTATTATCCCGGAAAATATATGGTTCCCGTGGGATAGATTTGTTTTTGTTTTTACAGAGCAAGAGATTGACATGATTTTTTGTATATTAGTAGTTTAGAATAGGGGAAGACAAGCCGTATTACACGCGGACAAAGCCGCGGCCACAGCGAGTACTGTAATAAAAACTATTAGTACGTGGAATTATTAACGACTACCGCATTTCGGGGATCTACTCGTACAACGGATTATTTAGTTACAAGTTAGTACAAGAATCGTACTTTGTGAAAGCAAAATGAAGATTTTTTTGCACATACAGTGCTTCGTGCATATTTAATTTACCTTAAAAGGGATTTTCGAATGACCCTTTTAGTGCAACCACACCATTTTAACTTTGTTTTACTTTTCTAACTAATAAACTAGTTAAAACTATTTGTGTAAGTTAAAACTTAAATGTCTAAACAGTGTTATCTCTAAAAGCATCTCCCTTCCAGGCAACCGGGACATTTTTGTATTATGTTTATTTGTAATCACAACATCATCTATTAATTTATTTATTTAAACTTTGATGCACAAATAAAAATCGTACAAAAGGTGGACTATATCGTCATCATCATTTTAGCCATAGGACGTCCACTGCTGAACATAGGCCTCTCCCAATGACTTATCATCGGGGGCGATTGCCAATACTCGCCACGCTTGGCAGGCGGGTTGTCAAGCGCAGTTTTTTTTATAAGATTTCGCACGCAGATGATGCTGCCCGTCTTATGATACAGGAATTAGTCGCCTCTTACGACACGCCTCCTGTTGGCGGTGGGGAAGTGTATTCTTTACGGCCGTCCCCACACGGCAACACAATCACATCACAATTGTAATCACAACACAACAAAAATGCTTTCTTAGTATTCCACAAAAATACAGCTAGGTGTCCAATAACTCATTTTCCCTTTCCCAAAGTTCTCGTCCCCTGCATCCCGCGGGAAGAACGGGAAACTCACATTAACGAACATCGACAAACTTGAGATATGTTTTGTATCGTATATTCTAGAGAATTCTTCGCTTTACCTAGAATTCTGTTGAACGTTTAAAGTGTATGGTGACAGTTTATAACAATCGCTTGTCATATTATCTCGTTTAAGTGTTGGAGATAAAGTTACATAAGCACTTAGAGAATATTTGAATTAGGTATGTATTTTAAAAAAACGGCCAAGTGCTAGTCGGACTCTCGCACTAAGGGGTTTCGTTCAATCTTGTAGGTATGTAAATAGTTCGTTTCGAATAAATAATTACATACACAGATTAACAGTTTCCGGACTTTTTGCTTTACTTGTACTACGAGTATACATTGCTACTTGTAAAATTTCATGATTTTAGGTCCACGAGAAATATTTTATTCCCTTGCTAGTATCAAAAACGCAGCTTGAACAGCCGTATCTTATGATTGCGTTGATTTAGAAGTTTGACTTGTCTGCTTTAAAAGATTGCAGACCTAAGTATTTCATATTAAGTGCAACTTGATACCTCCACACTTCACTGGTAAAAAGGG
Organism: Anania hortulata; assembly: GCA_963576865.1. Lineage (NCBI taxonomy): Eukaryota > Metazoa > Arthropoda > Insecta > Lepidoptera > Crambidae > Anania > Anania hortulata. Next base: position 11,351,439 of record OY756405.1, on the reverse strand, counting down.
TCTTGTCAATCTTGACAGACAGACGGACAACGCAGTGATCCTATAAGGGTTGCTTTTTACCTTTTGAGGTAGAAAACCCCTAAAAACATTAACAACTTAAAATTGATTTATTGAATTTATTCTAGACTAGCTTCTGCCCGCGGCTTCGCCTGTGTAGTCGTCAAAATAAAACCAAAGAGGAATGAATAGGTGATCATCCCACGGGCGCACAAAACAGGATGAAATATACACCGTGTAACGTTAAATACGCAGAATCTCTTAGGTTCTAATTCTGGTACACAAATACAACAACTTTTTGTATGGGACTAACATTAAACTGCCCGCCGCTATTGGAGCAAGTGTCGTTGAGTACCCCGGCTCGCCGCACAAGACACACCAATCTCTTTCACACTTCACACTTTTCTACTATTTATGCAAGTAACTCGATAGTAAATAGAATTCTAAAACTTTACAACAAAAAAATTTGTGCAACTGACCCTTTTATTGGAAATAAACAACATTTTAAAAAACAAATAAAGCTTAAAATAATTGATGATACAGCGTAACAAATAAAAAAGGGATTTTACTTTTTTCTTTTTGTCAACATTGATTACGGTTATACGGGGTGTTGGTTTTAAATTAGCACCTTGTACATCATCTTAATTATATTTTATCTTGGCTATGAACAACATAAATTTTTAAATTAATTAAATATGTAACTTTAGTTGATATTCTTTATCTGCGAATATTATGAGAGAAGTTTTCAGAAATGTATACCTTTTCTAGAAGTACTTTTCTTGTACTTAAGTGCACACTGACTAACATACTATTCGTTTATATAATATACGTGGATAACTGTTATTGGCTTTCCGTAGAGTTAAGATATTTTATGTAAAATGAAATCTGTAAGCTGTTGTTATCCCTAATAAATAAAAATAAAATTAAAATCGCAAAAAAAAACTTCATCTTCATACTAAATGTCCAATCAGCTGTTACGCTTTGTATGGGGAAAGGTTTTTCTTTGCGATTCTATTTTGGTCTATATATACAAAAAGCTGTTGTATTTGAGTACCAGAATCAGCCCCTAAGAGGTTTTGCGTATTTAACGTTACACGGTGTATTAAGTGTGATCAATATCTACTTATACAGGGTGTAACGAAAAGGTGAAATAAAACTTTAAGGGGTTATCCTACGGCAAAATTACATCAACTTTTTCTATGGGACCAACATCAAAATCTCAAAAAAAAAAGAATTGTTTCCATACAAACTGATGCCAGCTGGTCGCGTTTTAGTATGGGAAAGTGTTTTTTTTTTTGCGATTTCGATGTTGGTCCCATAGAAAAAGTTGATGTAATTTAGCCGTAGAATAACCCCTTAAAGTTTTATTTCACCTTTTCGTTACACCCTGTATATAGGGTGTCATTTTATAAGTGTAAAATACTTAAGGGTTTGTATTGTTGTTACTCATCATGACAACAAACAACTTTGCCCAAGAAATTAATTGCCTGTCTCAACTTAATTTTGTTAGTGTATGTATGCCGTCCGCGTTCATGTAAGGAAATAGTTTTCGTACACTAATAAGATTTAGTTGAGATAGGTAACTTGTTTCTTGGGAAATAAAATAGAACTCACGCTGTATGTGTGCCAACCAGCTAGTTCTGTTCAGCTGTTAAGGCGTTATTGAGTATAAAACGCACAAACTAACAAACATTTTACAACATATACAACAACTATGATATGTACTAACAACAGACACTCAATAAACCCTCACATGGGTGCCTTTGATTTAAATGGCTGGCTGGCATTGCTTTTTAATTGGGGAAGAGATACAGCTCTCTTAAGGCTTATTTACTGTCTCTTTCTTTGAAACCTGTCGGGTCCATGACTTTATTTTAATCTGATAAAAAGTAAAGTATGCCTAAGTATATATACGGCCCACCGCAAGGCACAGCACAGACCTCACTCCAACTATGAGCTGGTTTAGGCCTTACTCCACCACACAGGGCCCAGTGCGGATTGGTGACCTTATTGTCAAGTGTACCTCGGCTTCGACTTGGCTCGACAAGTATCAAGCGACATTAGCCTGACCAACTTTTGACGTGCTTTTCGAAGCACGGAGATGCTTGTGATAAATGTCAATAAATATGATCGGAATGGTCACCCATCCACTAACAACCACGGCGTGAATTGCTTAACTTAATGACTGCCAAAGCGCTGCCGCCACTGGGCTACAAACACCTTTGTATTTTAATCTGTAATTTAATGATGATTAAAAAAGGTAATATTATCTGCAATACAGATTGTATATCCTTACAAAAGTGTCTCATTACACTCGCTTCAGATTGTTACTGGTCTCAATAAAAAATCCAATTACCCAAAATCAAAATTCGTTTCATATTCTCGAACAAAACTCCCAAAAATATCCCCCTAATTAGACTATTTAGCTTAATTAAGCACGAATTTATTCCCGACGCTCTCGGAATTTTCATTTTAAACAAAACAAACTCGGACTTGCTTTAAAAGTTCAAAAATTCTTTAGCTTCGAACGTTACGGTGTACTATAAAAGATTACTACACAGTGGAAGTAGAGCTAGTATGTTTAGTCCACACTAACTTAAATTACTCACGCAACATCGCATAACGCACATCATCATCATCATTTCAGCCATAGGACGTCCACTGCTGAACATAGGACTCCCCCAGTGACTTCCAGATTGGCCGGTTTTAAGCGGCCCGCATCCAGCGGCTTCCTGCAACCTTTACCAGGTCTACTGTCCACCTTGTAGTTGGACGTCCTACGCTGCGCTTGCCGGTACGTGGCCTCCATTCCAGAACCTTTCTGCCCCCATCGGCCGTCAGTTCTACGTGCTATGTGCCCCGCCCACTGCCACTTCAGCTTGCTTATCCGTTGGGCTATGTCAGCAACTTTTGTTCGTTTACGAATCTCCTCATTCCTGATTCGATCTCGCAAAGAAACACCGAGCATAACCCTTTCCATAGCACGCTGTGCAATCTTGAGCTTTCTTATGAGGCCCATAGTGAGCACTAACGCACATAGGTATTATTAATGGATCGAAACGTCAATATAAAAAATATGGAACCCTTATAGGATCACTTTGTTATCCGTCTATCCAGACATTTTTCTCATAGAACTAGTATCAAGTTAAAATTATTATCTCATACCAAGGCTTCGGTCGCTTGGACATAAAAATGCCCTATGTCATAATTATTAAAAGATACTGACATTTATGTCACATATTTCTGACTCGTACTTAGTTATTTTTATATTGTCGGTATATGGTGTGCACATAATATGTGCACACCATATACCACATATACACATATTATGTGTGTTACACATTACGAGTATAACCGGTTTTTATAGTTTATACACAGTAGTTCACATCTGCAATTTACAAGGTACATATTAACGCAAATCCGACTTAGTAGTAGTTTAAACGATCCGTCACGTATTTAAATATTTCAAACGGCTTCTAAAATAGTGAGCATTCTGTATCTGTCTACATTATCAAGTTACGGTGTATTTTAAGATATTACTAACTCAATATACTGATGAATATCACATTAAAAAGGTTTATTCACGCTTCAAGAGTCCTTTGTCGAACGGTTCTTAAGTCAAAAAACTTAAACCATCTTTTAACAGGATTAAAACGCCTTAAGATGGCAGTGCTAGAATTAACATAATAAGTAAAATGCAGTGTGTAGAATTATATAACTAAACATTTAATAGTGTAACCGTAACAGTTTTTTTTTTTAAACACATACTTTAAAACAAATGTTTATAAAAACATTTTAGCGTTATTTATTTGGTACGTTAAATCTTCCTTCAGTACTCTTCATATGCCACATAATATTGTTTAATAAAACCGCCTTTAACTATGGTGAGGCCTGTGCCCTTCAATGAGAATTAATTTACTAATTAGTACGGAACCTTTATCCGTTACCAATCGTACTTGACCTTTTTCTAATAACCCCTCAGCCTTATTTTAGTGCCAGCTTGGAACGCCTTAAAAATGCTGTAAAACAAAAATGTCTTATAAAACCTTTTAGACGACCTCTTTCATCGTATTTTATATTTTATTCCTATTTGATATTTATGGAGATTTCTTTTTGTTTTCAGGTAAGTTACTTGGAAGTGCTCCGTACAAAAGAATCTATTCCGGCAGAGGTAAATGATAGTACTTTTTTATTTCCTTTGTTATTAGGGCCTTTCTACAATAAGTAGATAGATGTTATCCATATCACGAAATAAAAAAAACTTGAAGAGGTAACGTTTTTAGACGTTTTGATAATACTGTTTTTGATATTAAGGCCAGTGATAAATACGGCACTGTTTTCAAAGTAGATACTCAATAAATTAGATTTTTGATTAAATTTGCTATGCGAATACTACTACTACTTCCACTCTGGCTTCTGAACAAATCTGCCTGAGTCAAGAGGTGTCTTCGTAACAGAGCGATGATGCTAAGCTACCTAATCGGTTTAAAAAGTATTTAAAGCTACCTAATCGGTTTAAAAAGTATTTTAGTATAAAAATAAAGTAGTCATTAAGTTTAAAAAGAAAAGAAAATCACATAAAGTTTAGTCGTCTGTAAACGTTTACAATTGTTTGTCTATTAATAGACGATGGAAATCTTAAGTAAATCCTTAAAATATTTATCTTACAAATTGAGAGAAGCTCATTTACACAAATATCCCATCTATCATCAAAGAGAAGATTCCTTAGTTTCAAGGTATTTATTTATGTTCAAAGCAAATACCGGGTAATTGTATTATAAACAGTCGAAATTCCGGCGCAATTTAGATTAGAAATGATAACTACCGTAGCTGTTGACAAAGGTGTAATTACCAATAATACCAACTATAATAATCTAGGCAATGTTGATATTTCTAGAACGTTAGAAGCTCAGTAGACGAAACATCTAAGCACACCGTGCAAATAGATTCTGATATATACGTATTCTTCGTCGTCTTCTTCTCGTGTCGATGGTGTCTCTGTCAAAAATTTAATGCCTAGTCTGCCAAACGCAACGCATTTTCGGTGGCGCGTAACAGGTCTTCGCGTGTGCAGCTGTCCGAAAACGCAGGTCATGAAAGACTGTAGCCCATAGTTTGGGGAAAAGCAACTCAAACACACTTACAATTAGTGCCGTCAATATAGCCCCGCTATTAAGTTTTTCACCACTTGCTCGGATGTGAGAGAACATCGCGCGAAAACAGAAAACAATTGAAGTGTAGCCACGGTCCAATATGATCAGGTTCCCTGGAACAGCGGCTTCATACAATCGCGCTTTTACAGGTACACTACTACTAGAAGCTTTGTCTCGTTCTTTTTTTTACGCTAGGGTTAAGGTTTGATAGCAATCGCTCCAAACGTAATAATTAGACTAGGACCATGTAAGCGTAGGCGACTACGACTCAGACAAAGCGCTAGGAGAAAGAGTTAAAATTTCTAGACAATAGCTGTGATGAACGAGAAGCTGTCAAACATTTTAAACCGACCGTTTTGGTCTAGTTCTAGTGGCTCACGCTTCGGATTCCAAAACCGCAAGTTTGTGATTGATAAGCATACAATTTTTACCATTCCTTTTTTAACTTTCAAAGATGGCAGCTGTGTCCAAGTTTGAAGAAATGAGCTCTTTGTGTGAATCCTAAATTGATACTCAAATATGTCGTATGACTTATTATGACTATATTCCCCTTACAAATATTAATTTCTAACTCCAGTAATACGTCTTGATTACATTGCCTTGATTACGTAGATCTTAAATACAACTGTTCCAGCAATTTGATTTGGAGACGAGGGATTCGGTGCCATTACCAATGTTGCCAAGAACCCAGAATTATAATGACGGCAATTTATGACGGCGTGTGACGTAATCGCATTGCGAAACAATTGTCTAGGAGAACATTAATATTAGGAGAGAATTTGTTAACGGCAAAATACGGGCTGGATTATTTAGATACTTCTTTTTTAATTTTAAAAATATTGACGTTTTGTAACGACTACTTGACTAACTACTGAATTAACTTGACCGAAGTGCTCTGGTACAGTCAGGCTCTACCTACTAAAAACATCATCATCTGCCTTGGAACTCCACTGGACATAGGCCTTCCTTATAGATCGCCACCTTAAATTAAATTGATATTGAATTCTATTTAGTAGACTATAAGTTGAAAATCGATTAACACTCGAAGAGTAGGGAATAGGTGTTTTTTCACACATTTAAAACTGATTTTGACTCGATTCGACTAACACTATCTCTACTAGGCAAAATTTTGCTTTGACTTCGGCATTGAACTCGTGTAGTAGTTAGACTGACTGACACATACCTGAAGATTTTAGGCAGTGTGTACTCACGTGTACTGCTACTGGACTCTCTAAAAACCGAATTCTCCGAAACCCTCTCTCTACCTTCATTACAAATCCCAGTTTATAAAACACGGTTTCATATAGTGTCCCCGGGCGTTTCGCTAGTTAAGGACTATCCTCGTATTTTATTGGATTTATTTTTTGAGGAAGTTTCCTTTTGTTCTTTTCATTTTTTTAATGAAATAGATTTTTATATCTCAAACACTGCTTAATGTTAAGTATCCATCCAGAGTGTTATCGCTTTCCATTCATACCGGACTTGGTATCGCTATCTCTGAGGTCCTGGGTTTGAAACCCGTTCGGTCGATGTAGAAAAAAAAAACTTTTCTCTATTGGCTCAGGTATTGTGGTTCCGTCGTTGTTTCTGACTTCTGTAACACAAGTGCTGTGGATATTTACCACAGGATCAGAGCAATGTATGTGATGTTGTGCAATATTTATTTTATTTTTATTTATTATTTATCTAAAAGAAATTCTAAATTCAACAGCACTGGAAGTTTATTTGAGGATGTCAAATATTCCTACTTACACACTAAAATTTAATGTTTCATATAACTCCTGGTGTTTATCCCAAACCGCCGGAACACAGCCTAATGAAACAGCTTTAGGTTGTCACTCACTGCCTGTGATCTTTAGGATTTGCCTTTCGTATGAACGACGTCATACTTTAGAACCTGGTCGTAAACCAAACAGAGCGGTAAACTGATTTTACTCGATAATCTATCGTTATAAATCCACGAAAGACACGTTAAACGGAATAACCTTGAACGAAAAAGCCTTTTTGCACATATACCAATGTAATTCTTCAAAAGACCCGTATGAGGCACTTTTACTAATTAAAGATAAATGAGACCACTGTTGAGTGTGACTAAATATGTTTTTATGTGATGAGTTGATGACCTGATGATTCTGCGAATAAAACCATAAATACTACAAAAACAAAAAATATATTTTAACTGGAAAATTCAGAAAAATTAATTAATTGTTGATTTCCCACTCAAGTAAGTTTACTGTTCCCTTTGGTTTGTGGCCCGATTGAGGCTGCTAGTTATGAAGTCGACCTGGAGTGTTAAATTTACATAGTAAAGGGACATTAATTATGTATATCAAACATAAGTACATAATTGAGATCACGTCAAAGTGTTAATTTTGCTTGCTTTCATGTTACAGCTTAAGGGATTTGAATATTCGTGTATTATGGATTTAAGTCACGTACCAGTTTCAATTTCGTGAAGTTTCATTAGTGATTGTGCTAAGAGGTACTCGACGGTAATATTAAACGTCGTTCGGATTGTATATTCTGCTAGAGGAAATTGTTAATGCCAAGTTACCGTCTTCTGCTTAAATCCCACTTCTGAGTAAGGATAAATAAGTAGGTATAAGTATGTGAAAATTCGTAAGTTATCGCTTACTAACACATCTGAGGATTTTTTTAGGCAGTAATAAAATTTTTGTGAGCAACCTTTTTAAAACTGTTTTTTTTTAATGAATTAGGAACTTCTATCGCGTTAGGCCGCGTTCCCACTGTGTCGTAACGTTTTTTTGCTCGTTGAACGACTTTTATTGTTGGCTATTGTCTTAATATTACATCAAAAAAGTCTTAGACGACAGTTTATTGTACTATACGGTAAGTGCAAAACTCCATTTAAATATACAAGCAACGAGCCCAGTTATATCTATCGTTACGACACAGTGGGAATGCGTCTCAATTCAAAACCTTGAAAACGCCATCGATGCGTCGGATATAAAAACGCAACATTCCAGAAGTTACCACAGTCAAATTCGTACTTTACACCCACCCAACTGCTGGTTACTGCTGTTTATATACTGTGACATTTTAGTGTCAAATGAATCTACAGTAGCTTACAGCCGTACTTTGGTCCTCGCCCCCTCCGATACCGTCGTCTCCTTCATACATTATTTATTTATAAAGGACGCAAGATTTGCATTTCTCGAGTTTATTGAACAAGTTTTATATCTTGTCATTCAATATTAAAGATTAAGCCGCGCCTGAAGAATACATTTGGGGCTGAGGTGTTTTGAGGTAGTTCGCAAAAATTAAGGCTCTCCCCGTATTGGGAGGTACTTTTCGTTTTAATAAAGACAACGTACTTTGCTGTGAGAAAATGTATTGCTATTTCGGCGGAAAATATGGTTGCTTCTTTAAATTTACTACGTACGGCTACTGGCATAATTGGATAAAGGCTGATTAGTGTGGGTATTTTAGCAGAATAAGTTTGTGAAGTTCTCAAATAAAAAATCTTCAGAAAGAAATAAGAAGAAATTTTAAAAGAAGGTGAAACATTTCTGCCTCCACCTCGAAAGAAGATAATGGACTAGTTTCCTAAATAAATCTTGTCCTTGTTCCTAAGTCCGTCAGTTGGATTAACAGAAAACATTAGACACGTATGTTTTCTTTTCTCAATCAAACAAAAAATGATGAAGATGTAGCCCGTTAAAGTTCCGCTTAACGTCACGCCATGCGACACTTTTTAGCAAGGCGTGACGTCACGTCCTCACTTTGATGCGCTTTATCTCCGTCATTTTTTGTTTGATTGACAAAAGACAAAATATGGGTCCAATTTTTTTGATGATCTAACTGACGGACTAAATAGAATAATCTTTTTTTGACCCAGGAAACTAGCCCATTGATACATTAATTTACTATTATTGACAATACCGTAATTTATTGATATTACCATTGGCACGAAGTCAAAAGGAGGAGCATTCCTTTAAGTATTTCTTTAAATAAGTGGTTTCATATTTTATAAAAAATATATTTCCGAGGCGTCTCCCAGCAAACTGATTCAAAACCCTTAGACAATTAATTATCAACCCATAAACCATGTGACACTAATGTTAAATCATATAAGTAGTGTCACGTAGTTATCGGGTCGATAATTTGTTACCGAACGGTTCTGAATCGGGGTCTTGAGCAGAAAAGGTTAATTGACCTGGAATTGATCCTTGGACCCATGCGTAGCAACAAACTGAGTTCATTGTAAACAAATTCATTCATTACTCGGCATTTGTTGGTCCACAAATAAAACATGTTACAGATCTAGTCTTGTTATAAAAATAAAAATTTCACACAAACGTAATGAAACACACAACAAAAAAGTACAGTTTTCGAGAAGAGAATCCAATTAAATAAGCCTTTTACAGAATACGCGAGAGAAAATATTGTTTCTATTTCTCCTACACGTTCAGAGATATAATATGAAATTCTTAAGGCTTGCTGCGACTAAATTGCTTGGTTTGTGACGTTGTGACATTTAATATAACATTTTTCTAGTTTTGTATAGGAATGCTTGAATCTGTAGTGAACAAGGGACTTCGTCTATAAGCTTATTTCGAAATGCTCTACATTATGTGTTGAAAAAGCATCATGACAGATTATATAAACATTGCACTTGTAACGCATTCTAGATAGAAGTCTCCAAAGACAAATAAATATTAATAAATTCTATCAACATTAACTCCAATTAAGTACCTACAGCTTGTCTATGACCACTATGGAGCTAATGTGAACTTAGTTAATGTTCTTATGATAATAAAGTTTCTTTAAACCGAACACATGTCATTGTCACTCGTTCTAAGCACACTTTAAACAAAAAAAAACTTATCTAAAATCTAAGCCTTAAGAATAGTAGTGGCCAACATCTAAGGACATAAAAAAGTACTCAAATAACTAATCGGAAACTTAAGACCTATGAACTAAATCCTACTCAGGTTTTTTTAAAACATTCTAAACCGTTTATTTTACTGAAATCTTACACCATGCTGCGTCCGTTCCCTTGTATCCTTCTCTTCATCATCACCGGGATACGGTGAATCCCGGTTGCGTCCGAAGCTATCGCTACCGTCTCCTTCTCTTCTGTGATTAAAACTCACTCCTTACACAACTCTTAGAAATAAATAAGAAAACACAGTAGCGTTAGTACATAATTTGAATATGCAACATTCATATTTATCCGTTACAAGGCGTTACTCCTGTAATGTCAGCCACAACGTATATTTTTCGCAAAACAAGAAATATACAAGGAATATCTCCTGAATACGTAACCGCTAGCTCTACAGAATACTAAAAATTAACCGAAAAAGGGGGAACGCGAAGACAATTTTTTTGTTTACATTAAAAATCCTACTCCCACGGTGCATTAGCTTAATACGTGACGTCATAAAACTGGAGATGTTGCCAGCCGTGAAAAATATGTGCTCACTGTCCTACATGTCCTCATGAATTTTAACTTTTCAAGAGCCGTAGCTGCGTGATAACGGCCAGCGCGTACCGTAAGTAAAGTGGTATCTAAATGCATTTCTTAATGTTAATAACTATTATTGTTAATTTGTTATTATGAATGGTAGGTAGGTGTAAAAAAAAACACGAGTAACATGATAACTGCGGCAAATAACTGATACACCAGAAAACATAGCTAAAAATAACAAACCTTTTGTGCATAACAATTGCATTACCCGGCTTATTCAAAAGTTGCGAAGGTCAAAGCGCTTTATTAAATACCTAATTAATTAAATCGTATTTTTACAAGAAATACTAGTTTTACACGTCATTATCCGATTACGACTTATATCCGTTTGTATGGTGTTGGGGCTGTTATTTCTGAGCTATGTAGGACCGCCACCAGCCTGTTTTGAATAATGCACGGATGGCAACACCGACGATAACACAACAAATAGTCTTCTATTTCACCTTACATTAAAATGTAAAAGTGTGAAAATTCAATTAAAATTATCAATTTTTTAAGATGTTTTGCAAATGAGTTTTCATGTAGTATTTTGTTATGCTATGTTAATGAAACTTCACATGCGAATTCGTACTTATAATATGATAATGCAATAGAACTTTTAGGCGTGTAAGGACATGTATATGTACTTAGCATTACATAAAAAATTACGCCGCATTTTAGTTAGAGAGAAAAGATAACACGAATTAGTCCCAATGTGCCCAGACCTGAATTTTAAAAGAGCTTTGTACGTCCAACGACCGCCATTGTTTTAATCTCAAAATTAAACATTATACCACAAAAAGACCTGCGAATTTTTAACGAAACAAAAAGCAATTACGGCTTTATCTAACGTCGAAATTGTCCATGGTTTATTTAATCTGCAACATCACAGATTAAAAGTCCCGCGCTTCTACGCGATAAAAATGACAGAAACAATATTTTAAAGGAATGTAACTGCTTGATTTGCGCAATAATATGTTTGTGTTTGCATTAAAATAAATAATTAATAAAAAATGGTGCTTGTAGCTGAGTGGCGGCAGCGCGCGTACTGATTACTAAAGTTAAGCCACCTATGCTGCGGTTGTGAGTGGATGGGTGACCATTCCAACCATATTTGGTGACATATTATTATATCACAAGCATCTCCGTGCTTCGGAAGGCACGTTAAAAGTTATTCCGGGCTAATATATCTTGATATTAGTCGTGAAGCCTAGTCATAATCATAATCATAATATTTTATTTGCGTAAGAACATGGTATAAAGATGTTACATTAAAAAAGGTTGACATGTCTTGCCAGGATTATTAGCATGCAAATATTAATTAAATTAAATGTAGATACATTATGCGTGAGACAATTATAATATAATTTAAATTAATAACATCGATTGGAATACTAAATTAATAGGTGTTATCACTTTTAATTAACTGGTCAAATTAAATCGAGTCAATGAGATGTGCGGTCAAGTAGTTCTTTTAGGTCATAAATTCTTTGGACAATAAGCCACTTGTACAGTTTAGTCTTAAAAACATTGATTTTCTGATTTTTTATGTCATCAGGAATTTTATTGTATATCTTAACACACATAGATACACAACTCTTGTTATATTTCCCCTATAGTCGGAGGCCTAAGGGCGGCTTAATAACATCTGACAGTAAGGTTAAGTCACTGGCCATACAACACCCCTTTACCAATCCGCACTAGGCCTGCGTGGCGGAGTATAGCCCAAACCACCTCATAGTTGAGATGAGGCCTGTGCCCTGCGGTGGGACGTATTTAAGCATACTTTTTTTTTTTTTACATTGTTTTCACAATCACATTAACGATCTAGCCCCAAACTAAGCAAAGCTTGTACTATGGCGACAAGACAACGTGTATACTTAAACATACTTGAATACTTTTACACACATCTATAACTTAGGTACAAACGCTTGTGTTCATCACACAAACATTTGCCCCTTGCGGGATTAGAACCGCAACCGCTGGCTTTGTAGTCCGGAGCGCGAACTACCGTCGTGTGTGTAATAGTGACGCCATACGAGCAGACATCGCAAAAAACACCTTTATTCAGAATCCAGATCCCTGATAGACATCTGTCAAAATACTAATAAATGTATTAGAAGTTTTTTGAAGACGATGGCGAAAGTCAAAACTTTAAAAAGGGCAAAGATTAAAATTCTATATATTTTGATTTGGAGCATTCTATAAGATTTTTAAATATATATGTATTTAGAAACACTAATTCAGAATAATGATTACTTTTTTATTTTACATTTTAATTTTCATCTGCATTCAATTATGTACTTATTAGCACAATTTATATGGTCCTATGTATATTATTCATTCATACATTAACTACAGAGACGGTCCGAACCGATCCGAACTATGTAAATAGTCGCAATCCAACTAGAAACGTATCTCGGGATAATGTACGATGCCCTTGCCCTTTGGGCCAGATGTGTTTGATTGCTCGTGTCACAAAGGGCCGGGATAGAAATACTTAAGGCTCTTTAAGGGGGGTACGATTCGGGTTTGGCGTTAACTTCTATTTTTTTGGCGACTGCGCGGGCAAAGCCAGGGTTATTTTTTCGAATGCGTATCTGGGCCATCGTCACCCTTCGAAAGTTCACCGCTGGATATGGCCTTAGAGAACGTTATAGCGGGTGGCTCCGGGCCGGCCCGGCACCTTGGCTAGGTCGTCAGTTCACCGGGTGGGATGCCTGCTTACGCTGTACATTGTGAACCTTTCATCCCCGACGGTTCTGTCCTCTATAATCTCATAATCAGTTGATAACAGCTTCATCGGCTAATGATAACTCCGCAATTAACATGTTGCTTACTTTAAACAATACATATACAGGGTTATTTTTAATACACCAATAACGTCATAAAGGTCGATTCTGGTGCTCAAATACAACAACTTTTTTATGGGACCATAATCAAAATAAAGTAAAACATTTCACTTCCCCATACTAAACTGCCAACCAGCTGACATCAGTTTGTATGGAGCAGGTTTTTTTTTAGATTTCGATGCTGATCCCGTTGAAAAAGTTGTTGTATTGGAGCACCATAATCAGCCTCGAGGTTATTGATGTTTTAAAAATAACCCTGTATATTATAAAAGAAAATCCGTTTTCATGGTATTTATGAATCGTACCACCTTAAGAACCTTCCCTATTCGTATACATATTATAGACTTACAGGCAGTTCGCGCGAACTCCTTTTGTTGTATTCCGACTTATCCGAGTGGATGCTATTTTTATCTTTCACTCGCTTTTGGAGCACTAATATTACAAATGATGCTTCGTCTGCCTTTTACGCATTTTTTTCTAACTAAAAAAGTAAATAGACGATACAAGACATACAACTACAGATACAATAAATATTGATGGGCTAGTTTTCCTAAAAAAATCTAATTAGTCTGTCAGTTGGATTAACAGAAAATATTGGACACGTATTTTTTCTTTTCTCAATCAAACAAAAACTGATGAAGATATAGGCCGTTATAGTGCCGCGTAACGTCACGCCTTGCGACACTTTTTAGCACGGCATGACAAGTGCTCCCATTCCCAAACTTTGATGCGCTTTATCTTCGTAATTTTTTATTTGATTGACAAAAGACAAAATATGGATCCAATATTTTTTAGAATCTAACTGACGGACTAAATAGAATAATCTTTTTTGACCCAGGGAACTAGCCTATTAATGCAATTCAATATATAGGTGTTATAAATAGGTACCTACATTATACTGATCATTACAGACCCATTAGGCACAACAATATTGTGGTAGGACATCTTGTATTCTATCAAGAATCAAACTAATTACTTAAGTACTAATACTACTACCATCATCATTTCAGCCACAGGACGTCCACTGCTGAACATAGGCCTCCCCCATTGACTTTCAGATTGGCCGGTTACTAGGTTCTCTACCTCTATAATATAGTAATAATAATATGACATCCATGACTTAGGTACAAATGCTCGTGCTCATCACACAAACACTACCCGTTGAGGGATTCGAACCCGCGACCGCCTGTCGCTAACTACATCAGTTAGAAGATAAGAATAAAATAGAATAAAACTTTATTGCAATAAATGTGGTTCATTATGATGGAACAAACGTTTGGCATCTCACATCTACCCTAAAACAATTGGAATGCAATATATAGAGAAGCTTTTAAAACAAGATTTACAATAAAATATGTAAATTTTATAAAATTAAAAAAACCCGGCTTCAAAAAATTTAAAAGCTAAAAATTCTCTTAACACGTAAGTTACTTAATCAGTTATTTTCGGAGTCGGTGCCAGCCGATGAGAGATTCAGCGTTTCGTTTGCACCGACTCCAAAAGTAACTGATTAGGTAGGTGAGAACCTCCTCCTTTTTTGAAGTCGGTTAATAATAAAATAAAATAATTAAAAAAAAGATATCATCATTATTTCTATTAATAACAATAAAGTTGTAGGCATTATTTTTATAAATTCATTAATTAATTAAAGTTTGATCATATATTGAATAAATTAATTTACACTGTAGAAACAATTATCACATAAAAGATTATATAAACAATATTAAATATAATTTAATAGGTAGATCTTTCCTTGCATCTGGCAGCTTATTGAATAATTTAATAGACACAACGTAACAATTTCCCTGATGACCTTTCGTAAAAGACCGCGCCAGCACTACACGATCCTAATATGAAAGAAGAGTGAACTGTAAATAGGTATTAGGATACCTAGTCGAGAATTTACAGTTCACTCTTCTTTCCGAAAAATTCTATAATATGTTTTATTCTTTAAGTTCTAGAGCCTTCTTGAATTTCAGTGTTTTGTAGACAAATTCAATATGATTTTCTTGCTTGGTAGCTGGATAAATAAAAAAATATGTAACGTATTTTCTAGGATTTCTTCGCGCTTCAACTTCACTAAAACATTCGCGTGTTGTAATCTTCCATTTGGGAATAAGGAACGCATCTTCCCATTCCGATCCCGGAAGGTGAACGTTTCTTCCCGGTAAACGCTCTAGAGATGTCTATTTGTTGTATCAGTCGATGGCTAATAATGAAAACAACTTTTTCTATAATTTATGAAACCAAACTTTCAATATTATTTAGAAAATATTTACCACTCACTTGTAAATGTTTTAAAAAATATATTGAAAATTACTAAAAAAAACTTTTACAGTTGACCGCTCATAATATAAAGCAGCCTTTTATAATTGCTACGGCTAAAACGAAAGTATCACGACGAAATAAAATATTGGGTCCTAAGCTTACCTGAAAGGCTTTCAATCCATTGTTAAACGTTAATCTTAAATTACAATTAGCATCTCGTTTCGAAGTAAAGCAGCACAAAATCAAGTAGTACATAGCCCAATCGAGTCGATCAAGTGAAAAAACATACATACAACGTGAAATTTTAGTGGTTGTTTTCCCGCGGGAAGGTGATTCCACTCATAAAAACAAAACTTTTATTATGGAACCAACTCTGAAATCGCGAAAAAAAGATATGATTTTTCATACAAAAGTTCAAATTTTTGCGATTTTTCAGAGTTGGTTACATAATAAAAGTTTTGTTTTTATGAGTGAGGAAAAAACCACGAAATTTTTACGTTGTATATTTTTGTCTACACATCGATAAAAAATATCGATACCTATTGGCCATCTCTAATAAACGTCCGAATCGTTTCCACGTGTGTGTTGATATATTATGGCGGCCATTTTCCTTGCGCGTGACGCGTTTCCGTCGCTACAATTGTGTCTAAATAGTTGAGGACTTTATTACACGGTTGCGACTGAAATATCTTTTCTTGGTTCAGAATGGAATGTAGTAAAAAAACAGAATTTCCTGCAAGCAGATCGATAAAGAATTTACTTTGTCATGTTTTGTTTGCGAGAGGCAAGTGATTTAAATCCCTGCAAAGATTTGTTTAAACACACATAGATTGACCCAGATCTGTACCATCATTATCATCATCAACCTTTAGAAGTCCACTGCTGGTTATAAGCCTCCTACAGATCGCTATACCGAGCGGCTCTGGGCTGTTTTCATCCAGCTTCACCTTCCTACAACCTTCACAAGTTCCTGATGACCTTCCACTTTTTCCTGGTGTCCACCGATTGCGAGATTTGTATTACATATCTGGAAGATTTTACCAAAATGCCTAGGGTAATTACTTCCTGGCCCCACTAATAAACTAACATTTACAATAACTCTCTTAAAAAATTATCACGGCACAAGATGAGCAGTAGAAGCTCAGTGATCAATAACACATCATTAGAAAACCTGCACATTGCATTTAGATAAAACTGGATGTATAGCCTTGATTCAAAAATCGAGTTCTCCTGTTCAAGGTTTATTTTTCGATGGAGGTCAGATAGCAATCTCACTAAATATAATAAGACTTACAAAATCTGGATTATTCGTATCCCGATTAGAATCAGAAGAATAATGCTATGAGAAATAATACTATTAGCACGAAAAGTCAAGTTTTCTAAACGATTTTCAATTTAAAGTTCAACACCTTGAGTACAATATCACTTGAAAATGTATGTGCTGTCGACTGTACAACTTCTAGTATGATTTACTTATTGTTCAAGTTCACTTATGATCAATCTCGGTCTGTCCGTTCGGACGTTTAGACCTAATAAATTAAAATTATCATCAACTTAAATGAAACCTCTGAATATTTATACACAACTGAAATTAGCCAAGTTTTTTACACGAATAGTTTAAGGTGTTCATATTTGGTTAAGTGTCTTTCAATGCACGCTATCATCAAACTATCCAATTCCTTGTCCACCTCGACTTCTGTTTTCCAACGTGGCTTTTCCGTATATCATCCATTTATTGCTAGAATTCGCTTTCCTATTTCTTGTAAACAATAAGGCTAGTTTCCTGGGTCAAAAAAAGATTATTCTATTTAGTCCGTCAGTTAGATTATCAAAAAATGCCGAAGATAAAGCCCATCAAAGTTTGCGAGTGACGTCGCGTCTTGCTAAAAAGTGTCGCAAGGCGTGACGTTACGCGGAACTTTAACGGAATATATCTTTATAATTTTTTGTTTGATTTAGAAAAAAATATATACGTGTCCAATATTTTCTGTTAATCCAACTGACGTACTAATTAGATTTTTTTAGGAAACTAGCCCATTACAGCAATACATTTCGTCCATAGAATCTAGTTCTATGGAAGTCTCGTATTCATTAATATCCGATGGAGTTAGTGCAAAGATCGCCACATTACTGACCAGTCATGAATTATTTCGCTTACCAATGATAAATGTACAGAATTAGTTACACACAGCTCCCCAACAGTCTTAGCTTCGCCTTACCACAGCCTGAATAAATAAGCCGCTACATTAAAAACATGCAAAGCTAAAATAACAAGTTATTATGGACTCTCATCTGCAGATTCCTCCACTTAACAATACCTATAGTTTAAATACAAACTGATTTCGTATATTAATCAAAATATTACTATCTAATTCTATATTTTTATACAACAATGTTGTGATGGTAATTAACACTAACATTTGTGCTTGAGTCATGGATTTTATATAATCCTAAAAACAAACTATTCAAGTAGAGTTTAAGGCTGGAATAGAACATCACAGGAACAAAGTGACAAAGATTTGTTTGTACTGATCTAACTGTTCTTCGTATACTATCTCCACCTTCCTGCGTATCTGAGGACCGCAAGGCCTTTACATTTCAATTGTTCGGACAGGGGGCGAACAAATGTGCACTTTATCCGGCTACATTTAGAGTGTATTTCCGCTAAGAGGCCAAGCTGATTTAGTATAGTTCGGAAAACCTTTCGGGGTTCCGTAATCTGCTTCGACCCAATCGCAATTAATGGGGTCCGAACGCGAAGCGAGCGTTTGACGAAGGTGTAACTTTGCTAGATGTGACTAGGTTGCTTGAAACTTTTGGCTACTGGCAGATTAAATATAAATGAAAAAAAAAACATAATACTCGACATCTGTGAGGTCCCGGGTTCGATTCCCGATCGGGTCAATGTAGAAAACATACTTTTCTATGTTGTCACGGCTCTGGGTGTACCGGCGTTGTTTCTGGTTTCTATATTATTCAGACTTATGTACCCAACTTTTTATTTTTACAAAAATATTTGCATGTCTGTCCAGGACAGAGCATGCTGAGCTTAATAACTTGCACCATCCTATCTGTACCATGCTTTATACAAATAAACTATTTCATTTCATATTTATTAAGTATTAGGGAAATTCAGTAAATTTTGGAGATTTTAACGATGTATTAAATACTATGACTAAAAATTAAATGTCTCGGCGTGTCTATTTATGGGCTATATCATTTAGGGTCATGTGTTTTTTTTCTCTAAGTCAGGAATTAAGATACTAGTGACGTTTATTTATGTCAGGGGGCGACTCTTTATACACCTAGACGCAAGATAATCTAGAAAAGATTGTTTCCTAATTTGACCTAACCGGGACCTAAATCCGCGACCCGTGCTCAAGACGAAACACCGGGCCATTAAAATGTAAATAAAACAAATGTTTTAAATATCATTTATCTATATCGTATCTAGGTTTAGCTAGATCTGTTCGCAGTCAAGGGACCACCTTCCCAAGAGATTTGTCGGCACAATACCATACAATTTTCAACTATAGTGCCGAGCCACTGTACAAATGCCTAACTTAAATTGGGTTTGCCTTGTAAAATTACCAATAGTCATTACTTAGGGGCCCAAATTTGTATTTACTTTCGAACTTCGGGATTCTGTTTCTAAACAAAAGCCTTTTATCGGAGCTCATTGATTGCGAAGTTATTTTAGGGAACAATGGAGATTTAATTTAATGCTACGAGTATTCGAAACATTTTTATGTAGACATTTTGTCAAAAAATGAGCTGTTAATGTTTCAATTGGTAGTACTCGTAAATAATTATTTGTACCGTTAGTTACTCGGAGTTGGGCAAAAACAATAGAGGGTTGGCCTTACGCTGGTTTCGAGATGTGTTATGTAATATTCATACAAATTTTTATTCCGTTATGTCAGATTATTCATGCTTCACTATAGGCTACATTCCATCACCTCGAGGTGGCGTGGTAGATAATGCCGTGTAGCATTAAGTCGACCGATTGTACTTTTGCTATAAAGTCTAAATAAATTACCCATTTTCCACACACAGAGAAATAAGCAGTGCTAATAAACGTGCTCCCGAATCTGGAAAAGATCTAGATAAATAAATCATGGAGAGTAAGTGTGTGATGTTATGTGTGAGTCGTTTTATTTTACTAAACTTTTTATTGTATGGAGCGTTACACTATAATCAACACAAAATACGAGTAAAACATTGACATTAAGTAAATCAATTTCGTAGTATAAATGTTTAGTAGCGCATAGTGCAAGCAAAATCCAAATGATGTAGAAACACGCTGTGATGCAGCGTAGTAGCGAATAAACTAGTCAATACTGACTCCTATACATCACCTTGCGAAAATGCTGACTTGAACACACATATTGATGCGCTAAAACTTGGAGCACACATCAAGCGATTAGCGTTGCAGATCATAATGCGCAAAATTTACATTTTAAAGTAAGTAGTAATTTGTGTTTTCAAATATAAATATTTGCCAGATCCGCCAGTTAACAATTGAACATACACAAAAGTAAACATCAACAAAATTTCAAAATTTCTGCGTATCCTCAAGATCCGTTAAATTCTCCGCAGTTTGCTTAAAAAAAATAAGTTAAAGTATCCTGAAAATCCTTTGTATTCTGATTGCAGTTTCTATTAAAGTTCCGAACGTATTATATTTTATTTGACGATTTTTGTGTCTGGTCTATCGTAAAAACGGAAATACCTTATTTTGTTTAACTCGACCTGCACTACTCTTGATAAAAACCTAAATCATCAAAAATGAGCGAAGTAAGAACCCTACTTACATAATACCTAAACAACCGGCTGCCTCCATCTAAGACTGAGCTGGCTTTTGTAGTGGTATATCGCCTCGCTTTCAGTGCGCATCGAGATTGAAGCGAATGTAAACGCATTGATGCAAATGCATCATGCTCCAGATTGCTATGTCAGCGGTAATATAATGTCGGTGGGGAATACTACTAGCATCCTATTTGTCAGGATTACAGACGGGATTGATAATTTTGTTACAAATCTATAATATTGCCGATTATAGCAAAATCTAACCAAATGATGCACAAAAATAATTTCACAAATTATTTAATATCTAAACAGTGCCATCATGAATGAGCCTAGATTTTTATTGAAAACAGTGTCAGCATTGCAAAAAAGCTAGTTTCCCGAAAGAATAAACGCATACAAAGCGAAAAACTAATTAACTAAACGAAAAGGCAAAAGCTTTTAGCTGCAAAACTTGGTTAACCATTCACTTCTAGCCTAATAGATCTTTATGCAGTAGGTTCCGCATTGCAGAGATTGTAAGAAAACTTCTGGTGGGGGTAAAGTTACGAACCACTCGTGACAGCCACACACTGCCACCTGAAGTTGTAATCGGTTAATGGCTAGCGGAAGTTGTCAGTCCTTCACCAATACCAAAGCTTTTTGTAGTCAAAAAGCGGCGATTTATGATGTGAGGCGACCACCGACGACACCGTGTGTGGCGATTTCTAATACAATGTATGGAAGTCCGCAGGTTGGTAATGGCATGATATGTAAATAGCGCGAGAAACCCTTAACATTTATTTAGTCGCGTCAGAAAATTACGCTATTAGTCGCGGAGGGAAGATTGGCTGAGCTAGGAAGCTACTAGAAGATACAGTCATCGCGCTGATTATTTTCCTTATAATTATTAATTAAAGGTTAATAATTTCGTAAGTACGCTCTGCGCGTTTATTAAGGGATGAGGTCACTATATTCTGTTTTATTGTGCAATGCTTTAGGCAACGCTTTCATGGTCCGAAATGAAATGTAACCGCACACGTTGCTACTAATCTTGTATCTTCATTAACCAACCTAGCCCGTGTCCTAAATTTGGTGATTTTATATGCTCCTTTAATTTTATAAAACACGGAATTTTTCCTTTTTTAAAATATGTACTAGTGCTGTCTATACTACCATTTAGCCTGAGCCTTTTTGTAAAAACTATTCTCATAATGGCAACAAAATCATCATGCCATCTCTTTTTGATTTTATTTAGGAAATATTGCATCTCCTTTTGACTCTATTTTAAGTGACCAATCTGACTGAGCACCCATTTGGTTCAGAGTTCATTTCCAGCCTCACAATCATCCGTGTTGCTGCAGAATTAAATGCAACCGCACAGTGCACACTGGTACAAACTACAAATCCCGGTCCGATCTTCATTAGGCGCGCTAGCCTGTGGTGGTGATTTCGTATGCACCAACGCATCGGCGATGCGACCGAGCCGCTGTCGCAGGGGACGCCCTGTAATGTATTGCACGCGTTTGCATCGATCACGTGAATTCTATAGAAATCCCTCCATTGTAATACAGAACAGCCGACACGATTAATTTTGGGCCTTACTTCTTTGTTTAAAAATGTGTATCTTATGCGAACACAAAACTGTTCATCTGTCAACATTTGAGGTGCAAATAAATTATATTCAATATATTTATTGCGTTCTATAATGTAAATATAAAGTAAATGTTTGTAAGTTGCAAAATAGCGCGCGTATTTGCTAAATATTAATGTCTATGAAAACTCTTAGCATCAGAAATAACTCTTTATTATATTTTATTCTGCTGATGGCTAGAAAGCAGGACGACAATATAGTTATATTTTTGCAGTATCATACAGCGGCAACATTTGGAGTCACCAAGTGATAGTGGGATCTAGGCAAAATATAACTGATGAAAACTTAAACTTTTATCTTATCTTTATGTAAAATATAAAATGTAAAAGGGTGAATGACAGTCGGCTGAGAATAATTGCGTGCATTTTATCGCCTTGCCACAATAGTTATAGTTTTGGCTTAAAAGTGAAATGGCTGTTGATTTCAGTCTGTGCCCCGTACACGGCCAAACTAGATTCAGCAGCTCTCGAATTAGACAGATACGCTTTCCGTGATGCATTGTACAGGATTTAACCAAATTGCAAACGTTTGAAACGGACAAAATGAAATTGGAGTTGCAAAGTTTTCGTCATCCCCTCCCGTTATTGAGAGCGCAGTCAGCTTATTTTGAAACTTTCCAAATTTTATTTCTGACAGTATTAAAGTCGGAATACAAAGTTGTTTCGCCTCATTAAAATTCAGGAGATAGAGCCGTTTTTCCGGGATTGCTATGGGTCCTTCCTTTGTGATAAGTTCAAAAATATGAATACACTTATTTTTAGAACTCTAGCTACTCTGCTTGGCCTCGAATATTTAATAAATTTAAACGATATTGGTTCTGCGTTAAAAAGTCTAGCTAGATGATAACCTAACCCAAAAGGTGTCGGTAGATGTGGTCAGTGATGGAGCCAGATTGCCCAAAATAAGCCTATTGACTAGAATATCATCCGCGGTCTCTGAACAATTGGTAAAACACCATCAACATCAAGTTGTTATGAAGCACTCATAGTAGCTTTAGCACTTGAAGATAATACCTTGTTTTGTTTAATGGGCGATTTCGTCAAAATATGTCCACACGTGTTTTGGCTTGTCCTATGAGTTCTCACGCAAGTTTCATAGATATGTGCAGACTGTTTGTATCAATAAATACTTTAACTCGTTCTTTTATGCAATTTATATAAAAAAAACATACAAATAATTCAATAATTTTTATCTTTATTGGAATATTAATGAAAGTTTCCCTTTGTATCCCCTTATTTACATATGTCCTATAGTGATTAGTTAAACTTAGCGTGCGGATTATTAATAGATAATATTCATTGCAAAGGTAAAAAAGGTGTAAGGATATTAAAATAGGTAAGAACTATCACAATTAAACATTAATATGGCTATAGGATTAGTATTTTTTATAAATTGTATAATTTTATTTGTGTCCTACGTTACAGCCATTTGCGGAAAATCCACTTTGTAACCCGTATTATAGCAAAAGATTGTATGAAAACTACTAAGCTTAACATTTAATTTAGTTCATGGCAACATTATGGTTTGATACGCCATTTTGAAGAAGTTGTCAAACGTCACCAAAAACATCAGTCTATGTCGAAAATTTCAACGCGTTACTGTGCAAAATTTTTCTTCCACTTTCTAACTGGGATTTAGCTGGTAAGTGTGTATATTTTATTAATCAAGCCGTAGCAATTGATAACCTAAATAATGGTAAAAATGATTATTCATTCTTTTTGTTCATACAATAACAGTTTAAATTAAAGTAATGCAATCCCGAATTGATATCCAGCTAAGCGTTACTTCCATTTTGTTTGGTTACATATAGGTGGAACGTTGAAGTTACAAAATGGAAATATAGGGTCAAGTTTACATGGTGATTTTGTTTGTCACGTGGTACCAGTATTTTTTTTTGCCGATTTAATAAAGGAGAGTTATGTGTAGAGGGGAATGAGGTGTTGACCGGCATTGGGGTAATGTACCCAGGGAGGATAAATACATTGTTTTGACACTCGCTGATTTTGATTTCTGTAAAGGAGCGCAAAGGGTGGGCGATGTGGGACGGAACGATGAAGCAGGATAGTGCCTAGGAACGAAAATGGCGAGGTTGTACACCTGAATAGGAACGACAAATACATAGTTTTCCCAATAAAATTGATTATGATTTCGGTGAGAGGGGCGCGTGTAGATAAATACCTCTAAGTATTATAGCGACGTGCGTGATATTTGCGGGCATCGGTATGGACGGCCATACATTTGGTCGGCATTCAATTCGTGCGCCGAATGTACGAAGGTAGGTGTATAAAGGTATGTATTTGCCGTTCCTAGTCAGTTTAGGTACAGTACAACTTGATAGTTTATGGTGCGTTTTCCACATTTTTTTTTTATTTTTAGCTTTTTATCTAAAAATTACGTAGGTACATATATGCAAATAAATAGGTAATACATACATATACATAAAAATCTAACATAGGTGACCCTATTTTGGTTTTGCATATAAGTCGTTAAAATTACCCGTATATTTTGTTTTTAGGTGAATTCATAATGCCTCTTACGAACGCTGAAAAGCAACGACGCTATAGGGAAAGATTAAAGAACAATCCAGAAAAAAAGGAAGAAATACGGAAAAAAAATTTAGAAAGAATTAAAAAGAAGACTAAAAAAATCAAAGATTTAACAGAAGAAGAAAAAAATGAGAAAAGGAAGAAGTGGCGACTGCAAAAACAAAAACAAAAAGAGAAAAAAGTGTTAGCAAAGAAAAATGAAACTAAAAGGGATAAAGAGCCACAGAAAAAAGGTCCAACATTTAATGTGCATTTGCGTATAAGGAAAATAAAAATTAAATATATGAAAGCTTTAAGCACTATCGGGAAACTTAATAAAACAATAAATACTTTGCGAAAAAGAAACTATCGTCAAAAAATAATGCACGAAGAGCAAATTAAGAAAAAAAATGCAGATCTGGATAAGTTAACCAGCAGAATTGAAGTTACAGAAAGCATGTTAAAAGCTATGTATAAGAGTAGCACATCTTTAAAAAAAAGGCATCTAAAAAAAATTGTTTTGAATGAAACCAGGCGATATAATGCCGATTCAAAAGGATTTGTAGCAAAATGTCTGGGTGTGGCTCGAATAAGAAATTACAAAAAAGTCGGCCAAAGGAAAAGTGAAAAAATATCTGAAGAAATTTCAAAATTTTATCTCCGAGATGATGTTAGCCGAATTACGGCGGGAAAAAAAGAGTGTCGGACAAAACATAAAGAAAAACAACAGATACGATACTTGACAGATACTTTAAAGAACTTGTATAAAATTTATAAATCTGAAGGTGGCACACACTCATTTACCACATTCTTTAAGTATAAACCGTTTTTTGTCATATCACCTACAGGGAGCAGTAGGGACACTTGTCTGTGCATTAAACACAGCAATATGAACTATTTGCTGAAGGCCTTGATATCTAAAAACCTACTACATCGTCACACTACATTAAAAGATGTACTCTTACGTACCGCCTGCGATATAAAGTCGTTTAATTGTATGCATGGCAAATGCCCACACTGCGTGGATAGGATAATAGATTTTACCATAGATGATGGGAAGAAAAATGAAACGGCGAAGTGGTGGTGGTGGCAGTCAGAAAAGCATTCCTATACAAAGAAAGACAAAATTAGTGGGAATAATAAAGAAATGGAAACTAGGAAGACGACAAAGCAAGTTAAAGAGGAAACAATAACAGAACTAATCCAGATATTTAACAAAGAGATTAAAATGTTCAAAAAACATTATTTTAACATGAAGACCCAACAGGACCAATATAGGGCATGCATGGAACAATTAAAATCGCATGAAGTGCTTATGGTATGTGATTACTCTGAAAATTACAACAGCAAACTGACAGAAGAGATTCAATCAATGCACTTCGGGGCATCAAAACAGCAAGTGACGTTACATTGTGTAATGATTTACTGGAAAAACAAGTGCCAGTCTATTTGCACTGTTTCGGATAGCCCATGTCATGAACCAGCAGCCATTTGGGCGCACCTATTGCCTGTAATTAAGTTTATTAGAGAAAACAGTCCTAATACCACTGTACTGCATGTTTACTCCGATGGGCCTACAAGCCAATACCGTCAAAAAAAAAACTATTTTCTGCTGAATATGTTCATCCAGAAACTTAACCTTGACTATGCAACATGGTCATATACAGAATGTGGCCATGGCAAAGGGGTAGCTGACGGTATTGGTGGTGCGGTAAAGCGGTGTTTAGATCGCCAGGTCTTATACGGTCATGATATTAGAAATGCAGATGACGTGTTTAATAACATCAAAGCTGCCATGAAAGCTGTGAAACCCTTCTTTATAAGTGTCCAAGACATTGATAATATAAAGGCTATTATACCTACGAATCTGCGACCACTATCTGGTAATAACGAAGTACATCAAATTATTACGACCAAAAAAGAAAATGTGGTTCTTCACAGACCTCTAAGTTGTTTTTGTGGAAGCAAACCTGGATTGTGTTATTGTTATTTCCCAAAGTTTCACAGTTTACTACATCTGCCAGATGATCAGCGTTTAACAGGTTTTGATCAGCGTTTACTATGTTCTGTTTTACTTGATTTTAATATTATATGAGTTATTATTTGATAAAATAGAGTAATCATTATCTAACCATTCGAGAGCTATTTGAATTAGCTATTTTACAGTATTTATCTGTTTACAAGATTTAGTCTAATAACTTATTAAAAATTTTTTTTATGTTTTTACAGTGCGATCGGAAAATCGTGACATTTCTAAAGGAATTTTAAAGGACGACTTGCACATTTTAGAAACTGCTTCTCATCATTCCCAAAACAGTGGTATTGAAACAATAGTCGACGTTCCTCAGGAAGCTAGTGTTCAAACTACGCCAGGTGACAATATATTTTACACACTTTAAATTTGTCTAAATTTTTTGGTTAATTTACAATATTTCTATTCAAAGAAGAAAGTTATTCTGAGGTAGTTATGGGAAAAGATATACGTATAATTAAATGATGTGTCTTAACTTTCAGAAAGCAAAAGTTTCGAAATGCAATCGGAAGAAAAAACAGAACTTCCCATTAATGCCGTTGATGCTATATCTTCAGGTGACAACTATATATATATGAGCAAAGAATTTTAAATGCTGTTAAATATGTTTTGGTTTGAGTAACTTTTTAATCTTTTCATTTATTGTTATAGATTTGATATTGCAAGAAGGACACAATAAAATCATTACAGGTGAAGACATATTATTACGAGGAGCTTTTAAACATTCAGTAGGTGAAGATGCCGAAATGATGTTCCAAAAAATATATAATTTTAATGAGTTTCCTGCTTTGAACAATCTTGAGCTTACGCCTCCAGGTGATTGATCAACATATAATGAAACAAAGTAAACGCGTCTAATAACGCGCTATCAAAATGTGCTTCTTATTCCGCAGTCCTCGTTGATGTAGCGGCTCCCACGCAGTCCTCGTTGATGTAGCGGCTCCCACGCAGTCCTCGTTGATGTAGCGGCTCCCACGCAGTCCTCGTTGATATAGTGGCTTCCACGCAGTCCTCGTTGATGTAGCGGCTCCCACGCAGTCCTCGTTAATGTAGCGGCTCCCACGCAGTCCTCGTTGATGTAGCGGCTCCCACGCAGTCCTCGTTGATGTAGCGGCTCCCACGCAGTCCTCGTTGATATAGTGGCTTCCACGCAGTCCTCGTTGATGTAGCGGCTCCCACGCAGTCCTCGTTAATGTAGCGGCTCCCACGCAGTCCTCGTTGATGTAGCGGCTCCCACGCAGTCCTCGTTGATGTAGCGGCTCCCACGCAGTCCTCGTTGATGTAGCGGCTCCCACGCAGTCCTCGTTGATGTAGCGGCTCCCACGCAGTCCTCGTTGATGTAGCGGCTCCCACGCAGTCCTCGTTGATGTAGCGGCTCCCACGCAGTCCTCGTTGATGTAGCGGCTCCCACGCAGTCCTCGTTGATGTAGCGGCTCCCACGCAGTCCTCGTTGATGTAGCGGCTCCCACGCAGTCCTCGTTGATGTAGCAGCTCTCACGCGGTCCTCGTTGATGTAGCAGCTCTCACGCGGTCCTCGTTGATGTAGCAGCACCCACGTAGTCCTTGATATAGCAGCTGCCATTTTTTTTAACTTTATCCGGAGACACCATAACCTGGCGGTAGTAGACGCGTTTACCTTATTAAAGATGCAGTTTTAAAATTCTGGGTTTGTGGTTTTGAAATGCTTTCTCACTTTAATTATTCCAGAGTGCTGTTTTGAAGAAGTAATAGAGCTTGACAGAGAGAACGCATGTCCAAAAAAGCTTGAAACTAACAGCAATAATGCTTCTTTATTACTAGCTACTGGCATGAAAAGAAAGAATATAGTCGGTGACAGTGCACCAAGAAAGGTTAAAGTGCTTATGCCAACATGCATGCCTTCTTCTTATCAAAATAAAGATCGTCATTCTAAACCTGAAATTAAACCAATTATATTGGAAAATTTAAAAATCATGACTGCTAGCACTAGCAAGTCTTCTTATCAAAATAAAGATCGCCATTCTAAACCTGAAGTAAAACCAATTAAATTAGAAAATTTAAAAATCATGACTGCTAGTACTAGCAAGATATCTTTAAATGAAAATTGTTCTAAATCCTTAAAGACTGTAATTACACGTTTCTTTATTTGTTATTTGTGCAATCTTCGTAAATTTTTTACAAAAATTGAAACTGCTTTGTGCATTGTGTGTAAAAATCGGGTTTGCAAAGAATGCAGTGGAGGTCAAACCAGTTTCAATTATATTTGTGACAAATGTTTGCAATGAATATTTAGTAACCTTGACATTTTTATATAAGATATAGAGAGATTTAGATAAAAGTTACCTTATTGTAAAGACATGTGAACTAACCTTAATAGTTTCCAACGCGTTACTACGTCTTTCCAATTTGTAACTGTCTCATGTTTTTTTAACCTCAAAAATATAAATATTTTGATTATTTGATAGGACACGTTATGTTGGATTAGTATTTGTTAAAACTGATTTAAAGTACTTCTTTTCATAATTATTGTGAACTTTTAAACGGTTATTATATTTATGATAACTAAAAAAGAGCAAGACTGCCTTACCTAAAAGTTACAAAGTGGATGTATTTTACAGCTTAATGTTTCAAAGATAAATGTTAGAGAAATAATAGTGCGTCAAAATATTACTACTATAGTGTTAGTTGAATAATAAAGGAAATTCTTTTATTAAAAATAATTGTGTTGTTATTAATTTGCTTTAATAAAAGTTACGAAATGGAACCTAGAATCCCCATCCTGTAGTATAAAACCTTAATTTCTCAAGAAAATGTAAGTGTTCCTGTAAGTAGTGTTATTAAAATAATACATTTAAGGGCACAATAAATCAATTTACGTCTTAAAATATTTATTCTTAATTTTATTTTCCTTATTCTCCATTTTGTAACCGGGATGTATTTTTACGAAAACGCCCTAATTTAAAAGTGATTTACTACGTATGCTCATCCAAACTGCCAATTCCGCTAGGGACAAAGGTCTACAATACAAGTGTATTTTATAGTTTGCCCCTTTTAAAGTTTGAGGTATGCCATCCAATTAAATTCACCTTTGCGCCAAGCATAATTTCAAACTACCATAGAACAAGGGCATTCACCTCGCAAATATCTCCCCTTAGGTAGCATTAGTAAATACGGGGGAGTCAAAATAAATTTCCACCCTCACCCTAATTCGAATACGAAGTATCCCCTTACGATTTGCCCTATGCGTAACTATGGCAACCGTGCCCTTGGCTTGAACTGCATTATGATATAAACATTCCAGTGACGCTCCTAGCGTGCAGTTCCCGACCCGCCTAACGGCCATTATTGATATTTTCTGTGTTCATCGCTCCTTCCGATGTAATACTCTGTCGCTCGCAAATTCCCTGAAAATATTGAGCAAAGCTTGTCTATTTATCACGTTTATAGCAACGCTTCTGTATGTAAGGTCAGGGGTTCGAGGAATGGGAAAATGCTGACGTATTACATTTATTACATTTGTTACGTTCATACTAATGTAAACATATTTACTCATAAGTATTTGCTATTATTTTACCTTGTACCTTAACAGGGTCTTTTGTATTGTTTCAGGGATGCCGGTTTCCTGAAGATGGCCTCACGCACCCCGTCCCTTGAGTCGCTGCCCGGTGCTAACTCTATAGGTTCGCTGGAGCGTGGCTCCTTATCGCCCTTGACCCTTAGCGGCTCCTCGCCCCCTGCGAGTGACTCCGCCGTATGTGACCTTCGCGAATTCGACGGCCTCGACACCACCTGCGCGATCTGCCGAGAGACATTCGTTGACCCTAAAGTACTAAACTGCTTCCACACATTCTGCCGGGGCTGCCTGGAGAGAGAGCAAACACACCCCGACAAAGTTACCTGTGTTACGTGCCGCGTGGACAGCCAGCTGCCACCGGCAGGCGTTCACGGACTTCTACCCAACCTTGTAATAGCAGCGGCCGTTGAGCAGGACGCAGACCTCCTGCCCACCGCTCGCCAGACAAATTCGCCCTCAGCTCGCTGCACCGGCTGCAAATCGAAGGAATCCGACGCCGTCGCTCGCTGCGTCGACTGCGCCAATTTCCTCTGTCCCAACTGCGTCATGGCTCACCAATTCATGCATTGCTTCGAGGGCCACCGTGTACTCGCGTTCACGGACCTCAAAGATGACAAGGGTATGCTTGGATCTACCCTCACGACAAGTGGTGACAAAACCGCTTTCTGTCCGAGACATAAAAATGACATCTTGAAATATTTTTGCCGCACATGCTCTGTGCCCGTTTGCAAAGAATGCACGATTATTGAACATCCAGCCGCTTTGCACGACTGCGAACATTTATCTGACGCTGGTCCTAAACAAATGGAGCTTATGCAACAAGCTGTAAACGAAGCTAAGACTCGTGCTACTGAGATCAGGCATGTAGTCAAAACTGTTGAACATGCCGCTGGAAAATTACAAGTACAGTACCACAAAGCTCAAAACGAAATTAATGACACGTTCCAATTTTACCGCTCCATGCTTGAAGAGCGTAAACAAGAATTACTGAAAGAACTAGAAAGTGTTTTCTCAACAAAACAGATTGCACTGACAGTCGTCGGACAGAAAGCTCAGGAAACGGTAGACAAAATTTACCAAACCTGCGACTTTGTAGAGCGACTAACTAAATGCGCCAACATCGCTGAAATTTTGATGTTCAGAAAATTGTTAGACACCAAACTACAATCACTAATGAGTTCCAACCCAGAGCAAAGCATGCAGACTGCTTGCGAATTAGAATTTGTGTCTAACTATCAAGCGATACAAGTCGGCGTGCGAAACACTTTTGGATATGTGCGTTCAAGCTCAGAAGCGAATGTTGGCCCAACGAAGCAGCCTCCGATTGCCCGCCCTACGAATGGTTCTCTCTTGAATGGCGGTTCATCATCTAGCAGCAGTAGCGTAAACGGCAGTTCTGGAAGCCTTAATGGCGGAATCCATCTCCCTGCCAGTCTCAACGGAGTATTAGACCGCCCATACACAAATGGCCTTCTTGGTCCTACCAGCCAATCGACTTCACCGTTCGAGTCAAACATTATCTCGAAAAGGTTCAACAGTGCCAACAGTCTGGGACCATTCTCTACAGCTATTGGAGATATCAATTTAAATGGAATCAATCCCTACGAAAAGTGGTCTAACGGTGGCTGCGACTCCTTGTTCCCTACTGCACCCACCGATCCCTACTCGCTTACGGCTGCCACTCACACCGATCCTATATTAGATTTGACAAACAAACTAATTTCCACTGCCATATTCCCGCCAAAATCCCAGATCAAGCGCCAAAAGATGATTTACCACTGCAAATTTGGCGAGTTCGGAGTTATGGAAGGTCAGTTCACTGAACCAAGCGGTGTCGCTGTTAATGCTCAAAACGATATAATTGTAGCCGATACCAACAACCATCGCATTCAGATATTCGACAAAGAGGGTCGATTCAAATTCCAATTCGGCGAATGCGGTAAACGCGACGGGCAGCTTTTATACCCGAATCGGGTAGCTGTTGTACGCACATCTGGCGACATTATCGTCACCGAGCGGTCACCGACCCACCAGATTCAGATTTACAACCAGTACGGACAATTCGTGCGCAAATTCGGAGCCAACATACTGCAACACCCACGAGGCGTCACGGTCGACAACAAAGGTCGCATTGTCGTCGTTGAATGTAAAGTCATGCGCGTTATCATTTTCGATCAAGTCGGAAATGTGTTGCAGAAATTTGGATGCTCGAAACACTTGGAATTCCCGAACGGCGTAGTCGTTAATGACAAGCAGGAAATCTTCATTAGCGACAACCGCGCGCACTGCGTTAAGGTGTTCAATTATGAAGGTATTTACCTGCGCCAGATTGGCGGCGAGGGAGTTACAAATTACCCGATCGGTGTGGGCATTAACGCCGCGGGAGAGATCCTTATCGCGGACAACCATAACAACTTCAATTTAACGATATTCACGCAGGACGGACAGTTGGTATCTGCTTTGGAAAGCAAAGTAAAGCATGCGCAATGCTTCGATGTGGCGTTGATGGATGACGGCTCAGTCGTGCTTGCCAGCAAAGACTACCGGCTCTACATCTACCGCTACGTGCAAGTACCGCCTATAGGCATGTGAGCCGCCCGTTCTGATCACAGGAGATCGGAATGACCGATGAACTATAAGCCAAAAATCGACACTTTGAAACGCAAGTAAAGTGGCGTAAAGAAAACGGTTCTTCTGGCTATGTGTGTCAATTTTTGAGTAGTTCAAGTGACGATTCCGAAGGAGACTCGAAATTTTTGTAAGTGAAAGTGGTAATTGTGACTGTCTCGATGTGATCATTTGACTAACGATGGGAATTCTTTACATATTTTTCGGCATGAGATCTCTGTATGCATTACTTCTAAATGAAACTGTAATGAGATTAGTTGATAGTATTGACATTGTTATTCGAGTACCTATTTAAAGGATAGAGATTATTCCGTTGGATCGATCCAAACATGCGAACGGTGTTCTCAACCCTTATCATTTTTTAATCTATTGAATAATATTTTTTCATATCCCACATCGTTAAATTAGGGATGAATATTAAGGGCATTTGTATTATTTAGCCCATTTGTTGGACCAATATTTTAACTATTACTTAAAAAATTGTTAGGCGTTAAGCGTGTGATTTTATTGTAATAAGAGAGCATCGAGCGGTATTGTTGTTAGTTTTAAGATTATTCTTCGGCACAATGGCACTTCCTGTTTTTAATTAGCACTTATTCTGTGTCGATTGAAATATGATTATGAAATTAAGTAAGAAGTTGTTACATTATTATTAGGTAAGTGTTAAATTGATTGAGCTGATAATGGACAATCTTTAGTTACTACCCCTTTTAATGTAGTTACAAAATTTTAGGGAAATGTGATGTTAGGGGTTTTATCAATGACAAAGTTGACTGCGGCGTTCCTTACAGTAGCTTCTAGCTGACCCTGAGGACTGTTGTCGAAACATCACAACGTGGCGAGTGATCGAAAATGTTTTATAGACCTCAATTCATTTGACCCGAACCGCCATTATTTGAATTACACTCCGCAACTTGAGTATTATAAAGCATTTTAGATGATGTACCTTACTGTTTAATAGAAATGGTTGTAGTTATGTTAATTGTGTTGGAAGACAGTTTTCTATTTTTTTAATCGATGTCATTACCGCCTAGTCACTGAGAGCCCACGGACCTTAGTTTCCACGTTGTTTTAACAATTAGTAACATTTGGTTGATAATAATATTATTAGTTTTTATACAAATCTAGTATTTGAATGTTTTAGTAATTGGACACGGTAGTAACTAGTAGAGCACTTTAGGAAATCGTCGTCTCGCTAGCCTTTTTAAATAATTATGTTTCTGAGATTTTTTTAGAATGAGATATTGAGGGCACTGCAACTGAACGCGATCACTACTTACGGGAGTAGTATAGCTCGCTTGGTATACAAATTAATTTACATTATACAATTTGTTATTCTGGTAAGATATTTTTATATGGAAACATATTTCTGTAGTAGTAGTATACGGTGCATGTTTATCATTTAATTATTTTTCGTATTCTATGAATATTATGCTACTATTTTTTTACTTCAGTACCGTGTGTTTGAGTGTGTTAGCAGAATTATTTTAGTTCGATTTTCATTAGTTTTTGGTTTTCTTAGTAAATAATGATTTTTAGTATTTTTTGCTGAATCTATGACAATAAAGAGATCTGATGCGGCTCTAAAAGGTCGCGGGTCGTTTTCTTAATTTTTGATCTGCATTAGTTTAGGTTATGTGTTTCGATTTGGTGAGGATCCTATGGTCTTAAATAAATTATCTCGTTGAATATTGAAGACACGTCGGGCGCGAGTATTGTGCACTGTGATTTGATGCAATACCTGCGTTGTAAGTGCCATACAATCATGTTGTGATTTAATAAGTGATATTTAGTATTGTTTGTAAATATGTACCATACTCTGATTAATCGACTCTAATCATAAGTCTGATGGATGTCTTAGATGGTTTCAATTGTTGTGTCGGTGCAAGGCCGTTTAATGGCGATTCCGTTGTTACTTGATAAAATTTAAATGAAATCAATGAGTTATTGTCTTGCACCGGTTCCAGAGCATTTGAGAACAACCGTTCTTCACATATTATTTTCTGTTCTTTGCATATCACAGTGCATTAGACACTGGCCTCCCTGACGTGCCTTCGATCGAATAGTTAAATATCGATACGCCCACTGGATTAAGCGAAACACAACTCAACAAAGGGTCTTAGAGTCCAAATTTCAGTGATTTATCACCAATGATTTTTATTATAGGCCACCCTGTTCCTAGTAAATTATAAAATACCTGAGACCCATGTGAATGTTGTGTTTCTCCTAATCCACTGGTACTGGACTTGATTGATCGTAAGCTAATTCAAATTGCCGTTTTACAATTTGCTTTTTCTCAGTTTTTTTTGTCGGATTGCCTTGTCCGATTGCATGTGCCCAATTCCCAATGAGTTCACCGATGATTTACCTATTTTGTTTGTTCACACACCCATTTTTAAGTTTACAGCGCGCAGTCCGTTGTAAAAAAACTGAGATCACGCTAGAAATGGATAAACATTTATTTAGTTTTTAAATATTGAGGACTGAACCCGAAAAAATACACCATGAATTACATTTAGTCGCTAGTACTTTTTAATTCTTAGTTGTATTTTTTGCTGGTGAAGTCGTTCTGGTAAAAACATACGCTTTTACTTAATTGATCGTTTCGTCGTATTATATTTAAACTAAGAATAGTGTAGTTCATCAAAATTACTATAATAAGATGTGCAAATTATGACAACACAATTCACGCCTATGTAATGCTGTGTATTCTATTTTATTTTGAATTTTGACAGTTAGCTATTTTTATTTTAACCGGAATTAAGGTTCAATTAGAATGATTATTATTATTACAAACTAATTTTTCGTTCACAATTAATTATTTTTGTGTTTTTGCATAATATGTAAGTGAAAAAATGATTTTCAGTACGAAAACATTTCATTCTTAAAATTGCATTTCTAAAGCTTGACTGATAAATTGAAACATGTTTTGTCTTTAAATATATTTTGTCGATGTTTGTTGTTATAATTATTATATTTTTTTAATTATTTGTATAAACAATTGTTCTTTAAATTAATGTACATCGTTTTGTTTTGAATTATTTTTGTTGTATAATTGCTTTTTTATAATAATACCAGTTCATTACAGTTTTACTGTGTGTTTTATTTTGATTTTCTTTTTTTGCCCGCATAGTGCTTTGTAGATTTCCATAGATTGGTCATCCTTATTTTAGTTTTACTATATTAATGATGACTAATAGCATATTTTATAAAATTACGTTTGTGGTAATGAATCGCTATATTAAAACATTTTAACATTCCAGTTTTTGCTATAAAATTTTTGCTGACAAAGCACAAGTCTCAATGCTTTTACCTAATACCAACTATAAATAATTATACTCATACCATAGAACACTAAAATGCTAAAAAGCCGGCAAGCATTACTTTGCTAATTCAAAATTAAGTTATTGAAATATTCATTACCATAAACCTAACAGTTAACGACGCTTTGGTTAGCACTTCGTCACAATGACGCACTTCGAGATCGAGTCTCGAAAAGCGTCATCCTAACCGTAGCGCCGTTTACTATTGCACAACAATACAGCGCGTTTAGTCAAAACTTCGTTTTACATTGGTAAAAGAAATGACGTTCGAAATCACAATCTCAAAATGCGTCATTGTTTTTTTAATGTATGACGGTGTTTGTTCTAAACGTTTGTATTTTACCAATTTGGTGTAGGACCATTAGTGTGTTTTGCGTGTGAGTGCATCAAGTTAATAGAGTTACGTACAACAGTTGGTGTTGGGAACAAATGTTGGCATGAAGACGTAAGTATTGCTTTAGATTTAAGTATTACACAAAATTCGACTATGAAGATTTCACAGTTTTCAATATCTATAAAATTTTAAAACTCTCCTTTCCGTACTTTAAATAATTTACGTATTGCTTTAAGCAATTTTAGTACTGCTTCTACTTAGGTTCCTGCCCTATGTATATCATTCGATTCATATAATACCGATATGTAAAACATTGAATACTGATTTTAAATCAAAATTAGGTTTAAAAAATGCTTTAATATTACAAACTAAAATATACAGGCTGTAGTTTTAAACAGTAGCCAAATATAAGGACGCAGATGTGTTCATGAATCCAAACAACTTTTTCTATGGAATCAACTTTGAATTCGCGATGTTTCTCCATAGGTACATACTCACACTACCTCAATGATAATATATGGAGCAGCGAAACTTTTTTTTGTAATTTCAATATTGTCCTTACAGTAAAAGTTGTTTGTATTGATGAAATAATTCGCCTGCTTAAATTTGGCTTCTGACATTAGAACATCCTTTATACCTATGAAGAATATACCTACCTATTTTAATATATTATTTGATATAGTTTAGAAACTATAAAACACTTGTATGTATTGGTACGACAAGACGAATCAAATGAGCCCAAACACGAATGTTTTACATGTAGCCATTGAAGAATCCCACCATCCACCTCCTGGTTCCATTACCAGATCATCACGATGGTGTCAATTTATTGTATTGTCATCCGATGGTCAGATACTTAAAAAGTGAGAAACCGACACGTCTGTTAGAATTAGGTTTAAAATTATTTCTAAGATTAACATAGTTACAAGTGAAGATTATAAAAGTGGGTTTTAATACAAAATACAATAATATTTAAATTTTATAGATATTAAAATCGTACAAAATCTTCATAGTCAACAAACATACCTATACCAAATATTAATATTAATTTGATATCGCTACTTTTGAATTCAACATATAAAATCTCGTAAAATGTTCATTATAAAAAATAGAGGTCCTAAATGGTCTCAATTCTAGTTATTAATTTATAATTTTACGCTCGAATAATTAACTCATATTCTAATAAACTAAATTGTTTCTGCATTGTCAAATTAATTCTAACATCTAGTTCAAATTTAACCTCTACATTAGTTTTTCTATTCGACGAAGCATAAACTTTTAAACGAATTAATAAACCAAATCGCTTCAGTAACATGTAATTCGATTAATAAATAGGAGTTTAAGAGTCAAAGTAAACTCAAATGTTTTATTAACATTAAGTTTAAATTTCGAAAAAACTCGAATTGTCTAGTCATTAAATATTATGTGCCATAGGCATTAATGGGTTAAACAAACTAAGCGTTCGTTCTCAGTGATATAGGCGGTAAGTTATTTTATTTTTTAACCTCACAGCCACATCGCAAAATATCTACATAAAATACATATTCTTATGAATGTAGGCTATAATACTTCGTGTTAAGGACTATTTGTATTCTAAAGTAAGTAAACCTAATATCCCAATAAGCTTTACTTTTCTACGAAAATTAAGCTGTTAAAAGCAATTTTAGGATTCTTTGGATACCGTCTCCCTTCCTTACAGCAGCAGCACTGCTTCCAAGGACTTATAAAAATGCGCTAACCAAACCACTATTTCCAAGTCAATTACTATAGGGAACATTTTACCTCTAACTCTAGCACCTATTAGTAATGTAAGCAGAAGCTAGGCTTACAAATTGTTTATAATTTTATACTCAGCAGTTTTCCTAAGACTACAATTAAGATTCAACACTACTAAATAATTTACTTCAGTTGAAATCATCGGACGTTTGTTTATAGCAAGTAGCGCAACGATCATCCATAAAAATCACATTAATATTAAAATTAACTGCTGCTGTTTTTCTTAACGCCTTAATATTTATAATCTTTGTCTAAATCTAGTATTTCCAAGTGTCATTGTAAAACAAAATTGTAGTCGAAACTAATCATTGATGAAATTTCAGCTTACGCCTTGTCCATCATTCCCTATCGAAATTCTCTCGATTTTTATTTAAACATCGGTTGTCAGGAAGTGTGTAGAAAAATAATGTAAATAGAATTAGAATAACGATGTTGGTAGCATTACTAACTAAGATAAGGGATGCCGGGGACTGCAGTGTGAGGAGATCGACGTGAGTGAGTGTAGAGTGAAAAGTGTGTATTTTTATAATGAAATTACGAATCAACGATAGGTTATATGTAAGATGTTATTTAGAACGAGCCTATGTTGTTAGGGCGAGCATTGAACGTAATACAAGGCTAGGAATTGTTGTTAAAGAAACATTCGAACGGACCGATATCCGAATTCGTCTGGATTAGATTCGAATTATAAGGTTTGACAGTAACCATATCGATAGCTGTATGTCTACTTTTAACATTGTTTGAAATCGGTAA
Source organism: Anania hortulata (assembly GCA_963576865.1). Taxonomy (NCBI): domain Eukaryota; kingdom Metazoa; phylum Arthropoda; class Insecta; order Lepidoptera; family Crambidae; genus Anania; species Anania hortulata. The sequence continues at coordinate 11,312,336 of OY756405.1, read as the reverse complement.
TTTTGTGACAGTTAAATAAATTCACCTGTTAATGTATTCATCAAGGTAGAATATATTGTATCAATGTTAGCTTGTCAGATTGTATGTGGTTACCAGTTTGGTCACTTATTATATTCGTAGTAGAGCGTCGTTGAATTTTATAGAACTTACGTTGACGATACGTTGATCCGTGTGGATTGTAAATAAGCTTCACGGCCGCACTGCTGGATGCCGCGTATCCGTCACTTGCGCGAATGCGTCGATTTGCTCAGGAATTGTATTGATTTTCACATTAATCTATCATATTTTGATAATCATAATCTTTTTACCATCGCTTGTATGAGATCATATTTAGCGGTGATGTTGTGTCATTGTTGAATTTAATTGATTCGCTAATTGAATATTTTAGTGAATTGCACAGAACGTTGGTATTTCACTTAATTTTTGATGTATTTTTTCTTAAAAGAGATGTATTCAATGATTTTACTGTAACAATGACTGAAGTTGAGTTTGAAAATGAATGAAAGCTAAAATTCGTTGATGTCGTGGAAGATGGAACGGTTGGCTAAGCGAGCTCCCTTGGGAGTGGCACGGACATCATTGTTGTTGGTGGCAAGCCGTTCCTCTCTTTTCACGGGTTTTAAAAATGTGATTGTTGTAAATTTAGGTGAAAGTAACAAAGCACATATGAGCACAAACCATCCATCCTCAAATAATACTACGCTGAATGTTTAAATTTAACTCACGTTTGAATTTATGATACATTTTATTGTAAAAAATATTTTACTATCGCTTAAGTTAGTTAAAACGTTTGCAAATAATAGTATTTATTTTCTCAATGATAATATTTTTTTTAATGGCGATGTTTTGGAGTTCGTAAAGTGTTTTATATGGTATGATTAATGACGCTAAATTAATATTTGTGTGCGATCCGATGGTAGATCCATCATCATGTTTATATATTTTAGGGAAAAAGTGTACAAGAAATTCTAAATTAGAAGAAAAAAGTATCTAAAACCCATTGCGCGGCTTGAAAACGCAATATAGACTATTAAAATTTGGAACTCGTAACATAATATTATATTATATGTTTGTAATGTTACCTATTGTTTTTATTTTTTCATTCATCATGGATCTTCACTCGGACCACGCATTATAATATCGACTATGGGTATGATGTCTGTAATATTTCTATGCGTTTCTTTGTCTTCTTGTACCATAGGAATCTATGTTGGTTTTCAACATTTTTATACTGATTAACTTCATAAAAACACCCATCAAAACTTCGTACCCCACTCTGCCAAATCGGTACTTGAGGGCAATAGAAAGAGATGAACAGTTTACGCAGACTTGATCGGTCTTTGATTTGTGTGTTAGGTATTATTGTATACTAAGGTGTGTGATTTTAGTTATTAATAATGATTTAACTCAAGGAAAGATTCCAAATGAAACTGCATAGAATAAACGATGGTGTAGCTAATGACATATCAAGTAAGGCTTATTATTAAATGATTGCTGAAGGGAAGAGTTAGGGAATGGTTAGTGATGTTTATACGATGGAACCGAAGTGTACTATTTGGCTCTAACGGACAATATTGAAGACAGTTTGGAATATTCTCATGTTGAAGGATAAAAGGTTTAATAGTAAATTGTTTTGTGGTTGATATGCGACATATCGTCCACATAGTGGGAAGAAATAGACGAAATTGATAGACCAATACTCGGTAGATGGCTCTGGTGGAACGTTACGGTGGAAGAACGAGAAACGACGATTTGGAATCTTTCTAAATAAAGCTAGTCGCCAAAGAATTGCTTTTAGATAATTAAATGTTATTATAATATTTGTATGCACGTAAGATTAAACCTAAATTAGTTATACGATGCTTAAATTGTCCACACAGAAATCGATTTTACACACTTAACGCCATCCTGCCAGATATAAGGAGAACACAATGCTTATGATGAGTAAATTAAATTATATCCTACTTAGCATACGGAGTAGTGTGTATTTTTAGATATGCCATTGTCTATGTTAGTTTAGTGATTAAGGCACATCTTGAGCTTTGAACAGTGTGAATCTGTCACCAATATTTTTTACATACGAATGTAGTTTTAAATGTAAATCAATTTCAAGCAGTGCTTTCTTTGAGAGTAGGTTAGTCATAGGTTAAGATTATACCTATAGATGCCCCACGGTTCCCGCGTGCTAGGGCTGTGCCGTCACCACTATCGATGCGGCTTCCACCTAAATCTGGTTTTAGACTTGAACACGTATTCGCAGCTAGCACGATCGCTTGTGCACCCTAATTAAGGCCCGTTTAGGATTTAATGGCACCTAAAAACATAATTGTATTCAGTAATCTAACTGTATAATCTACTGAAACACCATTTTGCGCCGTGGCCTTAAAATTGAAGGAATGTGTTAATCCTTTTTAAAGAAAAGTAAGTTCATTTGAATTTTGTACAGACGTAAGGATTCCTCGTGTGTTACACGTTCAATATGAATCATTATCATACTGTTTTAAAGTAAGAACTAATTAATCTCACTATTGTATCGTACCGTAACTAGGTTAGATGTTGCTGTAGTTCTTTGTGTAGGTATCGCTTAACTACGTCCTAATTAATGATAAATTGTTGATTTCAATATTTCGATTCGTGCATATCCCCATTTTAACACGTTTGATAATTGTTACCTACTCATTAGTTACTTTGAGACTGTTCAAAATGTACTCTATCGAGTTTTTCTCTAAGGGAAAGGGCTGTTTTAGCAGATATTTTTGATACTTTGAGGAAAATCGAAGGGAAACAATCACGATATGTAGATAATGAATAAAGGGTGTCGGAGGGCCTCGCAAGACGGATTTTCGCGAGGTATTAAGAAGTCGGAGGGAGGGCGGCGTCTGTCGACGCCTCTTCCCATCATTACTTCGTAAGAGTGGATAATACAATTAATGTTACTGTAACGAAAAAAAACAATGTTGTTCTTATATGAAATGCGATGGTTTTCGCTGATAACTTGTTGTTTTCATATATTCATAATATTTCCTTTATTTTTTGTACTCTTTAGTATTAAGATTAATATTAAAATGAAAACTATTCAATGTTGATTACTCTAAAACCAATAACGTATGCATTAAGGATGGTGTAAATTAGTTTCCCCGAGAGCCTTACTAGTGGAGAAGCCTTTTCCTTAGACAGTTAAAAGTTCCCTTTTCCATTTTATTGTAACGAATGTGGGTTCTGATGACGAAATTGCATACAAGGGTAGAAACACAAATACTTGAGAACAACATTACATAAATTCTAAATTAAATATAACTCTATCGACTTTGTAACTAAATTTACGACTTTTGACAAAGCTTCTTGAGCCCTAGTCGGTACTGATATGTTTAAAATCGGATTTACAGTGTTAATAATCGTCTCCTACACTTACTATGCCTTTTTATATCTCCTAAAATAGTTTATACTTCCACTATCTAAATACAGTTCAAATGAGTCCTCACCGCAGATTCCGATGTTAGTTGTGGCCTAGCAATGATTTAAGGTAAATATAAGGGTTCATCATTTCTTAGTTAGATGGTATGACTCAATTTTAAGACTGATCACAGTAAAAAAAAAAAAAGGAAAAAAAAACCTGGATAAATTGTTTCTCATTTTAGGTAGACTATCAGTTTGCTTTGGAAATAATAATCGTCAAATTGATTATTTTGGTGATAGTGTTTTATTTAATCAATTTGATAGCCAAATTTGTAAGATGGGAATATCGATTTGACGATTAGTATTGAAAGATCACGTCATCGAAGTTCATCTTCTGTCGATACTTTTCTGTCAACTATCTTAAAAGACGATGATAAAATGAAATCGATAAATGTTTGGATGAATAATCAAAGTAATGTTCACTTGATTAATGTTGACGTTACTGTTGAAATTGATGGAGAAAAACTTAAAGAAAATGCTATTTGTTGCCAAAGTGTTGTTAGGAATTAACATGTAGATATAAAAATCGGTTGTCACATGCATAATTAAGTTGTTCTTGGGAGGATTGAAATTAAGGAGAGAAGTTGAAAAATATTTCCAATGATATATTTTTTCATAATGATCTTGAATGCTAATCGATATTTAAGGTTTATCTGTGTAGGAATTAAACTTAAACGTGTGGTAAATATGTCTTTGCCACGATTTAGCTTGCAGTTGTGCTGAAAGATGGTATTCCAATGATATTAAATTTTGCTGGTCATAAACGAAACTGCTTGTCATTTTTAAATGGCATCGGTGAGCGGGAGCGAATTTTTGCAACACGATTCATCTTTCTTGAACAAAATGTATTGTGAATCGTGGTAAACGATTTAGTTGTTTAGTGTTCATGTTACATTAGATTGTATTCGACAGCTCTGATGATCTATGGACAAACTGATACATCTGTTTCAACCTTCAATGCACACTAATTAACATCAACCCACTTTTCATTTTCATCTCTTTTATTTCCTTCTTTATTATTACAATATCCCTTTTCGAATCTTCTGTACAGCTGTCGATTATCTCTATCATTCTTAGAATATTTTGTCAAAATACTCTTTTTTTCGTTATTACTTCTAATTTATTACTATTTATTTCTTAGTAACTTATTGTGTGTTTGTAAAACTAGTCAGCCAAGATTAGATTAGCTTCTAAGTTTCTTTCTAGTTACATGAGTTAAGTTGGTAACTATTTCGTGATTCTAATATAAGGGTATTCTTTTTTGTTTTCCCGAGTTGATGAGACCATATCTCCTCTTTCTAGTCACAACGTTTGACATTCTATGTGTCATTATTTTCCCCTTAGCTTAAGTACTTTAGTTTATGTTCTTCGAAAACTTTACCTATCCCGTTTTGGGCGTTTTCTTGATATATAAAATAATAATATATGGAAATAAGTAGAATCTCTGTTAGTTGATGGTTGTCGAAGTAATGATATTGACCGTGTACCTATTGTTTTATTTAAAAATATATTATATAAAACTTCAGACATATCAACTTTTTTGTTATTGGTCTGAAGTTTAAAGAACTGATTTGAAATTACAGACATTACTGTCCATTAAATCATGTTAAAATAATTAAGGAAACCTATAAAGAACACTGTTTCCAAGTTCAACGAGTTTTTTTATCGAACCTGAGTTCATTATCTAACCCTTTCTTTAGGATTAGTTATAATGGTTACCCGTTAAGATTCTGTCTGACAGTGACATTTTGATTGACAATCGAATATTACCCATTCGTAACCCTTCAGCGTAGATCCGAATGGGTGATAGTTCAGAGACAAGAACATTCCGATAATGCAAGTTGAGCAAGACAGTATTCAGTGGTCATAGAAACCCAGCATTTAATCCAAAGCCAGTATTTTAAAACAGAAAGATAACAAGACAAAAAAGTTGAGCTGCCTGCGCCTATTTTGCAGTTAGTGAAAATTTGATGTTACAGTCATTTGTCTTTGAGATAAAAGCGCGCGTTTCGCTCGTGTCTGTTTTCAGGAAATGGCAAAAATGTTGAGAGATTAACTTTCTTCCATTGTGTCGGTTAAGTTTACCGTGTGATTTTGTGTTTTTCAGTTCTATTATGGCATTTTGCGTTAAGGTTTCATTGCTTTTGTCAATTTTTGTCAAAATTTTAATTTATCAGAACATTCCATTATCTTTACGGTTTTACAGGAGTTTGTTAGGTTGATTTTTTAAGCATTATGTGTGGGTTGGATAACATTAACCTATAACGAACGATTCTTGATACTAATTGTATAACGAATCGATCTGGCGCATTAATAAATACTCATACATACATACCTACTTGTTATTCAGGTCTTATTTAAGTTAGCTCGTAAGAATTGATAAATATCTGATGATAAATTTACTTGTATGTTGTATTAAAATGATGAACACGAAATAAAGAAACTGGTTTGATATGAGCGTTTTATTTTACTATGTCGTTGACACTCGTTCCCAAAAAGTCAAATGCTAAACCTGTGCTGAAAAGTAATTATATTATCAGGATTAAATTGATTATCGTTGAAAACTCTTAAATCTTACACATAATAATTAATGAGATCAGATGATTTTACATTTCATGATAAATATAGCAACAGATGTCTTGTAATAACAATAACAAATCTCATACCTAAAAAATAATTAACTTTACATAATAATTCAAAAATTTTCTATCTGATTGACATTAGATGGTTTGGCAAGAAAGTTAATTTTAAACGATTTACCTTCGGTGCACCTGCTGAACAACAGACGAGGCTCTGGCTTTCCCTTCGGGGTTGGGGGGTCGGACGGCAGTCGCTCCTATAAAAGCCAACCCTGCCACACAACCATGGTGCACGTGCGTGCACGCAAAGAAAATGTCACCGATAGGGCGCCGCCGCAAAACAGCACCCAAAAGCATCGCCTGACTCCTGTGACAAGTGGGCTAGGGCTACCGTGCCACGAGCGGGCACGGCCAAAGACGCGAGCTCCACAACGGAAACTCCGCTTCGCCAGTTTTTAACCTTTAGCTAATGATACATTAAAGATAGACTACGAGAAATAATGATGATAGAATCTTAAATAATCAACGTCTGAGTTTGTGAAATGAAAACTATTTAAATTATGAACAATATAGGCCTACAAGTATATCTAGCGATAATATCGGAGTCGGCAGTTGGAGTCAGTTTTACTATCGCAGCGCTGGCACAGGTGGTCCTTTGTAAACACACTTTAGTTTCAGTCCAGCATAGGCCTCCTGTAAGACCAAATACTACCCTCCCAGTGTTAATATATAACATCCTAAATTCACTATACATAGTGTTATTATATTAACTGATGTATTTTCGCAGGATACGTGTATTGCGTATTCTTTAAAATAAAAACTTACATTCAACATTTTATAAACCACAAAATGTCGACCAATTTTGATTTTGACCGAAGGTTGATTACTTGTTGACTATACATACAAAGTTCGTATCCTAAATCCAATTCTGACTGTCACTAGGTAATCTGTAGTCAATACTATACCCGCGAATTCATTAAAAGCATCCTCAGTTCGATGCATGCATCTTCTGCCTATAGTGGATACGCGGTTTAATACATAAAAGACTATACAGGGTTACATTGCAAAGGGGTGCCAAATTTTAAAAAATTGATCTAGCAACAATATAGAGAAGCGTCTGAATCGTTATTATTTTTAATAAACGTATGTTACGAAAAAAAAACTTTAAAATATCCGAAAACAAGTCAATAGAGAGACTACGAAAGCTGCGCGGTCATTCATCAGAGGCATTGGTAGGGCAAGCCAACAAGGACCTTACGCAGCGCACATACGGTGCATTTTTTAATGAATGAGTTAAATTATCCACGCGTACGATTTTTAGCAGCAGATACGAACAATTAAATGTGTTTTTTTTTTTGCATAGTTCGATTAAGTTACTGATTCTGAGCCACTCCTAAAGATTTGGCACCTCTTTGCAATATAACCCTGCATAAGATTATAGACAATATGATATAAATAGGAATTGATTAAATTGAAATAACATTGGTTGTTTGGCATGCGTTATTAAACTTAAAGCGTGCGCTTCATTGAACTTCCGGCGAACAAATGAACGCACAGCATGTGGGTCGAGTCCGTGACAAAAGTCCCTTCTCGCATGATCATCATTTGAGCCATAGGAATGTCACTGCTGAACATAGTGATTTACAGATTGGCTGTTTGGAAGCGGCCTGCATCCAGCGGCTTTCTGAAACCTTAATACAGATCAGAGAAAAGTCTACTGAAAAAAATCCTTACGTTTCTATTGGTCTAGCTCGCAGTAGCTCGACGTGACACGCGAAACACGTGCTGGCTTCATGGAACAAACGCAATGCTGCGCGTCATCGAATAAGTGGAGAAAATCGCATTGGTTTTGGTAAGATGTTGATTTGTATGTGTGAGTAATTAAGTAATATGAGTTAGCGTCATTGATATTATCAGGAAACAAGAATTTATTAGTTAACTTCCTTCTAGGCTTATTTTAATTATTAAATTCAATACCTTTGTCGGACCAAATCGAAAATAAAAAAACTCTTCTCTGAAGAAACTGATGTCTGCTGGTCGGCGGTTTATAGTATGGGGAAGTTATTTTATTTCGCGATTTTGATGTTGGTTCTATAGTAACAGAGAGCTTTACTTAACTTACTTAACTTTCGTGAGCAGTAGAATCACCCAATAAAGTTATCTAATAAAATACGGCTTTAAATACACGATTGGTAGTTCGACAAGTAGGTGCAAAAATACAATCTAAGCTAAGTATTAACACCGGCCATCGAGCACATACCCTATAGAGCAGCAATACGAATCATCTTTCTCCGAAACTATTAAGTGGTTTTTCACTTACATTTAGTATAAAATGACAAGTCCTGTCAACTCTCGCCCATAGAAAAACAGTACAGATACAGTTGAAAAATGGCGGACCTTTTTCTTCCGAAATGTATGGAACCACTGTTTTTTCTCGATTTGACATTTGTTTCATAGTAAAAAGACTGAACTTTTTTGTATGGAGTTCAAGTTGCAAGTAACCTTAAATAACGTTATTTTGGTGTACACCTATGAAACATGCGTTAATCGAAAGAGATAATAATTACAAACAACGAATACTGACTGACAAAATGTCGTAAATGATATGTTTTTTTCAGAATTTCAATTTGATTATGCAAAGGTAAGGGTCGCAGGAAGACGCTGGATGCAGGCCGCTTCCAGCCGGCCAATCTGGAAGTCAATGGGGGAGGCCTATGTTCAGCAGTGGACGTCCTATGGCTGAAATGATGATGATGATGATGTTGTAAATAAAAATAAATATTACATGTTTACTCTGATATTCTGAAAAAATCATATCATTTGTGTGTACAGTGCACACCAAAATAACCGTTATTTATGGTTACTTGCAACTTTAGGTATGCCAATTAGGTTCGATGCCTTTTATAATATTCCGCTAGACACTATTTCATAGGCAAAATACCTAACCAGCCAACAAAACTATATACGGGTTAGATTGTGTTAGTACAGTCATCGGCAGGTCAACCTACCCAAGTAGTTAAAGGCCATTGAACCGATTTTCAACTGTATGACCGACACGTAGAGATCAATATCAATTGTCAATATTTGACGTTTTGTAGTACGTTGACGAGCCGTTGTCTGTACATGACAAGAAAAAAATCTGCTGTTTCAGACTAAAGTCCAAGTGCAACTCGACAAAATGAATGGAACGGCTGATAGTTTTTTCTCAATTCCATTATTGGTATCTTAATAATATCTGGGGATAAATAATGTGTAGAATATATTACCTGTAAGTATTAATATTTAAAAAATAATATCATAATCATGTGATTAAGATAAGATTGATTGTGATTGTGTGATTTGTGATTAGATTGGGGCTAGATAAATTAATGTTAATTTATCTAGCCCCAATCTAAGAAACACTTGTAGTCAACATCAAAAGTAGAAACTTAGTATCTGAATTTTCCAAAAGAATAGTTTAGACAAAATCACTACTTAAATGTCAAATAAAGCAGTCAGGTTATTGTGACATTTAGAAATTTTAGTACTTTTGAATAATAGTTTTTCATTAACTACTATTGATGCTGACTGTACTATGGCAACTAGATAATTTTTTATTTTTTATTTATTTAATAGGTACACCAACAGCATACATATGCAACATAAACAAATGAAGGTGAAGTGTCTTGTTCTTATACATATGCCTATTAAAGGTATACACAACACTGTCTTAGAAGAAGAATTTACAGACATAAAAAAGAACATGTATTTAAAATCTAACTAATGTTTAAATTAGTGTTTCGACAAATGCCTCCGGATCCCATCCTTAAACTTATAAAGTGGATCGAAAAACACGTCCAGATTTGGTACAGCCGCGTTAATGCTATTGTACTCCGCACACATCCTGGCAAACGGAGAATGTCTCCCTAGATTAGTTCTGGAGACTGGTATCTGAAAAAATTTGCTTACAGGATGTCTAGGCATGTTATATGGAACAGACAGAGAGACATCATTCATCTCTCGCATCTTAAACACCCGTTGACAGTTCTGTACAGAAAAGCCAAATCATGGAGCTTGCGTCGGTCGCGTAGGGATAACATTCCAAAAAAAGATGCGCGTTTCTCGTAAGCGCTTCTGTGAGAGACACCGTGTGAGACAAAAGCTAGTCGCCTAGTAAATTTTCTTTGGACATTCTCAAGACGCTGTGAGTGTACAATGTACAGGGGGTTCCACACGACGATGCAATACTCCAAAAAAGACCGAACCAAAGCGTTGTAGGCAATTATAATCGTGGAAGGAGAGAAGGGTTTTAGGTTTCTCATCACAAATCCAAGCAATATATATAATGATATAGATAATGGAGCAATATAGATAATGGATAAACTTACATAAATCTATCTATCTATATATATATAAAACAAAGTCGGGTTAGTTCCACCACTTATAAGTCAAGAACGGCTTGGCCGATTTTTATCGTCTTTAATTTGTTGAATTCGTCTCCGCCCCGAATAGCAGAATAACTTTAAAAACACGGAAAAATTCACGAAAATAAAGGGGCGGTACGAAGTTCGCCGGGACAGCAGCAGCTAGTACCTACTTAATAAACAATGCTCGTGCTTATCACACAAACATTTGCCCCTTGCGGAAATTGGAACCCGCAACCGCTGGCTTTGTAGTCCGGAGCGCGAACCACTACACCAGATTGCAGTCGTAAAAGGTAATAAAAAGTCAACTGTATGTGCCACAATAGGCTGTTTAGTAATTTTTATGGGAAATCGATAAATTTTCATTCAAAAGTCATAGAACTAAAGTGGTTCACCATAATGTATAAGTCGAAGAAGAACAAAGACACGTGTTTTTTAAAAAACTGGTCATAATCGTTGGTTTCGACTATAGCCATCGATTCTGCTACTAAACTGGGTTACTATTACTGCAAAGCTATTTATCTACCCGTAATTCAAAGTTATTCTTATAATAACAACAAACAAGTAATTTAGCTTGGAATGAAAACTTACTAAGAAATAAATAAGAGAGAAATAATCAGCAAACTACATGAGATTATCTTATTTTTATTTGATACAGACAAAGGTTCTACTTACGATTGTTATCACCTCAAATATTCAGCACAGAATGAGCTTACCGCTCGGTCCGGTCGCCCTTGCCGACGCCATCTTTCCCGCCAATCGAAACTGATTATATGGCGCTGCAAGTGCTTCCGTTTATATAATTTAACGTAAATGAGCAATAATAATTCATAAAGAAATTTCTACATATTTTTTTTATTTATTAAAGCTTTTCTAAAAGATAATGAAGCCAGAATTAAATCGCTATTGAATTAAAGTAACTTACATTGAAATAACGCAGTACTAGTCAAAACAGCGAGCCGAATCTCTCAATTCAATGTTTTTGTTTGCACCGACTCCAAAAGTAACTGATTAGGTACTTAAGTGTTAGGATTATTTTTAGCTTTTTAGTGTTTAGAAGACGGTTTTATTTTTTTAAATAAAATTCACTTATTAGTGATACATCCTCAACAAAACGAATCATTTGAGTGCAAACATAAGTTACCGGCTGAACACCGATTTCATCCCTTATTTTTCCCACCTTAAAAGTGAAACTTTTCTAAGTTTTTTTCAATATAACTTTAAAGTATATAAGCTATTTGATAAAGAAAGAATCATCAAAATCGGTTCACAAATGCCGAAGATATTGGGCAACATAGTTATTACAAAAATCAGTTGGAACGGTATGGCGTTCATGCAATGTTTGATGATTTTCTAATATACGTAGATCCCTTCATCGGAACTTGATCAAATTTGTATTGAACCATTCCGAAAGTAGTTCCTTTCAAACAAAAAAAGAACTATCTAAATCGGTTAACCTGGTAACGAATGATCGCTGAACATAAAATAAAGAACTTGAACTGAAGAAAGAACTGAAAATTTTTAAATAAATACTTAACGGTTGAAATGATTTTAGATACATTAGCTTTTCAAATTGTTATTACAAAATCATAGTAAAATCGTTGCGGCGACATAAATAATATGTGGTAAAGGTTATCTTTGATTTGCGATTCCTTTTCAACCTACACCGTGCTTTTCAAACCTCTTCAAGACACTACACCATGTTCCCCCCATATACGTAAACAATTTTTGATAAAGGATTCAAGTTTTTAAAAAAAAATGAACGTGTTAAAGTGATTAATACAATTCAATTCAATATATTTATTGCATTCTATAATGTTATACAGGTGTTATAAATAGGTACATAAAACAGATCATTATAGACCCTGTAGGGCACAACAATAAGATAGGTATTGTGGGCAGTGAGGATGACGCCATGCATAATTAGATCAATTTGTTTATTTTAAGAAGTTGTAAAGAATTAAAATACATTAAGAAATCATATGATACTTATTGAATAATATATTGAATAATATAATCAAATAAATAGTATTTTTAGGCATTTAAATATTTATTTATCTTTGGATTTCATTTATTGTTTTAGATTATTGTCATTTAATTATTCGTTTATTGTGTAATATTTTTTTTTAATAACATTAACATTGTTTTATAAATTTTAAATAATTTACTTCATTTTTCATAAACTCCGGTAATCTGTTATAAATTCGTATGGACATAACGAATGGGCTGAAAGAATGAAGCTTTAGGTTAAGACCTAAAACCTAACCTAAAAGCCTAAGGGCTTTTAGGTCTACTTACAGAAACAATATGGTTTTACTGGGTTTTTATTTGTTTAAAATTTTGACGACCACCGTAGCTGAGAGGCGAGCATACCGGACTTGGTGTCGCTATCTCTGAGGTCCCTGGTTCGATTTCCGGTCGGTCAGTGTAGAAAAATAACTTTTCTATACTGTCTCGGGTCTGGGTGTTGTGGTACCGTCGTTGTTTCTGATTTCTATAACACAAATGCTTAAGCTACTTATCAAAAATTTTGACCTTTCTATTAAAAAAAAGTGATATTTATTCATATAACACAAGAAACAAAAACAAACTTGTAGTCCCAAACTTCAGATTGGCCAAAACAAGTAATTCATTCTTGGGAAATTGTATTAATGTTTTTTAATAATATACCTTACAATGTAATTGAACTTCGTATTAATAAATTTAAGTCATGTCAAAACTACACTAATGTCTAAGGGGTATTATAAAATTCAAGACTATCTTGATGACAATGGTTGTATGGTCAGCCCAGCCTGCACTAAACTGATGTACCTACCGGTTTATTTTGATTTATATTTTTTGGTGGCAGCTAGTGGTGACTGAGTTTGTTCTGGCATTTCTTCTCAGCACTTGCCAGATTGTGTGTCTTGCCTCGAAGCGCTAGTAAGGCCCAAAAATTAGGAGACATGTTCTGGCCCCATATGGGCATATAATATTATTGACGTTCATAAGTGGCAATTTTCTGTCCTAAATTGAATAAATGATTTTTGACTTTGACTTGACTTTGATAGGATCAGAACAATGTATGTGATGTTGTTCAATATTATTATTATTATTATTAAAAAGTGTCTTCTCCTACAAAGTGAAAATAAATGTGTTTATGTTAAATGGTTGTTTAATGTAGTTCTTAAATATAATTATAGATGGCGTTATTTGTCGTTTACATCGCGCAATACTTTCGTTTTTTTGAGTAATGACCTTCGTGCTCTTAAGGTTCATAATAAATTTGGTAATTGTCAAGGAATATTGGGATTTTTATTTCATATACCTACCTACCTCGAACTACCCCATGAGCGCTGTGTATTTGGTTTATACAATGGTGCATATTATTTTCCTACTAAGAACTCACACTAAAATATTAAATTCATACTACACATAGAATTGTACACGTCAAACATAGTTTCATAAATTTCGTAGTACGCCTTCCTATATTTGCAATTTACGGATCCTATTTCGTAACGATAAAGTTCATAATGCTCTACAAAGTTTCGCTACGAGCAATGGAGCTACGGGCTACGCCGTAACGTTACTACGCAAGTTAATTTTATGATTTTCAAGATGCCTCTAGTGTATGGGTATTGCTAGCGTTTTCGATATTTCAAATTATGACGGAGTATTTATGTTTCTTGATTTTGGATACCGTGTATTGGGAATATCAATAAAGTATTAAGAGCTATTTCACAAAATCGCGCCATTACTATAGAGCGCGCGCTTGAGCTTCATAAAATCAGGTCTTAGGGTGAGTTTTCACAACGTTTTTGGGTCTAATTACTCGATTGGATTGTCAATCAAATTGCATATTTCGAATAAATAGAGATTAAAGAATAATAGATTATCTTTTGATTGTAAATATGCTTAATTTCGGGGGGGGGGGGATTGCCAATACTCGCCACGCTTGGCAGGGGGGTTGCGTGGCGAGTTTTGGCAATCCCCCCGATGATAAGTCATTGTGGGAAGCCTTTCTGCAGCAGTGAACGTCCTATAGCTGAAATGATGATGATGATGATGCTTAATTTAAAAAAAAATCAGAAAAAAACTAGCGTTTTTTTTTAAAATTAGGAATGAACGATTTAAGTTGCTTGAAGTTGAAGGGCAAACACTTTTTGTGTATCATAGTGGCGGTATTGATAACTTTACAAATGAAAAATGGTTGTATTTGCAATTGTGCATCATACGTCTAATGCTTGGTGTTTCCTTGCGAAATCGGTTCAGAAATGAGGAGATCCGAGAGAGACGACCTCTGTAGCTGAGAGGCAAGCATACCGGGCTTGATTTTTTTTGTGAAATTTTCTTGTTTTTTGTAGTTATTCTGCTATTCGGGGTTGAGAAAAATTTAACAAAACAAAAATTATAAAAATCAGTCCAGCCGTTCTCGAGTTATAAATGGTCTAACTAACCCGACTTTGTTTATATATATAGATTTGTTGTGTAAGATTTACAAATCATCTTCATCATCATCATCATCTCAGCCATATGACGTCCACTGCTAACCATAGGCCTCCCCCGTTGACTTCCAGATTGGCTGGTTGGAAGCAGCTTGCATTCAGCGTCTTCCTGCGATCTTTGCTTATGAAATAAAACATGCTTTAAAAAAAAAACATCTATAATTTATTTTGCTGTGTGTGTCTGTATGCTAGATACAATAATTAAGACTTTGTAACCTTAATTTAAAAGTGTTGAAAAATACGTTATGAGGGCTAAATTTTTAAGCAACATGCCCTAAATAAATATAATAATATAAATCGAAATGTAATTTATTGCCGCTATTTCTTAATAAGAATAATCGCAATGTGCAACTAGCAGAAACTTCCCATAATTTTACACCAACACAATAAGACACAATGTTAAAAAGCATTCGCATATCCACCCTTATTATGCCAGAGGTTCACCACATTTCTTGAAAATAAACTATCGAAACAATGGCAGAAAAATCGGTATACCTAGCCGATGCCACCTCTGCGGTCAGGTAAAAAAAGTTGAGGCCACAAGAGAAATACCCTATTTCTTGTTCGAGGGCGGCCTGCGTTTGTCAGCTGTTAGATTTAAGTTATCTCAGAGTATAACTCGACTACTCTAGTTTCGATAGCATGAAGTGTAAAATAAATAAACGAAAACCTGACTTGAATATCTTCAGGGAACTTAAGAACAACGCACTAACTTATGAAAATGATTAATTATCAAATAATAATAAATTACTAATATAAATATTGTACAACATCACATACATAAGCGATAAGACCGCCTAAATTGTGCTATTCTTAATGTATTTTATTTTCCTGTGATTTGTTTCTTTTGTGTAGTGTACAATAAAGAGTATCTATCTATCTATCTATCTACATTGCTCTGATCCTATGGTAAGTTGCCAAAGCACTTGTATTACAGAAATCAGAAACAAAGACGGAACCACAACACTCAGACCCGAGACAATAAAGAAAAGTATTTTACTACATTGACCGACCGGGAATCGAACCCCCCAGAGATAGCGACACCAAGTCCAGTGTGCTCGCCTCTCGGCTACAGAGGTCCTCAAAATAAAAAATAAGTTTATGTGTGTATAATAATTTGTGTAGATAAGGAGAATAACAAGAAAAAAATAATTCATATAAGTAGTAGACACTTACTCTAGGATTCCTGCCATGACAATGAGCATAGCCACAAGTATGGTAAATGTCTTAATAAACATGTCTGCTAAAACAATTCACCAATTAAAACACTAGAGGGTCGTCAGATGTAGTGTTCGCGCTCCAGACTACTAAGATTTGTGATTGCGGGTTCGAACTCCGCAAGGGGCAAATGTTTGTGTGTTGAGCAGCAGTTGTGTGTTTGTGTTTTTAAAAATATGTTCATCCATTATCTAGTCGCTACAGTACAAACTTTGCTTAGTTTGGGGATAGATAATTAGTGTGATTGTGAAAACGATTTATTATTAATATTAATTACAATATAATACCTGTAAACTGTCTTTTATAGAATAGAAATAACAAATGTTTTATTGATCCTTAAACACATACTTAAAAATATTATTACAAATGAACTAAACTAAAGGAGACAACAAGGAAATGAAGATATATTACTTTATTATACATGTTTGGAATTAGTGTAGGAACCAAATGGTATCCACTCAGCATGTGCGATGGTGTAGGTGAGGGGCCCAGCCATAGCGCTAGTTTTCAGTGGAAACCGTATATTTCGTAATTATACTTTAAAGGATAAGTAAGATCAGCCAACTGACTTTTCTTACTTAAAGATTAGTAAGTAATTACCACTGTTAAGTTACCTCGAGCGACCGAATCAAAGTGTCACGTTATACAGAAAAACATTTATTCCGATCGTCAGTAACGAGAGCCTCTAACGCGTAAAAAATACCTCCCGCAAGCCTCACTGGCTCTGCTTATTGATAACTGCGCTACCAGTTACAGATTTCACGCATTTATATTCGTTTCCACACGTTACGAATGATTTTGTTTCAAAAAGACTTCCTATGTTGCGTTGTATGTATTCTTCGTATGTATGGCGGCCTCTGTAGCTGTATCCGGCACGCGTACCGAGCTTGGAGTCGCTATCTTTGAGGTCCCGGGCTCGATTCCTGGTCGGTCAATTAAGAAAAAATCGTCGTTATTTCTGATTTCTGTAACACAAGTGCTTTGGCTACTTACCATAGGATCAGAGCAATGTATCTAATGTTGTCCAATATTTACTTCAGCTCAGAAGCATTCGGGCGTATGTTGCATATTGACTGTATACAATTTACGCCGGTATGCTTCTGAGGTGAACATTTATTTATTT
Organism: Anania hortulata; assembly: GCA_963576865.1. Taxonomy (NCBI): domain Eukaryota; kingdom Metazoa; phylum Arthropoda; class Insecta; order Lepidoptera; family Crambidae; genus Anania; species Anania hortulata. The sequence goes on along the minus strand of OY756405.1, from coordinate 11,295,073 downwards.
CACTCTTGCCGTAAATAACACCTATTTTTCTAAAATTTTGACTTCATATTTGCAGAGCAAAATAGGTTTGACATTAAACAAGTAACTAATATGGTTTTCGCGCAAGAACTCTCACGGGGCCTATTCCGAATATATTTACTCTAAACATTTAATTTTCGGTTCAAGTGTGCAAAAAAACATAAACAAAGATACAGATTTTTACCGAAAATCAACACAACAGAGAAATTGTTACATCTACGTAATTGTAAACATTTTAACTACTACTTACTTTTAGTATGCTATTGCAGACAACCATCTCAATACAATAACTAAAGATCAAATTGACACTCCAACTGTAGAATCTCCCCCCGCACTTTCCGCGTACATTTTTACCTACAGTGGTCGAGTCTAACCTAATATCGAACCCGGTCCCTCGTTCCCGAGGGAAAACTATCGATCGGGACGCCCCCTGTCTACTCCGTTAATGCGATGTGAACTCGCCCTATGTGTGTGTGTCATTGTACAGTTAGGTACAAAAATATTTGTTACGTTTATAAATTGTAATTTTTCCCCTGATTACAGAAAAATAGATTCGTTGTAGCTCAGTTAAGGCAGCGCTTTGGCAGTGATCACCAAAGTAAAGCCAACTGCTGAGCGAGTGGAAGGGAGACCATTTCAACCATATTTAGTGACATATATCACCGTGCTTCGGAAGGCACGTTAAAAGTTGATTCCGGCTAATATCGCTTGATACTAATCGTCAGTCGTCAGCCAGGACAGAGGCCTTGGGCGGCTTAGCATCCGACAGTAAGGTTAACTCACTGGCTTTATAACACCCCTCCACCAACCCGTACTGGGCTCGCGTAGTGGAGTATGGCCCAAACCACTTCATAGTTGAGGTGAGGCCTGTACCCTCTAGTGGGACGTTCACTTATTTCAGAACGTTGTCCCATATTTAGCACACTACAGTCATGATACGTTATTGCATACAAAAATTTTAAATATCAATAAAAAACATACAAATAAGTTAAAATAATTAAATCTAGTTCTTATTATTATTCGTCATCAGCCTTAGAAAGAAATTCTGTACCTGGACATAGGCCTCCCCTATAAAACACTTTACCGGAATTTTTCAGAACTCCACACAAAACGGCTCCGGACAAGCCCGGATTCATGTAGTCCGAGCCTTAAAGTCCCCTTCTCCCTCCCTCTCATCCTCTTTTTGTAAAAGTGCGTTTATCTTAAAAAAGTGCAACACATTTTTTATCGAGACTGTACATGTTGCTATTCAATGACTGTACATGTGTTTGATAAATGATTACGTGTAGGAGTGTGTGCATTACATTCTGTCAGTGGTATGACATTTATGAATCACATTTTGCTTTTTGACAGAGTTCATTATTTAACTTTATTTAATCAACGTTTTCAATAAAATACACTTATTCGCTGAATTTGATATTTATTAGATATACTAGCTGTTGTCCGCTACTTTATTCGCGTTTACAAATCAATTCTTCATTGCCATCGGATGGATAGTTTAAATAGACATACAAAACAAATTAACAAACATTCATTTTTGTTTTTGTAGACTTAGAATTGGTTATCAATTATCATCATGATCATTATTATTAAACTTTTGCCGTTTACTGCTGATGTCGACAACACACAAATGCGCCTTTTGCCATATCATTTGCTGATGTTATAGTTCTCAGTACCTATGCTCCCGCCAGTAGCCTTTACCAGGTCGTCCAACTTACGAGCGGCTAGGCTTCCCACACTATCATTTATACAAAAATTCAACTCAAAGGTTTCAGAAATTGGAGAGATGGTTATAGCTTATATTGGTGACTATAGATTGGTGACTATTTCGACCACATTGAGTGACATTTATTGAGTTATTTTAGGAAGTCTAAAGTAAAATTTTAACAGGTATTCACAATTAACACTAACAGGTCCACACAGATAAACATAAGGAATGAGGTGGCAGAACGTTACTTAGATGTCGGTCCCAGCTAGATAGCGGTGGCTTCAGCGACTTGATTGCATCTGGCAGTACAACACCCCCTTAATCTATTAAAACTTTTTTCTTATTTTATACATTTTCAATAATGCTAGTTTATTATTATCATATCAGCCTATTGCAGTCCACAGCTGGACGTCCCCCAAGTAGCGCCAAAGAGCTCGATCTTCCACTTTTTTCATCCATCCACAACCAGCCATCTTCCTAAGGTCGTCGGTCCATCGAGCTGGACTACTCCACCATTCATCGGTTCTACGACATATGTGGCCGGGACCCACTGCCACTTTAGCTTGCTACATTTTAGGACTACGTCCATTACTTTGGTCTGCTACTGTCGGTGGGCCATCTTTACTGTTATGTTTCACGTTTCAGCTCCGTAGTTCATCACTGGTAAGACGCACTGGTCGAATACTTTGCTCTTCAGGAATTGTGACAGTGGCGACGAGAAGATATGACAGCTTCCCAAACGCTGCCTAGCCAAGCTGCACTCTCCTAACGCTCAAAGCTGTCTCTACCTAACTAAAACAACTTCCAGCGCCACTCTTTCGACCTTAGTTTATTATATCAAGGATAAAATATTCACCCACCAGTCAGTTGAAAAATGTTTTCAAGAGAAAACATTATCCTTGATCCCTATCCGCACCGGGCCCGCGTGGTGGTGTATGACCCAAAACACCTTATAACAGAGGTGAGGCCTGTGCCCTGCATTAGAAGGTATATATAGAATTACATTACTTACTTACAACAATTAGAACAGCCTGTAGGTACATAATATTGTGTTGTACGTAGCAGGGAAAAAACCCTTGCGTCATCAAACAAATTGTATAACCTCTATTTGTATCAAAACTCATAACAGCAAATAGCTTACGAGTATTTCATAATGTTTAAACACTGTGCTGGTAGCAGCTACTCGTATACAGTTAGCTGACACTAGTGATGCTGATCAAGGCCATTATTGATAGGCTATCGATATTCCCGTAATAATAGGACCGAATAGTATTGATACTATCGATAGTATTGAACCTCTAAACTATCGGATTATTGATTTGATCTATCGATGCTATCCTGTGTGCATCATCATCATCATCATTTCAGCCATAGGACGTCCACTGCTGAACATAGGCCTCCTCCATTGACTTCTAGATTGGCCGGTTGGAAGCGGCCTGCATCCAGCGTCTTTCTGCGACCTTTACCAGGTCGTCTGTACACTTTGTGTGTGGACGTCATACGCTGCGCTTGCCGGTACACATTCTATGTGCACATCAAGGTAATTGATCTTTGAGAGAATAATCAATATAACTTTTAAGCATTCTCAATTTAAAAGTACACCTGTTAAAAATGTCGTCCTGCGTTTATAGATTTAGGATAAAAAGTAGGCGTAAGTGTGGTCGTACTGTATTTGAAAGTATAATCGTCATTAAAAGATCAAAGCTTAATCCTGTGTAGTCATCAGTTCTGCTCAGTTATTTTTGCGCATTATGGTCGAATTAATCAGCTACTTCATTTCATACTAAAATATATGTGTCTAACAAATAAAATAATCTAATCGAAATCTTAAATATGTAAATCTAGTAGGTAGTTAATTGCTCTGTTATATGTTTTTAAGGTAGTGCACATATTATTGAAACGTCAATCCTGATCACACTTGGGTGTGTTCGGAAGTAGAGGTAGGCAGTACTAAACGAGCTTTCAATGTCGTTTAACGATGACAGTTGACAGATGTCACTCCGATCCGGCATTTTAACTTCACTTTTCGATTAGACACCGAACTTAACAGACGTGCAGATAACTTTGTGATTCCATCGTGTATATTGTCTTATTTCGGTAATTAATAATGGATGACGATCTGTCAAGCAACGATAGGTCACACTACCCGCCGTCAGATAGATATTATAAAAGTGATGGGCTGGCTCCGCTTGGTGGGCTACGGCGCACATGCAGGGTTAGTTCATTATACATTGATATAGTATGTGTCTCCGACAGGCTAATTAATAGCTCCGTGCCATCGGCGCTTTTGATCTCCCTTCGACCCCTCTTGGACTGAGCTCTTTTTAATTTGATATTTTTGCCTTTTCCTGTCACATGCCTAGTAGTATCTATGTAGTAACATACAGGGTGACATTTGAGAAGCATCAACATTTTAAAATAGTATACTACTCATGAATATTAACAACGTTTAGTTTGGGATTTATAGTGACAAAAAACTGCTGTCTATATTTTACAATGTTATGGACTCTTTTACCATCGTATACAACGTGTAACTCTAAATGCGGAAATGATTCTGGTCTGATTCTGGTGCTCAGATATGACATTTTCTATGGGACCAACATAAAAAAACCCATACTAACTTCTTGGTAATTGACCAAGAATAGAGATAAAGATATCATTGGTTAGAGGATTTTTTGTTGATGTTCTTCCCAAATAATATAAAAAATCGTTGTATTTGTGCAGCTGAGTCATCCCTTAAGAGGTTAGGCGAATTTGGGGTTGCACGTTATATAGTTTTTAAAATAATCCGTGGTTCGAGTCCGCACTGGCTTGACACCTATGTTTCAAATTAATCTCGCGTTGTTTCGTAGAGTGACCTAACTTTTTTTTAAATTGTGTTGGAATTTCTTCTTTCAAAAATTGTATTATGTTAAAGACGCGCTACAAAAATCTCGATTCAAACCCGTAGATAAGTAACTAGTTCAAAGTCAAACCATTGCATCTGTTCAATTCAAACTGTCTAGTTTATGGCCTCATTAATGTCGCTATCAAAATTCAAAAAGGTAAAATAAAAATATACGAGTAGGTAAAATAAATAGATAAAGTCTGCCCGAAAGGTACTTTTCTTTTTCTTTATTAAATGGATCCAACTAGCGCTTTGAGACCATTGCACACTAACTACTCAGTATCGATCCGCAAACTCATTATATTTCATATAATATGCCTTATAGTTTTATGCCTACAGTCAGTAAGATAGTTGCCTGTATTTTTGCCGGATAAAATTGTAATTATGACGCCATTTTTTAAGGTGTCAATCTCATGGTGTAGGGTGTCGTTGAATAGGTAATTCTTAAACTGTAGTGTGTAACAACCATTTATCGAATCAGAGATCCGTTTGCATATTATTTGCCGGTTTTAGCATTCAAAACTTTCACTTGACACACTTGAGTCCAGTTGCCCTAATCAGAATCAAATCTTTTAGGTTCATATAATAGGTTATTTTATTTAGTAAATAAATAAAATAAAGTCTCAAAATAAAGAATCAACATCCTTGTGTTACGAACGAGATACCAAACAATGATCTTAGGCACGACTACCGTCACACCAAGCACGAAAAAAAAAGTTTTCTAAATTGACCTAAACTGGAAATTATACCTGGGATCTTTTGCATTCAAAGCGAATCGTTAAGTTGGACAGTCGCCATTCGTCTATAATACTAGTATAACTATCGCCACACCAGACCACCCCAAAAACAGATACGTACTAACTTAACTAATCGGGGCTTGTACACACGGACAGTCGGGGATATTCCATGGGGTTCGTCTGCCGCTATTGATTTTCGGCTGTTCACGTGCAAACGTCAAACACCCCGGTGTGTGTAGTGAGGGGCCGATAGTGCTCTCAGGGTGAATATGAATCGTAAAGCGATACCACGCGAGAGACACGATGCTTTGTGGCTCCGATTTAAGGCGCCGCTACGCGCTGTCATTGAGGAATCTTATTAATATTATAAGCACTAAAATAAAATATAATACTGGAGAAGCTAACTTACAACTTTGCGTCAAAAAAGTTGAAAACGTAGCTTTGAAACAACTAAACATTCTGTGATTTAAATTAGATGATACTAAAAGGTGGATAAGTATTACTTTTTCTGACAGGCAGACAGGTGTTGCTCGCTGTATGATTTTTTCCTCATTTACATTTAATTATAATATAAGTTAATGAAATCGATCATAGTTTGAGATGGATCCACTTCCACTATCTCCAATTCTTCGTATTTCACTTGAGTAATCAGGTCGTCCACGAGGCTCATTGTGTAATTCGAAATTTCCAGAACGGAAACGTTGAAACCAAAAACGCACCGTTCGTTCGTTAGCGGTGCCTGGTCCGTACACGTCGTTAATTCTTCGAGTCGTTTCTGCAGCACTGGTGCCACGGTGGACTCGTATTCGTAAGTACCGCGAATTTTCAAGTTGTTGTTATAGCAATGTTGAAACTCAAACAATTCGTATTTTAAAACAATATTTTTCTTGCTTTATTTCGAAATAAATTTGAATTTTTAATTTCTAATCAAACGCAAGATGTTTGATGTTAAAGTTGCCAGTATTGAGTATCGACAATTTCATTATATGTAAGGACCTAATATTATAATTTTATTGAAATTAGTCATTTTGTTTACAATATTCTCATAAGTGTTATTTTGTATTCTGTTTAGCAGAAAAATACACATGGTTAAGACTCATCATCATCATCATCTATACGGTCAATCCCGGTTGCGTCCAAAGCCATTGCTTTGGAGCCCAGGGTCCGCTTTCCTTGATTTGCTCCTCCACTTCGCGCGGTCTTGAGCGTCTCTAGTTGTGAGATCATTGGTTAAGACTGTTATTGTTTTTATAACGTAAATAAACAGCAGATACTAGAGTGCTTAATATGTACGAGAATTATTACAAGAGAGAAGAGGCCTTTAGGTCTGGTCAACCTAGCATCCATAGACAATTTTACGAATTAAAACTGTATAGAACAAATTATTATAGACTTGGAACTAGGTATCCCGTTTCTTTCTTTTCCCAGTAATTATTTCTATCTATTCTTTTAATTTTGTACCCTCTTCTTCAACCTTAGGTTAAATTAACATTCATTATCTGAAAAGCATCTAATATCAGTTTGTAAAAGTTTTTCCAAATTTGCATTGAATTTACTCCAAATTCACAATTTTCAGTAAAAAATGTAGCGTGCCGTGTAGTTTCTAGAAAAACTAGTATTTTGTATTTTAATGCTTAAAAATATTTTGATGATAGCATAAAATTTAAATTTAAAAATATCGTTTCTTCTGCTGCTTCATTCAATACCTAATTTGTATAAAATTTGCTAATTTGTATAAAATAATACACTTCCTCACCGCCAACAGGAGGCGTGTCGTAAGAGGCGACTAATTCCTGTAGCACGAGACGGGCAGCAGCGTCTGCGTGCGAAATGTTATAAAAAACTGCGCTCGCCAACCCGCCTGCCAAGCGTGGCGAGTATTGGCAATCCCCCCCAATGAACGTCATTGGGGGAGGCCTGTGTTCAGCAGTGGACGTCCATGGCTGAAATGATGATGATAAAATTTGCAATACTCATTATGCTTATGTGAACAGATTCTAATAAGTTTAACATACTTTCTTGAAAGTAAGTTATAAGCTGATATAAAATTTGTTAAATGCGCAAATAAAATAAAAAATCACAAAAGAAATTGATGCTAATGCGAAAAAAAAGAAATATTGAATAGAGATAAACTTTAGTCAAAATAGAATTTTAACTTTATAAAAAAATGCTTTCAACATGATTATTGCTTACACAGAAAAAGTTGTGATACGAAACCCAATTTGTATATTTTTAGAGAACTAACATATAACAATATTATTTAAATACAGATAACCAAAAAAGAAATGAACCATACGGAAGTAGAAAATAATAATAAAATAAATAGTATCCGGCTCTACTGGGACCGGCCCGTCATCACTGACAGGACTATTCTTGCGAATAAGCCTGATATAGTGCTGATGGACCGGGCGCAATCGAAGGTGTTTTTGGTGGACGTCACTATCCCTCATGACGAGAACCTTGTGAAGGCCGAGACCGAAAAGCAACGCAAGTACTTGGACCTAGTACACGAGGTTACCGAAATGTGGGAAGTGGCGTCCACTAAAATCATACCAATTGTTATATCGGCAAACGGGTTAATTCCAGTCACATTAGGTGTACCCCTGAAAAGTCTGAGATTTGTCGGCGGCGCGCTTCCAGCAAAGATGCAGAAGGTGGTGGTGCTTGATACCGCACGCATCATCCGCCGATTTCTTTCTCTTTTGCCCTGATCCCGGCCAACTGTGCTATTGCCGGTCATTACCGCCCAAGAGGCGAGAGGTTTTTGGCCTAAAAAAAAATAAAAATAAAAATAAGATTGATAATTTAAATAGGTCAGAAATAATAAACTAAAACGTACAACTGATTTATATGTATATTAATTTCATTTATGTATCAAAGCAATAATCATTTCTTCTTCAAGACCGTACTTACATTTTTAATCAACATTTTATATTTTATTTGTATTTTTTACCTAAAACATTTGAAAGTTTACTAAATATTTTGTACTAACATAGGGACTTTCTTTATACATTTGTATTCTAATTTTTTTAGGGGTCAGTGTGGCACAGGCACGGCGAAGGCACGACGCCGCTCCTTTCTAAATATATATCTAAATATATATATATATATATATATATTTCTATACAAATATAAGCTTCTTTATGCGACGGGGTGCGACATACAAGTATACACAGGTAGCGCGGCGCTGGCGAGGCGCGGGCGTGGCGCAGGCGAGGGCTAGGCGTGGTGCGTGCGAAGGACGAGACGCGGGCGTTTGGTCTTGTCGCTCCCATCCCGTCGCTTATTTTCATTTTGTATGAAATGGGAATGAATGCTGGTCCCATACAAAAACGTGTTGTATTTGAGCACCAGAATGCTGATTTTAGGGGCCTAGAGGGTTGTTGATGTATTAAAAATAAGCCTGTATATATTTTGTAACTGGAATCGTCAAAACGAATCGAATAAGCTCAAACACAAAGGTTTTACTAGTAGTCAATACAGAGTTCTACTACCTACCCCCTACTCCATCATCAGATCAGCATGATAGTGTCAAATTATAGTATTGTCATTTGAATGTCAAATACTTACAAAGTTTTAAATCGATACGTCACTTAGAAGTAGGTTAAAAACTACTTCTAAGATTTGACTACACAGTTAGTTAACAAGTGGAGCTACTTTGTGTGTTAAAAACCTGTGGCAGCCGATATTTACGACAGTAACTCAAGATAAACTTATATCCATGGAGCACGTACATAAGGTTATAGAGAAGAAATGCCATTTATTCTTTTCGAGAATAATTTCGCCATCATTTGATTAGTGACGAACGTTTATCCTCAGTTTAAGTGATCGCGTACTTATTACTTCTAGTTTCGGACATAGATGATCCGTATTGCGTACTACATAATGCTCCACAGATAAGGTATGTGCTAGATGCTTGTATCCTATGTATCTGATACCAATAGATCTTCAATTGCGCGTTTGTGATCGAATTCCAGTTGGGTAAATCGAGATATATCTACTATTCAACATTGTAGTAGGTAGGTATTGCATTTATGTACTTATTAGATTCCAATTGGAATTGGATGCAAGACGAAGGTGAAATTTGAATACGTTTCTAATGACAACAGTCTGATAGTGTTACGCAATCCGTGCTAAAAAACAAGCGGTTGGGGGTTCGATTTCCGCAAAGGGCAAACGTTAATGTGATAAGCACAAGTATTTGTACCTGAGTCATGTATGTTTATAAATATGTATATTAAGTAAGTACCTATCTTTATCCGTTGTCTAGTTTATGAAAATAAAATGTTTTTAGATGTTGGTCCTATAGAAACTGTTTTTGTATTTATGCAAGAGATGAAGAGAGTGTATATTTGCGGAATCAAAACTTAAAACACTTATGCTTATTTATTTAATCGATTGGTATGATTGTTGGAAGAATTAAAATTAATTTTATTTATTTATTTATCTTACTATTGACTATATTCTGATTGTTGCTGATGGCGGTGACATTAACTCAGGTAAGTATACAAAGTTAAAAGCAGACACAGTTAATACATTCTTCAGTTCAGTACAGTTTCTACTTTAAAATGTATTTCCAAGATCAATTGAGTCGTTATGCGTGTCAACAACTCAGAAACATCGAGTCGGAGCGATTTTCCCTTAGGGTTGAGTTTAATCAATCTAGTTGAATCTTGTGTACGGTTTATTAGCGGTGGATGTGTCATGTAACACACTGATCAGCAATCAATCAAAGCTATAACAATTTAAAAATAATTAACGGGAACGAAAGGCGTCAGTTTCGTTTTCGTTGAAGATCAAAGGGTGTATTCATGGTAGTAATTTATTCTGTTAGGCCTTCTTCCGGGCACTTATACACATCCCAAAATATAGCTTTGCCCACCACCTCTCCGGGACTACATAGTGGCTAGTGAAGGGAAGAAACGGCAGCAACAACAGAGAGATATTGTGTGATAAGAATATTTCGTGTCTTTGACGGTTGTCCCCTTAATTAAGCATAAAGTTACCCAGCATGTTATAGAGATTTTTTGCAAGACAAGATCTGAAGTGAGGGTATCGCAAAATACCCAAAGTCATCGACATAGCTCTTCGAACTGCAAATATATAGTAGCACACCGTTCACAGAGCTAACAACTGTTGGGGGAGAAAGTTACTCGAGTGTCGACCACGAAATAAACGACCCGGTGGACTGATGATCTAGTCCAGGTTGCAGAAAGCCGCAGGATGCAAACGGCCCAGGGCTGCTCGCTGTGGCGTTCTATAGGGAGGCCTCTGTCTAGCAGTGTAAAGATGATGCAGCGAGGCCGCCGTGAGTGAAGGGCAATACCGTACTCATGATAACCAACAATTTTTACCAAGAAACTACATACCTATTTTAACTTAATTTTGTTACTGTACGGAACTATTTTACGCAGACGGCAAACGTACACTAACAAAATTATGTTGGGATAGGCATTAAGTTTCTTGGAAAAAGGTGTTTGCAGCCATGGGTATGTATACTTATAATAAAAACAACTTTGTAACAAACAACTAATTACCTATCTAAACTTAATTTTGTTTAAAAATAATAGTAACACTAACTAAAATAGTGCGGTGACTAAAAATGAGTCTTTGCCTCCGACATTAAGGACCTTCACTCCGGTCTTCTCTGTTATTTTCGTTTTAGTGTACTAAAAATATTTCTTAAAATGAACGCGAACAACAAACGCACACGAACCAGAATTTAATCAGTTTCTTGTGTAAAGTTGTTTGTTATCATGAGTACATAAAAGCTTAAGTATTTTACACTAAGTAAATTCATCATATATACATCACTTATCATTGTAGTAATGTTATTACGAAGATCGCATAGCTAAATTAACAATATAAATTACACTAGTATGTACTACACAAATCAAACGGTGCGCGTATATTCTATTACTATTTCCTCGAATATCGACTAATTTGCACTTAGCACAGATTAGGTTGTCGCTTTAACAACATGCTCGCTTACTAATGCTAAGTCCACACTAATGCGGATTAAGTGCCAAGTTTAGAGGACCTTCGTAGCCCAGAGATAAGCATGCCTGACTTAGCGTCGCTATCCCTGAGGTCCTAGATTCGATTTCCATTTGGGTCAATGTAGAAAAAGTACTTTTCTATATTGTCTCGGGTTCGGGTGGTGTGGTACAGTCGTTGTTTCTGATTTCTATAACACAAGTGATTTGGCTACTTACCTTAGGATCAGGGCAATCATCATTTATTGAGTGCCACCTTCTAACGAAGTTTGGAGAACAGTACGTGAAATCGTGGCAAATTTCGTATCGTATTTATCGAAATAGCAATCATAAGATGTGACGTCACCGGAAAGGGTAATAAAGTAAATATGACAGATAGCGGATAAGGTTATATCTATCATATTTTCGCAGTTAGTGTCGATATATCGCTATATCACATTGTGTTTCGGTGGTCATGCTAAGGGGGCAAGTCCAACCGTTACCAGATACGAAGCCAGCTTTGATTGAAGACGCTGTCTCCACTTATGCGGTTCGCTTATCATCATTAATTAAACTGGCAAGATACTTTGCATCTTCTTCTTCTTCTTAGTGTGCCTTCCCTTGCTGGAGGTCTTCGATCATCATGGCAATCTTTACTTTATTCACTACTGCCCTGAACAGAGACCTGGTTCTAAGTCCAGTCCGAGTCCATTGACTAAGATTCTTGAGCCACGAGGTTCTACGTTTGCCTGAATTTCGGCATCCTTGTATCTTTTCCTGATGATCAGTTGGAGAAATACACACTTGTTGTAGCGCATTATGTGGCCAAGATTTATATTTTTCGCTATTTTATAGTGCGCAAAACCCTTTGTTCGTCTTTATGAACCGAGTAAATTTTGTCGCTCTTAAAAGTGCATTCTGGCTCGCAACACATAATAAATTACTGTTACTTAAGTTATTGATTCAATAAATAAATAAGTAAATAGTATGGCTTCAGCCTTACTACATGCTCACCCGTAATGGATTCCACCGTTTGGAGTTTAAGAGCATTTTCCATTTTCAGAAGTGTGTCTATGTCGATACATAGGCTAACTTCATTATCGACATAACGTATCCAAAATATGTTTATTGAGTTATTTGAGTGGATAGAGATTACAATCTATATAATGAGCATATTTTCTCAATGCTGGGTATAGGCCTTCTTTTACTAAGCCACTCCTCACGGATCATAGCAATCATTCCCAATTTGTTCCTGAGCTTAGTTGGGTAAGCACCTGCGCGCTTATCAAGAGTCGTCAGTACACATCACACAGGTAAGTTGGAATTTTTAATTGAATATATCTACAGGGTGTACAAAATAAAAGGTCACCCCTTAAAACCACGTGATCAGCTGCTCATATACAACTACTTTAACTATGGAAGCAACATTGAAATCGTGTTTTTTTTTCAAATGCTCCACACATCTAAGTAGCTCGTTAGTTTGTATGGACCATACAATTTTTTTTTCGATTTCAATGTTGCTCCCATATAAATACTTTTAGGTAAATTTGTACTGACTCGTATATTACAAAATACAAAAGACCCCAGTCGAAACCATCACGCCTTGAGCACAGATTAATATAGTTACGTAAGCTTGAGTTCATGGCTTGATGCTTTTAGAGTTACTAAGTTAATTAAAGTAGCTAAACAAAGGCTGAAATTGCTTATTAATAATTATAATTTATAGTCGGATTCTCATCTCATACTAAAACAATCAACACTGTGCTTTCACAATAGTTGTATTCTACCCGAAGGTAGTCTAAAAGAAATCGCCTTTCTCTAAACATCACTGTAACATCTTTGTATAGTATTCAATATTATAATATCAGTGTTATCTATCCGTAAGTCGTGACGTCATGTACGAATAGCAATGTATTCTTCTGATTTTTTTGGAATCTTTGACGGATTTATACCATTTGCTCGGTGTTAAGAAAAACATCGCGAGGAAATTTGCACATGCAGAAAACATTAAATGTGTAGATTGTTGACTGTTTATTGTTTATTTACACCATACAAAGAAGTAACAATTTGTGTTTACAGAAAGTTGCACAATTTAGGCAGTCTTATCGCTAAAAGCGATCTCTTCCAGACAACCTTCATAAGAAGAAAGAGGTTTGGAGAGTTTAGTGTGAAATTAAATATACCTAATGGATAAATATCTAAGTGTCTGTCTGGACTTCCAGATGGAATGAACATAAACAATATACTTAAATACATAACAACAATATACAGAGTTACATTGCAAAGGGGAGCCTAATTTTAAAAATAAAGAAGCGTCTTTATCGTTATTTTTATTATTAATCATGTTTCGAAAAAAAAATTACTTTAATATTTCCGAAAATAAAGTAAAAAAAAAGAGAGACTACGAAATCCGCGCGGTCATTCATCAGAGGCGTAGACACGGCGAGCCAACAAGAACCTTACGCAGTACACATACGGTGCAATTTTTTCATGAATGAGTTAAATTATCCATGCGTGCGCGCGCGATTTTTAACAGCGGATAGGAATAATCAAATGTAAAAAAAAGTTTTTGTTTTTTGCATAGTTCGATTAAGTTACTTATTCTGAGCCACTCCTAAATATATGGCACCCCTTTGCAATGTAAACCTGTATAATAATATAATATTAGCCATAATCCAAAATGATCTAGCTCCTCGTCTAAGGGTAATGAAGGTCATGGTCAAGAAACGAAACAAGGATCTAGGAGGAAGAAGAAAAATAAAAGCAAAAAAAAATACACGATAAGCTTAATCCTGTATTTTTACCGCTAAAACTTATAACTTTATTATACCTAAATAATACACCACCACAACAATTAAAAAACTTTGTAATTATTATACAGATTTAGCTATCTATTACAACAACGGAAAAAACTAACAGCCCCATAGATCCCATAATTATATGGCACACTGGAGCTAAACCTAGACACCCTTCAAATTCATACTAGTAAGTACTTACATAAAATACGAAATTCCTCACTAAATGAGAGTATCGATAAAGCAAGATATAAAACACAAATAATATTCATTCATTTTTAAAAACGGACCTGCCTTAACAATGAATTGAACGTTCATCATACACAACAACGCATATCTATTGTGCTCGCATTCGCCCAATTCAAATGCAGATGTTTCGTCATGTTGCAGGCTCGGAGGGCAGAGGGATTTAGGGAGCTAGCCCTCCCAGACAGACGTATCGATTTTTGTGCACACCCTATGGGGTTATTAAACATAAATGGCGACCAAGTGTCGATACTGTTGGGGAGCCAAATTTGCGGTCTGATGACGTTTGGAAGGCTGGTTTGTTATGACGGGGATTGATAGTATTAAAATCTAGGAGCAATAATTCTCAATAAACTTGGTTTTAAAAAAGCTATGTCACTTTACGCTGCATATAAAAGAAATGCATCCTTGTGTATGACAACTCAAATAACAAATGTTGCTGGAAGACTGCACATCCAGACACGAGATAATTTAGTAAAGTTCGTTTTCTGAATGGATCCGGACCGGGAATCAAACCGCGGACTCTTTGCGTTCAAGGCAAATGACGCCACTGCGCCTTTGTGTTCTTAAGCGTGTTAGGTTTGATTTTTACAACAAACAATATATACCTAACAATTATTTTCTGAAACAATGTAAACAAAAGTTTTATGAAGTTACCATTCTTTAGAACGTAAACATAGAAAGTCAGACATAAATAACTTGTTTTCCCAAAATATTTGACGTCCAGCGCCCAGACGTGCAATCCAGGTTACATGATTTAGTTATATAACCCAAAGTCCAACCAAACTTTACTCATAAAAGTTCTTATGGCCAGAGTCGTAAAGCTGTCTTTGGAATAGTTGTTGTTCGTGCAGTATTCCCTAGATAATTATTATAGATTTTGATAATAATTAATGACAAGATGACTATCGAAGCGCATCAATGGCTAAGCAATATTAATTAGGCATTCAATCGTAGGTATAGGACATATAGATGTTATCGATAGATAGATAGATACGCTTTATTACAAAGCACACAAACAATACATTCAGACTGATACAATTACTAATACTTATGTAGTTTCTAAAATTAGGAATGCTTTTAGTTGCAAATCCTTTGTTGTCTATTTCTGATATACTCGTACCTATCTACTTTTGTTTGCGGCTCCAAGATCTTTGTAACTAATGGCGGGCAGCATTATTACTAGTAGATGGGTGACCATTCCGATCATGTATAGTGACATTTATCGCAAGCAACTTTGTGCTTTGGAAGACACGGTAAAATTTTAACTTATTTAGACTTAGACTGACTGACCAAGGACAGATATAAAGTATCGGGTTGCTTCTGTTTCCATCTAGAGACCCTGAATTGTGGTGGGTCTTTATTGCTGACGTTGGTTTTTGGAATAAAACTTCGCAGACTTTTAATGTCGCAGTGGCAGTGAATGGAGGTCGCTCTGCCCTGGGTCTTTTTACGGAACCTGCTATTTTTTTACGGTCACCCGGTGACGCGACAGGGAAAACCACATGTTTCTACGATAAGTTGTTGATATAGGCATTTAAACCTGTGGCCTGAAACAAGACACAATGGAAATCTTATTGTTACGCCGTCACGTGTTGGTTGTTTGAGCTTGACAGATTAAGATAACACATTGTAAATTTTTGTGGCAGGGATATTTCACCCTAAAAGAGTATTTTTTTAAATAATTAAATATCAGACAACATGACATACATTGCTCTGATCCTACGGTAAATAGTACAAAGCACTTGTATAACAAAAATCAGAAATAACGAGGTTACCAAAACACCCAAACCCGAGAAAATATAGAAAAGCTATTTTTCGACCTTGACCGACCGGGAATTGAACCTGGGTCCTCTCGGCTAAGGATGTCTATCTAGCCTGGCTCTTTCTCCGGAGCCTGCTACTTTCTACGAATACGGTGACGCGATTCCAGACACGGAAAACCGCATGTAAACCAAGGTACGGACTACGGTATGAGTTTTGCAATCAAAAGTTTAAAATTTCAGCACTTGTCATAGAATACCAATTCTCTGGCACTTGTACTAAAACGTAGTGACATTTTTGGGATAAAGGAGCCGCATTACCATAATGCTCGGAAGTCCATCTGTCTAATTGCACCGGCAGCGTATGAATATTTATAAGGACGGATTTGCATTAAAATATTAATATGTAGCACCAATTTTATAAATGAGAATTAAGATTCGTTGTCTCCTCACTTCTGCGAAATAGACACATTTATTCCTTACTAGCTTCAGAATAAGATAAATTATATTAATAATTATCCCACGGGAACAAAAACGGGATAAATAAAAATCATTTATGTGATATTAGATCTATCTAAATTGTGTTCCTACATCCCTTCTATACATAATTGCATTCATAAATCATTGACAACCCAAAGGGTACAGTGACGCGGTGGTTTGCTTTGAGAGCAAAGGTCCCGGGTCTGATTCCCGGACGGGTCAAGTAGGGGAATATTTTTTTCTAAATCTTTTCGTATCTGAAAGACACTCATGGTAAAAAAACCTTGTCTATTATCTCGTAACACAAGGATGCAAATGCCATACTTTAAGATCTAGACAATGGGCTAGTTTCCTTAAAAAATCTAATTAGTCCGTCAGTTGGATTAACAGAAAATATTGGACACGTATTTTTTCTTTTCTCGATCAAACGAAAAATTATGAAGATATAGCCCGTTAAAGTGCCGCGTAACGTCACGCCTTGCGATGCTTTTTAGCAAGGCGTGACGTCACGTGCTCACATTGATGCGCTTTATCTTCGTCATTTTTTGTTTGATTGACAAAAGACAAAATATGGGTCCAATATTTTTTGATTTTGAACAATCTAACTGACGGACTTAATACAATAATCTTTTTTTGACCCAGGAAACTAGCCTATTGGTGTGTAGGTAGTCTAGTGACTTATTTATTTTATTACGAAGTTAGTACCCACATAAGTAAATTTTAAGCATACCTACTTTATTGCTCAATAAATTATATGAAATACGTTTTAAAACTTTACCTATCAAAACTAAACTTAGCGGTTGCAATCTAAAAGTTTTTATTGCGAACTTTAATCGAAAGTGGCATCGCAAAACTAAATTAGTTTGAAATGAAGTAGACTATTTCGCAGTTAATGGCGGATCTAGTAAATATTGCACTAATCTGGCGAAAGTTTGAAATACAGGACCACGATATCTGGATCTTAACGACATAGTTGATAATTGGTTAAGTTGTGTGGCTGCGACTTCTCAACACATTTCAGCGTGGTTATGTTTATCGTATGAACTTTATTTTGTTGTAAATCATAAATCTTCTCGTACACAAACTCATTAAGTTACACTTTGACCAACGACGCGCGGAGCTAGAGTCATGGTTCCGGGAAGCCGCTGGATTCAAATGGACCAGTGCCGCTCGCTGTCATTCTCGCTGGCTTTTTATAGAGATGGTCAATGTCCAGCTGTGAATTTCCAGCAGTTGATGATATATTTTTTTAAAAAAGGTATTCAAAGTTAAAAACAATTAGTGAAAATTCTTTAATTTCAACCGTAATTGTCGAGCAGTTTTATGAAGCTGTTAGTAATAGGTTCAGTTTTTGTTGATCATTTTTATTAATTGACATGTCTTCTAACTGGAAACATAAAAAACCGGGCCCTAGTAGCTCCAATCGCAAAAAAATCGATAGAAAAGCCAAAAGAAAAAGATTATAAAAAATATCTTTAAAATTCAATATCTTCATAACGGTTAGGTTTCGGATACCATATTATAGGATCAATTCGATCAGAAATGACCTGAATAATAACGTCCTTCAATATTCTGTATTGTGTGTATTCTGTGTTGTTGTGTCATTGTCTACTACTGGTATGTCCAAATTGTTAGTTTTTTCGTTTTTATGCCTTACGTGTAGCTGCTCGATGTTTGTATTTTGTGCTTACATATGTTAATCTCATTATTACTAATTGTGGTGTTTATCTTTAATTAGTTATTGTACTTGGTATGTTACCAATTGGATAATTGCTAAGCTTAATAGTACTCGTATTGGTATGTATAAGCATTGGTAGACCTAATAAATATAATAAAAATAAATAAAGATGAAACACAGAACAGGAATTATCAAAATAAGAGCAAACAAGGTGCACGTGTAGCGGCATTGTTGGGACCTAATATCTGCTTTTTATGTGTATTGTACCATTTTAGGGTTTCGTAGTTTAAACGGAACCTTTGTAGTTTCGCCATGTCCGTCCGTCTGTCCGTTTGTCCGCGGCTCACTTTAGAGACAATAGGTATAATATAGTAATAACGCCAACAAAATGGTCGAATAATATCTTGAAAACATTTTTTTTTAGGTTACTGACCTCCATACACATACACAGTGGAAATGGTTTTTTTTCGTCTATCGCGTAGTGTGGGTTGTCTTTGAATGGCTTGTCTAAAAATATCGTAGGTGTGCAAACACCATTTTTCGATACCTCTGCCAGGGATATTTCTGTGAAAAAATTCACGACGGTAGTTTGGGCCGTTTGCATCCAGCAGTTTCCCGCAACCTTTACTAGGTCTTAAGTCCACCGATCAGGTGGCATGCTTACACTGCGTCTTCCAGTACATTTCACAACACACATACAAACAACAAATATAAACAAAATACATAAACACTTCTTTACCTGTGTAAAATCTGAAGAGCCTGCACGATTGGTCCAAAAAGATACTTAATCTTGAACTTGGAACAACCTCAAAATTCTCATGTAGACATACATTGCTTCTCAACAATACTCGCCGCGTTATCGTTCCGCATTACTTGCAAGAAATAGACTCATACAAGAGCCAACGAAGCGAACGCCTATTCGACAACTTGGGAGATTCTATCTTACAAGTCTTCCGAATAAATTTGTCTTGATAAGCCCCAATAAATCACTCGCCGACTTTTGAACGAAATTAACTGAACTCCCGTATACGAGTACCTGTTAAGGGGGTGGTTGATTGCAATGTTATATTCAATTATGTTTTGCGGAAAAAGGGTGCACGGTGCGGCAGAAAAAACTCTAGACACAAACGACGATCAATATCAGTCGAAGCTAGGTTATGACCTCTAGTCTAGTAATAGACATCATCATGTCATAAAAATGAAATTATTTGGCTTACAATTTACGCTCAGTCACGCCGGCATAGGCACCCCAATCATGCCACCTGCACCCACACTCCGTGAACAACCCGCCCCACAAATTGCATGCGAGACTGATGAATCATCATCATCATCATCATCATTTCAACCATAGGACGTCCACTGCTGAACATAGGCCTCTTGGCCAGTTGGAAGCGGCAGATGAATGCAATTTCATAATTATTTAGTCATGGATTTTTGCAAAGTAACGCCTGATTCTATTAATTTTATCTTCATGTCAGCCTACTGCAGTCCACTGCTGGACGTGAGCCTCTCCCAAAGGGCGCTAAAGAGCACGATCTTCCGCTTTTTTCATCCAGTCACTGTCAGTCAGCTTCCTGCCGGTCCGTCGAGCGGGGGGGGGGGAGGCGTCCTACACTACGTTTGCCAAGCCGCGGTCTAGTCGGTGCGCTTATTGCACAATAATTAAAGTAGTTACAGTTGATATTGATTCTCTACTAGAACTATGAAACCAGCGCAGCATTTATTGTATTACCTACTGCTGTATGTAACAATATAAGGATAATAACTATAGAAAGATACATTTGCTTAATATAAGGCAAAACTGCTGTAGGTAAAGGAATCGATTATTACCAAATATTCATTAATTCCATTTTATTTCCAGTTTAGTTTTTGTCTGCACAATAACATAACATTTTGACATATTTGTTATGGACGTAAGTGTACCTCGAGAATGTACAGAAACTTTTAGAAGCCAAAATTAAAAGCAAACTCTTTGAATGCCGTTGTACTGCACATACTATGTAAGTAATACATGCACATGCCAGTTATAAAGTGAAGTTTCAGTGGTCACAGATCGCCTACTTGGGTACTAGCTTAGGTACGAATACTCGCTATCGGCTGTGACAGTTTTTTTTTAAAACTTATTTCAATAATTCGTATTCTCTTACCTTGTTCTTATAAAGTCTTGCTATTGCTTAGGCCTAATTGACAATACAAAACCAAAGACAAACTGGCGAGCGCAGTTTTTTATAACATTTCGCACGCAGGCGCTGCTGCCCGTCTCGTGCTACATGAATTAGTCCCCTCTTACGACACGCCTTCTGTTGGCGGTGGGGAAGTGTATTCTTTACGACCGTCCCCACATAGCATTAATAAATATAAATATTCATAAACAACAAAAAATAGATGATAACTAGCTATCGATGCCTAACAACATCTTATGATCATATTGGAATGTCTATTGCGTTTACATTTATGTTGTCAATCATATTCTATTCATATCTCTACCGAACTTATTACAATTTTAATTTAAGTCAGCATTTTAAATGGTCTCTCTGTGTGAGTGGAGCACCTATTACGTCAGATTTAAATTAGCATATAAATAGCTTTCAAGAGAACATTGAAATAAGACGAGTAATAAAGAAAACCGGCCAAGTAAGAGCCAGACTCGCGTACCGAGGGTATACACCAGAGAAATTTTAATCAGTTTGGGATCCTTAGTGGTAGCCCGTCTCACACTTGGCCAGTTTTAATTATTCGTCGTGTAACTTTTATACTATTCCATTGCTAGGTAAAGGTCTTTCTTAAAACGCAGTTAATCGTAGATCGTGTTTTAAGAGCGAAGAGCTTACCTTATTGTTTCTAATAAGACTGATACGATAAAAAAACCTTCTTTTCAATAAGCTTGAAGTTTTTAAGGAAATTACTTAGAACATGTTGGCAACGTAAGAATGGGGGTGGTGTCACAACAATTACTTCCGGCGAACTGTAGGTACTTGTACATCTATATGGCACGTATTTATACCACTGGCCTACATTTTACATGTCACAACAAAACAAATATATACATGCTACAAAAATGAAAATATACGTATGTTGAAGAAATTTGCGTATGATGCTGATGTTGATGATGAAATGAAAATATTGAGAACGTCCTTGATATGACATTTATAGGCACATTTTAATAAATGAAACAAGAAAAGGTATAATTACCTAACAATAAAAAGTCAATCAAAATCCTTAATATCTACTAGCCAACCGTATATATGTATATTAAAACCATTCCATATTTAAAACAAACCGCTGCATGCCCTACGTCTTCCTTCTATGAAAACGCTTTTTGATTTGTTCCTACTCGGGGTACGATTGACCATAGACACTGAGACTATAGTCTTTTTTAATGTGCATGTTTACTCCCTATATTTTCCTTACCGCCGAGCAAGTGGTATAAATAAATACGTAAACAGATTCTGAAATATCCAGAGATACGAGCTAGGATTCAAACGACAAAACGACCTACAGACATGCTATCAGATTCTACTGAGCTACCACCATTCTGGATGCCCTACATGCACATTGTGCATTCTACATACATCTAATGTATTTGTTTACAATTTCTACGTTTAAATTAAGGTTTGGCGTATAAATACAGCCGCATAAGATGAGCTTTATACTTTGTAACAAGGCATCACCCCTACTTTTGAAGTGTACAAAGTAATATTAGGTCCCTTCATTTTCTGTCCCGATATAAAATCAATTCGAAAGTTTATATTAGAATTGGTAAGTTTTGATCTTTGTTCAACCACTTGGATGGACATTCACTCAATAGCATACTGCCATAAAAAAAACACTTTTCAAGGGTTTTTGTCCGCCATCTTGGATTATGCCCTAAAGGTTTTACCGCCGGGCGGTCGCTAAGCCGCAGGTGTGACCGCAACCGACTGCCCGACTATTTATACGATTTATCATATATTTTTGTATGTAAAGTGCTAAATCTAATTATTGAAACGTTATCTCCGGCGTTCAAATAAGATGATGATTGGTAACACTGCCGTCGATTGTATAAGCACAGTATACAATAAAAAAATACCTATATATAAATCGGAGCCACGGGCGTTGGCTGGGACCATATATAATAGCTAGGTAATATTTAGGTATTACTAAGTGGAGGCCACGTACCGGCAAGCGCACTACAAGCTACTAGGCGGACTACAAAGCCAGAGGTTGCGGGTTCGAATCCCGCAAGGGGCAAATGTTTGTGTGATGAAATGGATGTTCGTTAATGTATTTAAGTATGTTTATCCGTTATCTTTTCGCCATAGTACAAGCTTTGCTTAGTTTGGGGCTAGCTAATTGGTGTGATTGTGGAAAAAGAATTTTTTTTATTTATTTATTAATTGACAAATTATATTAATACTTAAGCGAATTTATAACGGACAAAAATAAATAATAATGATATGTGTTGACTTGCAAGCATTTAATAGTAAATGTATAATGAATGTAATTCTGTAAATCGACTAATCGTTAATTAGTATTTTAACCTGTGTTTTAAATTGTACGCCAAAAAGGCAGGCCACGGTCAGTTCTAAGATAAACTCTTTGTAAGACCATTATGTCAGAGCTCTATAATGAAGATTTTATGAATAAGATTCTTCAAAATACCCTTCTGATTATTATCAGCCCACATCATACTATTCCTTCCATCCGCTGGAAGCCTTTTGCCAATAGCATCGCTTCACCATGTGGACCCTACGCTTCGTTTACTAAGTCACCGATCAAGATCAAATCTACCCAATCTAAGCAAGGTTAATTCAAAACAGAGAAATAGCTTGAAAATACATTTCACAAAATGCATTATATACCCGGCGATAAAAAGGAGTGCCACCACAAAGAATAACGCGCGACAGACAGACAAAGAAAATAATTAGAAGAGCGCTAACTGCGGAACTTACGGACGACCGACCGCCTAGCTAGATGCACTTAGCCGGTTCATTTCTCAAATGAGACAGAATTGTAGGGTTATTATTTTAATTCCGACTTACTTACATACATTACGCTTAAGTGATTCTTGCAGTTTTTTTTTAAATCTAACAAATAGGTTTGGCGTATAAATACAGCCGCATCAGATGAGATTTATACTTTGTAACAAGGCATCACCCCTACTTTTGAAGTGTACAAAGTAATATTAAGTCTCCTCACTTTCTGTCCCGATATAAAATCAATTCGAAAGTTTATATTAGAATTGGTAAGTTTTGATCTTTGTTCAACCGCTTGGATGGACATTCACTCAATAGCATACTGCCATAAAAAAACCATTAAGCGTTCAAATAAGATGATGAGTGGTAACACTGCCGTCGATTGTATAAGCACAGAATACAATATAAAAATACCTAATATAAATCGGAGCAATACTCGCTACGCTTGGCAGACGGGTTGGCGAGCGCCGTTTTTATAAGATTTCGCACGTAGACGCTGCTGCCCGTCTCGTGCTACAGGAATGGGGATTCTTTTCTAAAAAAAATCTAATTAGTCCATCAGTTGGATTAACAGAAAATATTGGACACGTATTTTTTCTTTTCTCAATTAAAAAAAAAAAGATGAAGTTATAGCCCTTTAAGCTTCCGCGTAACGTCACGCCTTGCGACACTTTTTGGCAAGGCGTGACGTCACGGGCTCACTTTGATTCGCTTTATCTTCGTAATTTTTTGTTTGAGTGACAAAAGACAAAATATGGGTACAATAATCTAACTGACGGATTAAATAAAACAATCTTTTTTTGACCCAGGAAACTAGCCTATTAGTCGCCTCTTACGACACGTCTCCTGTTGGCAGTTGGCAGGGAAGTGTATTCTTTACAGCCGTCTCCACACGGCACACGCTTTGTTTCTTTGTATCATACCAAGACTGTTTCAACTTTTTAATCGAATAAAATTGCTGTGTCCGCTTGGATATCAGTTTTTCACGGAAAGTAGTTGCTGCGCAGTCGTCAGAAACCAGTTATTTCCCCCGGGACAAAATAGCATATGATCTAATCTAGTAGTCAAGTAATTTTATGTAGGCTTCTTTCATACTCGGTCAGCCGTAATGCGTTAGTTTTTATAACGTTTTGAAAGTTAGTAGAGTAAAACAAGATTTTGTCCATTTGAAAATAACATAATTTTAAGACAGGTCACAATATTTTACGGTAAGACCCCGCAGATATTATAAAGTTAAATAACATTTTTTCAAAAAAGATTTGCACATGCATTACATTATTTGTTTCCATCAAAACATTATTTTGTCTCCATCAACTCCTGAAACGAACTGACTGCTACAAAATTATTCTCTCGGTTTTTCATGTTCATAATTATGCAGTACGCTTAACCATGCTCCTAATAGAGCATCTATTAGGAGCATGGTCACGCATTACAAGTTTAGTATAACATCAAATTTTTTAAAATAATATCTTTGAAACCTGCCCCCCTAGCATGACCACCAAAACACGATATGATATAGCGATTTATCGACACCAACTGTAAAAATATGATAGATATATCCGCCATGTTGAATCGCCGAGCCGTTGACGTCACACGTTATGATCGCTGGTTCAATAAAAAATTAACATGGCTGGCAATACTAGATATAGCCATCTATCATATTTAAAAAAAAACGTTGGTGTCGATAAATCGCTATATCATATCGTGTTTTGGTGTTCATGTTAGGGGGGCTGATCAACTCGTGAAACTCCAAGAGGACGACCGCGTAACAATAAAAGAAGAATGCAAGGCAAGCTTCTATAAAGCTCTGGACCCAAATTTTGAGGTTCCATTCATTAATGAAATTAGCTGCTTCTCGTACAACTAAGCATGGCTAACAAAAAGTTAGTTGACCTTATCCTCTTAAAGCTGGGATTCAAGAGATATAAGTGAAAACATGAAATGGTGAGGTTAGGTTATGGGTTATTGTGTTACGTCCAATTAGCATTAAAATAAATTGAATTCCTAAGTAAAACTCAACTGCAAGAGCTAAAAAGAAACCGAACAAGCTATCTACACTTTACAAACAATATTTTTGCGTACACTTTTGCATAACTTATTACAAATAAAATATCACATTCACAATACAATCTGACATTGACATAACTGACTTTGACAGACGACTTTCTTCATCAAAAGTGTTCCGAATTAGTCTAAAATCGATTTAAGCATACTTAAACTCGTTCCGAAATAAAATTTTGTTAAATAAACCTAAACATTGTTAGTAATATATTAGCTTAACTTTTTTACCATGTTTTCTAACAAGCACGGCTTCGTAAATTATTGGGTCCATCATCGCCGAAGTTCTTTTAATTGTTTACATATTTATTTTACACACACTCTCTCTCCCTCACACACACAAATACACACGTACCTGCACTACTTGAGTTAGTGCCAAATTTAACTTTTTAAAGGTTTAGTCTTATTTTACAGTCATGAAAGAGCGGTACTTCCTGGTACAAGCACATCCTTTACTTGAGAGGAAGTTCCAAGTCCAACCACAATATAAAGTAAATAGACTTAAGTTACTCATTGAATAATTTTAGAATTATCTATTTAGTATATTTAGGTTAGTTATAAGATTTAGTTTTAAGCGGGGACGGACTGCGAAGAGGATTGGTAGCTTCAGTCCTGAGACAATATTAACTTATTCTCTAAAAACGTACGTACTAGAATGTGTTTAGACCTGAAAATTTATAAGAAAAATATATTACGGCACGCAAGAGAATATAGTTCTTCAGATCTTATTAATTGTTTAAAGTTAATAACCGGGTTTTTAACTAGTATAAATGTTAAAAGTAGTTCCATGTATTCCAATGTAACGCTATTGGTTTTTAAAATAAATGTCTGTTTTCACTAGGCTGAGATGTTAAGTTAAAATGTTTATGTAAGTAGACCTTAATTTCATTTTAGTTTTCAAGCTAGTTATCTAAAGTTATCTTATTCTTAATACAAGGAACGAACTAGGCGAGTACAAGTAACACATAAATCACTGAACCATTATTGAATCCAGACATTATCGAGTTGCATCCAGTGCTGCCAATCGTTTTTCAGTCTCCCAATGCTGGCAACATTCCAAATCGTCTGGAGCTATCTACGGAAACTGTACATAACTCATAAAAGTAAATACGCATTAAACTTCCCCGAAATATATCGGAATTCAACAGAGAGCTATAAACGCAAAACGATTATTTGAGGAGCCTCCAACCGCTAGTTAAGGTAGCTTACACATTCAAACGACTAAAGCGAGTTGTGGTATTGAAAATCGACGAATGATACTAAATGTAAAGTCCTAGTAGTGTGTTTTTAGATTTTAATGATCTATGATTGAAATGAATTCTGTTAGACCATGAAATGAATATTTTTTATACCTGTACATAAGTACAAAAGTACGAGTATTTAGCAAGCTAATAATATACATATTTATTTAATTATGTAAGTTGTAGCTAAGAATATACTTATTTAATTATGAAAGATGGATAACAAATTGATAAGATTTGTAGTCATGTCAATCGATCATTTAATGTAATAACGCTTTCCTTATTCTTCGGTTATAGCCCTCCATCTCTATTAGGTACATATGCAATTTGAAATCGCTACCGCTCATGATTGTATGCGGGGTTTAACAAAGCGATCGCGCCTTCCAATTAACGAGCGGATTTGTCAAACTAAACACAGCTCTGTTTATAGGTACCTATACACTCGCAAACAATTAAATGCTGAGAATTTGTGAATTTCCTACCTTTGGAAATGGGACGCAGTGTAGATAGGAAGGTACAGTATGCTAGCTCACTAAGCGCAACACATATACAGTGAGCCAAGAAAGTCTTTTACCAATTTCAAACCAAGTCCTATTTGGTTCTGAAAACGAACTTTTCTAAATTGGCTTTGTTCTGGGGTGTGCTGAGAGACTACTCTTGCTAAATAATATTTCATATCATGGGGATGTTAATTCATAATGTAAATTTTTGTGCTATTATTTTTCATATCAAAAATCATTTTTATGTAGCTTTAATGCTTAGTAAGCGGAGAAAACATGTGGACATACCTACGGTTACACTGCAACATTGGTCTGAAAATTACATCCTACCCTCAAAGTATGAAAGTGAACGAGTTAATTGATAAAAAGAGAGGCATGTATCTCGTAATTGCCGTGTTCGTATTGAAACGAGTTTTCTGTAGAGATAATAGGTACAATAAAGTATTATAGTGGCCCATGACTAAATCGTATTCGAGTACAAACGAGAGGGGTTACCAAGTATTCCTGTTTTAGGACTGAAGCGTTCGGTAACTAATGACGTAATGTTGTTATTGAGCAAATTAAGGCTTCGTTTATAAGGGTCTGCTTTAAGAACACGGTTGTTTACTGAAGAGAACTTTTTCATTCATTTCATTATTATGCAATTCAATAGACTGTTATAAAGAGGAGTTTCTCTTAGAGGTAATACAAAAGCATATTAAGGCGAGTAGTGCCCGTAAATTAGCGACTCGACTCGTATTAGTACGAATATCGCACAAAACTCAATAAAATACGGTTCATAACAGCGCGCAATGAAACGTGGCTGTTACGACAATCACTGCGTCTTTTGGTAGCGAAAATCGGGGAAAATAATACTTATGGACTCAATTGTTCGATTAAAAAACCCTATGCTTAGTTTATAGCTATCAAGTTGGCATGTCAATCGACGTATAAACTGATTAAATGTGGTTTAAAAGAGGATAGAGAATTAGCACCTTTTTGATTATTTTTTCAACGATTTCAATATATTTTTCTCCTGAAGTATAAGTACTAGAAATAAATGCTATGCTCAAAATGTTGTGTAGGTTTTGACAATTGGCCTTAAGTAGTAACTCTTAGAACTACATGCTAGTTTACATTTAGCGACTCGCCTTAAACGATAGTTTGATAATACAGCTGCTGTTAGCGAATGGACTAGATCAGGTTCAGTGAGAAGGAGTTATGTCCAACACAGAATTATGATGGTGAATGTAGCTTAAGCTAAAAATTCATAAATATTTTCGAAAATCTTTGGATAACCGATCAAACGAATTTGTTTCTGCAAACGGGGCTAAATGAAGCTCGTTTACGTCCAAATTATATTTTACCCTACAACTGCTTCGGACAATATTGTGAGCTAGCGCCAACAAGAAGCTATGCAAGAAACTCAGTCGCTATTGTCAGCCTTTTTTTAAGCCTTTGCCTGCCAAAGTAGACACAATGAAAAATATGTTGGTTAGGGGTCACAGATTACCGCCATAGCGTTTAATGTGAGTATTTTTACTTACCAAGATAAAATATACCTGTGCGAGCAGGGCAGTATTTAATTCCATTCATCTTTATCATTTCATTAAATAGTCATTATTATAGTAAATTTGTAATAACCTTTTTTCATTAAATTCATCTTGACATGCGATTTACATGTTTACTTTAATTGGAAAATAAACATTTTCTAGCATTGGAAATGCAAAAACAACTTAATAATATAAAAACCTAACCACAATAAGTTAAGTCATCTGGCAAAGGCGTTGCCAAAGATATACTGCCGTCATAAGGAGAAAAGACGTACCTATCTGACATTAAAAGAATCTAATAAAAAATACTGATTAAGTTGCGTCTTCTTTCACTGATTCCGATTATGAATGTAACTCAATAATTAGTAGTACTCAGTAATTTTCTTATGACTTGTCTTGTTATGTTACGCCTCAATTGTTTCCAGCTGAGTACATGGGTTTACTCACCTACTGTACATACTTGAAGCTAGGTATACCAACTGCATCAGAAAATTAATGCTACGATATTTCGTAGCAAAACCGCTACAGCCGTAGTGCTAATGTGCTCGTAGTCTCGTAGACCAGCATAGAAATTCCGTAGCACCGTCGTAGATGAAATTAGAGAATTGTATTTCTATTTTACTATTAGCAATACTAGTACTTACTCGTACAAAACCAGTACAAAAAAGTATTAGTAATAGTGATTGAAGTCGACAGCCAATGGTTCCTAGATAATTATTTTGGATTGTATGTAAGTATTCGTATTTATTTGTTTTTTTTTCTCTTGAATGTGGTAGTCATTTATCTAAAGTCCGTTTTTCTGTGCTTGTCCAATAGTGTAAACAGTTTTGTAGTGTATTTAAAAAAATACCTTGGTGTATAAAATCAACGAACAGTTAGAATGAAAAAGATTTTATGTTAAATGATTAACTACTATCGTAAGTATTTTTTTTTGTGTGTCTGATTTTGTAAATAATTATTTCGTTAAAATGGAATATTAAGATTGTTTACAAAATTAGACATTTCCAGAAAAACGGGCTATGTAGTCAAAGGTACCTTGTGCCTAGTACATTTAGTATATTTTGGTCATACTTTGTGTCGTGCGTGGGCAACAAATTTTATTGATTCATATATGATCAATAATAATTACAGACATTCTTTTCATTGATAAGTTTAACAACGTATCCATCTATAAATTTATATTTATTTTCATGAAAATCTGTTGGATTTTCAAATTGAATATTTAACCTTGGGTGATACTCGTACTATCGTATAATAAACTTCAAGGACCTTAAAGGAATGCCTGAGGGGCAGTTGAAGTTAGAGCTACCTTTCTGGACAATAGACCCAACTGTTTGTCCAAAAGAAACGGCCTATAATGTCGGGCCATAGTATTTGCGATCAATCTTACTTGTTAAGTTTATATAGATACTCTTTTTTGCTGTACACCATACAAAGAAGTTACAATTTGTGTTTACAGAAAGATGCACAATAGGCTAGTGTCCTGGGTCAAAAAAGATTATTCTATTTAGTCCGTCAGTTAGATTATCAAAAAATATTAGACCCATATTTTGTCTTTTGTCAATCAAACATAATATATGACGAAGATAAAGCGCATTAAAGTGAGCACGTGACGTCGCGCCTTGCTAAAAGTGTCGCAGGGCGTGACGTTACGCGGAACTTTAACGGGATATATCTTTATCCTTTTATGTTTGAATGATAAAAGAAAAAATACGTGTCCAATATTTTCGGTTAATCGAACTGACTTAGATTTTTTTAGGAAACTAGCCCATTTCGGTGCACAAAAATGCAAATTCAATCGGCGCTTGAATTGAAGCCGGCTTGTTACAAAAAGATACCGTGCATCCTCAGAGACGACCTGGTAAAGGTTGCAGGAAGCCGCTGGATATATGCCACTTCAAATCAGCCAATCTGGAAGTCATTGCGGGAGGCCTGTTCAGCTGAAATGATGATGATCCTCAGAGACTAGGTAACTATGTTTTTTTATTGGAATATAACGGCTTTGCTGGCTAGCCGCACTATGGGCACGCTTTCGTGTGAATTTGAGTCATCCGTAAATATAAAAACGATCCGGATCCTTCAAATTACTAAGGGAGTCCGCAAACTGGCTGCGTCTGTGATCAACTATGATTTACTCGTACCTTTAACATTCGTTCGAAAACGTACTGGTTATTTGACTTAGCTTTATTAAAACTCAGAATTAGGACACAACTATATTCAAATCTGTTCAGCAGTAGACTGCGCCAGTATCTACACTGATGTGCACTTGTAGACAAGGACTGCCTTGTCTTGCCTTTCGTCAAAACGCTACGCTAAACTAGAAGTATCCTCACGACTATTTAGTGGCCACACAGAACTATCTTTGTACTACTATAGCATCCGGTGCTTGGCAAAGGCTCGGACTTAATCACTAGGATCGTGGCGTGTTTTTTATTCCCCATTCCCTAAGGCTTTGTACCCAAGGTTTATTTGCGTTTCACATGATAGGCCCAGGTACTTACGTCTATGGCCGTGTCCCTGAACGTTGAGTACCGTGATCGTTATTTGAAGTTTCTGCCGTGGTCATCTCTATCTATGTGGATGGAATCTTGTCCATCAAGAAATATTAAGTATAGACTGCGCAACCCATTATAAGATTTATATTTATATAAGATATTTTTAGTGAACATCCTTATATTGCGTCCCACTCAAAATTTCCTTATGTTTTTCATTGTTTTTCCGGTCTTCCGTGGGTAAGTGGAACGCGAAAGCATAATGCTTCTCTCAGTTTATCTACTGCTTAACAACAAATTTGGCAGTCTAAGATAGTAATCGCTAAAGATTTTCATTTCTCCATTCTAAATAGTTATGTTGTATTTTTTCCATACCTTTAATAGAATTGCTGATCGGCTATTTTATACAAAAACTGTTCAGTGTTCCCATGCCCATAAACACTATTATTTTAATGATGATATTGTTCCTATAGAAAAAGTTGATGTATATGAACTGTAAAGTAGCGGTATAGAAGGAAGTCACAATAAATTAGGACCGCAAAACTTCTTAGGGCCTGATCCTGGTGCTCGAATAAAACCACTTTTTTTAGGGAACATCAAATTCTCAAAAACATTTTACGACCTCCGTAGCTGAGAGGCGAGCATATCGCACTTGATGTCGCTCTCGATCTCGAAAAACTAAGGATAAATTCTAAGGATAAGGATGAAGGATTAATTATTGTAATATTAGAAGCATTTTTCTGGAAACTAAATCATCTAACATAAATAGCTTTGACAAATGTTGTATGTAACATAATAAAATGCTTAATACATACTTGAAACAATACTTCGAACAAATGTTATTTCGGCCAAGCCAAGTTCGGTAATAAGATTTTCGAACAAATGAAACGTCGGGGTAACAATAAAATACGAATTGATAATAGGTCAACTGATATAGTGGCAAAGGTCATTTCGATGAAATGAAAAAAGGCCAAACAAAATTAGTCGAAAAGTTAATTACAAAAGTTACGGTAGACATATCTGGGAAAAAACAAATCATACGACTAGTCGTCCACTTACCCGTTAACGGGAATTTCCCAGACTCATCGCAAAGTCCGTCTGTTAGTTTCCTCAAAGGCAGACTGAATTTAGATTAACATAAAACGATCTATCTGAGCCTGAAGTCTGTCTCGATTCTGAAACGAGTTCTCATTTCATAGTATTTAGGATTCCGTTTTAACCTTTCAATGCTAATAGTGCTTACTGTATTATCAGACACAAATAGAGTTGGAAGAATAATGTAAGACGACCGTTCTGTCTAGTCAGGCCAAAACAGTCGTTTCAAGTCAGCCGCAGGTTCGAATCCCGCTATGCAACGTTTGTGTGATGAGCACGAACATTTGTACTCGTACATTATACATATGCCATCCGTGACTTAGGTAGTCACGGATGGCATATGTATGATGTACGAGTATATTCAAGATATTATTAAAATAACGCAAAACTTCTCAGGGGCTGATTCTGATGCTCAAATACAACAACTTTTTCCGTGGGACCAATATCGTATTGTCAAAAAAAAATATTGACGTTGCTATACAAATACAAACTGATGTCAGCTAGTCGCGGTTAGGTAAGGTAAAGTGTTATTTTTTGCGATTCCAATGTTGGAATTTTAGTTTTTTATTTTTTATTTTGGCAGTAGAATCACTTTCTTTTGTTTTACGTTATTTCATTAACACCTTGTATAAGTATGGCCTATCTCTGTAACTAGTCGTTATAATAAATATTGTGGCCTTGACATATCTTGCGGTAAAAGTCTTACGCCTAATTTAAATGAAGCGCTACTAAATTCAAGCACTCAACTAACGTCAACATTTTCATTACGCTCTTAAGTTTGAAGATTAGTAAATTTTTACCTTTATAAACTTAAATAAAAGATGGAATAAAAATTAAAATATGAATTATGTTTCTAAAATAGTGGCACTAGACGTGCGATGCTGACAGGCTAAACTTTATCCCGCCAAGTTCGTGCGCAATATCTAAATATCACTCTCATCATAATCATCACCATTTCAGCCATAGGACGTCCACTGTTAAACATAGGCGTCCTCTAGTGACTTCCAGATTGGCCGGTTGACCCGTTGACGGTTGGCCCGCATCCAGCGGCTTCCTGCAACCTTTACCAGGTCGTCTGTCCACCTTATAGGTGGCCGTCCTACGCTGCGCTTGCCGGTACGTGGCCTCCATTCCAGAACCCTTCTGCCCCGTCGGCCGTCAGTTCTACGTGCTATGTGCCCCGCCCACTGCCACTTCAGCTTGCTTATCCGTTGGGCTATGTCAGGAACTTTTGTTCGTTTACGAATCTCCTCATTCCTGAGTCGATCTCGCAAAGTAACACCGAGCATAGCCTTTTCTATAGCACGTAATACCACTCTGACCTGATATAAATAAAGCTTTCTGTAAATAGGTCTGAATTAAGCTCTTTTACAATAAAGGCAGACAACTTACGTAGCCGAGAGGCGAGCACGCCGGACTTGGCGTCGCCATCTCTTAGGTCCCGGGTTCGATTGCTGGTAGGGGCAATGTAGAAAACAAACTTTTCTATATTGTCTAGGGTCTGGGTGGTGTGGTACCGTCGTTGTTTCAGATTTATCTATCACTATATAGTGCTTTAGCTACTTGCTTTAGGACCAGAGTTATGTATGTGATGTGTTCCAATATTTATTAATACAGAGGAGACAGTGAGGTCAAAGTAGCTAAAGTGATCATGAACTTAAATAACCAGTATT
Source organism: Anania hortulata (assembly GCA_963576865.1). Lineage (NCBI taxonomy): Eukaryota > Metazoa > Arthropoda > Insecta > Lepidoptera > Crambidae > Anania > Anania hortulata. The sequence continues at coordinate 11,261,240 of OY756405.1, read as the reverse complement.
ATCCAAAAATTTATGCATAGCCTTTAGATAATTTCTATGTTTTATTATATAGTAGCCAGTGAAATATTCAAATCACATGTCTAAAACTTTAGCCAACTTAATGAATGACAAGGGTCTGCCTATAAATCTTAAACGGTAGCGAAATGGCGGTTTTACATTGTCTAGACTCTGAAACCTTTTCTCAAAGTCACAGGTCAACAAATCCTTGAATAAAACAGGCTTCAGGCAGCCGTCTACCCAGTCTATCGCTCTCCTGGGCCCTAATCTGTGTTCCGCCGATCTTATAAGTGCATAGCACGCATCTAGGGTTGTCGATCTAGACGGTCGGATATTTAGACTATTAAAAACAGTGGACTGTTTTGTTAGTACAAAATGTCAAGTTTTTTTTACCGATTTTCTACGTAGGGTGTAATATTTTGGGGTATTTGGATTGGATTCCCGATTTTTAAAGAATTGGCTCTAGTCGGGGTGCTAGCTGCTATAGTGATATTAATAGTTCGATTACTTTAGAAATTTCTTATGTAATATTATAATATTTCTGTGTAATTAACTGTATTACTTTTAATAACTTTTGATAAAATTTGGTAAATTAACATTCAAAGAGTATTGATTCACCGAGACAAGGTAAATACAGTAATGATTAGTAATTGATTTATAGCTTTACTGATTAAGTTAGGTAAGTAATCATATTGAATTTTTTCAATTTTTTAATTTAGTCAAATTAAAAAACATTAAGGAATTAACCCTTTCTAAAAGTAGCAACCCTACACGCATCGATCGCACACACACGCGGACACGCAGACAGAGACAAATAGAACAAAATGCATCCCTCACGAGACAACAAAGAGTCTGCGAACGAACACAACTGTATCATCCGCCATTCAATTATCACCTCTATTAGTATACGAATAAGGATACATTTACGCAGACAGGAAGAGATGTGTTAAGTGAAGTTTAGACTTAATTGCGTTTACGGATTTCACGGTAGAAATGTCGGGGGTTTTGTTCCGTTTTTAATTTAGCGGGATGTTTATTACAAAAATAACGATGACTCAAATGTATACTTAAAGGTTATAGTTAATTAACTAGCTGTGCCTGTGGAGATATATGCGTCAAATACGTATAGTAAATAAATAATAGGTTGTTTCCACATTCAAAATTAGCAAGGGAATTTTAGATTTATATTGCCGTCTATCTTACATCCTTCGGGAAATATGCATTTGTCTTGTTAAAAAGTACCAGTGTCGGTTTATTCTATGTATTTATCAAAACATTTTATTATTTTGACTACCTTCGTAGCCGAGAGGCGAGTATACCGGACTTGGTGTCACTATATCTGAGGTTCCGGGTTGGATTCCCGGTCGGGTCAATATAGAAAAATAACTTTTCTATATTGTCTCGGGTCTGGGTGTTGTGGTACCGACGTTGTTTCTGATTTCTGTAACTCAAGTGCTTTGGCTACTTACCATAGGATCAGAGCAATGTATGTGATGTTGTCCAATATTTATATTTATATTTAAAGCGGTGAACTGTAGTGGCTGGTCGTAACATTTTTTTTCTTTTTTTTCCAAGAAGGTGGAGCGACGATATACACTGCTGCAGCAGATGGAAAAGAAGAGGATCGGGCTCAGCGGCGTGCATTTAGAGAGGCACATGCCAAACAGAGGACTGACGTGGTCGTGATTATGAAATTGAATGTAGTTCCGGAGATCCTAGCCACAAGCCACAAGTGGCTGCGTCTGTGGCTTGTGGCGACGTTTGGTAGCTGTCGCGTGTGACCCGTGTGCGGCGAGAGTTTACATCCAAACAAACTTTATCTCTTTGTAATATTAGTATAGATTGTTGAATATGAAAAAAAAAACTTTTTTTAAGTTTTAGCTAAAGGTAATTATTTTAAGAGCATATTCGCAACGATCCCTTGAGTTTGTCAACTAGACCGTTTCTCAAGAGGTTAACATAAATATCAACACATAATGGAATTTTAAAACTTAAAACATCCTTTTACTACATCGATAAGAACGCTTTAAGCGACTACTTATTGTGATCGTGTATAGACGTAGCTGGAATTTCTTTTCAGTTTTTTTATGATTCTAACGAAGTAGATAATGGAATAAAAAATTGTCGGAAGAACTCGAAATGAAAGATCAACTTTCCTTCACAATTGTAAAAATCTTCAAACACAAAGTACGACGGTGTATCCAGAGTTTGTAATTAAAAATCTCAGAAGCCAATTAAACTTGCCCGGCCCCGATTCAGTAATGAATCGCGGAAAATCAAACTTCGGTATTGTGGAGGTGTACTTTGTCTCCGTCCGAGGTCTGAGTGGCTATCGACCTATTTAATAATATAATATATATTATATTATAAGTATAATAATATAGTCAAAAGTTAGTAATAAAACTGGCGCCTAACCTGTATCAATTTACGATACGCATATGACCGGTTTTTATTTTATTTATCCACTTTTACAGAAAGATGTATAATCGTGATTTGACTCCAAATGGAGGTAAGTTTGATGATCTACATATATTGTTCGTATCGTAGGTAGTAAGATGTTATTTGCGTAACGTTTCTAGCAATGTCAGCAACATTGTTATTGTGGATCGAAAGCCGCAGTGTTTGTGATGTCGCCGACATGACGCCGACGCGCGACATGCATGGCCTTTTGTTTCACTGCGCGTGGAGTGATGAAGCGCGTTTCCATAACGTATTTCAGTGTTTAATAATAACAAACTAGCAGTGAGTGAGCATAACTGAAAATGATGATCAACAACATTGACAACCATTCGAATATTTACTTCATGTCTCATTTAAGCTAGGCGAGGTATTACAATCTAGGTAGAGGTAACTATATTGTTTGTTAGAGAAGACATCCAACGCCCCGGTAATCGATACGGTGGACTGGTTAAACAAGCCTTTAATAAATAAAGACCGCGATAATTTTACGAAGAAACCTAGAATAAAACTTCGTCGCAGTTGTAAAAATTATCAAGCTACTCCATTTAAATGACAAAATAAAATAAAAATACCACTAAATAACAGCCTGAAGCGGGACTTAGAGGACAGCCGTTCACGTATGTTCTGTGGCATTTTATTGTAACGCGTGGTCAATGAATAAGATTATTCTCCGTACCTATAAATTATGGCCATTTGCGGGTAATTCGTTAACTCCGTGCCGCTCCGCTACTCAGAGCGGAAAGCATAATAAATGAATACCACTAAACTGTTACTTCTGACAATATTCTCTCGCCAAAAATAGTTTAAAAAAAGAGGTTGGCATTCAAATGGTCATAAAAAGCTTAGACACATATTTTGTACGCTTTAACAACGACTTGTCAAGGGTTTCATCATCATCATCAGCCTTTATAGGTCAACTGCTAAACATAGGCCTGCCCTATAGAACTCCACAGCGAGCAGCTCTGGACCGCAGCTTCTCGCAACCTTGACTAGGTCGCCAGTCCACTGGGTGGGAGGCATGCCTACGCTGCGTCTTCCAGTTCGTGGTCGCCACTTCAGAACAAGTCAAGGGTTTAAATTTGTTATAAATTGTCGGTCGATAAGTCTACTCGTGGTACAATGGAAACTTGCACTTTAGTTAAGCACAATTTTACACATCGATCTAGCCCGGAGCTTAATTAACCTGAGCCTAAATACATCTCGCTTAATTGGCGCCGTGTTTCGCTTGTATGATTAATTAAATCGTCAGTTTTGTACACGCGAACTGTCCAAACAAATTAAGTTACCGTGCAAAAATGATTTGGGAATGGACACAGCAACATTGGTTATCAGATTTTCAATTACGGTAAAATTAAAATACTCTACGAATTCGGGGTATTGGCAATCCCCCCCAAAGATAGGTCATTGGATGTAGGCCTATGTTCAGCAGTGGAAGTCCTATGGCTGAAATGATGAATGATGATGACCCATGCAACAGGCGTTAGCTGAGACGACATACACTAGGTGTTATCGAGGTAGTAAGTAGGAAACCAACCAATCGGCTAATCGGGGAGTTATGAGGCCTATGTTCAGCAGTGGACGTCCTATGGCTGAAATGGTGATGGTAATGATGAAGTAGAAAAGAGCTTAACTTCCCGACTGCACCACCTGCTGCTGCTGATACCTAGGGCACCTCGTCCCCATGCGTCAGTGTCTGTCGCCCCTCATGAGTATAGCATACAGACTTGACGTGCTAGCTAGCTAGTGCTAGCTAGTGTAATTAAATAGGGGCTAACAGTTGTTCCTTTGCTAACAGCTCATGTTTTGTGTCACTTTTTTTATCGTCAGGAAAATGCTGTGTTGGGACTCCAGGCTTCGAAACGAGGCCCACCTACCTACTGAAAAAATCTGACGACATCCTCCGGTGCCAGTGGTGGACGAAAACCACTGTAGAATCCCCCCTAAAGTTTCACTACACTTTTGTATTATGTACAGGACAAATCAATCCTCAATTTTATCTATGAGCATTTTTTGACTGTTGATTAAGATCGGGTAAATTTAAATAATTTACTAGAACTAGAACTAGCTGTTGCCTGCAACTTCGTTTGCGTGTTCTTCAGTTTATTCATATAACAATCACTGCGTTACTTTTTTAATTTTTTCTTCCAAAAAAACCTTCTCCTGACAATAATTAGCACAATAAAAAAAGAATTAGCGAAATCGTTCCATCCATTCACGCTTGATGCGATGACTAAGGGAGATTCATGGGCCTTAAGTCTCAGTGCTAGTGATTATCTATTCTGTGATAGTTGAGTAAAACGGTGATAGGCCATGCAGATTAGTGTGCAAAGCTCTGTCACCGATTCGCCAGAGCTAGAGCTAGAGATTCAATGTTGAGCAGGATGCTCTGAGTCTGGTTGGCAAGGGCTTTTTAAATGTTTAAAATCGCTCACTTTTAAAAGGCAGTAAACAAAGACCTAACCTCAAAAGCAACACTCCATCCTTCGAACTTTATTATGTGACCTGTAAATTTCATTAGTGTTTCTACTAAAAGCATTTCAAGTAGTGTGAGTTGGCAAGTAATTTATGTGTCTGAGAAATTTCCCCTCGCCCCCGACTCGGAAACATTTTGTTCGAAGCATCGGTAATGCAATAAAATGCAGACAGACCGCCGTAGCACGTAAACTGCTGCGGGAAACTGTTGAAGGTCCTGTTCTGAATTGACAGCAGCAGTTACTTGACTTTGTAGACCGCCTTGTCTAGTGGTTAGCGCTCCACAGTTTTTTGGTCTTGGATGTATATCATATTTAAGTATGTTTATCTGTTATCTTATCGCCCTAGTTCAAGCTCTGTTTAATTTGGGGCTAGATAATTAATGTGATTGTTAGAAAAAAAACTTTATTATCTTTTTACTTAAAATAATCTTTTGCAATTGTATTTCTAGAATTTAGGCTCCAGAGCCTAACATGAAGTTTTTTTTTTATGTTAGTGATTTATGAGTTTTTCAGTGAACACAAAATTTTCAATCGTTTTGAAGTAATGTTCCTGGTGAGCTAAAATTTTGCGAATTCAATCCTGGGTCCCAAAGAGAGAGTTATTGTATTAGCGCAATAAGATTCCCCCTTTAAAAGGAAGTTAACGAATAATCTGTGTAATTAAATATATTTTTTTAAATCTATTTCAAACGTGCACAGTTACGTTTCGAACAGGGAAGTCGCCGCCACAAGCTCGCCACAGGTGTCGATCGATGCGACGCGACGGCTCCGCCACACCGCGCCACGCACTACCTACCGCCTACCTACAGCAAAGACTAAGTTATACCAGATGCAGAAGGCTTACATAACCAAAACTGCACTTTACTTATTACCTACACTTACCACTACCTACACCAAAGACTAAATTATAAGATGCAGAAGGCAAACATAACTAAAACAGCACCATTCACAACCTACAGTCACTACCACCTACTTTCAGCAAAGACTATAGAGTGACATAATGAGACCTGAAAAAGCTGTCCGCGTGGAGTATTGTTCACATAAAAGTATTTGCCTTCGACACGAAATGAAGAAGAAGAATATGAGACCTTACTGTACGCGGAAACTCATTGAAAAATACATTACCATAAGTCATGATTTTAAAAAAATAACTTAACAAATGTTTTCCTCGGGAATATAATTTTATATGCCGATGACAAACATTACGAACCTGTGTCGTAATACCTATAATTACCAGATGATAAGATGCAGAAGGCAATGCCGTTGAAACTGCGCCATTCTCTACCTACAGTTACCACCTACCTTTAACAGAGACTAATACCTGATGCAGAAGGCAATAACAATGAAACTGCGCCATTCTCTACGTATAGTTACCACCTACGTTTAACAAAGACTAATAGTAGATGCAAAAGGCAATCACAGTGAAACTGCGCCATTCTCTACCTATAGTTACCACCTACCTACAACAAAGACTAATACAGATGCAGAAGGGAATCATACCGAACCTGTGTCATTACTACCTACAGTCAACACTAAAAATACTATAGTCTTATAACTATGTGTAGACCCTTTGTTCTATAGGAACAACATCAAAATCTCGAAAAAAATAGCCTGTGTTCTTCCCCCAATTCGCGTTCCACTTACCCGCGGTGAACCGGAAAAACAATGGAAAACAATCGAAAATTTGTTATAAAACTGTTCTGAATCAGGGGCCTGGCTGGTCCGAGTGGCTTTTTCAGTTATGACCTAAAGAAACTCCCTGCAGCTTCTGCACAGAGGGTTGATAACGTCAGACGCATGCAAACCAATAGGTCTAGGAAATCAATCTATGATTTCAGCCGATCTGAGGGCCTAGTGTGTTTTTTTAGTTTAGTTTTTAGTGTTCACAGTGTCGCCTCTATAGTATCATCAGAAGCTATTGAGTAAAACTCGAAATAGGCTGCCAGATCTTCAGAGGAAACACTTCACAAATTTCTGCCAACAATCAAAATCTTTTGCTCATCGTGGTTTTCTTAAAGTCTGTGTTCAGAATCAAATCTTCTCATCCATTCCCATCTCAGTAGATAGAAATACGAATAAATATTGGTCGTTAAAATCTCGGTGATTGTATGTAAACAACTCCGGGCTCCGATCTCGAAAAATTGGGTTTGAGTACTTTGAGTTCGATTCCCATTCCGAGGTGGAACGGGAAACGTTGATGAGATTCGTTGTGTCAACACGAAGTACACCGCGCAACGTAAGAAAGACCGAGAATCATTTTCGCTTTAGAAGATTGGGTAAATAATTAATAATTGTCTGAATATTGTGAGCTGTATGACGGCAACTCATAATGTGTCTTGGTTTTTGACAAGACGGATGTTTGAAATCAAAGTTATTACTAGTTAGTAGGTACTATGGCATTGACTGACGTTACCACAGTACATACTAAACTGTCTTAACAATTTCTTTTGGAAAACTTTCCAATAGATGTAATAATACCCATATAAGTGATTTTGCTGAAACAAATTAGATCCATATTTGGAACAACCTCCTCAGTCACAGGTTATACAACATGAGGGCATATGATTCCTAGAAAAACTACCTACTATTCTTTCCCAATTATTTTGCATATTATTTAGTCCAAAATCACCACCCACCCTATTTAAAAGAGCGCTTTAAATTTCTGCAGACATTGCTGCATTAATTATTATACGCAGTCGTTTACTGTCCAGTCTATTTGCCTCTGGAATTCCCTACCCTTAACAATCAGAAGATCGGAATCGATTGCTATTTTTAAAAATCGGCTTAAAGCACACTTTCTTTCTTTTTGAAACAAACTGCCTTCATATCTTAGAATATTACTGGTCACTGTTGGTCTCGACATTTCCTCTATCAAGTAGTATTAAGTATATCTAGTGTATGTATTTATATATCATTGTTATATATTTATGTATACGTCTATGCTATAAATTTTGCAATCCTATTTCTAGCAGGTAAATTTAAGAATTATAAGAACTCTGCACCACCTTCCCCTCTCTTTATTGGTTGTCCTCTACCTAAAGGTTGCCTGGAAGAGATCGCTATTAGCAATACGACCGCCTAAATTGTACGTTTTTCTGTAAAAATCATGTGTAATTTACTTGTATGGTGTGCAATAATGAGAATCTATCTATCTACGTTTTCAAAATCGAAATCGCGAAAAAACTTTACCCTTCCATACTAAGCTATCCCATTATCATGTTACCTTGACTATAATGCTTGGGGTATTTAAACATTTCATTTGCGATTTCAGTGTCGGTCCTATAATATAAAAAATATAACATGATATTTGTGGCAACATTTTAGATAATTCTGTTCAGCCTTCTCATTCAACATTCCAACTTTCAACAGTACGCTTCCGAGCTTCCTTAAGCTTCGCCAGTTCGCCCCAGCACTAACAGTCTCCCGAGAGTGTTTAAAGACCGTTGGGAGTTTGGGCCACTGCTGCGACATAGGGTGCAACTCCGAATAGTGACTTTTTCCTGTCTCCATCATCATCAACATTTTAGCCATAAGCTGCTGAACATAGGCCTCCCCTAATGCTTTCAGATCAGGCAGTTGGAAGCTTTTAGGGGCTTCCTGCAACTTTCACCAGTCTACCAGTCGTTTCGTTCGTGGCTGGCTGCGCTTGCCGGTACGTGGCTGTCTTATAACACGCGCTCGCTGGTATACCCATCTTGAGACATCCTGTATGTATACGGCCACTATAAAATTTAATAACCAGAAAATACGGTGTTACGGTTTTAAGAAACCCTTAATACGTGATTCCGACTCGCATCTGGCGGGTTTTTCATCCTAGTTAAAGATCTGTAAATAAGAAAGGTCGCGGCAGATTGCTTCAGACATCCGCTACTTTTACTATCGATAAAACTGAAGTGGTTTGAGTCGATAAACAAGTACGTAGAGGTCTTAGGGCGGTTTATGACCTTGGATACAAATAGTGGTGTCCAACAATTGTCACTAGTATCGATAGGTGGTATGATAAAATACAATAGATTATAAAAACGGCTAAGTGCCAGTCGAAGTATCTATTTAGTAGTTGTTTTTACATGTGTTTTTTATAAAATACATTCTTGTCGAACAATAACTCCTAAACGCAAGAGTTCGTAAATTAGCCGAACTCAGAATTTTTCTTCCTCTAAGGGCCGACTTTTAATTGTGTTAAAAAGTCAATTTTATTTGTCGAATAATGTTATCTGGCGATTGAAAAATCGGCCCTAAGAGATATACACTGTTCATCACAAAAATCGGCCCATATCCGATACAAAGAGGGTTGGCCGATTTTCTGATGACCATGACCAGAATAGTTGTCACTGGTTATGATTAGCTTATGTACGCAATGAAAATGAACATCTCCAAGCTGTGCCAGCCACCTAGCCCGGTGGTATAACAATTTATATTCGTATGTTGCTCGAGTATCGATGGAATATCGACTCTCTAGTGACATCACTAGATACAACTTTATTCGGCCAAATTGGCGATACCTCAAAAGGTCACGTCACCTTGCCATCCGTCGTAAAAAGTGCGGAGCGGGTTGCAAATTTAAAACGGACTCGCGTATTTTCGAGGAGAAAACTGTGACAGCCCTGATATACCGAGATCCCACCGTTGGTAACCCTACCTTATCGCCTACATAATAAAGTTGCTACTAACACATAATACATTCACTATTACACGTAGATAAGGATTCAAAGTTATTTTAAAATTAAAATAATTATTTTACACTTTAATAAAAAAAAAAACAAGTTAAAATATGATATTTGATAATAAAGTAGCATTATTACTATTTACCTACTTATTTATTACTGACTCTTTTTAAAATAAGTTGGTCTGCCTTAGCAGAACTTGGCTGCAGGTTGTATATAATCAATCAATAATCATGAAAAAGGTGGTTCTATCGCAGACTTACATGAGTTTTTTCGTAATAAATTGATTCTAAGGTATGGTATACAATAATCGCTGAAATAGACCGACAGATTAGCAAGCTAAAGTAGCAGTGGGTGGAGAAGTAGCACGTGGATGCCGGCCGATGTAGTAGACAGGTTCTAGAATGAAGGCCACATACTCAAAATCAAAAATCAAAATCATTTATTTTTGCAAATAGGCAATTAAAAGCACTTTTACACGTCCCAATTTTTTTTTTGCCCTACCACTGCTTCGGAACAATTTGTGGGCTGGTGCCGAGAAGAAGCAGCGCAAGAAACTCTGTCACTGTTGTCAGCCTCTTTTAAAAGTAATATTTGTACAAGTTTTGGTGCGAGCTAAGCAGTTTTAAATCCACACATTTTTATCATTTATATAATCACTAACGGTGTAGTAACCCTTTTTCTTTAAAATCATGTTAACATGTAATTTAAGTTCAAATACTGGCAACTAGTTCAGCAAGGGATTGTGGTCATTAATTAAAAATACGAATACATTTCCCCATGAATGAACTTCCTACCTTGTGCAATCTGAAATTTGGAACGACAAGTTTATCTTTATGCCGCGTATTATAGATATGTATGTCATTTTTCTTGGAAAATAAGTGCAGATTTTTGCAAACATACATAATATTTTCATAAATATATTTAGAAGCAACTGTAAGTATGTTAATTTCTTTAAATAGTGGTCTAAGGTTATAAATAGCCCGAACAGCCCTCTTTTGCAGTACAAAGATGGTTTTAATAATTGCAGCTGAGCCCCATAACAGTATTCCATATGACATTATACTGTGAAAATAGCTAAAATACACTAATCTTGCCGTTTCAACATCAGTCAATTGTCTTATCTTTCTCACAGCATAAGCGGCTGAACTAAGTCTCCCTGACAAAACCTCAATATGAGCACCCCATTGCAAACGGAAATCTAAAGTTATTCCTAAAAACGTAGTGGAATTTTTCGTATCTAGTCGTTCATCTTTTACAATAATATGCGTTGTGACCTCCCTTACATTAAACATTGTAAATTTTATGCATTTTGTTTTGTTTGCATTGAGCAAAAGATTGTTAGTACTAAACCAAAGCAACACAAGCAAGAGTGCATTATTCACATCGTCAAATGATTCTTGACCCTTTTTAATTTTGAAAATTAACGATGTATTATTCGCTAATAACACCATCTCACATAGGTCTTTTGTAAAGTAAGGAAGGTCATTTATGTATATAAAAAACAGTAGCCGTCCTAATATTGATCCTTGCGGTACACCCATAGTTAGAGGCGATCCTGAAGACTTAGCTTCATTAATACATACTTTTTGCGTTCTACCTGAGAGATAAGAGTTTATTAAATCTTAAGACTCGTTCGATACACCATAAAAGCACATACTGGCAAGCACAGCAGCCAATCTGGAAGCCATTAGAGGGAGGCCTATGTTCAGCAGTGGACTTCCAATGGCTGAAGTGATGATAATGAAGGTAAGGTACTCCGTACTGCACCAATAGTAGACGATGACCCATACTTGACAAAAAATCTTGCTGAGATACGTAAACACGGTGCAGCATTTCAGCTGAGAAAACAAATTACCATGACCTTTTACCGAAACTCATTTTGTATTCAGGTATTTTCGTAATTATATAACCTGATAGTGCCGTATTTCGCCTTAAACAAATTGGGTTCCAGGTTCGATTCCCGGTTCGGGTCGATTAAAAATACAATCTTTTTTAAATTGGTCACAGACCCTGTGTGTGCTGCGAGATACCTCTGGCAAAATTCATTGTATAGTAACTCTTTTATATAATACATAATTATTCTAGGCGAATGTTATTACTCGTATAAAACACAAGCACTACCACAAATCTCAGTAAATTTTATGATCAGGCTCAAAAACACGACATCTGTACAATCTTTTGAGCATCAACAACTTACTACGAGTTATTACAATCATACAAAAAAGCAGCTCTTTTTTGTTATCCTTGTAGTTAGTAGTTATAATTCTAGATGGCGTTTTTTGATAATCAGGCGCTGCTGGTCTCAACAGTCTGTTATCTTTACTGCTTAGAATACTACGAACTCTATTTACTACATAAAAATAAACAGTAAAAAATGCAATTATGACACACAATTTATTTAGGCACCAACCACTAACTTAGGTTCTTCGAATTTATCGTCTTAAGACATTTTTACGTAGAAATGCAATTAACTGTTTCAGCCGCTTTTGTAATTGACGACTCTGCGCGCATATTCCCCGTGATGAGCCGGTTGAATTGTTCATCATGTACCAACGCCGGTGGCCGTATCAAAATGTCTCCTCGTTTCGGGTAGGCGAACATCTTCCAGGGTATACCAACGTTCACAGGAGTTGTCTTGAACATTATTCGACATGATTTCATCAAATAACCTCCGTAACAAAGATGGTTCATGGTTTAAATATTTTCTCAAAATTGTTAAGCGAATGCGATGCAAATATTTAGTAATTTAGTCACGTCACGTCAGACGTCAGACAGACGTCAGTCAGTTCAGTCGTCACAATAATAACGTAGCGATACCATGGCGTTTTCTAAGTGCGTGGCTCTTGAGGCGGTGCGAGGAGAACTCGAATCAAATTGAATCGATTTCATAATTGCTCTTGGCTGTGGGTGGAGCCTTACTACAGCTTCACTGTCACACACGGGACAGGAATACAGCAGGAATAGATGTGCAAGTGCAGAATACACTTACTGCATAAGTGGGTGTACAAGTCTGACCTCATGCCAAATAACTTAAATATTAAATAAAACAACTATTATTTATCTATATTAAATAAAACATTGCTCATTTTAATAAATTCCTCTCTCAGACGACCATCAATTGGACTGTTATTGGTGCCAACTAGTGTTGCCATTTGCCAGGTGGGGAAATTGAAAAGGTGGTGGCCTCGAAAAACGCGGATTACTGTGTATAAGGTAGTTTTACTTCATACCACTGTAAAATTGCAAGTTTTTCGATTTAAGGGAAGGAACTTTACATTTTGTGTGTCTCGGAAACTAAATTTGACAAATTTAATCGAAATATACTACTAAATAAATTATAAACACTGACTACAAATGGCGAAAAACATGTACCGATATCATTTAATTTCGTGGACGTTCAAACCGTAAACCGCGTCAAAATGGTATCCCACCCATCCAAAATTAATTCAACGTCGTACGTAACCATTTAGTATCCAGCAGTCAGATACGATCACGTGACAAAGTGAGTTAGATAGTGACAGAACGACAGGCTACGTACCTTTTTATGTGGCTTGCTGTTCAAGGTGAATCTCCGTAATCAGTCAAGAAAAAAAAGGCATGTATGTATGTCGCGGAATGGCAATGGCATGTATGAAGGGGGATGCCTACACAAAAAAGCGGGGAAAAAGCGATAAAACGGTGTATCTGAAAACAATGGCACCAACCGCCAAAAGCTCTTAATTCAAGAAATAGTGTCGCGACTTACGATTTGAACAAATGCATAATGTAAAATCGTTATAATCTGAGTATCAAATCACATTGATCGATTCTAAAAAGCATTACACTTGAATCGGATTCGGGACATTTGATGGAGCGTGCATCCCTATTTTATAATGTCACTGATGTCAGTTATCAAACGTCAAATTTTATCAATGGCTGCCAGTGCTGCCAACTTAGGTGATTTCTCGCCTTTTAGGCTATCTCGAACGGTATTGGGGCGAACAAAAATTGCGATTGGCGACTGGTCGCCGTTTAGGTTACTTTGGGAACAAAAAGGTGCGACATAATTTCGTAGTAAATAAAGTTGTAAAAACGTATGTAGGCACTCAATGAAACGTATGTATTTGTGACAAATAGTTGCGTTGGCCGAACCTCTGCTGCCATGTCAGCGATGTTCATGAATAATTTTTAAAATGAGATGGAGTTGATAAAAGAAGAAAACTGCAAAAACAATATTAAAACTTTAAAAAGTAGCATTTTAGACTATCTGACTTAAAATTAGGCGATTTTAAGCTACTTTATAGGAAAAAAGAAAAACGAATTTAGGCTACTTAGCGCCAAATTTCTGGCGACTTGGACCGGTCTGGAGTTGGCAACACTGATGGCTGCCTGCCAGCTGCGCTGTGCTGCTTTCTTGTCAAAGATTGATACATTTCAAGTTTAACCGATTTCAAATAAATTGAGTTTGTGTTGTGTAATTTTTTAATACGATCACGTATTGAAAAGATAGAAACTATGTCCTTTTCTTTTGGGACACCGTCGAGTGCCCCAGCTACCACTGGGCTTGGGGGAGGAGGATTTAGTTTTGGCGCGGCCAAGTGAGTATACCTTTTTGTTGATATTATTTCCATTTCTTAATAGTTTTACCAAAAAAAAAGTGTGGTTTAGGTAGCGCGACCTTTTTAAAGTTACCGAAAAAAGTGAACTCTGAAAAATGATACTGCCAATCCAAAAATAACCTCAAACTGCTACAACTTGTGTAAATTTTTATTAGGTATATTTTTCTGGATTTTACGTGCACACTTGGAGTTAATGTTAACTTAGATTCCAATATAATTCACTAAATTCTATTTTCTATAGACCAGCAACACCCGGTTTTGGTTTAACCGCCACTTCGCAGCCGTCCACTGGGCTTTTTGGGACAACACCAGCGACCTCCGCGTCGACATTCGGCAGTACCGCATCTGCGTTCGGGACCACCGCAACACCAGCGTTTGGTTCCACCAACACTGCCTTTGGCGCCACTTCTAGTGCGCCAGCCTTTGGTGCGACTACAACACCCAGTTTTGGATCAACACCTGCATTTGGAGGTGCACCTACGTTTGGAGCCGCTTCAACTGCCCCTACCTTTGGGGCCACATCAACACCAGCCTTTGGTTAGTATGCTTTTTCTCACTTTAACCTGTTGTCTTGTGCAAACAAGATACAATGTAAGTTTATTGTTACATGCACAAATCTGTCCTGTCCCCAAGTATAATGGTTAAGATTAATGTATTATAAATTTAATGGTTGTATAAAAACAATCCACGCATTCTTGAGCGAACATCCATGAGGCGCTACAGAAGTGAGGCAGCCCCAACAGAACCCAGAAACCATTATTGTATTGGAGCTCACCCACAGATTATTTGTGTAGAAAAATGTGCAAAATGCCCTGAACAGGGTGATTTCGACATCTATTGAACAGCAAGCATTTAAGTAGTACGGAGGCCTATCCCAGAAAGCATACCGAGTTCATAGATAGTTTGAACTTGTATGTATTTCATGTTGTCATTTACTCGGCTTAATAAAGGCTTGTTTGTTAAAAAAAAGTCATCTCTATGCTGTTGTATAATTTAAAAAACAAACTATTTAATAGGATCTACAACAACACCTGCCTTTGGTGCCACCACCACACCAGCGTTTGGTACAACAAGCACTCCTGCCTTTGGATCCACAGGCCTTGGCACAGGTGGCCTTAACTTTGGAGGTGCTAGCACTTCTACTGCTGCGGGTAAGATATATTAACTGATTCTATTGTTATGCGGTCTCATGAGACCGCTTGGATGTTAATGGGTTAAACGTTTCTAAATTGTTGTGTAACAAATATGACTTAGCTTATTTCACTCCACTTGCATTCTGTTTCAATCAGCTAGTGTCAATTTGTTACAGAAAGACATTATCTTTCCTATGTTATTGTGTCCTTTCTGAATTACAAAGTAGCTAATCAATTAATAATATTTTATCGAATCCAGAACATAAATCATCTGCTGTATGCCAAATTTTTTACCAAATATGTTTATCTGTTGATGCATGATTTAAATTTTTAGAACAGATAATAGGTGTTTTTTTATATATTTTATATTAGATAAAAATTCGTAAGACTAGAATAATTAAATATTTAATGTTAATGCATCACAATATAAAATTTACTTTTTTGTCTTGTTACTTTGTTGTTACAAAGTAAATTAACAGGTTTGCCCTGCTTATACTCTTTGCAACTGTTTCTATATTATGTTTCTTAATTTCAACTTGCCCAATTTACTTACAGCAGCCGGAGACCTTCCATGATTGCACCATAAGTTTTTTTTTGCCTGTTAATAATTCAAATTGCACTTAACCATGTTTTTGGAAAAAACAATATATGTATATGTTTTTTTTATTTGTTATCTAGTTCCAACATTTGGAGCGACAACCACAACAGCAGCAAGTACTGGCCTAGGTGGTTTAGGCGGCTTCAGTTTTGGAGGGACAACGGCGTCTGGAGGACTTTGGGGAAGCACAAGTACCGCTACTACATCGTCCAGCTTTTTTGGTTAGTGATCTATGTTGATTATATAAAGATGGTGCCCGGTAAGGTCGAAACAAATAGTAGGTGTAGGTGTTTCAGTTTAAATGTTGATAACCCAATTTAATACCGTTTCTAATAAGTACTTGTATCTACCTCCACCTTTGAAACGTACGCCAATCGATAGAGAAAATAATTACAAACAACAAATACTCTTTGACAAAATGTCGTAAATGATATACTTTGTTCAGAATTTCAGTTTGAAAATGTAATATTTATATATCGGATTTAATTTGGTGTTACCACTTGTACTTATAGTTACTCTCCAAGTAAGCTTACTAAAGCTAAGTTTTTCTTATGAGATTAAAAAGGAGACAGCTTACAAAAATTACACTAAAAGACTGTATAATATTATAGCATCCAAATTCTTTTTTTGTTTGGGCAACGGGATTAAACTTTGAGGTGCTAGTACGCCCCAATTGGTTTTATCAGTTGCCTAATAATTAATCTACCATTCTTTCCAGCAACATGTATCCACACCAAAGCTCTCCTTACAATAGTCCCTTCGTGCCTATCACCCAAACCTTCCAAATGCTGCCTCTAGTTCATCTCGAACACAGTCCTAAGCCCACATTCGAACTGAGTCCGATAGCCGGTGTCCCTTGCTATACAACTATGAGTCATAAAAGAGACTGTTATAGAACTGTTTCGCCATCTTGTGGTGAGATATACTTTATGATGAGTTTTTGTAGACTTAGAGCCTTTTAAAATTACGTCAAGTAGCTCTAATTTAACTATCAAAATATAGTGCGATTGATTATTAAATACCATTCAGTATAAATATTAGGAAAATACTTTAATCATCAGGTAATTTTTAATTTACGATAGTGAAATTGGCCCTTAGATTTATCTTTTGTTGTTATTTATATGGAATCCATATGTGTCCTGTCCTTGTACATGCCAAAGGCCTTGTAATCCAGAAGGATAGGGTGTGTGAAAATCAATTTTGGTTGATTATTAACCTTGTTTTTAACTCATTATAGATTAATTAGTTAGTAAAATATCATTACAGCAATAATGGTTATTGATTAGATTAGTTGGTGCTAGCTATTTCCACTCCACTTACACATCCTTTTGAAACTATGTTTAATTAAAATAAACTTGGTTGATAAATATATAATTTAATTTTTTGTTGGTTGAATAAAAAAACAGCTTCTCTCCTATTCCCTTTGGTGGAATCTCTAATGCTTTATTTAGGCTAAATCTTTTTTTAGATTCAATTTCAAATGTACCATTTACACAAACCAAGGTGTGCGCTATGTGGTTCCTCCCGGTCGATACACCTCTCACGTCCAGAAAACCACTCAAGGGTCTTACACACTTTGTAAACAAAAACATTGGACTATAGAAAACAATGATGGCCTTTTTATAAGAATAGGACTGGATCTTACATTGTATCATATACTCGTATAAACATATAATTTATATTGTATGAGTAATAGGTTTATTGACAAATTAGAATTAAATAGTTATCCTATTTACAGTGTCTTGGTTTGGGTTGCTGCTTTTTGTAGTTTCATTAATTTTGTATATTTATTTTAATCAAAATTTTATTGTTTTATTTTTAATTGACTTATTTCAATTGGCTTTTATAGGTGCGAAATTAGGAACAACAACTGTGACGGGTACACAACCATCGACATTAGGTAATTTACAGAAGGTTTTAATTTGTTTTTATACTTTTACAAACATTTTATATTTACGCGATCTATTACGGTTTTAGGGTAATTTGGTTTTTACAATAGGCATAAAAATTAGTATTTGACACAACTGACGTCAGCATGAGAGTAATTATTCAGGCATAATAGCACATTTTTAACGTTTAAATAAATTATACAGGTACCACGAGCCTTGGGCTAGGCGGTGTGGCGCCCACCACTGGCACAGGAAACGCAGCTGATGTTAAAAGTAAGTAAATACTTTGAACGTCGATATACGCAGCGTAAATTGAATAACGCTAAAAAAAAGTAATGACTGACTCTCTTTAATTAAAAAAAATATCAGCATCTAAAATAATACTGCCATATAAATCGGATACAAACTGATCGAACATCCAAGGCGAAAGATACAGAAAAAGGAGATTTTGCTGTTGTCTAATTGACGTTATGTCAAAATGACGGTCGATAATGGAGCTACAATATCTTTTGGGGCTTACGGTCTATATAAAAATATGTAAATATGCGCCATTAAAAACTGTATGTTTCGGTCTCGATACCAGACAGTGAATTTTACCAGAAGCGCCTCCCAGTTAAGTACACCCAAGCTGAAGCCAATTTAGGAAAGTTCGTTGGACCCTAATCGGGAAACGAATCAAGGCAAGTCGTAGTGGCATGACTACGTCAATAAAGTCGTCTATTAATTAATTAAAAATAGATAAGTAATAAATAATATTTTCAGGTGAGCCACCAAAACAGCAGAAGCTGCCCAATGAAATATCCACCACCATAGACACTTTCAAGGAGTTTGTCAAGAAACAGAAGTCTCTAAGCTCTGATGTCATGAGAGTCTCCATCAAGCCTTTGCACAAAGTGAGTAAACTTCATATTTCTTCGAATAACCTAGCGCGTTCATTATGGACCTCCGCGAATTCTTAATTGATGCGCTCCTATAATATTTTTTTTTTTGCCACACGTAACGAAAGAAAATTAGGTGGGCTTTGGGCTATCAGTGGAACTGTGGAAGTAATTCAAATAGTTATAAGAAGACATACCTACTGTGAACCGAGATATATCTTATATATAAAATTCTCGTGTCACAATGTTCGTTCCCGTACTCCTCCGAAACGGCTTGACCGATTCTCATGAAATTTTGTGAGCATATTGAGTAGGTCTGAGAATCGGCCAACATCTATTTTTCATACCCCTAAAGACCACGCAGACGAAGTCGCGGGCAACAGCTAGTTTTTTATAAAAGTACAAAATATTTTTAATAATTACGAGAATAATTTTAAAATAAAATGGCAACCTACTTTTATTATTGATTTTGGCAACACCATTCTAATAGATGTCAAGTTGTCAAATTACTACTTCTAATTTCTAATTCTTTTGGTGGAAAAATACTAGCCGTCCATCATCATAAAAAGAATGTGCATTCCGTTTTAAGCCATAATAAAATTTTGTATTAATTAGTTTTCAGTAGTTATTTTACAGACATTAAATGCATGGTTTTTGTTAATATTATCTACCGTGTTTAGTGTAAGAAATACTTCTATCAAGCACAATAATATTTATTTCTCCCATTAAATTTCAACTTGCTGCCATAAAATAAAGTATAGCATTTGGCGAATTCAACTATGACTGTCATGGTTCATAGTGCTTTATTTAACTTTGTGTTTGAGTACGACCCTCAAACTAAATAAATTAAACCTAGTTATTATATAGTTGTGCGGGTGAAATTATATGTACTAAAATAAGTTATTAAAGTATACCTATTTACGTCCCACTGCAGGGCACAGGCCTGCCTCACCCCAACTATCAGGTTGTTTGGGCCATACTCCATCACGTGGGCCCAGTGCGTTGATGGAGGGGTGTTGCAAGGTTGACTTAACTTTACTGTCAAATGTTATAAAGCCGCCCTAAGGCCTCGGACTAGGCTTCACGATTAGTATCAAGCGATATTAGCTGTTACCAATTTTTTACGTGCTTTCCGAAGCATGAAGTTTCTTGTGATAAATATGGTTAGAATGGTCACCCATCTAATCACAACTGCGGCGTAGGTGGCTCAACTTTGATAATCACTAACAAAGCGCTGCCGCCACTGAGCTGCAAGCAGTTAGTGATATTTATTATTTAATTAGGTGGCTCGCCCCACCATAGGTAACACAGACAGCCCTCTCTGCAGGGCATGTCATACTACAGACGAAACTGCCAGCCACTTAGTCCTGGAATGTGAAGCGGCTGCATCACAACGTAATGAAATCCTTGACAACCCAAGGTCGCTCCGCGAAGCCTGTGAAAAACGAAGGAAACTCGGCGCTTCTGGGCGGAGCTTGGCTGGTTACATGCGTAAACATCACACTCCCCTACGCACAAAGGACCGAATTTGAGTGCGAAAAAGGGAGTCCAGTTTCATACTCATTCTAGGTGGCTCGCGAAGCGGAATCGACGCTCAGGCTAGCGCTGTCTCTGAGCGGGGAAGTGAGCAAATCCAGGGCCCACTCTCGCCGGCTGAGGTCTTCCGCGGCGGCGGCCCTCGCGGCCGCGGAGAGTGCCGCCAGGGAAGCTGCTGCGCCAGGTACCTCAGTTCTTTCTATTATACAGGCTGATATGTTATTTATGACCCTATAAAGTCGAAAAAAGTATGCGCATATAAATGCTATGGTGAAGTCGGGATATTCATATTATCATTTTGAAAACTTTCATTTCAATACTAAACTCAAATCGACAACCTTCGTAGCCGAGACGAGCATGCCGGACTTGGTGTCGCTATCTCGAAGGTCCCGGGTTCGTTTTTCGGTCGGACAATGTAAAACAATAACTTTTCTATATTGTCTCGGGTCCGGGTGTTGTGGTACCATCGTTGTTCCAAATCCAAAAGTATCCTATATGGTAATCCAGGCCATGGTCTATCAGTATGGCAAAATCAAAATCCATTCAGTAGTTTTTGCGTAAAAGAGTAACAAACATCCATATTTACAACTTTCGCATTTATAATTATCATCATCATCATCATCATCACTACAGCCATAGGAGGTCTACTAGTAGTCCACAAGTAGGATAATACTTTTTACAGCAAGACTAGGCAATATTACTCACTTCAAATGATTGTTCTAAACGTTTTACAATTTCCAGGTCTAGAGCTCGAGCGATCGGGCCCTCCCGCCTACATAAAGGAGTTGATATCAGAGCTCGAACAACAGTTGATCACATTCCGCCGCCAGATGGAGGTGGCAGACAAGCAGATGCAGTCTTCTCCTAAATTATTGACTGAACAAGGTATTCATTTTTCTTCTATTTATCATAATTTGCTCGAACTCTGTACTAAGTCGTAATCATTGGTTCTGTAACGATATTCGATGATGCCTAATTAAAAATAAAAACTTAATGGTTTTCAAACTTGTACAAAAGCAGAAGCTGTGCTGACATACGCATGCTCGCATCATAAAATGTTATGTTATGTGGAAGTTGTCCAATCAGTCGCCGGCTTTACAAGCACCCCAATCCACACTGCGCTCGTGTGGACTTGACGATCTAAATATTGGTAATGGACAGTGCAGTCCACTCAATACCAATATTTAGCTCATCAAGCCCGAGCGCGATACTAATGAGGAACGATAGGCCTCGGCTGAAATGACATGTACGCTAGGTATTATCAAGGTATAAGTAGGTGCGTGCATAACTTGCTCACTGCACTACCTGTAACCGCTGATACTTAGCGTACCTCGCCCCGTCTCTGTCGCCCCACATGACACTGATATAGCTATAGCAGATTGCGCTCTTTTCGACATAAAATAAATCTTGCTGAACTAAAATATTTTGAAAATTACCTCACATCACTGGATGGTGAGCGCAAATTGTACTAGCCTCCAGCATCTTAAAAACAATGGGACAAGTGCCATTGACAATGGCATTATTCCTATTGTTATTGTTCATCAGGTTTACGCCTTATGCCCACGTGACCGTGACACCACGAGCGTACCGGCAGCCACTGAATACATGTATTGGTATCGCGCATGAACTTGACGGACAACAGTATTCAGCGTGACTTTTTAATGAGTGTTCAAATTTTAATATAGTGTTCTACTCATGAATAAAAACAACTTTTACATGGGATCAATAGTGCAATAAAAAATACTACAATAAATTGATACTACCGTGCTATAAATGATGATGGAACCAGTAGGTGGACAGTGGTTGTATTTTTTTTCACATTTGCCACTGTTAAATCAAACACATGGGACCCGTACAACCAGTTATTAGGAGACTGGCGTTTGTGTAATTCCGTGCGTTCTTAAACTAAACAATACATATACAACACTCCTAAATGACCACTAGTAAAATCCTCGTGTTTGGACTCACTTGATTCGTTTTAAAAGTCAAATATAAAAGTATGTTTTATAGTTTTTTAAACTATGATGAGAACACAAAATTTTGGATACTCATTAAAAATGTACCCTATATTTGCCCTGCAATGGGTCGGTGGGTAGTAGAGTATTTATTACAAGCGTATCGTTGGCACCCCAGAGCTGACGCTGGGCATCCGGCGCATGCACGAGTCGCTGGTGGCGCTGGCGGGCCGGCTGCAGGCGGCGCACGCGCAGGTGGAGGCGCAGAAGGAGCAGTACCTCAACCTGCGCAAGTACATCCTCAAGGAGACCGCCACGGTCTTCGACACGCCCTGTGAGTACCCGGTGACGCGCTCGACGACCTCTCACCTGAAACGAAAGAAAAGAAATTCTATTTATTCCGTCAGTTAGATTATCAAAAACTAATGGACGCTTATTTTTTCTTTTGTAAATCAACCAAAAAATTACAAAGATAAAGCGCGTCAAAGTTCGGGAATGGGGGCTCGTGACGTCACTTCTAAGTAAGAATTGTACCTAGGCGTGACGTCATGTGACATTTCATCAAATCAATATATCTCTGTAATATTTTGATTATTTGAAAAAAGAGAAAATACGTGTCGCAGTTCTTTATGGTAATCTACCCGATTGACGAAGAAAAAAAGTTAGTCGTCATCCCAATAGGGATGACGATAGACAGCTAATTTTGTGTACCCATTTGAAGCGCTACAAGTGAGAGTACCGAGAACTAATATTTTTGTCGTATACTGCATATTATGATTGTCTATGTTGCGGTTCGCCTAATGTTATGTTTTTAGCAACTTTTTAAACCATCCCCCCTCCTGGTAATACATGTATGGTGAATTTTCAGGTTTTCTTTATAATCGGTACAACATTCTGTTAAAGCGATTCCTGTTCAATGATCATGTATGGCGCATACATTATTTTTTCATCGATATGATTTTACTTACATAGCTCAATTTGTTGTATATGAGCAATTTACGTGGAAGATACTATAATGTTGTACGCCCTCTATTGTAGTTTTTCCCCCATTACGTACTGTTTAGCGTTCTTGGTTAGGCCAGGTGCCCTACATAAAACGAAAATGGCGTCTCATTTAATACTAATTTTCTCGCTTATTTTACAGCCGACACAAGCCTGGACCAGATCCTGAAGGATGCAGATGGGTCCAGAAAGAAGTCTAAGACCGGTGTGTCTGATGTTAGTTACAGTAGTGCTGTGCTGTCGGATCCTAGAGCAGCGTTAGGTAATAGTTAATTATCGTTACTATACTCTTAAGTGCACAATTAAGATTCTTCTCGATAAGCTCCTTCATCACGATCACATCTTCACCCCTTTGGGTGTAAAGGCCAAAAAAATCTCATTTTATCTCGGAATGAGTCCTTTGATCTCCTTTAATCTTTTTTATTGTAAATTTTCATTTAACCTACGAGTATATAAATAAACAAATGTAGTAGTTGTGCAATATTTCCGAGGATGTATGTTTAATTGTTTAGATTTTATCCTTTCACGACACGTACAACTTAATTCATTAAAAATTATCCTTTGAATACGATCATTTAATCATTTGCCAATATTATAAAAGTGTACACCAGTATTTATTTACTGACAAAATGCTAAATGACGTCCGTTTGTTCAGGTAACATATCGCAGTTGGCTGGTCCAACGCCGTTTACATATTTGGGAAGTACAATGTCTCCGTTCCCTGCTGCTGATGCCAGCGGTAAGTTATGGTTTAATCATAATAAATCTATGATATAATGAAGTAGCTGTTTTTTTACTACAATATTATTTTGTATTGGTTTTCGACCTTAAACAAAGCGGATAAGGTTTAAATTATGGTGGCAACTAATAGGTCGTGGAAATAATCTTGTCGCATATTGTATGCTTGAACTTGTAATAAAATCTCTTTGGCTGTTCTATCTGGCTAGTTTTGATAACATTAAAAAGGTAACATTTCAAAAAAAGAAACCAATTAGTAATATATTGTTACCAGCTAGTTTTCGTTTGTTTTTCTTTCTGTCAAAATGCAACGCAGGCTGCGAAAAGTAACCTATGGACCTAATGCAATATCAGTAGGAGTAGTACAAAGGTGGTTTAGGCGTTTTCAATCCGGGAATGTTGATGTCAAAAATGCACCGCGCCATGGTCGCTCTGTTACGGATAAAATGTCATTTTGAAAAAAGGGGAACATGATTGGCATATCAGTAGTTATGACATACATGGGAATTGACCACAAAACAGTTTTGACCCATTTGAATAAAGCTGGGTACACATCAAGACTCGATATTTGGGTGCCACACGATCTCACTGAAAGAAACCTAATGAACCGTATACTAATTTCCGATTTATTGTAGTGAAAAGTGAACCGTACGACAAGAACGTTCGAAAAAGGTCGTCGTCAAAGGTCAGTCAGGCTTCACAGACTATGGCAAAACCCAATAACTATGGCAAAATAAGGTGATGTGTAATGGTTGAATTGAAAGGGTGCGTACGTTCATTATGAGCATTTAACGCCGGGAAAAACATCTACAACATGGCAACAATTGATGAGATTAAAAATTTAAGAAAAAGCGGCCGGAATTGATCAATAGAAGTGATGTAAGACCACACGTCTTTCATCACGATAACGCTAGACCACTCACATCTGAAGCCACTTATCAAAAATTAAGAGTTTGGCTGGGAGGTTTAATGAATCCGCCATGTAGCCCTGACCTAGCACCTTCAGATTTCCACCCTTTCGGTCTCTTCAGAATTCCTTAGGCAGTGTCAGGTTAACATCAATAGAGGACTGCCAAAATTTCTTGTTGCGTTTTTTTTATCAGAAATTGTTACAGCAACGGGACATGTCACTACTTACAAAATGGTAAAAAGTTTAAATAACGTAGTAAATAAACTTAAAAAAAGGCGTTGAGTTTTCATGTAACACGCGAAAAATCTTTTTTCCCAACCTACCACTGTTTTGTAGAACTAAAGGTAAAGTTCGTCTCTCGTGGCTCCGCGCCGTAACAAATAAATCGATCTGATGATCGATGTTTGAATGTACAGAATATGTGGTTACAAGGTTATCGAGTTACGGGACACTAAATGGACAATTAGACCTAATTGTATTAAAATAGCTTTTGATTGGATTGGAGGATTGAATTTGTTCGACTGTACAGACAACGGCAGGTCAACCTACCCAATAAGTTAAAGGTCATTCAACCGATTATCAACTTTAACAACTAATACTTGACGACCATCGTAAACGAGAGGCGAGCATACCGGACTGGGTGTCGCAATCTCTGAGATTCCCGGTGGGTCAATGTAGTGAAATAACTTTTCTATATTGTCTCGGGTCTGGGTGTTGTGGTACCATCCTGGTTTTTTGATTTCTGTAACACGAGTGCTTAAACTACTTATCATAGGATCAGAGCAATGTATGTGAAGTTGTCCAATATAGTATAAAAAAGGAATTAGATGTTCTGCGGTAGATTGAGGAGCTATTACATAGTACATGGTTCGACTGCCCCGGCCGCAGGTCCCGGCTGGCAGCCGTCGCCGGCGCCGCTGAGCACCTCGCTGGGCGCGCCGGCGGCCGCGGCCGCGTCGCCCGCCTTCCAGCTGCAGAAGCCGCCCGGCAAGCGCGGCAAGCAATGATACTGGCGCTAGGCACCGCGCCGCACCCGCGCCCGCGTCGCGATGTGTTGACGTGAGCGACAGACTGTTTGCCTAGCCGTGAACCGCCACAGATTTGCGAGTTAATAGGGATGACGACTACCTTTTTTTTCTTTGTCTAGTCTATCCGGAAGCTTATCAAAAACTATTGGACACGTATTTTTTCTTTTTTCGCATAATCTAAATATTACAGAGATATATTGATTTGAAATATCGCATTCACGGCTTGGTACAATTTTACTTAGACATGACGTCACGAGCCCCTCACCACTCACAAACTTTTACTTTGTAATTTTTTGGGTGATTGATAAAAGAAAACGGAAAGAAGGTGTCCATTGTTTTTGATAATCTAACTGATGAACTAAATATAATTCAACTTTCTTTACCCAATCGTACCACGAATTATGATCGGATATTGTATTGGTACGTGAGTGTGAGGGTTGCTACACATAAGCATTGTCGGTTAGGCAGTATTTGGCGAAGAACAAAGCCGACCCGAAGCAATTACCGCACTTGATCGTCTTTCGGTGCCGATAAGGTAGTTTATTCGGGTCGACATATCATTCGATTCGGCAGTATTTATGGATGGAAAAAGCCGTCCCGCAGAAACTACTACATTACGTTCGGCTTCATTCGGCTTATGCCGATCGGGTAGTTATTGTGATTAGATTATGTGCGGCAGCCGCACGATTTGTGATTGCAATTATACCGCCCGATTTGCCGATTAATGCCAGCCCGCTTATGTGTGTAGCAACCCTGACATTGGGAGTTGGGTCGAATCTTCAGTATGAAAATATACACAACTAGCTTTTGCCCCGCGAAGGTCGACGACGTACGCGAGGGCTTCGGTTTATTCATAATATAATAGGCATGTATTGTACATATAAACCTTCCTCTTCAATCATTTTGGCTATGAAAACCTCATCCAAAACCGTTGCGTAGTTTAGAAGATCTAAGCGTACAGACGGAGACAGCGACTTTGTTTTATCCTTTGTATAGATATGTATTGGTACAGCCATATCAAAATGTGTTTATTAGTGAATAACTATGTAATGAAAGGGTGTCAACTACTTTGGGCAGTCCTATACTAAATATCACAATTTCCATTTTTCAGTTCACACTTTCCCTTGAGTAGGTATTCCTTGGGAAATGTTAGGTCATGTAAAGGGAATAAAACAGTTGTACAAACTGGTGATTCAGTATCACACATAGAAAATACATGAACAATTATACCCTGAAAGAAATAAATAAATTCTTTCAACTATCACACTAATTATCTAGCCCCAAACTAAGCAAAGCTTTTGCTATAGTGACTAGATAACGGATAAACCTACTTAAATACGTTTATACACATGACTTAGGTATAAATGCTCGTGCTCATAACTTAAACATTAGCCCCTCGCGGGATTCGAACCCGGAACCGCAGTTAAATTTTAATATAAATATTTTTGATTAAAATATTCCCATTTGTTTTTTTTTTGTTAGTAAATAATAGTTTTTGAAAACTTCCAAAGTTGCTATTTATTTTGGAAGTTTTCGGGAATATTTCCAATTCTAAAGTATTCATGTCTGGTAGCAACGCTGTAATGTAAACGTCATGCTTCATGAATTCCAAGTGAAAGAGACACCGCGAATTATGCGTCTTATCGCTGCGTCTACTGACGCAGTCGCATGTCGCTTAGTATACGCAGGCATTTAATGTTAAAGACTCAGGAAGTATTGTTATATCTTTTTTATAGTTGTAAATTATCTTCTAAAACTTTAAGTATAAGTACTTATTCCGTGCCTGGAATATGTATTTGTCAAAAATAATGTTGAATAGCTTTTCTACTTGAAAATTGTAATTATTGTTATATGTAATTGTATTAGGTTAATAAAATTGTAATAAATATAATTATTTTTACATGTAAAATTACTGAATATCCGACATAACATTAAATTGTAGTATTTTTTTTCGACCATAACATGCAACCACTATTGATTTAGGTTAAGTAATAGCTTTATATCATTTAACTATCAGAGATTATCGACAATTTAAAGTTATGTTCGTGCTGTTTTAATTTAATAATAATCCCCTTTCTTGTTTAATAATTTTTAACTTATGACAACAAATGAATAACTTTGTTAGCGTACTATTGTCAAAAAATATCATGTTCGTTGTTGATTAATCGCATTGGTTTTTAAGTCTAAAACATTGTTGGCGTTGTACAGGCATTATACGACAATAAATAAAACACAGTTTGTAACATCTTTTTAGCGAATCAATGGCAAAAAAAAAGAATAAATATAATATAATCATCAGACTAGAAGGACATAGGACTCCCCTATATAACGCCACAGCGAGCGGCTCTGCCCCCTTGCATGACTACCAAAACACGATATGATATGATATGATATAGCGATATATCGACACCAACTGTAAAAATATGATAGATTTAGCCGCCATTTTAAATTTTTATCGCAACAGCGATCATAATATGTGACGTCAGCGGCACGGCGATTCAACATGGCATATAGCTGCCATATCTGCCTATCATATTTTTACAGTTGGTGTCGATCAGTGTTGGGCAAATTTTAATTGCAAAAACCATTAAAGATTAACAATTGATTTATTGATAAATATAACCACAACAACTAACAATTAATCAATTGTAATTGTGGAAAAATACAATTAACAATTATTTAATTGTTAACTGTAGTAGTAACAATTAACAATTAATTAATTGTTAATTCTGATTTACTACAATTAACAATTAATTAATTGTTAATTCTGATTTACTACAATTAACAATTAATTAATTGTTAATTGTGATTTACTACAATTAACAATTAATTAATTTTCATTTGTTTTGTGAATTTTAATTATAACTAACAATTTAAAAAATACTGCTGTATGATATACAGCCGGTATATATTAATATTTAATATACCCGTGTGGCTATATTCACCACCTATTCCTATGGTTAAATACACATGTTGGCAACAAATAAAAGACCGATTCACATAATCATCAATACCTTTAATTAAACATGATTAGACAGACAATGTCAATTTAAAATTTCTTGTAATAATTTAAATTACATTTTAATACCACTCTCTTCTCAAACATGCTGTCTGATAGTTTGTGACTCTTTGGCAAATTTGTCATTGTCGCAAAAGAAAAAAGACTTTCAACTGCAGCTGATGATGGTAAAGGTGTGTTGTATTTAATAAAAACACTTAATCTCAGGGTATCTATTAAGGAGTTGCAAATCTTGGCTTTCCTCGGCAAAAAAATGCAGCATCAAAAGTTCTGCTTTAGTCATTGGTGCATCGGAGGAGCATCCGTTTTTATCTGAGATTGAAATATCCGAGTCTGAGTCAGAGTCAAAGTTGAAAAAAATGTTTTCTTGGGTACTTTTTGTTGTTGCTACTGTTGCTATTATATTTTCACTCATTTGTTTGGAAATGCAGGTCTTGAAAAGTTTTAGAAGTTTAGTACGATCCTTGGGTTCAAAACAAGACAACCATTTATTTTTGAATCTAGGGTAAGATAATGCCGCAATAGCCGCATTTTCCGCTTCAGGAGTGGTGACGTCAAACATTTTTTCAAATCTCTTCTGAACACACTCTGTATGTCTTGATCAACGGATTGCAAAAGGAAAAGTCGTTTTTCTTTTAAATTTTTTGTAATTTTTTTCTCAGCGCAAGTAGGCACGGCAGAGCTATCCCATAATATGTGTTAGTCTCACTTTGCATTATGTCGAGTGCTTCTGCTACTGGCGCAGTACACATCAAATATTCTTGTATGTAATCAAATTCATTTTCTTTGATAGTAATTTTATGTTTAATGATCTATGTAAAAGTAAACTTTTCTTTTTTGTTGAAAATTTGCTGGAGGGCATCAAACAAGCTATTCCACCTGGTCTCACCAGGTCGGCTTAACGTGTGCCCTAACACATCCTGTATTATTTCGGCACTCTTTGGTCGTCCTGCAGCCTTCCACAAAACATTACATTTCTTCATTATTGCAGCATGCATTTGCGACAGAGGCGTGTCTTGCTCGGTTAAAAGTTTGTTCGCGCCTCTAGTTGCGCAAAGGCTTAAAGTATGCGCAGAGCATCGTAAATGAGCAGGAAGGAAATAAATATGCTCAGGATCATCTAAATTCCATGATTTCCCTTCTTCAACATCTGAGTCGGAATCGGAAGAAACTTCTGTTGGCTGAGAGTCGGGCATAACTTCATGTTCAATATTTATATTGGTCAATTTAACACCAAACATTTTGAAAGCTTTTACGAAATTGCTGCCGTTATCCGTCACCGATGCAACAATTTTATTCGTATTGAGATCGAATTCACCGTTATTTCTTTAATCATATCGGATAGTCGATCATAGCTGTGGACGCCTCTGAATCGTTGACAAGCTAACGCCACTGAAACTCTGCGGAGATCATCTGTGATCCAGTGAGCTGTAACTCCGATGAAGCTTCTCTTTTTACTGGACCAGATATCTATTGTTGTGCACACATAGGGAACTTCTTCTAGTTCTGACTTAATCTTAGCTACTTGCGTTTCGTAGTGTTTTTCTATACGACGTCCTAGTGTACGTCGACTCATTAAAGTTAGCCCCATTTCAGATATTTTTAAGTCCGTAAATATTTTTGAAAAATATGGATCTTCCACTGCATGCAATGGGATCATGGAATGTATAACATATTTCAAAATATTTTCATCGAATTGTTCTTGTGTCATTTTATTCTCATTTGACTTCTTAGTTTTACTAGTTGTGATTTTGACAATAGTATATTTTTTCTGTACCTCACTTTTCTTTTTTTTTACATAGGTTTTGTACTCTTCAATGCAATCTTGCCCATGTTTTCGCTTCAGGTGACTCAAAAAGTTCGACGTACAATTATGAAATCCTTTAACTTTAGTTAATACATCTCTTGGACATTTCATACAAAGCGCTGTGATTTTATTACCCGAACACTCTTCAGGCAAGTATTTAAAAAATGTTCCATCAAGTAAGAGAAGCCGCGCTTGCGACGATGATGAACTCTCGGCGGTATCGGTTGGTGGCACAGGCGAAACCGTTTCTATTGAATCATTAATGTCCGAAACCGAAAGAGTCACTGAAATGTTACTGCCTCGTCCACTTCGTTTATCGACGCCATTTTATGTTACAAGTGTAGGCTAAAACAATGATTTTTAACTAAAACACAAACATTTACGTATGCAAAAAGCTTAAACGACACGAGTCAAGAGACTAGTTCACGCGGCGAGTGAGCAATGAGCACTAAACAAAGTAACGAACGACACTCCGCGCCCGGCGCGAGAGTGATGGAGACGAAGACGTATACGTGACGTGTGTGAGAGCGAGAGGCTAGAGCAATGTACGTTCGGGGCTCGGGCCTACAAAATGAACACGTTACGACTTGAAATATTTTTGTTGTATACCTACGCTGTATAAATATTTATCAATGTAACTTTGTTATACATAAATACAAACACAATATAATGAAAGGAAATATTCATTTCTTTATCAACAAGCAGTTTCTATATGTAGAAAGAAAGATTTATAAAAATTCAGCTATACTTACAGCCTTTGACCACTTTAATTATTCTTCTGAGACTTACAGTTTAATTTTCCTAAATCTTTTACTAATTTCGTTTTGATACTTAAAGTAAATTGTTAGTTTTAATTGTTTCATAAAACAACTAAAAAAGTTAATTGCAATTATTTTAATTGTGAGTTACAATTGACATATGTTAATCAAATTAATTTGATTGCAAGGTGCAATTAAAAGTTTAGTTGCGATTAATTTAATTGTAATTAATTTAACTGCAATTACTTTTTTAGTCAATTAACGAGATAATTGACAAATTAATTGATTAATGCCCAACACTGGTGTCGACATATCGCTATATCATATCGTGTTTTGGTGCTCATGCTAGGGAGGCTGCATGTCTGGTCCGGTTTGCATCCAGCGGCTGCCCGCAACCTTGGCCAGGTCCAGTCCACCGCGTGGAAGGCCTGCCCACGCTGCATCTTCCAGTTCGTGGTCGCCACTCGAGAACCTTCCCCAACGGTTGTCAGTTATGCGAGCGATGTCGCCAGCCCACTGCCACTTTAGCTAAAAAAAAATATAAGTAAAAAAAAAAAAAAATAGTTTATAAATTAGTACAGTATGCCTTTATACGTCCTACTGCATGGCACAGACCCCACCTCAATTATGAGGTTTGCAGTTTTAAAACGTCTGACTAGGGTTTACTTAACTATAATATTCTTTTTTTTAAATCCTTTAAAAATGTATAGTCGAAGCCGTTAGAATTATACCTAATCGTTTTCAGTCAAGTACGTATCAAATAGTTTCAGCTTATCTAACGAATAAAGTAGACAGATATATATAAAGACAGTATCCATATAAACCCTTTATATGAAGCCAAATTTTCGTTTTTTTTTTTTTTAATTAGTTAAAAAATAGTTTCTCCACTTTTTTTAATGATATGTCGACATTTTTTCTCCAGTATGATCCCTATAAATTAAACTTCCTTAGATAATTATCAGATAGCTAAGACTAACAAAAGTATCCAAAAATTATCCGAAGGTCAATAGTTTACGTTCAGATTAATTTGAACTTTGAATAAAAAAAAACAAAAGTGGTTCCACAGTTTCCTAGATCATTTCAAAAACTTTCCGAAAGCCTTAGCTTTTAAATAATAATAATACAAAAAACATTTTTTTATAAAAACAAATAACCGACTTCAAAAAAGCTAAAAATAACTTTTAAACAATCATACCAAACAGTTATTTTTGGAGTCGGTGCAAACAACCACATTCAAACATTCCACGGCTGGCACCGACTCCAATAATAACTGTTTGGTATGATTGTTTAAAAGTTATTTTTAGCATTTTAGTGTTTTTGAAGTCGGTTTTTTTTTTATTTGTTTTATTTGTCAGTTTTTAGTGTTTTTTTACATTCTAAATCTGTGATGTAATTATAGCTAAATTGCTTCGACGATTGACGATGACGATGACGAATCAAATAAGTCCAAACACGGCTACGACACATTGTTTTATCACAGAGTTCCGGTGCTTACCTTCCGCTTTCTTCATCAGATCAGTTTGATGGTATCATTCTCACCAGAATAATTTATTAAAATTTGATTTGTCGACTATGGCAAGGCTTAACTGTCATAATGAAAATATCTTATCGCGTGGGTGGGGCGTGCGTACCTTACTCGTGGAAGGCTATTGTGGCCAACTGGTCTTCATCATTTCCACCTCAGCAAATGATACTTTCTGAATGCAAATGCTTGATTTGTTGTTATTTAACATATATTTATACTAAAATCGCTATATGTATACCTATAATATTTTAGGAGTTCCCTCAATTCCTCATGGATCCCATCATCAGAATTGAATTTTGAAAAAAAGTGGGACCAATCTAGAGGTATGGGTCAAAATCAGAGAGGTCGGCATTTTGGGTTTTGAAATATCTGAGAAATTAAGTTTTCTTTATAAGAAAATTAACATGTGGAATATGTTGTGTCATTTGTCATGAACCGTTCCTGTAAAGAGGCACGCACACAAATATATATTTTAGGAATTATACCTGTTAATAATAAAAATGACAGTTAAGGCCCTGTCATTTTTATTATTAACAGGTATCATTTCGGGAACATTTTTAAATATTTTTTAAATAATAATATAACCAACGTTTTTAATAATCACCATCATGAAATTATAATTAACCTGCCCCTCTACCAGTAAATGCTGTCATTTTGTATATTTTTATAATAAAAAGTAATTTTTTATATTACTCTCCATAGATTTTCAATTAGTGTAAATTTCGTTTCAAAATTTTAATTTATTGTATACATTTGTGCAATACGTTATCAATTAATGATATAAATATAAATGTTGAAAGGTCATTTTAGGATATGTATGCAAGATTTAACTATAACCCTACTCATTAGTGAAAAATCTGCCATTTTTGCGATGTTCCCGAAAATGATGGGAGTGTTCCCAAAATGACAATGAAGTTCCCTAAATGACGTTGACGTTCCCTAAATGTCTGCAACGTTTGGTTTTTGCATTATGTTGTAGATGAAAATAATAAATACCTTTAAGTATTAACCATTTGTACTGAAAGAATGAACAACATGAGTATCAAAATTTAAACTTAATCTAATAATAAACTTTTAGTTTCAGTTAACAAATATTATATATTAGGAACAAATAGTAATTGCACTCTACAAGTATCATTAAGATTTCTTGCATCAATGCTTAAAATTAAATAAATCAAATGTAGTTTTAAAACAAACAGTCTTATGAATTCGAAACATTATTCAAGCTTATTCAAATTAATCACAAAATAATTTGAGTATCAAAGTTTGAGCTTAAAGTCTAGCAATAAATTACTTTTCAAAAATATCCATATTCTCATCAAAACAATAATAGCCACGACTACCTATTTTCTGCAATTTCGGGGTTGGTAAAATTTTAATAACTTGTTCAAAGGGGACATATGCAACATCATTTTGTTCAAGTTTAAACATCTTTGCTGAGTTCCGCTGACAACGAAGAAAGGCGACCTTTATTTCGCCATCTTCATCAACTGAGGTGTCAGCAACTGCGACGTATCTGTATTCTTTTTTTTATTTTCAGTGGGTACATTTACTAGCAAAAATGTCTTTGGACGTATCATGTTGGGGTGGAAGTTCTCCTTATCATTTCCGTACGATGTACCAGCACAATTATCGTCACTCTTTCCATGAAGTCGATCTGAAACCTTTTGAAGATTTTCATCATCTGAACTGTCTGATCCGTATACAGCGTCGTAAATACTCTTCCTACTCATGTGAAGATAATTCAGAAACTTATCATTATTTTCTATGTCTAAATCTAACATTTCTGGCACTGGACTTTCTTTATCTTTATCTTCGACTGAAAATGCCTGTAGTTTAATTTCTCGCAACAATTTTGAGAACTGATACAGTAGTATGATGACATCAGAAGTTTTCTGCCAGACAATCTTAGTTACATTCATGATTCCTGGGATTGCATCTATCTTTTCAGGTATTATGGTTTTGATTGCAACTATATCATCGTTAGTGACTTCATGGAGTGAAACAGATGTATTGTTTTTAGTAGTTTTAGTTTAGTAAACGGACAAAATCTGCAGCTGTATTTACATCGTTTCCTCGTGATACTTGATCATCCGCAGTTTTCTTTAGCACTCCTCCCACACCATCCATTGGACCTTTACCATGACCTGGTTCACTGAATGTCCACGTTGAAGCAGTTATTTGCGGAAATTGTTCTATTAAGGTTTTAATCCATAAGTAAATGTTAGTCCGGTTTCGATACTGGGACGTGGGTCCATCTGAAAACACGTGAAGGGTAGTTACGTGTGGCCTGACACTCAATATTTTCTGCAGCGCTGATTTCATGTGACCCCATACAGCATGAGCTTGATGGTCTAGATTATCACTCACAGTGGCGAATGAAATAGTTTCTAGAGAGTTATTATTTCTTGCATAAAAAACCCCCGTGTGAATTGATAATTGACCTTTTGAAGCTCCGAATCTAATCGATTGAATCTCTTTCGCATATTTTGTCATATAATTTTCAGCGAAATCAATTTGAATCATTAACTCTGTTTCTTTTAATTTATCTTTTAGTTCTCTTTTGGCCTTCAAGTTTTCGCTGATTCCATAAAGATGTTTTTTCATTGAAGAAATATCATCAGCTATAGATATTTTCAAATCTTTGACTTTGCTTGTAACGGTAACTTTTTTAGTAAGTTTGACGAGTTTCTTCTCTCCTTTTATGATTCGCTCTTCTTTTGTTGCTTGCCACTGGAAATATTCAATGGTATCTTCATTACTTCCTGATTCAATTTTAATCTCCTTGCATTCGTCGCACAAACCAAACATACAATCATAAGAAGTAATGTCACAGCTGTACGCTTTTATACATTCGGATGTGGATTTGTGCGGCAGGTCTCCTAGTCGGTTTAGTTTGCCCAGTTTATATTCAAAATTTTCGTGCCTTACACAAAGACAAGTATCTCGATCCCTTTTTGTAGGTTGTACTACCCACTTAGGCTTCTCTCTCAAAAATGTCGAATAAGATACTCGAATTCCAGTCTCAGTACAAAATTGAGGATGCAAATTTTTTACAGAGTCTAAAAGCAACCGCTTTTGTTTATATCCCTTGAGGCAGTCTTTCTTACCAGGGCAAATTCTGCTGATATCATCCCGCTCAAAAACTTATGAATTTCTCCACGAATCTCATTAGTGATTTAAAATGTTGGATGCTTCCGATTAGATATTAAAATGTTGTCATTATTTTTATTTTTACGTAGAAATTGTTTGGTCATATAATTTAAACGATGTTTTTTGACACAGTTGCCACTGACACTTTTTTGAAAAGCCTCTCGCTGTTTAGAATTTTTTGGTAGTTTTTTAACGGTGTCTTTTAGTTGAGTTGTCAAAACTTCGCCAAATAATAGACGTTTACGAATTTCAGGGGTAACAGAACATTCTCTTGTTAATTCATTAACTTTGCGAGTAGGCGTATCAGCATTCTTTTGGGATACTCTTTCTTCGCATCTTCTGTTTCTCTGTACTATTTTTCGCGATGTTTTTTGTAAGCTATACTGTCCTGTTTTAATCGTTTTTTTGACTTCTTTTTATCTTCATTTTTATTTTCCATGTTACTATTACTAAGTGGTTACCTAAAACAAAAAAAAAATGCATTGTTATATGTATTTAAAAGCAAGAAAGCGTCATTTTGCCCGTTAATCGTCATTTCGAGAACGCCCGTCATATACGAGAACGTTCCCGAAATGACCGTTCCCTGAATGACTATCCGATGAATATTTTCATATCACGCTTCATGCCGCTATGTTAGATATTGGTTTTTGAGGTTAGGAACACGTGAACTGTAATATTTATAAGAATTTAGCAAAAAGTATGCAAATTATCGGAAAACTAATCACCAAACAGCGTTCCCGTAGTGATAGGGAATTAAAGTACGCTACCCACATACGAAATTAAAACGTACTTACCAATAAAATCAATTATTTTTTTCCAAAAACACGACACGCGTCTTGTCCTTTGACTAGTGAACTTCACACTGTCTGTTGCTCGCTAACGCTACCTAGCGCGTTTTGTTTGAATTATATCGACCGATATTCATCGCGTTCACTGAATGATTTAATAAACGTCAGACAGCATTTGAATAGTCAAAATATGAAAAATATATATTTTAGCTATTTAATTTATACGTATACTCGTAATTTAATAATTTTCGAAGCTAATATATAAAAAATACAATTTTAAGTCTTAATTGTAAACATTTTTGGCTTGTCTCAACTATGAAACGTGGTATAAGGACGCGTTCCCGGAATGACTATTTAGGCCTTTTTAGTTTAAAATCTAATAAAATATTATCGTAAAAAAATAAATATGATAAGTGCCTTGTGCGCAGAAACTTCATTTGGAAACAAGTATTTTAGCCATACCACGTTATTTTATTAAGAAAATCTTTGTCAGAAGCATGATTCTCACCTCTCTGATTTTGACCCGTATACACTTTCAATAGAAAAAAGAATTTTTCAAATCAGTTCATTAATGGCGGAGTTCTGAGGTAACAAACATTAAAAAACAAAAAAAAAACAAAAACAACCGAATTGAGAACCTCTTCCTTATTTTGAAGTCGGTTAAAAACTGGTACTTAATGGGATATTTTTCGCCGAAATCGGCCATCAAATGTGCTAAGGTAAAAATCTAATTTATTTGGATTATAATAAAACATTTTTTTTATAGAATTGACATCTTTAATTTAAATTACATGACATTTTATATTAATTGTATTTTTTTACATTATATTAATTTATTGTACAACTTATAATTTACACGAATATATAACAAATAAATATACAGCTTAAAACTAAGTATAAGACAAATAATATATATTTACAAAATGTACATAAAACACATACTTACAAAATAAAAAATGTATAAAACATAAAATAAAATTTTATCAAAATGTCGCCCTTCAACTTCAAAACAAAGATGGTATCGCCTTAAAAAAACTTTTTTACAGCTCTGAATGCACTTAAGTTTTTCCTTATTGTTATTTCAGAATCTTAATTTTTGTCGCAGTTCTGCTTCGGAGTTCGTTTCGCGAGCATAAGCAATTTCCCCAGAGAAAATAATCAATTTGGGTTCAAATCGGTTGAAAGTGCCGGCCAGGGTATGGGGCCAGCACGCCCAATCCATCTTCTGGGGAAAGTTTGAGTCTCTTCTTAGCTGTAAGCTACTTAAGCTGTAAGTTAGTTACATCTCCTAGTAACCCATTCAATTCATTTTGTAAAAAGGCTAAGTTCATCTCTGTTTAATCTAGTAGGAAGCTCGAAAGGTCCAATAAGTTGTCCGTTGATAATTCCAGACCACAAGTTAATATTGTATCGATTTTGAAAATTCGGTGACCTAGCCAAGTGTGGGTTTTCAACAGCCCAACTATGGTTATTTTGGATATTGAATACTCCAGTACTCTCGAAGCGCGATTCGTCGCTCCACAGAATCTTATCAAAAAAAATATAGGATCTTCCTCCGATCTTTCCAGCATTTTTCGGCGGAAAGCAACTCGCCTTGAATAATCTGATTCGTGAAGTTGTTGGACGCGTTGTATGTGATAAGCGTAGTAGCCCTCTGAAATAAATTAGAAAAAAAAATAGGTAATTATTTTTTATTGAATTGCTATGTAAATGCAATGGCTTGCTGGATATAAGTTAATAAATATTTCTTTCTCTGTGTGGTAGCTTTGTTCAGCTAAATAATGTGCTAGCCCTGTTTTTAGGGGGCTTGAAACAATAAAAAATAAAATCAATTTGCCTGATTTCAGTATTCTTTTAACTGTTATCCGTGGTATTCCAGTCCTTGTTATTACTTTTGAACTTGTAGATGGTTCTCTTTGGACTTGTTCTAGGACTTCGCACTTAGCCTCCTGATTGGGCCATTGTGCGTGCTACCTTTTCCTTTTCCTTCTTACTCCAACCAAGCCTAGATCAACCCAGAAGGTCGGCAATCTTTCAGATTTCTGCAGGCTTCCGGGAGAGATCCTGGTGATTGGAGGATCTGATGCCGTTGATCTTTAGATCGAGAGGTAGCAGGTGGTTGCGTTTCTCTTCATAAATAAGGCCAGCTTCAGAAAAAAGTCTTTCGCTATACACACTGCTGCAAGGTGCAAACAGGTATATTTTGGCAAACTTTGTTAAATTTGGGTATTGTTTGGCATTGGCTGCCCACCAAGAATAAGGGTCGCAATTGCGATCAATTTGCACTGACTTGAGATAAAAATCCAGCTCACATTCTATCGCATTTCTTTCTTCACGTTGAACCTGGTCAGTATTGTTTTCATTTGCTACTTCATCAAAGCAATCCCAAAATGTGTCATGGGCTTTGCGAGAAACAGCTGACTCTGTCTCCTCTCCTCTACTCTTTTTATGATCTATCTTCTTTGGAAAGGGAATTAATTCGTTTTTTGTCCAAAGACCTGTTTTCGCGGACTTTTTAGAGATTTTGATGTGAACTGAAAAAAATAATATGTTTCAAAACGAAAAACTTTCATGAGTCCTTTTGCAAATGCTACTCCTCCAATAGCACAAATGATTCGCATTTGCATAGTGTATTTGAATGAAATAAAATTTTTGGTAAGTAAAAAAATACAGCGAACAAAGAATCTGGCATAAGTCTTAGTACCTAAGCAGATTGTTTAATTAATACACACAAAACAAGAAATAAACTAAAAAGCGTAAAAATGACTATCACAACCACTTTGTCCAAGACTATTAAGAACATTTGTTCTTGAAGCAGAAGCACCATTTGTTCCGGGACCATCACCAATTGATCTTGAGGCACTACCACTACCAAAACTCGACTTTTACCACGTCTACGGCTGCCTCCACGCCCGCGGCCTCCTCCGCGACCACGACTACCACTTTTACTTGTCTGCGGCAACATTGCGTACTTATCAAGCGCAATGTTAGTGTTTCGGTTTTATGGATTTTATGCAATAAAAGGTTAGGTATACATACGAGTAATGGTGTTATTCGATAGTTGCATAACTAATGTATCTTTTGAATGTTATATATTAATACTAAAACAATTTAACATTTAACATAATAATATAATCATTTATAACACTAGTAATATATATATATACATATACATATAATATATATAAACAAAACGATATAATGTGTTTAATAAAAGTATTAGAATAATATATTTATATACGTAATATACTACCTACTTACAATATTTCAATACTATGATATTCCTTCCAACATTGGCCAACACAAAGAAATACTTTGGACTGGCTGCAAGAAATGCTGGTCATAGTGCGTTTATTTGCAGCCAGGCATCGCACACAATGAGCTCTTTTAAATTTATTTTGTTTATTACTTGTCCTATCACCTTCACAGGTCGTTTGCTCCGGTAAATGGTCAAGAGATCTGTCTAATCGTTGACTGGTAGTACTATTCATATTGTGTGTGCGTGGTTGGATGTCGGGTAAATAATTTTTTTCTATAAGTCCTGATGCCAGTGCGAGTCTAAACTGCCGGTGAGTCATTTTGTTGCGTTGGCCAATGTTGGCGCAATATATTATATAAGAGTTTAGTATTGATATATTTAATAATCTTTTAAATACTTTAATGTACCATTTCATACCGCGCTTTCTTTCTAAGAGGTACATTGAAAGTTTTTGATCCTTCAAATCTACTCCGCCCATGAATTTGTTGTATTCTTGTACAACTCTAGGTTTATTAATATTTTGACCGGCTCGGTGTCCTTGAGTGGTATCAGAGTCGTGGTATGTAGACACTGTGGTGACTAACCTCACGTCTTTCCAGGCGGTGACAGATATGTCACCACAGTGTCTACTTACAATTGTACCGCGTAGCAGTCTCCGTTCTTCAAGGACTTTTATGTCTGTCGGGGTACTTTGTCGCCGCCTATTTAAAGTTCCGATGACGTCGGTAGCCCGGGACTTCAAAAAGCGGCACAACTCAACAGAATTATAGTAGTTGTAGAGGGTATGGTATACCCCTTCCCTAAATACCTCTTCATGAGCCTTAGCACAATTTTAGCAGTGCTGCTCGTGAATCTTTGGACCAACCTCTTCTTCAAAATTTTCTTGTCTGCCAGTAAAAGTGCTGTAGTCTTGGGACCAATCGAATTGCCCCGAAAGTTCTGGACCTTCAATATTTTCGATTTCGTGGTCAGATAGATCGCCAGGTTCTTCCAGAATGTCTCGGAGCTGTTGTTCGGTGAATTCTTCCTCGTCCACCTCACTTCCCGAATCCACCGCCAATTCTTCGGCCAACAAGGCATCAAAAATGCCGTCTTCGAGCTATAAAAAAATAAATACTATTGACCAACATGCAGACCCAGTGTTAGTTACCATTCAATTAAAATAACGGTTAGTTTACAAATATCAAACAGTGCTAAATAATGATAAACGCTGTTGAAATCGACCCTTCAAAACGTGCACATACACTAAGCCGCAAATAAACGGGTCGGTAAAAAAAAGTTTATATAACTGATAAATTTTAAAATATTTGAGCAGTGTTCTTGAAGTAAAAACTAACTTTAAATAAATATACTTTATATTTATTAGAGGTAAGAAATAGTTAAACTTTGTTGTTTCTTTTTGGTGATTTTATTAAAACTGTGATTTAACTTATTGAACTTTTTGGTACCGACCTGATTTCTTTGCGGACCAGTGTAGTTTATATCCAGCACTAAAGCCAAAAATGCCTTTGCTATGACGTATAGAAGTGAAATAAATCGTAAACATAAGTTAAACCTTGCAACCATATTACCCTTCAAATCATGCACATGTTTAATTCAAGCCTCCAAAAAAGGATTTCAATGAATAAAAAAAAACAATAAGCCGACTGAGTCAAAATTAAACAAAACGTATTTACTGTTCCCAAGATTATCTTGGGAACAGTAAATACGTTTTGTTTAATTTTTCCAGGAAATAATTAGACATACATATATACAATACAAACTCGAAAGTCATAACCCACCTTCGGTAGACAGAAAAAAGGCAATATATGAGAATATTACCTATCACTTAGACCGCACCTAAAAAAATAACATTGAATCAATTTAGTAGGGACATGAAGTAAAAATAGTTTATGAGACCAATGTCTCATTACTTACGTTGGAATCTTCTGGGAATAGGCATCGAGGCCGGGGTGCCTGGATGACCTCAATCCCTTCTCCAATTTCCAAGTTTTGCGGCCGCCACGGCTAATAAAAAAAACACCTGAATTCAATTTATTTGCACAAGTATACTCCCGTATCGTGTACATCAATATAAATCACCTATATTAACTTATTTACACTTCACATCGCTTACTTACAAATAATGGAGAGGGATATAAAAAAAATCTTACCCGAAGTCTCCCAGAGCCAGTTCTCTCCACTATAAGCTCCTCATTTGTTAATGTCAGGGATCCCTGAGGAATCCTCTGCACTTGGAGTGCTGTAAAAACATTTCTGCTGCTGCTCGGGGTGTTCATTGTAGGTTAACCTTAAAATACAGACACTATAAATTAGCTAAGTTCTTTCCAATAATAACAAATCACAAATACTGTCTATCATATATCTCTAAACTGAAGTAAATAATAATATTCCGTATAAATTTCACAAACAAAATTCAACGAAACGATGACACATCCGTTCAGAAGTAATCTGCGCAGGAGACTAAAAGTGAATCGGCGGCGAGGGGCGGCTACATCAAAGAGTTATACCGCCTACGAAAGGTGGCGAGATTTGACCTTCTGGCGGCCACTATACGTCTCAAAAAAAGCCCGCCTAATTTTATTGTCAAAATATTATCTGATAAAATAAAAACCGACTTCAAAAAACTAAAACGCTAAAAATAATCTTAACACTTAAGTACCAAATCAGTTACTTTTGGAGTCGGTGCAAACGAAAACATTGGTCTCTCATTGACTGGCACTGACTCCAAAAGTAACTGATTAGGTACTTAAGTGTTAAGATTATTTTTAGCGTTTTAGTTTTTTGAAGTCGGTTTTTATTTTTTTTTATAAAATTAACTTATTTCATCCATTTTAGTGACAAATCCTAATCAAAACAAATCTTACGAGTGCAAACATAATTTAACTGCTGAACACCGATTTCATTTCCTATTTTTCCACCCTTAGGGGTGACATTTTTTCCAAAAATGTTTTATTATAGTATCTTTGAAGTATAAGCTATTCATTAAAAAAAGAATCATCAAAATCGGTCCACATTTGGCAGAGATATAGGTAAGATAGATACTAAAATCAGTTGGCGTGGTACGGAGTTTATGCAATGTTTGATGATTTTCTTATAGATCCCATCATCAGAATTTAACCAAATTTATATGGGACCATTTTGAAAGTATTACCTTCGAAACAAAAAAATAATTATCGAAATCGGTCAACGCAGTAACGAATGATCGCTGAACATACATAAAAAAAAAGAAAAAAAAGATACCGACGAATTGAGAACCTCCTCCTTTTTGAAGTCGGTTGAAAATGACTCTCTTTTTATACTTTTAAAACTAATTCTGGGCTATAAATTACTAAACACTATCATCGGTTTTTTTTTAAACTAGGTTCTCTATTTCGCCTTATGTAGACCGGTCTCTACAAGAAACAACACGAATTTTGCTACATACACTATTATTAAGACAATAGTCTTACTTTATGCTATCATATTATTTGTATTGCTGACATGATTATGAGAATATAATGCATTTGTATGCGTAGGAATAAAATTCTTTACTTGCTACTTTGACGATAATTTTTTTTTGTGAAATGTGAAAGCATTTAGTAATTTTTAATACAATCAAAATGTTATTCAATACGAAAAAACTAATGTAATCATCATATAGCACTAATCAGTGCTTCCGCAGAATAGTGGCGGTTGAAAAAATGTAATCAGCCTGTAAAAAAGCAATGTACACGGACACAATTATTTCACTTTTTCACATTTATGCACTTATGCACTTCGCGGTCACTCGATATCACAATATTCACTAACTCAAAGTACGAAATATTGAAAGCAGCCATCACTACTAATAAGGTGTTTATTTGTTAAAGAGATACCTCTTTAAAACATTTTAACATCATATTTCACCGACTTTTATACGTACTAACAACAATAATTAGTAAAATACCCTCATTTAACTTATTTACTTTAAGTGTGATTTTTCTTAGAAAATTGGTCGCATTAGTTAATTCATGATTACAAAAAAGGTCGCAGCTGGATGCACTTGAAATGAGTGTATTTATAATAATGAGTAATCAGTTAATTGATATTAATAAATGACACAACAGCGGTCGGCGGCGGAAACAAGTAATGATCCTCACAACAAAGAAATACGATAGCAAAATAGCGCTATCACTAAATAATAAGTATTAAAAAAACTGCAACGAAATATTGACATGTAATTACTTAATTATTTACGCCAAATGCATTTATTTATAAAAAAAAATAAAGAATTGTAAAATCATCATTGAGATTATCAGAA
Source organism: Anania hortulata (assembly GCA_963576865.1). NCBI lineage: Eukaryota > Metazoa > Arthropoda > Insecta > Lepidoptera > Crambidae > Anania > Anania hortulata. The sequence goes on along the minus strand of OY756405.1, from coordinate 11,216,786 downwards.
TCTGTAAATTTTTTCGTTGAAATTTGGGATGTTTTAACTTCGTCATGTTAAATCGCTTTCTGTGTTCAAAAATGTGGTGATTTTTATGTAAATAATATAGCTATTGGTTTACTTGAGTGTCTAATATGCATTATGCGAAAAATAACAGGTGTTAGATTCCCTTCACAAATTCGACTTTTTTCCTCCCTTGCACCAGTGTGCGGCCTGACAAACACAGGCGAATCAGTTTCGGGTACGGGTGTGGGAGAGGAACAACTGGATGGAGAGATGGACTGACAAATCACTGTCTGATTTGTTTCCCACCGGTGGACCCACGCTGGACTGTACCAGGTCCTCGCATATTGGTACCGTTACCTGGGAATCCGCGGATGGTTCCACGATATCAGGAGGCGGAACCACAAGGGATTTACGTGAAGATCTCCGTCTTAGCTGGTCGATATGTCTATGGGATCCTTTACCTATAGCGTCTAAGGTCTTATAATCAGTAGTTCCTAATCTTTCCATTACTTTACCCGGCACCCATTTGGTACCGACCTGATATTGCTGGATCCACACTTCTTCCCCTGGTTCTAACACTCGACTTCCCTCTGTAGCTATTTTAACCTGTCTAGCCTGTGCTTCCCTAACCTTTTTACCTCTATCTGGTCTAAGTAAATCTAATTTTGTTCTTATATGTCTTCCTAACATAAGAGTGACCGGGCTTTCCCCTGTGGTACAATGTTCGGTGTTTCTATAATGTAACAAAAACGTATTCAAAAACGTCTGAATATTTCCTTTTTCGAATCGCTTTTCTTATTACCTTTTTAATAGTACGCACCGCATTTTCAGCAGCCCCATTAGACGCAGGATGATAAGGGGCTGAAAAGATATATTCAACAGCTCCCATCCTCGCGTGTCGCCAATAAACTACAAATATATACGGGTAGATGTCAGGGTTTATGTGTGGAATAATGAATGAAGCGGCCGTTCTGTTCTAAAGATATATTTGAACTGGTTCATAAGTACAAAAGCATACCCTACTTCTATTATCTAAAACTACCTACTTAAAACTATATTACATAATCAACGGTAAGTACGACTTTCAACAATAAATAATCAATATTTTAGAGGTCACAATATGTGCCAAGTTCAAGTTCCTCCATAATCTGATTTGAATCAGGAATATTGGAATCAAAACTCGTAGCTTGGCTAACCACTAAATACTGTGTTAAAATATTGACTTATTCCAATCGTTTTTTCTATTTTGTTAAGTCTTTCTAAACTAGAAGATGCAGCAATGACTGGTAATAACCGATTTGAGTTAGACGCTGGAAAGTCAGTTGATTGCCTTATTACCGAATAATGGGGTAAAATGCATGGTAAGGTTGTTGATTGAGACAACCAGTTGATTGAGACTTTCTCCTGCAACACGTAATACAGCCACTTTAAAATTTCGTTTCTGGACTTCTGTCATGTTTTTTATGTCTGGAAAGACACTTTTTTGAAAAGCTTCGCTGGGGTCAAGGACGGACGGCTGGCGCTGAGTTTCGGCGTTTCTTCTTTTCATCAAAATAGTTCGTAGCTGATCTATTGACCTCACTCAGGCTATAGGCCTGTTTATTCTTTCGTCTGTTAAAATTTGACTGTAATGCAACACTTAGTTCTGGGGTAGATAAAGTCGAATAATCAGTCAGTCCTGGAATCTGATTAGCTTCCAATGTTTCATCACTTGTAAAAGACTCTTCATCAGCATCAGATATATCCGGAATTGAATTACTTTTTTCTTCAGTGACTGTACTTCCACGTTCTTTATCAGTTTCAACTGATTCAAATTCCACATTTCCGGTAGGAGTACTGCTTGTGCAATGAATGTATTCACGAATGTATTTATTTATGTAAAATTCAATACTCCGCAAGGTAATAATAGATGCAATCCCAAATATCATCTTTTTACAGGACGGCCAAAACAAAATTTTAGACTTTTTTTTTAAGATTATTATATTTGTATTATACATCATTGGATTGGATGCGTCTGTTTTTAATAGTTTTTTTTTTTTCAAATAGTGTTTTTTGTAATTTTAATCTATGTTTAGAAAATAATACAAAACTTAAACAATTGGCTATAATTAGGCTTACAACTTAGAAATAGGAACACTTCTTTTGACTTATTAATATTGAATTAGAACTAGATCCAGAAATCCAAATCAAAATTATAAATAAATAATACTTCTATCTAACGAATTAAAAAAAAAATTGAAATGTCGGCTGCATACTATCGGATTTTTCAAAAAGCTTATCTAAACCTTTTAAATAAATTTTAAATTACATGTATGATGTATCTTATGAACCGTAATAGCTACACAGTTACATTTTTCACTGATGATGTATTTCTGTTGCTGCTACAACAACCTATACTAAAAACAGAATAAAATATTTACGGCAGGCTTCCATACAACAAACGTGAAACGGCAAACGCTTGAAATATTCACAGAATATTTAATTGTTTATTCACCTTAAAAATTAATTATTAAATTAAAATAAAATAAATATTTAAGGGGGCTCCCATACAACAAACGTGTTCGTCAGAGTATGGGAAACGGGGCGCTATGAGGACAGAAATATTTTACTGATTTTTTAAGGAATATTTCGTTTTTTGTATGGAGCTAGGACTATTTTTTTTTTGCAATATTACTAAGAAAAATTACCAACTCGCACTTGACCGTTTTTAGAGGTAAAAATATAATGAGGCTGGGTACCGTCTGATTTTTAAGGGGGTCTAAAATTTCATTATTTTTTGGATCCGACGCACTGTTAATGAGATATTTGCAGATTTTATAAGTAAATATTTTCTAAATTTTAGAACAAGAAGTTTTGACTAGTCGCGCCCCCTTTGCGACACAAGGGTAAGGAAAAAGTGAAAATTTTCACAAGTCCCAGCTTCATACTAATAGACTTCAGAAATTCGGCTGTCAATATTCCATATGAAATCAATAAATAAAAGATCTGTATCGTGCCCCATAACGCCCCGTTTCCTATACTCTAACCACGTGATTTTTTGCCGTTAGTTTATAATATAGTGTCTAATGTTGCATAGATTTCCGATCTTAGAGCGCGAGTCCGACTCATTGGCCGGTTTATTATATCTTGGGTTAAAGTTCGAAATTATGGTCACCTTACATCATGTGAAATATTCTATTTTAATATCTTATTTTTACCAGAATTAAACAGGTTCAAAGACATACCTATGAAAGGATCGATTCCACAATTGAGATAACTTTCACTTTTGCAACCCTTTAAACAACAAACTTTTACACATTTTGCACTTTTTTATTTTAAAATGAACTGACAACCATGACATGACACTATTTATTTGCTACTGAGTCAAGTTCAGGGATGACAGTAAGACACCCAAAATAATACGTAAAATTAATCATTCATCAACACCGTTGACAAATTTGATAATAAATAAATTATAGTTTTTTATTTAAAAAAAAGCAAAACGCATTAAAACTGTTAATTCCCTATCTAAATTTCATCAAGTCACGTTATTGTATTAATTAAAAAAGATCGATCAACAGATTGTATACTACCATTTAGTAATAATATTTCATAATGGCAACTGTGCAAACGAGACACACCTCCCCTTTTCCGTCTCACTCAACGCAGTCCCTCAATTTGGTTACATCAAAGAAAATTTAACTTTATTGCTGAGTACTAAAGTGTAAGTTCTTTCAGCAACATTTTAGAAGTACTAAATCCTTTGTGTTAAATCCATGGTTTGACCATAGTAAAATGTCAAAATAAGTTCCAGTGAGAGACGCTCACAAGCATTGATGTATTAATTAAACAAGATCGCGCACTCACAACCGAAAAACGAGCCGAGTGAGACAGCGCTTTTTAGGGATGCGTCTTACTCTACTAGAGTGACTACACGATTTGTTGCTTCAAGGAAAAAAGCACAAAGATGCTAAGGGATTCTCCTACATTAATTTTATTGAGAACAATAAACAAGGATTACAACAATAAATATGAAATTTATTAGGAATATGTTTATATCGCTATTCAACATATTAAAACTTATTTAAGGTACAGTAAAAGCTCCTTATTCGCGGGGTATACGGTCCGTAAATATGCCGCGAATACAGAAACCGCGAATATGGAATGGTAATTAGTATGGAATTATAGGGGATACGTTCCAAGGTACCAAAATGAAACCAATATGTATGAAAATAATATAAATTTATTGCTAAATTCTAAATTAAAATAAATCATTTTCGTCAGATTTAGGCAAGGGTTTAAAGAATTTAGTAATTTTTTCTTGCTTTGCTGCTTTTAAGAGGTCATTAAATTCTGATTGATATTGAGCTGTAGCATCAATAATTTGCCGTTTAAAAATAAGGCTCCTTTCCATAGATGGATCAATATTCACGAAGAAATCACAAAGATCATTTGCCCTACGTAAACCTTCACTCAGATTTTTTAAGTTAAAAGTCACCTTTTCAGTGGTTGCTGAAGGCTCTTCTTCAGTGGAATGTGGAGTTAACATTTCCTCTAAGTCGGTTTCGGTCAACTCATCCTGCGAATCAAACAACTCTTGGATGTCACTTGGTTCTATCTGTTCGAAGCCATCTCGTCCTATTCCATTTGCAACGTGAACAACATTTTCAGTTAAAGATTGAATTTGCTCAGATTGAAATGATGATGCATTTCCGGCAATTAAAGTAGGCCACAGTTTTTTCCAGCATGATTTCAATGTGCTTGGCTTCAGTTCATCCAACGATTCTTTTATGTTAACAATACATTTTGCTATGTCAAAAAATTTCCAGCACTGTATGACATTCATATCGGGATTAGATTCCATGGTGTCCATTATGATTTTAAATGTTCGTCTGATGTAATAAAGCTTAAAGGCTTGGATTATTCCTTGGTCCATGGGTTGGAGTAAAGCTGTCGTGTTAGGGGGCAAAAATATTACCTTTATATTTGGATGCATAGTTTCAAGCTCACGAGGGTGACCAGGAGCATTGTCCAAAGCGAGAACGGCCTTAAAGTCCAAATTACTTTTTTTCAAATAATTTTCAACTTCAGGAACAAAACAATTACGGAAAACTGCACTTGTAACCCACGCTTTTTTATTCGCACGCCAAAACACTGGCAGGAGGTCCTTGTTTTGGTTTTTTAAAGCACGAGGATTTAAAGATCTGTAAAGCATCAGTGGCTTTATAAGACAATCTCCAGATGCGTTAGAACAGAGCAGCAGTGTTATCCTATCTTTTGCTGCCTTAAAGCCGGGGGCGGATTTCTCACTTTTGGAAATGAAAGTTTTGCTTGGCATTCTTTTCCAAAATAAGGCTGTCTCATCTGCATTAAAGACTTGTTCAGGTTTGTATCCACCATCATTAATTAACTTTAAAAATTCATCTGGATATTTTTCTGCTGCGGCGGTGTCTGCGGATGCAGCTTCTCCAACAATTTTAATGTTATGCAAATGACAAGGCAGCTTCCATTTTTTCAATTGCTGGATCACGAACAATTTTGGCTGATAGTGAGGTGGAGGCTATGGAATTCCTTATTTTTTCTTCGGACTTCTTGATTGATCGTACAGTTGATTCATTAACATCGAAAAAGCGTGCTACGGATGCAAATGACTCGCCAAGGCGTAAACGGTCAAGCATTTGTTTTTTTACTTTAAGTGGCAACACTACCTTCTTCCTCTTCGGAACTGTTTTTTCTTTCTTTTTCCACTCGAAATTTTAAATTAATTACAAAGAAGAAGTCGCGTGTTACTCATTGAAAATATTTGCATCAAATGACGAGTTGAAACTACATATACAACACCAATCGTGCCAAAGGCGGCGTTTATCAAAAGACAAAGCAAAATAGTGACGGTGGCATTCAAGAATGGCTTTTATTTAGTCGCAGTAAGGCACTCGGTTACGTCCTTTGTAAACGCCGATGCGGCGCGTGCCGGCAGTACTCAAAGAACGCCGACACTTTAAACGAAACCGAATCCGTTTCTGTTTAGGTACCGATTGCATCCGCGAATAGTGAAATTTTTAGCCGCGAATACAGAAACTGGGTTGCAATTTTTTTACCCGCGAATAATGAAAACGCGAATAAAGAAACCGTGAATAAGGAACTTTTACTGTACTCACCTTGTGTTAAGAGAGAAAAATAAAAGACTGTATATGGTAAAATCAATTTATTGCAGAATTTACATGTTTACTGTGCACGCTCTATCTATGGGGCATTTTGAGTTGCTAGCCACGTGTTAATACCCTATAGGTGGGGCACGAGTCCCTTGTAAGTATAAATGTATTTAATTCTGTAGTATGTGTAATACATGCGATGCTTATACATTGCTAAACAAAATTGTCTTGTGTAGCTTTTGACGCATGGTGGCTTTGTGTCCAATCAATTTTAACGTTTCGCTTTTACCATAAGCCCTTAATCTTAAATTTAAAAAAAATGTACCTATACATTTAATTATTTCTGTCTCATGCCTATTGTCACATTTTATAGAAAGAACCGGATGAGGTGGAATGAATACATCATTTAACTTCGGATAGAAATGACGAATTGTGTTGAGAATTAACTTATTTTTTATCTGATTTTGCCAAATTTCATGCGACACAGAGTTAAAAAGTATTTCAGCGTGCCTCACTACATCGAATACAAATTTTGAGGCGTATTTAAGGGCTCCTTTATCAACAAAAGCAGTAAATGACGAAAATTCACAGATATCCAATATGTATGAATGGTCTTCATGCCGTTTTTATACCAACAGTGCAGCTCGGCAATGGCGACAAGTTATTTTGTCCAGTATTTTATTGACAATATAGCCAGAAATATAATAGAGGATATTGTTTTTAAAATCAGATATTGTATTTTTATCTGCTTGATTCATAAGTTCGTCTATGTGTCTTTCTTCATCTGCGTCATTAGTTAGTGAACTGTCGGGAAAAAGAGTTAGTAAATTACGTTCTGTACTTCTGAACTCGAGAATAGGAGTATTTTCGTAATTTGAATCCGTACAATTGGAGTTGATGCTGGGCTTGATACTATTCCGAAACACTAGTTTCCGCATCGTATACCTGAACTGAAGAGCGTCCGGATTGTCATTAGAACCACCTCTAGATCGGATACATGAGAAAAACATCTCAAGGTGATCCTCAGAGCATTTGTATGTCAAAAAGTAGGCTAAACCGGCAAAACTTAGCGTGTCAATTATCAGACCTAATGCGGGTGTCTTTCGCCTGTGAGACAAGATATTTTGTCCGTTAACTTTTAATCTAGATAGATAGTCTTGTGTCGTTTAATACATTCAGCCAGTATTCCTTATTTACTTTACAGACTTAAGTCCGGTTCCGAAAGGATTTTTGGAATTGAATAAATCAAAAATTCTGTCCAACACTCTTAAATATTCGATAGTTGCTTCACTGTCAATAAAATCTGGATGTTTGCAGCATTTCAAAAATTCAATGGCATTTGCAACCGAGCTACTCAGAACATGTACAGCTAATCGTACATTCATTTTTTTTCCGTAAAAATTCAGGTGCGTTTTATTTATTTTGTTAGCTAATTTAAGGCCTTCTTTTTCTTGTAAGCTATGTAATAGTTTGACGAACTGAAAATGTATGTTTTCATTTTCTGAAGACAATGATATTTCAGCAAATAAGTTCCTAGCCAGCTTAACCATATGAGCAGGATCAAGGATACAATACACTTTTACTGGCACTGATGGATGATCGAAGTAAGTTTTCATATTGGGAAATTCAAAAGAACAACCCAATATCTCAAATGTGCTTGTATTCGCAGTTGCTCCATCTGCAGTTAAACATCGGACGATTATACCAAGATCTGCCAATTTGCGAATAGCTGTTTCTACAAGTTTTGCTTGGATGGACGCCGATATTTTGTCTACAAAAAAGTATGCGATTGGACATTTAAATTTGTCTTTTAATGATACTATCTGAAATACTAACGCTTCAGTTGCCATTTTTTCCGGATCTTCGGGCACAACGCCTCCATAATCGATACGTCCCCAAAATTTATCTTTGGTTAAGTCATATACAAGTTGAGATTTTATGTGCATAGAATCAAAGAAGCCAGGATTTTCGGAAATTTTTTTTTTCAAGAAATTAAAAACTTCTTCCATGAAACCGACATTACAGTCGTGGGTCGATAAAATACGACGCAATGTTGCAGGATGAGGAAGCGAAACATGTTTTCTTTAAAACTTATACGCTTTGCCGGAATAATAATAGAAAGACAACGCGAACGATTTGACATCGTCATTATACCTAAACACCTCGGTTTGAGAAATTTTTGTTTAATTGTGCGTGAATATTTTCAAAATTCAGTTGGACCATATTTCGTACCTCGTCATAATTATCACACTTTTTTTAAATAATAGTCAGCAATGATTTCATACTGTTAATTTTTTCGTTACGTCGTTTTAACTTTTGAGATAAGATTTTGATATCCCGACGTAGTTTATTTTTTCTTGGCGTGTTGAATGTTAGAGATGTCTGTGTTTCTGCACTTTGATGAAATTTAATCTTCTTTAATGGTGGCTCTGATGATGTTCCAGGTGTTGGAGGCGTTTCTTGAGAGATTGTTTTGGAACTCAGTACATGCACTCTCTTATTTTCTGGTATTATCTGAAAGAGTAATGAAGTAAGAAATTAGTTTATTTAATGTATTGTACCTTTATTTATATACGTATTGTATTTATGTATGTACAGGAAAACATGCCGATTAAGTAGATATCAGTAAGGACAAGAAAAAAGAATTTAGTTTTCCAGTATATTTTTTTTTCTCGGCATCATTACTCGTACTTATCAAATGAGTTTCTTTAAGGGGCACGTTTTAAAAAATCTCATAGATGGCATTGTAAATTACTGTCCACAAGTTTAAAAGCAGTCGTATTTTGGCCATACCGATTAAAACTCTGTCAATGGCGAATAATAAAACTGTATGAAAGTTTCAGAATGAAACAATCTAACAATCTGTCTAGAGCACCGCTTGCAGATGGACGTGCCATCTGCAATTATTAAATAATTTACACAATTAATTATTATCTGTGTCAACATAACGTCCGTGTGAAAACTGTGTCAGCGCATGTTAGTCATGCAGACATCGACACACTTACCTGAGTTTAGTGTTTTTCTGTTTTGAACATTGACTCAACAATGGATAGTCCTTTCAACCGAAGTTCCATGACTAGCCGTAGCCCACCACCACCGCAGAGAAGACCTCCTGAAAGAGAGCCGACCCCCACGACATCGACTATTGAAGCAGTATCGACGCAGGAAATTCAAAAATGGCTTTCGTCTATTGAACAATGCCTGAACGAAATCTGCAGCACATCCAGCGAAGGAAAACTTAATACTGAGCAGAAGCTAAAAATAAGCAACGTTAGCAGAAATGTAATGGGAGGTGTATCTCAGCTGGCTGTACATTATCAATCCTTGAAACAGAAATATATTGCAGCACAAACATTAATAAATAACTTGACTGACCAGAAGGAGACTACCAAACAAATCGAAGATCAGTTCGAAGAGTTGAAGGAATGTGTCCTCTCTGCTCCTAAGATCCAACCACCGAACACATCTTTTGCGGACGTGGTTAGAATAAGCAAAAGCTCTATAATACGTCCTCCATGCACTAAAACTATTGCTATTTACCCAGCTGACAAAGATAAGTCTAGTGAAGATACTAAGAAGCTTATTCAGACCATTATTAAGCCTGAAGAACTCAAACTTCATATACGAGGGATAAGGAAAACTAAAGGTGGAGGCATAATAATTAGCACTGAGGGAAGGGATGACCTTGACAAATTAAAGAAGGTAGAACACCTCAAAACTTCAGGGCTAAGAGTTGAAGAGACTACTAAACGTAAGCCTAAAGTGATATTATTAGGAGTACCAAACAATACCTCGGATAAGGAAGTCTTTGAATGTTTATATGAGCAAAATATTTCAGGCAAGTACCAGCACATTGAACGTGAAATGTTTTTAAACTCTATTAAGCTGAGTCACAAATCTGGCAAAAAAGACGCGCCTTACTGTAATTTTGTACTGGAATTGTCTCCAAACCTCAGAAAAATTCTTATTGAGCAGGAAAGGGTATTTATTAATTGGACTTCATGCCCAGTTAGAGACTACACTCTTATTACTAGATGCTACAAGTGTCAACAATATGGACATTCAGCGAAATATTGTCGTGACACCGAATCTACGTGTGGGCACTGCGGCTGCGTTGGCCATTTAATTAAAGATTGCCCAAAGCAACTAGAACCAGCAAACTGTGCTACGTGCCGGCGATTTAACAAACCTAGCCTCCATAAAACCGGAGACGAGCAATGCCCTGCAAGAAAAATCGCTGAGGCTAGATACATAAGCACAATTGACTATGAGGGAGAACAAAGCGCGGCATAGAACGTATAACCCAGCACACAATGAATAACTCTGACACCAGGATTTTCTTAAAAACATAAGTCTAATTTAATATGAATTAATGTGTCGTGGATCCAACTCACAAATGTGCATTATATATACATATAAATATATATTATCATATTCACTTATATTAAAAAGAAATTACGATAATTTCAAACATGTATTCGCTCCATTTGTATCATCCTATGTACTTAAATACCGATTCATTTTAGAAACTATGTCAAACCTACTTATTGTAAGTTATTACAATTATTAAGACTAAGGTGGAAAGTGCTAAATAAGTAGATCTTGATCTACTTATTTATTTATTGTTGTATAGTTAGTAATCGTTTCTGTGTAAATATTTTAATGTTGAATAAGCACTAACCTACTTTTACGTGTATTAATAGATACCTAAGATACAGGCAAAACTATTGCTTAGTTTAGGTACCAACTTTATAATTATTAGATTAAACTAAATTACTTAAGTTTCATGTATTTATACTAAGTTTTTACAGAGAAATAAATTTATCTTATTTATCTTATCTTATTTATTTAATAGGGCAACACGCTTCCTTGACTTAAGAGCTTCTGACTAATTATTCAGATAATTTTATTAAACTGTTTAATGTTGTTAATTATTTGCTATTAACCCCCTTATTCATAATAACACAAACAGTCTAATAAACCTATTTTAGCTAATACACTGTTTTGTCACGTTCTTTTAAATGATGACAGGCATGACAGCGCTAAGAAAGAACGGGACAAAACAGTATAATAGTTAAAACAGGTTTATTAGACTCTTTGCGTTAGTATGAATAAGGGGGTAAGAGAATAGTAACCTGTGTAAATTGCGGGGATGCGCAGCGCCATCTTTTAGATGTTATTAGAATGTGGACCTCAAAGTTGCTCATTACACTTTGTATATTAAAGTTGTACATACCATGGAAAAAATAGATGGAACAGCATTTACTTTTAATAATTTCCTTGCGGCTGCATTTCTTCATCTTTTGGAAACCTGTAGCACATAAGGTTAGGTGAGATTAGGTTACATTCTACCGTGTAATTTTTCAACCACTTTCAACATTTTAAGGAGTATTCTCAAATTATTATCGACTTCTTCATACAACTGATCTCAGCAGATCGGCACTTTTGTATGAGGAAGCCAATGAATTTATATAATAACAAAACATTAATCGACACGAAGAAACTTGTTCAAATCTCTTATTTGAAACGTGACACTGTGCGACCCGCGCCTTACGGTGACTACATCGCATTCTGTCAAACGAAACACCAGTAAATCACCTTATATTGTCATAAAGCAAGAGAATCCTAGTAGGCTAAAACCAATATGGACACCCTACTTCACGCATTACAAAATTATTTACCTATGAAAAGATACACCACTTCCTTTGTACGATTCACTTTTGCATCCTTTCACGCAACAAGTTAGAACCATTTTTACGTTACTTCGACACGATAAATCATTAAACTTTAAAGTAAATACGAGGCAAAAAAAATCCACTGCTCGATTCACACAAAGCGTACGCCATATTGAAGACTGTAAAACGTCATACTGACATTTAGTGTTGCTCAGTTATTGTTAGCAAAAACTGCTTTAACTACGACTCTAAAACAAAGCAAGTAGGTAAACACGGTTGGAAAAAACACTCAGGTATAAATATTTTCTTAGGAAGCATTCTCTTTAATATTAGTTTCGAATGAGCGTCCGTAATGGTACAAACAGCAATAAAAAATATAATTGAGTTCTACTACGTTAAAAAATTTTTTTACTGTTGCAACTCGATAGACAAGGACGCACTCCATAATAGAGGCATCTCGCTCAGCTCGTTTTTCCGCTTAGCCTAATAACATATGAAAGTAGACTTTATTTCAAAAGCATAGAATACATTTACGTGTGCAACTTTTTTAGACTGCACAATCTTGTTTAATTAATAAATCTATGCTCACAAGTGGCGCTGTAAAATAAATTAAAGGGGCGTCATTAACACAGATAAAAAAGGCATTTTTTATCTGTGCCAATGTCCTAACTTTTTTTGCGTTTACAGAATAATTACCATATTGTTTTCCCTGTAACCATTACTTTATTTAACGTTATTGTTACTACCAACGATATCGCATAGCGGTATTTTAGGAAATGACTACAATATTTTCAAATGAAACGCACATAATCGAATAAGTACAGGTTTTTATTAACATAAAATAGTTACAATAATAATACCGTTTGGTGCCCTGTCGACACTTGTTGCAGAAGATGCAGATGATGATAATTACGCCACATGCCAGGAATGGTAGGATAATGGCTCCATACAGCTCCACTTTGGTTTTTAGTTCATTTACCTGAATGATAGGTGCTGATTGTGTAATGGTGTTTTGCTGATCTTTTGAGTTGTATTGTCCCATTATGATGATGAAAAATGATGGGTCTGATCCGTTGACTGCTTGTACCGAGCGATGCTACCAAACTAATTTAAAATAAATGATTACCTACTTGCTATTTACCTATCGAAACGTACAGGCGGCCTGATGATGTTCCAACTGTATTATAGGCGTCCGCATTGTTTAAAATGTAAGCGGGTTTAAGCCTATCCACTGAAATATTTGAACGGCGGTTGGGTAATTGAAATTCGAAAAATTTTGGTCCCCTTGAGATGACCTTATAAGGGCCGTCATACGGGGTCTTCAAAGGCTTCCGAACGGTGTCATCTCTGACGAAAACATGACTGCATGTTTGCAAGTCGGGATGAATGAATCATTTGCGATTATCACGATGCGAATTCGAAATTGGTTTTAAATTGTTGATAGTACAAATATTTTCGACAGTTGCGTCATCATAAGTGAGCTCCGTAGTTTCGAAAAAATCTTTGGGTAACCTTAGGGGCTTACCGTAGGTATACTTGGCTGCGCTAACGCCGTTTTTACTGCGTCCGGCTGCGCGAAGTCCAAAAAAAAACCGTTGGTAGCTCGCTGATCTATGAGTCGTTGTTCATTCCATTGGCCAGCGCGTGGTAGCTGGTGGTTCTCAACCTTTTGACTCCCAAGTACCTGAGTAAGTCGTTGAATAGCTGGCACTCGAATTGGCACCCTTGGTCGGTGGTTCACTTCACTGGGCCACCAAAACGCGTGATCCAACTCTCGTAGATTACCTTGGCCACGGATGAAGCTGTTATGTCCTTGATTGGTGTTGCTTCGGGCCATCTTGTGCCTCGATCTATGATGGTTACGCAATACCTGTATCCGTCTTGAGTGATCGGTAGTGGACCTACTATATCGACATGTATGTGTTCGAAACGCTCAGCGGCCTGAAAGGTTTCATACTCTGAGATGGTGTGCCTGCTTATTTTTGCGCATTAATATTGCAAGATTTCGCCCATTTATTAATTTCTAAATTCATACCGGGCCAAAAAATCTATCGGTTATCATTTTTCGCGTAGCTTTGATGCCAGGATGACTTAAATTGTGTATGCTATCGAACACATTGCGCCTAAAATCGTTAGACAAATGAATTGGATAGCGGTCCGGCTTGGTGATGGCGTTGAGGTGCCGGTAATCACCACAAGGCCGTAAGTCGCCGCTTTTTTTCGGTACGACGTGCAATGGGCTCGCCCATGGGCTCATCGGTGGTCGACATATACATAATTCCTGCATGTGTAAAAATTCGTCCCTTACCCTTTTATATCGGTCGGGCGGCAAAGGTCTGGCCCTGGCGTGCACTGGTGGTCCCTTTGTTTCGATGTAATGGAAGACAGAGTGCTGTGAGGGTTCTTTGAAAGATACTAGTCTTGTTATGCTAGAATAATAATCCAATAAATCGTGATACTCGTTATTATCGTCTATCGTTTTGACGGATGGATCATTACAATTAGAGATTTGTGCAATAGCGTTAAGTTTAGCTATGTTATCAATTAACCTTCGGGAACTTAAGTCGACTAACAACTCATAATGGCTTAGAAAATCGGCTCCGATTATGGGTTGTTTAACATTTGCTATGATGAAAGTCCATCGAAATGCGCGTCTTAATTTTAAGGTCATAGTGTGTGTATCAACCAAACGTTTTATCTTAGTACCGTTTGCGGCAAATAGCGTAAATTGACTATCTGTATTTACAATCGCATGTTTGATAACGTTAGTCGGAAGGACTGATACATTTGCCCCTGTGTCTACTAAAAAACTAAGTTTGCTATTACGATCAAGAATACATAAGCGACGGTTAGTACCTCCAATGCAGTGTTCCGTCGTTGACTGCACGGCGTTCAGTTTCCCTTGGGCTTTTCCGTTTTGTCGTTCCAGGCGCACGGGTCACGGCATTTCTTTGCTTTGCTCCCGAAACGATGATGGTAGTAGCAAAAACGTTTGTCGTTGTTTGACGTGGTTGATCGGCTATCGTTTCGGCTGGTGCTGCGATTGCGTGCTGACTGCGAAGGTTTTCCGTACTGCCTGCTTTTTCGTAGTTCCGCGACTTCGAGGGTTAGGTTTGCTATTGCGTCAGCTAGACCGTCCGGTTGATGCGATACAGAAGCGACCTCGATCGGTTTGCTGGTCTCTATGACTTTGTCAGCGACTGCGGCTAATTTGTAGACGTCCTCGAGGGTGGTAGCGGCTAGCACGGTGCGTACAGCTGCCGGGAGGTGGTTTTGCCACAAAACAAGTAGTGTTTGCTGCGTCATTCTCGAGCCTGCGAGTGTTTGCATGCGACGAAGTAACTGTGCAGGTTTTTGTTCGCCGAGCTGCATGTCTCCGATTAGCTTCTGGATGCGTCGAGTCTCCGATTCCTCGTAGGCGGTGGTGAGGCGTTGTTTTAGCGCTTTGTACTTCCCGGTTTCCGGTGCATGACGTCTGATTTCTGCTCTGTTTCAGTCATGTTGACGTGGTGGTTGTATGCCCGATGTGAACTGTGGTTGATGTGCTCGTTCCCGTATCCGGCTTAAAATGGAGTCGCCACCACGTGGTCACCAAGTGTTCCTGATCGGGTGTCACAAATTTGTAGTGTGTCGCGGTATTTACTACACTCCGAGACTATCAGAAGGTTTAGGGAATTAACGGAAACCACAGAGTCAGTTCACGAATTTTCGGATATATTATTTCTCAATTTGGAGATTACACAGTCCGAAAACAACCTAAATGTCACGTGCCTAGCGAGCATGCCTAGGCGTGTCTAGATTCGGGAACGATTGAGAGACGACTGGCCTGTGATCGCTGCGCCCCCGACTCGGTATTGTTTTTGCTTACAACGCAGTAATGTAACCCTGCAGTTAAATTTCTCCCGCCGTTGTCTGACTGCCCTGTCTCGCACCAGAACCTGAAACAATATGTCCTACAATATTAAAAAAATGTTCCGTCAAGCACGCGGCTGTCGATGAAGCTTATATATATTTAGCGCTACTCATACATTTAAACATACGCGCAACCGTGCGCCTGCCGCATCTGTCTGCCCTTGTTTACGCGAAGGCCCTAAATCAAAGGATTTTCAAATTCGAATTGAATTTGAAAATCGACCGCCCTTGTAGTAACTGCCATCAGAACCTGAAACAATATACACAACATTAAAAAGGAAATTCCACCAGGATAAATCAACTGTGAAAGCGGAAAGATGTCTAGGAAGCCACCTTCCCGCTCTCTGCCTTTTGGAGTTACACCCACCAGTACCTGAAACAATATACACAATAATAACAACTTAATTCGGCTAGGACTAAATCAACTGTAGCAGCGGAAAAGGGGCTACGAAGCCACCTTCCTGCTCTCTTCTGTCTGCCTTTGGATTGACCCCTACCAGAACCTAAAAGAGAAAAGATTTTATTATCCAAAACTATTTTCTTTTTTTCGTAGCCTAGAAGACTTAGAGCGGCCACATACACACGGAATACCGTATCGGAATTCCTTTTCGAAATTCCTTCGCGGGATTCCGTACAGACGCCACACACTTGGGTTTTTTTTTCATTCGGATTATCAAGGCTGTTGAACGACACCAGCTATTGAGTTCAGAACTTCAGACATTTTGACAGCAAATATGGACGACGATTTTCTAATTAGGGTTGCATTGTTGCTGTATCTTGCTAATAAAAAGAAAACACGTCGCCGTTACTGGGTGCATCCCCTGAATACCCAAAGATTGCTAATGAGTCATTACTATATAAAAACGATCAAATTACGAAATAACCCAGAGATTTTTTTTTAAATATTATCGTATGTCTATGAACTCTTTCGACGAATTATTAAACAAAATAAAAGTAAAAATCACGAAAAGAGATAGGTACCTACACATATGAGGTTCAGTGTGACCAGATTTGAATTGACAAATCTACTGTAACGTAGGGTGAAAACTTACCAACATCTACTAAAGTTATGCTGGATTCTACTAAAAGTCTACTATAAAATTAACTGGGTTATCAATCAATTAAACATCATGAATTTGGTCACTATCATATATAATTACATCGGTGTTATTGTCAATGAAGGTTCACACAATTACACAAATCAAACAAATAAATCAAATAGGTAAATTAAACATCAGAGATTCATCACAATCACACAAATCAAATAAATTTAACTTCAGGGATTCCTCAGTCACAATCACTTAGGACTCTTCATTTATATTATATTATCATACAGATTTTTAGCTTCCATTAATTTCAGCATACTTTTGTCTAGGACAAAATTTGCACAACCACCTTCAATTTGTCGTAGACCTTCTTTCCCATGCATGATTGCAGCTACATTTTCATTTTGAAAACGGTTCCGGTCACGAGTTTTAACTCTATTAATTTCAGAAAATATCCGTTCTACTTTAGCGTTTGACACAGGCAGGATTGTCATCTGTTTTGCAAATCGGGACACATTTTCATACTTCGGTTTTTTATTCGAATCGCACATCTTGCCAACTTCACTCCAAAACTTATCAACGTTAAATGTTGCAGTTGATGAACTTGAAGAAGACAACAAGTTAGAAACTGATTGATCTAATTTTAATTCTCTATATTAATTGTCAACTACCTGTATTTTGTCAGTTGGTACCAAGTTAGGGAACCGTTGGAGTACTCCAATCAAACTTCGAAATTCGTCATACACGGCTTTTTGAGGATCAAGGAATGACAGATCTTGGTACAAGTCGTCTTAAATAGGCAATCTTTTTATAAATTGATTACACAATTCAATCAAAAATGTTTGACACCTTTCAAGGAATTTATCAATTTTGGGTCTTATTGAAACATCATCTTTTAATGAAGTTATTATCATAGCCACGTTTGAACCTATGTACATGTTTTTTAGTGGCATAAAATGCATCCTAGCGTTTGGATCTATCGAACGAAGCGGGGTAGTTTTGACATAATTTATTTTCATATAGCAACTCAGAATTACCGACATCATGTTTTGCAAATCGGTGTGAAGATTGTGAACAACTGTGTGTTCACTTTGGAATATGATATTAAATTTATTGGTTAATGGCAATATAAAATCCAAAAAATTTATGTAAAGCTTGGTCTCATTGCTATTTAGGTGGTCAAATAGGAATTTACAAGTAGCATTTGTATTTCTTGCTCCTAAATACTCACTTTGAAAAAAAAGTTTCAATGCTTCCCATTGCTCTACAATTCTGTGTGTGCATTCATATAGGGAAAGCCACCTGATGTCATAATGTCGAAGCATGCGGTGAGTCGGAGTGTCAACAAACTTTTGAAATTCTGCAAGTTCTCTCTGTCGTTGGCTGCTATGTGAAAAATAGGTATACACTTCTTTGACGAATAACTCTACAGTGCGAGGCAGCTTCGTGCATGCATAACTAACTGAAAGATTTGTTGAGTGACACATACATTTGAAAAAGATGCAGTTCGGATTTACTTCCTTGAGTTTTGATACCACGCTATTCCTTTCTCCGAACATTACATTCGTATTATCGGCAGCAAACCCTATTAAATTGGTTAGATTAAGGTTTCGTTCTGTTAAGGCATTGTTTAAACTATCAAACAAATCTTGCGCAGTTTCTCCTTTTAGGTCAATCATACATAAAAATTTTGTTTGTGGGCACTGAAATTTCTCTGAATAATATTTAGTTGCTGCTGCAAGGAGTAGTGCTGACGTCAGTGCTCTCATCAATAATTTAAGAAAATACTGGTCTTATCAGAGTTTCAGTTTCAAATTTTTGGTCTAAACGTAAGTCTGCAAGCAGTTTTTCTTCAAAGTTCTTTCCTAGGACGTTGTAGGTAATTGCAGCAGACTTAGTTCTCTTGCATGAAAACTTTTTGGCAATTTCAGAGTCATGAAATGCTTTTGGAATAACTTCACTCACGTGATCCATAACACGAAAGGGAATGTTATGTTCTACGAGGGCCGCAACGATTTTTATTTCAGCTTTCTTTACTTCTTCAGCAATAGTTGTTGTTTTGAAAATAGTATAAATCTACAACAAGAAAGATTATAAGTTTTAATTTCGGTCTAATAGACGATATGCCTGGCGGGCAACCAAATTCAAAAGATATTTCTTTTTAAAGTAGGACAAAAAAATTTGGATACTCAACAGTCACATACATATCTCTGACCCCACACTAGGATTACCTGTATTGTGGGTGTCGAAAACTACGAGTACACTGGGTACTACAACACCCAGAAACGACAGAAAATTTTCCGGATCGCGAAAAGATTTCTTACACCACGGGAACTGAACCCACAACCTCCTGCTTCTCAGCCGGCCTCGCCACGGAGGTCGTCATTTTGCTATTATCTCGGGGAAAAATACATAAATACATATTTAGGTAATGCGCAGCTATGCCTATTTGAGAGCACTTATTACGTGACAATGACGAATGAATAAAATATCCGATACAAAATCTATTTTATAAACAAATCTAAATGAGCCGTACGACAGTATTCAGGTGCTGCTTACCTGTGAGGTTCCAGAAAATCCTTTTATATTTTTTAAATGCTTCGATGTAGCCATGTGTTCCTTCAGAGAAGTCACTCTACTGAGAATGTCGCAATTACAGGCTTTACAGTGTGCATTCGCGTCATTATTTTTTGATTTATTTAACCATTGTTTGAATATGGGATCTTGTTCCCACTCCACGCGATACCCTTGAATATATTTACGTTTCATGACGCACAATCAAACCACAACAGGTGACGCTAAGATAACGAATGAACAACTGAAAGAAACTTGTAAAGAAAGAAAGTAAATTGAACAATGATTCAGGGGAAGTCCCGGCTAGGCTATGAGTGTTTGTTCTTTGTGTGCGTGTGTTTAGAAAGAGATAGACTGATTCCGATTCATAGAGAAACGCATGAATGGGGAATTTCCCTAAAAGAATAGATTTTCAGAGAGGGTTGCCATCTTCTTACGAAAAAATACTACCAGTATACCAAAAAATGGTAAATTCTACCAAAATATACTGATTTTCTTACCCCTACTAGCAGCTGTCGCATGTTCCTCAAAATCTACCGAAAAAGTAGAAAACTACTAAGTTTGGTCACACTGATGAGGTTAGCCATCACCGCGGAAGAAAAACTTGCAGTTACATTAAGGTAAGATTTATTATCCAATTACATTTTTTTAAACATTTATTGAGGTAGGTAAAGTAACATTAATTATTGAGGTAAGGTAACATTAATTATTGAGGTAAGGTAACACCAGTGTGACCAGATTTAAATTGAGCATAATGCTAGCTGCTCGGGTAAATTCTGTTAAATTCTGCTAACGAATAAACTCTAATTTTGTCCGAAAACATATAAAATAAAAACGCTCATGACCGATTGTTTTTTTAATTTTATTAATAATTACAATTTAAGTATCTTTCCTTTATTAATAATCACAACTCAGATAACCTAATCCAGGGTAGGCGAACCTTTATGCATCAACGTGCCATTTTTTCTAAAGAATGTTTAATGGGGTCATTGACGTGCCATCAAATAATTTTGACTTTCTGATTATTTGGAAAATAATAATAATAAATACTATCAGAACTCTTTATTAAATAAAGTAAACAAAAAAGGTACATTTTGGAATGTTTTTATTACACGCATAAATTAAATTACTGTAAAATTAGTGTGACTTCTGTTGCTGCAGGTTAGATGACAAATAATTTATGTTAGGATTGTAAGATGTTATTTTTAGCAAAATGCATGCTGAACTGGATTCATCTGTCAAACGGTTTCTAACCGAGTTTTTAATGTTATTCATCTCTGAAAATAATGACTCGCAGGCATAGGTAGATGAAAACATTGTTAAAATAGCATGAGCCAGCTTCTTCAAACAGTTAAATGTGTCTGGTAACGCATTCCATGTTTCCAGAATTTTGTTATTAGCATTTTTACCTAAATTACTCGTCAATCTTTCAGTTTCAATTAATTCCAACTCTTTCCTTGTTTCAATAAATTTTTGAATCCATATTGAACTAGATTGGAAATCAATTAGCTGCATTTCAAATTCTTCAATTTCCAACCAATCGAATTGAGAAAAGTTCAGTTTATGAAATGACGTCACATCTGGGTACATAATAAACTTGAGTATTTCCGACAATTCTTTGAACTGAGAAAATCTCTCTGAAAATTCCTTGATTAAAGAATCAATCGCAGAAATAAATTCTTCAGTAAATTTTTCTCTGTCTGCTGTCTCGTGAATATCAAAATCATTGATATATTTTTTCAAGTTTGGAAAATACTTGTAGTTTCTTGTGATAATATCGTTCTTGAAAACTTGCAGTTTAGCCTCAAAAGCGCGAATGAGATCTATCATGACAATAATTGTTTTGTTTGTCCCTTGAAGCTTTACGTTTAGTGTATTTAAATGTTGGCATATGTCTGTAAAAAACATCAATTTTGAAAGCCACATAACGTCCAACAACTGTGGGTATTGTTCAATTTTTCCCTCATTTCGCAAAAATAGTCTGATTTCTTCCAAGCAATCAACAAATCTTTCAAGTACATTCCCGCGACTCAACCAGCGAACATTATTATACATCAGTAAGCCATTATACACCGAGTTGACTTCATCCAACAAAGCATCGAACTTTCGCTTGTTTAAAGCCTGTGACGAGATGAGGTTGACTATTTTTGTAACTACCGCCATTATATTATCAAGGGATATTAAACCACTCTTAGCACACAAAGCTTGTTGGTGAATGATGCAGTGGAATTCAAGAATTGAATGTCCTACGTCTGTTTGAAATAAACTTATGAAACCATTTTTTTTACCCACCATACTTGGAGCACCATCAGTTGTTACAGAAACAATTTTTTTTATATCAATTTCTTTTTCAGCAAGCGAATTTTTAACTGCCGTACTAATATCTGCTCCCTTTGTAGTTGTTAGCAACGATTTTATCGCAATTAATTCTTCCTTAATGACGTTTCCTACGCAATACCGAGCAAAAACAGCTAAACGTGCAGATTTAGTGACGTCAGTGCTTTCGTCAAGACATAGCGATATAAAAGAAGCATCGTTAATGTAATTTTTTTGTTGATCTGTTATATTTTCGGCCAGTTTTAAGATTCTTTCTTTTATTGTGTTTCTCGATAGAGGAGTCTCTTTGATGCGCTGAATTATCTTATCTTTATTATCGAAATCATCAAAAAGGGAGGGCGCGCATGCTAACCAGGCTTCCTTCAAAAACTCTCCCTCTTGAAAAGGTTTACTATGCCGAGCAATGACATTTGCAGCTGCGTAACTTGCCGCGCTCGTATGACAATTTTTGCCAGCAAATTTAATCATAGATGTTGACTGTTTATTTCTGTCATTCAATGCACTTGCAATTAATTCTTTTTGCTCTGCTTCGCTTTTTTGACTAACAGATTTGTGATTTGTTTCAAAATGTCGTTTAACAGACGATGTTCTACATACCACTGTTCCAGAACATAAAACACACACCGCTTTGTCACCTTTACTAATCATGCCGTATTTCTCAGTCCACCAAGTTTGAAATTCTCTGATACACTTACTATCTTGCACTTTTTGTTTTTTTGCTGAACTGGCCATATTAAATATTAGTTTAAAATCATAAAAATCACTCGTATAAATTTTAAAATACAATTATGTCAACAAAACTCACTATTACTTCATGCGTAAGCAAACAATGCATCATTCGCAATTGAAACCCACGACCTATCTATAAAAACAAACGAGCGCCGCGCAGCGCTTCCTGCCTGCCACCGCGCCGCCCACACCCCGCGCACCGAACACTCCGTAGCGTAGGTAGGATCACTCGCGTTCGATTGTCATAAAATACTAAACACATTTTTTACACATGTTTTATGATCGGCGACGTGCCCAAAATATTGTGTCGCGTGCCATTGGTTCGCCTACCCTGACCTAATCTAACCTATTAATTTGGCATATTAACATCTACATTTTTATACAGAGTCTTTCGAGTTTCCCGCATTGATTAACATATTTTTGGATAGTGTGAAATTCACACACCCATCCTGCTCTTTCACAGCTTGCTTCACGTGCAGTATGGCAGAAACGTGTTCGTATTTAAATCTATTTCTCAATTCAGTTTTTATGTTGTTTACTTGAGAAAATATTCTCTCACACGCCGTGTTTGACATGGGCAAAATCATCATTGCCTTTGCAAAGTCTACCAAATGTTGGTACTTTTTACTTCCATCGGCCTTGGTCATTTTTGCAATGTGGCCCCAAAACCTTTCTATGTTCAGAGCTGTATCGGAGCTACCTCCCGATTCTAATAGATCGGACACTGTGTTGTCCAATTTTAGCTCTCTGTATTCGGAGTCAATCGTTTGGATGTCAGATTCTTCAACCAAATTAGGAAATTGAGAAACCATATTAGCCAAACTTGTAAAATCCTTGTAGACAATGTTTTGTGGCTCATGAAATTGAATTTGCTGAAATATTTTTATGAAGTGGTTAACGCAATTTTAGTTCAACACAAAGTTTAATCAAGAATGATTGAATGCGTTGCAGGAAAGTTGTGATTTCTGACGTTTGCCTGGCATCTTGAGCTAATAATTCAATTTGTTTACTGACATTTACTCCCAAATATATTTCCTTCAGAGGTAAAAAATTCACTGTTGAACTCGGATCAAAGTCCAATGGATTTGTGCTTCTCAAGTAACTCATTTTCATATAACAACTTAGCAGTAGTGTAAGCATATCTGCCGAATCTTTGAATGCCCTTTGTACTGTGGAGTACTCACCTTGAAATATTATATTCATCTTATTAGGGATCGGTAAAATAAGCTAGGGCGTAAAAGTAAAGTTTGATGATTTGATTATCAAAATTTTGCTGTAAGAATTCGGCTGAAATGCTTTTGTCTTCTAGATATTGTCCACGAAAGTAAAGTTTAAGTGGCTCCCATTGCTCGATAATTCTGTTGATACATGCATGAAATGACAACCATCGTATATCATAATGCTGCAAAATTTTGTGGTGTTCAGAATTAAGAAAGTTTTGGAATTCTTGGAATTCACGCTGTCGTTTATTGCTGTGTGCGAACTAACCATAAACTTCTTTCACAACCTGGTTTAAACTTCTTGGCAATGTGCTTTTACTGGCATGACTTACAGCTAAAGCAATTGAATTGCACACACATTTTATGAACACACAATGCGGATTAATTTCTCTTATTTTAGCAATCACACCACCATCCACCAATCATGCCCAAACATTACGTTAGTTGTATCAGCACCAAACCCAACACATTGCGTTATGTCCAAGTTAGCATTTGTTAGTGACTGCGAAAGAGCATCGAATAGATGCTGAGCTGACTCACCTTCTGAATTCATTAATGTCAAAAATTTCATTTTCAATTGCATGATGTTATTTTTCTCAGAGGAATATTTTATTACTACAGCAAGAACCTTCGTTGAAGTAACATCCGTACTCTCATCAATAACAACAGAAAATACAGGCTCTCGGGAACATACTTTAGCATGCATTTCTTTTTCAACTAATTTCGTTTGCATGAAAACGATTTTGCTATTTCTGAATCATGAAAGCATTTTTCAAGTAACTCACTCAAATGGTCCATAATTCTAAATGGCAAATTGTGTTTTACCAAAAAATGTACACATCTTGATCTCAGCTTTCTTTACCTCATCCGTCAAAGAAGTTTTTGAAAAAAATGTTTGAACTTGCAATAAGAACGTACAAGTCAGTTAACAAAATAGATTTATTTGCAAAATAATATGTATTTTTTTAGGAATTTTACTCACGGATGACTGTCCTGAATATCCAATAATACTTTTCTTGTGTCTCGATGTGGTTACATGATCTTTTAAAACAGAAAGACGTGAAACTAATTTTATGTTACACGCTTTACAAAAAGCAGCATTATGGTCATCTTTAGCTCTTGAAAGCCAAGACGAAAACATAGGATCCTCCTCCCACTCAGATCTATAGTTTTGCTCGTACTTTCTTTTCATTGTTACGTCCGCACTCGCACAGTATAAACCACTACTACGATTCATGAAGAAATTGACGCGTCCTTGTTACTCGAGAGAGAATATACATGTTTGGGGAACTCCCCTAAAAGTACTAGTGTTGTCAGTACAACGAAAAAACTGTGATTAAAATAAAAACAGTAGTTATTTTGTTGAGCACATATTCAAATTAAATTCAGCTAATTAAAAATCCTGTTTGCTGCTTAACCTCTGCTAAAGTTTTATTAAATTCTGCCAAAATCTGCTAACTTTTTCTATTCTGCAGTATAATCTGCTAAGTATCGAAATGGGGTTCAAATTCTGCCAAAATCGCAGAATTCTGCTAAATCTGGTCACACAAAAGTAAGTTAACTATGTTTTTTTTTTAAAGGAGAGATATGTTCCAATTGGTTCTTGTGAGTTTAGTACCACCATTTGGGAATTGTTCTGTTCTTGTGAGTTTAGTACCAATACTTGTGAACTGTCCTGATAATTATAAACAGTATTATCCATAGCTGAATTTTCTTCTGCAACATTAAAAGTTTGTGGTAATTGTTCATGGGGAGCTTGTACAAAGCTCAAGCAGGGCGTCGAAGTGCCAGCATTTGAACTACGATATTGTATGGTAGCGCGACAATATGGAGATTCGCGATGATCATTTCTTCGGAACGACGACTGAGACGGAGCTTGCGCGTAATTATTGGGAGAAGGTGAAGGACTAGAAATGTAGTATATGCCAGGATTTGAATTGCGAGAAGCTGTGGAAGGGCGAGAATATAAATATTCACTATTATTAATGATTCGTTTGACCATTTGAAGCATTTCAATCTTAAAATCAAATTTCTGGCTTGTAGTCATTCTTGACATATCTCCACGGAAACTTAATAAAAATTTAAGGTCGACGTCTTCGACAGGAGCTGCTGTCGAAGTTGGCTGTGGTGCATTGCGTCTTTCTAGTATGTTAAGAATTTGCTGTGGTATATCCTTTTCTGTTGCTTGATTGGATGTGGTTTCTGAGGCTTTCAAAATTACATCCTCGTTTTGCTGCACTGATGCTTCTAGGTCTTGACTTTGATTAGATGACTTGGAACCAGTCATCTGGCTCATTTTTTATGTTTGGATTATTTTCTTCATTTTTAGTATAGTTTCATAGTTTCCTTGTGTTCTGAAAATGCAATATTATTTTTTACATTATATATTAGGAAGCATATGCGAATGAATATTATAAATGTGTAAAAAAACTCGTAAACTTACTGCTTCTTTTTGAACGTGGTTTAGTGAACGTTTACAAACTGCACCAGATCCTGATGGTGTTTTATTATTTATCTGCTGATCCTTTATATAATAATCGCGAATATAAGTCCATTTTTTCTTGAGACTGTTACCTGCAATTAAAACATTTAAGTAATGATAAAATAACATTCTAATGACAATGGTCAATCTTAGTCTTAGTCAATCTTTGTAATAATGTCCTATAAACCTTCAACTTATTTATTGAAAATTATTGTTACAGATTCCTTGCTACGGGAAGAAACTTTGAAGAGCTTTTGTTTGATTTTCATATTGGCAGTTCGACTATATCTGCCTTAGTTCGAGAAACATGTAAAGCTATCTGGGATACTCTACAACCTTTCGAAATGAAACCACCGTCATCTAGTCAACGTTGGATGGAGATCGCCGACAATTTTTACAAACTTACCAAATTCCCGAACTGCATTGGAGCGTGTGACGGAAATCATATACATTTGATTTCACCACTGCATAGTGGTTCTTCATATTTTAACTATAAAAAACACAACTCAATAGTATTGATGAGTATAGTCGACGCTGACTATTGTTTTACTGCGTGGGATCATACGGTAGAGAAAGCGACAGCAATATCTTTAGAAACTGGACATTTGCTAAGGAACTAAGCAAGAGCAACTTGAATTTACCAGAAGATCAACCATTACCAGGTACTGATAGTTCACCAATGCTCTACGTGTTTATTGGTGATGAAGCGTTCCCAATAAGTTATCATTTCTTGAGACCATACCCTAGAAGTAGCTTGACTACAAAAAAAACAGATTTTTAACTACAGGCTTTCGTCGGCTAGAAGGATTATTGAATGTGCATTTGGAATCCTTTCAAACAAGTGGAGAATTTTTCATACATGTATGACTATAAGTAGTATGTTATTGAGAACTCTGTCCCACTGTTGCTCGTTCGATCGAACTCCGTTCTCCCTCACTCGCCAGTGGGACAGAGTTTTCAATAACATCTTGATATTCATAGGATCTTGTTATCAAAGGTCTGTAGATTCGAACCCACGACCTTTGGGTTGAGCGTGGGGCGCAAGTCCGACACTACAGAGGTAGGCACACATATTACAGTGAAATGTAATCCTATAGATGGTGTATCCTATCCTATGGATGGTGGTAATTAATATCGTAGGTAGTGTTCCAAGAAACCCATTTTTATTTATTAACTTGACAATATTTTCATCATTCCGTTTAAACTTATCAATCTGAACGGTTGAGTCAGAAATAAAACTGGAATGAGATTTCAAAAACAAAAAGAATCCCTTAAAATACAATGTATTTGTCCAATATCCTCGAATGCGATTAAACGTCATGGAAATTTATTGCCTATATTATACTATTCGCAGCATTGTTTGTGGTCCCTCAAACTGTGGAAAGACCAATTTAGTAATAAGTTTGTTGCCACCAAGATGGAACACGTTTTCGCAACATTTATGTGTATTCGAAGTCTTTGTATCAACCTAAGTATATGTTTTTAGAACAAGTGTTGGAGAAAGTTGCAGACATATCTTATTATAAGTATAATGATAATAAGGAAATTTTAAGTCCGCACGAAGCTTTGTCTGACTCAATTTTTGTATTTGATGATGTTGCGTGTGAAAATCAAAACAATATACGCAATTATTTTGCGATGGGACGTCATAAAAACATTCGATTGTTTTTATATTAATCAAACCTATACTAAAATACCCAAACAACTAGTAAGAGATAATGCTAACCTCATTATATTATTTAAACAGGACGACATTAATCTAAGACACATTTACGATGAGAATGTAGAGTCTGATATGACGTGGTCTCAATTCCGTGAAATGTGTTCAACAGTGTGGAGTAAACCGTACAGTTATGTCGTCATCAATAAAGATTGTGAACGAAACAAAGGCTGTTACAGAATGAAGTTTGATACTTTTATTATAGTGGATTAAACTTTATTAATCAAATACTTCTAGGTATATGCACATAGAAGTGTTTGTTTATTGTACTATAAGTAATTGTTACTTATGTTTCAACGAATCAGTTTAGATTGAGAGATCAAACAGAGTGGAATTCTTAACTATGGAGCGGAACCTCAAGGAACAAATTGTGAAGTCAGCGTCAGCTGTTAAAAGAAAGGTAGAAATGATAAAAGACTCAAAAAAGCAAAATGATATAGCTCTGGAAACGATACTTAAACCTATAGTAAACCCTCTTAAACTATTAACTAGTAGGTCTAATGATAAACACCTCAAAAAAGAAGAAACAGAGAGAACTCAACCCGTGAAAAGAACTAAACACACTGATAGCGAGTCTTCAAATATTTCTGAAGAAGATTTTAATTACTTCAAAAAGGTTGATGACTACGAAGACCATTTTGATGATGATGAAGATAATTCTGAAAATGAAGTTTGTAAAATATCTAACAAAACCCTCACTACAAATCCCTTCGAGGATCATGATGTTCGTGAAAACTCATTCAAATCTCTTCAATCATCACCAAATATTCCAAAGTAGTCTTGAAAGTCTCCCACGTGGTGAAGGAATTGATATTTTAAAAGAAGTTAAAAATGATACTGATTTGGTTTATTGGGATGATCCAAACGAGCTTGTGGAAAGATTAAAATTACTACTTGGGTCATGGGCAGCTGGTAACAATGAAATTTATGCGATAATTGAAGAATTGCATGAAGCTGGCATCATAAAAGACATTAAATATATAAAGCTGCCATCAGGGAGAATGAGCAGTATCATTAAGCTACAGAAGACGACAAGACGACAATGAATGTAGACAAATTTGGTCATCATGTTCATAAGCGTTTACGACTGTCTGAATTCACTGACATTCTTACCAACACATTAATAAGGTCGGACGCAGGTGAATTTGATTTAAAATTATCAAGATTAAAAGGTGTATTATATCTCGTAAAGAGCGATGATGCTGTGAATAAAGAATATGTAGACAATTGTGTTAAAGAACTACAAAATGAAATGAAAACAAATCAAAGTAATGTTAAAAAATATCTTAATAATTTAGAAAAACTAACTTCTATAAATTTGAGTACATTGTATTATACGAAAAAAGAAATAGACCTCTTGTTAGCATCAAAACTTAATAAGAATGAGTAAACAAGATGTAGTAAATGA
This sequence comes from Anania hortulata, assembly GCA_963576865.1. Taxonomy (NCBI): domain Eukaryota; kingdom Metazoa; phylum Arthropoda; class Insecta; order Lepidoptera; family Crambidae; genus Anania; species Anania hortulata. The sequence goes on along the minus strand of OY756405.1, from coordinate 11,187,555 downwards.
GCTCCACAAAGCAGCCAGAAGACATTTTTCTCGCCGACATACCATCATCAAAGGGATAGATGATTTATGGCAAGCTGATCTTATGGATTTCCAAAAATATTAATCGTTGAATAAAGGTTATAAGTATGTACTTGTAGTGATAGATGCGTTATCCAAATATGTATGGGTGAAGCCGTTGAAGTCAAAGTCTAAAACATGTGTTACGAATGCAATGCATAATATATTGTCTGAATCAAAACGAAAGCCTAAAAATTTACAGACAGATTCAGGTACAGAATTTTATAATGATTATTTTAAACAATTAATGAAAAGTAACACACACACACAGATTAACCACTATTCCACCTATTCCATTAAAAAAGCCTCCATTGTAGAACGAGTTATAAGAACTATAAAAGCTCACCTTTACAAAAAGTTTAGTTTATGTAGACGGTATCAGTGGTTACAGAGTAATTTAGATTCCGTTGTGCAACGCTATAACAATACTTTGCACCGCATCACAAAGTATAAACCGATCAATGTTCATCAATCGAATGAGATTTTAGTTAAATATAACATCATTAAATCCCAAAAACCAAACATAGTACGTAAAAGATCAACTTTTAAAATTGGTGATTTTGTTCGTATAAGTTAACACAAAGGAGATTTCTACAAAGGTTATACACCTAATTGGTCTACAGAAATATTTCGCATAGTAAAAATAAATCAAACCTGTCCCCAAACATATCAAATAGAAGACAAAAACAATCAAGTTATTCTAGGCTCTTTTTACGGATACGAGTTACAAAAAACTAAATTTCCTGACCTTTACCTCATTAAAAAAGTTTTAAAGAAAAAAGGAAACAAACTTTTTGTAAAGTGGTTAGGATTAAGTAATAAAGAGAATAGCTGGGTAAACAAAAGTGAATTAGTTCTCTAGAATGATATATAAATAATACAAGTTACTCTTTAGTCACACTATGCTTATCGATGAAGAAAGGCAGTAGTATAATTAATAGCTTGATTGATCATTTACCGTTCGAGTTACATTTACCTGGATACCAATTTTGTGGTCCAGGAATAAAACTTCAAAAACGGATTCTAAAAGGCGATCGAGGGGTAAACGAACTAGATAAAGCCTGCGTGTATCACGATATCGCTTACATAAATAAAGATTCTGGATCAAGATGCAAAGCTGATTTGGAACTTCTGAATATGGCTAAAAAGAGATTGAAATCGAAAAATGCTGGCAAAGGTGAAAAAATTGCTCTGTGGATAGTAAAAAATGCTATGCAAGCGAAAATAAGGGCTGGCAGTGGAATTAAATCATTTAAGAAAGGCATAAAAAAATACAGTACCAATTAAAAAACATTAAATCCAAAGACCACAACTCTGCTATAAAATATGCGTATGCAGCTGCAAAGAAACTATTTAATAGCAAGAAAGGAATACGTTTGCCACGTGTTATTCCTCTTCCAAAGTGTGGAGGACTCTTACCACTTATTCCTATATTTGCGGGACTGTCTGCGTTAGGTTCATTAGCTGAAGGAGCAGCAGGTATAGCGAAGGCTGTAAATGATTCTAAAGCTGCCCAGAAAAGTCTTCAGGAATCTGAAAGACACAACAGAATGATGGAAGCGGTGGCTCTTGGAAAAGGGCTATATATTAAACCTCTTAAAAAAGGAGCTGGCTTATATTTAAGCCCATCAAAAAACTGATAAAGCGGCTACCCAGACGTGCGCTAACAAACCTAGATATATTAAAACATGCTAGTGATATTCCATACTTTCGTGGTGTTTACATGAGAGACACATTACCTTTGAAACCTAGAAAGATAGAATGTGGAATATTAAATTTGGATAGCAACGTAAATCCTGGTACCCATTGGGTAGCCTTTATAAAGCAAAACAATTACGTAGAATATTATGATAGTTTTGGTAATTTAAAACCTCCGTTAGAGTTTATAAAGTATATGCAAGGCTTGCCTATCAACTACAATTATGTAAGGCATCAAGCTTACGGCACTACTAACTGTGGTCATTTGTGTCTATTTTTTAAAAAAAATTATTGGAAAATGCATTTATATAATTAGCGAAGTAAATAAATGTGGCAGTATAAAAATGTCTTTCACTGTGTCTATAACTGGAAGAGGAGCTTCTCTTTCAACAAACCACTCCCCAACGTTGGAACTTCGAGGAGAATATGAATGTGGTCTTTTGTATTTCTCAACTTTCAACTCTATTCCTAATATCGATTAAAGAAACAATAAGTTTTATTATGGTGAAAATAAAATCATAGAAATTCCTGAAGGTTCTTATGAACTTCAAGATATTTGTGATTATTTAAAGAGCAATATAAATAATACTGTTTTGAAACTAACCTGCAATAATAATACATTAAAAACAAGCATTTTTTGCTCTAAAGATGTTCATTTTAATAAAAGTGCATCACTGGGTAAAATCCTAGGTTTTGGAACGGAAGTAATAAATGCGAATATAAGCACTGATTCCCAGTATCCTGTGAGCATTCTATCAACAACCATCGTGCGAATCGAATGCGATGTAGTTAGTGGGTCATTTGTTAACGGTAAAGCCAGCCATATAATTTATGAATTTGTGCCTAATGTTCCACCTGGCTATCGAATAATTGAAATACCTAAAAACCTAATTTATTTTCCTGTGAATCAAAAATCTTTAAGCGCTATTAATATAAGACTGTTGGATGCTGACAATAAACAGATAAATTTACGATATTAAATACAAAAAAAAGTCACTTACGGAATTTGAATATAATAATCTATGAGACTAAAGAAAACAACATATAATTTTTGTTTGGTACCGCTCAGTACAAAAATATCAAGTTAAATCACTTAGAAATTGTCCGCAAAAGCACGAAAATAATGGATGTGGTTCGCTCGCTACACACACTAACGCGCGGGGCGGCGCGCGGCATCTCCCTTTCCGCGCTCCGCCTTCCATTAACACAACTTGACTGATTTTCCCTTCATACTTTCACGGGCTTAGGACCGTCAAAATGCAAAAGGCTTCAAACTGATAATTAATTAGTATCAATTAAAGAAGTCAACTAAGTTATGCTAATAAAATACTGCAACAACGGAAACGAAAAGAAGAAAAAACACTACAAAAGAATGAATACGGTCCTTGTGCATTCAGTCGTATTTAAAAAATCATTAAATTATGTACATTAATTTAAAAAATCTGAATTTTATGTACATTGTCTTGAATGGCTAACTTATCCTACCTAACTACAAGTACTTTAATAAATGTTCAAAATGCATACCATTATTTTGCAAACACAGTCTTGCACGCTTTCGCAAATTGTCTTTTAGCTTGTTTGGCACTGCAGTTTCACTTTTGACTTCATCAAACGTAGGTCTTATTTTCACTTTTAATTCGTCAATGTTTTGCGCTTCGTCTGCATAAAGCCGCCGTTTAATTTCATCCCACAAAAAAAAGTCACACGGTGTAAGGCGACGGGGCCCCCACGACCGATCCAGTGGTCACCATACTCATTATTTAAAAAGTCACGTACGGTGGTGGCATAATGCGGCGGTGCACCATCGTGCTGATAATAAAAATCCCTAAAGTTGCTTATCGGCACATCGTCTATCATTTCACTTATCACTTCTCGTTGCATATCAAGGTAAGTGCTTCCTGTTATCCGGCCCTCAATGAAAACCGGCCCCAGAATTTCATTGTTGATAATGCCCGCCCACACATTCGCGCTAAAGCGCACTTGGTGGTGGCATTGTTTTATCACGTGTGGGTTATAGTAGGACCACCAATGTTCGTTGTGTATGTTCTACAGTCCAACGCGTGTAAACATAGCTTCATCTGTCCACAAATGTTTGCACTGGGATGAGACAATATCCACTCACAAAAAGCACGACGAGGCACAGTGTCTGCTGCATTTAAACTTTGCACCCGTTGAAAATGGTACGGGTGTAGTCCCGCTGTATTGAGCAATTTCCACACATTGTATTGGTTGAGAACGAAAAGACGAGCCGCATCTCGCGTACTTGCCTGCGGATTTCTTTCAAAGTAATCGAAGATTTCATCCTCGATTTCAACCGCCAGTCGAGGTGGTCTACCACGTCCTTGTGCATGTGATAGTGTTATGAACTATCCATGGTCTAACAGCCTTTGGTTGGCAGCCAGAATTGTACTCCGGCTTGGTACCGACGGATTTAGTCCGCTATTTCGTAGCCTATTCACACTATCAGTTTCGTAGTCTCCCGGCTCCGCTTAAACTCTCAGCACTTAAAATGTAGCATCGCACCATTTTGTAATACTCCCGGTTAGAAAACATCGCAACGTATTGAAAACCGGCCGCACGGAGCTAAATCGGCGCGGGAACACCATACAGCGTACGTACGTCACGGGGTTGCGCGGGCGACTGTCCGGCCGTTGGGGTGGGCCGGGCACGGGCAGCGATAACAAACAATAGCAAAAGTCGTTGCCAGCTCGCCGCGCGCTCTCACACAGGCGGCACACAGCGATCCAAAACTCGGTTACCATGCTACTTTGTTTATTGAATCAGGAAAAACTTTTTTTTGTGAAAACTTGACATACCTTTTTTTTCACAAATGGCATCTATACATGATTCTTTATGGGTGTTCGAAATTCCGTAAGCTGTTTTTTTTTTTCACACTGTATAGACGACAACAGTGTGAAATGAAACAATCTCGCTCGGGCTGTCATAAAGATATTCGTACTTACCTACCTTCGTTTTTTTATAAAATAAAATTAAGTGCCTACCTATTTCTTTAAATAGTTTAATACTTTATAGTATGTAAGAAATTCATTTCATAAGTAAATTAAAATAACACTCAATAAAAATGGTTTAGCCCTTTTTTATACATTCCAGGCATGTATAGGGATAAATAGGAAAGGGTTAAACCAAGTAAATAAATAATAAATATAGATTTATTAATTAAATCGTTTCTACATATTTTTCAAAATGTAATGTAGGTAACTAGGTAATTATCAATTACATGCGGTCATGGATTTATTGGTTTGTTTGTGATATATTTGTATTTATTGCTTTATTATTATTTCGGATATGTCACGCAATCCCATATTAAAACGCAAGAAACCCTATAAAAAATATGAAACAGATGTTATAGAAGCTGCCCTTAAAGAATATGAGGAAAGCAAAAAATCATATAAAATTATCGCAGATAAACACAACATTCCTAAATCAGTGTTACATAGACATTATACAAGATTTATGAAAAAACAAGGTGGACAAACTGCGCTTAACCTAGATACAGAAAAGTATATCGTTACATACTTGAATATTTGCTCCGAGTGGGGATACCCATTAGACACCTACGATTTACGCTTTTTAGTAAAAGGTTATTTAGACAGAGTAGGAGTTATAATAAAAAAAATCAAAGATAATATGCCCGAACCAGATTTCATCAGAAGTTGTCTGTCAAGACATAAACAGGATATATCTCTTCGGATGAGTCAAAATATTAAGCGTGTAAGAGCAGCAGTATCCCTTGAAAAAAATAATCAATATTTCGACGAATTGGAATTATCTGTGGAGGATATACCATTGTGCAACTTGGTTAACTACGCAAAACCAATTTATGTGACGACCCTAGCAAAAGGAACATTATCTGCAAAAGAGGGGCAAAATACCCAGAGAGAGTCATGAATACAAGTAAGGCATCTAGGTACTTCATTTATGATGGCAGCATCTGCCGATGGGACGCTACTTCCACCTTAGGGGTTGTCCATTAATCACGTGATCTTTTTTTAGCATTTTTTAACCCCCCCTCCCCCATTGGTGATACGTAGTGAGGTTTAAGACCACCCCCCCTCCCCCTTCTCAACATCACGTGTATTTTTAGTACCTACAACGAATCTTAAATTTTTCTGAATATTATCTTAATTTAAATACAGGTATAAACTATAATCTTATTTTATTCTGAAATTAAGGACCATAATAAAAATGTCTACACCAGGTTGCAAGTTTTTTTTGATTGCCATAACAATAATAATAAACGAAGAGTGTAATCATGGGAAAAACATGTATTGTACTAGTACATGAATATATTTAATGTATATTGTCCTCGGACCACGAATTAGCAAGACATTCTTTAACACTAACAACTGGATAAGCATCTTGCAGGTCAGTTGTTGGCACTGTGCTTTGTTGAAAATCAACATCGGTTTCATCAAGCCACTCGGTGTCATCATTTTCGCGCACAACGCAGAGAATTTCTTTCGATCTGCCGATTGATCGTCGCGTGAGGATGCGTGAAGGACGAACATTGTGCATCTCTACACTATTACTGCTCGGATTAGGTTGCTTGTGACATGAATTTACATGTTCCTTAACTTTCTTCTTTGTACAGAAGTACAATCCACACCACTGGCACGTCCTTTCCAAAAGTTGCCGACGATCCTTTTGCAGACTAGGGCAATACAGGTCATACGGCAATTTGTTAAAGCCCACATGCGTTGGGGTGATTCCAAGAGACCGACGCAGAAGAAATGTAGCAAACGTCTTGCCATCATGCTCTTGAGGCTTCGGAATACATAGACCACTAGACGACTGCAAAATTGGGTAAGGAGGTATAACGAAGCGTTCAGGAAGAATAGATCGAAGAGAACTCCGCAAATCTCCACAGCAAGCGCGGTCATCACACTTCACCACCTGGTAATGATATTAAGATATCTTAATCATATTAGATAAGAAAAGTAAATGATAACATAATAATAAATGAGATTTTACTAATGTACCTGAAGCAAATACTGGCTCTCTCGCACATGCTCGCTATACCACTGCAGAGAAGGCAAGTCTGGAACAAAGCTTTCAGCAGTGTCATCGGGCTCGAGGTACTCTGCTACGACGTCATGGCCGTCGATAACCATATTATTCCATACTTCTGTGAGAACTTCTCCAGCCTTCTAAAAGTTCATTTTTTCGATATCATGATCTTTTGTTCTCCCTTGTTCATCCAAATGAGTTCCATAAGAATCATGCGGAAGTATGAGTCCAGATAATTCCCGGCTTAAAGGCGCCATTCTTCTCTCAACACGGTTGAATGCGCTTCTGCCGGGTGCATTCGTAAAAATGAATATTGCATCTAAATCATGCTTGACAAAGTGGTGTATGACATGGGAAATAACCTTTGGATATCTCGGGTTTTCATCGGGTCCTCCATCAGATGAAATCAGAACAACTGGTTTCAGGCGTCCTTCTTCATCCCGCATAATTTCCTTGAAATTGTTGAGTGTAGCAAGCTTATTGAAGTCCACAGCATGAGTAGAAGCTGTCGAAGAGGAATGTTTGCCACTTCTACTCGCCACGTATGTTGGCCCTGAATAAGTAATTGCTTCAGCACGGCCCATATCATTTCCTTTTATGATGCACCCAGCATATACACTAGGGATCAATTTGTGCCTTGTAGCAATCACCCAATCATGATCAGGCAATGAGACACGATATTCGACATGCATCAGGAGAGGAGCTTGTTTATTTGCCGCTGTCAAACCTATAGGTACCCGGGCTTTATCATCTTGGGACAAAAAAAACACTTGTTTTGGCCCGAGAATAGATGCCAGCGTTTCCAAGGATCTTATTGTGGCGACACAAAAATGTTGATCGACATGAGCCTTATGGTGATCTGCCTCAGGGCGACTCAATTTGACAGGCACAGTGACTACATGCCTTTTACCCTCCAAGGTGGTATAATTTCTAGGGAGCAATCGAAGATACGTGCCACTCTTCGAAATTTGAAATCCGTGCTCCTTTAGCTTTTCATGGAGGTCAGTAAGTGTTCGGCAACTGCAAACAATTTCTGAGCGACGCCGTTCCTCCGCAGAAGCACCAAACATAGCCAAATCGACGATAGTTTTTAGCAATTGCGGTTGTTGCTCTTCTAGGCGTGGGCGACCTGGGGCAGAACGCGCCTTAAGAAGATCAGCTACAATCGGACTCTGATTGCAAGCAAGTTTAATCTTTGATTTTATTGATAATCTATGTGACTGGGAGTGACGCATATGTTGCTCCTTCTTCCGTAGTTCTTTTGTGCATTTATCAATTTCTCGGCGCAGTTTCGTCACATCACGTGACTCATTTTCAGTGGCGCCCAGAAAATCCCTACGACGAACAGCTAAGTCAAATTCCATTTGAAGAAGAGAAATCTGATTCTTCAACTTATCCTGTGCAGGAGTAGCACGTACAGGCTGCAGTATAGAGCTGCTTGCACTTGGTGTATCGGGTGAATTCTCGTCGCTACAATCCAAATCTTCACCTTTACGTTTCCGAGCACCTGGAATGACCGACATTTAAACAACAAGAAAACATTGAAATTATGATTATAAACTAAATTACTAATTCTTATTTAGAATTATAATAATACTAGCTTTTCGCCCGCGACTTCGTTCGCGTGGACTTCAGGTTATATCACGCTTGGAAAAATTTCGCGCATTAAAAAAAATTGAAAAAAAAATTTTGACGTCGAAAGCGTACCAGACAGACAGACTTTCGCATTTATAAGATTAGTAGGAATAAATAATTGACTGCTTAAATAATTATTGATATTGCGAATTTGGGATGTTTATTACCTGTTGAGGTGCTTTTAGTAGTGACATTGCCTTCGTCAGTAATTTCGGTACCGATCGGTGAGACGCATATCGCAGGCGTAGGAAGTTTTACAGGTAGATTTGGCTCATTGGATGTCATTGGCAAAACAGAATTTTTTTCGCTGGCATTCTGAAAATTAATAATTTAATTATTATCGTGTAAGTAAAGATAATATCGTGCAAATAAATTAACCATCTCCAGTAATTTTATTTTTTCTTTTATTAAAATAAGAGTTCGAAACGGCACACAAACCATGCACAATCCTCGTATTTTCACTAGAATAATGTGTATGTAATTATATGTAGGTATGCAATATCATACTGCCACCGTTCATTAGTAGGCAAATTTTTCAGTTCAATAGTATGATCCATAAATAGTCGTAAGTTTTCACAAAGCGACAAGATATTAATATATAAACAAGCGCAAAATGTGTAACAATAGTAATATAACCTTCACCTTATAACCACCACGACTTACGGTTTATTTTGTTTTTTACGTTAGATAAACCCATGCCTCATAGACAAGGTTCAGCTCAATACACCTACTTTTTTAGAGTTCAGCGATTGGTGATATGTAGGCATATGGGTCACGTGATGTTTATTCAGCATTTTTTATGGAATGGAATATAACATTCCTGTGCGCCAATGACTAGCTAAAACTATTAAAAACCTAGAGATTATTTAAATAACTTCTTTATAATCTAAAAATAAAAAAATATCTTTTGGATTTAAGTAATACTTAAAGTACGCTATACATATTTTATCTATATTTTTCCTTAAATTACCTATCAAAAATGTTGGAAGATTTAACAATAACATTGATATTACAAATAAACTATAGATGAAGTCGTATTTATTAGGACAATGCCCTTAAACAGACAAATACTAGTTATAACTTACCTTTTTAGAATTAGAACAATAATAGAGAATATTGGAAGACTTCTTTGCTTGGTGCTTTCGGCGGTAATCTGCTAGAAGATCATTCGCCCACTTCACAAATTCTTCTTTTGTAGAATATTTTTGTTTTGCATTAGCCCACAACTCATCAAATTCTTTCTGAGCAATACTAGGTTTTTTTCCTTTCTTATACTCGGCGAAAAGGTCTTTATACAGATCACCTACTTTAGACATTGTTTTAATGAAAAACGTACAAGGTAACGGTTTAGCATGTATTCGGCGCCAAAACAACAGAATAACTGGCGACTGCATGCCGAACCGGGCGGCCGGCGGCGCGTGCGCGTGAGGCCTCCGTTCTTTGCCTGGCAACGGCGAGTCAAGGTCACTACACGCCGCGCCGTGCCGCTTAATATTTGTTTAAAAATCGCGCGTTTGACGAAAAAATAAATACACGAGATATCTTACTACACCCCCCCTCCCCCTTGTGTTATTTTCGTGATTTTTATCAAACCCCTGCCCTCCCCTTTCAAGCCTCACGTGATTAATGGACAACCCCTTATGTGGTTTACAAATTGCAGCATCTATATGATACGTGGACCACTGGTGGCCCTAAAGGTTGTAAATACAACAGGACCGCCTCAGGGTGGTTTGATGGACACAATTTTGAATAATGGGTACGATCAGCAATATACAGTTATTTTAAAGATAAACCAGGAAAAAAATGTTAATTGGTGACAATCTTTCATCACATTTTTATCCATTGAGCTTATTCGAGAGTGCAAAGAAAGAGATATACACTTTGTTTCTCCCAGCTAATTCAACACACATCACACAGCCTTTAGAGGTGGCCTTTTTCAGGCCAATGAAGATAGCTTGGAGAGATATCCTATTTCATTGGAAAAAAAAACAGATGGGCGATTACAGGCCACAGTTCCATAAGCTTGTTTTCCGCAACTTTTGAAAAAAATACTCCAGCTACTAGATGACAACGCAAAAAAAAAAAATTGTCTGGATTTTCAAAAGCAGGCATAAGCCCATTGGACCGAAAAAAGTCTTAGATAGACTACCAAACAATTATGAAAAGGATGATTCGATCTTCAGTAATGTATGTGTCAATGAGACGGTACTAAATATGCTGAAGGAAATGCGTTATGGCACAGGAACAGGTAAAGTATGTAATAAGAGAAAGAAACTCAATGTACTTCCGGGCAAGACCGTCGGGTCAGAAAATGATTATGTTTCTACGGACTCTTCGGATTCTCACAATGAAATCTCTTCTACAAGCTGTAAAGAAGATACCTTATCTGATAAAATAACTAAGAAGAAAAAAATTACAGCAAGCACAAAAGATAAAGATAAGGAAGTCACTAATTCAAAAGGACTATGTACAATTAAGAAAACAAAGAAGAGTTCAAAGGATGACTTTGTAAAAGAAACTCAAAATATTGAAGATGACTGTAATGCAACCGAATATAAGAAAAGGATCAAAGGAAAGGGTATAGGAAAAAAGAGTGTAAAAGATCGTAAAGAACAGAAGGAAAATGACATAAAGATAGTATTAAATAGTAAGTCTGATGATTTGACTGCAATTAAAGAAATTAAGAGTATCAAAGGAAAGGGTATAGGGAATGAAAGTGTAAAAAAGCCTGAAGAACGAAAAGAAAATGACATGAATGTTAAAAAATATATAAAAGATGACTGTACTGCAGCCGAAGACGGTAAAACAATTGAAAGAAAGAAAATAAGATAGGATAGTACAACAAAGTGTGAAAAACAGGATGAAAATGACGCAAATTAATATAAGTACACGAAAGCAGTAGTATTTAATGAAAATTAAAAACAATCACAATGTTGTTTTAATGAAAACACATTGCCAAAGTCTTTTTGACTGATCCAATGAAGAGCAGTTGTTTACTCAACAATAAAAGAAAAAGTTACCATTACAAAAATGATGAAGATATTTTACGTGATTTAATGGACTTAGACTCTAGTAATCTACCTACGCTGATTTGATTTAATTTGATTTTTGACATTTTATTCTTATTATTATTCCATGTTTTTAGAAGTTTTTTGAGTTCATTCAATTTCTGATTTAAGTTGATTTTTGAGATTTTATTTTCGTTAGGATTCCTTGTTTTAAGAAGTTTAATTTTTAGTTAATTTAAGTAGTTTTAATATTTTGTTTGAAAAAATTTAATTAGTGTTTTGATTCTTGTTGAAAAGTTTATATAAAAGTCTAATTCGAAGTTCCTATGTAGCTACCTACCAAATAAATGTACCTAACTGATAAGTGTAACTTACTTACCTTTTGATAAAAAAATTACTGATTTTTTTTGTTTATTGTGATAACCCTGACAGTTTTCCCTAATAACCACTCTACCGTCCCTATTGACACGCACTTAAAGTTTGAATAGGGACGACCTTTTTTAACGAAATTATCAAGAACCCACCACCCACCACCCAATAGACAACTTTTTACGATCATAAAACATAGACTATAGAGTCAATTCAAAGTTATGCTCGATGCACTATGGCTAGACTTTTTAAATGACAAGTAATTCTATTACAATGTTAAAACTCGTCCCTATTCACCCAGTTTACGGTACATAAAATATAAGCTATCCCTATTCATACACGTATAGGGGTTTATAGGGACGGCATTGAGAAAAATAGAGAAATATGGTCAGGGTTGTCACAAACTCCTAAATAATATTGTTCAGTAAAATGTAGTAAGATTATACCTCTACAGATTTCATTACTACCTTAGTTATATGGGAAACCCTATTGGGAATATTTGAATAAAAGTCTATTTGCAATCAAAATAAAGTCTTGTTCCACAAACACGGATTTCCACATATAAATACAGAAATAAAATAGTTTAACATACACAGAAGGCTAATAGAAGTAAACGAGGAAGATACTAGTTGATAGAAGTTAGAAAAGGTTAGGAAATTAATTATTTGCACAGAGATGTTATCTACGCGCGCGCGCGATGCTAATGAGCGGGCGAAATTCGTGCGTGCATTCGCCGTCGGATACAGATTCGGACTGTGTTAGTACAGCGCTGTGCCTATGCGCAGGCGAGAACAAAAGCCCGTGTTTCGCGAGTGTAAGCAGTTTTGCTAAACAAGGCGCGCGGCCTGACTTTACTTGTGAATTAAAAATTGTTATTTAGTTTTATATAATGCAATAGATTTTGACTTAATGAAAACAATTAAATAATGAATTAATGAAATCAATGAAAATCTGAATATACTAAATATGTGTGTGCCACCACACTACCCCCCTGCTGAGAACGAAACTTGCTGAGGTCGATAGTAGTCCGGGAATCAAACTATTCTACCGCTTCTCGTCTTCCTTATGTGGTCATCATGGTTTGGAGGTCGATCCGGTGCTGAACTGCCAAGATAAGTGTCCTCTCTGCGGATCACGTTTTCTTCTCCGGCTGTCGAGTCGTCCTTGGAGTCTTTGGCAATGAAGGCTGGTTTTACTCGGTCTATGGATACCGTAACCTGTCTGTTCTGCACGGCCAGCTTGAAGGTCTTCTCCCGTCGCTCTAGCACCTTGTATGGCCCTGTGTATGGAGGTTCTAGTGAGCGTCTGGAAGCGTCTTGTCGTAAAAAGACGAATTCCGCTGTAGTCAGGTCTTTGGGCACATAGAACGTCTTGTTGTCGTGGCGGCTTACGGGTGCTGGTGCTAAATTCGCCATATGGATGCGAAGTCTCGAAATGAAGCTCGTCGGGTCATGGTTGGCGTTAGATGCGGGAACGAAGAATTCACCCGGGAGTCGGAGTGGCTCCCCGTATACCAATTCTGCCGCCGATGCTCGTACGTCATCCTTCCAGGCGCTGCGGATGCCCAGCAGCACAAGGGAAAGGGCTTCTGTCCAGGTCGCGGTGGAGTGGCACATGATGGCTGCCTTCAATTGGCGGTGGAAGCGTTCCACCATACCATTGCAGGCAGGGTGATATGCCGTTGTGGGAATGCTGCGTACCGAGTATGGCAGTCATGGTGCGGAAGAGCTCGCACTCGAACTGCCTGCCTCTGTCAGTGGTGATCTTCGTGGGACAGCCGAAGCGAGACACCCAGCCAGCGATGAAGGTGCGGGCGCATGTCTCTGCGGTGATGTCAGGCAGCGGGTACGCTTCAGGCCAACGTGTGAATCGGTCGATGGCTGTGAGGCAATACCTGTAACCAGATGAAAATGGTAATGGCCCTACTATGTCCATATGGACATGGGAGAAACGGTGGGAAGGAATAGGAAAGTGGGAGGTGGGAGAATGTGTATGCCGGGAAACTTTGCTTATTTGGCAATCTGTGCATTCTCGGGCCCAATTCCGGCAATCTTTCTTTATTCCAGGCCATACAAATCGTTGTATCACCAGTTTGACAGTCGCTTTGATCCCAGGATGGCTCAACCGGTGTATGGCATTAAACATAGGTTTTCTGAAGGTGGCTGTTAAGTATGGTCGTGGATGTTTAGAAACGTCACATACTATCTCTGTCTGTAAGTCTGGAGTTCGAACCTTGTTTAACTTCAGCGATGAGGTACCCGTCGTTAGTAGTTATTGCAGCTCTGGATCGACATCCTGAGATCGTGCAAGATCATCGTAGTTGATGGGTATGGAGATGGCTTCTATTCTGGAAAAAGCATCTGCGACAACGTTTTCTTTTCCTTTGACGTACCGAATGTCCGTGGTGAACTGTCCTATGTAGTCCAGGTAACGAAATTGCCTTGGAGAACATTTCTCACGATTGTATTCGAATACGTACGTCAATGGTTTGTGATCAGTATACACGGTGAATGGTCTGGCCTCGACCATGTGTCTGAAGTGCTTGATTGCTTCGTAAATAGCTAAGAGCTCACGGTCGTAAGGGCTATATTTCTTTTGCGCAGATGTAAGGCATCGTGAAAAGAATGCCAGTGGTTTCCAGCTGTTGTCAACTTTCTGTTGTAGTGCGGCTCCTATAGCAGTGTCAGAAGCGTCGGTATGTATAGCTAGTTCAGCGTCTGACTCGGGATGGGCTAATATAGCTGCTTCTGCGAGGCTTGTTTTGCACCTATTAAAAGCTTCGAGCATTTCTGGCGTTAGTGTTAAGCTATCCGTACCTTTTGTCTTGGGCCCAGACAGAAGAATGTTGAGTGGACCTTGGATCTGTGCGGCGCCAGGTACAAAACGACGATAAAAGTTGCACATTCCGAAGAAACGTCGCAACTCCTTAACCGTCTTGGGTACTGGGTATTCCTGCAGTACTTTCACCCTGTCTGTAGGTGGTTGGATGCCGCCTGCGCTCACCTCGTGTCCTAGAAAAGTTATGTGTGATCGGCCAAACTCACACTTAGCGGTATTTACGACGATACCGTACTCACTCAAGCGCTGAAAAAGTTGCTGAAGATGCTGGGAATGGAGATTCTCTGATTCAGAAAAGACTAAGATATCATCCAGGAATCCATAGCAAAAAGGTAGGCCCCTCAGAGCTTCATCTATAAATCGTTGGAAAGTTTGGGCTGCGTTACGCAGACCAAACGTCATAAATGGAAACTCGAAGAGCCCAAACGGAGTAGTGATGGTCGTTTTCATTATATCTTCAGGATTTACCGGCACCTGATTGTATGCTTTGACAAGGTCTACCTTAGAATATATCTTGCTGCCTGCTAGTTGATGGGCAAAGTCTTGAATGTGCCTGATCGGGTACTTATCTGGGATGGTACGAGCATGGAGGTGGAGTGGTGACGCCCAAGGGCTTTCTGAACGGCGCGCAGTACCATTAGATAGCATGTCTTCAAACTCTTTTTGTGCTATTTTCAGTTTGTCAGGTGGTAGACGTCGTGGTCGAGATGTGACAAGTGGGCCTGATGTCGTTCTAATGTAGTGGACCGTTTGATGTTTCACTTCTTGCTGGGTACCAGCTGGTCTGGTTATGTCTGGCAACTTTTAAATCAGGTTCAGTCAAATTATATAAAATTCAAAAAATAATAATATAAAAAGCAAATATATATTTCGGTTTCGTAGTTACCTACTCGAATCTACTAACCTATAGGTACCTCCTGGACACCCTGACACCCTGGCACGAAACTAGTATCGAAATCGAGTAGAAAAGTTTTACGAAACTATTCGATTTCGATCCGTCGAAATTTTGGCAGCATGAACTTATATCGACTCGCTAACGCGTACTCAAATGATGTTGTATGAAGTGTGCGTTCTGAAACCAAAGTGATTGATAGGAATATTTCAGAGAGTTAAAAATTTTATAAATAAATTAGTAAATAATTAAAATTAAGTATCTATAGTAAAAATAAGTAATTTATCAGTATTTTAGCATTTTTCAAATAAAAAAGAGTATTTTAAGTGATTAAGTAACATTGTGCCGGCAAAACGTTTCACTTAGTAGTTTAGAACGTATTCTGTCAAAAAAGTTTGTAATTCGAGTAAGAGACGCCACTTGAATGAGAACGCGCGAACATTGAAATAATTATTTATTTATTCTGGGTATTGTTTATTGTTGTGAGTTTAAAATGGTAAGAACTAGTCACATCCAATTTACTATTATGGTAGAGTTCATGGAAAGGTATGTAAATACGCTTTATACATAAATATTATACCGTATTCGCCTATTGATGTTTGTTTCTAGTTTCCCTATAAAACTTTCTGCTATTTTAGATTTGGAGATTTATCTAAACCCTCTGGTGGCCCTCACGGACGCCAATACAACATAGCTAAGTGGAAGGAACTTACTAGTAAATTGAACAGTGAAGGGTCAGGAGATTCACGCAATGAAGAAAAATGGCGAAAGGTAAGCATTTTTAAATAAGGTAAGTTGTATGTTAAATTGTTCCGAATTTATGTATTATATTTACAAATAATGAAGTTTCTTAATTATGACCTAGTTAGACCTACTTTAAAAGTTCTTATTGCAAATATTTTAGGTGTGGATTGACTTTAAAAATGGAACCAAAAAAAAGCCTGCCAAATTGAAGAATTCAATGCGTGGTACTGGTGGAGGTCCTGCTCTAAAGATATGCCTGACCGATTTAGAGTTGCGGGTTTTGACCATCATTGGTGAGCAAGCTGCTACAGGAATGCAAGCTGTACCTGAAGTAGGTTTTACTCAGGTATGTTTTTAAGAATTCAAAACGCAACTTTAGTACGAGTTCTAACTATTAAGATTACCCCGAAAAATTTTTTTTTTATTACAAAAAATGAGACCCACTTGAACAAGACATTCTTTACCTTATTACTTACTCGAATGATTGTAGATTTGGCCTTTTTGGAATTTCAACTGACTACTATGTAGAATAAGTTAAATTTGAAATAAGCGTCATTATGTAATACCATTTTTTTAAACAGGATGATCCTGTAGAGCAGCCACCATTTACACAGCAGTCACCATTTACAAGTATTCTTGTTGTAGGTAAGTATTTCTTATTTATCTATCTTTCCTTTTTAACTAATATAAATAAAAACGTTTTTTATTACGTTAAATACAGAATCAAGAAAAAAATATATTTATTTCACACTAGTTGTTTTTTTTGTGAATTTTCTGATGTATTAATAGTTATTCTGCTATTCGAGGCGGAGATAAATTCAACAGATCAAAGATCATAAAAATCGGTCCAGCCGTTCTTAACTTATAAATGGTGTAACTAGCCCGACTTTGTTTTATAGAATGTATATAGATAATTGAAATAATTTACACTTTCCTGTACATTTGCAGGTGACGAGGAGTGGAACATACTGGGAACGAGTACTCACAGCCTACCCCGAGAAGATATTCTCACGACACCGAGCCCACACGCCACAACTTCAGAACCTCGCTGGACACCACCGCCACCAAAAAAACTCAAAAAATCCACCAAAAGCCGATGCGTCTGCTATGGCTTTTTTGCAGTGTGAGAAGGAATGCGACGAAAAATATTTTTCTTTGGAGAGAGAGAGGATTCGCCAGAGGGACACTGAGCTTCAATTGCAAGCTCAGTGGATATAAATATTTAAAGAAACGTTAAAACTTATAGAAGATTATTTAAGTAAAAGTAGCTCTAAGTAATATTTAGGTATGTTTCAAATCTTATGTATCAAATAGAAATTAAGTCAGTTACTTATAAATAAAAAATATATTACGATTAATATTTGTTTTAATGAAATTAGGTAAATATATTTTGATTTAAAACATGGTACAGAATACATATAAAGTGACTAAAATAATTTTAATGCCCAACACATTTCGTCTGGGTAAAACAAGCAATATTTTAAATTTAATTGTACCTGCTATCAAAAATTACAAAATCTAAGAATACACAACGAATTAATTCAATATTAATAAAAAAAGTCAATTAATTTTATATATATCGAGCCTTTTCAGGAAGAACATCGCAACCACCATATTGCAAATTTTATAGGAGAAGATTTTTTCTAAATAAATTTTAATGTAAGCGTGGTAAAAAAAAAAAAAACATGTAGTAAATAAATACCGATGGCTTATTATTAAGATATTATATTCCAGTTGAATGCTTCATAATGAGATACATCTGCCGCTTACGATGATTTTGGTGATCCTAATCAGCTACAGCTGACATGAGAAAGTCTGTTACGATTATTTTCTATATATCTGAATAAAGTTGTAAAAATGATTGATTGTACAGAATTTGAATGAAATAAAACAACATTTTTAAGAGAAATAAGTAATGTTACTTATAAAACATTGAGCAATCAAATACAATGTTTGAAAAAAAAAAAATTATTCATCTTCATCAGTTTCAGGCAAAGCATCTCTTATGTTTCTGTCACAGGGCAAGTCCAGATATTCTTTTGCAAACATTTCTGGTATAACACCTTTTTCACACATTTTCTTTAAATCTTCATATTTCGCTTTTGAAATGGGAAGTTTTGCAGTGTAAGCAGTTTTGGGTTCACGAATAGACTGCTGGTTTTGGCGTGACCTCAATATAAGAGATACATCAACGATTTGTTCTGGTTCATCATAGTCGTATGTAAGATAGAAATTATTACCCTTTTCAAATCTGGCGATTCGCAGCTTACTTGTCTGAATTTTTATTTTATTAGGTAAGAAAGCAGTTCCGTACGTCTTCCAGTCTTTGATTTCTTCATTTTTCAAAAGTATTGTATCGTACTTTTTGGGATTAGTACGTGCGTTTCCAATTAAAGTTTGCCATTCAGATGGTGCGTAAATTGTTCTCTTCTGTACAAATCCTTCTATAGTCGCATGCACAGAATCCACAGGCATCATGGTGTGTCCAGGAATAAGGAAGTTTATACTTAGCTTTTGAATAAAACTTGCGTGATATTTCATGAAATAGTACAGCATGACAAGCATAGCTTTATTTTTATTTTGTCCTGCACAGCTGTCACAGTATAATGCAATTTCATCCCGATTTTTTCGCTCATCGACCTTTTGAAGGTACTTAAAGATTACAGTGCAGATTTCGTTGCATCCTCTTTTCGCTTCAGTTTCATTCCATAGATAACAAAATACAGACCTTGTACCACTTTCATAAATACTTTCGTTATAATAGGCTAACTTCCGAGTATAGTAGAAATTTACACTTTGGCCATGAGGTGTTGTTAAGACCTTTTCAAGATCAAAGCTTGCACACAAAAAGTTTTTATTCTCTTTACTTTTATTTTGATCCTCCAGAAAAAGTTTTAGTGACCTCTCTTTATCTTTCATGTGATTTTTATAAGCGTCTGATTCAATAGTACTGGCCTTTTCTTCTGCATTCAAATTCTTGACTCTCTCACATTGTTCGCATTTATCTTTCTTTGGCAAATGGAACCCTAAGTTAAATTCAGTCTTAAATATTTTTCGAAACTTTTGATAGCTGACTGCACCAAACTCTTTCGTATTATCATCCTTCAAATAACAGTTCTTATACAAAAAGGCAACATCCCTAAATTCGGTGGGCAAGTACAGTTTGTTGCTTTTATTTCTGCAATAGTGTGATGGAACGGCAGGCAGGTTCTTGATGAAATTAATGACATTTTCAATTACTGATTGGCTGTACTTGTTTGTAGGTGCGCCTTTGCCACGTTGGTCCGACTTTGAAATAAAACTTGCAATCTTATGTGATTTTGTGTAACGTAGGGTCATCTGCGAAATGTCAAGAGTTTTTAGAAGAAACTGTTGGCAAACTTTAACAGATTCATCACCCTTCGATAAATAATAATAGTAAGTGACTTTTCGGCGATTACTTTCTGCTCTTTTTCGACCAATTTCACGTGTCTTGATAGAAGATAAAATAAAATCTCTTTGTCTCTGTAAAGATCCAAGTCCCCAATAAAGTTCATGAACGTAATTACGTTCGATTTCAGAAAATTTATTAGCGCAATCATTTCCGCATTTTTTACCTAAGCATGGATTTGGCTTAACGTATCTTCCTTTACCAGACCACCTCTCAGACTTGTCTTTTAGTTTCTTCGGAAGTGGCCGTTTCTTTCTCATGCCTTTTTTACCAACGATGCTCAAGTCCTCCTGTTCTGTGCTATCAGAACTTTCTTTGCTTGAGTTTGTTTCAATACTATTAGTAATCGGCGTAGGAAGTTGCATTGCAGACGTGGATAGCTGACTGTAATCATCCATACTTGTAAATACTGGCCAACACCTCTTTTTTTTAACAGGAACATGCCAAGATTGGTCAGAGTCATATCCACTAAAATCCTTTCCTTCATCAGAGTTCTGATCGGTAGACGTACAATGTGTAGAGTCAGAGTAGGTCACTAACCCATTTAATGGTCTAGATTCAGCCATCTTCTCAATTTTCTGTAAGCGAAAACAAAAGCCTTGTACAAATCCACATTTTTGCAAACCCTTATTAGTTAACCACGAAAAATTATTATTAGTTACGTAGTACAAGTTACTATCAAATGTGCTTAAATCGTAAAATTTTTGTGTTAGCATTAATAATTAAATTTTTTTTAAATGTGAAAACACACTTGAAAGCATTTTTGGCTGTCCTCATGCGAAAGATGTGGGTTTGAGTCCCACTCGAACCCACATCTTTCGCATGACGCTGGCTTTAACAGCGTAAGAAACACTTGCAAAAATTCGCCAGGCAAATAACGTTCTTGGTGCTTAAATCGTTACAAAGGTTAAATGTTAAAAAATAATTATCTTAACGGAAAATTTTGCGGTTTATATAATTTTAATTAACCTGACGTTTTGAAAACTTTACAGCGATTATAATCACAGGCAGACTAAGTTAAAGTTAATGCATCATAACATTGTTTTAAAAAAACATAAATCACTATTACTCAATTTGAGTTTTTCAAATTTTGATTTAAATATACTTATCCGTAAAAATAGTTGTATTTATATGTCTAGTATTTATCTGCGTAAATTAAAGATAACAGTTAAGGTAAAAGATATATAAATTCGAGTTCCATAATTTATTCCCAAAAGTTGGTTACAATACAATGCAAATCAATAACCGAATTATCACATTCTACTTACCTTCCTGTTTAATATCACTTATATTAATATACTTGAACGTAATTTTAGTAAGGAGACGCTAAAATACTTCTTAAAACATTTGTTTCATTAATTGCACGAACGCAGTAACTACTTGCAATGAAAGTTCAAATTAAAACACGTTAAAACGAGTCTGACATGCAATGCGTTTTGATTCGCAAAGTATGGGCTTTGATTTATTTAATAAAAATAAAACTTTATGCTTTTAAACTCCAAGAACATAATTTAATGTTATTTCTTTTGTTTTTATAACGTCAGTGCATCTTTTTTATAGTAATAACTAAATGTATAGGATATTTGTTTGCGCATTAATGCGCTTCAATTTATGAATAACTAAACGCAAAACGCAAAATTTGTACATCGCAAGCGACGAGTATTTTACTTACATCACATAAAATATGATCGTAAGCGACAAGTAATGTACTTACGATCTACCAATAGGCGGAAACTCGGAAGTTACGTTAAAAAAACTGGTCAAGTTGTAACTTACGATAAAACCTTCATACCACAGTAAAAATGATACACAATTAATTTGAACTCTAGAGTCAGTGGAAGAAGGTGCAAAATCAATTGATTTGGCGGTTACTGAAATAATAAGTTTTTGGGATTTTTGGTCGCTTACGATGTTTTTCCTGAAAAGGCTCGATATATACAGCGTCAATAAAAAAGTAGCCTAACAAAATATTATTTACAATTTAAAAATTCATTTAGCATTTTGTAAATAGATCTGCTTATTACAACAACCGATAAAGTTTATATAATTATGTATTTTACCAACTAACAAAATAAATGCACTTAAATTTTAAATAAAGTATAAGTTTTTTTAAATCGAACTACACATCAATTTAAACGGAAAAATATAACATAATTTAATGAAAGCTAAAGTACTACATTTATTTTAGTGTAACCTATTTATCCTATCAACTAACTGGGCACGCGTAGCGCGCCCTTTAATTAGAAGATCATCCCTACCTGTTCCCTCGATACCTGGCAAGTTTTCTTGAAATTGACTATCAGATTGACTCGAATGATTATCGTCATCTACGAGTAAATCAGGGACCGAAAAATCTATGGCTATATTGTGCAAAACACTGCATGCGATTATTATCTTTGCACATTTTTCTGGCTTGTAGTGTAGTGTACGGTCTTTACTAAGGCACCGCCATCGATTTTTCAGCCTGCCAAAAGTGTTCTCTATAATTACACGAGTTTGTCCGTGAATAAATGTATATTTAGCTTCTGGAGTCCCTTCAGCATCATCGGTTATAGGTGTCATCAACCATGGTCGTAGGGGGTATCCTGAATCACCTTAAACACATTATAATACATTAATATTGAGACAAGCCAACTCTTAATAATAGTGTCATGGTTGTTGTTTAATGTATACAAATAGTGAAAATAATTTAAATATTCAAACATTTTAATTAAACTATTCAATTAATTATAATTACCAGGACAATAATAAATATCAATAAATCTTTTTAAATCTTGCACTGAGTAAATCGTTGGCTCTCTACTATAATGAAAAAACTCAAGTGGATTTTTTACAACTAGTTTTTGCTTAACTTGCCTGGGACTGGAATGCTCTATGGCGCAAAGGAAGCTATTTTTAGAAATGGTGCACTTACCTAATAACCATGTGTGCTCATTGTTTTGATACAATCGCTGCATGAAGTTATTTACTTCACTATTTTCCCAGATGAATGCATCATGTGTTGCTCCACCATACTTAGGGTTTAAATTAGTTATCCTTCCATCACTGTCACAAATCTGTAAACAATAAAGTAGGTATAGATATTTTTCTCATACCATACAGTTAGTCAAGTTAATTATTATTCACTTTAAATCCTTTTACACTCAACTTACCATTTAAACATTCAGTGAGTGATAGTGCTTGCGACAGAAAAACAAATGTTCAATGTCCTGGAGTAAATATATGAAAATGTGATCCATCAATGCATCCAATTACCCCAGAGAAACCATATTTAGTATAGAATCCGAGAAGTAATACAAATGATTAATTTTAGATTTTATATAAAATATGAAATTGAATAGATGAGGTTTCATTAAACTTACTTTTGCCTTGCTATTTCTCTTTCAGCAACTGTTGTAGGGAATTTAATAAATGTTTTCAATATAGCAGGAGTATTGAGAGCACCTGTTACTTCTCTCACATACTTGCTGACTGTAGTTTGCCCCAAGTATTTCGCCATACCAACAATTCTTTGATAAGATCCGGTAGCGTAAAAAGACAATGTACATAAGCTTGTTCCCATCCCGATCCCAAAATTACCTCTATTGAATTTTGGCAGCTCAAGTTTTGGTAATTGGCATCAGTAAATAGATGAAAATTTCTGGTCCCGATGTTAATAATTCTACTTCTAGCTGTAATCTTGTAAAGTTGCTTATTTCGTCTTCATTATTTTTTTCTATAATATAAAAAAAGGATTCATATCTTAACCTTCTTATTACCGTAGCAAAGTAAAAATCTAAATAAAGCTAATTTGGATCATTTTACATAATCATCAGGATTCAACCGCTTTAGATAATGAATAAAAGTCAATGTTTTTTAAATATAATTTTCCAAAAAAATTTACTGTATTTTTATACCGTTATTGCCTGCTAAATCATCTGCGAATCATTCTGTCGGTTTCGATCTTTGGTTTCTCTATGGTCTAATCATCTATTGTTAATTCATTCCACTCTTCTGCGTAACTGCGTGCGTAATTGACGAAAATTTTGTACGACTGTAATCGCTGTGGAGACGTGCAAGCGAGAAAGTAGTTTAAAGTCAAAATGAATAGAAAAGATTTAATTTTAAAAAAGACCTCTCGCTCTATATAATGATCTTCCTTTGAGCTTAAACGGTACCTAAGTTGCCTTTTTATAACCTCTAATAAATGAATACTTTTGTTACGAGTGATTACTTATTAAGTTTTATTTACGTTTGTTTTAATTACACGTAAGAGCCCAAGAGGTCAGTAAAGGTATTTGGAATTTAACTCTACTAGGACTCATAGATTGTAGACATGGAACCCATAACCACAGAAATTCCCAGTTCATAAAGTTCACAAAGTAAACAATTTATTCCTAATGATGTTTGTAAGTTGCATGTTTTACTATTTTGGAGTGCAATCTATAATCATAAAAAAGTGTTAGTCTATCTGTGTCATAACCTGAGTCACTATTACAGGAGCATGGATGTTGTTTACTTTTTACTTTTGGACAATGCTATTTCTAAGTTTGGTTTGGTTTTCTGCTAGGTACATATTTATATCAAATTACTGTCGCCTATGCACGTTATCATATACCTAGTGCCATTAAAATATGAAAATTAATGTTTTAACATACCTACTGGTTGCCTTAAATATCAAGTCTGAATGGTGTAATGGCTATTTTATACTTTTAATCTCTGATTTAATTTCTAATAAATAACACAATAGCTTATGGATTTAGATGGAAATATTACATTTACTTACATTAAATTCGTAGAGTTCGTAGAGTTCGGAAAGGTAAAAGTTTAGATTTTTTTAAATATAAACAACAGGTTATGAGTGTTACTTTAAAAAAACGTAGCAAAATAATAAAAATAGGTACATACATCACAAAAACAATTTTATTCCAATAAAACCGTTTAAAAACCTTATGTTAAGTTTTATTTTTTCAGGTTATTTTGATAATACGTCCATACCATCTATAGATCCTCCACCTTATTCGCCAATCAGCCCTCGAAACTTAAGGGAAAATTAGGTGTCAAGTCAACCATTCCATCCAAATCATCACTAGATCCCTCCTTTTTCACCTATTACACCTAGCAATATAGATGAAGATGGACTATCGAGATCGAGTATACAAAGTGTTTGATTTATTATAATATCTTATTACAGTGAATAATATTAACTGTAATAAGTTATTAACCGATTTTCAAAAAAGGAAGTTATCAATTAGACCTGTATGTATGTCATATTGTCAGAATTACATAAGATAAAAATAACTCATAAGACATGCATTTAATATTAGTTTTGAAGTCGGTGTGAATAAAATCACTTTAGTTTTCCTCAGCTAGACCGACCACCGACTTCAAAACTAACTTGTTTAATGTGTTCCAAATTTCAGACTGCATAAAGTGGGTAATTCGTTTATGGGAAAATGTATTCGCTTTTTTAACAAATTACCACAGTCCATTGCTAAACTGCCTTTGTATGAATTAAATGAAAAAAGGTTATTATACTGTAAATGACTATTTAAATGATAAAAATGTATAGAATTAAATACTGCCGAGCTCGCACAGGTTCATTTTATCTTGTAATATAAACACACTATTTAAATAGAGGCTGACAATAGTGACCGAGTTTCTTGCGCTGCTTCTACTACTACTAGCCCACAATATTGTCCCGAAGCAGTGGTAGGGTAAAAAAATCTATCTATCTACTCTAGTATTTAAGGTCGACTTTAAAACTAAATGATTTTTTCTGCAACTGGGCATATGATAGACAGAAAAAGTGTTATTATAACGCCTTCTTCAATATCAATATACTGGATGACATTTTTTACCGTCAGGAAAAAATAACTGCAAATTTTGTACCTAAAACAATTTCTAAGTAGTGTAGTAGTAAGTGTGTTTATGAAATACAACAGATTTTATAAATTTTGGAATTTTCAAAATAATGCATAAATTTAGAATACGTTAGTGCAATCGTATTATTCGTAGGAACTGTAGTAAAACGGTAGCAGGGGCGCGTGCCTAAATGAATTGAATGTCGTTTATTTTGATTACTTGCAGAGCCAGCGAGACAAAACTTCGCGAATGTTTTATCTTATTCATTAAATAAATTTAAGGATAATTTCAATCTTGCCTTTATACTTTTACGGGCTAGCGGTCCTAGACCGTCAAAGATGCAGTAGTTGTGTACATTTTGTTAAGTTAAAAGAAATTAGTACTTATTTTGACTTATTAACTTATTTTTACAACAGCCTGTATCGGTGTAGTAGGTAAGTATCACTACGCCATCTGAGGCGTACTTAAAAGATTGAAATAACTTATTTACAAATTACACTGATTGTATTTACATTACTAATTATAATTTAACGATATTTTAACAATTGTTCAAAATGTTCGCATTATCTTTCCAAACATAAACTAGCACGTCGTTGCATATTGTTTGTTAAATTGCGAAGGGTGTCTCTATCACTTTTTATAATATCGGAATCATCTATTATGCGCTGTTTAAAGTCATTAACACTTTGTGCTTCCTCAGCGTATACTAGCCGCTTCAACTCGGCCCACTAATAAAAATCGAGCGGCATTAAGTCCGGTGAACGCTAGGTATTCCACATTTGAATATTCGTAAGCCACTATAACGTACGTCTACGTAATAAGACTGGTTTTAGAGTCACGCTGATCATCGGCGCTGACAGCTCAGCGCGTAGCATGTCAGCGCTGACAGTCAGCGCGAAACGTTTTAGTATCGTGCCGATCGCCACAGATTAGACAGAGTATGTCCAAGGACAGATTGGCAACGGCCCTATGATTGGTTCGATTATGAGACGCTCACAAGAGTGGCGCTGTATATAAAAAAAATAAAGGGGCGTCAATAACACAGATAATGTAACTTTTTTTGCGTCCACAGAATATTACCCATATTGTTTTACCGGTAACCGTTACTTTATATAACGTTATTGTTACTACCAACGATATCGCTTAACGGTATTTCAGGAAACAATTATTATTTTTTATATTTTAAAATGAAACGCACATAATCGATTATGTACAGGTTTTAATTAACATAAAATAACTACAATAATAATAGTTTCATTTTTCCCGCCGTTGTCCGACTGCCTTGTCTCGTACCAAAACCTGAAACAATATATACAATATTTAAAAAAATGTTCCGTCATGCCACTAAGGTCCTACGCTAAAACGAGCAAGCGCACGCGGCTGTCGATAAAGCTTAAATATATTTAGCGCTACTCATTTAAACATTTATGTATCTATTTATAACACCTGTGTAACATTATAGAATGTAATAAATATATTGAATTGACGTACATTTAAACGTTCGCGCAACCGTGCGCCTGCCGCATCTGTCTGCCCGTGTGTACGCGGAGGCCCTAAATTTGAATTCTAATTGCATTTGAAAATTGTCCGCCCTTGTAGTAACTGCCATCAGAACCTGAAACATTATACACAATATTAAGAACTTGATTCGGCTAGGACTAAATCAACTGTAGGAGCGGAAAGGTGGCTACGAAGCCACCTTCCCGTTCTCTGCCGTTTGCCTTTGGAGTTACACCCACCAGTACCTGAAACAATATACACAATATTAACAACTTAATTCGGCTAGGACTAAATCAACTGTAGGAGCGGAAAGGTGGCTACGAAGCCACCTTCCCGCTCTCTTCTGTCTGCCTTGATTGACTCCCACCAGAACCTGAAAGAGAAAATATTTTATTATCCAAAACTATTTCCTTTTTTTCGTAGCCTAGAAGACTTATACTTATTAAGTGCCATGCCTTGCATGGGTGACTTTAAACGCGATGCAAGTTTTTCGATGAATGAACCGCGAAGTATTTTATTTATACTATTACACCAGTTATGAATCTGAACTCGACAAACGATTATTACAGAGTAATCAACCAATTGAGAGTGATGCTGTATGCATCCTAGGGAACTTGTGTTTACGGAAGTCAAAAAATCATTACGAATATGTTTAACTACTTCGAGTTTATGGGCAAAATTATCTAAATAAATGTTAATAAATTTAACCAAATCGCGAAATATTTGAACAAATTTGGGAGTAGGATACTGAAGGTTCCTTCTCTTTAATTGGCTACGCTCTCTATGGGTAATCCAGGAATGGATCGAGGAAACATCCTTCGTTATTATTGTTTTATTGCAGGCGTGGCACTTAAAAGCCTTTTTAAGCCTTCCGGCTACATAGCCTGCAGTAAAAGCTGACGAATGTACGTTCAGCTTTTCCATGCGGACTTGCTGAAGCAGCGGAATGGCTTCCGCTGCTTCAGAGAGTGCGCTCGTCCCTGGACCTGGAACACTAGCAGAGGCACCACCTGTAACAGAAGAGCCAACAGGAGTATCATCTTCACATTGATCGACATCAGTAAAAAGTTGAAAGTCAAAAAGCGCTTCGCCTACATCTGATTCGCAATTAGTATTGCGGGACTGAGGGCCCAGCAGGTTTGTGATCAATAGGGATTTAAATGAACTTTGGAATGAATAGGGACTGGGGTTGTTATTTCTATGGTTGAGAGCTCTAATACGACCAAAAAAGTTTTCAAGAGGATCTTGATTTAAATTACAAGTATAAAATAGACGCACTCCCCTCAAGTTTTAATTCCGACCAAATCGAAATAAAACTTTTAAGGGTGATGATCCAGTTTTGAATACTTGGAACATACTTTCTCTGTGTCGTATTAGGCTCAAGAAAGTAAATATTATGTAATGTACGAATGGCTTCTTGCCAAAATTCGACATGTCGTGATACATTCTCAACCTCTTTTACCGGTCCTCGCATTTTGCCAGGGGCAGAGCCCCCGCGTGACCCGTTGACGCTGTCGAACAGCCTGTCGAAGAACAGCACTGCCTCCGATGTGGTCCCCATAGTGCTGCTCACTGGTGTCCCGTCTGCAAGGTTTCCTGGCAAATAAATATAAATAATTGTAAATACAGTAAGAAATTGTTTGCAGTCGGCCTTTGATATATTATAGTATTATAGATAGGAGTAATAGAACCCAGGACAATATGTCACCTGGGAGAACGTAAGGATTCTGTGAGCAGTCGTTATCGTGAAAAAAAGAAACTCACTTGCATACATGAACCCCTTAAAACATGACACTCCATTTAAGAAAGTCGTGTAAAAAGATTATGTTGTAATAAATTGAAATAAAGTTATTTACCAAATTTGGAACTGTAGCTTAGCATTGCAGCAGTCCTTTCACTCAGGGTTTGAGTGCAGTTCTTCACCTTCATCTTCTTAATCTTCTCTGGTATCACGTGCTCATCAGTCAGCTTATGCAGCATCCGGATATCTCCAACCTATTAAAAATGCACGGCTTGTATTTATTTACCCGACTGGAAAAAGGGAATAATAATTTTACACATACAGGGTGAAAAAACAAACGCTACATAGAGGAAACCCTTACACAAAGTATTGTGATTAGTAACATTTTTAGCCTTAAGAAAGTAATTCTCTTCAACTATATGGTTTGTTTGTTTCACCCAGGCACACAGGCATTTTTTTAAATGTTTAATGAGATTTGTCTTCTTCTCCAGAGGGAGAGAATTAGGGTGCGTTTTCACCAA
Organism: Anania hortulata; assembly: GCA_963576865.1. Classification (NCBI taxonomy): domain Eukaryota; kingdom Metazoa; phylum Arthropoda; class Insecta; order Lepidoptera; family Crambidae; genus Anania; species Anania hortulata. Next base: position 11,158,250 of record OY756405.1, on the reverse strand, counting down.
CTTTAGTAAATTTAGCGCGGCAGGACAAATTAAACTAATACGACAGCCTACTTTATTTAGATACAATTATTGAGAAAAAATTAGTTTCTTAACCTATTGGTGGATATTATTCCTTTCCGTGGTAAGCGGTTCACTTACATTATTCGCACAAATATGGTAAAAATGCATTATCAGACTTTATAGTAATATAATATCGTGCCCGATGTCTGTTGGTCTTACGAATCTGACTTGTTATATTTAAAACCTCAAACAGTCATATTTTTAAGAGTTTACCTCACAGTCGGCTTTGTAAACCTCAACAATATCACTCCACTTGGCCAGTTTTCCACGAAACATTAGATCTTTAGTCAAGAAATTGTTTCGGATTCCTTTAATCAGATGAGGAGGATCAAAGACGATGTTCAATATATGTCCGTTAATTTGGACTTGGTGATCTGATAACAAAGTTAATAATATTAGATTTACCTGAAATGTATTGAAGGTATTATAATAATAAAAATGATTATAATAATAATTCACTGTACCTGACAGCCTTAGCTGTTCCTGAGTACTCCTCACATCAGCCTTAAAAAGGTTAAGGCAGGCTCGAAATGTGGAGCCCTGATCACAAACCAGGGCTTTAAGTTTCAAGCCAATACCTGTGATGGCATCTACCACCTCCTAAAAGCAGAAAATATTTATTTATGCAACAAGAAACTCCAAATACGCAAAACATTTTAGGGGATGATTCAGCTGTTGCCCAAACACAACAACTTTTTCTATGGGATCAATAACGGAAAAAATATAATGTTCCGCCAGACAAATGATATCACGTGACCAATAATTTATTATGGGTGATCTTTATTTTTCGATGTTAACCCCGTATTAAAATAATCTTTAAGTAAATAAGCTTAAACAACAATTACATCTCACCCTTAGTATGTTCTAGTAAGTTTAAAACTTTTAAAAATTTACTGTATAATTTTAACTACAAAATTTTTACTTGCGGAGTTAGAGCTACTTCATCGAAGACAAGAGCACTGAGTCGCTTCTTATCGTCCCAAGAAGTGATGAGGGTCTTTAGCTGTTGGAGCAAATTTTTGTTCAGGCCAGGCCTGAACTTAACGTGCCGCGTGAATGAATTTAATGTCCTCCGACTAGGCAGTATGAAAATGTTTCGAAGTAAGTTATAACCTTTCGGGCTTCCTTTTAATAAAACCAAGGAATCGACTTTTTCAGAAGACATATAACGCCTCTGTTTAATATGTTTGTTCGCAAGCCGTACCTGCAATAGAAAATAAATACCTATAATTCATAATTTGTTACACATAGCTATAAGTAGACTGTATTGTAATTTATAATTTATACTATCGCATTAGGTATTGAACCTGTAATGATAGTTATAAGCTTGGCAAATAAATAAATAAATAAATATACTTAGTCTTGCCATGGTTGTTTATATGGCATTCAAGGGAGTCACATCAATATTGATGTTTTGCTACATAAATTAAATATTTTATCAATGTTATTGTTTGAAGTTTGTTCCTAGTTGCCCTGTTCCAATACCAAAGCAGGGGTGCAAATAACAGTGAAAAAGACTAGCCCTAGACCTTAATAAATGTTATCCATTCGCTTAGGCCCTCCGCCAACGAGTTTATTTTACAGTACAATGGTCTGGGTATTCATTTTATGTTTAATTAAATAAACTTAATTTACTTTACTTACTTGCATCATTAAAAATGCCTTTGCCCGAAGCGTTAAGTTTTTAATCATTTCCTTGAAGGAAACATCTTCGCTCATGTGTGTCGCCTTTTTAAGTCTTTCTTCATAAGAAAATAAAAGTCGTCGTTTTGATGTAATTATATTTCGACACTTTAAGTACATTTTTTTGCACTTAGGGGATAAGTTTTCAATGCTTTTAACAATTCTATCCCGGGACAAACCTGGTTTTGAGCCTGCAAAATAATATCTTAATATAATAAAATACATAATGCTAAATTTTGTATTTTTGTAACTAAATCACGCTTTAACGGAAACATAAAAATGTTATTTTAATCCTGTGGGACACTTATAAATTTATTTTCGGCTTAATGCTGAAGTATTAGCATTCAAAGTCACGAGCAGGACCTGATTTTTAATATAAAAATAATACTGAATCATTGAGTATTCGCAGACAACCCAGTATAGAGCATCATGGCGCCTAAAAACGAGGAGGGCTGACCCCAAATAATGGGAAAAGGCAAGGAAGAAGAAGAAGACTGAATCATTGAGTATGCAATTATAAATTCATACCTTGGATGGAACCCTGGCTGCTTGGTTTAGTATCTGAAGTAGTTGAGATGTCTCGACTCGATGTGCTTGCAATGGCTTCACTAGATGGAATGACTCGACACGGTGAACATCCTAGAACATATTATTACAATTACAGATTACACATACAAATTTTATACAAGTTACATACATACCTAAATAGTCTTACTAAACCTATCTAACCATATAAAATTATTATTTGTTTCACATTGTGGGCTTATTTTATAAGTAAAAGTAAAGTTGGCTATAGGAATCATTGCAGAGTATTCGCTGTGTGCGCGATGACAGTGCCCCTAGTGACCACAATTATTGGGACTTGAGTCTCTCAAATTATGGCAACTGGATGGTTTGAGAATGATTTTCCGATTGTTTTTCTTCGAAATTAGATGAAAATATCTAATAAGTTTGCGCATTTTATAATAAGTGATTTTCTTACTTGAACTAAAATACGAATTTTATAATACCTACGAGATTTTAATCAATACAACATGATGTAACTTTCCAACCTCAAAATGTGCAAAAAGGGAAAAAAATTTTATTAGCACAGCGTGTGAGAGATTTTGAAGAGCTCAGAACCAACGGACGAAGCTACATAATAAGAGCGTGATCATAAGACAAACATTTGTAACACACATTCCCTACAAACTTTTTTCCGGTCACAGCTGCAGCTATCCATTTATTTCGTTGCTCCAATTTCCATTTTGATGTTGGAAACGAATTAAACGTGTACGTAATATTTTTTCCATTGTTTCTACACTTTATAACAGAACACGTATGACCCATACCGCCAATTTTAACGTTTTCACTTAAAAATACGTAATAACGTTAGTATGGAATTCTATGGAAATGTAGCAATCTGACACATTACAGTCCAGCGTTTTTCCACATTTCTGCTACATTGCGTGCTGCGATCGATTTGACGGCCCCCACCACCCACTTTGCTCATAGCGAATAGGCCTCGACCTACCTGCTGCGATCCCACTGCACGGCCGTTGCGCTTGAGCCGACAGGCACTTAGCCAGTTTTTTTGTTATTAAAATTTATTTGCAATTTTAATCCTTACCTTTTGTTGCACCCGTTGTACTGGGGACATTTTCTGAAGTGCTTGAAATGCTTACACTCGACAATTCTGAAACTAAAAATAACTATTTAAACACTAAACATAACAAACACACTATAATCTTTCTCTTTGTGCTATGTGCCATTCGTAGTCACGGTATGCTTAACTATGATCCTAGATGTGGACGACCTCTGTAGCCGAGAGGCGAGCATACCTGACTTAGTGTCCTATCTCTGAGGTTCCGGGTTCGATTCCCGGTCGGGTCAATGAAGGAAAATAACTATATTGTCTTGGGTCTGGGTGTTGTGGTACCGTCGTTATTTCTGATTTCTGTAACACAAGTGCTTAAGATACTTATCATAGGATCAGAGCAATGTATGTGATGTCCAATATTTATTTATTTATAAGGCAACTCTAGTTTTACATTTGAAGTACTACGAGACCTCTGTAACCCTTAGATAGGGAAACCAGACCATTTCCATCTGAATTTGGAAGCCATCGCCAAGTACGATCATCATCATCATTTACCGTCGTTTCATTGATTTACATGTCAAGCATGTGAATCAATGAAATGACCATCACTGTTTCCCACCGTGCACTGTTTGTTGCTAACATAGTTTATAAGTTTATTGATACTAACAGTAACATAGTCCAATCTACTAACATAGTATATAAGATCAAATTGTTACTAACAAAATTATGGACTTGGTTTGAAAATAAATGTTTTTTTTTTTTTTTAATTATTTGCCTGCCCTGTTCCCAGGTCATCTGGGGTCGGCGCAGTATGTCTTTCTCTTCCAAGTACGATGCATGCTCGAAAAATGCACATTATATTACAGATAACTGAATTCAAGGGAGACGACCATCTGGTGTAGGGGTTCGCGCTCTGGACTAAAAAGCCAGCGGTTGCGGGTTCGGAACCCGCAACCGCTTGTAATTTAATTAATTAAAGTAATTTGTATCTAAGTCATGAATGTTTATAAAAGTATTAAAGTACTTGTCATGTTCACCCTTTATCTAGTCGCTATAGTACAATCTTTGCTTAGTTTGGGGTTTAGTAATTGTAAAAATTTTTTTTTACTTACCTTCAGTTGAAGTTGCATTAACGGTGTCAATACTCATGGGGACCCTGCTTGGCTCGTTGCAAGAAACAAGTTCTGAAAAAAAGAAACATTAATACATCAATTAATCAATTTTCTACAGGTCTACAAATTTTAATTCAGGCTATCATTCATCCGTATGCTGAATTTCACCAGAAACCCACCCTTCAGTACTAAATAATTGCCTGAGTTTATTGGTCCTATCTTATTAGCTAACTATCTTTTAGGAAGTGATTCTACTACACAAAATACTTTTTTAGATTTCGATGTTGCTCCCAAGGTTAAAGTTGTTGTATTAAAAGGAAGTTAAATTATAAATCAGATCTTATTATATTTAGCAAGTCTAATTTATCAATTAATTAGCAAGTTAATTGACAAACAAAACCAAAAGTCAATTATTTTTAACTAAGCTAAAAGATAAACAAATTCCTGTGGTTTTTTGTACACTGATGACTTTAATCAGTATTTATCAACTGAAAAGAGCACTATGTGAGTTCACTTTAATTTTAGTTTTTTTTATACTAGAAGGTAATTGACAGCTAAGCACCAATAACTCCTCCTCTCTACCATTAATTACTACTACTTTTCACTGGCGACATTATGTAGATAATAGATATGTTTTTAACAAAGAAGTTCCATCTTTTAAATGTTGGTAGTGAAGTTTGAAGGTATTTTGTCTTAACTGTCGATATTATAAGTCAATAGATTATAATTCCAAAAATTCTAACTACCAAAAATTCTAAAATGAACTATATAAACTACTTTTACAAAAATTGCATTGTTGTGATTGTGTCTAGTACTTAACTTTTACTTTTATTTTTTAATTAGAACTACTGACTACCTAGTTTTTAGAATAAAATACAGATAAACATATTATTTTCTACAACATTTAGGCTAAATATCAAAAAGGTATGTAAACTACACTACTTCAATTTGATAATCCTAAACTACATAATTTTAATAGTATTTTACCGATTTGCTCATTAGTAATTTTTATTTTGTCACTTGGACAGTAGTTATGATCATGGTTGATCAGAATCAGCCTTCTGATCACATCATCAACTGCAGAAATGAATGAAATACATTTATTTAATAATATAAAATATAAAGAAAAGATTTGCATACTCGATAAAATGTCACAATATTTTAACATACCTTCTGTGTTAGTATTGTCCGGCTTCGACAGTGAATATGAATGATCATCAGCTATAACAAATAACATTCAAAATTTAATAACATGTTAAAAAATAAGTAAATATTTGTAATCCTAACATCAGCGTAGCCATCAATCATGAGAGCCCAAGAATAGAGATTAAACATAAATAAACAATGATTATAAGACTAAAAAAAGTTTCTAGACGCAATCAAACTAAGCCACAAATCCGGTAAAAAAGACGCATCTTACTGCAACTTTATCCTGGAACTACCATCAGACCTCAGAAAACTTCTAATTGAGCAGGAAAGGGTATTCATCAATTGGACTTCATGCCGAGTAAGAGACTACACCCTTGTAACTAGATGTTACAAGTGTCAACAATATGGCCACTCAGCAAAATATTGTCGGGAGGCTGACTCTACCTGTGGGCACTGCGGCTGCGTTGGCCATTCAATTAAAGAATGCTCAAAGCAACTTGAACAAGCAAACTGTGCTACATGCCGGCGATTCAATAAACCTAGCCATCACAAAACAGGAGATGAGCAATGCCCCGCCAGAAAAATCGCAGAATCTAGATATATAAGTTCAATTAATTACGAGAGCGCCTGAAGCGCCGTAGAATTAATTTTTAGGCATAAGTTATTACATAATTAAGACTAAGGTAAAAACTGTTAAACAAGTAAATCTTGATCTACTTATTTATTATTTAATAGTGAGTAATTGTTTTGTGTATAACACTTACATTATTGTTGAATAAGCACTAACCCACTTTTATGATATAAATACCTAAGATACAAGCAATTTGCTTAGTTTAGGTATAAACATCGTAATATTTGTGTACTAACCGATATTTCTTAACCTAAGTTTTATGTATCTAGACTAAGTTTTTATACAGAAATGAAAATTTATTTATTTATTTATATAATATGACAAATTTTATGCCGTGACCACAATATTATTTTTAGCATTTTATTATAACAAAATAAGCTGTTTAAACTGTTGAAGAAAAGTAAAGTTTTTAAGGTAAGATTAAAATTTTATTAAGTTTCATAATTTCGTCCCATTTTTTTTTTGTCCCAAATGCCTTGCACACTCATTATTACACTAATTGTTTCAACTTTACTCATGGACTGACATATTATAAAAGAAATACAGAAACGTAGGTACTTACCTCGTGACTTGACCAAGAGAGGTGTGGATGGCTGTCTCGATGTAATTTCATCAGGAGTAAATAAAGTTGGACAGCCATTGTACACCCTTCTATTGTTAAGGATGTACTTCTCTTCAAAATGAAGATGGCAGACCTGGAAACAAATACAAATAATTAGACTATGTACTCTTTCAGTAAAACTGTACGAATAAATCGTGAACACGAAACAGCGGGTTGTTGTTGTATTGATATCGCATGAAACGACAAAACATTTACGAGAACTAACCATTCAGTTTACGAGCTGTTTTTTGGAAAGGGATCCTAAAGCTGGATTTCTTGGTAGAAGATACTGCATCCATACAGCCCGGAGAGCATCATCACGCGGCAGGAAGTGAAGCCTTGCAGTGGAAGAAGTAGACGAGCAGCCGCTCACGATGCATCTGGTGATGGGCATGATATCTGTAACAGAACCTAAACAAACGATATATCAATATGACACGTGAATAAAAAGGAGCAATAAAAATTGCTGTTTAAAGGAAGAAATGTCGGAAAATTTGGAAAATACTGTTTTAACTCCAAGCAAGAGAAAAAACAGTAACCGTAATTTTCGAAATTGACAGTGACATTATTTTATTTTTCAACGTAAATAAGTAGGCGGTCCGAATTAAGCATATATCAGTTTTAGCGTGCTCCAACTCATTTCGAATGGATAAAGGCTTAGCATTTTCCGAATACCAATGTGCTAAAATTGGTGTTAGCCACTTCCGGAACAATGAGCATGTAAATAATCAGAAACTATTTAAAAAAAAAAACGAGACACATTAAAAAAAAAAAGAGCCATGAAGCGTTACCCACTGAACGAGAAAGCGCCATACGACTGAAAGGGATGCACTATTAACTAACGTCCTCTCAGACTCTATGGCGTTTCCACCCCGTGCCGATCGCCGCGGAGTACAGACGCACGAAAATGCGGAGAGCCGTAATTCTCTTTTTTATTATACCTATCGAAAAGAAAGAAAAAACTGCAACGAAGACTTTATGTTCATTCATTAATTGAGCAGAAAGCTACTGCAGGAGAGTTTGTCACATTATACGGCTCTTTAAGGGATGACGAAACAAAATTCTTTAATTACTTTCGAATGTCGACTAGAACTTTCGACGAATTACTAGCAAAAACCCAGGATAAACTGGTCCATTGCAGCTTACGGCGTGTACCACCGATTAAACGACTAATGGTAACTTTAAGGTAAGAAAAAAACATTACTTAGTATCAAAATATTTATTATTTATTAGGAAAGATCATATTTTACAAATCATCATCACGGCTGGCTATTTGATACCCAGAGTAACCTGGAGTGGTATCATGGGTTTGATAACCTGAGTAACCTGGCGCAAACGGATCATGTTGTGGTGGAGATCTTACGTCATGGGAGTAGGAGGATACTGAGCATCTGAGCATGATACATGGCATCACGCAACACTCTCGACCGAAACTCTAGCTTTTGCTCTTGATCGAAACATTTTAATATTGGACCTAAAGAAGAAAAAAAAGCCATGTCGTCAGCGGCGATATCTGGTGTTTGATTACTTAGTAAAGTTAATAACTCTCTTTCAAAGGATGAACTTTCTTGATTTTTTTCGTGGGTTCGTTGCGGTCGTTTTTTTTCTTTTTTGTGCCCAAGGTCTTTGTGATAATTCGCGATTGAGACCATCGTCATTCTGCTCTCCCTGTATAGTGTTTGAAGAAGCTTGATGCGTCCACAGATCAGTACCTTCCGTATTTTCGGACGGTACCATACTATCCAGTGATTCCGTATTATCCATATTTTCTGAGGGTGATGGTATGGTTTCGTTCAATGATTCATCACATTCATTCTCACTTAACTGACTTAGAAAGCTTAGTTCATCAAAATAGATATACTTTTGGTACTTGCACTTCCAGAAGGTGTATTTTTCATAGCCTTTTTTGTTCTGAAGTACGCGTCTCTGGCTGTTTTCCATCTTTGTTGGACCAGTTTCCCTGAAATAAATAAATTCTTTTTTATTTACAGATTTTTGGCTACAGATCGGACATATACAGATTTGCATTATTCTTTTAGAATTGGTATTGCAATAATCAGTCTGATCGTGGACGAAGTGTGTAAGTTGTAATATGGCAAACACTACACGATGGACGATCCTCCTCTCAGGGAGACTTAGTTCAGCCGCTTATGCTGTGAGAAAGATAAGACAATTGACTGATGTTAAAACGGCAAGATTAGTGTATTTTAGCTATTTTCACAGTATAATGTCATATGGAATACTGTTATGGGGCTCAGCTGCAGATATTGAAACCATCTTTGTACTGCAAAAGAGAGCTGTTCGGGCTATTTATAACCTTAGACTACGAGACTCTCTAAGAGAACTATTTAAAGAAATTAACATACTTACAGTTGCTTCTCAATATATTTATGAAAATATTATGTATATTATGTATGCAAAAATGTGCACCTATTTTCCAAGAAAAATGTCATACATAAGTATAATACGCGGCATAAAGATAAACTTGTCGTTCCAAATTTCAGATTGCACAAGGTAGGAAGTTCATTCATGGGAAAATGTATTCGTATAAAAATACCACAATCCCTTGCTGAAATACCAGTATTTAAACTTAAATTACATGTTAAGATGATTTTAATGAAAAAGGGTTATTACATCGTTAGTGATTATATAAATGATAAAAATGTGTGGATTCAAAACTGCTTAGCTCGCACCAAAACTTGTAAAAAAGTTAATTTTAAAAGAGGCTGACAACAGTGACCGAGTTTCTTGCGCTGCTTCTTCTCGGCACTAGCCCACAAATTGTCCCGAAGCAGTGGTAGGCTAAAAAAATATATTGGGACGTGTAAAAGTGCTTTTAATGGCCTATTTGCAAAAATAAATGATTTTGATTTTTGATTTTGATAATGTAGGTAGCATTTGCACTTTCAATATCAATGTTCACACATTCAAAGCAATCATAAATGGCTGACTTCTGTGTCTTACGCATTCCAATTGCATCAAAGAGCGATAAAGGGTAAGTGGCTAATTCGTACTCGAAGAATTTTTCAAGCTCATCTTCAAATGTCTTCGTAATACTCATGCGTTGAAATAATAATACAGGATCTATTGGGACCTTCTCATCATGAATCTTCATGGTACTGTTCATAGATAATAGAGGTAGTACTTTATCAGCACGTTTCAATTTAATATTATTAAATGTTTGGCCCATCATTTTACTCATAGATGCAATACCCACTTCACGAGCATTATGGCAATTGATTTTATCATCCCCGACGACTCCATTGGCAATGGACATGATTTTGTTCAATTCAGGAAAAGGATCATGTGATGAAAACCATTCACGAAGTTTCTTGATGTCTCCGTATCTCTCTTTACGCGGGAATCCCTTGCATCGACATGCTGATCTGTTGTGTCCATTCTTACATCCGCTAAATTCTCCAATCTTTCACATACAGTATTCATTGCATGCATGCCATAAATCCATTTACTTATGACGCTCTCTTGCGTACTTCTTCCTCGAGCAACACCCCCATCTGTTTTCATTGACTTCATCATCGACTGCTCAATGACCATATCCGTTGTAGTTCCACAACTCAATTTATCAGAAAGTCTAATTGTAAAAAATCCCCGTGTAAATCTCTCGAAAACCTCAGGATCATCAATCAAGTTTTCCAATTGTAGCATATCTTGTATATATAAATGTGCAGATTTGGCATAAGGAAAATGTCCTGATGCGTGGAAGTAAAGAAGTTCCAATCTCCCATACGTTCAGCTCCTCCTTAGCAATTGATACCATGTGAAAACATTGCGTCCACAATTTTGCAGTTGGTCCACGTTGTTCATATTCCTTTAATTTTTGATTGAACTGCTCAAGTAATGCCTCAGCCATCTCATCGCCATTCTCAATATCAACGTACGAAATTGTGTTATTCATTATAAGGTCTACAGTATCTTGTAGATTAGCATGCATCTCTTCATCGATGACAAGTTCTTCTGATATTATTGTTGCTAAAGTGAGATGGAGTAATGTGGTGCTCTAACTGCTCTTGCATAAGCATGGCCATTCAACATTTTGTCTAATGAATTAGTGGCATAAATCAAAGATGGCTCTTTGATGCCACTTGCCTGCATATTGACCAATTGCTCCAAGAAAAGCCATGAGTAAATGGAAACCTCCAAGTCTTACTACGATCTTCGATACCTCAGATCCTTCAGGTGCTGCTGATACGATTTCTCGAGCTTTTGCATACAAAGGCTGATCAAAAGTAATAATGCATACATCGTGATTATAACGTTTTGCATTTTTCAAAGCGCAGAGTAAAGTTGTGTAGATAGTATTGTAGTTACTTGCTGGTTGCTGAATGAATGGTAAAAAGAGAATTTGAGAAGGTATTGATAAAAATCCATGATATTATTCGTTAAACGTTCAATGTAACCGTTCCAACCAGGTAATACTAAATCTTTCCATTTCCCATACAACCACAAAATATCAACTTTTTTCAGTAAAGATACTGCTGTGCTACTTTCATAATCAAAATTTTGTGCAACTATTTTACTATACCCAACTGGCACCGGATTTCCGGCAATAAGCAGTCTTGGTAAAAACGAATCAATTTAGGTACCATCTTTTCCTGCCAAAAACTGTTGTCTTTTTCCACTCTTACAGTTTTCGAGGGAAAATCAGGACCAGTCCACATAGCAAATATACATACGTCTTTTTTTGCTATGTGCAACTGGCCCTGTACCTGGTAGTACTAGTCGTGGTTTTTATAAATCTGGTCTTTAGATTCACTCTTTAGCTTAAAACATTTTAGTTTTTTAGATTGCAACGCGGTATCAGGATCAATACCAAAAAGTGAGCTTGGACATTTCACTTCCACTAATCCTACACTGCACAACCCATCTGGCGTAGCCCCTAAATAAAAATATTCTTCGTCGATAAAAAGACCACATTTATCTATATTTGTGTTTTCTTGAACACTTAGTTGAGCTGTTCTCTTAAACTTTTTAAAAACAGGTTTTTGTCCCTCGCTCATAATCCTCAGCTTCCATATCGGGTCTTTACATGCTATTCCATAATGAGCATTTATTTATTTATTTAATTTAAAACTTTATTGCACAAACTTAAAAATGTACAACAGGTGGACTTAATGCCAAGGGCATTCTCTACCAGCCAACCTTTGGGTCATGCAGAAAGCAGGTAATGGGTGCGGTAAAGGTCCAAAATAAATTGTAATTGGTACTAAACAAACTATGATAATGCAAATTAAATTTAATAAAATACACATATATTTGGATAAATTTGATACAATACTTCTTCTATCTCGAGCATCTACAAGATGAAAATTTTTTTTTTCGTGTAGTACCTGCACGAGCCGTTACTTTTTGGGTATTTTTAGCATATCTCCTGATTTCTAATAATTTTAAGGATTTTCCTGGACTAGCGTGACAGTTTAATTTATAAAATATATATTGTAGTAGTTGTCAGCTTCATAACTGGCAACCTCATAGCACTTCCAACAGGCTCCAACATGCAAAAAACATGGAAGGATTTTAAAATGTCGATGAACATATTTATGATCGCAAATAACCTCACCAATGAGAGCGACACGCGGAAGGTCGCCATTCTGCTAAACAGCATAGGCTCCGAGGCTATGGAGATTTTTCATTCTTTTAACTTCAAATTACGTAGGTCACAATATAAGTTTTGCGTAACTTAAAAAAACAACATGTTATAACCAAAATATTATGTTTATTGCTTTTCAAAATACTCTCCTTTACAGTTTAAACATTTTTCCATGCGATCGAACCATTTTTTAAAACAGGAGGACCACAGATCTGAAGGCATGTTTTCTACGTGCTGATTGAACGCTATCACTGCCTCTTCGGAGTTGGTAAAAGTAAAACCTCTTATCAAATCTTTGATTTTGGGGAAAATACAGAAATCACAGGGTGCTAGGTCGGGGCTATGATGGAGCGTTCAAGTATTACGTAACGCAATTTTTGAAGATTTTTGACCCCCCCTCCCCCCACTGTAACGCTCCGTAACGTTTTTCTGTACCCCCCCACCCCCCTCTCTAAAGGTTACGTAACACTCAAGTCATCATTTTTACCCTGAAGTCGCAAAAAGTTGTTATAGTTTTTATCCTTCGTATAGTTTTAATTGCCTTATAATAAAACAAGAGATTTTTAATTCGCAACACCTGCGTATTTTGTTTATTTTTTATAAATTTTGGCTTTACAAAACACAATTGTTTTTCTCCTTCATTCTCCTAAGTATTTTAGCTTTTTTACTAATAAATTCTTCAAATAAAATAACATATTTATTTTAACCTTTGGCAATGCAATTATAAACAGAAACCCAACTGAAATTAAACATTTTACTCGAAATAAAATCGTATTCTTAACAAAATTAAAAAATAATCAACTATTAACCAAGTATCTAAGTAGGTCTATAAAAACAATTCGATTGAAATTACTGCTCCTCTGTCCACGGGTTTGCTAGCCACTCAGATTCTTTCATCACTGGCACCTGGAGTGCAGACGAAGACGGTTCTGGAATTGTTAAGCCACTTGCATCAACTTCGTCTTCGTCGAGCCAGTCAGCATCCTCAGACGATGTTTCATAACGACGCACAATGCAGAGAAGCTCATTTGCCCTTCTGGCAGCAAGGCGCTGTGGCCGTACTCTAGTTTCACAATGGTCTTGGACAGTCTTGCCATGCACGTAACGACAGTGCATTTGAACACTCCTGTGAGATGTGAAATAGATCCCACAGGTTGGACATACTTTTTTCTTTAGGTCGGATTGTACAGATGGACAAAAGAAATCGTAAGGCATCTGCTTAAACCCTTCTAGAGGAGGTGACAGATTAACGGACAACCTTACAAGAAGTGGCGAAAACTTGGATTTTCCTTTGTCTAACAAACTGGGTACTACGAGCTTGCTTGGGGTTTGAAGTATTGGGCAAGGTGGCGGCATGAAAGTATCCGTAAACACAGATTTCAATGCACTTCTCGGTGGTGAACAGCAGGATTCATCTGCGCATTTTATAACCTGTAAGAAATATTGCGATTCACGGACGTGAACGCTATACCACGCCAGATTTGGTTCTGCTGGATCCTGCATGCTATCTTCGGGCTGTCTATACTCCGCCGAAACGTCATAATTATCAATTTTCATTTCTCTCCACACTTCTGCAAGTGTTTCCCCAGCGTGCTGAAAATTGCGTTTTTCCAAATCATCATCCGTAGTCATTCCTTTGTCGTCGAGATGAGAACCAAAATGTTCATGAGGCAAAATGACGCCTGCCAGTCGTTTGCTGAGGGGAGCCATGCGACGCTCAACTCGGTTATATGCGCTCCGCCCAGGAGCATTAGTCGCTATAAACAGGGCGTCCAGGTTGTATTTTTTAAAGTGTTCAATCGCAAAGTTCTTGACTTTGCGATAACGCGGGTTTTCGTCCGGCCCACCATCTACAAAGATGATGATTACTGGCTTTACGGTGTTCGATTCTGTCATCATTAAGGATTTGAATGAAGGTATTGATAAAAGTGATTCGAAATCATAAGCGTGGGTGTTCGCTGTGGAGGATGAGTGTTTCCCGCTCCTTATGGATATGTGTGTCGGCCCGCTGTACCCAACAGCTTCTTCCCTACCGAAATTGTTAGGTTCTACGTTGACGCCGGCGTATACAGAAGGAATAAGTTTGTGCCGCTCTGCCACGACCCAGTCATGATCAGGTAAAAGTATTCTATATTCCATATGCATTAAAAGAGGGCTCTGACTTTTTACTGCCGGTAAACCTATCGGTACACGTGCCTTATCGTCTTGTGAGAGAACGAATACTTGCTGCGGTCCCAGAAGCGAAGCGAGAGATTCCAATGACCTGATTGTAGCAGTGCAAAATTCCCCGTCCTCGTGTTTTTTGTGCATCTCGGTCTGTGGTCTTGCTAACTTTACGGGTACAGTACGTACGTGTCTTCTTCCCTCTTGTGTGTTAGAAACGCGTGGGAGTAAATGAAGATATGTGCCGCTTCGAGAAATTTGGAATCCCATTAACAACAGCCTTTCATGCAGGTCGGACAGAGTGAGACAACTCCTAATCATCTCTGTTCGGCGGCGTTCATCAGCAGCGCTGCCATGAATGGCAATATTAATTATGGTCTCTAGGAGAGCAGGTTGCGAGTCAACTAAAGAGGGCTGTCCAGGGCCAGTTCGAGGTTGTGCTGCAGCAGGATTGTTTCTCTGACGTTCAGTTTTCTCCAGTTTTTCTTTGGCTCGAAATTTTTTTGCACGCTTAGCAGAGTCTCTTTTTTTCTTCAAACATTTCTCTTCTTCTTTCAACTCTTTGCGTAGCTTTTTTATTTCGTCATGAACATCATCTTTGGCTATACCAGTGTCCCTTGCTTCAGTGAGAACATTTATTTTTTGTTGCAGTAGACCAATTTTCTTCATAAGAGTTTCTTGAGCCGGTTTGCTTGGAACATTTTTAGTGATGACCGAATCAACCAAAGTCTTGTCTGGTTCCGTAGACGATGTCTCCACAGTTTCCCCATCAGTATTCTGACTTTGCTCCTCGTGGATATCGCTCATCTTTCGTTTGACGGCAGTGCTTTCATGTCCAGCGACTGCGACAATCGATTCCATGAGAGATGAACACGTGGATGAAGCTACAACATTCGAATCCTATAGACCAAGAGAAAATTAATTAAGAATAGGTATTATTGACACATGCGATAAAAAAGAACATAATATACAACACATATAAGCAGATGCACCTGTTTTTGTTGAGGAGCACGCGAAGTCGAGGGAGCATTGGGCCATAGTGTTGCTGGCGTGCTTGATGTTTGCATAGGTAGCTAGAAATATAAAATACTTATGACCAGTTCTTTTATGAAAAATCAAGGTTTGGACTAAATATAATACTTATGTCATTATTAAATTTTAGTAGTAAACTTACTTGTGTAAAATAACTAAGCATTGTTGCTTTCTTCTTCGTGGCCTTCACCTTCAACTCTCGTATAACATCATTTATATGTTCTATAAACTTTTCTTTGTTTTTTAGTTTTTCTTTAGCCGTTTTCCAAATTTCATTGGCATTTTTTTGACATACTTGCGCTGGCAAGTCAGCATGAGAGCCTTTATAGGCCAAGAACAGCTGATGATACAAATCTCCTTCTTTTGAGGACATTACAGTATGAACACTATGAACTCACTTTAATAACAGCGACTACAGCAATTTGCTTCTGCATAAACACTAACGAATACTGACAACAAAAACAACATTAAATGACGTACAATACAATCTAGGGATTCCCCGTGAAATATAAACGAAAAGGTTTACCAACATGCGAGAACAAATTAAAAATGGCGACCAGACTAATACAATCGAGAGATTCCCCGTAAAACGTAAACGAAAAGGGTTGCCAATTTGGGAGTTTTATTTCCCTATTTTTTTATATAAAAAAAGAAATAATGTTACGTAACGTGTTGTAAGAAGGACCCCCTCCCGCCCGTGTAACGCATCGTAACGTTTTACGAGACCCCCCCGCCCCCCCAAATTGCGTTACGTAATACTTGAACGCTCCCTGACGAGTTGTACTTTTTCGGAAGCTAAAAATGACTTTGTTTTGTTGGCCGAAAGTATGATGTCATGATGTAGGAGAACGCGGCTTTTGGGTCGTCCTTCGCGAACTTTTTCTAATACCACTCGGCATTAACACTCTTTTGATCTTCAAGTGGAATTGTACAGATGGGACCCGTAGCTGAGAAAAAAAACGCGATCATTTTTTTACTAACGATTCTCGCCTGCCTCACTTTTGTTGGCCTGTTCTCATTTTCAAACACCCATTCACAAGAATGCTGTTTTTTTTCGGGTTCAAAACAATAAATCCACGTTTCGTCTCCTGTGACAATCATAAACAGCATTAGAATGTCCGTGGTTGTACTTCAGTAGCATCTGTGAGCACCATTCCACGCGAGCCCGCTTCTGCTCCGCTGTCAGTTCATGAGGGATCCAACGACAGCAAAGTTTCCGAACTTACAATTCTTCGTGTAAAATTTTCTGAATTTGGCTCATACCAATCCCCAATAGTCCTCGAATTGTCTCACAGGTAATCCGCGGGTTTTCTTCAATTAGCCGCTTAACAGTAGCCACATTACGAATTCAAGAAATTCGTCATTTAAAAGACTCGACCTCTCTCAAATTCAGCAAACCATCGCCTCACGGTGCTTAAACAAGGTAATTCTCTCCCAAAAGCATTTTGAAAACGAGCGGCACAGTCTTGCGGAGTGAGAGAACTCTTAAAATCATAAAAAATCATCGCTTTAAAATCTTTTCGACTTAACTCCATTTTCTTTCCGTACGTAGAACTTTGAAAAAAAAACAATTGACAAATCATGTCCCGCCAATTGTAATTTTTTATTACTAAGAAGGTTGCACCGTTTAAAAAAATTTAACATTTGAAATTCAAATAGTTTCGATTAGCTAGAAGTGCAAAACTTTGTTTGCCCCATGTAGAAAAAATTACATACAAAGAACTAGTGGCACTTTTCGATGGCAATTTTTTTCAAAAACAGACACCACCGTGTAGAGACACAAACTTTTTAATCGCAGACAAGGCTCAGATGAGGAAATTGCGACTTATGCCACGGATCTTTAAAATATTAGTCTTCAGTGTGACTTCGGTGATCTCCAAGATATCTTGCTCAAGGATATCTTTTCTTAGAACCTCAACGCAAGTTTTAACTTCATTAAAGAAAGACTACTTATAGACAGACCATATTATTATACGTTCGAGGCAGCCTTCATACTCGCCAAAACCATCAGAGACACAAGACAAAACACCAGGAAAATCATACAAGACGACGAAACCACCACAAGTCATCAATTCAACGTCACTAAGTCCCGTCCCAACCCCAAAGTCAAGAAGTCCTCTAGTGATTGTCCTCCCCAGTCGAGTAATCAACCAAATGTTAGGTCCAACACCCAGTTGCGGAATGCAAATGATGGCAACAGGTTTTGTTACCGATGTGGTCAAGTTCACCGTGTACGATGTCCAGCTATGGGAGTTACATGCCGGATATGTAAAAAACTCAACCACTTTGCTTCAGTCTGCCGTTTTCGTCAGAAAATCTGCACAATTCAAGATGGAGGTAACAGTGATGATAGTTTATTTATTGGTCCAGTATTTTGTGCAAATGTCAATACTATAAATGACTTCAAGACTGAAATTCTGTAATGTTTCTCTTAGATACTGGTGCTGACACTAACATTATATCATTTGATATATTTCAGAAATTAAATTTACCTCTTGACATTTTACAAAAAAGTCAACATAAATTATCTACATTCAGTGGTGAAATTATTTCTAGTGTTGGTCAATGTAAACTTAATGTAATTTACAATAATCAGTCTTAATATGATGTTTCACATTGTCGACTTACCTTGTCAAAGTATTATAGGCCGTAAGAGCCGAACGGTCTCACACGTAGCGATGGCAAGCGTCCTGACGGTATGACCCTCGTTCCTTGGAGGATGGGTCGGCCCTTAGTGTGGGACGCGACTTGCGTCGACACTTTAGCCCCTTCCCATCTTCCACTGACTGGCAACAAGGCGGGTTCTGCAGCCACTTCTGCAGAGAACCTCAAACGGCGCAAGTATGAAAGTCTCGGTGAGACTTATATATTTGAACCATTTGGGGTGGAAACTCTGGGACCGTGGGGACCGAGTGGCCACAAGTTGTATCGTGAGATGTTAAAGCGTTTAGTTGAGACATCTCTTGATACTAAGGCTGGCTTATACCTAGGCCAACGGATTAGCCTAGCTATCCAGCGTGGTAATGTAGCCAGCCTTTTGGGCACCTTTCCTACAAACAGCGATCTAAGTCAGATATTTTATTTATAAGTTTCTTTGTTATTAATAAAATATCTGACTGCGCTAATATAAATAGTTTAGGTTAAGAATATGTACATAATAATTAGGTTTTTTATTTTATTTTTAACAAGCCTCTGTAAATACCCTTTAAAAATAATGTGATTGATATTATATATTTTTAATATACTTAATTAAATTAATTGAACTATTGTATTAACAATAAATTTATTACGTTAAACGAATACATAATTTAAATCGAATGTTGATATTATGTCAGAAAATCAAGATTTGTTTCAAGGCATAGGATGTTTGAATGAATTTGAATGTCATTTAACGCTCGAACCTGATGATGCCGTCCCATCAGTAGATGCTTGCCGTAGGGTTCCTTTCTCTTTGATTGGACTCCTTAAAAAAGAACTAAAATTTTTAGAATGTGAAAACATAATTAAGAAAGTAGATGAACCTACGGAATGGGTTATCTCAATAGTACTTACCTCTAAGAAAAATGGTTCACTAAGATTATGTGAAAATAAAATTTAAAAAATATCAACAACTAGCGTAGAAAATGTAGAAATACTGGTCACGTGGGGAAAAGTCAAAGAAAAACTACAATAAATAAATTAGGTTTAGAGTAATTTATTTGTCATTTTAATAATAATTAATTGATTCAACCTTTAGATTAAGTCACCTTCCTATGCTATCGTTATTTATCTTGTAGTTTTCTACTTTGAATGTCAGTTGTCGTGGCATAAAAAGAGACAATAACGAGAATTTTCAACATTGTCAAATAATGGTAGAAAAGTAAAATTTCAATATCATAAACTTTCCCAGTTAATGTTTCTTTTTAGTGCTATTTTTAGAAAAAAGTAGGTCCTTAGATAGGTATGAAGAAAACAGCGTTTTAGTTTCATAATTGTTTATTTATTTGTAATATTTGTTTTGTTAAACGACTTTCCATCAAATATTTACAGGCTTTGGACAGTCAAGTAAGCGTAAAAACCTTATAAACAATTAGAAAAAAGAAAACTAAACAAATTTATTAGAAAAGGTTTAAACTTAATACATTACGCTTACTTGGCATGTTTAAAAGTCAGTTCATTAATACTATCTACATGAAAAAATTACAATCATTAACAATACAGCTACTTATGTACTATTATTTACTTAAAATTGTCGTCCCTGAACTTTAATGCAGAGCCAGGCTGTTTTACTCAGATGTCTTTTCACTTTAACTAGAGTGTCACTTTCACTGCGCATGATAATAAAGACGTTCAGTATGCGTTCCTTTAATTGAGTCACATTTTTGATCCTGTGCCCCCTTTACTATAAACTTAAGTCTTTAGCTCGACCCTACACGTAAAAGTCGAGAGGTGTTAAGTCCAGGGAACGGGCCGGCCACGGTACAGGCCACAGGTGCTCCACGACCGATCTACCGACCGTCCGTACTTGTCTGTAGTACCTACTCGCGTACGGAACAGTCATATTGAGCTGAAGCACCATCTTGCTGGAAATACAGCCCTCGACGGAGATGGAACGGGATATCAGCCATTAGTTTCTCTAGTTTCCTGGAGGAATTCCAAGTAGCTACGCCCGTTGAGTCGCTCCAGTGGCCCAATCAGCTGGTCACCCAGGAGCCCTGCCCAAACGTTGACACTAAAACGTGTCTGAAAATGGTCCAGCTGTGTTTGGTAAGGATTTGTTCTCGCCCAGTAGTGGGCATTGTGCTGGTTAAACATGCCCACTCTTGTGAACATACTCTCATCCATCATCACTCTGTTGGGTGTCGATGGAATAAATCCAAGATCCGCTCTGCTCTTCCCACTGGCAGACGAGGCCTTCCACGATGCATGAATTTTCCCACAGGCATGAATAGGCCCCAGTCTCAAAATCGCTGCTCTGCTCCTTATATCGTTCTTGGGTTTACTGCTACTCCGTAGATGTCAGCGTACATACGCGCAACTTCTGCATAGTTATAATTTAAATCTGCAAAACACATCACCATGTGCAGATAATCCACATTAGTTTACTCGTACGATATTGTTCGTTTTACAATAAAGAGCACCTTTACGTAAGAAAGCTAATTAAGAACTGAGCTAAGTACAAAATGAGATCGTCGATTCCCCGCTCGCGGTAAAATCAAAGCGCGCGCGCCGAAAAGCCGCGCTCGCTCTTTTGTTGCGAACCGCACTTGCCGAAAGGGAGCATGCGCGCCGCAAAGGCAAGAGCCGCCTGCCGACGTGTAGGTGTAGGGTATCCAAATAAGAGACTTATCTGGGATAATAATGGAGACTATCCATTTTTACTCCAACAGGCTTTAACCCTATAGTTGGCAAACATTTTTTTAGTAAGTATTTGTGATTTTGACCATAAATATGAGATCAAGGATGAGTTTTAATCATAAAAAAAATAAAAAAATAAATCTTATTTGTATCGTTTTGAAAATATACCATTATCTTTATGTGCACATTGCCAGCTTTGTAAAGTTACACTATCAAAATAGCGTGTGCATTATTATGCACACTGCCACATGCAGGGATAAATTAAAACCTAGTATGTTTAATAGAAATAAATCTTTATTTACTAAAACATAACTTCTTATCCTTGTACTTTTCCTTATTTCTATCAAAGAGATAAAAAAATTAACATCTTTTACAGAAATATATACCTACTATTTATTAATTGTCACGTGAAATGTTTACAAAATAAAACAATACAAAATAGCAATTGTTTTCAATTGGGCACCTTATACTTTTAAATACTATTAATTAATATTAGAAATATGAGATCTTCAATCAGACTTAAGTATTATAGAGATCCAAGAAAATTTCTTGATCTTTCCGATCAAGGAAAATAACAAAACAAAAAAAAAATCGCTTAACATGGCCACTGTAAAAAAAAAAAAAAAACAATTACGAGTAGAAACTGCTTACAATTCAGTCACATAATTAGGGTTTCACGTGGTAATTATAAAAAACAATTACGATCCTCGACCAAACAGAGGCGTACATTACATTTAACACAAACAAATTTGGTCTGGCCCTTTATACAATTCTTGCATCTGCCTTTACCAGTAAAAGATGGCAAGTGCCCAATCTAGTCATATCGGCCATAGTCAGACGTTTGAGGTGTGACAAAATGTGCACCTCTAGAAGTCCTATCCATTCCTTTGGTCCTTTGGAATGTGGCAAGATCATTGCTTATAGCGAATCTAAAATCCTTCAGCTTCATATGCTTAGTACCTTTAGTTTCACGACGATAGATAATAAGCCAAGCATTGTTGACACATATCTAGTATCTGTGAATATAAAGGCATATACCAGCGGTGTGCGCGCATCTCCGTTCGGCACAGTGCAACAAGCATGTCTGCTAGATCGACTCCTCCCATGCTACCGTTATAGTCTTTTATTATGTTAGGACACGATACGGGGGCTCTATTTTTTGTCTCCTTGCAGTATCGCATCACTTCTTGCACTGGTTGTGAGTCTGTGTACGTACTTGCCGCAGTAACACATTTATTATCAAACCACTTTATGATCGCGATTTGGGCTTGATTAGAAATGACTTGGGCGAAAGATCCACGACCTTTTTTCTTTAAATTTTTATCAATTGGCAGTTTAGCTGCAGCTCCTCGTAGTCTATTTTGCCTGATGGTCTCCAATGACAAGATACCATATTCATATCTCAAGTGTTGTAGCAATTCTAGAGAAGTGAAAAAATTGTCGAAGTACAACACTGAACCTGTTTTTTTTTTAATGGTCTTGGCTAAAGCCAATACGACTTTTGCACCCAAGCCCATGCCCATCTCGTTTTTAGTAAACTCATTGTAACGGAATGTATCTTCGCCACCGTAAGCCAAGAAATCGTACACAATTCCGGACACCCCTGCGCGAACGAAGATTTTGAATCCCCATTTTCGGGGCTTATGTTTAATGTACTGCTTTCGTGATCCAGCTCGTGTACCTTTATATGGCACCATCATTTCATCTATACTGAATCAAGTTTCTTCTTCTTTTAGGAAATTTTGGCGTACACTTTCTAAAATAGGTCTCATTTTGTAGTACCTGCCTCCATTATCCAGTAAGTTATCAGCAAAGTGTAAATATCTCCGGATTTGTTGAAATCGTTTCAAGGGCATTATATCAGCAATGATGTTGTAACGCAGCTTCTTTGACCAATAATCTGTATAAGCTGGCATATTTACTATACCCATCAATATTTGAATAGCCATGAAGTCTCTCATTTCATCCGTTGTAACATGGAGTGACGTGCCTTTCGCTTGCGTGTGGTACAAATTGGTTTGATGGACAATCAACTCTATAAGAATGTCGTCAAAAAACATTCGGAAGTATTCTAACGGAGATTTTGTTTGCTGCGTTGGTAAGAAAGTTTTGTCTTCAATGAATACTCTTCCTAAAAATCTTTTCTTGCAAGTCCATTTCGTATCCAATCGTTTGACACGTACAAGCTTCTTTTTGACTACTACTTTTTTTTTTCTTTGACAGTGTTCCACTAGATGGGGATGCAATACTGTGATTACTTGTACCTGCTAAAGGTGAAAATTGCGGGACGTCTAAAGCTGGTGACAAGGTCTTTGTAGCCAATGGAGTTTGATGTTTGGTTTGCTGAATTTGAACATCAAATGGTAAGGTAACTGAAGCTAATATGGACGGTGAATTTGGACCTGGAGAATATGGAGAAGATACTTGCTGGCTTTAGTTAGCATTCAATTCAACCACAGAAGAAATAATGTCATTTGTTACAATATCTTCCTCACTATCTGACAATAAATGTAGGTTTTCGAACGAAGATCCTAGTGAGGGAGGATCAGAACTTACATATGAGTCTTCAAAGTTACGGTTTTGCACAGTATTTATGGCGTAGTTCAACTCATCTTGCGAAGAATCACTCTCATCAATGTCAGAACCAGCACCAGACTTAGGCACCAAAGCTAGAATTTTTGAGGCCCTTGTGGTAGGCTAAAACAAATATTAAAATATTACAAAATACGCAAAAGCAATAAATAATTTCATAAAAATCATAGTACTTATTAACAAACATAAAATATTTCTAAGCTGGCAATGTATCTTCAAATGCACACGATAAAATTCAGGTAGTACTGTTGATGAGTTAGCAATGTGCATTTCAAGATACACGCAAAATTACACACAAAAAAAACTTATAAAACAGATTTCATTAGGCATAATACATTATTTATTTAAAACTTTGTATATTTAGGTAATGTTCCAGATAAAAAGATTTTTGATTTCATTGATAAATTATAGGATTTCAATCGATTTTTACCTTGTACGTCGTAGACGGGCATTTTTCAAAAAAGATGTACACGTGACGAACCGGAACAGATTTTTGTGTTATTTAAATTTTGATTAAATATACCCTTAAAAATTAAAAATTAAAAAAATACATCAGTATTACGCAAAACAACGTGGCAATATTTATTTTTATGCAAGGGTTCACAGGAACGTGCTCCGGTTCGTCACAAATGAAAAGTGTTAATAAAATGCAAAATATGAGTTTATGATAATTTTTTAAAAATATTTATTTAATAAACCTTCAAATCTTTGAACTAAAACATCTAAACATAGATAAATCACTATAATAATCGCTTAGCAATCATTTTAATTTCGAGATCGTAACAGGCGGAACTTTTGACCATTAAAACTTTACATTTCTACCTACTACTTAAAATGAAATTGAACGAGATTACAAATAATATAAACAACACATTGAGGGTCAACTACAACTATATAAATATTATCAAATAACTAAATGTTTCTTAAATAGGATAGGTTTATTGTCTCGGTAAAATATGGGACAGTGACTATCTGGAATTCTATGTGACTAACTGGAAAAAATTAAGCAAAGTATACACGGAGTAATATTTGGTCGAACATTTTTATTTTAAGTCTATTAATAATCTAAAGTAAAAACAGATTCTTACTAAAATCTTAAGGTACCACAGTCAGTTCTTACTAAAATCTTAAGGTACACAGTCTATTTATTTTGAACATTATTTGTATTTTTAAATGTTTTTAATATTTACTCATTTTTAAATCCTTATTTCTAGAATATTTGCGACAGATGTTTCGAAGAATCATTAGATAATTAGTCTTCGAAACATCTGTCGCAAATAAAGTCAAGCAATACACTTTGTCATGTCTTTGATCACATATAGTTTACGCAGTTTACACATATGGCATGTAAAGTTTCTATTAATTATAGTTTTTAGTGACCTTTCCCTGCATTTTTCTTCTTTTATTGGTAAAATTACTTTTAGCTTTTTCTTTGACGGACCATTATCTGACGCCAATGTATTATTCTTTCTTTTATTCTTATTTTCATTCTCTTTTTCTTCTGTCAAACAGCCTACGGTGTCGTATTTTGTCAAGGTGTCTACGGTATCTAAAATTATATCAAACCCCGGTTGAGGATATTCTATAACATTGCCAAAAACCTCTAAATTCAGAACATCATCAAATTTCAAGTTAATTTCCATTGCGGAATCAGTCTGATTAGCATTTTGGCTAGGCGAAACAGTGAGGTCAATTCATATTAAGGTCACTCTGGTCAGTTTTACTACAGGTTGCAATATCAGTAACGGTAGTGATTCCTCTATCACTTTCATCTCGAGGCACCTTTTCGAGATCAATGATCGAGATTGTTTGAACGTCAATTACTCTGATCGTTTTCAGAAATGAAAGCAGCGTTTTGACCACCGTGGTCAGTTTTATCTACGAAGGTGGTTGGAACAACACGGTTTTCTATTGTAAATTGCCACATCGATTCCAACAACAGAGACAGATCTACTGCCATAATGACTCCGGTCAGAATCAAATGAATGAGTTTTGGGATTAAGACAAGTGCAAAGCCTGCGTTCATCGCCACAGAAGCAGCTTAATTGCCGATGCCTAATTTGACCGGCGTCGACAGATATGATCTGGTGTAGTTTCATGGTCTGCGGGACAGCTTTAAGATCTCTTGGAATGATTTTGTTCATATTCTCGATATCACTATCAGAGACTTTGAAACATTTAACAGATTTCATGCTGGTTGATAAATGTTGATACGCATCATCGGCATCTGTCACATCATGCCCATAAGCTACACGTCTATCTAACTGTCTTTTAACTGCACCCCCAATGCCATCTGCGACTCCCTTACCATGTCCACTTTCCGAAAATGACCAGGTAATATATTTCAATTTCAATTTTGTTGTAAATAAGTTAATGAGGAAAAAGTTCTTTTTTTGTCTATATTGAGATGAGGGGCCGTCAGAAAAAAAATGGATAATTTCAATTGTTGGGTCTGATTTCTTTACAAACTGTAATATGGGCAAGAGATGTGACATGTGTTATCAGATATCGTTACAAACGATTGCGACTTACCGATCCAATAAATCATACCACTATGAAGTGTTATACTATTTTTCGATATCGATTCGATGCTCCAAAATGCATTGATTGGATCTCGGCCCCCAGTTTACAATCGTAATTCTCGGAAAAGTCAATTAAAATGGCAATTTCTTTAATGCCCAGATTTTTAATGCAAATTTGGTATTGCCGCTGCTGCTCTTTCCAATTGTAGTAGTGTCTCTTAAATTTTGAAAACTCAGCTTTAAATTCTGTCACTAGATCTCGAACCTTTCCTCTCTGCACTTGTTTCACGGTTTTCTTAGTAGTAACACTTTTTTCCGCTTTTTGGTATGTATGCATAACTCTATCCCATTAAACCATGTAATTTCGTCTTCATTTTTTTCCTCTTTGTATTGTAGGCTCCGGTTGTTGCAATTTACACATTGTTCGTACATGCAAGCATACAAGTTTTTGTCACAAACCGACTTATTAATAGTATCTTCGATGTTTTTATAGTCTATAACATTTTTGATTTTCAGAGCAATGAAAAGATACTCCATGTTGCTATGCTTTACGCACATACAAGTATCTCTATTTTTGGCCGTGGGTGACAAAACGTAATACGGCTTATAGCGAAATAAAGTCGTAAAGCTGTACGTTCCCCCTTCTTTTTTATAAATTTCGTAAATATTCTGTAATGTGTCAGTTAAATATCTGATCTGCATCTTCTTCTTTCCTCTAGTTTTGCTTTCTCGTTTTCCAGCTGTGTTTCGGCTTATGTCATCTCTTAAATAAAAATGCTTTATTTCTTCTTGAATCTTCTTGTTTATCACACACTTTTTCTTACTTTGTCTTATCCGGCCTTTCAGCCCCAAGCACGTAGCCATCGTTGTGACTGATCTATTAGTTTTGACCACTTGGTTTACCGCGACAGATTTAAGCAGCCTTTTTTCTGGTAAAGATTTAGCAGTGCCGTAAGTTTCGCGTAGTGACATTTCTAAAATTTCTTGCCGCGCAGTAAGTTTATTTATTATTTTTTGGAGTTCACCAACTTTTGCCTCATAAAGTAACTTTTCACGATAAAGTTTCTTGCGAATTGCTTCATTGTTTAATTTTAATTCTAAAGCCCCTCGATAACTCCTACATATTTTATTGTAACGAATTTTTAAGACAGGAGCTGCGCTGTTTTGGGACTTCGATGAACTTGGGGTAGCTCTTTGATTTTCGTATTCTTTTTTATTATTTTTTACTTTCTGTTTTCTCTTTTCTTCCCTCCATTGTTTTCTTCTACTTTTTTTATCTTCTTCTGTCAACTCACTTATTTTTTTCCGACTCTTCTTAAGTCGTTCTAATGATTTGTAATTCGACGCGGTCCTTGGAATGGGTGATACTAGACCTTATTTGCAACAATTCGAACCCGAGAACATGGGGTCCAAACTGACTGGTTATAGAGATATCGAACTTAAGTGTCATACATTTATTTTGAAAAATATGCTTTGATTGACAAGGGAAGTTTTCAGAAAACTTCAAAACAGAAACTTATGACACTTAATTTCCCAAGATATGATTAGTTTTATAACAAACTTGTATTCACTAGATTCAGTCGTTCATATTCTGTCAGAAAAAAATAAATTCTTAGTGGTGACCATCGTTACTTCTACTTCTAACAATAAGCACTTAATGAAGGAGAGGTGGAAATTTTTCAAAAAATCTTTAAAGTTCGATATCTCCCAAACCAGTCAGTTTGGACCCCATGTTGTCGGGTTAGAATTGTTGCAAATAAGGTCTAGTATCACCCATTTCAAGGACCGTATCGAATTACAAATCACCCTGTATACACAACTCTTAATTATTTACCGAATTACTGAGTGACTGAGGAACTGACAAACAACGCACGGCCAAAACTACTGGTTGTAAGGTCTTTATTTAGTGTTGCCAGTGGTCATAAATCATTTTCCTACTAAAATATGGGTAATTTACTACGCGATGGGTATGGCAAAAAATAAAATTTCTTCTTGGTTTTCGCTCACGATTTTTTTTAAAAAAGTGTGCATTTGGGTGCACATCGCCATCGTATAGGGTTAATGTAAGTGTTTTGTGAATTTTATGGTAAAATGGCTCATAAGTCATAACAGTCATAATCGAGGTAGCTTTATTGTGACTTGTTTATAACATCTTAAATAATGGTTCAATCAATAGCTTAAATTAGACTCAAATAAGATTTGTTATTTATTATACCAAATGAAAAAACTTTTGTAAAAAAAATCGAACAATTTGTATTGGTATTTTATCTTACATTGCCTCGGTATCAGTAATATCGAGTCACTGATCAAAGATAATGATGTTCTGACCAAAGAATAAGAATATTAGTTCTTAAATCTGTCTGCAATAAGATTTCAAATGCAATGGGAAAGAAAGAGATGAATAAACAATTTTAAGAAATGCCAAAAAAAGGGAAATGGCGAAACTTGAAAGATCTTCGACATTTAGGCAACGCTCGAAAGCCGAGAAAAATATAAAACGTAGGAAGTTTTCGGAAAAAAGCACGATTAATGAAGCCCTTGACAATGATGAAAGTGAAAATGAAATAAACGAAGATGAAAACACGATGAATGAAGAAAGAGATGATTCCGCAGAAGAAATCAAGAAAAATAATAAAGAAAGAAACGATTTGGTAAAGGAAACATACTAAATAATGAAGAAAGAAAAGATTCTGTAGTAGAAAACATAGAAAATTAATGAAAGTAATGTTTCAAAAAACACAATAAAAATGAAGATGCAATTATAAATCAAAATAATTGTATTCAGGAGACAAGTGTGTGAATAAGAGAAAAGGTGATCGCTGTGTTAAGCATTCATATTTAAAGTATCCGGCGTTCTTATTGCACATCGGCTATCTTCGCATTTCCGAATACAAACGAATGCTAATTTCCATGGCCATCAATTACTAGATTTATCGTTTATCAAAATTTTAATTCAGAACTAAGTAGTTTATTGTTGATTTGTCTTGATGCCCGCGTGAACTATATAGAACTGTAAAACAAAAATTATATACGGTAAACCAACAAAATTTATAAAAATATATACAGAATAAATTATAGGGGAGAGTTCGTTATATCGTACTGCCATTTTAATCGTACCACTTTTAAATTTCCCACTCAATGGGCATTTTTTTCTACACTAGCAACACCAAATCGTAGCCCTGCGCAACCCTCCGCCATCCGCCATTTGTAATTGATGTGACTTGACAACTGTGCGCGTGAGTGAAAAAAAACATTTTTTGTGAAAGTTATTGCAAATTTTGTCGTAA
Organism: Anania hortulata; assembly: GCA_963576865.1. Taxonomy (NCBI): domain Eukaryota; kingdom Metazoa; phylum Arthropoda; class Insecta; order Lepidoptera; family Crambidae; genus Anania; species Anania hortulata. The sequence goes on along the minus strand of OY756405.1, from coordinate 11,128,894 downwards.
ATTCGTAAGGATATGACTCGTAAACAAGGTAAGATAGAGATACACAGTTTTCATTATTTTATTACAATTTTATAGTAGATTATTGGTGGTTTTTGTTGCGTGTCTAAGTTTTGAGGTAATGCCGGCCTGTTTCTTTTTTTTTTAAATGGCCTAGTTCGCTAAATTGTACCACTTGCCACGATTTAGCCGACTAGTCTAAAAGTTCTTATATTTTACAGACTGTATTTATATTGTTATAGATGACGAACCCAAAAGCTAAAATTAAATATTATAATTGGAACAAGGAGGACCTAGAAAGACCTATTCTGGCTTACGAAAACAAAGAATTAAGTTTGAACAAAATTTCAAAGACTTATTCTATTCCAAAACCTACAATTTTACGGCATATAAAAAAGAAAAATAAGATTACTGTTGATACAAAAATTCAAAAAGGGAGACCGGTTATCTTTGATGTCGAAACAGAAAATAAGTTGGCTGAGCATATTCTTCATCTCGAAACACACATGTTTGGTCTAACAATAAACGATATTCGACGTCTCGCATTTAAAATTGCTGAAATCCATAACATTCAGAATAATTTTAATAAAGAAAAACGCATGGCTGGCAAAGCATGGTTCTACAAATTTATGAAAAGGCACCCACAGCTAAGTGTTCGACAACCTGAAAACACATCTATGAATAGAATTAAAGGATTCAATAGAGAAAATGTGTATCACTTTTTTGATTTGTTAGAGAAGATTGTAGATACAAATGATATAGAACCTACCAATATCTTCAATGTAGACGAAAGTGGATTTTCAACCATCCAAAAGAAAGCTCAAAAAATTTTAGGATTAAAGGGAATGAAGCAAATTGGCGCCGCTACTAGTGGAGAACGAGGTGTCAATACCACTGCCGTATGCTGCGCTAGTGTATCTGGCCAATTTATCCCTCCAATGCTAATATTTAAAAGGATGAGACAAAACCCGGAACTTGCAAATGGTGCTCCTTTAGGCAGTGTTGTTACTGTTTCTGAAAGCGGTTACATTAACTCTGCGCTCATCGTTGAATGGTTAAAGCACTGTATTAAAATAGTGAAGCCCACACTTGAAAAGAAAGTTCTGCTGATTATGGATGGACATACGACACACTCAAGAAATTTGGAAGCTCTGTGTTTAGTAAAAGATAATGGAATAAATAATACTGTTACAACTACCAGGTCATACGACAAATCGAATTCAGCCTCTTGACGTTTCGTTTTTCAAACCACTGAGCACTTATTATATCCAAAGCACCGAAAAATGGTTAAGAACCAATGCTGGGCGACAAGTAACACAATACCAAGTTGCTCAATTATTTGGTGAAGCCTACGAAAGAGCAGCAGTGATTGGCAATATTGTGAATGGATTCAGAGCTAGTGGAATTTGGCCCATAAACAGACATATTTTGCCGGGGCATATGTTTGAGGCCGCTGACAATTTGCTAACCGCTGAAACAATGAATTCAAGCAACGAAAGCGTATCACTGATACAAAATTTTACAGAATCAGAAAAAAAATACGATCTAAAGAAAAAAGAAAAGGTAGAAGAAAAGGACGACAAAGAAAATTACAATAAAGAAAAGGACGACAAAGAAAACTACAATAAAGAAAAGGACGACAAAGAAAATTACAATAAAGAAAAGGACAATAAAGAAAAGGAGCATTTGATTTCTTCTCTTGCTGAAATTCATACACAACCATCGACGTCGAAAAAACAATATATTCAACTGAAAACTACGCCTGCTGATATTAAAAAAACAATTAAAGTTTTATCACCATTGCCAAAAAATACATCTTCAAAAAAGAAGAACACTGTACAAAAAGCTATTGAAATTACATCAAGCCCATATAAAAATCAACTAGAAGAGAAGATGAAGCAGAAGAAAGTTAAAGTAAAGAAAGAAAAGGTTTGTAAACCAAAGAAACCACCAAACAGTGAAAAAAGAAAAGAAAACAGCTATATCCAAGGGCAAATACAAAAGTTTTAAGAGGAAACGATCCTCTTCCATTACTAGTAGCGATGATTCAGACGAGACACTTGTTGTGGAATTAGATGACGACGATGACAGCGATGATAATCTCGAAAATATATGTGGAAAGTGCAATCGTTATTACTATGATAAAAGGGGTCCAAACGTTGATTGGATTCAATGCATTCGCTGTCACCGGTGGCTACATGAGACGTGTACTTCGAATCCAGACATTTGCGATGATTGTTTCCAATAAGAACTATGCACAATCATTATATTACAAATAACATTGTTAACAAAACTTTTATATTTTCACGTTACTTTATTAATATAGTTTAAACTGTATTTTTTCTCATATTATAGTTGTGTTGATTGATCTCAATATTATTGTTCCTTTATCACCTAAGAGGTATTCATAATATTTATTTATTACCTAAGAGTTAAAAATAAATAATTTGTTTAAAAATTTTACTGTCTATAATTCAGTGGTACGATTTAAACACCCATGGAACGATTTAAAAACATGGTGCTACGATTAAAACGACTAGTCGGCTAAATCGTACCGATGGCAGTCCTTTATAAAAAAACACTTTTAAAGATGTTAGAGTAAACATATAGAACTGATTTCTCGGACTTAGCAAGGTAAAATATAAAACTTTATTTTGCATATCCATTAATTATTCTAAGTCTTGTCATAGTCGAAATATTTAAGTTAAAGTAAAAAGAGGTACGATATAACCGACTCTCCCCTATATTTTGAGGTTTTAACAACTCTATGTATGTTTGTCAACAAACATCATGGTAGTGTGCTACACAGATAACGCTTTACGCAGCCTAAATTTGCCGATTGTCTCTTTCCAAATGCCGATGTGCAATATTTACCGCCGGGCACTGTACATATAAGGAAGGTCATTATTAGTTATGATACTCGCTGTTTCTTTTTGTATGAGACTGATTGTAATTTGAGACTGATTAAGACACCAAAACATGAAAAATACTTTTAGGTTATACGTATCATCAGCAGTCTTTGTACTGTCCCTACTGTTGTGGCACCGGCTAATACCTCTGAAGTAGATATACCTTTAAGTTAAAACTATACCGACTATTCGTAAGGCTGATTTATATCAAAACGACTACTTCGTCTAAATCAAAAATTGAAATTGTTACTTTGGATAGTTTAGGTAAAATAAGATTGTTGAATTATTAATTAAGTACTTTAAATCTGCTTATTATTCAAATGTTCGCATTTGTTTTTGGTACTCTAGTAATAAATCGTGTCGTATCAGGAGTTGAAGAGAAGGGTGGAAAGCAAAGAAAGATGGATGAGACTCCACCAACAAGAGATCAGCTCTTAAACTTAGATCTTAGTCCGAAATAAATGTATTTTTATTTAATTTAATTTAAACTGGATGATGATGACTATAATATTATTACAGTTTCTAATGTTTAGCAATCTAAAGTAAGCGTTTTTAATTTAATAATGGATAAATACTATTTTCTTAATTAAGAGATGAACCTTAGATTATTTGATTAGGCCAATCATGTTAGATTTGAGTCGACTAGTTTCAAAGGCGGAAATCTGTGCTTTTTATGCAAAATGAGTTATTGACATGGCGACACTGAAAATTTTCAATAAAAACGTTTTATTTAAACATCAGGTAACAAAACTGGCAATCTGCCATAGAAAATACGAATCAAAATCTGAAGTCAAATCAAATCGGGCATTCTGTCAAACTTCGTAATCAAAAACGGCCATCTTAGGCCAGCGACCAATCAGAAGCGAGAGTTCATATGCTTGCTGTAACGGCAGATAGAACATTACTCGCTGTGTATTTGAGTGCATTCTAAGTGATTTTATGACTAAACCTATCGAATGTTTGTGAAAACATTACCATGGAGTCAAGCCCCAGCGTTGTGATTGATAACACTTCACGGAAACGCAAGAAAAATATCGAAAATTGGTCTAGAAACCGGGTCAAGAGATTGAGGTTAGTATAGTACCAGGGTTGTCAAACTAGCATGGAGTTCGTTTAATTTAATATCCTACCTATCTGAAACGTAGAAGTTTGTATGAATGGAGTTTGTAGGAATGTTTGTTACTCTTTTACGCGAAAACTGTTCAATGCATTTAGTTTAAGTTTTTAATCTGTACTTACAGACAACGTCGCGAGTGAAATCTATAATTGTTATTTTTTTCCATTTTGAAATTTTGTTTCAGATACTCTTCAAAATCGTTGCCAAAAAAAGTTTGCAACCACAACTCTAAGGCTCTAAAATGTGCTACACTGATAATGACCCAGCTTAGAAAATTGGATGAAAAATTTTATAGTCATAAAAACAAAAAAGATGACTCCATAATATTAAAGTACTGCACGAATAAACCGGTAATGCGCAGAGCAGGATTTAAAGGAAAAAAACAAACAACAATTAATTATGCTGTTTATTTAAAACACTTCAAGGTACCAATATGTCAGAAATATTTTTTGACGTTATTTGGTATAACCAAACATAGGGTACAATACGTAATGAATAGATATTTTCATGCTGGAGATTTAATAATTGATGAACACCGGGGTTAAGTATTTGTTTCCTTCCTTCTATTGCATTCTCAATTAAAATAATTTATTTATAAAGTTTAAGCTTTTTTGTATCAGGAAGCACTAATATCGAAATAAAAGAAAGATTAAACGTTTAGTAATTAATTTATACTCAATTACTACATATATACTATTATCAATTAAGTCTCATTAAGGAAAATATCTACTACAGTACAAGAGAAGTTCCTACTTTTAGCAATTTAATAAGGAACAATAAAAATAACATTGAACAAAGTTACCTGACAGTGAAGACAGTTCAGAGCACCGAAGTGCCGTGTCCGACGGTTAGACAACGTCTGAGCTGTCGACAGGCGGCCTCTGCCTTTTATAGTAACGAGTAAACAAGTTCGGTAGTGGGAGGGCCGCGTGGTCGGTTGCTTACGTATTTTGCACGTAGTTTTAGTGACTTATAATTTAGAAAACGCATTATTTTAGACAAAATTGTACACTTATATTCATTATTCTCCCACATATTTGTAATTTTATTTCAGGTGGAAGTCATAAGGAACATATACAATGTCGCCCGGGCGCAAGTGACCGCCCGAAATATTTTGAATGTACATGAAAAATTATCGAGAAAAAACCTTAAAAGGGGGGGTCTATCTTTATTACTTTTTAAGTTATTGATTTTTTTAATTTTTGAGTAGAGTCTGTGACCTTGTTTTACATTTTGTACAATTTCTCCGATGATATTAGCTCGATTTCCGATTTCTTTGATGTTTCTTAAAGCTTAAAAGTTACTTTATCACGCTACTTAGCATACATAATCCGGAACTGCTAACTTTAATTAAAAAAACGGAATTTAGACCAAAAAATCGAAGAAAATATTGAGTTTTTTTAAGAAACAGACGTGTAAGTCGTAAACTGTCAGCTTAAGAGAGCTTTTTTATTTATTATTATTAATCTAGGTCATCAAAACTACAAAATAACAATAATTGTTGATACCTTACTTCAATAAAATAAGAGGCAAACTACAATTAATTAAGGAAAGTAAATTAAACAAATAATTAAAACCGAACTCACAAGTGTCAAACAAGTAAATAATTGAAGAGGATTTTTTGAAATAAAAACCAAATTGGTAAGGGAAAAATGGCCTTTAATTAGAAAACAAAATTTCTTAATTTTAATTTCAAAAAGCCGTGACAAATCATCAAAATCATCATAAAAACAAAAAATTTATTAATTAAATTTTCAAAATGGCCCCCACCCTCCTGTAAACACACAATGGCCCTCATGGCAACACTTTGTGTTGTTCGACGCAATTCTGCAGGATTTTCTTTTATTTCTGCTGCAGCTGTGAAAATTCTAGCCGTCAATTGCTCGCGGCTTTCTATGGGCACAGCGTACACTTTCTGTTTCATGTACCCCCAAAAATAAAAATCTAATGGTGTAAGATCCGGAGATCTTGGCGGCAAGGCAATAGGTCCTCCTCTACCGATCCACTGGACCCACCTTTCATTTAAATAATCACGAACTGTACGTGCAAAATGTGCTGGAGCTCCATCTAACTGCAACACCATTCGCCTTCTCGTCGCTAATGGAACGTCACCCAAAAGCAAGGGCAACGAATTTGTTAAGAAGTCCAAATACGCCTGTTGGTTAAGTCTGCTTGGTAACTCAAACGGGCCGATGAGTTGATCGCCAATCATTCCAGCCCATACGTTGATAGAGAATTGAGTCTGGAAAGATGTCTCTCTAATTACGTGAGGGTTTTCAGCGGCCCAGACATGTAAATTTCGATGGTTAGTGATACCCGCTCTGGTAAATGTGGCTTCGTCTGTCCACAAAATGTTTTTCATAAATTGTGTGTTGTTTCGTTGCTGTGTAATTATCCAGCCACAAAAGACAGATCTCGCACGGTAATCGACAACCCCCAGATGTTGAGCACGCCGGAAATGATACGGATGCAGACCTTCTCTTTTCAATATTCTCCAGACGCGTATTCTTGGTATACCGACTCTTATCGACAGGAGACGGATACTGGTCATGGGGTCAGCACGTACTAGTCTTAGTACCTCCTCTTCCACGTCGACGTTAACTCTCACGCTAGTCTCGTTTCGTTGTGGGAATAAACCTCGTTCGCAAAAACGACGATGCACAGCAATGAAAGAGCGATAGCCAAGTACTGGCCTATCTGGATATCGACGACTGTATTCTGCGACCGCGGAGCGTGCATTTCCATTGCAAAAACCGTATACGAAATGCATATCCGCCACATGAGATGGCGGTAAATCACGCAATCGTATCATAATGATGACAGGAGTTCACTTGATGAAAAATGTCTTTACAAGTTGAAAAGCGCACAGATCACAAAACACGTAGCGTCTCGAGATAGGTAACCGAACAACTAAATAAAGTACCGGTGCTTCATTCAGTTCAGGGCTAACTGAAAAGAGTTTGCACGTGGTGTACGCCCCATTGTTACCCGACCTTTTTTTTACCGTTTTCTACCTGAGAGACCCCTTTTCGACAAGTTGTAGTTTGAAATTTAAAAGAGATAATACTTACAAGGTTACCTGATTTTATTGGTCATAAGTTACAGACTAGTAATTATGAATAAAAAAGCTCTCTTAAGCGGACAGGTTATGACTTAGACGTCCGTTTTTAAAAAAAAACTCAATGTTTTCTTTGATTTTTTGGTCTAAATTCCATTTTTTAAATTAAAGTTAGTAGTTCTGGATTATGTATGCTAAGTAGCGTGATAAAGTAACTCTTAAGCTTTAAGAAACATCAAAGAAATCTGAAATCGAGCTAATATCATCGGAGAAATTGTACAAAATGTAAAACAAGGTCACAGACTCTACTCAAAAATTAAAAAAATCAATAACTTAAAAAGTAATAAAGATAGACCCCCCCTTTTAAGGTTTTTTCTCGATACTTTTTCATGTATATTCAAAATATTTCGGGCGGTCACTTGCGCCCGGGCGACATTGTATATGCAGCACAAAAACAATCTGTGCATAACTTTATACAGCAATTACTTTGTGTTGAATCTAATTTTTTCTGAAAAACAAAAAAAAAACTGTACAAGATCTTTCAAGAAAGTGAGTATTCAAATGCTGCTGTAAAAGAAACATATTTCCGTCACATTTTAAATTGTAACTACAATCTGGGCTTTGGCACTCCAAGAACGGATGCATGTTCGAAATGTTTAGAGCTTAAGGTGAGGTGATGTTTAGAGCTTAAGAGATGTTTATTGCTTCTGAATGTGATCCACAATTTTTTTTAAAATGATTAACCGAGAAAAGAGTGCATTCATTAAGAGCAACAGCTTTTTTTTGAAAAACTTAAGGAACTTACAGATGACTTAAAAATATTTTCTTTCGATTGCCAGAAGAACCTTCCTTTGCCAAAGGTAACTAGGAGGTCTACTACGAAAAACGAAATACATTATTCGTTTTTCGGATTGTTTACTACGAAATACTTCGGATCAATTAACGGAGACGAAGTTCGTTGTTTGACGTTTAGTATCGGAAAATGCTACTACGAAACTACTACTGGCAGACGAAAATTCGTTTTTAGACGTAAAGAGTTTCGGAAAATAACCTCAAATTAAACGATAGCCCTGCACGTATCGTTACGAGGCTTCGGTAGGTGTAAAAAAACACAATACATTAAAATGTCGCGTTTCCTACTCGCTGAAGAAGCAATTTTAGAAGAGAAGATGGAAAGAAGGAGGAAGATGAGGCAACTTCGCATTAATTACCTCCAAAATATACCCGGCGATGAAGATTTTAAATCTTCATTTAGGCTCACAAGAGCACTCTTTGAACTTTTGTGCCATGAGGTAGTTCTTTTTTTTTTTTTTTGCCTCCTAAAAAAACAAGATCAACCCGTAACCAAGGTTTGTAAAACCTATTATTAGTATTATATACATAGTCAGGTCATAAGTTCTGTCACACGTACTTTTTAGTATTTTCCTCATTTTTAAATATGGAGTGGACACTTAAAGAAGACCGTGGCGCGGTTATTGCGTTGCATCGTTGCGGTTACGCGCCAATTCAGATTTTCGACTTACTGAAAAATTTTAATATAACCAAAAGATTCATTTATCGTACCATAAAACGATATAATGAAGACTCTAGTGTAGATAACAGGTCAAGAAGTGGTCGCCCTCGCTCTGTTAGGACTCCAGCAGTGATAAAAGCTGTGAAGGCGCGAATTCAAAGAAATCCCATACGTAAGCAGAAACTGTTGGCCCTTCAGATGGGGTTAAGCAGGACCACGGTGAAAAGGGTGTTAAATGAAGACTTAGGGCTTAGGGCATATCGAAGAAAAACAGGACATCGTTTGGACGCTCGTTTAATGGACCTGAGACTGAAGAGATGCCGCGCTTTGTTAAAGCGGTACGCGGGAAAAAAGCATCGGGAAATTCTTTTTTCGGATTTTCGGAAATTTTCACCGTGGAAGAAAGCTACAACAAACAAAATGATAAGGTATACGCACACAGCAGTGAAGAAGCTAGCAACCGTATTTCGCGTGTCCAACGAGGTCATTTTCCATCCTCGCTCATGGTTTGGTTGGGAGTCTCTTATTGGGGCTTAACTGAGGTATATTTTTGTGAGAAAGGCGTAAAAACGAATGCAGTTGTGTATCAAAATACAGTCCTCAATAACCTTGTGGAACCTGTTTCTTATACCATGTTTAATAACAGGCACTGGGTATTCCAACAAGATTCTGCGCCAGCTCATAGAGCGAAAAGCACACAAGACTGGCTGGCGGCGCGTGAAATCGACTTCATCCGGCACGAAGACTGGCCCTCCTCCAGTCCAGATTTGAGTCCGTTAGATTACAAGATATGGCAACACTTGGAGGAAAAGGCCTGCTCCAAGCCTCATCCTGATTTGGAGTCATTTGCAGTCATCAATCAAAAGAGCGTAAGATTTTTTTAGATGTCCGTTATTGTTGTATGATATCTATAAAGGAGTCGATGTTTTCATTCAATAGTTAATATACTTAACTAGCTGTCCCGGCAAACTTCGGACCGCATCTTTGTTTTTTTTCCTGAATTTTTCCGATGTTTTATTAGTTATTCTGCTATTCAGGGCGGAGACAAATCTAACATATCAAAGATCATAAAAATCGGTCCAGCCTTTCTTCACTTATAAATGGTGTAACTAACCCGGCTTTGTTATGTATATTTAATTAGATAGAACACTGCTACATACTTCCGAGTGACTATTAATTATTTTATGGATTTTTTTAAGATTCTATGACAAATACCAATTGCCTGCTGTTTATGGATGCATTGACTGCACACATATGGCCATAATAAGGCCACATGAAAACGAGGAGCGTTTTTTTAACAGGAAAGGCTATCATTCTTTGAATGTTCAAATGGTACTTATACATTATACATGTTATGTATGTTAGGTTACATATATTTTTATTTTAATACTAATAATAACCACTTCTTTAATTTTATAGATACGCGATGCAGATAATAAAATTTTAAATGCGGATTCGCCATATGGAGGTGCAACTCATGACTCCTTTATATGGAACAATTCCGAAATTAAGGAGCATTTTGAAACTCTTTGCAGGCAAGGAGAAAGAGCTCTTCAACTCGGTGAGAATAAAGCTAACAGTCAAAAACATTTATTTAAATCTGAATTTATTTTTAAATCACACTTATATTGTACAGACTACAGAAAAGATAATAATGAATGTATTTTAATGTTACAGGAGATTCAGGGTATCCTCTCCGAGAATACATGATGATCTCAGTAGAAGGACCTTCAGCAGACACGCCTGAGGGTGCTTTAATGTTGTGCAAAAAAGCGCTCGGTGCACCATCGAGCGCACCTTTGGCATTTTAAAGGGTCGCTGGCGATGCTTACTGTCAGCGCGTGAGCTGCATTACAGCCCCACAAATGGCAGGGAAAATAGTTATTGCCTGCTCTGTCTTGCACAACATATGTGTCACTGCTCGACTTGAGCCAGTAGAGTTGAGTGAATTGGAACAGGGACAGGAAGAGGATCTGCAGCCTGTTAATCGGGAGCCAGCCCCACTTAACCCTATTATTGCTCTTCAAAGGGGCTGCTCAGTTAGGCAAGAAATAATTAGTAATTTCGAATAAAACTGTTTTAATCATGTCATTATTTACATATAAAAATTAACTAAACTCGACTTTTTATTATTTACACCAGTCACCGTTTTATTTTTAAAATACTGTACACATTCCTTAACGGCACTGGTTAATTCCTGTACATCCTGCCGTAGGCCTGCTAGCTCTGTGATTTTTCTTTCTTCGAGACGCACTAGTTGCGTCCTAACGTCTTCTGGTTGACGTCGGAATCGCAATCTAGGGCGTCTGGGTGGAATTCCTGAAAATTAAAATTTATTTAAGATACACCCAATTTATTTAAAACTTTAAATTTAAAGTATAATTATAGACATACACATAATGTTATAACTTACTAATTTCGGTTATAAGAGATACCTCTTAATTACTAATTAATAAAAATAATTGTAACATGTAAGTAACTTACGAGAGGTAGACGGCGGAGGTGGAGGTGTATTTACAGTTACAGATTTTTGGCCCTCTTGCTCATTGGGGGCTACATTTTCATCTGTTGCACTCTAAAAATTTAAAAACTATGTTAATTCTTTTTACAATCACCAATTACCTATGTTCTACTTTTCAGAAATAACTTCTTTTATGGTAGTAACTCTGCTGCTTAAATGAGTATAGCTTTATGGGATCATTTAAGATTTCGATGTTAATCCCTTAGTAAATGTTGTTATATTTAAGCATGAGAATCACCCCCTTATAGGAAAATAAATAATAAAATAGACCCTTGTAAATACAGAATGAAGTTTTTAAATGAATGAGCACACATAAAACTAACAATAAGGTGTATTGTTAGTTTTATGGCTACATACATTATTTTCAAATGCAGGAATAATTGCAGTTGTTTGAGGCATGCCGAAGCAATCACCCTTGATAGCCACCACCTTCTGCTCTATGTCAGAAAGTGCTGGTTGTGTGGACGGTCCACCACCAGTGCCAGTCTGTGCACGCCGACATGCTGCTGCTCCTTTTTTTGATAAATATTTTCGATCTGCCCAAACCTACAAAAAAATATTATTAAAGCAAAGCAATCATGCGGTAAACTGCGCTTGTCCATACAATGCCCTCATAAATCACATATTTTACGTTACCTTTTGCCATTGTTTGATGGTTTTAACAGCACCACCAAGGCTATTAAGTCGATCGGCTAATTCTGTCCACAGCATCTTCGACCGTGCCCTGCCATCGGCACTATTAATGAGGCTTGATGCTCTTGCATGAATTGCAAGAGCATCTCGATTTGGTCGTGGGTAGCTGTCATAATCTCTGTAATTAATAATAATCAATAAAATATTGTTATAAAAATCATTACTTACTTTTACCACATGAGTAAAGAAACGGAACAGAGACAAATCTTCTAAAGAGCTAGCAAAATTATTTATACCTATTTTGGTAGGGTTGGCATAATTGAATAAATTAAAAATATAAATGTTCTTTTTTTACAAATTACATACTCGAAATTTATTTTTTTGAATATTCGCGAAATTTTTGCTCAAGCAATTCAACAAATGCAATAAAATTGTCAGGAGGTATTATCAAAAAACCTGATTTCACACTACCTTCATTAAAGTCCTTATAATGGCAAAAAAAAGAATATTTTCCCATATTTATGAGTTGTTCGGATCTATTAACATAGGATTTTATTTTCTCACATTTGTGATGTTCCAGACATTTTCTGTATAAATAGCCCGATACATAGACTAAACCATTCTTTTCTGGCATATTAAATCTATAGCCATTTTTTGTACCCACTGTTAACGCAGGGACAGTATCATCAGGTTGCGAAGCCTGTGACGATGTATTAAAAATGCGACTGTCGTCTGGTTTCATAAGCAAGCTATCAAAATCCTGTTCACAATTTGAATTTTGAGGTTTCTTTAAAATATTTGTAATAAACATCTTATTGAAGGCAATACTAACTTGGCGACATGTTGGTTCCTGGCAATTACCACCTGCCTGTCTGACTTTACCGAAGAAATTTTCAAGGCAATCTTGAGTTAGGCGTTAAATTTAATTTCTTCTGATTTTAAGTCTTCGTGAAGTTGCAATAGAGATTTTATAGAAACTTGAAATCCGTGAATAAAATTCATAATATTCGTTACATCTTGTTTTTGAAAAATGTCAACATTTCTTCTAAAAACTCGGTTTGATATTTATTGCCATTAAAAGCCCTTTTGTACTTATTAGGAGATCGCAGTGTACTCGAATTTAAGATATCAAACAAATTGTTAATTTTATTTACAAAATCAGCAGTATCTCTTGCAGCAACCTCGATAAGATTTAAATTCACATAGGTGTTAATAGCTGATACGACGGTACGACTTAAGACCTGTGAAGCGACTTTAACGCGCATTTTCTGAAAATTATTTGGATTGATATGAATGTCCGTTAATTTTGGTGCCAATCTAATATGCTGCTTTTTATCTTCATTATAAAAGTGTCTAATATGTGACCATTTCGCTACTTTATCGTCATAAATGAAATTACAAGTTTTTAAATTATTTCTAACACATTTCAATAGAAGCGGAACATCAAAAATGTAATAAATTTTATGTCCATTCACTTCAAAATATGTTTTGTCCTTGTTCACAGAACGCGACTTTGATGCGCTTAAAAAATCTGAACCTAAATCTGAGATAAAAACACGTATGTCTAACCCAATATTTAGTAATGATGTCATAATTTCGTCAATCCAGTCATTAACTTCTTGATAATTTTTACACTGCGACAGAAAGGAATGAGCTATTGGTTGTTTCCAATTGTAAATAATACCGCGGATCATCATAACAATCACATATTTTGCAGGTTCTTTATTTTGAATCCCGTTTATTTCATGGAATCCTACTATCCTGTCATTTTTGATGTCATAAAACAAATTAGCTTTTAAAGACATGCAGTCCACACAAACACTACAAATCTTTTCTTGTGATCCCATTTTATCTACCTTCGTTTTTAACGCACTAAGCAAACGTTCATCTAGTTAAGTACCTATTGGCTGAACTAACTTTTGCAGGGTGACTAATGAAGGTAAACACAATGTATTTGTGAGAAATCTATACGCTGCCGGACCGGAGTAATGAAGATTGAGTGCGAAAAATTTTAAAGCTTGACTATACCTGTTTCCACTAGAACCTGACTTCAAATCTATTTGCCATTTAATTATTTGAGACATACCTTTAGACATAAACTTATCACATAATTTTAAAAAGCCCTGTTTAGTTATACTATCAAAATCACATTCTTTTCTTTTTTTTGCTTTTCGAAGTTCAAGTGCCAGTTTCCTCTTTCTCGGAGTGTTCGCTGAAAGGTGAAGTGCTGTTTGCGCCGATCTAGTTTCAGAAATTTGTTTCTGGTTATCCGTTTGAATGCCACGAGATGATTGATCTTTCAAAATAACAATTTTTTTTGAAGGATTGGAACTTAAAGATGTCTCAAATGCAGGTATAACTTGAATGTCCTGATTTAGTACTTTAGTCGACACATTCGCACATTGGCTCGAACTCGAACATGCACCGTCATTTGACGGCAAGTTGAGTTTTGGAAACGCATTGTCGTGTAAATATTTCACAGTTCTGATTTTAGAAAGCTTAATACAGGTTCTTTCGAAGTGATCCTCACAGATTCTGTATTGTTGTCGTGTTTTATCATCCATAAACTTTGTTAGGAGATCTTCCCGCCCGACAGCCTTTAACCACTCATGTCGTCTGAAATATTAATAAAACATAATGTTGACGAACGTATTTTAAATCATAATCATTTTTTCCTCTCTTTTTATAGAAAAAGTGGGTTGGCTATTGAATCGGGGCGCAACATTTCATGACTGTAATGTGGGGTGGGGGAGGGGGGAGGGGAAGGCTTCTCTCTCGTACCACTCTCGAAGCGAGGAAACGCTTAGTTTATTTTGCCTACAATAGATATAAAAGATTAACACTAGGTTAGGTTAGAGATTGCGACAAAACTTCGCAAACATAACCAAATTAACCAAGATAGATTACAATGACCTGACACGAAAAACTCAGGTGCGTCAAAAAAGCGTCTCCTCGCTTTGTTAATGATACCAGAGGGAAGCCCCCTCTTCCCCCTCTCCCACTTGCGAAATCCTGCGCTCCGATTCAATATATTTCCCAAAAAAGTTATTGTAGGTATCTATTCAGAATTACTTACACAGTTTTACCGAAATATCGGGTAAAATTTTCCATAAAATATATAATAATGAGTATTGAGTAGTTACGATTATAGAGTTGTTTACCTTTTAATCTACATAACACATTATAAAATTATAAATATAAATTAAGTTTCAAGTACAAACTTACCTAGTAGACTCCTTGGGATAGTTAAAATAAGAAATATTTTTAGTCTTTCTATTATTGTTCATGCACACAGTACAATGTACAACCATATTTACAACACTTTTTAAATACTAAAACAAAAATATTACTGCGTATTATGTGAGAAACTCGATAGCAAAAACAAAACACGCACGACATTCGAGCGTCGCGTCACGCCTGCACGCCCTGAGATTGACCACTGGCTGATCTAGTTTGAAGCGGTTTCGGCTCATACGTGACAAGCGGCCAGTGGTCACGCACACACACGCGTTGCACTTGTAGTGATGTACCTATCACAGCGCATTCGTATGAAGCTTTGTCTCTGTTCCGTTTCTTTACTCATGTGCTTTTACCATTGACTTAAAAATTACTTTCAATCTACAAATAAACAGTATTTAGTTTACACGCCTAGTTGATTACAATAAAAAGTTTTAAAATGAATTATCTATATATATATAAATAAAATGCTGTTCGTTTGTCTCGCTAAAACTCGAGAATGGCTGGACCGATTTACCTAATTTTGATCTTGAAATATTTGTGGAAGTTCAGGGAAGGTTTAAAAGGTGAGAAAATATTTTAAAAAATGCAAGGATAGTAGTAAAACAACTATTTTAATTTCTCATAGAAACGAATTGGCGGAACGAAGTTCGCTGGGTCAGCTAGTATGAAATAAAGACCAATGTTTACTTACCAATATAAAATTTTAGGCGCAAGAAACCACAATTAAGCAATGTTTATCGATTTAATTAAAGCACAACAAACTAGCTAAAAGAAAATATGACAGATGACAGGCAATGGTCAACAACCAATTTTTCTTAGAGATGGTTTTAGATTTGGGTTATAGGCTTTTGAGCCTGCATCTATCAATTTTAACTCATTAAAAAGCCTTGTCTGAGTAAGTTGTTTCATTTTAATATCTAACATCATTATATGTAATTATTGAGTAGTAAAGAAAAATGAACACATTTATATTAATTAATTTATGATTCCGGTTTTTTTTTTAAAGTTCGGTACTTAGCAACCTAATCATTCATTCACAAAGTCGTTCCGAAACAGTGTCTATGGATCCGATCGAAGCATCGAAATCCGAAAGTCTTTCGTAGTAGGTAAATCGTTTGCGTATCGTTCGTGCGTGTTTCGTATCGTCCGAAACATCGTACTTCGTTTTTCGTAGTTGTCTTCCAGATCAAATGGCTTATTTCTCACGTCAATTATATTTTTATAATTTTACTGTGGTGGAGGGTGCATCTAATGTTCCCCTTACCAGGGAACGTGTGTTTACTTACTATTGCACGGAAAATGAATATAACAAAGACTCGAATTTAGTCGCTTCAGCTATTACGCACAGGCTTAATAATTCAGATTTGACTAATATAACTAAAGTTCGCTTGGTCGCAGATGGATGCGGTGGTCAAAATAAAAACAGCATCCTGGTTGGTACATGCTGTAAATGGTTGTTGGAGCATACAAATATTAAAACAATCGAATTAGTGTTGCCTAATCATTTATGCCTGCAGACAGACAATTTGGCATTGCTAAAAAAAATTACGAAAATTGGATGTCATTTTACACCCTGATTTAATAAAAGATGTTCTGGGAGAAACTTCAACATTAGTACGATTAGGAAATGACTGTCCAATTTTTAACTGGAGAGACGCCGTCAAAACCGTTTTAAAGCCCACTACGTCTTGGAATATGGCGTTTAAGGAATGTAAACGATTCATTCTGAGACGCTCAAAAACACCAGGCAATGTTCTTGTAAGAGCGAACTGTATTTCAAAAGTGATATAGAAAAAGCACAAAACGTATGTCAAAGTAACAAAAACATATTTGATATAAGGCCACAATAACTACCCAATATAGTGCCCGTAAATAAAAATAAATTATCTGATGTCAAAAAGTTGCTGCAGAAACATTTTGGCCCTGAGTGGAGAGATTTAACAATTTTATCTTTTTACAATGATGTTTCTGAAACTGAAGAAAATTATTGTGACGAGGCAATGGAAGAGGTCCAGGACCTTCGCATTTAATTTAATTTAATTTTAAGTTGTAAGCGGATAAAGTAATTATAAAGTTTTTTTAAATGCATGCTTTTTACTGAAATCCTAAAAATAAGTAGGTACCTAATACTGCTTAAAGACCTGGTCTGAAATAAAAATATATTTAATTTTAATTTAATTTAACACTAATTGTTATTTATGCTTTTGTGATAACCCTGTTAATAGAAATCCAAACCACTGCTGTTTGGAATCAAACACGGTGTTCTGCATCTTGATAAGTTTCAACTCCGGCATTCTTAAAATTTTGGTTTCAAAAATGGCAATCTGAAAAACTAAAATGCAATTTATGGCCTAAACATTTTGAATAAACATAAAAGTATGTCTTTAACTTGTGTTCTTAGCTATGTAGATCATTTGTATAAACCGGGTTTGTAACCTTATAGGCTATATAATGCAAATAATTAGTTTTTTTTTTATTTACCAAAAATTTACCAAAAGCTTAATTGCCGTCTTTGTAACTAGTCAACTCATTATTTGTTAGTTAAAAAAACAGTTCATGCACGTATGGATGGGATCGGAACAATGAAAAACAAGTTAATATTACGAAGCATTTTACTGGTGAAAATATTGTTAGAGCAAACATCTGTTACGTTTATAAAAACAACATAATTGCACAAGTTTTTCTTAAATTTTTACTGATTAAATATTTTTTCTAAATAAAAAATGGCATCATTTGAATAAGTACAGACAACAGCACGTCAACGTTTCACAAAACTTTATTATCTTTTTAATTAATAATCTCTACGTGTCGGACTTAAAGTTGAAAATTGGTTCAATGACCTTTAACTTTTTGGGTAGGTTGACCTGCTGTTGACTGTACCTATAGCGTATGTAATAATGGTAAAAAGTATATTAGATCTTTATGACTTACACAAACTAATTTGCATTTAATTTCATTTGGATTTATTGATATAATATCATCAGAGAAAATAGGTTTTTTGTACTTTATACATGCATACTTGGCAAGCACAATTTTTGTTTAATTTTTTATTTTATTTTTTAATTTTATGTATTGAGATGAAAACATAGGACACAGGAAAAATAAAAATAAAATTCTTTGTTTTTCCGTTTTTTTTTAATCAAACGTATCTTATAATGCACATTGCCTTGCAAGCAACAATCAACGTATAAAAATGAATGTATCCCAACGGACACGCCGCCACAATTCAATGTATCAAAAATCACTATAATTAGTGTAAACGAATAAAAAGATATGCTTTTTTTAATAATCTAAATCACAGTCTCATAATTAGGAACATCAACTTGTTTAACAAATCTAATATAATCGAGAAAGTCAACATTTTTTCAAAATCAAATCTAACCTTATTACTAAAAATAGTGAGATCACTTATTTCTTAACTAAAATAAATCAGTCAGCAAAACCATAAATAACCAAACTGAGTTTGGCGTCGCTACAGTCGGGTTAAAATACAGACTAAACACTATTTAGTTCTTGACGTGATATGCAAAAAAACAATTGCGATCTTCAACAAGGCTAAGTCTTATTTTGCATTTTTGGCAATATGACTTGGTTTGCCCTTTAGTACAATACTTGCACCTTCCTTTTGTTGTAAACGTTGGGAAATGGCCAACTTGATCATATCGTATCACATCAAGAAGCCTTTCAGATGCTGGTTTTTTTTTTTTTTTCACACGACGCAACTGTTCACCCTTCTCACTTTCATTACTGATGGGTCGTTCATGTGAAACAAGACTTTGGTATATTTCAAATCTGAAATCTTTCAAGGCTAATATTTTAGACGTATCCGTCTTGCTACGCCTGTATAATAGCCACGCATTATTTATGCATATATCCAGTACCTGCGAAAACAGAGGAAGATACCACCGATGGCCCCGAAACTCGGTTCGACGCTCGTTCGAAGTGCGACAAGCATGTCTGCTAGGTCTACGCCACCCATTTTGGAGTTGTACTCCTTGATTATTTTTGGGCAAGGTACTGGCACTTTTTTCCTAGATTCTTTACTGAACCGTTGCACGCTTTCGACCGGATTCGAATCAATGTACGAGCTGGCAACAGTGACACATTTGTTGTCGTGCCACTTGGTAACGACAATTTGATTTTTATTACAAACTATCTGAGCATGTGCACCTCTGCCTTTCTTTTTTAAGTTCTTGTCTGTTGGAAGTTTGTCCTGTGCTCCACGTAATCTGTTTGCCCTAATAGTCCCCAAGGAGAAAATGCCATATTCATTTCTTAAATGGTGAATTAACTCGAGGGAGGTAAAAAAGTTATCAAAGCACAGAATCTTACATGCACGTTGGTGAATAGATTTGGCCAAAGCGATGACGACTTTTGCACCCAGTCCCATGTTTTCTTCCTCTTCGCTAAATGAATGGAATGTGAAGGGATCTTCTCCCCCGTAGACCAGAAAATCATAAATTATACCAGAAATACCGGCGCGTACGAAAATTTTCTATCCCCACTTTCTCGGTTTATTTTTTACGTATTGCTTTCGACTGCCCCCTCTGGTCCCTTTATAAGGCACCATCATGTCATCAACGCTAAAAGTTGTCTCTTCTTCCACTTTTAAACAATTTTTCCCAACCATTTGCAACAGTGATCTAATTTTATAATATCTGTATCCATCATCATAAGAATTATCGTTGAAATGCAGCTACCTTCTAAGTAATTATAATTTCTTCAGACTCATACTACTACTGCTACTACTGCTACTTTGTCATATCGGAATTTTTGAGACCAGAAATCTGTATAAGCTGGCAGTTTTACAATACCCATCAATACATTAATTGCTAAGAAGTCTCGCACATCTTCATGTGTTATGTTAATAGTAGTGCCCTTTGTTTGTGTGCTATAAAGATTCGTTTGTTGTCGAACAATAACTATCATGGATACAATATTGTCGGAAAAGAAGCTCTTAAAATATTCTATTGGAATTTTATCCTGATGAGAAAATTCGGCACGGTCTTCAACATGAGCTAAACCGCGAAATTGTTGACAGCGCCAATTCATTTTTAATCTTTTAGGTTTACCTGCTGCCTTCTTTTTTGTCACGATTACTTTTTGTCTTCGAGATCGAGTAGCTGTTGCGGGTGAAGGTGCACAGTATGAAGCTGACGTAGAGGCAAGCGGTGAAGGTACGGGTGTTGTTTTATTTAATGGAGAAGGTACCGAACGATTGTACTGAGGTGATCTTTGCAACGGGGAAGTAGTCTCAGCAGCTTGCAATAACGGAATAAGTGGTTGGCTTGGTGACATTAGTGAAGGCGATGCGCTGGCGTTACTTAAAGGCGTTTCATATAGTTGCTGCAAATTGTTAGTATTTTGTGTTATTGCGTCAACTTCTTGATCGCTATTTGACAATAAGTTCAAATTTAATAATGATGACGGTAAAGAAGGTGGTGGAGAACTTCTATCTGAATGAGCTGGAGGAACATAATTTTCTAATTCGTCAGCGGAAGTGTCACTTCTACTTGCATCCGACCTAGCTCCGGATTTTGGAACAAGAGCCAGAAGCTTGCGCGCTCGATTTTGTTGCTGCAGCATTAAATTGGCCTGAAAAACAAACAATTCTTTATTACGATTAAAACACACATTGTCATATAATTTAAAGCCGTAAATATTACTAATAAACTACATTATTCATTTTTTATGCAATAATATCAACAAATAAAAGTCATTAAATAAATTTAACGAGAACCTAGCGATGTGTCTTTATACATATATCTTGATACATTCAAAATTGAAAGTAACCCATCCGGCAACGTGCATTTCCAGATACATTCAGACAATTGTCATCGAGCAAAGTAATTTGAAAAGTTTTGGAATGTAATAACAGCAACATTATCAAGAATGACTTGTTTACTATCCATATAACTACCTGTAACCACCAATATTTTATAAAAAACCACTGAATTCAATAAAAATTACCTGCCGGTGCGTAGACGCCTGCCGACGATCCGCCATCTTGTGTGTTACTGTAAAATCTGTGTTGCCAGTAGTGAATTTATTCTGTGTTACACAATCTGTAGTATTTGGGCTAAAGTTTTATTTTAAAAACATATGTTAATTGTATTTGGTTTCTCCCCCATTTTTTTGTATTGGGCAACGTATCTTTAAATGCACAATACCAAGAAAAGGGTAGGCATGTCAAATATCGTATCTTTGTTCAAAACTTTATCACCATTTATTGTAACCTCTTCTTCACTATCAGAGGACACATCTTTTAATTCAAATATTTCATCATTGTAAGTCATAAAATATTTATCTTCCGGTTTTAAAGAAAGTACAGTTTTTGAAATGAATTATACGATTATTTTTACTAGTTGTCAAATAAGGTCCTTTATTCGTGAATTCAGCCCTCACCACAGGAATAATTGTACTTATCTCAAAAATTCTCTTAGCAACATGTGCCAGAGGCTTGTCACCCTGTCTTAACATTCTCTTGATTAAATATAATTGATTCTCAAATGGATACGCATCAAACTTGTGTAGAGGGCCGCATTTTTGTACTTCGTCCACACCATGGAGCAAATTATGCACATTACTGGTGATATAATGAGAACCATAGAAATATTTATACTGGTCCACAAAATGATTTAGCATTTCTCTGGCAAGCGGACGTAAACTCGAGTAACATTCATTGGAACATATAGTAATAGAGCTAAATACGCTCAAAAAGTGTTCAACAACATCAACACAAAGGATATCTGGTAATATGATAACACGTAAATAATGAAAAAATGTTTTTTTTTAAATTTATTTATTTAAAGAAACATACAGCATTTATATCTCTTAGGTGTAAAAATTATGTTGTTAACACATTAAACAGGGCAGTTTCCAACATTAAGATTTACATTGCAAAGACTTATGAAATAGGTAAGTTTTATACATGCTGATGTGCATGGTATGGTATGTTCTGAATTCACTTGTTGCTTTCACTAATGTGCGAGACAATCTATACTTCTTACTGCCCGATGTATCTCAGACGGTAATTAAATTTTTTTCAAAAATACGTCTAGATTTTTAAGATCTCGCGCACACAGTTTGGTGATATATGTTCCGAAATTGCCGTCTCGCTACCCAACAAGCAACCTCTTACTTATACCCAGGTCTATAAGGTGTAAAGAATCCGCCACTGGAAAATCTTCTACCATATCTATTGGCAGTTTTAATAAGGGAGAATCTATTTTATGATGACCTCCGTTATTTTTGGCTCTGAAATTTGTATCCGTTCTTGGAGAATCGGCTTTAGCAGAGAAATATACAGAATGAGACGTGTGCGAGTATTCTCCTACTGTCGTACACTTTAAACATCCATGTTTTCCGTTAAAATTACATACACCTGCAAAAGTAAATATATCGGCGCACAATATTACATGATTCTACCAACGCAAATATCACGTCGTGCTGCAAGTGTTCTGACGACGTAAACAAGTGTCGCACCATCACCCCACCCCGGTCGGGCTATAAAAAGGCCGCACGTCGCAGTCATAGCGCATTTGCTCGTCGGAGCTCAAAGTGGTAACATCTATTATTCGAGACTCTGTGCTAAAATTGTTTATGTGATTATTTTAATTTAATTGTTGTTAATTACTGGTGGTATTAATAAACAGCTACCATGAGTAATGAAGATGATTTTAATGATCCAAATTCCCCTCCTTTTACAAAATTAAATATGTCTGTGGTATCCCTAAAACGGAAATACGTGATACGGATATACATCTCTCTCGCTCTCTCAGACTTCCTGGCAGGGGCTGGTTATACCTAACCAAAAAACACTGTTCAAGAATAAACTCCATTTAATTAATGTGGGTGTTTTATTAAGATATTTTAATGTCTATTATGCCAACACAAATAACTTATGATTTTTTTGAATAGATAGAATCACGTTAAAAAAATTGCCTAAACAACAGTAAAACGTATTTGTAAAATTGATTATAACTTAGTAGGGGAAGGTGTTATACCTGTGGACATTTAATAATAATAAATAAATCGTTTATTTGCACAAAACACGGTATAAATGGTAACATTAAACAATAAAAAGAGCTCATGTTTCGCTAATAAAAAATAGCATGCAAATTGTATGTTATTACCTACATGAATTGCAATAATTAAAAATGTCTGGAATCAAAATTTCAATAGTAAATATATGTCAGTAAAATCGAGCTAGTTGTCAATAAATTCCTTAACACTATAGAAATTTTTGTCATTAAGCCATTCAGTTAATCTTTTTTTAAATAAGAAATTATTTAGCACTTTAAATTCATTTGGGATCTTATTATATATTCTTACGCACATCGCAAATTTGCCGGATTGAAATGAATTTGAATGAATTGAATGAATGAAAAAAGGGTTTAATGATTAAATTATTATTTATTAGCCGTAAAGTATTACAAATGTTATTACAGGATTAGTTAACGCTTAACAATTAGCAGTCTTTAATTTTGTACGAATTACGTTTATTAAAATAAACTAGATTTTTTAAAAACACTAAAATTGGCCACAGGTACATCTTATGATTGTACTTATGGACGGCAATGTACCTATGGACAGATCACTTTTCCTTGCACAATAATTCTAAAAAAATCAACCTTGGCCCCGATCGCACTAATTTTTACGTAAGCGGTTCGAACGTGAAACGTATCCAATTCGAACATGGCTACGATTCAATAACAATGCAGCTGGAAGCAAAATCCGTATTGTGCTAAATGTCATTAGTTGAATCGTTACCATTCGATAAAACTTTGTTTCTGTAGGGACGGCACACCTAGTATTTTTGAGTAATATCTGTGATTTGTGTATAATCGACACTCGATTAAGCAATTTGTTACTAGCCGCACTAGTCTTGTGACGCAAAAAAAAACTAAATGTCATTTAATGACAGCTTTCCTTGGACATACTCTGTCGCAAAGAGGAAATTAATAATCTGTGCAGCTTTCAGTCAGCTGTTTGTTTTATAGTTTAAAACATTAATTATAACATAAAACATGATGCAAATGCTGCTCACGAGATACTGGCAGGACAACGTTACCACGGCGGTAAAACATATGTTTATCGCCCCTTAAGAAAAGTAGAAGAACAATAATTTGGATTTAGCTTCCATTGCTGACCTAGCTATAATAAAAAAACCTTACTTAACTGAAGAAAACTCATCAGCCAGCAGGACTCAGGAGACTCCCTTAATTCAAGAAGTAAAAATGTGTAATAGTGTACCTACTTAGTGTGAGCAAACAGAGCAAAGATGCTTTAATCTTTGGTTAGTTTAAGAAAGTTAAATTATGTGTAAAGCATAGGTTTAATAAAATAAAGCTCTTTGTTTTCCATAGAAACTTGTTATTATTTATATATCTGTACTGTTTATTTCCTTATGTTCTCATTTTACTTGCCTATTTTAATTTGATATTATTGTTTTTGTAGGGGTTATTCCCAAACTATTTAATGATGCTATGAACTATGTAATCATAACAAGTTACAAGCTTTATCTAGAATGCTATTTCAACTCTAAAGTCTTAACTCTATCTAGATAATTCAGGTTTTTTATTTTACAAGCAAGTTTAATTTTAGTGTGCCGATAAATTTCTGAATTCTTCAATGCTAGTATGCATTTAAGGAAGATATTACATCACTAATTAATATAATAATGTAAGTATTTACCGGTGGTTCTAATTGAACATTTTACATTAACATTACAGGAACTGAGCTACTTTTGACTATTCTGTAGGAACTAAAACAGGTAGTTAAGATGGGTAGTGGTGAGGTAACGGAAGACTCTAAAATAACTATTTTAGGTTACATTATTTACAACTTGCAAATGCAAATGCTGCTCACAAGATACTGGTCGGACAGTGTTACCCCGGCGGTAAAACATATGTTTATCGCCCCTTAAGAAAAGTAGAAGAACAATAATAAAAGGATTTAGCTTCTATTGCTATACTAAAAAAACCTTACTTATCTGAAGAAAACTCATACTCTGGAGACTCCCTTAATTCAAGAAGTAAAAATGTGTCACATAGTGTACCTACTTAGTGTAAGCACACAGAGCAAAGAAGCTTTAATCTTTGGTTAGTTTATGAAAGTTAACTTATGTATAAAGCATAGGTTTAATAAAGTTCTTTGTTTTCAATAGAAACTTGAAATTAAATTATTTATACATCTATACTGTTTATTTCCTTATGTTCTCAGTTTACTTGCCTATTTTAATTTTAAATCATTGTAATTGTAGGTGTAATTCCCTAACTTTTTAATGATGCTATAATAGTAAGTAAGCATAACAAGTTATAAGCTTTATATTGAATGCTATTTCAACTCTAGTCTCAACTCTATCTAGATATTATAGGTTTTTTTGTTTTACAAGCAAGTTTAATTTTAGTGTGCCGTATAAACTAAAACTTTTTGATTGACATTTTAAAACATTATTTTTACTGCATATTTTCGACTAGTAGATTAAATAAGTATTCTCTATTGTTACTACATAGTATTAGTAAAAAACCAGTTTCAGCGTACACTAGTTAACAAACTTCAAGAGTGACTCTTTTCATTGTTTCTTCCATTTAGTATAACCTGTATTGGCATCTATCTATATTTCTCAACAATTTATTGCATTAATACAACTACACATCTGAAATCTTAATAATTGTTTAACATTCCTGCCGCAGCTAGATATATTACTGAATTCTTCATTAGTAGTATGTATTTCATTGAGATATTACATCATTAATTAATATAATATTAACACTACATAATACATGACTGTCTCTATAATTTCACAGAAAAAAGTTATAATCATCTCATCTTTTCATCACAACAAAAACCTCATTGATGACCGGTGGTTCTAATTAATTTTACATTAACATTACAGAAACAGAGCTACTTTTGATTATTCTGTTGGAACTAAAATAGGTACCTAGTTAAGAGTGGTGAATAAGGGAACGGAAAACTTTCTAAAATAACTATTTTAGGATAATTACATAGGTATTTACATCTTTAAATGACTATATCTTGTAAATATTTTTGGTGTTATAGATTATGATGTATTCCAGTTTTCTGAGTAGATAGCTTGGGATTTAGATTTTAAGATATGTTATGAAGAAATATTTTGGAATAAAAACAACTGATTATTGTATTCTTAAATTATCTAATATTTACTGTTTATTTACAATGTATAACACTGTTATCACTGGGTGAACACTATTTTCTTGAGTGAGACCACTTCAAAGTAAAAAGGTGGTGAGAGTTTTCCAAGAATCCCATGGGAGTGTTATCGGCGTCACACACAACACAACATTACACTTTTTATTTAAACTAGTTTATGCAGTTTGTAAGGCATATACACGTCTAATTAGTCAAATATTTCCAAAAATGGACGTGAATGAGGTGTTTTTTTGATCAGAATTAGGTAAATTTACTCAAACGTTTGAACTTTAGTTGATAAAAAGTTGCTTTTTTCAAACCTTTCATTCATAGACATCTGACAGCGGTAACGGTTAGGTAGTGGTTTGGAAATGGCACGAACTTTTTTAGCGCGATACCAAATGTCTCAAACGTAACGGAAGTGGTGTGGATCTGGTGTGGTAATGATTCGATTTTATTAGCGCGATCGGGGCCCTTATCTCTTTATAAGCAACTAACATTAAAGAATCAATTATTCTTTTTTTTTGGCATCTAAATACTTTTCATATAGTTCTAAGGCAGACTCATCGGAGGTATCTGAATCACCATAATCTAAAATTAACACTTCTGACATAAAAAGTCCGACTCATCATCAGATTCAAAATTGTCTAAATGTGATCTTGATACACATTTATGGTGATATTTTTAATCGCATTGAGAACAATTGAGCATTTTGTTAACATTTTCATATCTTTTACATCCCATACATATGGCATAGGGTAACTGCTGATCATCAAGAACTGTAACCCTTTTTTCTGCAGATTTAATTTTTATCTGGCTAGGGCCAGCCTTTGCTAACAATTCGGAGGAAAGTTTTGTCTTTTTCGGTAAGCTTTTTTTCTTATTTTTGTTCTTTTCTTCAGTTTTCCTTTTATTTTCCGCCTTTCTAATTGCTTCGTTCCTTATTTCATTTTTTTCGGGTGTGTCAGTTAAAATCCTACTCTTTCCAGGTTTTCTTCCTCGTCGAATTGCTTTTCGAGGGTCTGCTTTTAGAAATGGGCGTACAGATTCTGGCGTTATTTGTGGGATAAGCTGTTTTCTCGGTGATTGCTGTATTTACTTTACCTTGTCCAGACCTATCAACAGTTACATCAAGAGCGGACATTTCTGAATGACAAATAGACCTGTTTGATTCTGCAATCACTACATCAACTGATTTAGTTTCTGTATTTAGATTTGTTTGATGAACTACAGAAGGTCCAGGAAAATGCACAACTTCATCTACGCTGCTATCAGGCTTTTGTATCTCCTGGCAGTCAATAAGATTTTCATTTTGGTTGCAGTTCAAGTTGATTGGTAACTCTTTAGTGACAGACTGACTTTGAGTTGAATTATTAGAAACTGTGGTCAATGGCTCCGGTCGATCAGTAACAAATGAGCATAGAAAATCTTCTTCACTAAATATGTCTCTATTAAATGGGCATATACCTGTTACTTCGAAACTTTTAACTATATTTTTGGATGTGAACCTGTTACTTCGAAACTTTTAACTATATTTTTGGGTGTGAAAGCAAGCGGGAATGCTTCACCGACAATTTCTAAAATATCGTACATCGTGATTGGCTTTCCAGGGTGATTTAGCATCCATTTATCAGCTGCTTTGTTGTACTGCGCCATAAATGGTCCAAACACACAACGATCCAACGGCTGTAAATTATCTGATGTGTGTGGAGGCAACGTGAGCAGAACTATACTATTATCGACGGCTTTTTCAATAATCTCAATTGAGATATGCGTTTCATGGTTATCCATGATTAAGAGAACTGGAGCTTCTTTCGTAGGTTTGGCAAATTTTAAGAAATGATCCAAATATTTTCTGAAGATCAATTCAGTTGACCATCCGGATTGGTTGGCTGCACCAACCGTACCTAGAGGGGCACCTCTTAACATGTTGTCTTTAAAGAAAACTCTAGGAAAGATGATAAGAGGAGGAACAAAATTTCCAACTGCATTTATACAGGCGATCATTGTATTGTTTACTCCTCTTTCTCCTGATGTGAATTTACCCAGCTGTTTAATTTTCTTTGGAGCTAGCACTTTTCTCGGGTTATGAACGGTGAATATTCCGGTCTCATCTAGATTATAAATGTTTTCAGGCGTGAAATGGTGTTTTTCGATTACTTTTTGTAGATTATTAAAGAATTTAGAAATATTAGCTTTGTTGAAACTACTTGCTCGCGCCAGACTGGTTGCTTCGGGTTTCCGCAAAGACAAATGTGAATGACGTTGACGATAGTATCTTAGCCATCCAATCCCAGCCATTTTGTGTTCGTGCCAGTTATTTGGGATGTTTTGTTTTTGCTTCACCACTGCAAACTGGTATGCCAGTTCTCTGACTTGTTTAGCATTTAAGCCCATATGAAGATAAGCTGCTTTTTCTAAATATTCTGCAAGCTGTTTTTCTTCTTCTTCATCAAATATTTTATTTACGTCATTTCTTAAAATATCTACATTGTTCTCGCTCAGATCCTTATCCTTGTTTATGCGAAGGTATTTAAATATTGCAGATTTTGGTATTTGATACTTTTCTCCAACTTTTCGCAAAGAACATCCACATCTAGCCTCTTTAATTGCCTCAGATAATGTCTCTGAACACAATTATGTCGCGTTTTTCCATTCTTACTACGAGGCACTGAAAAAATAGTCAAAACTTACTTCTAAATCGTAATTTTCTTATGAGGTAAGAAATCCGAACTAAAATTTGTACCTGTGGACAGTCCATAGGTACATACACTTCGATGTCCACAGGTACAAATCTGACAGTATAACCTAAAAATATATTACTGGCATGATAAGTACTAGTTTACACTGTTTTATCGCTGCAAATGGATGTTTAACGATATATTCTACAGTCTAACTGAAATTAGTCATCTATTTTCTGATAATGTTCACAAAAAGATTGGACAAAAAAGAGATAAATACTACTTACTTTTTTGAGCGAAAATCTTTAAAAGTCTGTCACCGGTCACTCAACAAAAGACACAAAATGGCAGCAAGTCGGTGTTGCCACACATCAAAAATACTTTACGGATGCGTTCAATTCATTCAATTTCTGTGTTTATTTTTTTAAATATCAGTGATGTCAGTGATGTTATAAAAGTTGTCCATCCAGATGGTATGGCCCCTGAAGTCAAGGCCATCTAGCAGCCGCAGTACAAGTGTCGCCATAGAGCCTTGCAACTGTTTAGGGAAACCAGCATTGACGGCATCGTCAATTGACCTTTTGTGCGAGTGCATCTCAAACCGCCATAAATAGCCAGTTTGACTCACACAGTTCGTAGCTCTTTATTCCGACGGCAGCGGCCTTGTTCGGAATAAATTGGTTAATATCTAACCAACCCTTCCACTGGAGTAGCGACTCGTCCAGTGCAATATTCTGTCGCAATAAATATATGTCAGAAAATCTCTGGTTTAAGTGGTCTAGTACTGGTTGCACTTTTAAAAAATTTGCTTCGCGTACACAAATCTTCGCTATTGCTGAAATGCAGCCTGCTACACAGTAGCTGGAAACGTCGAAGTGGCATGTGCACGCGAAACCCGGGCGTGCAACAAATGTTTTTAGTGATATTCCAGTACTCGACCACTTGAGACCGGGTGGTTATCCGTGCGATCCATTGCGAGAACGACTGCAAAATAGGAATACAACTCATCGACGTCTGTCCAATCACAGATTCTGCTGCTCGGATGAAGGCGACTTTGGGCCATCATCCGAGCAACAGACTGTTGTGCGTATCGGATGGTTTCTGCCACAATATGTGACAGAAACTGTGGGTCCCATATGGCCACAAAAAGGTCATATGGGTCATAAAGATTTGTAGTCGCACCGTTAATCTAAGACAACGTTTCCCTCCGCAACTCAGATGAAGTTGCGGTATCAGGAAACGTCCCCCATTCGAAATCCAGGAAGTTATCTGGCTTCATTGTATTGTTGTTTGCATGGCTAGATGATAAAATGATGGCTGCAGGAGATATAGAACTACGGACCAAGTAAGTCTGCACAAATTTCACCCTTGCTGCAATTGTCCCGTGTTAGAAGATTCCTTTTAAGGATTGAAAGGAGAAGCCTACGAATCAAACAAATTTTGTAAGAGGAGGAGCTGTAGTCTCGAGACAGATTACGCAAGATGGATCCTCCCGATTCACAACGGACGCTTCGTTCGCGTCCGTTGTGAATCGGGAGGATCCATAGATGCAGCAAAGTGTCGTCCTTCCTTAACAAAGACAATTACTTTCGTACAGTGTTACAATAAAACTAATGTTTGTAAAGGAACTCTTTAAAAGAGTAATCCTTATTTTTAAGGTCCCATTGCGAGGCACTGTTTAAATAGAGGTCCCATTTAGAGGCACCATTTATTGTAAAGGTCCATCATAGTGTTAGATAAGGTGTGAATAACTTCAATCTTGGCTGGCCCCCATGTTGCGAGACCACCGTTTTATTTAATTGCTTGTGGATACTTTAAATTAGGGTTTGATCACCCCTAATATTATAAAAAATAATCAGCTTATATAAAAGGCGACTAATGAATAATTTGAGCTGCCCTCACACACACAGTGGAGAAAGTAACAGCGGTAATCAAAATAATAATTCGAATAATAACCCTAATAATAATTATTCATTCCTTAACGAAGGCGATAAGTATATGCTTCGTACTATTTTAAACTTAATAAATCAAATTATAGAGAAAGTAGCGGAGTTATTCTCCTATTGCGCAAGATTTTTGATGCATGCTGAATATTTTAATATATGAGTCCGATCATTAAATTACAGCCACCGAAAAGGCTAGGAAGTGTTTTTGATAAAAAAGGAACTAGAAGTTACGTAAGAATTTTCGAGAAGTGTGATAATTTATTTTATCTCGAAATTATATCAGTAATTAATTGCCAAACATCTGATAAGTGTATTCCTGGTAAAAAACTAAAATTTAAACTAAAGAAGTATACACTTCTATATAATCAAGTAACAAAATTTTTCATTTATAGGGAAATTACTTGAAAATTAAAATGAGTCACATAGGCGAAGATGTAGTAGGCCCAAGCGGTTCGGCAAATGGCGGACCATCTCACAAGTCAGGTGAAGATGTAGTAGGCCCAAGCGGTGTAGCAAATAGCGCATTCGACGAGTTTATCCATAATGAACAAAATCGCGGATCAATCCAAGAAAAAGTAATGCCTCTAATTACTACTATTGCTTCCGAAATATTAAGTATAATCCCAACGTTTGACGGAGATAGTCACCGATTAAATTTATTCATAAAAAAATGCGAATACATCATAACAAACTTTTCTTATACAACCAGTGTTGAGCAAGAATCATATCTATTGCATGTCATAACATCTAAACTAACAGGCAAAGCCGCTTCACTAGCAAGTGAAAATGATAATTTAATTGTCAACTGGGAGCAATTTAAAAAAATGCTTACTAAACATTTTGGCGACCAGAGGTCAGAGGAATGTTTATTAATGGAATTAGAGTCTATAATTCTTAAACCAGGAGAATCTTATTGAGACCTGTGTAACAGAATTCAATTGAAACGAAGCAATTTATTTGCTCGAATAAATGAGGATCCTAAACACGATAGCAAAATCGAAATATACAACCATATCGGGCTTAATGTATTTTTGTATAATTTGCCTAAGGGGTTAATGAGAATAGTTCGTTTGAAACATCCACATAATTTGGAAGACGCATTACAAGTTGTAATGGAGGAAATTAATTTTAATGAGCAGTACAGAATGAGAAATCAAATTTTGGAAAAAGACAGCGCACAGCGTAAACCTGTTTTAAAAACGCAACCTTTAAATCTACCTCAGAACCGGAAATACGGAAATAATGTACAACCAAATAGGTTTATGAACCCACCACAACTACGTCCTTTTAACTTTAGACCGATGAATCAATATTCTAACTCTCGGTTTAACTTTAATAACTCTCGCCTAAATCAAGGACCGTTTAACAATCGATTCAATCACAATAATACGAACTTTTCTCCGCGACCTCACCAAAATCCAAATCAACGGCCAGAATTAAATTACCACGAATCATCGAGGAGCCCTAATTCTACTGAATTAGAACCGACTTCGAGTACTTCGAGAGTCGATACCGCTAATGACGGATCAGGAAATAAAAATTTATGATTAAAAGCCTCGTAAAAATCAGAAGAAAATGTGAATACCTTACCTTACATAATCGTACCAGAACTAAACTGTGCCAAGTTCATGTTAGACACTGGTAGTACGTGCTCATTCGTAAGCAACAAGCTTGCAAACATACCTTACGCGTTACAAATACTACGAGCCATTCGAACTGATAAGCACGCACGGTGTGAGTCAATACAATGAAGCCATATTAACACCGACCTTTAAAATATTGCAACATAACTCACAAAGTAAGTTTAACGTGTACGATATTAACGATTTTTATGACGGTTTAATAGGAATTGATTTATTAAAACATTTAAATGCGACGATTGATTTTAAAAAACACGTTCTTTTAACGTCAACCACGGAAATTCCAATTTTATATTATAAACGCGATTATATTGAGTCAATGATCAACTTATCGCCACGTACTGAGCATAAAGTCTCTTTACCAACTAATTTACAAGATGGAGAAGGACTAATGGAATTTGTAGAGTTTACAAAAAATGTTAGGATGCCTTCTGCATTAATAACTTGTAAAAATGGTTATGCGGATACTATCATTCAGAATGCCTCTGAAATAAATATGATATTAAAATTTAATAAGCCATTCGAAGTATCAAAATTTGAAAACATAAATCACTATCAAAATTTTCCTAAACAGGACAAAATTACTAAATTACTTTCGGAAAATATTTCTAAATTACGCACCGATCATATGAATGAAGAGGAAAGACAAAAGATTATATCCATATGTTACGAGTATCGCGACATATTCCACCATGATGATATTCCGTTAACCTTTACAATCGAAATTAAGCATAAAATACGAACAAAAAATGAAGATCCCATATATATAAAACCTTATCGTCAACCACCGTCCCAAACTAAAGAAATTAAAAATCAAGTCGAACAATTATTAAAACATAATGTTATTAGACCAAGTCATTCACCATGGAGTGCTCCAGTACACTTGGTCCCAAAAAAATTAGATTCAAGTGGAGAACAAAAGTTTCGTATGGTAATTGACTATCGTAAGCTTAATGAGATAACTTTGGACGATAAATACCCTTTACCTAATATAAACGACTTATTCGATAAATTGGGAAGTAGTATTTATTTTTCAACCCTGGATTCAGCCAGTGGATATCATCAAATTGAAATAGATGAGGAGGATATACCGAAAACAGCCTTTAGTACTCAGTTTGGTCACTGAATATAAACGGATGCCGTTTGGTTTAAAAACAGCACCTGCAACATTTCAACGGGCAATGGATAATATCCTAAGAGGATTACAAGGAATTCATTGCTTGGTATATTTGGATGACATTATTATCTTTTCCCAATCTTTAGATGATCATTTGACTAAATTACGAAAAATATTCAGTACTTTAAGGAATGCTAACCTGAAAGTTCAATTAGATAAATCTGAATTTCTTAGGAAAGAAGTTTTATACTTGGGACATACAATCACAAGTGAAGGCCTTAAGCCTAACGATGATAAAATCAAAGCATTTTTAAGCTATCCCATTCCAAAAACAACCCGCGAAATTAAAGGATTTCTAGGTCTTATTGGTTACTATAGACGTTTTATAAAAGACTTTGCAAAAATAACAAAATCAATAACATCATTTTTAAAAAAGGGTGTTAAAATAGAATCAACTAAAGATTACGTTAATGCTTTTGAAACCTGTAAAACATTATTAGTAAATGCACCTTTACTACAGTATCCAGATTTCACTAAACTGTTTATCTTAACAACTGACGCTTCAAACGTAGCGCTAGGAGCAGTTCTTTCTCAAGGAACTGTAGGAAGTGACAAACCGGTAGCTTATGCTAGTAGAACTTTAACGGATACAGAAAGTAAATATAGCGCCATAGAAAAAGAGTTATTAGCCGTAATATGGGCAGTAAAATATTTCAGACCATATTTGTACGGTAGCAAATTTCAAATTTATACGGATCATAGACCACTTGCCTGGCTATATTCGTTAAAAGAACCAAATAGTAAATTGACCAGATGGAGGTTAAGATTACAAGAATATGACTTTGAGATCATTTACAAAAAGGGTTCACAAAACACAAATGCAGATGCATTGTCTCGAATACAAATTAATACGTTAACAAATAAATTACCTGACGGTATAGACGATAATCCTGAAAGAACTATGAGTGCATCCGAAGCAGAATACGACTCGAACACAAATGAGGACACCAGCTCTCGTATTCCTAAATTGACAACAGCTATAGACAATAAACCGAAACAGATTCTTGTATGTAAATTGTTTAAAGAAGAATTAAATGTGAAAAAGATTACCCGTGGAAAACAAGATATAATAGAAATTCATTTACCCTTAAATAGACCAGATTTAGTAAAACAATTCCTTAAAGAAAATATCGATATTGAGAAAAAATACTACATTCACTTTGAAGACGACTATTATCGCACAGTATTTAACGCTGTTATTGCCGAGTTATTTAAAGACAACTCCTTGAAAATAATTGAATGTACAGAGCGAGTATCAGTAATAGACAATGAAGATGAACAAAAGGATTACGTTTTAAAATATCACGAAGCAAAAACGTGTCACAGGGGAATAAAGGAAACTTTATCCAAGTTAAAAAGAAGTTATTATTGGCCTCATATGTATGAAACTACTGCTGCTGTAATAAGCGCATGTAAATTATGTAAAAGAATGAAATATGATAGGAATCCTTTAAAACCGCAAATCCAACTAACACAAACGCAAAACAAACCATTTGAAGAACTCTTTATTGACCTTTTTTCTATTGAAGGCAGAACTTATTTAACAATTGTAGATGCATTTAGTAAAATAGGGCAAGCCATAGAAATACAAAATCGATCAACTCCTGAAGTTGTGAGAGCTTTAATTAAATATTTCTCTTACTATGGAACTCCAACGAAAATTAGCTGCGATGCAGGATCAGAGTTTAATAATACACTTATGCGAGAAACATTAGAAATTGATTTACATATAGGAACTCCGAATAACCCGAATTCAATGGGAATCGTAGAAAGATTCCATAGCAAGTTAATTGAAATTTACCGTTTAGCTAAATACGACGAAAAATTATCAGATGCTGCTTCTGTAATGACGTACGCAATCATGGCATATAATAATGCAATACATTCAGTGACAGGTTTAACACCTCATGAAGTCGTTTTTGGTCATACAGGATCTAAAAGCATATTTGATATCGAATTTGAAAGACATTTTATGCAAAACCTTATGTCTGATCATGCGAAACGAACGAAAGTCCTTTATAGGCATTTATCCGAGAAAATGTTAGAACATAAAGAAAATGTTAGACTCAAAAGAAAACATGATGAGCCGAGTACTAGTTTTAATATCGGAGATACTATTTATACCAAACTCGTCAATCAGAGAAAAGGAAAGGATAAACCGCGTTATGAAGAAGCAACCGTTACAGGTGAGACATTGCGAAATGTAGTACCAGTTACTATTAATGACCGCGAAACTAAAGTTCCGGTTAAAAATGTAAAAAAACCAAACTTATATGACATGGTTAGCACAGGATATAATTGGTGGAAAGGATAATAGGAATACAATTATCAGTTTGTAATAAAGGCATATTATAAGCATGTACGAAGAGAAAACATGTTCTATCAATGTATAAAGAATATAATTGGAATGTATAAATGTTCTTTTAAATTAAAAGGATGAAATATGAAAATGCAATAAAATGTATTCAGTAAAATAAATGAAAATGTTATTGAAATGTGTAAACTGAAATATGAAATATGTTACGCATAAAAATGCAAATAATCTTAAGATATTAAGTTATCATGTTAACAAGTGTACTAAAATTAATCATCTTATAATATAATTGAGAATTATTGTGTTCAATAAATTAATATGTCAACTTAATTCATAAGTTCATGTTACTTCCATCTAAAATAATATCACTGGGTATTGGTTTGTATAATTTAATAATCATTTGAATAATGTTTAACATAAATTGTAATTAATGTCAAAACTAATAGTATGTTAGTCTTCTCATGACATAATGCTTATATAGTTTTTACTAATATAATAAATGTTAAAATGTTCGGAATTACAACGGGGTAATTATTAATCTAGCATTGTATAACGTCAGGGTTTACTATAAAGTTACGAATCAACTTGCAGTTAATTTGCAACTTCATTCTTAAGGAGGGAGGAGTCATGTCTTCGACTATTCTCATTCTCTCTCTCTTCATCAGCCACCTCCAAGTACCAAATTATCATGTATGTTAATATTCCATTGGACCTTCATTAAAAACCTATAAAAATTATAAGCTTGTCGGAAATCAGATCATAAACTATACTTTGTATCATCTAAAAATTGAAATACGTGTCATTTGCATATCACGCCTAGTTATTCTACGCATTGTTCCCGAAAGTCGTAAAGTTTTTATAGTTTTGTTTTCGTAAGACCCTTCACACCTGATTAGTACACGTGGTCCACCTTATCACTGAACATCCTTGAAAGATTAGTATATAAGGTGTAGTTGTAAGGCCCAATGGTCATTCATCATCGGCGCAGCTCTGATTGTTGTATTACCTGTATTTCTGTAAAACTGTGTAAAAGTTTAAAATATAAGAGTAACCCAAAACTCTTGCCTTTTTACTTCGAGTTACCAATCGCAAATCTACGTAGAAGTCTCAAGCTCCAAGCTCCCTCGTCGGTCCACGACGGCGAAGCTCTTACTAGGTTTAGTACTTGCATAAAAACAAAGAAAAATACTACAAAAATCACTAAAGTATTATGCAACTAACTCATCTATGGCAGTAGGCCTGCTTGACGCTGGAGTCCGGCCACCTCGCCCTCGTACCTTCGAGAGGTGAAGCGGACGCCTGGCGTCCGCCATATGTCAGGCCGCAGTAGTGAAGCGGCCGCCTGGCGTCCGCGAGCGCGAGTTCCGGAATTGTACCATTATATCTTCTCTGACTCATTATTTCCTACTCTAACCCATACAACATGTTCAAGAAAGAGCGAGGTAGCTAATCTCATAAGTACCTATCTGTATTTAGGCGGGTTACAACGGTTTTTCATTCGTGAATCTTTGGCAGTTGCGCGAGATTCGTTGCGATCAAAGTTAAACAATTAACGTGTAAAACGAAGTTATCAAGAGTGTTTGTGCCTGTAGAAGGATGGAACGGTAAGTTACCTTTATTTTAAAGTTTTAAGTTAGTAAATTACTATAATTTTCAGTGAAAAAATTGCATTTGATTCTCAATTACGACGAATCCAATGGCGCCAAAGTGCATTTCTTTCACTGTTTTAAGACTTAAAATTGTGTACATGGTTGTTAAAAATAACAATCGTATCACGTTTAAGCTTCATACACTTCAATAGGCATTCGTTATTGAGCTATATGTAAATATAAATGCTAAATACGAAAGAGTAAAAAAACGGCCGTCAGGCGGCCGCTTCACCGCTCTGGTTACAGGTTGTTGACCTTGTCATTGAGTGCAAATGCTCGGCGCTAGAATAGTAAGGATATGCCTGCGGCGTTTTTTTTTTCGGCAATATTCTAATACCTAAAAACCTTATTACGTTCAGATCAATATCCAATTGCAACGAAACATTGGTGAGTTGTTGTAAGTATGACATGACACGGGAATGTTTGTTAATTAATTTATGCTTAATAATTATTTGTTGCCGGTTTTCATTATATACTAAGGTCTAGTATATATGCATGCAGGTTTGTAGGATTCCGTATCTAAAGTGTAAAACAGAAACTAATTTGCAGTCACTATACTGTCGGTATGTATACAGGGTTACATTAAGAGTAGCAATTTAAAAAAATCTTAAGGATTAATTAAAAAAACTGGTTAAGTGAATGTCGTGCCACTCGAAATGTAGGGTTCCGTAGTTTCTCGTATGCAACGTATGACGTGCAAGGCGTTTGGAACTTAAACATTTTTTGAAAAAAAAAATTATAACTAATGAAACTGAAATATTTGTTTTCAATTGTATTAAGGGGCTTAAATTAAACGCTTTTTACACTTGTGGCTTTTTCTCTACGGTGCATGGTTCAACGCGAAAATGCGATTGAGTATTAGAAGTCAAACAAAGATTTGAGTTTTATTTTAAGTCCTGATCTCCTTGCACACCCTTTGCTACACTCCAACCCAATATGCGAAATTTGCTTCTCCTTTTACATAGGTAATTAACAGGATCATTTAAGTAATTTTCTTCTCCAAGTAGGTACATATCACACGCTAACTTGATAACTTATAAAACCTAACTACCTATCTGTGATAGTTTTTCTTTTAACTTTAGTTATACAATTCTATACATATTATACTCTAACGCGAGAAATGTAAAAAAGCTGAGCGAACTCTGCCGTAATGACGTCATCCGCTACCTGCGGCGCGCCATACCAAAGCAATATATTTTTTTATTTATGACCTACTCGAGCGAGTGGCGCGTGGCGACACTTTTTAAGTTTCACTATTAAGATAATGAATAACGACGTGTTTGTTATTTTAATAGATGTTATGCCTGAGATATTATAAACATGTCTAAAGTTACAGCTTCACTCTATGGTGCCACTTTATCATAGTGATCCTTAGTAAATCTGATCATTGTTGTATGTACGTCATACTTTCGTAATAAATTCGTAAACCAAACACATATATTAAACACGCATTCTATAAATTCATATTACTTACGATATAAAGGCTTAAGAAAACTGCGGCAGTAGCCAGTGGCCATTGGGAATCATTTTAAAATAATGTTCTATCACATAACATTGTTCATTGTAATTATCACTGTATTTACTTAGAACACTGATCTGAAACTGGTTTGGTTTATGACACTGGTAGATACTAATAAAATAAACTTCGTAACGCTCATTTTTATGTGAAGCACTTGACATATGAGTTTACTCAAATTCACGAAATATTATACCAGTACTGTAAATACCAAAACGCTTTAATTTGTAAATAAAAAAATGTCTAGAAGGTACCTACGATGAAGATAATTCCTCGACGATGTAGACGCGGTAAATTCGCTACGGTAAAGTATTCGGCACCGAGAAATTGTTATCAATTGCAATACACTGCACACGCGATAACAGGCCGGGACCACGCCAGGAGCGACATGCACCGACAATCCAACCGTGACCGTGACACACTAACATAGTAAGCCGCCTTCTTTTCGTTTGCGTTTTCGTTTGCACGGGCGCCCCTGTTGTAGAAATGTACCTTTCGCCGTAAATCTTAAGGCTTATTTTCGCACGACATTATGACTACTAATGCACTTTGCAGTTCTATGTTGTACGATGTATTTAATGTTAATGCATAACATTAAATACATCGTACCATTTGACAGGAATAATTAATTATGAAAAATAATATTGACAGTGATTCTAAAAATGTGGCTTTACCTTGCAATGTAAACCTGTATTGTATGTCTATTTTGGTCCGTCTTTATTAGATATCTTACCTTGGCATGTAAAGTAACATTGACTGATGTAAAATATCAAATAATTTAATTTTTCTTTAAAATTTAATTAATGATGGCGCCAGGTGTCAGTTTAATTTCATTTATTTCAAGGGGTCAACCTTGCATGGCATGCAACCTTCGATGTGCGAATCGGGTTCGCACTTGAATGCACTTTTTCATTATGGTTATGGTTTAGTGAGGTGCCGCAAGTATCACGTGGTAGGGGTGTGCGAGTGCGTGGCGGAAGACTGCGCACGCGTGGACCACTATCGCGGGGTGGTGGGCGTGGTAGAGGCAGGGCACGTGGTGGCGCAAGCTTGGGTGGTCGTGGCCGTGGCACCGCCGAGGTTAGCCAGCCCGAACATAATGCGCGCCCGGAGGCATCAGGGTAAGAAATATATTATTATTCAAGGGTTTTAAAATAAAACAAATATGATATCACTTATAATTACTAATTTTCTTTTTTCAGCCTATTCGATGATACTGTGAATACAGTCCCGCTAGGGGACCCGTTGGAGACACCGTGCCATCCGAAAAGGCGGAAATTTGGGTTTCCGGCTGCCGTAAGGTAAATTTAGTACCAACACAATTAAATAATTGTGTTATTACAATTATTACATTATTACATTGTATTGTTCACAGGAGTTCGTACCTGAACTCACTATGGTACCAGCCGGGAACGAGTTCGCCACCCTCACCTCTGGCAGAGATTTTGGTGCCATCACCGACTAGGTAAATACACATAAAACAATCAAGTCACAACATAGTTTTTAAATGTTTATCATGAAAGTAAATTACATTTTCTTGTTAACAGTTTCGTTGAGATAGGCGGGTCTCCAGAGGCCAGCACGTCGGTGCAGGACCGGGCGACTCCCCCACGACCTGATGCAGTGTATGTTAATTTTATCCCTACTGTGCTTAGCTTGAAAAACTTTACAAGCATCATTGCATCAAGCAGGCATAAGTATAATGATGACTTAT
This sequence comes from Anania hortulata, assembly GCA_963576865.1. NCBI lineage: Eukaryota > Metazoa > Arthropoda > Insecta > Lepidoptera > Crambidae > Anania > Anania hortulata. The sequence continues at coordinate 11,088,097 of OY756405.1, read as the reverse complement.
AATAATCATTGAAATTTATCTTTTTTAGCATACTGGATAGTCCAAAGATGGTATCTCCGCTGTGCCATCCTAAAAAACGCAGACTTGTTTACCCAGAAACTGTGGGGTAATGACAACACTTGTTTAATATCTACGCAAATGATTATTAAACGGTTTGAAGATTATTAATTTATATTTTATTTTTACAGAAGTTCATTCTTGGATGGCCCGGAGGAAGACGAAGGCGTCAACGTACCCTCACCGATTAGGTAAATCCACCAAACTTTCTCCTGGTTGAAAAGTTACCAAAACTTTATGCCTTACAAATAAAATATTTTTATTTTACAGTTTTATTGAGGTAGGAGCATCCCCTGGTCCAGGCTCACCAGTTTCAGAAACAGTGTACGTATATTTATTGTTCATGACTTGTGATCAGATCATGCATTGTTAAATCTTGTTATTGTCGTATTTTTATGATGACGATGTTTTTGTTTTCAACAGAATTACTACGACTCAGTCATCCGGACCGATCCGACGCTCACGGCCACTTGGCGAGAATGAAATTGAGAGTGTTGTTAATAATTACGGTGAGATGGTTATTCCCAATCTATTTTCTTTTTGTTTTTATTTGGCAACACTAAGTAGCCATTGTGTTATTACAGGTAGTGAAAGTGAAAACGAGTCGAGCGACGAGGAGCTCGATCCCCAACCGACCATCTCCAAAGCAGCCCGTATATTTTTAGACACCGATGAAGAGCAGGTACGTAGAAACACACTAACAACAAAAATGTATACTAGATATGTGTACATATAATTAACGATAACATACGTTTTTAGGTGTCGGGAACTGACAGGACCATGCCCAGCTACCAGTGGCCGCCAATACCTCTAGAAATTACCCTGGAGAACACACCTTCACCATCTACACCCACACCAGCCTCACCCACACCTACACCATCTACACCCACACCAGCCTCACCCACACCTACACCATCTACACCCACACCAGTCTCACCCACACCTACACCATCTACACCCACACCAGCCTCACCCACACCTACACCATCTACACCCACACCAGTCTCACCCACACCTACACCATCTACACCCACACCAGCCTCACCCACACCAGCCACACTTACACCAGTCACACCTACACCAGCCATACCTGCACCATCCACACCTACACCCACACCATCCACAACCTCGCCAGTGCTGCAGCCGTTTGGGCCCACATACAAGTGGACTTTTCATTGGGACCAGATTCCATTGCCTGCCATAGCGCCACAATTGAGGCGCGAACCGTTTGTGGCACAGTGTGGTCCAGTACGTCCCTTCCCTACCCCATACGATGCTTTTACCGCCATTTGGGATAGGGACGTAATGGAACATATTGTGACACAGACAAATCGCTATGCGCAGGAGTGTGCCACGACGATGTTGGACGGGGGCTTGTTGTGCCCTAACAGCCGCATAACAAAATGGCAAGACACCGATGTAGACGAGCTCTACACATTTCTGGCTATTATAATAGCGACGGGGGTTGTCATCAAGTCCAAACTTGATGAATATTGGAACAAAGACGGTAACATTTTTTCAACGCCAGGGTTTAAATCGGTTATGACAATTGACAGGTTTAAACTCCTAATGAAATGCGTTCATTTCCAAGAAAACGCATTAGTCGACCCAGAAAGCATGACACGCTCGGAGGCTAAATTATATAAAATTAGGCCCATCATAGATCACCTCAATACCAGATTCCAGGCATTGTACAATCTAGGGCAAAACGTTGCGTTAGACGAAAGTCTAACGCAATGGAAGGGGCGGCTTGAAATAAATCAGTTCATTAAAAATAAAGCCGCTGCTATTGGAGTCAAGACGTACGAGCTCTGTGACTCCAGAACTGGATACCTGTGGCGCTTTAAAGTCCACACTGGCAACGAGACAGCGCCAGACAACGCCACGACGCCCATTTCCGGAGCGATATCGTCCTTGGTCCTCGAACTCTTACAGGGTCTCGAGGGCAAAGGACATACGCTCTGGATGGATAACTACTACAATTCTCCAGCGTTATCCCGTGAGCTAAAGTGCAGAGGTTTTGACTGTGTGGGAACAATCCGGACTAACCGCCAGTTTGTTCCTACACAAATAGCTCAGTTAACTAAACAGAACATGACAAAAGGACAAATCCTTGGATGTACGTCCGGTGATGTGGACTTATTAGTGTGGCGTGACCGAAATCGCGTCGCATTAACGTCTACATACCACGGATTGGCAGTCATTGACTCTTTCGGCGAGCGGTTACCTACACTGGTGCAGGATTATAATGTGTGTATGGGAGGGGTCGACCGTAAGGACCAGATGCTGGCGATGTACCCCATAGAGCGAAAGAGAACTAAGGTATGGTACAAGAAATTGTTTAAAAGGCTCTTGAACGTTAATGTGCTTAATAGCTTCATAATTATGAAACACAATCACCCCATCACACACCGCGACTTCCGAAAGGAGTTGACTCGTCAACTCCTTTTACAGCATTCTTCATCTTCATCACAAACACGACACATGGGCACAGGGCATCATTTCCCTACTCAGTACGCGGCTATCGGCAGTACCAGCGCCAAAAAAATTGAAAGGATGCGGCGCCAATGCCGCATCTGCAAAAAAAAGGTGTCGACGTACTGTGAAGAGTGCGATGTTCCCTTGTGCAACTTCGATTGTTTTAAGAAATTTCACACATAAATCCACACATCATTACATTCCATTTCATTCCATTTCATTTCATTTCATTCCATTTCATTCCATTTCATTCCAATTCATTCCATTTCATTTAATTGCATTACATTTCATTCCATTGCATTCCATTTCATTTCATTCCATTTCATTTCATTTCATTTCCATTTCATTAGTGCAATGAAATGGAATGCGTTTTAGAGTTTGAAGAATAATTTCTTGTATCATATCTTGTATCATGCCTTGGTTCTCTTCGCTATCCGGGCGACTGTTCTTACAACTGAACTACGGAGTACATTCATTTTCTCGCCTTAAGTGAGAATCAAATCTCGCATAGTTTGTGCTATCTGGGCGACTGTTCTAACAACTGAGCTACAGAGTACATTCATTTTCTCACCTTAAGTGAGAATCCAACCCCCGTCTTTCTGCTATCTGGGTGACTGTTCTTACAACTGAGCTACGGAGTACATTCATTTTCTCACCTTAAGTGAGAATCCAACACCCGTCTGTCTGCTATCTGGGCGACTGTTCTTACAACTGAGCTACGGAGTACATTCATTTTCTCGCCTTAAGTGAGAATCAAACGCGCGTAGTTTGTGCTATCTGGGTGACTGTTCTTACAACTGAGCTACGGAGTACATTCATTTTCTCGCCTTAAGTGAGAATCAAACGCGCGTAGTTTGTGCTATCTGGGTGACTGTTCTTACAACTGAGCTACGGAGTACATTCATTTTCTCGCCTTAAGTGAGAATCAAACGCGCGTAGTTTGTGCTATCTGGGTGACTGTTCTTACAACTGAGCTACGGAGTACATTCATTTTCTCACCTTAAGTGAGAATCCAAGCCCCGTCTGTCTGCTATCTGGGCGACTGTTCTTACAACTGAGCTACGGAGTACATTCAATTTCTCGCCTTAAGTGAGAATCAAACGCGCGTAGTTTGTGCTATCTGGGTGACTGTTCTTACAACTGAGCTACGGAGTACATTCATTTTCTCGCCTTAAGTGAGAATCAAACGCGCGTAGTTTGTGCTATCTAGGTGACTGTTCTTACAACTGAGCTACGGAGTACATTCATTTTCTCGCCTTAAGTGAGAATCAAACGCGCGTAGTTTGTGCTATCTAGGTGACTGTTCTTACAACTGAGCTACGGAGTACATTCATTTTCTCACCTTAAGTGAGAATCCAACCCCCGTCTGTCTGCTATCTGGGCGACTGTTCTTACAACTGAGCTACGGAGTACATTCATTTTCTCGCCTTAAGTGAGAATCAAACGTGTTAGAGCCGTCAACCCCGAACCAATTTGCTTCGGAAGCAATACGCAATGTTCCACATAGCATATTGCTTACTATGTATTAACTATAGTATATATACTAGTGTTTAAGATTAGTTTAGTTGAATTTATTGTAGTAGAGTAAGGCTGCCCAATTTAAAATAAAATATTTTTTTAGTTAAACTCTCGATTTATTATTTAATTGGCGCAGCCGGTAGGATCCCAGTAGTTGGGTTCGCGATTTTTTCATATGTTTTAGATTAACTTTGAAAGTATTTCGGAGCAACAACGTCTGTTTCAACAGTTCAACTGGGATCACCGAACAAATAAATATTATTGGATAATATTTCGAGGAGCAGCAGCAGCCGACACTATCTACGATATTTCCACGTCATGGGAATAACTGCGGGTTTGTGAGTAAAACTTTTCACTATCCTGTCATTTCTCCTCTATGAACTTTAGTTGTATGTGTTATTAGGGATTAGAAAACGCCGTAATAACATAAGGATAAAATTTCCACTTTAATTTAATAAGTTTTAAAAACGTTTTATCGCGAAATTCATAATATAATAAGATAAATAAGTTAAATAATTACTAAATAATTTATTCCACATTTTTGCGTAGTACTCGCACATAGTTATTTTCAGTATTCTTTTAATTCGCGTATATTTTTGTGTGTGTTTATTTAAACTCTAATAAAATGGAAAACATAATTAACGTTCCGTCCGAAATGGTTAAAATGATTCCCGTATTCGAGGGTGACTCAAGGCAACTGCCGTTATTTATAAAAAAGTGTGATTACATATTAACTACTTTTAGGGGTGGAGACGCTCAGAACCTCTACCTATTTCACGTAATTACTAGTAGATTAGCAGGGAATGCCGCGAATTTAGTGGGAGAAAGGGACAGTATAAGTACATGGGCAGAACTCAAAAGGCTTCTAAATCAGCATTTTGGGGACCCACGTACTGAAGAGTGTCTCTTACTCGAATTAGAAGCTTTGAAAATTCAAAGGGGTGAAAGTTATTTAGATTTTTGTCATAGGATACAAAACCTTAGAAGCATTCTGATTGCTAAAGTAAATGAAACGATCGAAGATAGGAATATGATTAGCGCAAAACAGGAGATTTATACTCACACGTCATTGAATGTATTCCTTTATAATTTACCAGCATACTTAGTCCGATTGGTTCGCCTCAGAAATGGGTTAACTTTAGAAGACGCATTAAAAATTGTACTAGAGGAACAAAACTTTCAAACTGTCTACGACTATAAAAACAGGAACAGAGATTTCAGAAACCCTAGGTACAATAATAATTACCAACCACAAGTTAACCAATTTAATAATCAGCGTCAACCTAATTCTCTGGCACCAAACAGGCCGCAAAATTTTAATAGTAGACCCCAAAATAACAACTACAATTTTAACGATAATTTTTCACAAAATTTCAACAACAGACCTCAACACAATAACTGGCAAAATAGTAACTCTAATTTTAGACCTCAAAATAAAAATTTTTCTCCAAATAACTCTACACAATCGCGTAATACATTTAGGTCAAATATTACACAATCGAATCAGTGGCAACAACCGACCTTTAGCCGGTCAACGCAGAATCAGCACTTTGCGGACAATGCCCCACGTAACGCGAGCAGCCCATATGTTGGGTCAGGTAGCAACACTGACGTAACAATGCGCACTGCTAGCTCGAGACGGATCAATTTCATTGAAAGTGAAAACATAAACAATGACGAACCCGTCACGGGACCGTCTGGAGAGACAGACGTAGTAGAAAATTTTTGCGTAATAGCCTCACCGATAGAGAAACGATAATGTTAAATTATAACAAACAATTAAATCTTCCCCATATTCGAATACCAGAATTAAAATCGGTATTTATGATCGATACTGGAAGTACACGTTCATTTATTAGTCCGGAAAGGGCGAACGAATATTATAAGGATCATAAACAATATGAACCTTTTGAAGTAGTTAGCACGCATGCTGCGAGTCAACATAAGGAGGTTATAAACATTAAATTGCCAAACATTTTTCGTAGCCCGCTCAAACATAAATTTTACGTTTATAGTGTACACAGTAGATATGACGGATTAATAGGTAGCGACTTATTGAAACAACTCGACGCGAACATAGATATGAAGTCACAAACTCTGTATACTAGGGACACGAGTATTCCTATAATATATGCACCACCTATGAGGATGAATTATGTGTTGCCTGGCCGTAGTGAGTTACGCGTTAAACTGCCTGTTAACTTATTAGACGGCGACGGAATATTAGAACACGTACAGTTTAGCGAAGGCATCCGGATGCCAGCCGCATTAGTTTCATGTAGAGAAGGCTTTGCTACGACAGTCATTCAAAATTGTAAGACCGAGCAAATGACCCTTACAATAACTTCACCATTTAAAGTAGAACCTTTTACAGAAAATCAATGCCATCTAAACGTTACTCATGATGATAGCAAGATAGACAGTTTATTATCACAAAATCTTTCAAAGTTGCGGCTAGATCACATGAATGAGGAGGAGAAGCAAATGATAGGGAATATTTGTAACGAATATAAGGATATTTTTTATTGTGAGGATATCCCCTTGTCATTCACAAACCAAGTTAAACATGAAATCAGAACGACAAACGAGGACCCAATATTTAATAGAGCGCATAGGTTACCACCATGTCAAACGGAAGAAATTAAAAGTCAGGTTAAAAAGATGCTTAAGGATAATGTTATACAGGAATCTCATTCCCCCTGGAGTGCACCGGTACACTTAGTACCAAAGAAAGTCGATGCCTCCGGGAAACAAAAGTGGAGAATGGTAGTCGACTACCGTCGATTAAACGAAATCACGGTGGACGACAAATACCCTCTCCCCAATATTAGTGATTTATTTGACATGTTAGGGAAGAGCATGTACTTTACAACCCTGGACCTAGCCAGTGGCTACCACCAGCTCGAGGTTAAGGAAGAGGATAGACCAAAAACAGCATTTAGCACCCCTTTTGGGCACTATGAATTTAATAGAATGCCGTTCGGTTTGAAGACAGCGCCTGCTACTTTCCAAAGAGCAATGGACAATGTCTTACGAGGCCTACAAGGTATACATTGCCTGGTTTACCTCGATGACGTCATAATATTTTCAAAAAGTCTGCCAGAGCACATACAGAAGTTACGATCAGTTTTTGAAAGGTTCCGACAAACTAATTTAAAAGTTCAATTAGACAAATCTCATTTCCTTAGAAAAGAAGTACTTTATTTGGGACATACTATAACTAGCGAAGGTCTTAAACCAAACACCGATAAGATAGATGCAATTCTCAACTACCCACTACCTAAAACAACTACCGAAATAAAAAGTTTTTTAGGATTAATAGGTTATTACCGTAAATTTATTAGAGATTTTGCAAAAATAACTAGACCACTAACAGTATGTTTGAAGAAAGGCCACAAAATAACTTTCGATGACCAATATAAAAATAGTTTCGAAACATGTAAAAACCTTTTAACAAATGCCCCATTACTGCAATTTCCAGATTTTATTGTTATCATTAACAAATTACAGGAGAAAAATAACATTTAAACATGACCCTCGGTCGGTCAAGTTGACAATGTTGAAAATAAACTAACGTACCGCTCGTGGAGTTCTATATAATTCGATCGGACCGTTATCATAGCGAAGGTGCACTATAAGAGATTCAATGTACGAGTTTAATTGATGAATTCGATCTTAACATTGTCTAGAAACGTATTTTTTTAAGATGCATGCTAGTGAAAAGTTTGAAGCGTTCATACGAGAAAACGTCCATCGACAGAGCGGCTCTCCTTACGGTATTGCCAAGGCGCGTTCGAATTCACCTACCGATTCGTTTCATAGCTCTATCTATCCTTTTCTCGCATCCCGCGCGCGCGCAGTCGCAGTACACGTCGTGTTGTTGTTGTTCCCGAGAGATCTGAAAGAAGAAAAAGAGTACATATTATTAATTATTATTACTACAACCACAATAATAAGAAAGAGAAAAATGGCAGACACAGCAGTAGCATCGGAGACACCCGCCCCCGCGACGCCTGCGAAGAAACCAAAGGCCACCGCGACCGGTGCTATGTTATGTTATGTTATAAACATTAAATTGCCAAACATTTTTCGTAGCCCGCTCAAACATAAATTTTACGTTTATAGTGTACACAGTAGATATGACGGATTAATAGGTAGCGACTTATTGAAACAACTCGACGCGAACATAGATATGAAGTCACAAACTCTGTATACTAGGGACACGAGTATTCCTATAATATATGCACCACCTATGAGGATGAATTATGTGTTGCCTGGCCGTAGTGAGTTACGCGTTAAACTGCCTGTTAACTTATTAGACGGCGACGGAATATTAGAACACGTACAGTTTAGCGAAGGCATCCGGATGCCAGCCGCATTAGTTTCATGTAGAGAAGGCTTTGCTACGACAGTCATTCAAAATTGTAAGACCGAGCAAATGACCCTTACAATAACTTCACCATTTAAAGTAGAACCTTTTACAGAAAATCAATGCCATCTAAACGTTACTCATGATGATAGCAAGATAGACAGTTTATTATCACAAAATCTTTCAAAGTTGCGGCTAGATCACATGAATGAGGAGGAGAAGCAAATGATAGGGAATATTTGTAACGAATATAAGGATATTTTTTATTGTGAGGATATCCCCTTGTCATTCACAAACCAAGTTAAACATGAAATCAGAACGACAAACGAGGACCCAATATTTAATAGAGCGCATAGGTTACCACCATGTCAAACGGAAGAAATTAAAAGTCAGGTTAAAAAGATGCTTAAGGATAATGTTATACAGGAATCTCATTCCCCCTGGAGTGCACCGGTACACTTAGTACCAAAGAAAGTCGATGCCTCCGGGAAACAAAAGTGGAGAATGGTAGTCGACTACCGTCGATTAAACGAAATCACGGTGGACGACAAATACCCTCTCCCCAATATTAGTGATTTATTTGACATGTTAGGGAAGAGCATGTACTTTACAACCCTGGACCTAGCCAGTGGCTACCACCAGCTCGAGGTTAAGGAAGAGGATAGACCAAAAACAGCATTTAGCACCCCTTTTGGGCACTATGAATTTAATAGAATGCCGTTCGGTTTGAAGACAGCGCCTGCTACTTTCCAAAGAGCAATGGACAATGTCTTACGAGGCCTACAAGGTATACATTGCCTGGTTTACCTCGATGACGTCATAATATTTTCAAAAAGTCTGCCAGAGCACATACAGAAGTTACGATCAGTTTTTGAAAGGTTCCGACAAACTAATTTAAAAGTTCAATTAGACAAATCTCATTTCCTTAGAAAAGAAGTACTTTATTTGGGACATACTATAACTAGCGAAGGTCTTAAACCAAACACCGATAAGATAGATGCAATTCTCAACTACCCACTACCTAAAACAACTACCGAAATAAAAAGTTTTTTAGGATTAATAGGTTATTACCGTAAATTTATTAGAGATTTTGCAAAAATAACTAGACCACTAACAGTATGTTTGAAGAAAGGCCACAAAATAACTTTCGATGACCAATATAAAAATAGTTTCGAAACATGTAAAAACCTTTTAACAAATGCCCCATTACTGCAATTTCCAGATTTTAAAAAACCATTTATCTTAACCACCGATGCATCAAACTTTGCAATCGGCGCTGTCCTATCACAAGGCCCTTTAGGCTCTGATAAGCCCATAGCATACTTTAGTAAAACACTGGGCGATACACAGACTAGATACAGCACTATAGAGAAGGAGTTGTTAGCAATTATCGAGGGAGTTAAACATTTCAGACCATATTTGTACGGCAATAAATTCACAATTTACACAGACCATAGGCCTTTAGCATGGCTTTACTCGTTAAAAGAGCCAAACAGTAAGCTCACGCGTTGGAGATTAAGATTAGAAGAGTACGACTTTGAGATACGATATAAGAAAGGACCTCAGAATACTAACGCCGACGCTTTGTCTAGGATTAGGGTAAACGCAATAGACGATGACATTGAATCAATGTTAGTAAACGTAGATGCAGACAGCGAAACGTTACAAGACATAGTCATGGAAGTAGAACAGGACATAGCCAAGTATTGTAATAGGGAACCACAACTAGAAGTTGAAGAGATTTCGGATTCTGATGATGGAGCTACAGCTCATTCAGTATCAAATAGGGAACACGAGGGTATACCAATATTAAAGGAAGCCATTGACACGAAACCAAAACAAATAATAGTACATACATGGTTTATGGATAAATTACAAGTTAAGGATATTTCCAATAAAAAACAAAGGATATTAGAAGTACACTTGCCATTAAATAAAGAAAACTTTGTTAAAGATTTTTTTAAGGAGTATATAGATTTCAAACATAAATATTTTATCTATTTCGAAGACACATTATTTAGACCCATGTTCACTAAAGTAGTTACCCAACTGTACAAAAAAGGTATGGTTAATTTAGTAGAGTGTACAGAACGAATAATAAATCTAACAAGTTCTGAGAATGATCAAGTAGAGGTAATACGTAAATATCACGAAGGTAAGACATGCCATCGTGGTATAAACGAAACCTATGCCCGACTTAGGAGAACTTATTGGTGGAATAACATGAAAGAAACCATAACTGCCATTATTAACGGTTGCGAACAATGTAAAAAAATGAAGTACGAACGAAAACCGATTAAACCCCCGATTCAATTAACACAAACACAGGACGCACCATTCCAAGAGATTTATATTGACTTATTATTTATTGAAGGTAAATATTATTTAACAGCGGTAGATGCTTTTAGTAAATTAGCTCAGGCAATTCATATTCCAAACCGTAGTACACCAGAAGTAGTAAGGGCACTAATAAAGTATTTTAGCATGTACGGTTTACCGAGAAAGATTAATAGCGATTCGGGAGCTGAATTTAATAATGAACTTTTGAAGGAACTTTTGAATTTCTATCAAATTGACATCCACATAGGGACCCCTAATAATCCCACTTCAATGGCGATAGTAGAACGATTTCATTCCACTATAATAGAAATTTACCGCATTGCAAAGTACGAGAGAAGTGACCAGGACGCCTGTTCTGTCATGACATACGCGATAATGGCATATAACAACGCGATCCATACGGCAACAACCTTTACACCGTTCGAAATAGTTTTCGGTCATACCGACTCTGGTAATGCATTTGACACAAATAGAGAGCTAAACCTCTTACAAATATTAATCCAAGACCACAGGAAACGATTAAAAGTGCTTTACGAATTCGTTAAAGAGAAGTTAGAAACCGATAAAATACAAGTTAGAGACAAAAAGGGAGGCGAACAGCCGCCACAAATAAACGTAGGAGACAAGGTTTTTATGAAGAATACTAGAACTAGGAAGGCTAAAGACTTACCTCGATTCGAAGAAGCGAAAGTTGTAGGAGAATGCAGTAGGAATATACTACCTGTACAAATAAAAAATAGGAAAACTAAAGTAGCAATTAAGAATATTAAACGCCCTTCACAGGTGGTTCGTGACGATGCTAGCTCTAGCCAATCTGACTCACAGTCTGAACCTGCAAAAGCTAGACCCGAATCCAGGAATAGCACCCATTCGGATTGGGACAGCGACGAAGAAGATTGACCACTGGAGTATTATTAAGACTTTAGATTTAGATTTAATAGAAAATCAAATAGAACGTAATATAGAAGAATACTATAGGATAAAAACGCTAGCATTTAAAGAAACTGAAACTCGTAGAGAGTTATTGGGTCTAACTGTACAAGTAGAATCTTTAATTAATTTAACAAAAGATAGGTTAACTCAAATCATACCAACCATTAGAACTAGACGTGGTTTGTTGAACCCATTAGGTTCTATTATTAAAGTAATTTCAGGTAATCTTGACAATGAGGATGCTTTAAGGTATAATCAGGAGATAAATAAGTTAAAAAATAAAGAACATTCGATAGAGAAAAAGATAACTTTAATGAAAGTAGCTATAGAAAAATTAGTTAACGTTTCAAATGACATCAACCTTAACGTCAATCATATTAACTTTAGTAATAACCGTTTAGGAACGATAATTAATAATCAAACTATTATTTTTAGCACATTAAGACTTATGAATAGTATGCACCAAATTATAAATAACTTTCGCACACTATATCAGTCTATATACGAAATAGAAACCGCAATTGCCTTTAGTAAGCTCCATACTTTACATAAATTTATCATTAACTCAACAGAACTAATTAACATTTTATTAGAAGTCGAAAAACACGCAAATCTTCTTTATAAAGTAAATGATAATAATTTAGTAAGTTTAGAACAAAATATGTTAATGAAATCGTATATGTTTAATAAAAAGTTAGTTTTTATTTTAGAAATACCCTTAGTAGAAAATAACACATATAACTATTACAAAGTCATGCCTATCCCAATCCACAATTCCACATCAAATATAACTCACGTTATAATCCCACAATATCCGTTCCTAATAGTGAAGAGAATGAAATACATCCCCGTAGCAAAACCCTGTGAAGAGATTGAAAAGGAAAGATATCTCTGCAGCGACGAGGACATCGCCGAATTCACCGAGGAACTCTGCATAGAACAATTAATGCTACTAAAAAGTAATTACAGCGCCTGCCAACAACGTGAAGTCCAGATAGAAAGAACAAGGATCCAGCCTATCACCGAAACCCAATGGATGCTGTTTTTCAAGGACGACACCATCGCAACGGAGAGATGTCACGACGAAACTCGTAAACAGACACTACGTGGATCATACGTTCTGTCGCGTAATAGTAATTGCGACGTGGAAATTGGAGGATCGATAATATCACCGATCACCAACACATCAACAACAACTACCAATTTACTACCGATTCAACTGCCAGCCTTAGCCACACCCGAGGCCAAAATCACAAGATGGACCCCAATCAACCTTCGCAATGTGGACCTCAGAGACATAAGTGCAGTGATGAACCAAATAAGTGATGTAGACACAGACTACAGTGAAAATAGCATGTTCAGTGTTACTACAAATCTTAGTGTATGGACAATAAGTATCTACATAGTAATAATATTGTTTTTCATCATATTTTTATGTTTCTACTATAGAAGGAATTTTCAAAGAGCAACAGTGTTGCCCGTAGAAAATTCCTCATTAGGGGAGGGAGGTGTTAGAGCCGTCAACCCCGAACCAATTTGCTTCGGAAGCAATACGCAATGTTCCACATAGCATATTGCTTACTATGTATTAACTATAGTATATATACTAGTGTTTAAGATTAGTTTAGTTGAATTTATTGTAGTAGAGTAAGGCTGCCCAATTTAAAATAAAATATTTTTTTAGTTAAACTCTCGATTTATTATTTAAATAAAGTTCCACAGACTCTTGTTGAACTACCTGTACATAAGTTCAAAATTCACATTAAAAAAAACCTTATGAAAAAAGGGTATTATTAGGTAGACGATTATTTGAACGACAAGAGTGCATGGACTTAACCTGCTTAGCTCGCACTTACTTCATGTCTTGTAACTGTATTTCCTGTAAAAAAGGCTGACAAAGGTGACTGAGTTTATTGCGCCGTTTCTTCTCATCACCAGCCGATATGTAGTCCCGAAGCGGTGGTAGGGTAATGCTATAGTTTGGGATGTGTATAAGTGCCCGGAAGAGGGCCTATACAATGTCGCCCGGGCGCAAGTGACCGCCCGAAATATTTTGAATATACATGAAAAATTATCGAGAAAAAACCTTAAAAGGGGGGGTCTATCTTTATTACTTTTTAAGTTATTGATTTTTTTAATTTTTGAGTAGAGTCTGTGACCTTGTTTTACATTTTGTACAATTTCTCCGATGATATTAGCTCGATTTCAGATTTCTTTGATGTTTCTTAAAGCTTAAAAGTTACTTTATCACGCTACTTAGCATACATAATCCATAACTGCTAACTTTAATTAAAAAAATGGAATTTAGACCAAAAAATCGAAGAAAATATTGAGTTTTTTTTTTAAAACGGACGTCTAAGTCATAACCTGTCCGCTTAAGAGAGCTTTTTTCTTCATAATTACTAGTCTGTAACTTATGACCAATAAAATCAGGTAACCTTGTAAGTATTATCTCTTTTAAATTTCAAACTACAACTTGTCGAAAAGGGGTCTCTCAGGTAGAAAACGGTAAAAAAAAGGTCGGGTAACAATGGGGCGTACACCACGTGCAAACTCTTTTCAGTTAGCCCTGAACTGAATGAAGCACCGGTACTTTATTTAGTTGTTCGGTTACCTATCTCGAGACGCTACGTGTTTTGTGATCTGTGCGCTTTTCAACTTGTAAAGACATTTTTCATCAAGTGAACTCCTGTCATCATTATGATACGATTGCGTGATTTACCGCCATCTCATGTGGCGGATATGCATTTCGTATACGGTTTTTGCAATGGAAATGCACGCTCCGCGGTCGCAGAATACAGTCGTCGATATCCAGATAGGCCAGTACTTGGCTATCGCTCTTTCATTGCTGTGCATCGTCGTTTTTGCGAACGAGGTTTATTCCCACAACGAAACGAGACTAGCGTGAGAGTTAACGTCGACGTGGAAGAGGAGGTACTAAGACTAGTACGTGCTGACCCCATGACCAGTATCCGTCTCCTGTCGATAAGAGTCGGTATACCAAGAATACGCGTCTGGAGAATATTGAAAAGAGAAGGTCTGCATCCGTATCATTTCCGGCGTGCTCAACATCTGGGGGTTGTCGATTACCGTGCGAGATCTGTCTTTTGTGGCTGGATAATTACACAGCAACGAAACAACACACATTTTATGAAAAACATTTTGTGGACAGACGAAGCCACATTTACCAGAGCGGGTATCACTAACCATCGAAATTTACATGTCTGGGCCGCTGAAAACCCTCACGTAATTAGAGAGACATCTTTCCAGACTCAATTCTCTATTAACGTATGGGCTGGAATGATTGGCGATCAACTCATCGGCCCGTTTGAGTTACCAAGCAGACTTAACCAACAGGCGTATTTGGACTTCTTAACAAATACGTTGCCCTTGCTTTTGGGTGACGTTCCATTAGCGACGAGAAGGCGAATGGTGTTGCAGTTAGATGGAGCTCCAGCACATTTTGCACGTACAGTTCGTGATTATTTAAATGAAAGGTGGGTCCAGTGGATCGGTAGAGGAGGACCTATTGCCTGGCCGCCAAGATCTCCGGATCTTACACCATTAGACTTTTATTTTTGGGGGTACATGAAACAGAAAGTGTACGCTGTGCCCATAGAAAGCCGCGAGCAATTGACGGCTAGAATTTTCACAGCTGCAGCAGAAATAAAAGAAAATCCTGCAGAATTGCGTCGAACAACACAAAGAGTTGCCATGAGGGCCATTGTGTGTTTACAGGAGGGTGGGGGCCATTTTGAAAATTTAATTAATTAATTTTTTGTTTTTATGATGATTTTGATGATTTGTCACGGCTTTTTGAAATTAAAATTAAGAAATTTTGTTTTCTAATTAAAGGCCATTTTTCCCTTACCAATTTGTTTTTTATTTCAAAAAATCCTCTTCAATTATTTACTTGTTTGACACTTGTGAGTTCGGTTTTAATTATTTGTTTAATTTACTTTCCTTAATTAATTGTAGTTTGCCTCTTATTTTATTGAAGTAAGGTATCAACAATTATTGTTATTTTGTAGTTTTGATGACCTAGATTAATAATAATAAATAAAAAAGCTCTCTTAAGCTGACAGTTTACGACTTACACGTCTGTTTCTTAAAAAAACTCAATATTTTCTTCGATTTTTTGGTCTAAATTCCATTTTTTTAATTAAAGTTAGCAGTTCTGGATTATGTATGCTAAGTAGCGTGATAAAGTAACTTTTAAGCTTTAAGAAACATCAAAGAAATCTGAAATCGAGCTAATATCATCGGAGAAATTGTACAAAATGTAAAACAAGGTCACAGACTCTACTCAAAAATTAAAAAAATCAATAACTTAAAAAGTAATAAAGATAGACCCCCCCTTTTAAGGTTTTTTCTCGATAATTTTTCATGTATATTCAAAATATTTCGGGCGGTCACTTGCGCCCGGGCGACATTGTATACTGAATAAATGAGTATTAATTATAAAAATTGTACTTAAAAAATGATGATTATAATTTATATTGTAATAGTAACTGTAGGTATAACTGTACATAATAGTAAAATAAAGACCAGTTATTTTAAATCTTTTTTTTTAAACCCCTAATATTTCGTTGTTTTTTATGATAGATTTCTTTAAATAAATATAAGAACTAGATATTTTTTTTGCAAAATTGCAAACCTCCATATTGAAACTTTCATCGAAATCGTTAGAGCCGTTTTCGAGAAAGTGATTACAAATATATACAGGGTGTTAGGTAAATGAAACTAGCCTATGTTAACATATGCATATAAATACTATGGTGAAGTCAGAAATTAGATATCTTCATTTTAAAAAAAAACATACAAATCGGGTTCTGAGAATTAAGTTTTGTATGAAAATAAAAATGATGATATCAAATTTCTGACCACCATAGCATTTATATGCATATGTTAACATGGGCTAGTTTCGGCTTGTTATACCATTTACCTAACACCCTGTATAGCAGGTACAAACATTGCTCATATATTATAGTATAGGGTTTGTCCTAACAATTTAGCCCTAAACTAAGCAAAGCTTGTACTGTACTTGTGCTATCCACGACTTAGGTACGAATTACATAAACATAAATTATATACATAAATTATATACATAGTAATACACAGTAAACAGTAATTTACAAGCGTGTTAAAATAATTAAATCATAGCCGACACATCGTAAATCAGTTTCTGTAAAAAAAATCATGAATGTGATCTTATCCATATTATCCTTACTGCTAAAATCACATTTTGCGAAAAATAGCACTGTTTTTGTTGGCTTCAAACTTGTGTTTTTTGTTCTAAATGACGACTAGATTAGTATGTATCTTAAAGGTAATATAATGCAGATATTTACAAATTACTTCAATTTAAATTTTAAGCCATAGTATTCGTGGAATTCATTATTATTTAACACAGTAATTTGAAACCGTAATTTGGATGGTCATTTTGCATAGCTCATAACATAAAAAAGTAAAGACACAGCAATGAGATGATGATGACATCATAAAGTCTATATTCTTAAGTTTGTAAAACAAAAAGAATCATCCCGCTTAAGTTCCACGTTACTTAAAATAAGACTTTAACGTTTCAACAATTTTAGCCACGAAATTGAGTATGGCCATTCTTTGATGAAACTTTCAATCGTCATTTCTGTAAAATTATTGTATGCAGGTGTACAATTTTTTTTGCGTATCTTGTTGTGTTATGGGTAGGCATAAATAAAAAACGCTATTCATCTTATTATTTCGTTTTAATTTTTCTTTACAATACAAAATAGTAGTCAAAAAGTAGAATTTTACAATAAATTTACATAATTTATTGGTATTCTCTGTATAAGATAGACATGTTTCTGTAGGAAATTTATCGGAGATAACGTTTTTCTAATTTGATTTAGCACTTTACGTACAAAAAATACGATTAATCGCTTAAATAGCAACGGCTGCCGGCCGGCGACCAGAGCGGTGACGGCGGACGCCTGGCGTCCTCACCGCTAAGGTAAATCCAAGATGGCGGACGATCACTTTTGGAAGGCTAACTGTAGTAGTAGCTTAATAACTTGATACAAAACCAACAACGTAGTAAAACAAAATCTCATTCATAGCTGCGCTGGAGTGACTGAGTAGGGCGAATGAAGGAATTGAACGCTTTAAGTAAGAGTTCCAAACTAATTTCAACGTACAGACAACGGCAGGGCAGGGCAGGTCAAACTAACCAAATAGGTAAAGGGCATTAACAGGTTTGCTGCCACCCCCGCACGGGTGCGGGGTGAGGTGTACACGCTCGAAGCCGTCCACGCACCGGTGCGGTCTCGCGTCTTAGTAGATTCATAGACTCAGTTTGGCGCCGGCAATGGGCTAGGGACATTGTGTTCAGAGCGGCATTACGCTTGAAATTTTAATTTTTCTTAACGTGTTTTTGGTTTTTTTGTATGTTTGACAGTCGAGTTTTTATGCACAAATAACTAACATCAAAAATGGATTACGGAGAAGGCTCTTCTAGACTTAAAAGGCAGCCAAAACAAATATTTTCTGTTTTGGACGATAGTGATATAGAAGCAGCACTGTATTCTGATAATTCTGAAGATGACTTCCAGCCTAATGGTGGGGAGTCTGCATCAGAAAGTGAAGGTGAGGAGCACCTCTTAGATATCGAATTACGCCCTCCGGCACGTCGATTAGTGTCACCTACAACTCAGGATCAAGACCTACAGCCATACTTACCATCTGTATCAGACAGTCAAAATCAAGCCCAGCTAAACCAACCCTCTGCATCTGGCTCAATTTCTGAATGAACTACATCTGGAGAGATGAAGGAAATACATTTTACAAAATCAAACCAATTTTATGGTGAAGTTGCAGGAGCAAATCCTATTGACTATTTCAATTTGTTTTTCGCTGAAGATTTTTTGACAATAATTTGTACTGAGACAAATGCGCAGGCACATAGGTTGATTAGTAAACATAATCAGGAAGTTCCAGGCAGACAAAGTAGAGATTTTGCTAGGATTACTGGATGGAAACCGGTCGCTGTTTGCGAGCTGAGAATTTTCCTTGGTTTATTATTACACATGGGAACTATCCCTCTCAGCCGTCTACAAGATTATTGGAACACTGATAGGCTGTTTTCCATTCCAATTTTTGGGCAACAAATGAGCAGGAACAGATTTCTCCTCATAATGAGATGTTTGCATTTTACCTCAGAGGAAGAAAGTGAGAGCCCAATGTTCAAGGTCAGAAGTGTTATTGATTACTTGAACAACAAGATGACGGAATGTTATTATCCTGCGGCACAATTGTCTCTGGATGAAAGTATGGTGCTATGGAGAGGACGCTGAGTTTTAGGCAGTTTATCAAAAATAAACGCCACAAATATGGCATAGTTATACATGCTTACTGAACCAGATGGGTTGATAGTGAAGATCCGAGTATATGCAGGTGAAAAAGATACAGACGTAACTGGTAAGGGACACGCTGAGAAAGTAGTCATGTAGCTGCTGCGGGAAAAACTAAATAATGGCCACGAATTATATATGGACAACTATTATAACAGTTTTGGTTTGGCGAAGAAGCTGCTTGATCACAACACTTATTGTACGGGCACTCTCCGTAAAGATTTAATGTAAAAACCTTACGAATTAATGAAGAAAAAAATGAAGAAAGGAGAAAATTGCTCAAGGTTTCGTGCAGGAGTGCATGTTGACGTGTAGAAAGATAAACGTGTTGTAACGTATATTACTACCCAGTATGAAGACAAAATGGTTCAAGTCCAAAATAAACGTGGTCATGTTACTCAAAAGCCAGAAGCTATTTCGAAATATAACGATTACATGTCAGGGGTAGACAGGCAGGACCAGCTTTTAGCATTGTCTAAGCTAAACGCGCGCGCGCACAGGGAACTGGTTTCGTGAACTCGACACCGTCTGCGGACCGGCTGGCCAACCGGCGCTCTTCCACTCGCCTCAAGACACCGCGCAAGACGCACGTACTAAGCGATGATACAAACTATACGTTCCTTTGTAAAGTTATTTTATTTTTTGAAGTAAATCATTGTTAGTTACAAGTCACGTCTTGCTTATTTAACATTCCTGGAACCTGGTTGCCGAAGAAGATTCCCATCATCTTTTTGGACCTTCTCACTAGATTTTCAGCGACGCGCGACCTTTGGACTTCGGGGAAAGTTGCTCGACGGCTACTTACGACGGACGCAGACGGTTCCAGAACACAAGGCGGAGTCATTAAGTGGCAATTTAAGGGCAGTGCAGTCTGATAATTCCTTTATATTCCTTCCCTTTATTGTCCGCTTTGCATACACGAACATTAATTACGTGATACAAATATTTTTCGAATACTGGGTAGTTCTCAATTCTCGTGTCATGAAACCTAAAAAAATATATGTGATGTTTTTTCCTAATTTTTATAAATTAAAGGTAAAAGCAGTTACTGTAATGTATTTCTCCACGCTTAAATGTCCTAAAAGTGATAAAAATTGTGTTGTAAAATCATAGCTGTGACACTAGGTAACATGGTCGTGACATTTGGGGCCACGAGCTTGACCAGGTATCCATGGTCATGACGATTGATGGTTTTTGGAACGCAACCTAATTATTTTTCTCGCATTGTTGAATAGACTCGGAAAAGAAATACAAAGATACTAAATATAATGTCATTTATTAGTAATTTTACTTAGATTAGGTAGTTATTACAATATTTTTTGGAAATAAGATCAATCAAATTTGGCAATAATACCTATTATAATTACGAATTAATGACTTGACAAAATTAACACTATCAAATGCAAAAATAAATCAAATATATTAAAGAAAATTTAAACGTCAATTTAACAATTGTACCGTCGGATTGATTTTCGGATCGGAGTGTCGGATGCACAAGCTACTCATCATCAACTTGAGGGAAGAAAAAAGTGTCTACAACTTAAGAAGATTTTCTCATGAATTTTATACACAAATGATTGTCCTTTACAAAATCCAAGACTTCGCCTACAAATCTTTTCTCAAAACATTTTCTGGTACCTTTGTTGTAAAGAAATTTGACGATAACGAAGTCTCCTTTGTTATAGTCTTGAGTTTGTAATTCACCTATAGCTGATATTATGTTTCTAGAAGGCTTATTTTCCTTGTTTTCATTATTATTTAAAATTATCGGTTGTTGACTTGATGTTGAAACTTCGTCGTCGTTTTGGTGAGCCTCAATTTTGCTTTTTTTGGCTTTAATATCGTCATCAGTCTCTAAAAGATAAAACTGTGATATCAGTTTTTTTCATGCCATGGTCCGAGTTGTCTCTACACTTTAAATATTTCTGTTTACCATTGTCTCTGATCTTCATCTTTGTCTTCAGATCGCCTTTTTTATTAATATTTATGTCATCATTGACTGACAGTCTCAGGTCTGATATTTGCTTAACTAAATTATGTTAAGATGAAGGAAAGTGTTTGCAGTGGTCGCCAGCAGAGCACTGAATACACGATAATTCCCTGAGATTTATTTTGAAGGGCTCTTGTTTTGTCCAAGTTAGTTGGTGCATATTTTTAGTTCCGGCAATACTTCTTATAGCAGTCCATCCCCTTAACAAATTATCTTCTTTTTTATCTTCCTCGCTTACTTTGTAAAGTAGAACGTTAGACTGAGCCTTTAGGATATCGAAGAAAGTATTAAAATCTGGAATGTCGTTCCCGTGAGTGACATGCGAATCCGCAGTTCGTTTGATGGCTGCTCCAACTCCATCCAGAGCACCCTTGCCATGTCCCGATTCAGAATAATTCCACGTCGCCTCAGAGATATTAAAAGTAATCAGAAAATGTTGTGTAAACAAATAAAAGTTGTTTTAATACTTGTACTGGCTGCTAGGTCCATCACTGGCAATATGCAACACTGAAATATTTTGGTGATCCACTATATTTAATACAGCCTTTTTCAAGTGTGCATAAACAGCACAAGCGTCGTGCCGTAGACATTCCGAAATTGTACAAAAAGAGATAGACTCTGTAGCCCCTGAACCTGATCGAAAGTATAAAACGCCGGTTTGAAGAGATATTTGTTGACGTGACGTGCCGAAATGGACCGCTTGAGCTTCTGAGAAATATTTGCAAGAATAATTTTCTGAGAAATCAATATGCAGAAAAACTTCTCCGGATTTCGAATTTTCTTTAACAGTTTTCAAAAACTCATATTGATTATGTATGTTAAAACAATGTGATAGCATTTTCGGCAACATAGCAGCAAGTTTTTCTATGTTCCTTTTTAAAAGAAAGTACATTGTCCTTTACAGTTCTCTTGATATTTTTCTCTTTACCTTTTATCAAACGACACTCGCTTTTAACAATCCATTGAATGAAATCTGTTCATTTTCGAATTCTTTGAACTGTGACGGTTTCTCAGCACAGTTATGACATTTCAGACGCATACAGTCATATGACTTAGTGTTACACACGGCAGCCTCAATTATTTGGTTCATATTTTGTTGTTCAATTATGTTCAAGGTTCTTAGTTTATCGACCACCAAGTTAAAATTCTCATGCAATACACATAGGCAGGTGTCTCGTTCTGACAACTTTGCATGAACAATCCAAAATGGACGAAGGCGGCAAAATGTGGCATAACCGACTCTCAGACAAGGATCGACAAGGGAATTATATTTCTTATGGAGTCGCTGTAATGAATCACATAGGATTCTCTTCTGCTTTTTTATCTTGTGTTTGGTTATCGTATCTTTCTTGCCTGGACAAGTAATACTGTTGCTGTCTTCTTCTAAAAACTTGCGCACTGCCATTTTCTTCTGATGTATAGGGGGCAAGGGACGTTTTTTAAATATTTTCACTTCTTGAGGGATGTATTTGCTACTTAATCTGGCATTTTGTACTTGTAAAGTGTGTATCTTTTTTTTCATTTCGTTAATAGTTCTTCTTTGATTTTATATGACCCTGTTTCTAATGTCCCGATTTAATTTTGCAGTTTTAATTCCTATTAATCGTTGTCTGCTTACTCTAGAATCAATTGATGATGGAGTATCCCCACGCTGTTTACGATATTGCACTGATGGTGACCTTACATTGACTCGAGAATCGATCGATAATGGAGAATTCAGACGCCGTGTGTTTGATGGTGGGCCTTCATTTTCCTTTCAGTGGACTATCAATTTCCTGTGGAATATCGGCATCCAGCAAAATTGATGGTGATCCTGGTTCATCATCTATATCCGAAGGGGGTGTATTTTCTCGTAAGATTCTATCAAGATATTGTTGACGAAAAAACGAAAAAGACGAAAACTCTTATTCTGTTTAAATTTTTGCTGTTTTTCGCGCCAGTTTTTTCTTTGGATTCTCTGCTGTCGTAGTGTTAAATCTTCTATGGTTAGAATCTGTTTAGCTTTCTTTGCCTTATTCGACGTTATTTTTCTTTGTCTAGAGCTTCTTCATACTTTATTGGATCTGCTTTAATTTTTGCTCTTCTTCGCTTCTCGGCTTCTCTTTTTGCCTTTCTTACTTGTTCTACATTTTTCACTTTTCCTTTAGGCGGCATCTGTAAAGCAAAAAGCAAAACTGCAACCCACAAAAAAGCAAAATCCACTTATAACTAAAACAAATTATTATTAAGCCTGTACGTATGTCATGACCGTGGGGAATTTCACAGCCATGGTTCACATCAAACCACGGCTTTGACGCCCATGGCGGTGACATTTTTGCGCCATACCATTCATAACCTCAAAATATTTGCATGTATGTTGCTAAAACCATATCAGTAAGATTCCTCTCATATAACATACAATATACATTATTAACATTTAGAAAGAAATGCGTTTACCTTCTTCTTCTTCTTTGTTTTTGGCGATGAACGTGTGTTTTGCCACCGCGGGTACACTGTTAAAATTATTCCACTGTTATGACTTATGCTTGACGTTTCTCAAAAGAATTATTTCGTAATTTTGATTCACGCACTGGAGCACCTGTCGCCATTGGCACTAAAAGGCTGGTGTTGCCACTAATAAATTTAAGTTATTGGTGTTGTCATGTCTATTATGCTGAAATCTGCTATTTGGATGCCTTTTTGTATCTTACCACGGCTTTGACAAAAAATGCTGTTACAAGAAATATGCACAAAAGTTTGGGATAAAATTAAGACTTTTAAAAGATACTTTGTCCAAAATGAATTAAGGCTAGATAGTGCTTACTAAATAAGTTAAAAACAAATTCTTAAATTTAAGACTTTATCATGAAGTTTAAAACTCTAATTCTGGGAATCTTACATAGCATGGTCATGACATTTCATATACTTTTGAGTACATTACATGAAAATAATATGAACAATTACAATCATTAATATGTTAAATAAGCACTGGTTTGTTAATTATTGTACATAATTTTTTCGTTATTTAAGGAGAGTAAAACGATATTATTCTCATCGAATCTCTTTTTTTTTTGCTTGAGAATGAGAACTACCCACCTACATTTACCAACATTCTAGATTGGTCTTCATTGTCTCTAAATCTTTACGCTTTATAGTTATTGCATTTACTAATCTGTCTACACGGAAATTAATTACGTGTTTATCAGTTTTATTCATATTTTTTACACCTTTAAATACTACCTTCTTAATCTTTATACACATAAAATTCTTTCATAATATCACCTATACATGGACCTTAATTACGTGTTGGCTTTCTAAACATTGTCTCACATTATCTATTTCTCGCATTCCAGTGAGCGCGCGAATTAAGTTCTTCTCTTCTTAAGGTGCCTTCCCCTGCCGGAGGTTGGCGATCATCATGGCAATTTTTACTTTGTCCACTGCTGCCCTAAACAGGGACCTGGTGCTTAAGTTGACGAGCCAAAATACTTTAAAAAAAATAAATTTATTTATTTAATTTACAGACGAATTACAGCATAACAACTGCACTAATTGGACTACAAATCAATATTCGATTTTATTATCTAAACTATGACTATTTATATTAATCTTAATGTCTATCTTGCTATTTTCTAATGACGCATGTCCCAGATTGGGGTGCTGAGGTGTTAGTGTTGACAAAGGACAACCTGCAAGGTTGTGCAACCTTAACTTCTCCCCCCTCAAGAGAGAAATTATCCGAAGGAGATCGATTTGATTCAGTACCATCATGTATGTGCCTTGTACTTGATGTTTGTACACCTGGTCACTGCAATGTTCTGTTATTATTAAATTATCAGCACTGTACAGGAGCCAATAATTCTTGAATATTCTCTGGATCTTGGGGTCTTCATTTGAGTATCATGTTGGTGGCAGCTACTCTGGTTACTTTTCATCTGCATTATCTGCTCGATACAAGTTTCGGCTGGATACTGCGCAAGATGATCTTGTGTGCAAAGATACTTTTCCTCCTTGATTTCTTCACAGGGTCTCGTTGCTGGTCTGTATTTCAATCTTTTCACCAACAGGAATGGGTATGTAGGTAAAATTATGTGAGGCATATTGGAATTGAATATAGGAACAGGGATGATTTTGTAATATGTGAAAATATCTGGTTCAATTAGTGGAATATCTAATATAAATACTAAACTATCCTTTTTAATATAAGATTTGACTATTATATTCCTTTCTAATTTCACTAAGTTTTCTTTATTACACGGGTAAATTAATTTAGAATACTTTTCTATTTCTGTCAACATTTCTAGTAATTCTGTAGAATTTACAATGGATTGATGTAATGTTTGTAACTTACTAAAGGCTATTGCTGTTTCTATTTCCTGTATAACATCAAGAATTGTTCTAAAACTGCTTAATATCTCATACAATGTATTAAGGACTGATACAACGTTATGTAAAGAATTTTCTTTTCGAATAATCATATCCACTTCATTATTAGCTAAACGATTGACGTTCGAATTTATGCTTTCTGTTTGCGACTTTTCGGTTAAAATTTTGAACGCTTCTGTCAACATTTTATCGTCCTCTTCTTCTTGTTTCCTTTTTTTTTTTGAGGTCTTGGCAGTTTTTTCCGGTGCTTTTTGAATAATATCAATAGAATGTTCTTGTGTATTACACTCTAGTTTTTTGAGAAGACTCGCCTTTATTTTGTGGTGTAGAGTCCTGAAATATGAACGTGCATTTAATTAACTTTGTATTTTATAATTATTTGTAATTTTACAGATCCCCACATCCGAGACAGACTGGTTGGAAATTGCTCAAGAATTTCAAGAAAAATGGGATTTTCCTCATGCTATAGGTGCCATGGATGGAAAACACGTAATGATACAGGCACCTGGTAACAGCGGCACGGAATATTATAACTACAAACACTTTTTTAGTATCGTACTTTTCGCTCTCGTAGACCGCGGACTACTGTTTTAGATACGTTGACATTGGTTCCCAGGGGAGACTTTCGGACGGGGGGATTTTTAAACGTACTACATTATACAAAAGACTCGAAGAAAAGTCCATGAAAATACCTCAGCCATCGATACTTCAAATACCATACACCCTCAGAGTTTCATACGTTATTCTGGCAGACAAAGCAATTGCACTAAACGAATACACAATGAAACCGTTCCAAGGGGAGCCAGAGAGAGGATCTCCAGAAAGAATATTTAACTATCGTCTGTCAAAAGGACGTAGAGTAGTGGAAAATGCTTTTGGAATAGCAAGCTCGGTTTTCAGGGTTTTAAGGAAACCTATGTTACTATCACCCAGTAAAGCTACAAAAGTAGTTTTGGCTGTTATACATTTGCACAATTTTTTGCGAAAGAGGTCCAGCCAT
The DNA here is from genome assembly GCA_963576865.1 of Anania hortulata. NCBI lineage: Eukaryota > Metazoa > Arthropoda > Insecta > Lepidoptera > Crambidae > Anania > Anania hortulata. Next base: position 11,061,659 of record OY756405.1, on the reverse strand, counting down.
AAATACACACCACATGGATCTTTAGACACGGAAACAGTAACTGGAATCACACCAGGTAGTTGGAGAAATGACGGTGATCATTCATCATTACTCCCTCTCACTAATGTACCACGTAGAACTGGGAATGACGTAAAGGAAGTACGTTTACATCTCGCTCAACATTTTGCCACTAACGGAACAATACCCTGGCAAAATAGATATTGAAATAAGTAACATTATTCACCTGAGTAGCGACTGTTGCATCATCTTGTCTTGCATAGTATCCGTTGTATTATTTGGTGAACACTTGTCTTGCATGAAATTGAAATCATCAAAACCAAACCATTTTGATACGTAAATACTGTCCCGACCTGTGAACAATCAACCAATAACATATTTAAAATGTAAATGTGAATTTTTATTTATGTCTTTTAACCTGCCTACAAATATTTCAAAACCAAAATCAGCTAAATCAGTCCAGCCGTTCTCGAGTTTTAGTTCGACTAATTCTTATTTATTATATAGATAGTTAAGTTAATTTCTCCGTAAACTTGTCATGCAAATACATGTTATTTTTTATATAAAACTAAAAATAAAAAAAAATCTGTATAATAATTACCAGAGCCAGTGATTTGGCTTTTAGATATTCTCCATTTTTCTCTTCTGTACGATGATAGGAGCACAGTCATTTTTTTCTTTAACTCCGGCACAGGGACTCCCATTTCTCTCCAAGCATCTTTTCTAACCCTCTACCGCACATTAAACCAAATATGGTGTCACCACTTTACGATTTTTTTTCTCCAGAATCGCGTTTAAAAATATACCCTCAGACTATTTCAATGCATTGAGACATTACTTAGCTATAACAAAACGCAAGTAGTTTGTCTATGGTTAAATGACATTAGAATATAACCTCACTTTTGTTTGCGTGGTCGCAAATCTTGAACACGTGCGCTCGGAACTCATTTTCAAAAAAGAGAAACACATGTAAAAGGTTAGTTGATTTGGATTTAAAAAAATACTTTCGTTCTTTGCATTTCCTCCTTATTGTCAAGCAATTATTTATTTTCCGCTTTTCAACTGTTTTCTATTGTTTTTTTGCAATATTTGTCCGCCACCTAATATGGCTTCGTATGCATTGATACATTTTTCTGCTCGGTCATATAAGGCTTCGTGAGTGTTAACGCAAAATTTTACCGCAATGGAACATTTTTGATATGATGAATGTAACTGCATTTTTTTCTTCATATACCTTTTCTACAGCTTTATATATTTTTTGCTATGGCAGGATGGACCCTCGTCCTCCCTCCTTTTATGGCAAAAATAAATATACCCTTCCTATTCCTGGTGATGGCATGCTTAGCGAAGATGACGAGTTAGATTCTGAAGATGACTTACCGAAGACTGGGCCAGTTAGAAGACCCCTTTTTATTCGAGAAACTGACGATGAAAGTTCAGAAGACGACGACGTTCCACTAGCTACATTAGTGAAGAACAAGAAAACAACCAAGCGTCGTCGTGGTAAAGCTCCGGCAGAAAAGTTTTCTTGGAAAACTAATCATTTAGCGCCTTACAATCCTGACAACTTCACGTTTACTGGAGAAGTAGAATTACCTCCCAATATTCAAGAGCTGGAATCGCCAGCTGATTTCTTTCTCTTTCTTTTTACGGGTGACTTGATTTCGATGATTGTAGAACAGTCAAACTTGAAATCTATTCAAGATAATGTGAATAAGCCTGCTTGCATTACCAAACAAGAGATGGAGCAATTCATTGGTATCACTATCTTTATGTCAATTGTCAAATTGCCTGCTTCAAGAATGTACTGGAATACTGGTATTGGGCAGGTTCAAGTCAATGAAACAACGACATGTGCCAGATGGGAAACTATGAAACGGTTTCTTCACTTCAGCGACAATACGCAATGTATACCAGTGGGCCACGACGGTCATGATAAGCTATTCAAAGTTCGCCCCCTGCTGGAGAAAATACGTCAGCGTCTCTCACTAGTTCCCAAAGAAGAGTATCTAGCTGTAGACGAACAAATGATACCAACGAAAGGATGGCATGAGTTGAAACAGTACAACCCTGCAAAACCCGACAAATGGGGCTACAAAAATCAAGTCCTTAGTGGAGTTTCGGGTTTTAGCTATGATTTTGAGTTGTTTGCTGGTGAACAAAGCAACAAAATTCCTGATGGAGCACCTGATCTCGGAGTGAGTGGTAATGTAGTGGCTCGATTGATGCAGACTGTGCCTAAGAACAAAAATCATAAGATCTTTTTTGACAATTGGTATAACACAGTCCCAAGTTGCAGGTTTATTTGACAAAGAATAGTCTTTTGCCTCTGGGTACTGTGCGAATGAATCGAGTGCCAAATGCTGAAATGCCAACTGAAAAGGAACTAAAAAAAATGGGCGAGGTTACATGGTAGAAAAAACCTGTAAAATTTACTACGTCAAAGTTGGTGTGGTCACTTGGTTTGATAACAAACCAGTAAATATAACCAAAAAGAGACGTTATTTCAGAAAAGAACATCAGTACAAAGATATTGAATGCCCTCAAGCTGTTGAGATTTATAATCGTCATATGGGCGGAGTAGACTTGCTGGATACGATGTTGGGTCTATATCGAATCCATTTTAGATCAAAAAAATGGTACAAAAGAATATTTTTCCACATGATTGACTTATCTGTTGTCAACGCATGGATTTTGTGGCGCAGAAAGCAGAAAGATGAATATTTTTCTCTTTTTGATTTCAAACAAGCCATTTCAGAGCATTTGTGCAAAGCTGGGAAATGTCTTTTGCGAAAAAGAGTTCGTCCGTCACTATCCCATTCAGCAACTGGATCACCCTCTACTAGTCGGCAAGGAAGCCCTGCCCTGTCAAATCCTGGGACACCAACTGCCAAAAAAATGAGAAAGGCTCCAGAAAAACGACAAGATCTGCCTATGAATTCTGTGCGAACGGACAACATAGGACATATGCCTGAATGGCAGAAGAACCGTCAAAATTGTCAAGTGTGTTCTCAGAGAACTCATACCAAATGTACTAAATGTCGAGTTTTTCTGTGCTATAATGATAAAAGAAACTGTTTGTTAAAATTTCATACATAGATGCTTGTTTATTTGATTATTTTTGTCAAGTATTATTAATTTACTACTTTTGATCTCAATGCACGTGAAGCCATATATGACCAAGTGATTTTTCATACCAACGCACGCGAAACCATATATGGCTTTTCGAAAAAAAACTAGAATAAGACAATTAGTTTTTTTTTTTCACTTGATATGTTTTCTTTAGTGTTTAAATAAAGTAGTTATAACATAAAATATTTTTTTACTAATGTCCTTCATAATTCGTGCAGTAGAGGGCTAAGCGATTTATTATAATACGAAGAACTTTTGCTGTTCCACAAAAGTTCTTTCGTACCATATAGCTGAATTCATTTACGGCAACTTTGGTTATCCATAAATATTATTCGGAGCGCAACAAACACAAAAAAATACGACGACCTGTCTCGATTGGCGCGCGCGCCACGACTGATGCGTGGTAAAAAACCGACACCCGACGGAACGGACCGCTCCGCGTTCGGGCGCTCCGACGAACACCTTGGCGCGCGTTCCAAACTGGTATCCATTTCGCGCGGCTGGAGCGCGCGCCAATGTTCGATCTCTCGGAGCGCGAAGTCGATACGCAGCTTTAGCTATAATTTTTTCGGTTAAAAATTTCACAAGTTTCTTTATGGTCGTAAATTTATTTTGGTCAGTGATCACCAACCTTTAAAATTTATTTTTGACCCCTTAAAAAGAATACCAATCACAGCAAATGCTAGACTTCAAAGGTGGGCTCTTCTTTTATCGGGATATAATTATGATATTATTTACAGAAAAGGTATGTTATATATTCAATGAAACCCCAAATTAATTAATTGGAATTTATTGTGAGAGCACGATGACACTACATTTTATTACAACCGAGCGAGAGAGAGAGGGGAGAAAGAGCGAGCGAGAGAAAGTGGATACGTTCCATTTCTCACACTCTCCCACACTTATTCTAATAAACAAAACTTATTTACTAATTAATTAGTATGACTATTACTTATTCTAGTTCCTGTGAACAGTGCAACATTTGATTCACGTGCCTTTTCCACTGAGCTCCCTCTACATCTACGATATAGCTAACACCTGGTATAGACTCCTCTATTACTAATCCTTGAACCCTTATCCTTAGCCCCTTTCCTGTAGTCTTTAACCATTACTTTTTGACCAACTTCAAACTGAATCTGCCGATTTCCTTGGTTCCGCTTCTCTACGTTCTCTCTGACTACATCTACCAAAGGTGGAGGTCGTAAAAGGCTAAATCGATTCCGGATTTCTCTTCCCAACATGAGTCGAGCTGGAGTCACTCCTGTAGTACGTTGGGTTGAATTTCTATAATCTGACAAGAACAAATTGACTGCTGATGTTAAATTATAGCCACTTTCTTTAATTTTCGTTACTGCTAATTTGAATGTATCCACGAACTTCTCTGCTGCACCATTTGTGGCTGGGTGGTACGGTGGTGTAAATGTGTGCTTTATTTGATTCTCTTTACAATATTCTTGGAAGTCAGTACTGGTAAAGGTTCTTCCATTATCTGTTACTAAATGAACTGGTAACCCAAAACGTGAAAATAATGTTTTAAATACTTCTATAGTGCGTGTTGATGTAATATTAGTCATTTCAAAAGCTTCTGGCCATTTCGAATAACTATCTACTACTACTACTACTACTACATTTTATTGTAAAATGGGCCTAGGAAATCGGCATGAATTCTATACCAAGGTGAAGGAGGGAGGGGCCATGGTTTCTGAATTTTTGATGGTAATTTACTATTTTGCAAACAAATAATACAGTTTTTAGTTATATTTTCTATTGCTTTATCCAAATTTGGCCACCAAAAATATGAGCGGGCAATTTCTTTCATACATATGATTCCAAAATGGCTCTTATGTAATTCATTTAATACACATTGTTGAAGAATACTTGGAATTATAATACGGTAGCCCCAAAATACACAACCTCTATCAATTGAAAGTTCTTCCTTTTTATTAAAAAATGCTAAAAAATCTTTTAGTATGACTTTTTTGTCAATCTAATTAATTTAGTGAGATTTAAATCTTTGTTAGTTTCTTGTTGAATTTTTTTCCAATATAAAGTGCAGATTTCGGAATCATTTGCATAACATACATAGCTTAAATCTTTATCAATGCATAATGAATTAACATACATTTTATTTGATTCTGTTTTAGTAGCTGTTCGCGATAAGTAATCAGCTGGATTCTCAGTAGATTTAATGTGACGTACTATATAGTTAAAAGCTGACATAAAAATAGCATAATGCTGTAACCGCTTTGGTGCCATTTTTGGTATACATTTTGTAGGTCCAAATATTCGCATTAGAGCTGCATTGTCAGTTTCCAGTTCAAAGTGTCGACCGTAAATATAATTATAAAATTTTGTTATACCAAAAATCACAGCCATAGCTTCTTTATCTATGGTGGAATACCTTTGTTCTGTTTCGTTTAACTTTTTACTGGCATAAGCAATTGGTTTAACAACACCATTGGAATCTCTATTTGACAACACTGCACCTAAACCCACATCTGATGCATCACAAGTCAGTATCACAGGTAACTGTGGGTTATAGTGACGTAAATTACTGGAATTAGCTAGCTTTTTCTTTATGTTAATAAATGCGTTTTCACAATCTGAAGTCCAAACAAATTTATTCTTTTTTGTACAATTATACAAAGGCGCTATTTCAGTAGCCATATCTTTTAAAAAACGATTAGAGTAATTAATTTTTCCCAAAAATGATTTCAGCATGGTTAAATTATTTGGTGATTTTGCATCAAGTAGCGCTTCAATATTAGATTTAATAATGCTGATACCATTCTTATCCACACTGTAGCCAAAAACTTTATTTTTTGTGAATAATTTACATTTCTCCATTTTAAGTTTGAATTCACTTTCATGCAATTTTGACAACACTGTACATAATGTATCGTAAGTTTCTTGTAAGGTTTTGCCTTTTATATATATATTATCAATGAATACAATTGTGTTGGGTATATTTTGCAATTTCTGTGTCATTAATCGTTGAAATGCACCTGGTCCTGTGCTTACACCATAAGGTAAGTATTTGTATTTATATGTACCTACTTCAGTTACAATGGTAGTGCAATTTTGGCTGTCTGTACTAAGCCGTGCCTGTAAATAGGCTTCCTTGAGATCCAGTTCACAGTAATATTCCCCATGTTTCAGTGTATTTAATATATCGTCTACATGTGGCAGCGAAAAGTGGTCAATTTACTGTGAGTTTATAATCTCCACAGAGTCTAACTGAACCATCTGACTTGAGAATAGGGACAACCGGTGTACCCCATTCACTCTGTTTGACTGGTTCTATCCTACCATTGTCAATTAGCCTTTTAATCTCATTATTTACCTTTTCTCGAAGAGCAAACGGCACTCTAAGCACTGGCAGGCATATAGGTTTTGAATTTGGATTTAATTTTAAGACAATTTCTTCACCTTTAAAGTTTCCCCAACCTGGGCTGAATACTTCTGCGAACTGGCTCTTTACAATTTGTTGTGCGTCTGAAACAGATTGTATTTTGTTAATTCCAAAATAGAGGTCATTATTTATTTTAGGGGGCCACAACTTCAACTCTTTCAACCAATCACGACCCAGCACTCTAGGGCAATTGTTTTGTACCTACCTTCAGATGTTTATTTTCCTGATTAAATTTAACAGGTACATTGGATAGTAATCCCAACGGTTGCGTTACACTTTGATCGAAGTTTTTAAACAAAATTTTACAAGCTTGTAATGGATAGTTTTTGAACAAGTTATTTTTATCATTCAAAGATATTACAGTAACATCAGAACCGGTGTCTAATTGGAAAGATATATCTTGATTATTGACATTTAGTTTTATAAAATGTGGAGGTATTGTACTTACACTGTTAAAAGTATAGGTTTCATATCCTTCATATAAATTTTTATTGAATCTATTGCGTCATTATTTTCTTGCTCCTTTGAGGCCTTTATCTCCAATACATTTGTTTGTTTTTGCTGTTTTCGGCACATTCTAAAAATATGACCTTGTTGTCCACATTCAGAACAATACTTTTTTTTTAGAGAACACTCTGCCTTTAAATGATTGTTTTTACCAGAACAATAGCACTGTTGCTCCCTTGCCTTGTCATTTTTCTTAAATTTTGTCCCTTGGTTGTTTTTATGTTTGTTGTAAAATATTTCTGTGACTTCGGGTGGATGGTCGTTATTAAACATCAATGCCGCTTCTATGCTTCTAGCTATCTCAACAGTTTCCTAGTGATTTATTATCTGCATTTTTCATTAATTCATATCTAATGACTTTTGAGGTTACGCCGTCCATGAATTTTTCCTTAATTTGATCCTCAGTATCTTTGAAGTTACATTTAATAGCCAGTATTTTCAGCTGCAATACATAATCCTGTATTTTTTCACTAGGCAGCTGGTTACGTCGTCTAAACTCTGCCCTTTCAATAGTTGTTGATCGTGGTTTATCATACTTCTCTTTTAACTTAGTACATAATTCTTTATAGGTTAGTTTATTTGGTTTAATTGGGTTACAAAGACACTGAAGGACTTCAAATACTTCCGGTGTTAATTTTGTTATCAACAAAGGCACCTTCTTTTCATCAGGAATGTCATTAACCACCATAAAAGAGTCCAATTGTTCGACAAATACGTCCCATTTTTCGCCTCCAAATGATTTTATCTCACCACACATCGTCATTATTTGTTTTAATTTTATTTTTTTAGATTTATAATAGTCACTTAAAGTGTTTTCTCAACTCGTCTACACCTGCTTTACTCGGATAATCGATACGTTCTTCCTTCAAAACTTGTTGCAATTCTTCTTTGTTACATTTATAAATATATGTTCTTTTTCCGGTTTTTACTAAGGCTACTTTATTTTCATTGACGTTTTTTCTTGTATCAGTTGGTTCTAATATCGGGTCCAAGTATTCTGATTCCGACAAGTCCGACGATGACATGTATGTAAACAATTATGAAATTGGCTACCAAATTCGATGCAGTGCAAGATGGCGGCGCTGAGGAATGTGCGTGCAAATTTTTAACGCGCTAAGTTCACACCGGTGTTTACCGGCTTAGATTAACTTGAATTTCACTTTAATTCACTTTATTAAGATATGATTATTATTTCACTTGCATTATTTTTGGGTTCTGTAACTCGTCGCCATTGTTATATATTCAATGAAACCCCAAATTAATTAATTGTAATTTATTGTGAGAGCACGATGACACTACATTTTATTACAACCGAGCGAGAGAGAGAGGGGAGAAAGAGCGAGCGAGAGAAAGTGGATACGTTCCATTTCTCACAAGGTACATTATTAGCAAATGCAGATGCTCTGTCACGACTGCCCTTACCAGAAGTAACTAATGTGACTGATACAATAAATTATTTAAGTTTTACGGATGATCCTCTACTTGACTTTAGAGATATAGCTTTATGTACGCAAAAGGATCCCATTTTATGTAAAGTATATGAATTTGTATCGACAGGTTGGCCGAACAGAGTAAATGACGTTAATTCGAGACCTTATTTCTTAAAACGTTCTGAATTTGGGGTTGAACAAAAATGTCTGTTATGGGGAAATAGAGTTATAATACCTTTGAAACTAAGACTTAAATGTTAAACATATTTCATGAATCTCATAAAGGAATGTTACAATCCAAAATGTTAATGAGAGAATACTGTTGGTGGTCTAACATGAGGCATGATACTGAAAAACTGGTATCAGCTTGTGATATTTGTCAAGCAAGTAGGAATTTTACAAATAGTTGTTCATTGAGTCCTTGGAAAAAAACAGAAAATAATTTTGAAAGGGTGCATGTAGATTTTTTTAACTGGAAGTCTATTACATATTTTTTAATCATAGATTCTCGATCTAAATGGATAGATGTACACATCATGCCAAGCACTATAGCATCCCATGTAATTGAAAAAGTAAGTAAAACTTTTGCAATGGTAGGTATTCCTGCAAAATTAGTAAGTGATAATGGGCCACCATTTAATTCAGCTGAATTCGTAAATTTCCTAAAAGCAAATGGGTGTGAAGTGATAAAGACCACCCTATCACCCCCAGTCAAATGGCATGGCTGAAAGAACAGTTCAGACAATTAAGCAGTCTATGCAAAAAATTTAAAACAGTACCAATAGTAGAATAAGTAAAGAGATGCTGTTACAAAATTTTCTATTCACATACAGAAATTCCCCAAATGTAACTGGCCTTTTTCCAAATGAAATCCTGTTTAAACAAAAGCCTAGAACTAGATTTGATTTAATGAAACCTAGAAATATTGTTTCAAAAAGAAATTGTAAGGCAGAGGAGGAAAGGTATACGAGTATTTTATTTAATAAAAGGGATGAAGTATGGTGTAAAGAATTGTATAAAGGAAAGGGTTGGGTTAAGGGGGTAATTGTAGAAAGATTAAGCGTTGTCAGATACGACGGTCGAAGTTGAAGGAATTAGTAAATATTATCATCCATCATCACTTAGACCTTGTATGGGGAAGGTAGACTTCCAACCAGATTTCTATTCAGAACCTGACGTGTTGCAGGAAAGCCTAAGAAATGAACCTACATTACATCCTCCTCCAGCCACAGAAAATCGGCCACCTACATGTTCAAACCCTAATGAAGGTCATTTCAGTGATATATCGGTTGATTTTAATTGGAATTTCAGAGAACCGGTTGATGAGAACAATAGAAATTCAAATGAACAAAATATTGATATTCCCTTGAGTTCAATACCTGCTGAACCTTCACTGGGGATGAGAAGGTCTATTAGAGTACGAAAAGTCCCGGACAGATTAAATTTATAATAAAGTAATAGTAATTTAAGTTTAATAGTGTATAAGACTAATCTTATAGGGGACGAATGTAGTATATTATAGTACGAGAGCCCACGACCAAAATTTTTGTCTCATAGCAATACGACCAAAACCGCATCAAATCGATAGATACGATTATCCTGAACTCTAAAATACCAATATCAGACATTTTCCGCGTAGCGTTTGATCTGACAGAATTTTCAAAATTGTCAAAGAATTTTACCGAACTGCATCATAGCAATATGTCTGATTTGCAGACTGTAGTTGAATGATAGTTCTGAGATACCGGAAACATATTTTTCAGACGTTAGTGGTGTAGCGCAAACCCGTAAAATCACTTAAAAAAATTAAAAATGAGACAAAAAAAATGTCTCATAGCAATACGTCTGAAAATCTTTTTTATTAGTAAAATCGGTAATCGGTACCGATCGGTATCATAGCAATATGTCTGAAAATTGTTGGACATGATAAAATAAGTTGTACACATGTGCAAAAAATTTATATCAGACAAATTAAATGTAGCACCTTCTCTATCAGACAACTTTTCGATACTCAGATATCATTTAAAAATCGTATTGAGGCATCTTGAATTTTCTGTTACAAACCAATGAATACGTTGCGACCCTGAATTTATTAGATGACCCGAAACCGTAACATTGAAGTTGAAGGACTGAAATAAATCGCACAAAAGGAAACTGGGATGAAGTTGAAAAAAAAACGGTTTATTCAAAGTTACAAAATATTCTCGTATTCAATCGCTGTCGGATTCGGAATCGTCGTCTTCGAAATCACTCTCTACGTCGCTCGGGAGATCTTCAACGTCCTCTTCTGTAAAATAAACATCGTTAGTGAAAATCACGAACTTATTTATGAAATTAACAGCAAAAGCCATGTAAACTGTACCTGTTGTGGATGATGATTTGTCATCCAAAATAACGTTGCTCAACTCAGGTAGTTGGTTGCCAGAGAACCACGAAAACTGAAATCGTCCCTCGTCTTCATACCATCCGCAATCTGCAGGGTTCAGTTCGGTTGGCGTTTTGGTATGAGCGTTGCTCCAGACTTGTGCAATATATTTTGTTCGTAATAAATGTTTCTCCAATTCCGTTTTGCATGGTGGCAGATTGCAGGCGTCGTAATTGGATAACTGGAGATTCAGAGTTGTCGAAGCCTCGTCGTTTTTAATTTTATATCTCTTCGAAAAAATGTTGAGTCGAGCTAAATCGACGTTATTAATTTTTTTTCGTTGTACAATCGGGTCCGAAACTGAATTGCGAAAGACACTCCATCGATGAACGCAATGTCGAATGAACATAAAATCGACTCACGGCTGTTCGACTGCATACTTAGTCGACGAACGGAATATCGAATGAACTTCAAAACGACACACTGTAGTTCGACTGGGCTTGTTCCATTTATTTTGAATTTATATTTTGTTTGAATACCTTTAGGATGTTTGGGTTTTGCAAAATAAATAAAAAATATTTTGTACAGTATTTTAATTAATCAATATTAAACTGAAAATATATTTGCTTTTATCATGATTATCGAAAAGGGTACTACTAGTATCAATAAAGACAAAAAACAGAAAAATGAACTGTTGATTACTTATTAAGATTTTTTTTTTTTTAAGTGACAAATATAAGCTAGTCCACTTACTAGTTCTAGAATATAACCTCTCCTTTTTTATTTAAAATCTTTTGCAACCTGTCTTCTTTCTTGGATTGCTTCTCTTTTTTAGAAGGGGAGACAGTTTCATCATGAGCTATAATTTTTTCAATTACCAGCTCATAATTTTTTTGCTTTTTACGAGTTCGAGAATAGTCTTAAAAACGTTCCATTTTTTTCTTCCAAGAAGTCCATTCCATCGATGATGCCATGATTCGACCGCGTTTTGCGTTGTTGGAGCATATGCATCTAACCTGTCGTGAATAGACCAGGTTTCTGGCGGGAAAAGGCCAGCCTGCTGCACTTCATATAGACTGCCGAAGATGAAAGAAACAATATTTTTGCTCAACGTTTGGAAACGATCTTTTCAATGCATTAGTAGTCGCTGCTAGCTCAAAATCAGTCAAAGCTTTACGGGCGTTTAAGATAACTCCATACATATAATGAGCGTGAGCCTTCACGATTTCCAAAAATATGTAATAGCAGTTTTCCATTTTGTGACTTAAAAGACAAAAAACTAAAGGCACCACTTTCATAACACCATCATTTTCTCCTAAAAACCCATGGATAGTGTAAATTTGTGTAAAAGGTTGAGGACAGCACATAAATGTACCATCAAGTAGCCAAAATACGGATTTTTTAAACAATTTTAGATGTTTTTCAGTGCTAAAAACGATGACATTCTCGTTTTCGTGAGCATAAAAACCAATAAAGAATTTCTTAACTTCTAAAATGGTATATATGTCAAATATAGTCAGTTCACCTAACGTTTGAGGAATTTGCGGAAACAATTTCAATCGTTCTCGGCTAATAACCATCCTCATCGCGTCATTATTAAGTATGTATGGAGCTGCATTATTTGGTATGTCTTGCTTACAAGCTTGTATTATCTGGGATGGACTTTCCATAGAACTTGAGGCCCTTCTCTTTAATGCATTCCGGAGTTCCCTTGAAACATTTTGTTCTGGACATGGAGGATGGAGATGTTCCACAAGGCGTAATTCACTTTTCAATACATGATTTGAATTTTCTATTATGGTTCTAAGAGTTACACTGCATTTCGTTGATAACTTTTCGGTACACGTCCAATAGCACTTATCACCGACTTTTTTATTCAGACTATATGTATAACCGTCTATAGATAATAGATCCTTTCCTTTTCTCGATTTTATAAATTGTAAATTGCTCATTTTGAATTTAAAGCGAACAGAACAAATACAATACAAAACATTTGACAAACGCAATATTCATTATTACAACTACCTACAGCAAAAAAAAAATGAGGGTAATTTTATTTTGTATTTAAATTAAATGTTATAGATTATAGACAATATTGTAAACTAATGATTATTATTTAATATAGGATTCATTACGGCTAAAGATAATGGTTTTCCTTAACTTCCTTAAAAAATAAACAAATGTTTAATAAATCAATAGTTATTGTATTACGTATTTACAGCGCCATCTAGTGCGTACTGACCATGACCAAATATCTATCTTGCTTTAGCTTCTAAATAAGTACATAACCAAATGTTTTTTTAATCACGATAAATGCAAATATGTTTAGTTTAATTTTCATGAATTAAAATACTTTAAAAAATATATTTTGCAAAACCCAAAGGTTTTCACCATTCACCAACAAAATATAAATTCAAAATAAATGAAACAAGCCCAGTCGAACTACAGTGTGTCGTTTTGAAGTTCATCCGATATTCCGTTCGTCGACTAAGTATGCAGTCGAACAGCCGTGAGTCGATTTTATGTTCATTCGACATTGCGTTCATCGATGGAGTGTCTTTCGCAATTCAGTTTCGGACCCTGTACAATCTGCACGTGAATTCTTCCAAAACGGGGAATACCTTGTCACTATCAGAAGTATAGCTGCCCAAATCACCGAAAGCTTCTTGATAGCGTTTCGAATTTTTCAGCATCGTCAATGGTCTTTTTTTACCCTTGCGATATAACGCGGGATTATAATCGCAGCCGGTCATTGCATGGAAAGCAGGTAAAGATTTTGCCAGAGTGGATCCCAATGTCTCGTATAAACGTGAAACATCAATGTAACGCCGGGAATTGCCAACACCAACATCTATAGAAATTTGGACGACACTTTCTACAAATTCCATATTTCCGAGCATTATTATTAATATATCGGTGTCTGAACATCGAATCGTTACTTTACCCCGTTGTTTCATTTGGCAGACATGGTAAACGATCTTCGTATCTGCCTCTTCGTGTTTTTGGCAAGTTAAATCTTCGTTGATTGTTTGGATAACAAAACCACCTTTCACCGAATATTCATAACACATGTCGTGATTGATGTTGATGATTTTGTTTGCGATTATGTGCGCCATGTCTTGTTCTGACCAATTGTTGATAATAAATTTGACCAGAGCATCTTTGAATTTGATGTTTTTCATTTCTTTAGCGAAATCGGAAGGTCGAACTTGTTGCGGTCCTGAGATTCGAAAATCGGTCGATTTTACGTTTTTTCGCAATCCATGCTCCGTGTCCTTGATCGACGGGCAGAAATACCTGTCGACATTATGTTTGCACAAAATGTGCAAAATTTTTTTCGAGATATCTCCAAATGTTCGTGGTATGTCTTTTAAGGTGTGCACTAAAAAGAAAACATCGATAATCAAAACATCTGTAGACTCTGGCTCCGTGCTCTCGATTTTTTTTTTCAAGGTCTCGCATCAATGCTGATTTGTCGGTTTTATTTATTGTACCGTCCATGTGACAAAGTGATAGCGGCATTGGGGTTATCGGGTAACACAACACTTTTTCGATACTTTTTTTTTTTCTAAGGACAAAGCTAAAAGTCGCCCAAATAAGTCTCTTTGTAGCCTCAATTCTTGAACATTGCCACCGAGTACAACTTTTTTTCTTTTTCTTTACCGTGCTGAATGTGAAGACTGGATTCTTTTTTATTGGTTCTTGAAAACGTGCATGTCTCTCTTCTACCTCGGTTATGAAATTATTGCGCAAAGTTTCTCCTCGAGATTCGACGTTGAGCAGAAAGTCAGTGGTATTTTGTGCAGCAGCTTCTCCAGTTGTGATGTTGTACAACTTATCAGCGTCTAACGAATTGTCGAAAGGATTCATGTATTGTTGTAAAGTCCTTGTGAATTTCTCAACTTGCTGGTGACTCTTTCGAATGCGAGAACTCTTCAGTTCCGAGGTGATATCCTGATTCTTGGCGATTCCAGCGGTTTTCAGCACATGTGATATTATTCGAGCTCGAGCACTGTGATTTATTGCCCAACGTTGCCTTGCAGCCACCGAATTTGTCATGTGAATTATTCCGATTAGCTTCCGAGCTGCTTCGCCGTTAATCGTTTGTTCCAAAGTCAGGTCAACAGGTATTCTGGAAAAAGATTTCTCCGTTCTTCGTACTCCGAATGATCCTTGTTCTAATGAGAAACGCAGTCCTGGATGGGTTTCGTCGATCCTGCACAGCTTGCTGACATAATATACCAGCCAACTAGAATAATTTTGGTGATTGAACGCGAAGAAAAAGTTTGTGATTTTTGCAAGAATGTAAACATACATTTTCAGATCTCCGGTTCTGATACTCTTGTTCAGCATGTCATAATAGGACACTAATCGGATGTAAACGGTGTAAAACTGAGCAGTTAGGCCATGCTTTCCTTGCAATGTTTGTTCGGTAAAGTTGTCATACTTCTCGAACAATTCGAGAGTTGCTTCGTGTTCTATTGTAGGCGTCGTTAAACGTTGCTTTTGTAATTGAAACAAATAATCTTCAATTGATTTCTCGATGACAATTTTTTCACGGTCGACGAAGGTATTGAAATGCAGTTTTTAAAACGCGAGCGATACAAAGGGAAGGTAGTCTTTTGCATCGATTGAAATTTGTACCTGAAATGAAACCCTTCAATGAACCATTCGCCAAAATTTCACTGTCCACCAGAATATTGGTAATACCGCAATCCTCAATGAAAGAGCCGATAACTTTGAAGTATGACATCATTATATGAAATCCGCCGAGATGTATGAAAACGTTGTCGAATTTCGGCGCTTCCTGGAACTGAATTCCGAATGCAATTCTTGCAATAGCTAAATCGTACTGTTATACCCGGACTATGTATGGGGATGAGCCAAGTCATCCCTTTAATTGATTACCATATGTTTATCTTTGTGTTGGGTCATTTCCATGCATCACTCGGGGAGTCTGTCGCTAGTCGCCGCACCGAACGGCCGCTCCCGGGTCCCGTCTTTTTAATTGTTTTTAATTAATCCAGTGTAAAATCGTGTATTCCTATTTTAGGATTAAACAAACCTTTTTTTAAAAAGTGTTTCCTTTGGGACCCGATAACAATTGGTGGCAGCGGTGGGATACGGAAATCCCCAGTGCCGTGTTCACGCTTACCATAACTCTGTTTTTAAAAGTGAAGTCAATTCAAGTGTTCTAAATCCGTACGGCAGCAGAAACCTGGCCGTACCTCTCATTTAATTTACTCATCGCTGTATCCTGTGCGTACTCCGTGACCTTCAGCCCGACCGGCTGGAAGCGTCATCGTGAGTGACCCCACTCATCACTGTATCCTGGCCCAGGGAATACAAGACCCTTGGTGCATCTCGAACATCATTCCACGGACCTGTGACGTCATCGCGCCGGTATGCAGTCGCTGTTCGCGCTGTCCCTTATCGCCGCCTACGCGTTATCACAGTGAGTCCTTGGTCATTGTTTAGTCTTAAATCTTAGCGTTCTATAATAGCGTTATAAAACCTTTTTATAATTTTTTTTTGCATTCAATTTACAGTTATTATTTTGTGTGTGTTGTATGTTTTTGTAACCGGAAGGTTAAAATATGAATAACGAAGGTTTATCCCTAAAAACGGAAGACATCCTAAGTGTTGAAATTCCGCCAATACCTGAAACTCCTAGCTCCCCTATAATATCTCCACGAAAAACAAAATCTAAAGAAATTGTCACCATGCCGGAAATAGATCTGAGCATTCTTCTTAAATTTATAAAACCGTACAACGGTAATAGAGAAACTCTAAATTCTTTTATTGTGAATTGCAATAATGCGTTTGAAATGGCCTCAGAGGTGCAAGCCCCAATCCTTTTTAAATATATTTTGAGTCAATTAGAAGGCAAAACGGAAATCGCCTGCTCCATCAAAGAGTTCACCAGCTGGGAACAGCTCAAAGAATTTTTGAAAACCCAGTTCAGCGAGCGGAAACATTACGCTCACTTGTTAATGGACCTGCAAGAAAGTAAACAGAGTCCAAATGAAAATGTCAGCCAATACTCCTTGCGGGTTGAAACCTGCCTCTCCCAACTTCTGACCGAAGTTTCATTATCCACTACTAAGAAGACGGAGGTACCAGGCAGGACAGCTGCTATGAATGACCTCGCCATGCATCATTTTATTATGGGATTACACCCCCGCATATCCAACATCGTGAGGTGCAGAGCACCTAGAAATCTCAACGAAGCAGTGAATCTAGCCGTCTCTGAAGAAAGGATTCAGCAGACTCTCTACAAAAAGACTAATTCCAGTGAACAAAAACCGACGACTCGGTTTCAGTCCAAACCAAGGCCAAATCCAGGCCCACAAGGTGCTCCTTCAACGGCCTACACACAGGGGCCGTCCAATCCCTCAGGAATAGTATGCAATTATTGTAAATTGCCAGGACACACCATAAAGGATTGTAAAAAGAGAGAATTTAACAATCGTCAACGAGACCCTAACTCCAAAGTTCCATTTACTCCATTTAAGAGGGTAAACCATGTCGAAGGAATTTCAGAAGAAGAAATAGAAGATGATGAAGAAGAAGAAGAAGAAGGCTATGACGAAGTTGACGCCATGGCCCCAAAAAACGAATAAACGTCTCGTCCAGGCATCGCACGGGACGACACCTAGAAGCCGATGCCATCCAAAATAGTGAAGCTATACAACAGGGTAGGAAGCCCCAAAAAGGAAGCTTTCACATTTCTACGCGAGAGACTATACAACAGGGTAACCAGCCCCAAAATGGAAGTCCTCGTATCTTTTTCAGTGGGACTACACAACAGGGTAACCAGCCCCAAAACGGAAGTCCTCACATCTCTGTTAATAAGACTACACATCAGGGTAACCAGCCCCAAAGAGGAAGTCTTCACGCGTCTGCACGAGAGACTATACGACAGGGTAACCAGCCCCAAAATGGACGTCCTCGTATCTCTGTCGGTGAGGCTACACATCAGGGTAACCAGCCCCAAACAGGAAGCCCTCACAAAAAGCGACCTAAATCTAATCCAATCTACGAAGTAAATATCGATACTTCAAAAAGAATATTACCTCACGTCGTGATTGACACGCAAATTTCAGATCTGCCACTTACCTTACTCGTAGACTCTGGTTCTGCAGTAAGTCTATTAAAGCAGTCATGTCTTTCAAAGAACCCAATAATTACAAAGGAAACTATCAAACTCAAAGGAATCGACCCAGGGGAAGAAACAACTTCTACCCTCGGACATTTTAACCTTAAATTTAAACCTGGCAAAAGTAAATTGATTTCCCACAAATTTCATGTTGTTAAAGAAATTAATTTACCTTACGATGGTATAATCGGTTCGGACTTCCTAACCGCCTTCAATTGTAATATCGATTACACAAATGACACTCTTAAAATTTTCAAGGATACAATGAAGCTTTACTTCTGCGATCCATTTTATATCATTCCCCCTCGTACTGAAACCGTTATAGAGTGCACTGTAAAAAACCCCGAGTTAAAGGAAGGCGTAATTATGGACCAACATTTATCGGATTTGGTATTAGTTTCAAACTGCCTGACTAGGGTAAAGGAAAATAATCGTGTCACCGTAACTGTTGCCAATATTTCAGAAAAATCAGTGAATGTTAGCACAAATTTACAGCTTAACCTCGAACCAATACACCCATGTGCTTTTCAGAACCAAGTAAAATATCCAAGAGATGTTTCTAGCCGTACTAACGATGTCATTAAACTGCTTCGAACCTCCCACTTGAATGAAGAAGAATACGAGGCACTCACGGAACTCTGCTCTAAATATTCAGACATTTTCCACCTTCCAGATGACCAACTCTCATTTACAAATGCTCTCCACCATGAGATAAAGACTAACACTGATGTCCCCGTTCACACTAAGTCGTACCGTTTTCCCGAATGCCACAAAAAGGAAGTGTCTACCCAAATCGAGAATATGCTTGAGCAAAACATAATAGAACCATCTTCATCCCCTTGGAGCTCGCCCATTTGGGTCGTCCCCAAGAAACTTGATTCTCAAGGTCAGAGAAAGTGGCGAATCGTGATTGATTACAGGAAACTCAACGATGTCACCATCGGTGAAACATACCCTATCCCGCAAATATCTGAAATTCTCGATCAGTTGGGTAGTAGTAAGTACTTTTCAACCCTAGATTTGATATCTGGATTCCATCAATTATTGATTAAACCAGAAGACGCCCCTAAAACAGCATTTTCCGTGCCTCAAGGGCACTTCCAGTTTAACAGAATGCCGTTTGGCCTCAAAAATGCCCCATCTACCTTCCAGAAATTAATGAATACATGCCTATCTGGGCTACAAGGCTCGCGATGCTTCGTCTACTTGGATGACATCGTAATCTATTCTTTTGATCTAATTAGTCACATAGAGAACCTCAAAATTGTGTTTGACAGGCTCAGGGACTTCAACCTTAAGTTGCAACCAGAGAAGTGCGAATTCCTTCGCAAAGAAGTTACCTATTTGGGACACATAATTGGTGAAGATGGGGTCAAGCCAAACCCTGAGAAAGTAAAAGCTGTTACTGATTTCCCGATTCCAAATTCGCCGAAAGACATCAAATCATTCCTGGGGTTAGTATCATACTATCGACGTTTTATCCCAGACTTTTCAAAACACGCCAAATCACTTACAGGCCTTCTTAAAAAAGACGTCCCTTTTGATTGGAAAAATGAACAACAGCTCTCATTCGAAACACTAAAAAACAAACTCGTTACTGCCCCAGTTCTTGCTTACCCAGATTTCACAAAACCATTTCTCTTAACATGCGACGCATCTAGCTATGCCATATCAGCTATCCTATCCCAGGGTCCCGTAGGTCAGGATCGCCCCATAGCTTATGCATCTCGCACATTAAATAAAGCAGAAAATAATTACAGCGTAACGGAAAAGGAATGCCTGGCGATTGTCTTTGGTACAAAAACCTTCCGACCCTACCTATACGGCAATCGTTTTAAAATTATAACAGACCACAAACCCCTTCAGTGGCTCTTTAACTGCAAAGACCCCGGTTCCCGCCTTGTACGGTGGCGCCTCAAGCTAGAGGAATTCGAATATGATATTGAGTACAAGAAGGGGAAAATAAATTCCAACGCCGATGCTTTATCACGTTTCCCTGTTAACCCTGTTCAAGAAGATACTGACCAACCAAAAGAGAGTAATCCCAATATTCAATTAGACGTCCCGAATACTACCAATAATGAGCTTGGCGAACAACCTCAGGAAGTTCCTCTGTTTAGTCCCCTGACACTGGAAGATCTTGATATCCATCTCCCTTCCAGCATAGGTACAAATAGCAACGACATCCCGTCAGTCGACCTCCTCGACAATGACAACATTGTATTACCAGATGATCTTAGTCCTCAACAAGAGATCGCTCCCGATCACGCTCGTGATCCTATCCCAGATCTATCAACATCTCCACAGCCCTCAACATCTTACCAGATACCTGCTGACCTCCTGGTAGACGATTTACACCCCGACTCAAACCTAGAAGAGGCTAGATCCCCGCAACCTTCGACGTCCTATCAAACGCCCGCCGACCCGTTACCGCAAGATCCATTAAGGCCCGGTTTCCCAAACGAAAGTTACTCTCAATTCCTTAAATCCGTTGCATCCAAAGACTTTACCACAAATGCTGTCGTCCGAGAGCATAATCTTAACATCTCCAAAACACCCAGTAAGATTGTCGTAATTCCTGCCTCCATGGACCTCGACGAATCTAACCATGCCGCTCATGATGCCTTATCTAGTTTTTCCGAATCAAATGAAATATATGCTCAGGAAAAAAACCTATATTCTTTCACTTCGTTTGTAAACAACAATAAAAAATACATAATTTTGTTCACGAAGGTACATCACTTTGACAGCCATACATATGAAGATATTTATAAAACGCTACGGAACCTAAGAAATGAACTCACGAACGCGCTTAACCCAGACGTTACAGAGATCGCCATAACTGATTTCAAGAATCCCTTCGATAAGTTGCAGTATATAAAAATTTACAACATGTTCTTATTCTTGTTCAACAATACTGGTATTACAATAAATATATATAAAAACACCATAATTTACCCTACACTAGCTGAAATACCCAAAATTTTGAAAGAAAACCACGACATCCCTATAGCTGGACACTTGGGATCAGACCGGATGTTAAAACGCATTCAAGAAGCTTATTACTGGAAAAATATGCGCTCCGATGTAGAACACTACGTCAAGTCCTGTACCCAGTGCCAAACTAATAAGGCTCTTAGAAGATGCAATCGGGCACCAATGCAAATTACCACGACCTCCACCACCCCATTCCAAAGAGTGGCACTTGACATCGTTGGACCCTTACCGGAATCAGGTACAGCAAAATTAAAATATATTATGACCCTGCAAGATGATCTCACAAAGTTCTCCATAGCTTACCCTATACGCACCGTTTCCGCTGAAGAAACTACTGATTGTCTTGTCCACTTCATATCGCTGTTTGGAATACCTAAAACAATTCTCACAGACCAGGGTACCAATTTTACAGCCGATCTCTTCAAGAAGACGTGTTCATTCCTGAAAATAAAACAGCTTTGGTCTTCTCCTTACCACCCTCAGACGCAAGGAGCCCTCGAGCGGAGTCATTCTACCCTCAAGGAGTACCTAAAATCATATGTTAATGACAATCAAGACAATTGGCCCCGATATGTGTACACTGCCATGCTGACTTATAATACAGCCGTGCACTGCACTACAAACTTTACACCCTATGAATTGTTGTTCGGTAACAAACCATACATACCTAATTCAATTTTCGACATATCTTCTGATGTTACTTACCCTGACTATGTCCGCATCCTGCAACAAAGGTTAAATTTCTCTCGCGAAAAGGCTTTAGAAAACATACTTAAGTCCAAAGGAATATCCAAAACCTATTATGACAGGAGAAGTGCGCCAAAAACCTATAAAGTAGGCGAGTATGTTTACATTAAAAATCATTTGCGACTACGCAAAGCGCTCTCGCCAGTATGGAAGGGCCCTTATAAAGTAGTTAAGATACACGGAGGTAACACTCTGTCTGTTCTTATCAACGGACGCCATGTACGTCATCACTACGACGAAGTGAAACACGCAGAGGTCTCGAACCCTGAAACATAGAATTAATCGTTAATAATACAAATTGCATTAGGATTAGTTAGAATAGGGATACACGTGCATATATAAATATAGTTAAATATAATTATAATATACGCATAAATTTAAACATATATAAACATTAATATAAATATAAATTATGTTTAAAACAGGTTGGGCGCAACCGAAGTTAATCTGGAATACATTCAACCAATCTCGTCGGGTTCTGGCGTTTACTTTGATTACTTAGGGAACCTTAGAATTAGAAATAGTTATCTCAACGTTATATTGCCTATTGATATTTCTCACATCAGACCTCATCTAGATAATATAAATTCTGCATTAGGTACTGTAAGATAATTATGCAAAAAATCTCAAGCATTCAACGACATAAATTGCCATAATATCCTAGCACCTTTGACAGCCCAATATCACGACATTTTAGGACAATCAGATTCCGTTTCCCACTTGGTGGACAATCGTTCAAAACGTGGAGCATGGATAGGTGGGCTAGGAACAGTTATTAAAACGATTTTTGGTAATCTAGATGAAAATGATGGCATCAAGTTCAATGAGGCCATAATATCAATACAAAATAACGAGGATAAATTAGCTTCATACATGAAAGAGAACATTTTGATAACAAAATCAGTAATTTCAAACTATAATAAAACTTTACACAAAATTCAAATGAATGAAGCTAGTTTAACTGAAGCTATCGACAAGCTCTCTACTGACTTAAGTAATTTGACCGTGATTACCAACGAACTCCAATTGCAGTCTGAATTCAATTTTATATTTAACAGTCTAGAAACCTCAATATTAACTTTGTCCTTTCAATTAGAAGACATAATCAGCGCTATCACGCTCTGTAGTCAAAACATCCTGCATCCCGCGGTAATAACACCGGCGCGCCTGCACCATGAGCTTGCCGATAACTATAGGCACCTGCCTAACAATTTAGTAATGCCTATAAGTTTAGATTTAAATAACATACATATTATTTTAAGATTATCTAAGGTTTTATGTTATTTTTCTAACAGCAAGATCGTTTTTGTTTTGCAAATCCCTTTAGTTTCAACTAAAGAATTTATTTTGTACCATAGCATAGGTCTGCCGGTACCCCACGATGTAAACAAACCTAATAGTTTTAGTGTTATTGTACCCGGAACAAAATATATAGCAATGACCAAGGACAAATCCCATTACTGTAACCTTCATGACTTAGAAGTGTGTGATTTAGTGATCTCCGCTAGTTATATCTGTGACGTCACAAATATCTACACCTCAGACGTGAAACCCAGCTGTGAAAGTGAACTCTTAACAAAAGTGATTAGTGGCATCCCGGATCATTGTGAAACTAAATTCATTTTCGGACATTTAGATATTTGGCATTACCTATCCAACAACAGATGGATTTTTGTTCAATCCGAAACATCTAAATTATCGATAGATTGTGTAAACACTAATTTGTTTGAATCAAACATACTGGGAGTAGGAATTGTATCCATACCCAGACATTGTAAAGGTTATTGTACAACAACAACACTTGTACCTAAGTATTACGACATATTGAATATTACGTCACCCCTAAAAATATTTGAATTTAATCTAATAAATGACACTTGTTGTAATTTTGATAAGTTTAGAAATATTGTAAGTGATGTGTCTCCTACTAAATTGCAAAACATAGATTTGGATAACATGAATTCAGAAAATGATCGTCTCTCGAAAATTCTCATTAACATAGAGAAATTAACAGAAGAACCGCATATTATAAGGTATGGGACACATTACTCAATTTTAACAATTTGTATCATTGTAATTATTCTTTGTTATCTTACATATAGAGTATATCATTGTGTAATTTCACGCCAACCTGGGAGTCGCCCGAGTGGTAAAAGTTATATTTTTAACCCCAAATCAGAAGAACTTGTAACTACAGAAACCCCAAAGGCACAGCCACAATCTAGTAATACTAGTAATTCTGATAAGCAAATAGCTCCCCCCTCTATAAGGATTATTAAATAAATAAATGTAAATAAAATAAAAATTAAAAATTAAGTAAAATAAATAAATAAAATTAAGTAAAATAAATAAATAAAATTAAGTAAAATAAATAAATAAAATAAAGTAAAATATATACACACATAAAACCTCGTGATTTTAACCACGAAGTTTATTCTTTAGGGGGAGGTGTTATACCCGGACTATGTATGGGGATGAGCCAAGTCATCCCTTTAATTGATTACCATATGTTTATCTTTGTGTTGGGTCATTTCCATGCATCACTCGGGGAGTCTGTCGCTAGTCGCCGCACCGAACGGCCGCTCCCGGGTCCCGTCTTTTTAATTGTTTTTAATTAATCCAGTGTAAAATCGTGTATTCCTATTTTAGGATTAAACAAACCTTTTTTTAAAAAGTGTTTCCTTTGGGACCCGATAACAGTACGTTACTTGCATGTATTCCGAACTGCATTCGTCAGCTACTTGTTGAGCCATTTTCAAAGTGAGGTGTACTACGGAATTATCTGTAGGAGATGCATTGATAGGCGTCAAATACGATACTTTCTGCAAAGCAGAGGTGGCTTCAGTTATGAGGCTATTAAACCCAGTCCACATAGGGGTATCGGGAATGTCCAGTGTGTGTGAAAAAAGCCAAGCAATATTAAGGTTCCTCCACGTCTGAAAAACTTCAGGTTTGATTGAGATTTGACCGATACTGGGAGTTGAGAAGTAGGAATCGATTTTTGGTTTTTTCGTGTAAGGCACGATTTCGTTGACGATAGCGTCGAAACATCTTCTTCTTTTTCGACGTCGCGGTGTTTCATCTGTAGAAGCGGCTGCAGTATCATCACTTTGTACAGAAGCGTCGGTTGGAGCGGTAAAATTTGCGTCACTAGGTATATTTTGGTAAATTATCCCGACAGTGTCGTGGAGAGTGTCTTTACCAGTGAGAGTATCGACGAACCGATCGAAGTTATCGAACGCGACTCCAGTACACAAATTATCGCCGAGAATTATGTCTTCGGGACATAATTTGTTCTGTTGCGTTGATGTGAATGTCAGCTCAGTCTCTAACTCTTCGATGACATTGTAGCTACAGCAGTGACCGTATTTGTTGACAAGGTCGACAATTTTCCTGCTGCTCGAGAGACTCTTTAACGCCATTCCCAGAGTGACATGTTTCGAGGTTTTGATATTGCCGTTCGTAGCTGCATAAATAATGTCCTGACCGAGGGAAAACATTTTTAAGTCGCGCGAGGATTTCTTTAATTCATGACGAGATTGACTTACGCCTTTACTATCACCGCAAATGATACACTGCAAGAGATACGATAGCAACGGTGGCACAGAATCGCATTCACCTCGGATGAGATCTTGCCCCGTTATATCCTCCGGTAATTTTGTCTTGTCCGCGTTAATTATCTCTCGTCTGATTATCTGCCCGATGTTGTATATCGCTTGTCTCGTTTCGATGTTTTTGAAAAATTCTTGATTGCTGACGATGTGACCAGCGTATGGAGCAATATACTTTTTGTTGTCCGAGAAAATGATTTTTATTTCAGTGTTGAACGTTACCAATAACTTCTTTTCTAAATGACGCGACGAAAAAAAATCCGGTTTTTCGACGTTGGAGACGTTGTCAAACTGTTCGTGCAGGAACTCGATGTACTTCTCTGAGATGAAATTATAAAAGAGACATTCATTGTTCTCAACAACGTGTTCGCGAATAAGTATGCAAATTTTGTCGTACGCGTCAGTATGACATTGTCGTTTTTTGTGCCAAGTTTTTTCGTTTTTTTTTCTCGAGATCATTCTTACAGTGCCATTCAAACTTTGTTTTGCAATGTTTGTGATAGAAGCTGTTATCATCTTTGAGAGTTTCGATTTTACGCAGCATCTCGATGTTGTTGTACTCTGTGGACACGGCCTTAATAAATTCGATGAAAGTGTTGGTCGCTTTTATCAAACATACCGCGCGTCTTTTCACGTATATCCTGTATTTACCGCAAATAATACAGCTGTGTGTATTTTCATCGGCAGTCGAATCATCAGTTGCCGTATTGTCAGCAACATCAGTTACCGCACTGTCATCAGGTACCGTATTGCCGACAGCTACCGTACTGTCGTCCGCTAACGCACTGTCGTCCGCTAACGAACTGTCGTCCGCTGTCGTACTCTCGTCCGCTCCTCGATCACCTTTAGGTTCTTCACTGTAATGTGACAAATTCGAAATTGGGATGTTTAATTTAATTATCGGATTTCGTTCTTACAATTATATTTTAATTCCCATTTATTTAGACACGCAAGGAAAAAAAAATCTATAAAGAACAAGAAGAAATTATATACAAAAGTCCAGAAGTACAGAAAAATTTAGAAAATAAATATTAAGTGTACGTATACAATTTTTTGAATATCCATTCTGATAATTGGTTCGTTCGTTTGAATTTGTGAGCATTTGGATAAACAAAATTTAAGAAGGGGGAGGGGATAAGGGTAATGCACTATAAAAGAAGCATATTTTCAATACTTTTTGTTGACGACACAGTTCATATATATTTATTTGAATGATTAGTATAAAATAAAAGGACATTTGAAGACTATTGTGTGATTTTCATTAACAATTGTGCAGAAATGATTCAATGACAGCCAATCTCTCAGACGCCGCAAAAAAAGTTACATTGCGGTGAACTGTGTCACTCATTACTGGATGATCTGGGGAAAAAAAATCTAAAAGTTTGTATTAGTCAATAAGTTTATTGAGATAACGCTGTCGAGTTTTATTTTTTTTTGAATTATTTAAACTTTTAGTCACAATTGTTAGTCCATTTTTATTCGCAGTTCAGTTCAAATTTTTTATTTCGAAAATTGGAACCTTCATTATTGTAAAACAAGTGCGAGTCGGACTCGCGCACCGAGGGTTCCGTACAAACCTGCAAGGTTTACAAAGTTCGTTCATTACGACAATCAAGTCATAACTATGGTATTTTTATTGCAAAATGAAATTCATAACATTACAATGGGGAAAGATGGAGGAGCATAAATTTAAGACAAAGATCTCTTTATCGTTTAAATAATCCTTTATTTTATATTAACACATATCATTTATCTATAATATAACTGAAACACTTATACTAGCCTTGCAGCAGACTTGCGAAAGTTCTTTTATTAAAGTTATTTATTTACTAAGTTTTTTAGTCACTATTTAGAAATCTGGTTCAAAAATATTAATTAAGTATTAAATTTGAACCAGACCTGTAAATGGTGACTGAAAAAGTTATGAATAGTACCACATTGAACATTGAAGTTCGAAAAAACGTTATCAATAGTTGTACAACTTCGTGTAGTGCTACTGTTTATTAACGGAAACATGTTTATGGATGAAAAATATGTGGAAATTCCATTTTGGGGATTCATTCTAAAATCTATATTGAAGTCTCCCACAACAATCAGACGAGAAGATGAAGTGTACATATTGAGGTTGCTGCCGAATATTGTTGTATTTATACATTCTATTGCAACATTAATTTGACATTGTGGTGACCTATATACAGTTATCACTCTGATATTAAACATTTCAAAATGCAAGCATTCACAATGGCCGTTTGCAGCGCCTGGGTTATTTAAATAATATCTTTTACATGATCCATCTGTCACGGCATCCTTAAGATTGCGACGTACATACGCGATAGATCCCCAACCTGGATTTGCATTAGATACAGCTGGACCATCTACTCTGCACACCTCATAAAAACCATCAAGTTCAAAAGTGTCTCTACGACATCCCCAGGTTTCAACAAACAATGCTGCATGGGAGGAATGAATAATAGGATCTATGATGACGTCTGAAAAATGTTTGCGCAATGATTGCACGTTATGAAATACAATTTGAACTGCATTATCTTCAGGTGTTTGCAAAAATTTAAAATATGGTACCAATTTGTTTTGTTCTAGTCTTTTCATTTCTATACTTACAGCACTCGATTCTGATATTTCAGAGGGAGGTTTAAATGTACCTGAATTCACGACTAAAAACAGTCCAAACGATGACATTGCTCTAGAACAAGCTACATACAGCATCGATCTTTTTACATTTTTAGAAATATGGACCACAACTTTTTCTAAGGTGGCACCTTGCGACTTGTGAATTGTAATACCTTCTGCTGGTACTATTGGAAACTGAGTACGCTGCACTACAAGATTTGAAGATTTCCACCTTTTCACAGTATAAGTGACGGCATCTAATGGCGTCCAATTCGAATTGAGATATTGACGATGTTTTCGAGAAGTTACTTGACATTTACTTCTTGTAGCTATTCCCGTACTTTTATCGAACAGAACCCAAATACGTAAAGGCCGCTTTTCACTTGTCTTCTTGTGTCGACCGTAATCTATAGCCTTCAATATTCCGGTAGTACCATTCACAAGGCCATCTGTAGTGTCAATATTCACAGTTACCATATAACGTGCACCTACTCGTAAAAACAAATTCTTAGGAAGACCGTAGGTCTGCATTGTAGGTAGAGTATTTACAGATTGCAAGGCTTTTCTAGCAGCTTGCGGATTTGGTGCTCCAGAAACCACATCAAGTGCTTTAACCGAGTACCCTTCAGTGTTCATTCGAGACAATACTTGATTATTGTATTTGTCGACTTCATTGTTGGTCGCAAATAAGTGTATCGCTCCATGTGCCTCAATAGGTAAAGTATTAATACTGTAACATCTAGAATTAATTAACTCTATATCCATAGAAGTCATCCGACCGACAGCCATATTGTTTAAGGCTATTGCGAATGCCAGATCATCTCTTTGCCGCATTATTTCAGTCATCATAAAGAGACGGAATGGTTCCCACAACGGAGCACCAGCAAGGGGTGCCAATGGATTTCGACTACTGTTTGGCTGAAAAACCCAGTTGTCTCCTACCGGTGGTAACTGATTGAAGTCCCCGACGCTTATAATAGACATACCAGCAAATGGCGTATCTGTGTGAAATATTTGCTGCAATCTCCTATTAATTTGGTTCAGAGTTCTACTACCTAACATAGATATTTCATCCAAAATAATTAATCTTACTTTTGCAAGTTTGCATGCTAAGGTGTTCGCGATACTTGCTGATAATTCGGGCATTGTTTGACCACATTGGGATACTGGAAGTCCAAACGTACTGTGAACAGTTTGACCACCGATTCCAAAAGCAGCTTTTCCCGTGTATGCACAAAGTAAAATTCTAGCATCATCAGGATTTATACCCGGAACTCTATTGAACATAAGCATTAAATATTGATACAAACCCTTAATTAACAAACTTTTGCCCACGCCGGCTCCACCACTAACAAAATAATAAAAAGGTGGTGGTGATTCTTGAGTGAAAATATGTCCTACATGTAAAACAAAATGTCTTTGATCACAATTAAATATTCTAACTAAACGCAATACATCATCTTCACACAAAACTGCTGGTTGGGCAATCGCTCCTCCTACTAAATCTGATTGATTTCCTTGTAACTGTAGACAATGATCTGGATCACCTTCTTGTGTCTCTAATTCATAATCATCTAAAGGACGAGCTTTTTCTTTCACTGCACTATCCTCATCCTCTTCATCTTTATCTACATTACGAATTGCATCCAACAATGCCTCAAACTCATCTGGCGAGCGATTAAATTGAAGACTTTCTGAACGGATTTCATCACTAAGTTCAATAAATTTCTGTTCGAGGTTTATAACGTCATTGACTAATTCACTAATTTCATCCCTCCAGTTTGTGTATAACATTAGCTGCTCCCTGTAGAAATTGTCGGGATCTTGAGCTCTATTATATCTTCGGAAACGTATGACCCTGGGTTTCCTTCTTTTTCGCACGTATCCATCGTTATTTAACAACTCAATCCAATTTCCTATACACTCATGGTCAGTGTTTTCACCTTCATGTGTACGTGAGATTTTAGTTGAAAAAGTATAATACGCAGCAAAATAAGCTAAACTCATTGTATCAAACGTTTGATCACGTGGCCGATTTTTATAATGATCCAGTAAATTTTTTTTAAATATGTCTGTGGACGATGGATCCAAGGACTGCAAATCTATGAAAGATTTCAAAATACCCACTCGTTCATTGGGGTGTCCTGTGTTTATGTAACATCGCTCTCAGAGGCTTGTGACATCGGAAGTCCCGCCAGACAGTAAATTGCCTCTTGGGCTGAAATTTCCGAAGAATTTAAAAATACTTTTGATATTGCGCGTAGAGAGTCTCTTATGCTACTGTTGCCATTTTTGGCCTCTTCGACCGCCGCTCTTAGTAAATTTGACATGCCTCGATCAGCTTTGTTAATATAATCGACAATATAAACGGAACAGGCAAATGGATCTAGTATAAATTGGCAATCCATATTAGCTCGCTGTAATTCCAATACCTTTTTACAAAATGGATTAACCGTGACGTCTTTTGGTCGTCTCTGTAGATATATTTTGGGCCGTTTAAGTGTTGATCTAACTGCCCATATGTATTTTTCGATATTTAATTCTGTCGATGCTAAGTACTCATCAAATGTTAAATGTGGCGGAATATTCACCAAGTCGTCCTTTAACTTTTTAGATACTTCTTTCCATTCTTTTAGGCTTGGATTATCTTCTTCCAGAGGTGTCAGAAGACGTGTCTTATCCATTGGAAAAAAAGGTATTCCAAACCTATAAGGACGACTTGGCTTGGGATGACATGAATGTGTGTGTTTGTGAGTTTGTATCTTAACTAAGTCTTCATCTAAATCTTCACTATTGCAGGATATGATTTGGTCAACAAACATTATAACCTTTTCAGTTGATGATTGATCTCCAGGAATGAAGATAGGCGCATCTTCTATCCACAACATCATATGGGCATGAGGAGAACCTCTGTTTTGGAATTCTATTCGATGGTATTGATGGTTTATTTTAAGTTTACCAAAAGGCCCAACGGGAGACAGCCATGTTTTTTTTAGTTCTTTATAACGTGTTTCAAAAAAAGTAGCGCATATAAATGGGTCGGACTGAATGAGTCGCACTTTTTCTGCGTATGGAATATTTTGTGATTCCTCAAGCGACACTTCCTCTTTGTCAACTGTGCTTTTAAGCTGTTTTATTAAATGAGGCCATTGCGTTTCAGCTGCTGATATCGTCATAAACAATGTTGGGACACCGAACTGCCGAATCATTGCTAACAATTTTTTCTTTTCTTCTTCCCAGTGTGCTGGGGAATTTCTCACACTACTAAGAATTCTATATCCATCGTCATGCTGAATGAGGTTCTGTAAGTAGTCGTCATTAAGAAGGTTGTTTACTAAAATAGGAGCGCCGTTGACGGTTTTCTTTCGAAGACAAGTAGCTATGTGTCCACCTATTTGGGTCATCTGTTGTTTCTTTAATAAAGTAAACAAATAATCTGGCCGCATAGCCCTTCTATCATGCCGAGTTATTTCGGATTTCATTATGTCAGAAGAACTTAGTTTTATTTTAAACTGCCTTTTAATTCCACCGTGAATCTTAATGAAAGCTAATTCTTCAAGAAAGTCGTCATACAGTAGTGATAGCGGGTACTTACCCTCACCGGGTGCCATTGTTATGACGACATCCTGCTCATTATCAAGTAAAGTTTCAGCATTACCGAGATTTACTGGTTCATCTATTAACTCACCAAGTTCACATGTGCATTCATTGTTATCTATACGATCATTATCACCATCAACTTCGTCGTCGTATGCCCAGTTATCATCATATGTAATATTTAATTCTTTAAATAATTCTGTTTGGACTAAATATTTTGCTGCTTCTCTCACTATTGCAGGACGAATACGCTCCTGACGACCGTGTTTGTAGCACATTTTTCGCTTCAAAACAAGTGTTATGATATGACTATCAGATGCATGCCGTGGTAACGCTGAGACCATAGTGTTAACATCGACTGGAACGTTGACTACATTCCCTACCAATCCATGTTGATAACCGAGACCTTGACCTCGCCTGACTATTTTAAGGAATATATGTCGTGGTGATACAATACGTTCCTCAAGTGGAGTAAGTTGTTGCAGAACATCTGGAATTACAGGATAAGTTAAACCATTGTACATGGCAAGCCTTGGTATTTTGCCTTCTTTTAGATATTTTTGACACGTGTAACAAAATGAACCACTGCCACCAGATGTATTGATTTGAAATAAATCATTTAGGTTTTGATTTGAAAATGTTTTAGGCAACTGATCTTTTCTCATGACTCTAAGCGAATTTTTGTGCCACAAACGACCGCAACAGGAACAGATATTCGTGTGACCATCTGCGATATTATCAAAAAAAATTTGACGTACGGCCATCCAATCACGTAGATAAGTATTTTTTCTAAAATTACGCGTCTCTTTCTCACGTTCAACATAATCTGAATCCTGCCTATTTAATTGATGTTCAATTGTGTTATGACTTTGCTCTTCATCTCTGTATACAGGATCCTCTCGTAACACACGATGAGCAGTCGTGTCACGAGCTTGTTCATTTTCTCTGTATACAGGGTCCTCTCGTAACACACGATGAGCAGTCGTGTTACGAGCTTGTTCATTTTGTCTGTATACAGGGTCCTCTCGTAACACACGATGAGCAGTCGTGTTACGAACTTGTTCATTTTCTTTGTATACAGGGTTCTCTCGTAACACACGATGAGCAGCCGTGTTACGAGCTTGTTCATTTTCTCTGTATACAGGGTCCTCGCGGAACACACCATGAGCTAGCATGTTACGAGCACGTACATTATCACGTTTCCGTGTAGATTCCTGTGACCTTTGTAATCTCTTTGACAGTCTGTTTCTTATTCTCTCCTTAATTTTAACGTCTTCTTTATTTCTCGATTCACGTTTTTTCTCTTTATTATATTTTTTAAGGTCTTCTGACGATTTTCGTTTCCGAGGAATAGATAGAATTTTTTGAGAAAGTGTATCACCAGACTTATCAGCTACTAAAGACGCAGAGTTTTTAGTAGTATACGTCATGGATATTGGCGTAGGTGACTTAGGTGTATAGGTCATGGAGTATACTGAGGTATCAGGGATTACGAGTTCGGTATTGACCTGAAGATGCTGACCTTGAGATTCCTCGAGGTCCGTCGCCGTACGATATGCCACAGCTGGCCTATTAATTTTAGGATGAGTTTGCTTGTATTTCTGTTTAGCTTCAAGTACTTGTTCTGAGCGGGTTTTTTTAGACTTTTTTGGACGACCACCTTTATTACGTCTTGGACGACCAACCTTTGAATCTTGCGTTTTATTTACCAAACTTTCCTGCGTATTATCGTATGTATTATTTAGTAATTCTTCGGACCCGATTGGCGAACAAAAATCATAATGACCCGATGATAAATTACCCGAAAAAAGTAAACGCTTTATTGCATATCCTTCTCTGCCAAACACACCCCTCAGAATACCCGTATTACGTTCATACACTTCGAACCTCGCTGGATACAAAAATCCTGCTGCCTTCACCTCAGCAGTACCGCCATAACTGGAGGATTGGAGCATCGTAGCTTTGTACTCTTGTCGTGAAGAGAAAGGATCTCCCCGGGCATTGCTTGTATACAAATTAAACTCGTTCCAGTTGTCATAAATATAATTAACTATTGTAGTTCTTAGTAATTGTGTTTGATCAAAATTAGTGGAATTGTAAATAGAAAACGCTATTGCATGAAATAAACAACTTCCATCGGGAGGCATAGGTATTATACTATGTAAAATAGTATTTTCGTTGACGATTAATGCAACTGTAGCCATAATTATATCTTTACAAAGTTTTGCAATTGGAAAACAAAGCACAAACAAACAAAATCGACGAGAAATTGTCGCAAATTTTACTTATTTCGGAACGCGTGCGAACAGCATGCGGGCGCTCGTGCGAATGGCGCACGGCTGCCGCTCGCTGTGTGACGATACCCCTTCTCTTGGCCAGTCGCCTGCCCCCGCGCCCGCGGGCCAGTGCGAGCGCGTTCATGCCCCGCCCCGCGCCCCGCGTGCCTCCCGTGCCACCAGCGTCCCATCAAACTTCGCCAGTAGAAACAATACAAGCAAGCTGTCTGATAATAACCAACAATAAGAAATATAATAATGTCATTGAATTTAATTATAAGTATAACACTTTAAGCAGTTAGGACGCATTTAGATTATACAGCTACATTCACCAAAACATCGGGATTGAATGACGATGAGTGAGGTCGTCTTTGCCGTTTGAAAAATGTTGCCCTCCCCATACATAGTATAAAAACTCGCGGTCATTGCTGTAACTACAATTATGTTTACAATCACAATTTTTTTGGTGGTATAACTACTTAAAATTTTAAGCTTTTCGGAATTTTTCTGTTACCTGTGCTGTAAGCTATTGCTTCTTACCAAATTTCGAGATTCTATGTCAACGGGAAGTGGTCTTTAGGTTTTAATTCCCTTGCGTGTAGTTGCGAGTTTCAAAATATGCGGTATCAATGGTTGTACTTTTGCGTTTTGCGTTTTTGCGTTGACTTAGAATTTTTTTTTTTCACGGGTTAAAGGCAATTAGATCTAAGTATTTGATATGAATTTCAACTTGATAGCTCTACGCGTTCATGAGGAAAAAAGTAATAAGTTTATATTTATTAAAAAATATATATTTTGTAATGTAACTAAAAATTTAAGGTTTTCGGAATTTTTCCTTTATGTGTGCTATAAAACGTTGCTTCATGCCAAATTTCAAGATTCTAGGTCGACTGGAAGTACCCTTTAGGTTTTGATTCCCTTGCGAGTACTTGCGAGTTTCAAAATATGCAGCTTAAATTGCTGTTTCTTTTGATTGCGTTGACATAGAAGTTTGATTTTGTTACAGCTTAAAGGTATTATAGACCTGAGTATTTGGTATGAATTTCAATTTAATACCTCTACGCGTTTATGAGGAAATGGGTAGTAAGGTTAAAATTATTAAAAAAATATATATTATGTGATGTAACTAAAAATTTATGGTTTTCGTAATTTTTCCTTTATCTATGCTATAAGACGTTGCTTCGTACCAAATTTCAAGATTCTGAGTTCACGGGAAGCACCCTGTAGGTTTTGATTCCCTTGCAAGTGTCGAAAATTTGCGGCATAAACGGCTGTATCTTTTGATTGCGTTGGCTTAGAAGTTTGATTTTTTCACAGCTTCAAGGGACAGTAGACCTGAGTAATTGATATAAATTTCAGCTTCATACCTCCACGCGTTCCTGAGAAAAAGGGTCTTGACAGACGGACGGACGGACGGACAGACGGACAACAAAGTGATCCTATAAGGGTTCCGTTTTTTCCTTTTGAGGTACGGAACCCTAATGAATTAAAATAATAAAAAATAATTTTAAAAAATCGACAGCATTACCTCGAGAAACTTATAAAGTAATAGAATCTTCTTGCAATTTTTTTTCGGATGATCCGGTGACTAGTTATGCTGTACACCGCAATTTCTTTGAGGTGTCTGCAAAGATGTACAGTAAGTGGCTCATTTTCTGTATATTTCTTCATAAAAATATTACAAAATGTGATTAAAATGTCCTTTTACTACATACTTTTTACATAAATAAATATATATTAAACTGTGTCGCCAAAAAAATATCGTAAACATGCTTCTTTTCATAACGATATAGCCTTTACCAAGTTGTTATTACTACCAGAGAAAATGAGAATTGATAAAGTACTGTTACAGAATAGAAGCGGGAGACTTTTTCGAGTATACGGAATATTAAATATGCTCCAAAATAAATATTATCGTGAAAATAAAATCAACTTAATTTAAAATAACAAATAAGATGCAATTTCTTGGCGATTGTTGGCTTGTGTACGATGCGGGCACACAAATGTGCGAGGCTCACCGATACAGCGACCACGTGGTGTACGACGCACTTTATACCAACGCTCCTCAAAGATATATTGCATATATATTTCATTCTTACCTCGCTCTGGATGTCGATGCACCGTCATCAAAAACATTACTGACGACATTGTCGTGAGAAATATTTGAATCCTTCGGAATCCTCACAGCCGTGAAATTTTTGTAGCACGCCGAATGGTATCCTATGTCCGTGTCGATACCACGTGGCAATTCGATTTCGGAGTAAATCGATTTCCTGCTTACTCTCTGTTTTTTACTCCGATATTCGGCCACTTCTTTGCACTTTTTCAGCGTCTCTTCGGTAAATTTTTTCACTTTCTCAATCGTTGTTTCTTTACAAAACACACAACTCAGGTCCGACATTTTACACCACCACAACCGCACAACGTATGACAACTAAGTGAGCATCGTTCCAACGTTTGGAGCAGCTGGCGAGTGAGCTGTATAATAGTAAGAAAGGGGCAGGAGCGTAACAAGCGCTGAGGCTGTTGAAATTAAATACTGATTGATTTGATAGTTTTGGTTTTATTTAAAGCACACTTGAGTAACTTTTACAAAAGAAATAAGTAATGACATCTGTCATCTGTCAAAGTACATATAATAGACAAGGGAGATTCTTGAATATCTATGAAGGCTGTAAATTTAAAAAAACATTTAACAGAGGCGCCGGCCAGGCGACTCCGCAACGTTATTTTCGTTTTTATGATGCTACACTTAAAGTGTCTGAAAACAGGTTTTTGGTAATCATGGCAGCAATACGAAAAGTTGAAAAAAAAAATTATCCGTATTGCTATGATACAGGTCGGCTAAATTTGTTGACATTTTCAAAAATGCGCTCAGGCTATATGCTACGCGCAAAATGTCTGAAAACAAACTTTTTCGTAATACAATTATAAAATCTATGTACATTTTCACTATCAGACGTATTGCTATAATACCGACTGCCTTTTTTTTTTGACACAGCAGAAATGGCCTCCCACGCATTTGCTACACTTTTGACCGTTACTACACACCTAGTCGGGTTCAGAATCATACAATCTAACGATTTTATAGGGTTTTTGCCGTATTGCTATGAGACATGGTTTTGGTCGTGGGCTCTCGTACTATTATACAGAGTGCAAGCAACACAGTGTGTGACAGCTGATAGTTATCAAGAGTGGTTACATGATCAGTAGCAGGCATTAAGTTGTATTATAGTCTTTGTATTGTTATATTGTCTATGGTTGGTCCCCACCAGTGTTGCCAGTGACAGATAGTCAAATGTAACATCAGACATCTTCAAAAGTAACATTTTCACGATAAAAGTAACATTATCTTATTTAATGTGGAAAACGACACTTATACTGTAATATGGCACTTTATTACACGAAAACTAAAAAGTATTCTGTCCCATTAGTTTAACTTCGAAAGAATCGTTGACTGGTGATGCTGGAAAAGAAAAACATACAATTAATAATGTGTCAGTAATATACCAACCAATTTAGTAATGTCTATCAATAGCTACAACTTACTTTATTATTAATCAATTTATTAAAAAATCGCTATCATAACCTATAAATTAAGATATGCAGGGTAGCTAATTTGAACTGGAACCTGGGGAAAAGCGTTAATATTAGCATCGCAGTCATAAAAAATTGTCACTTAAAACTTTGTGAGATTAAAGGATATTGTGCGATTAGTACCTTCACCACTCTTGCTATATTTTATTTTTGCATGCATCATTCCTTTTGAAGGCTCAAATTTAGTGGCATTTTCAATGTTTGCTTTAGTAGTCATCAAAATAGAAATGGTCTCAGTGTTTAGCTTGTTTCTGTTTTCACATTTGATCAATTTCAGTTGACTAAAAATTCGTTCGACGGCATGCATTCGAAAAAGGCAACACAAGTAAAAGCCCAATAACCTTTTTTAAATTTTGAAACATTGGAGAACCAGACAAATCTTTCAATTTTAAAATTTTTCTCCAATATTTCTCAACGTTTTGAGACAAATCTAATTCATCATGGTCAAGGAAAGCATGCTTTTTCCATTCCTTTTCTAGCTCCACGTCATCAACATCATCTTTTATATTTGGGAATCTGATCATCACGCTAGATAAATCTTTTATTTCAAATTTTTGAGCTATGCTTGGTTCAATGATTTCTATAATGCCGTATAGTGGGTCAGAAAAATCGTAACGTTGTGTAATTTGTTTTGTTGCCTCTATGTAAAACATTAAACACGTTCTTTTGAAGTCAGTGATTACGGTTCTGGGTTCAGGAATTTCTTTTGATAATTCTTCAATTGATAATTGTGCAGCTACCTCAAGATATATTTTCTCAAGGGGCAAAAAAAATCTTGGATACGCGTATTCTATTTGGTACGCATCGGTAGTTTTGCAGTAGTTGAAATTAATGTAGTTGCTTGCTATTGTTTTTATTAATTTGTGAATCTCAGGTGTTAATTGGTGGAGTAATGGTTTGTCAGACTGGAAAAGGCGGTAGAAATCGTTAAATAGGTCTAGGACGTACGACATAAATTCTAGGTAGACTTTTGTGAGTTTGTTATCAAGTACGCCTATTATATCCTCCGTGATTTTACTGGGATCTTCTAAAACTTCGAGCCGAAAGTACTCAGCGAGTACATCGTACTGTTCTAATACTCTGTTGACGTAAGCCTGCAGGGATAACCATCTTGTAATTGAAGGACTCAACATTTTATGGATATTAACATGAAAAAAAAAATTAAATTCTCTTAGCTTTTCTTGTCTAAGTGAACTACGGCTAAAATGATATCCAACATTTCTTAAAAAGTCTTTCACAAATCTCGGAAGCTTGAAACAAGCTTTAGAAGCTACTAAATGGATCATGTGGCAGCTACATTTTACACATGCAATGTGCGATATTTTGTCTTTTAAATGGCTGAAAACGGAATTATGTTGCCCAACCATACTGTTCGTGGTGTCAGAAGAAAAGCCAACGAAGTTTTTTAAAGGGATCTGTTTATTTTCAAGCCAATTCAATAATGCATCTGTGAGGTCTTTGGCTTTTCCAGAAGTAACTTCATAGATGTCAAGGAATTGAGTACGAACCAAGAATTCATCCTCGTCAAAAAATATCACTGCCAGTGCACATTGTTTTTTACGCTTATGTCTGTAGTCTCATCCATGACAATACTAAATGTTGTTTTTTTTAGTTTTGCGACAAGTTCTTCTGTTAGTATTGGACCAAGTACAGATTTGATGATATTCGATGCTTTCGTTCTTCCTAAATTAATAGATTTGATAATTGCTGAATCAGAAAATGTATTGGCCAAAAAAGGAATTAAATCGTCTGATAATAACAGTGGCAAATTATGTTTGGCAAGAAAAGCACATAATTTGAGTTCAGCTCTTTTCTTTAGCTCTTCTTCCTTTTTCGGTTTCAAAGCTTCGTCTATGGATGTTGTTTTACTCATAGCTATAACGTTTTGCTTATGTTTTGTTGTATTTTTATGCTTTAACCCTTCCTTTGGCACGGTAATAAATCACTTTCACCTTACAATTGGCACAGGTGAGCAGCGCATGACGCAGATAATGACGCGTTTTGGGTCAAACTAACATATGGTGGCTTAGCCGGCACGTAAGGGGGTTGTATTGTATACCTTTGGAATCCTTAGGAAACAACCTATTTTATTATGTATTAAATTATGCAATTCGAGTTAACTACGCGATTTATTAGCGACATGAATCCAGCTGACCTTAAATTTCCCCGATTTTTGCAAAAAAAGGTAATTATCTACCAAATAAACAATATTCTATCGAGAGATTGCCTTTCATTTATTTCATTATTCATCAATACGAATTTACAATGGATTTTAAGCACAAACAAACAAAAAGTCAACTCCATAAAAATTTTGCTAAATAATGGCTTTTTGGGCAAAAGTCTTTTGCAGACCACCCGCCAACACGGGAAAATAAATTTTTGCAAAAAAATAAGTTGGCCAATTAGCCTCAAAAAAACGACTGAATTACAAAGAATGATTCATAATATTGCTATTCTTGAAATAATAATGTAAGAAAAGTAAATAATTAATACATAATTAAGGTAAATAAAAATACCGCTGCAAAATCACCCTAAAATCGGTAGGTACCTCGAACAAATGGTGTGTAGAACAAAACTCATTTATTTTTCCTAAAAAGTAAATATGTATTCATAAAGCTTATCAAATTTACTTTAGATTTATCATAAAATAAAGGATAAGGATTAAACTTTGATATTCTAAAAATGACCAACAAAATCATACATTTTTGTTGTCAAGTGCCGTCGCGCTAAATATTTTGATATTGTAAGTAATAATGGCTTATTAAAACAAATATATTAAATTAATTACGTTGCTGACTCTATAAATAGATTTATCAAAGCTTTATTTGATATGAATTTATCGAATTAATATTGAAACTAACCAAAAATCACGAGCAATGGCGGCCGCCAAAATATTTGTTTACATTTTATAAAATTTACCTTAAAATATCATTCCATTATGCAAACTAATGCTGCAAATCCATCTAAACACACTCACTTTATCGATTTAAGCACTATTCTCATGTATTTTCACTTAAACATTCATCAAACAAAATTATTTAGCAACACGCACCCACGCACGTAATGTCAGAATCATATGGTGAACTTTGCACGCACAGATTAAACAGACCTTACGCGCAGAGATCATAGAAACCCTTTCAATCTATAGACAGTACTCTGAACTTTTTTTTGGTATGCGATACACGGTTGAGACTCCCGTCTGTCACCGTCCTATGATTTTTTGAACGCGACTCGACGTAAACATGACGTCAGTGGTGTTCTGCAGGTTAGTGACACAAGCGAACCTTTTTGACAGTGCGAGAAGAACACCAGATGCCACCTCACGAGATATAAGAGCAGGCCTATGGTTGAGTACATTGCAATTACAAATAGTACAAAAGGCCGTGATTGAGCCGTTTTGTTGTTTCCTTTTAGAGATCCAATTTTTAAATGCAATGTCTAATAGCCATTTTTCGTTAAAATTATAAACTTGCTTATTTTTTTTTTCAGGGGCTGCCTCATCTACTGAGCTATCGATATTTTCTCGGTCGTCTGTTTTTTCTCTAGAAGTCGATGCTTTAGCAATCAAAAACCTCTCCATTATCTTTAGATACATGTTAATTTTGTTATCATAGCAAAACATGCAATACATCATTCACCACCACATCATACATGAAAAAAAGAGCGATAGATAAAATCAGTGCATTAAGGTCAAAACAAAAACCATGCGTCCACGAAAAAATAGTATTATCTGATACTGTGCGTACCTACATCGCGGCATCCCAAAAAAAATCTTACGTAGATCGAATCACACGATTGTCATGAATCAAATAGTTAAATTATTTACTTAACGTAAATAGCTTTGTCCATAATAAGACTATAAGGCCGAAACTTTATATGGCAAACTTTGCATGTATAGTTATTTATGTTAGTACACAATTTTTTAAAGATACATCTACATGGCGAATAAGCATAAAAAGAATGAAATCGTCTCATGTCAGACGATCTGGCAACACTGGAATGGAAGTCGTTGGCGTCTCGCGTCAGCGTCAGCAACTTTGAGAGTTTTAGAGGCTACGCAAGTGATAGAGTCCGCACCTGCATGGAAGTCCTCGGGATTATAGTATTTTGGTTCATATTACAGAGAAAATAAAGACTTTGACGCGGGTCTTCAGTGATGGCACGGACTCATAGTGATATTCACGCGGACCTATTCATTTTGTTTAGTTTAAATTACTTATTATTTTGAACATTCAAATTGCAACTAGAAACAACTTATGCAGGTAGGTACTCACCTTCTTCGCAATGGCGGAGATCGATGAACAAAATCAAATTCTAGCCCACTTGCAGACCTCTCTAGTTCCTGTAAGTAAACAAATCCAATGTTGCACTACAAATATAAACATCTTGAAACTAAAGTGCAGTGAACGACACACATATAAAACTTGTTATAATTGATACTTAGACAGATGACAATACGAAAATAAACTTAATTTATTTCAGTTGCAACCACGAATTCGTTGTTGAATTACTGATTCCCCAAATACTCACTTAATAAATTAAAACTACATTAAACACAACATTTACTTACCAAGTAGGTATTATTTGTTAGCAATGCAAGTCTATAGCGAACAAACTGTTTACAGCAATCAATCACTCACTAGGTATTCATTCACTTCTGTCTGAAATAAATAAAACTCTATCCAACCAAAGTTGAATCAAACACACAGCGTTGATGTGAAGAAAGCTGGTGTGAATTGCCCATATACTGTCATCTATGGTTAAAAACTTACCACATTGTCTATACTTATATACCTCTCTCGTTCTTTCACCAGCATGCGTCCTCTTCTCTCCTTGGAGAGGCGCTTGTCAATGACATTGACAGTTCATAGAGTCTTCAGATCACCAGCAAGAACATTGCTCCAACGCTGTGTGTTTTATTCAACACATAATACCTGTTTTGTTGGAATGCAAAACAGTTATATTATGTGGTTTTCTAAAACACACAGCGTTGATGTGAAGACCTGCTGGTGGTAATAAAAACGCTATGATGAACAGAATAATAAGACTGCCTTGAAAGATAAATTGGATTTATATTAAAATCTAATTAAAATTTGTAACATATGAACATTAGGTGTAACATAAAAACTTAACAACTTAATATGTACATATTATGAACATTATGTGTTACATAAAAACTTAACAAAATTATAATCTTATAAAAAATCAGTCATTTTTTATTCATAAATTAAAATCAAAACATAACTGAAAGAAAACTCTTAATATTAATATTTTCATTAAATATTTGAAAAGCTATTACGCAGCAAATCAACACTAGGACTAGTAGGATCAGTAACCTCCACTGGACGGCAATAGAATTTTTTAAACGTCTCCATGCTCTTCCAGTTTCCCCTATCTAATATCTCCTGAACAGGTCTATTCTCTAGCCAACCTCTTGAGGCTACAGCTGACCTGATACTGCCAGGTGAGGCATCAATTTTAGCCTCTCTAAAGATACTACGAATCCATCCTGCAATCATAGTCCTAGAAGCAGGTTTTAACTTTCCTGACAAAGATGTAAATAAGCTAATGACATTGTTATCAGTGTCTCTTCTATTTCTAGAGTGTTCTAGCAGGTCACTAATATATCTGACAGGACAAACTTGGTGGTCCGGATGTTTCCGCAACAACCAACCTGACTGTCTATGAGTATTTGTGTCTGTTTTAGAGCCAAATTTTGGCCACAGATAAATAACATTGTCTAGGGTAATAAGATTCTGAGGACTTATGTCAAGTAAGGTGAGGTCATGAATTCTGCGACCTGAAGCAAGTAGGAGTATTAAAGCTGTCCGTCTGGCTATTTCAAATAATGACCCACAATTAAAGGAACTTTTTAACCAATCAAATAAGATTCTAGTATCCCATACTGGTAGTTTATGTACTATAGGCCTAGCGAGTGAAATAGCCTTTAAAACTTGGTGTATAAAGAAATTATTTGAAAGATCTATAGATGATGTAGCAGAGTATGTCAAAACAGCTGACTTATGTAAGAGGATAGTACTATTAGCTAACT
This sequence comes from Anania hortulata, assembly GCA_963576865.1. Taxonomy (NCBI): domain Eukaryota; kingdom Metazoa; phylum Arthropoda; class Insecta; order Lepidoptera; family Crambidae; genus Anania; species Anania hortulata. The sequence goes on along the minus strand of OY756405.1, from coordinate 11,018,152 downwards.
TTTCTTCCAAAAATAATTTAGCTAAAAATCTAGCAACTTGATGACCTTCAGGCTTTTTAGGATTAACCTTGTGAATACTACACCAAGCCAACCACCTTTTAATTGGGGCATTATAGGTTGTTAAAGTAGATGTCCGCCAACTACTTTTTAGAAGATCTTGCTCTTCTCTAGACTACTGTACAACCTAATCGGTCCACCCCCAATTTTCCAGGCCTGAAGGGACAACTTGTCGACCTGTGGAGGATGGTGGCCCGTGGTCCGATCTATTAAGACCTTCCGCAGGTTCTTTATTGGTAGAGGCTCTACTAGGGCTCGTGCTTGCAGGTCTGGCAGCCAGAAGCATTTGGTCCACTGCGGTGCTATTAGGATGTACACTCCCTTCGCACTGTTCATGTGAGCTAGTACTCTGGGTATTAAGCTGGGTGGGGGGAATGCCCAGCCCAACTGGAAGTCCCAGGGGCGGCTGAAAGCGTCGCAAAAAATTGCGGTACCATCTCTGGAATCCAATGTTACATGCCTTGGTACGACAGCCGACCCTTTTGACGCGAACAAGTCGACGTCGGGGACGCCCCACTGTTTGAATATGGCCTCCGTGGCCTGGGGAAGAAGGTGCCACTCTGGTACTTTGCGGCCCCTGGAGAGGCGATCCGCAATTCCGTTTAATCTCCCCGGGAGATATGTAGCTGAGAGAGTTATGTGGAACTGCTCTGTTAGGTTTAGGAGTCTGGTTGTCAGTTTCAGTAATGCAAGGGATTGTGTCCCCCCCTCGTTTCTGAGATAGGCTACAAGAGTCCTGTTGTCGGACTGTACTAAGATGTGTGCATCTGTTAAGGTCATCCGCTGATTGTTTATTGCTGCGAACATGCCCCTGACAGGTAATGATTGTTTAATTGAGCTCCCCAGCCTGCATCCGCTGCATCTGTGGTCAGGAAATGAGTGACGCTCTTTTTTATTATTGGTGCCGTGCTGTGATGGGAAGTGTGTAGTTTGCAAAGTTCAGCAAACCTAATAAATTCTGAGCATCTTTTAGCGAACAGCTTCCACAGCTCAACATCTGGGTGATGAATGAGTTTATTTTCTTCACTTTCTTTGTAGGGAGTTTTATCTCGTTTTGATGGGTGTTCCAGACCAGACCCAGGTATTCTACTTCTTGGGAGGGCTCCAGAACAGACTTCTGGTAGTTTATGTGCCACCCTAAGGATTCTAATGTTCTCAGAGTTTCCGCAACTTGAATATTTAACAGGGTCTGGTCCTGGTTGACCAGGAAGAAGTCGTCGAGATAAACTAGAATACGAATTCCCTTTGCTCGTAGGATTTCCGCAATCCAATTCGTTACTGTGGCAAACATTCTTGGAGCTGAGGATAGGCCGAATGGTAGGGCCGTTAATTGGAGTACTTGATTGTTGTAAACAACTCGGAGAAACCTCCTGTGTGTCTCTGCAATTGGGAGGTGAAAATAGGCCTGATGGATGTCTATTTTCACCAACCAATCGTTGATCTGTAAAAAGTTGATTACATCTATCTGTGAAATTAATTGGAATTTTTTCACTAACACAAAGGAATTGAGACCTCTGAGGTCGAAGATTGGGCGCAGCCCTCCCTCTGACTTTGTTACTAAAAACATGCGACAAAGGAACCCTGGATTTAGAACTGGAGGAATCTCTAAAATCTTCTTTTCCTGTAGTTGAAGGATCATGTCCGTCATGTCCTTTGTTGTCTTGGTGGTATATTTCTTTAATGTCAAGCTGTTTGGATATTGTAGGGGGGGTTTCTTTGAGAAAGGAATGCGACTGACTGTTATCAGTTTCAGTATATAGTTGTTGGCTCCCGAGTCCTGCCACAGCTGCGCATGATCCCTCAGGCAACCCCCCTTGAACAATCTGGTAGGGTAGTCAACTTTGCTTGTTAGTGGTGTTGGTGGTACGTGTTGAGTAACCTTTACGAAAGGGCTGATTATTGGAGGATTGATTATTTTTATATTTTGCGTTTTGTCTTTTATTTGTCCTAAAGGTTTTATTTTGCACTCTGTTTTGAGGTCTAGGTCTTTTATTTTGAAATTGGGAAGTGTTGGCGGACTTTTTCTCTCTAACATAAGCCGGAGTGTTAAGCCACATTTGCGATCCACCAAGTGATGCTATAACAGGCTGTAAGGCCTCGCGACTAAAAAGATATTCTTGACTCGGTGGAATATTATGTAAAGTAGCTCTTAAGTTTGGGTTCTCAACCTCCTTTAAAATGCGATCCCGTCTCACCTCTATACATTCTGCCCTCTTTCCACAAATAATCTGCATTGCAGTCTCAGATTTTTTGGAAGAAGGTGAACCAGGACCAAATGTACTAGAAATCTTTTCAAATAATGTATTGTTATTTAAATTGAGAGAGTTCGCTGAAGCCCAATCAATAATCTCCTGTAAACCAGTCTTCAACAAGTACCTTTGTTCAAGTAAATTATTAGATAATCCAGCTAACAACTGCTCGGTAGAAGCTAGAAAATCTTTAGTTTTATTAAAGTGGCATAACTCCTCATTAAGTTTAAGACCAATAAACCCGGGGCTGGCAATGCAAGATTGTAACGCCTTTTTGTAACGAATGCTTTTCCAAGCTGGTGTATCGAACTTTTGCAGATGAGCTAGTTTCTGTAAACGCTCCTTATTTGCCGGCGGAACTATAGTTTTTTCATCAAACTCGGTGCCTAATTCACCCAAAGAAAGCTTACAAGAAGTTTGTGATGGTTTGTTTAAAAAATAAGATGTGGATGGAACCTGAGTCACAGATGGTGATGGGTTGTTTAAAAAATAAGATGTGGATGGAACCTGAGTCGCAGATGGATAAGTTTCGCAAGGTTGACGTTCGGAAACTAACTGAGGTAAACTAGTTATGTACTGAGATATAAATCCCACTTGTTGCATTAACATATCGACACGCGGGTCGGTACAAGTTTGAACTTGTTTATATTTGTTTACCTTACGTCTCTTATTGGGCGGTGGTGATGCTATGCCTTCTTCGTCCTCCGAGGATGAAGAAGATGACGAATCATCCGATCTCTTCCTATTCGAAGGCTGGCTGATCTCCTTCCGAAGCATCAACCTTCGAACATTGCTCACCACCGCCATCACTTACCCTATCGACGTCTTCGGAATCCATGTTTAACAACACTTACTGCTCACAAAAAACACAACACGCAGACAGGGAAGACGCTGTGTGATAATTTAACACAATAATCACTTGTTTAACAACACATTAAAGAAGGTAAAACACTGTTTTACACTTTTTGAAAATTTTGCGATGATTTAGCGGCAAAATTCACAAACGCTATGAACTGTCAATGTCATTGACAAGCGCCTCTCCAAGGAGAGAAGAGGACGCATGCTGGTGAAAGAACGAGAGAGGTATATAAGTATAGACAATGTGTTAAGTTTTTAACCATAGATGACAGTATAAGGGCAATTCACACCAGCTTTCTTCACATCAATGCTGTGTGTTTTAGAAAACCACATAATAACAAACACAAAACCGAATTAATCCGAACTGACACTAGCTAGCTAGGCGCCACTCGATTCGTTCGCTCGCTCGCATAAGTAAGCGGGACGGAGGAATACACGCGACTTGCGAGAGTGAGCGAGTGAATAAATAAATCAAGTGCGCCGGCCAACAACATGACGAGCAAAAACTTCTTGGATGCGTTCCGTTTCACGATTATTTTTTGTTTGCTGGAAAATATTTAAATTTTTCATATTGACCTAAAAGTAACGTTAAAGTAACGTTTTCAGTCGTGTAACATGGAGGTAACATGAGAGGCTCAAAAGTAACGTAAAATGTTACAAAAGTAACATTCTGTCAACGCTGGTCCCCACAAGTATGGGTTGGTATCTTGTGAGTTGTGAAGGTGTATTGTACTTTAAATTATCTAAATAAATCTAAGTGATCCGAATTTATTTGTTCATATTTTACAAAAATAATTTATGTTGTAAGCCAGTTGAAATATTAATTAAATATGAATGACTTGTGCTATATATCTAGAAAAGGAGGCACAGTCCTATTACACGATAGTTACCAGTACTATAAAGTGAAGCAGTTCAAGAATGGCTGTACATTATGGCGGTGTTCCGAATATAAAAAAAGAAATGCCGAGGAAATGTGATCATTAAGGTAATCTTTTTTGTAAATGGAACGGTTTTTTAAAAACACCTTTTTCTATCGACCAAATAGCATGCACAGCTAGTTGTGAAGACGGCTATTAAAACCCACCATTCTTCCTCTTGGCACAACCAGTTGTGCAGTTTTAAACTTTTTAACCGACTTCAAAAAAAAAAGGCGGAAGTGTCAATTCGACTGTTTTTTTACGTTACCTCAAAACTTTCGACTGGATGAACCGATTTGATGATTCTTTTTTTATTCGAGAGCTGATGCTTCCCGTGTGGTTTCATTGGCACCAAATCAGGATCTGATGATGGAATCCCAGGAAAATCGAGGGCAACTTTTAAATTTTATATGCACGTATTACGTGTTTCATTAATTTTATGTTCTAAATGTATTAAGTATTTGCGTCTGATGGTGTGTATTTTGATGAGCTGGTGATGGAAGATATAACTCCTCAATGCAACGAATAGGAGTTTGAGAATAATTCTTAACTTACTTACTTAAAGACCGATAGTTGTATTCATTCAGGTTTTTTAGTTAATCTGATGATGGAAGGTAAAACTCTCTAACGACTAGGATTTAGAGAATGATTTTCTTAGTCATCGCTTAGGAACGGCGGTCTGAAACTCAATGTGGCGAAGACCGAGTACTGCCTGTGGCCTGCAATACAGTTATGTTTAAATATTATTTTAGGCTTTTTAGGTAAAGTCGGATTACCTTTTTTTTCCAAAAAATATGTTTTTATTAAGAAAATGTTATATGTCCCCTTCGACCAACTTCTCAATAAAATGTAGGTACAACATATACTTTTTTATTTATTTATTTATTTTTATTTGTCGGTTGGAACATTTTTTTCTTACTCTTATTTATCTTAAATATTCAATTGTATGACCTAGGGATTACCCTAGCTAGGTCATACAATTAATTATCATTTGATGTAAAAGCTGCATCATTTTCATTTATCATTTATTTCAGGACACTTCTGTCATTAAAAGAAAAAATCACCAGTGCACTCCAAACTTAGCTAAAAACTTAGTTGCACAAGAGTTGGCAGAGTTAAGAGAAACTGTAAAAACTAATAATGACCCTGTGCCCACACTTTATAATGAAGCGAAAGCAAAACTTCAGGACATGGGCTTAGATTTGGCCACGGAAGTACCACCATTAATAAATATTCAACAAAACTTGTACAAACTTCGAAACCAACATTTTTGACTTAATAAAATGGTGTATAAAAATTTCGAGAAAGTATGTGTACCTAATAATTTTGCAAATTTTATATTGGAAGATTATTACAACGAAGGATTACGTACAATATTTTTTTGTTCGGAAGATAACCAGAAAAAAATAAAAAACAAAATGTTCAATGATTTTTTTGGTGATGCTAGATTCGATGCTATCCACCACCATTTCACCAATTGTATATTATTCATGGCGATGATGGCAGCACAACAACGGATACAAAAACAAAGCCATTAATATATGTTTTAATGCCAAATAAAAAGCAGGAGACATATAATATTGTTTTCCAGTTGATCGTATCTCAACTGCCAGAATTTAGTCCTGCTAAATTCCATTGATTTGATTTCGAAATAGGGGCAATAAATGCTGTGCAAGAAATTTTTCCAGATAAAATACTACGGGGCTGTTTTTACCATTGGAAACGAGCTCTATGGAAAAAATCTAAAAAATTAAGTCTTAAAAGCAAGACAGAGAAAAGTAGTTGAATTAGTTGGATTAACAGCAGTGCTTCCACTTTTATCTAATGAATTAATCCAGGATGGTTTGCAATACATAAAAGATGAAAGTAAAGGAAAGAAAAAAATAATTTCTTTCTTTAAATATATAGATAACTTTTGGATGACGAAAAACTTTAACAAAATGTTGAGCGTGTTCGGTGAAAGGCATCGGACAAACAACGTGGCAGAATCCTATCATTCAAAATTTAAAAAAAAATTACACAAAAAAAACACAACAGTGCTACGCACATGGCATTGAAAGACATACAAAAAAAAAACATTTTGCCACAAGAGGAAAAATATTTACATGGAGGATGATGACGACATACGCGACATTCAGTTACAATTGATTAATAGTGAGATTACCGTCGGCTTGGCCCTAGAAAAATTACGTTAAAAATAATATTTACACAAATATCAGTCATATCACACATACACGATGTGGTGGACATCACTCACACACTGAGCAATAAGTGTATATTTAATATTAATACGTTTCGAGCAATACAGCCCGTTTTGTAATAAAACATATGTTTTATTAATTATTTAGTAAATTGGAATCAAATCAATAGGTAAGTACATCATTTTCAAAAGCTCACGTTCCAAGAGTCATAGACGACAGAGCGGCGGCGCCATAGTATCCATCCAAAGTAATAGGGAGTAGTCTAACTGGTACTAAACACAGCTTGATTATAGAACATCAGTATTGTTTTATTTTTACACGACTCATTCAAATAACATTATACTTATGGGCATTATGACACTATCTCCTAGAAAAGAGATGTGTTATTAACTGACTTCAAAAAAAGGAGAAGGTTCTATGTTCGACTGTATATATATTTTTTATGTACACCGATTTCTCCGTTAATTATGAACCGATTTTCAAAATTCTTTTTTAATTCGAAAGAATGCACTTTCGAGATGGTCCCATATTAATTTTATCGAAATTGATTTAGCACTTTTTGAGAAAATCATCAAAAACCATTAAAAATCGTACAAAAAATTTAAAAAAAACTTTTTTTTTTAAAAATAACACTTGATTACACCACTCGGAACAATCTAAAAGTTAAAACAAAAAAAAAAAATTTTACAAAAATATTACACCGTCTTCATAAAACTAAAAAGGTAGAAATAAAATTTTTGTTTAGTAACCTTTTTAGTTTTATGAAGACGGTGTAATTTTTTTGTTAAGTTTTTTTTTAGTTATTAACTTTTAGATTTTTTACAGGTGAACCAAGAACCATACGTTTTTATGATAATTTTTTAATGAAAGGAAAGGTAGACCCCCAACAAAAAAAATTGTTCGTGGTACACATAGGTGAACTGACGAGGTGTACCACGACCAACAATAGAAAAGTTCGTCAGATGAACGTAGAAACATGTGACGTCATATATTCTTATCACCATACTAAATCTATGTAAGAGTAGCGTTTTGACAGTTAAGGCGACGGGTAAGGCAAGTGACCTTGAACATTAAGCGTCGACTAATGCGACTTCTATTACGTGCCTAAGATAATATAAATGGTTCTCGCAGACTAAACATCCATCCGTTGCGTACATTCCTATCACCATACTAAATCTATGTAAAAGTAGCGTTTTAACAGTTAAGGCGACGGATAAGGCAAGTGACCTTGAACATTAAGCGTCGGCTAATGCGACTTTTATTACGTGCCGAAGATAATACAAATGCTTCTCGCAGACTAAACATCCATCCGTTGCGTTCCTGTGCATGGAAAAGTAGGCGCTAAGAAATCTAGGCTATCCATTAAAAAACCGTTTAATTCTTAACTAGTTGACTATTTGAAAAGAAAAACTTCACCCTAAAGGCACGAATGTAAATAAATAACTAAACCAACTTTAAAGCTAAACAAAAACGTCAACATATGTTACATGATATATTAAATTCCACATCTTATATCCAGTATTTTCGCCAGAAAACTTGTACAAAAACACCTCTTTTACGTGCATTGTCCTCACCCGGCGCCTTAATAAAAAGTACGTCAACGATAAGTGGTGTTGTCAAGTAGCCTACTTTATTTACATGTTATCGTGTAATGTTAAAATTTATATTTTTAATGCCTTATAGGGATGCATTTTAAATTCAATGAATATTTGTAACCCATACAATGATTATGATTAAAATATAATTTTAAAAGAAAATGTTTATTTATTTTCCATTTGTTTGCCTCTCAACATTTGAAGTAGCGTCAGCAACACTACTTCAAATGTTGAGAGGCCCCGAGCGTAGCCGATGGCGCCCGATCGCGCCTGTTCGGATGGCGCGCTTCTCTCGCTCGCACTTGAGGAGCTCATCGCTCTATCTTTGTTGTTTGATGGCATATTGTTTCATTCATAATTTAAGCTTTGTGTGAGTTCGAAGGGTTTTTTACAAAAACAGAACAACTTTTTTGCAATTATTTCACAGGAAATGAAAAAAACGTTTTCCAATCCACATTTTTCGTTAATTAACTCAAATCTTTTAATCATTTATTTATAATAATGTATTAGATTGATTATATAACATTTATCACTATTTATGCCTACCGCTATGGAGCAAAATGATTAAATGTAGTTTGTACTAGTGTTATTTTTGTAAAATAAATGCATTTATGTTATTTTTGTAAAAATTAAAGTAAAAGGTTTGGAATAAAACATACTTATTTAAATATCCTTAATTTAATTGTTTATTACCTCCCAGCAATTATACATTATAAATAATCAAATGTATTCTTCTCCTCCACTTACATTTTCAATATCAATATCTTCTCCTTCTGCCACAATTTCACATATTTTATCATAAATAATCATCTTGTAGGGTTCACTCAAAAATGTTTTAATCTCTGAATATTGCCTTGTACTAAAATTAAATTCCGATGGCAGGGGACGCTTTGTCCGTACATGTATTCTTGTCCATTCTCCAGTAAAGTTATACCTAACCAAGACAAATGGTGACTCTTGATCTATTTTAATCATTCTTGCATCTTTAATTTTCATTGCTGGCTTACAAATTAAAAAAAAATAAGACTCGTGCCTTTTTCAGGTCAAAAAACATGTTATGAGTTATATTTTTTATTTAGGTGATGGATGTTTGCGTGGTGTTTTTATTAAATCTTCCCATTCTTCTGGAGTTTATACAGTGTGTTTTTTTTTTCAAATTGCCAATTAAGGCAAAATCCTGATCATTTGGCAGGTATGAGTGGCCACGTATAGGGAATATGTATATTTACACAGATTTAAACAAACGAAATACATGAAAGATATATAAAAAAAATATCATTAGGTAATTTTTATTTTGACCAGGACAACTATCACTAAAGATTATAAAATGCTCACTGGTAATGATTGTGTTCATTAAAATATTTTAATAAAAGAGATGTGACATCACATTGCCCTTTTTTCCCTTCTGTCTCGAGGTATAGGTTCATGGTTACTTTATTTTTACCAATATCATGTATACCGAATACATACATCCATAATTGTCGGGCAAAGAAAACATCCCCTGTACGAATATGCGGTAGCGGCATATTCTGCATGTAGTCAAAACTAATAGCCATCACATTACCTTGCTGTGTTTTAAGTTTATATTTCTTTTTTATCGGTAGAAAGGACATTGTAAAAACTCGCCTAAGAACCAACACATATTTGACAATTACCAAAATTCTTATTCTTAATTTTGCAATAGTTAGCATTCATTAGATATTAACGGACACTTCTGAATTGTGAAATGGAAATAAAAAGGACTTTAGATTTTGTACTTTTTACTGGGCTGGGCTCCTGTGATTTATCCAACCGCACAATACCTTCACGCATATATTTCAAAAGTTAGTCATAAACTCGAATATTATGAAAATGTTTATTTTTTAAAATATCCTCATATTAATTTAAGCCTCAAGGAACTGGGATACGGTGAAATCATCTGTTTTCATTTAAAATAACAATACTATTTTGTACTCTCAGTGGCCAAATCAGCATTGCGCCATGCAAAAAAAAACGTCAAGAACATTGACAGATGACAAGACGTTAAAATAGATACACGTCAGACTTGCGATCATTTTCGTTTCGTTTGAAAACACGCATTTCATACGCAAATATTTTCGGAATCTGAGTGCACCTGTGTTTGGTTTGTTTTGCGATACTGTAGTTTTTATTAGGGGCGTTTTTCAAAAAAGGTGTACATAGCGAATTTGGGGTGTCCCCTCACTTTAGCTATTTTTTATAATTTTTGTATGCACCGTACTCAAATAAACTGCATATTTATTTAATAGTTACATGTTTAAGTCATAAAATTGGCTAAAATATGCAACCCAATTATCACTGTTATTAAAATATCATAAAATTAACATTAAAAAACGTGTAAAATTTTCGTGTCCCACCTGCATGTTTGGAACTTTCAAGTCTCAGGTAAGATTAGCTAAGTTAAATGGAGTCACTGTTTTAGGCTCAGTAGACGTATGTTGAACTCATAAATACAATTTCGAGCTATTAATTTAGCATTTAGGTTTTAATAATTCAAAATACTATATTTATTCTTGTCCCAGGAATATGTCAGAACCGGAATTCCGGTATACGTCACGCTAATTTTTTCAATACTTCAACGCAATATTACCCTAAAATATTGTTATTTTTCATTTCTGGCAACATTTATGTTGTCTAAGGTGCCACCGCCATTTTGAAACAAACCTCAGTGCAACAAAATCTGTGACTAAAGCAGGCGCGTTACGGTGGTGCAGAATTGGAGTTCCAGCTAGTAACAGGATTGTATGAGGTATGTAGCAAATTTTCAAGTCATTTGCCATAACAATGATATTTCTATTTATAACTTATTGTAAAACAAGTCGGAAGTAGTCATAAAGTGAATACAACAGCTTGAATTATTGTTAGAAGTTTTGTAGGTATGAATTCGTCACATCGGGATCGTCACGTATTGTATAGCCGGAAACATTTTGTGACGCACCGGAACTATTAGGCTGGGGTTACATTTGATATAAGAAAAAAATAAGACCTTACAACCAGTAGTTTTGGCCGTGCGTTGTTTGTCAGTTCCTCAGTAATTCGGTAAATAATTAAGAGTTGTGTATACATTGTGATTTGTAATTCGATACGGTCCTTAAAATGGGTGATACTAGACCTTATTTGCAACAATTCTAACACGACAACATGGGGTCCAAACTGACTGGTTTGGGAGATATCGAACTTTGAAGATTTTTTGAAAAATTTCCACCTCTCCTTCATTAAGTGCTTATTGTTAAAAGTAGAAGTAACGATGGTCACCACTAAGAATTTATTTTTTTCTGACAGAATATGAACGACTGAATCTAGTAAATATAAGTTTGTTATAAAACTAATCATATCTTGGGAAATTAAGTGTCATAAGTTTCTGTTTTGAAGTTTTCTGAAAAGTTCGATCGGGCGGTCGATCGAGAAAGTCACACAGAACATCCCTCTTTTGTTTTTAAATTCATAGCTCAGTAAAAAGTGCTTAAATGTGGACTAAATTTGTACACAAAGATGCGGAAAGAAAATAGCTTTGTAGTGTTCTATTTATCAAGCTGGATTTTGTGTACTGTGAATAATTTACGTTGAACATTGTGTGTTTTGCTCAAATTTACTGTGTCATTGACCTTCAATAACAATAGCAAGGTCAGTAACCCGAGCACAAACAAGAAATAAAATAATAATTCTACAAGTGCACTGCTATTTTCATCAACTGTACTAGAGCGCATCTGGCGCAACAGCTTTTGCACTAAACTTTCACGCACCAAACTCCGGGAGCGTGTCGGTTCGAATCCACGTAAGGCCGCGGCTAAAAAAAAAATACATACGAGTAATATCTATTTGCTACCATTTAACGCCTGTCGCTTTGGCATAGCAATCTTGACGAAATCAATATTGCATCCAACGATTGAAAAGTTGCATTATCTATAATGGACGGACTAGTATGGGGTTGTTGTCAATCGCCCGCAGCCGGCGAGAACTACGTCCAGTGCGTAAATTGTAATAACGCATATCACTTCGCTTGCTTGGATGCTTCGCCTCCCTGGGTCTGTCCAGCTTGCACAAGCTCGAACCCAGAATCAGGATATAAACAAGATCCTCCTTTACGCTTTAACCCAAATGTAACAACGAGATTATCCAAGAGACAGGCCTTGTAATCGCCACCTAATTATAGTTTCGAATCGACATCAGATGAGCGTTTCGAATGTCTGGTGAGGAAGACTATAAAATGTGAAATGGACGGATTTGTTTCCCGTATGGAAAACTCGATTAAAAATATGTTTAATACTGAACTCAAGACCATTAAACACGAAATAAAAGAAGTCAAGGATTCTATGAACTATATGAATGATAAGTTTGAGAAGTCTTAAAACAGCAGGCGGAAGTAAAGAAGGAAATGAAGGACTTACAAACCCAAAATAACACTCTGAAATCAACATTGAAAGACCTGAATGCTCGTCTGAATACTTTGCAGCAAAGTGCATGGTCGAACAATGTCGAAATACAATGTGTACCGGAAAGGAAAAATTAAAACATCCAGGATATAATCTCGCAAATTGGTACGGTAATTAACTGTAACGTCATTCCCGACAGTGTATCCCACTACACTCGTGTGGCCAAACTTAACCCCGGTAACTCTCGACCTAGATCAATTGTGGCATAGTTCAGCAATACCAAAATAAGAGACCAGTTCATGGCGGCTGCTATAAGTTTTAACAGAAATAAGAAGTATGAAGACAAATTAAATAGTTCCCATATTGGCTTTGTCGGGCCAAAAACACCGATTTTCATTACGGATCATCTTTCTCCTGCTAACAGAGCTCTACATGCTGCCACAAGGATTGCAGCAAAAGAGGGCTATAAGCATGTATGGGTCAGAGGTGGAAAAATCTTCATGCGAAAGCGAGATGATTCAGACTATATCATTGTAAAGAACACTGATCAACTAAATAATTTAAAATAGTTCCTCTGTTTAATTCTTTATTTTATATTGCATGTTTTTTTATCATTAAACGTTATAACGTTATAAAATTCAGTGTCATAAATATGTATTACTAAAATGTACGTGGTCTACGTACCAAAACTCAAAAATTTTACTGTAATCTTGCCAATTCAAACTATGATATTATAATCTTGACGGAAACTTGGTAGAAAAAGTAGACTTGTTTCTTGTAGAATGTATGACTGAGAGAGTGAGTGTGAGGATCTGTGGGTCACGGTGACTATTCCTAACACAAAACCACTGGCAACGTTAAAGCTTTGCGCGGTGTATTTTCCTCCACCTGTTCAAAAATCAACACTTGAACACTTTGTTATGAATTGTCATAGTGTCTTCGAGGAAAGCAACTCACATGGTGTATTTTTGGTGGGTGATTTTAATCAGGGTAACATTAACTGGAATCGAAGCGATATGAAGCCGGTCTCTCAATTGTGTAATCTGAATCAATATTTTATGGATTTCTTAACTATAAGTAATTTAACTCAATTAAACAAAATACTAAATTCCAAGAATAGACTGGTTGATCTTGTTCTTACCGATCTTCTCACTTGCAGTGTTGCGGAAGCTACTGATATTTTGAGCACTGTGGATCCGTTGCACCCACCTATTTCGATAGTGATTCCCGTACAGATTGAGCGACGTCTTCGATCGAATTTGACTACAAAACGTAACTTTCATAGAGCCAATTATACTGATATTAAAGAGTATCTATTGCCTTGCTGTCGGTAGAGACGGATGTAAACAAAATGACTGATGCCTTTTACGAGATTATCGCCGATATAATAGCTAAGTATGTTCCTATACATAGACCTCATCAAAACAAGTTCCCTCCGTGGTTTAGCCCTGATTTAATAAGAAGGTTGCATGAAAAAGAGAGGTATAGGAAGAGATATAGGAAACACTTGAATCCTCTTGACCAAATTTCATATCGGTTGTTGTCCGAGCGGTGCGGTATACTTGCCAGGGCCTGCTACAAAACTTATTTAAGCAATGTAGAGCACAGTATCAAAGCCAACCCCAAATTCTTTTGGAGCTTTGTAAAAAGTAAACGGGGTGGTGTTGGCAATTATCCTGCTTCATTGTCAAATGGCATCATTTCTACCTCTGACGGCTTTGAAGTTTGTGATCTCTTTGCTAATCACTTCGCATCGCTTTACGAGAGCTCTCTAACCACAAGCACTAACAGCAATATGTCCTCCCCTAGACCTAGTACCGAATGTTTTGCGCCCTTAAAGCTGAACTACGACTTAATAAAGGAAAAACTTCAATGTCTAGACATCAGCAAGGGAGCAGGCGCCGACGGTTTACCGCCAGTCTTCATAAGAAATTGTGCGTCTAGCTTGGTTTTGCCACTGTGTATGATTTTTAACACTTCTCTGGAGACAGGCATCTTTCCCAAAATCTGGAAGCTGGCTAAAGTCGTTCCTGTTTATAAATCTAATGACAACAATCTAGTGCAAAACTACAGGCCGATATCCGTCCTTCCGATCTTGGCTAAGACCTTCAAAAGTTTGGTGTGTCCATACATTCAACAGTGTTTTGGGGGTATCGTGTCTGATAGTCAGCATGGTTTTCTAAAGGGAAGATCGACCTGCACAAACTTGGTAACTTTTGCCGAAGACCTGGCCGAGTCTATGGATGCAAACAAACAAATTGATGTGGTGTATTACAGACTTTAGCAAGGCCTTCGATCGAGTGCCACACAATTTACTGGTTGCGAAGTTGTCTGAATATGGTTTTTTCGGATCCATGTTGGGCTGGTTGCCATCATATCTGGAGGAGCGGAAATTTTACGTAGTTGTAAATGGCTTTTCATCTAGCACTCACATTATTGCAACAGGTGTTCCACAAGGGTCTCACTTAGGTCCTGTTTTGTTTAACATGTTTGTGAACGATTTACCATCCTGCTTTCGGTACTCTGACCCATATTTGTTTGCTGACGATCTAAAGTTGTCAAAAACCGTTGAATCCATGGATGATGCTGCATTACTGCAAAGGGACATCGACACGCTTCAGGAGTGGTGTGTTATTAATGGAATGGAACTTAATGTTGGGAAATGTTCATTTATTAAATTCACAAGGAAGATTAATATCCTTCCATCAAAATATTCCATCAATGGGATCGACTCGGCGGAGGTTCATGTGATTAGGGATTTGGGAGTCCTAATGGACAGTAAACTGACTTTCATTCGTCATATTGATCGTATCATAAAAAAGGCATCTAGAGCAATGGGATTCTTAATACGGAATGCAAAGGAATTTAAACATATTTCAACAAAAAACCTTCTGTATAATTCCCTTGTCCGATCCACTTTGGAATACGCTAGTACTGTCTGGAGACCACACTACACCAATCATTCACTTCGGATAGAAAGAGCAAAAAAAGTTTACTAGATATCTAGCATACACCATGGGTAGAGCCGAGAGATCCCTCGGTTATGAGGAGAGACTGGTTCTTTTTAACATAGTCAAACTTGAATAGTTCCCATTTCGCTAAAGCGAAAACTCGTCGACACTTGCATCCTGCCCATTCTTACGTACGGAGCGCAGACCTGGTCTTTGACCGAGAGTCAAAAGTCCAAACTCAAAGTTTGCCAAAGGGCTATGGAGCGGAGCATACTAGGTGTAAAAAGGATTGATAGAATCCGCAACACCGCCATCCGCTCCAAAACCGGTGTCGCAGATGTAGGCGAGAAAACTGCAAAGCTAAAGTGGGAGTGGGCAGGACACGTGTGCAGAATGCATCCAGACAGGTGGGCCCAAATCGTCACCCGATGGGTACCTATAGACGGCGGTCGCCGAAGAGGTAGACCCAAAAAAAGATGGTGTGACGACTTGGTTAACTTAACGAGGGATTGGGAGTCATTGGCGATAGATAGAGATCGATGGAAGAGTCTGGGGGAGACCTTTGCCCAGCAGTGGGATTGAAAAGGTTGATAAAAAAATAAAAAATAAAAATAAACTTGAAGCAGGGACCTTTTGGATCTTATGTTCTTGTACAAAATTATTAACAATTATCTATTAAATAAGTTTCATCCTCTTATAGTTGACAGAGATGATTCGAGAGAAATTGTTTCGGTCATCCAAGAAAAATTTTTCACAGAAAATACATTGGCAGATTTCGTAGAAATTAATAATTTAAATAGAAAACGGGCCCAGTTGGAAAACATAACTGTTCAAATGAATAACCTTCATAATTTTCCACAATTTGAATATAACGATTTGGTTTTGATATCGTTAGGGATTTACCAAATTAAACAAGCCCGGTCATACTATGGCGAGCATGTTCATACTATGGCAAAAATGTTGTTGAAGTTTGCAGGGAGGTTGAACAGGAGTTGATTAGTGAATTACATTTACTACATTCTGAAAATGTATGGCTCTTGAGAGGGAGAATACACAGCCGTCATATTAGTAGTAAAACATATTTTGTATATGTTTTGGTTGATGAGTCAGAAATTGGAAGGGATACAATTAAAAATTATTGCTGTAATTGTGTTGTTGGGCGCAGAACTATAGGTTGCTGCGCCCATGTTATGACTATAATATGGTATTTAGGTTAGGCCCGATACCAAGAAAATATCAACCCCCCTGCTCAATTCTTGGATAATATTTTGCTCGAAAGTAATGCTGATTGATAAAATCATCATCATTACTTTGGATGCCAAATGAGAGTGTATACTAAGTTATATTTATTTGGTATGAATAAAATAAAAAACCGGCCAAGTGCGAGTCGGACTCGCGCACCGAGGGTTCCGTACAAACCTGTATGTAGGTACCGTTATGAGTAAAAGTTCACCCATCACGACAATCGAGTCATAGTTATGGTATTTTTATTGCAAAATGAAATCCATAACATTACGAAAGTTAAATTGCGGTTTACGATTTATGACGTATTAAAAAAAACTAATTACTTGATCTCGTTCAAACCAATTTTCGCTGGTATTTTTTATGGTAATGTACATTATATATATTTTTTAGATTTATCATTCTCTTATTTTAGAAGTTACACACATTTTACCACTTTGGAAGCGTCTCACACGCAAACTATTCAGTTTAGAAAAAAATGATATTAAAAACCTCAATATCATTTTTAAAGACCTATCCATTGATACCCCAAACGTATGGGTTTGACGAAAAAAAAAATTTCGAGTTTTAGTTCTAAGTATGGGGAGCCCCCAAAATTTATTATAATTTTTCTATTTTTTTGTGAAAATCTTAATGCGGTTCACAGAATGTATCTACTTACCAAGTTTCAACAGTATAGTTCTTATAGTTTCGGAAAAAAGTGGCTGTGACATACGGACGGACGGACAGACAGACAGACAGACATGACGAATCTATAAGGGTTCCGTTTTTTGTCATTTGGCTACGGAACCCTAAAAAGCACCTTATCACAACCTGAATTTTATTTATTTACTTTATAGTATAAGTGCTAGGCTAAGACGAGAAGCACTACGTATTATTGCTTCTTGCCATCTGTATTCCTTAAATCTCGGGAAAATAGATAAAAATAGAATTGCAGCGCTTTTTAGGTCATCATCTCAAGATGGAAAATAGCATTTTCTAATAATTGACGAGCCTAATCATAATACATGTTTTGCAGTATAACATAAAAATACCTTGCTCAAACTATAAAATATGTATTTCAATAATATTAAACAAGCAGGTAGGTAATATACTAGCTGTTAAAATGTGCTTGAAGTGCTTACATTAGCAATAACAAAGTATGTTTCATAAAAATAAAACATAACCTCAAAATCTCTATGATAACTGCTAATATCTATTTTTTCAGAAGTGTCCGTCAGGAGTTATTGTTCTCACATACAATTATGTGTAATTTCGGACTTAGAAAGGTATTTTTTTTCACTGTTGGTTCTTAGGCGAACATTGTATGGACGTAGAACAATGTCCTTTGTCTGCTTTAGTTAGATGAACTTTGTGCTCAACTTCCAATATTCTCTTTGTTTCAGGTAACACAGCACATTTAATTTTTAATCGATAACTATCACAGAATATAGCATAAGTGTCCGTTCTAGGTAGCCCAAATTTAAGGTTGTACTCATTATTAAATATAAATTATAAGTACAGCCACAGAATTTTTAATTGGCCAAGTGATTAAACTTCTTTTTTATAACCAAGCCACGTGAAAATATAGTAGCCCCTAATAAACTAGTTCATCTTTTTTACAACGCCCACTAAATATTTTAAACAAAGCGGCATGTAAAGATCAACAATTATTTTAACTTGTCCTTCTGATTAATAACTTGACACGTAATTTACCAATTCAGCCACGGATTTTGCAACTTAACACCATTTTAAGTTTTACAGCATTGACACAAGCTCCTCTAAAACTATAATTTTAAGCTTCAATAAACAACATCATATATTATAACTTAGCAAGTAAAATGATACATCATAATTCTAAAATCGTGAAAATAGCCTCTTTTAAATTTGGCGCGAGTGCGCGATACGACAGCGAGCGGCCATTTGCACCAATCAGAGATCATCATTCGTGAACTGACGAGCTACCAACCTGACCAGCGTATTTGTTTACAGTGTGTTCGTTCATGCGTTTGTATTTTGTTTTTTCGTAAGTTTCGTCAGTAATTTGTTTAAGTTTTCGATTAGCTAGCTATGACGTCTCGAAGTGAAAACGAGGTACCTTTGTACTGTTCTGACGAGGAATCGGAAGAAGGTCGGCCGTCGAAAAAAAAACGGGGTGAATCTAAGAAGTGGATATATGTAAACAAATTTTCGTGTGTTAGTTTTGCCGAAGAAGCAGTGAAAGTCGAAAATACGTGGTCTGTATGCACTACCCACGTTACCATGGACGGAAAAAAACGATTTTATAGGTGCAACAAAGTACCACGTAAAGGAGTACAGTGTGCTGCAGAAATATATTTGCTATTTGAGGCGGATGCTGAGGCAGTGTTACTTTATCGCACAGATTGCGAGCATAATCACAATTCTATTAAGAACAACTACGATTATGGTATTTGCAACGAAACAAAGTCTGAAATTAACAAACTGTTCGACCTGCACCTAAAGCCGAAATCAATCTTGGAGTACAAAACGGCAGCTGTATAACTATTTAGCAGATCGCCGGTGTATCAAATACGGACCGTCCACTATTTCTTTAGTTGAGTTGGAAAAATGGATAAAAAGCCACACTGGCGTGCCAGACAACGAGAACGATGTTTTTGTGATAGCCTATTATATTTTGGAAAGTGATCCACCCAGTTTTCGCATTGTATTATCGACAAAGAATTTGATGAAATAATGTATTGACGCTGAAATTCTGCATACAGATGCAACGTATAAGTTGGTTTGGCAGGGGTTTCCTGTATTGATAGTGGGAACCACTGATAAAAACAGAAAATTCACCCCATCTGCTTGACCGTATCTACAAATGAATGTAAGGCTGATTTCAAAACAATGTTTCAAGAATTAAAGAGCAACCTGATGTCAACTTTTTTGTATACTTATCAACCAAAAATCCTAATTTGTGATGCTGCGAAAAGTATTCAAAATGCATTTCGTGAAGTGTTTGGGGAAGAAACTATAGTGAAAATGTGCTGGGCTCACGCTAAAAAGAAGATTTGCTCTAAATTAGACCAAATATTAGACTTTGACATTTAAACGATTGCGAAAACACGTATTGGAAGACATTGATGCCCTGCAATCAGCTACATCTCGTGAAGCCTTTTCTGTTGCTTCGGAGTTGTTTCTGGAGAAATGGAAACACCAAAAAGCATTCGTCACATATTTTAAAAAGGAATGGCTAATAAAAAACCCAAATTGGTATTTGGGTGCAGCACCAGTAACGCCAGCGACCAATAATGCACTCGAGTCCTTTAACAGAGTTATAAAAGACCACAATACTCTCCGCGAGCGTATACCGTTGTCTCGTTTCTTAGTGGTGGCAGAGAAAATGGTCAAAAGCTGGTCACAACAAGCAACAGAACAGCCCTTCGCGATACAACCTGAATTGCAGTTATCTGATTGGACAACTGGATATCAAAGGGCTAAAACTGATACTAAAATTAAAGTTGTACAATCGACACCAGGCAGCAACACCTATTTGATTCCATGCGAAGACTCCAAAAATAATCAAGCTGAGAAAATATTCAAGCAATTTGACGAATACAAAAAAGTTTTTTTTTCATCTTGGAACGTTACACTACCAAACACTCAGAGCGACTGGATTACTGGTTCCTGTGATTGCCCAGACTTTTATCGCAAGTACATCTGCAAGCATGTGATAGGTCTCGCAATCAGACTGAAATACGCGACCCCACCATTAGAGGCAAAAGCGCAACCGCTTGGACTAAAAAGAAAGCGTGGAAGGCCAACGAAAGCGCGAGCAGCTTTAATAATCCAATATTGGTTTATTATTTTTCTTATCTTTTAATTACAAAGTATTCATTAGAAAGGTCTTAATAAAAAGTTGATTTATTCAAATAAGGTTTTTTATTTTGTTCGTCCTTAATAGTTCCTAACTAATATTAGTTGCTTTCATATAGTATTTGAATGTAATTTTAAGATATATTTGACATTTAATTAATATATGACGAGTTATATTTTAAACGCACTGAGTTATTAAGTTAGAAGCTAATAGAGTTACTATTTTGGTGCCATATAATAAATATTTTAGAAGTTAACTATTTGAATGTGTGTTACAAATTTAGATGCTAAATAATAACCACCATGATGAGTTAGATTTATAGTGGCTCACATAGAAGATACCTAGTGGTCGAGACAGTATTATTCAGAGGCGTATTAATAGCGGCTGACATAGTAATTTAGAATGCAATGCAGATTTTTTAAAGCACATAATGCTATTAAAAAGAAGGCGTTTTAATTACTACCCATTATTAAATACAGACCAGTATACCATATAGCTTACGTTTATTTAGTACCTTTCCAAAAATAACTTGTGCATCTTTGTAACAACACTTAAATCTTCTGGAAAGTAGAATATATTGGGGTTATCACGACGTGAATAATGTGACTGTCTGGATTTGAACGATGCAATATGATCACGTATTATATTTAAAATAGCTTTTGGTGTTTTCAACCGACTTCAAAAAAGGAGGAGGTTCTCAATTCGACTGTGTTATTTTTTTTTGTATGTATGTTACGCGATTTCTCCACCAATTATGAATTGATTTTGATGATTCTTTTTTTGTTTGGTTGATCATACTTCAGAGGTGGTCTCATATACATTTTATCGTAATTGATTCAGCAGTTTTTGAGAAAATAACAAAATATATACCCAGATAATGTTTTGGTTCGTGATTCATGGATCTATGTTAACCAATATCTTCGACAAATGTAAACCGATTTTGATGTTTTTTTTTTTATTGAATAGCTAATACTTCAAAGATACTATAATAAAAAAATTCGGAAAAAATTTTACCCCGAAGGGTGAAAAAAAAAAACGGTGTTCAGCAGTGAGATTAGGATTTATCACTAAATATAGATGAAATAAGTAAATTTTATTAAAAAAAATAAAACCGACTTCAAAACACTAAAAAGCTAAAAATAATCCTAACAGTTAAGTACCTAATCAGTTACTTTTGGAGTCGGTGCCAGCCGATGAGAGATTCAATGTTTTTGTTTGCATCGACTCCAAAAGTAACGTGTTAGGATTATTTTTAGCATTTTAGTGTTTTGAAGTCGGTTTTTTTATATAAAATGTCTTCAATCTATTTTTTGTGTGTTAACCTCGTTGATCCTTAGGTGCCAATATGTTTGCTGATATTAAGCTTTGTAATCGTCTGACACGATCCACAGATATACCATGGAAACTGCAAGATGATCGCATGCAAACATTAATATCTTCCAGCCCTGTTCTCACTTTATATTTGAAAGAACTCACCCTAAATTTTCTCGGATTAGAAACCGTGTGTCTAGCAGCTGGAGAGGAAGATATTAAGCCCATTAAATACGCATCCTGTTCATTCTTGTTATCGAGGTTATTGAAATTGGCTAATATCGTGTAACAGCAGGTCAGGAACACAAGAGGAGTATTCGATGAATATTTATTCGGGCAGAGCTTCGCCTTACAAAGTGCTTACTATGAAAATGATTGCACAAATGAACCGACACCTTGCTTTTATACTAAAATTAAACAACTTCTACAGTCAAAATAGTCACTTCCAAAGGTACAATTTGAAGTCTCAAATTAAACAGTAAATTAATTACTTAATCAATTTTAATGAAATTACAATCTTGTAAAATAATTATTTGTGGTATTTAAATTAATTAATCTAAATATAGTGGCACTAGTATCAGTGTTTCCGGTAGCGTTGTTAATAGATGGTGTTCCCCGGTTGTGACGTCACGGTGCCGGAAGTAGATGCTAACACTCGGCCATCCTGCATAGGCCGTGTCCCATGGCGATCACCATCTTTTCCTCGGGAATCCACGAACTGAAATGGAAAATATATTCACGAGTAATTTGCACAATAAATCTAAATAATTAGATAGGGATGGAAGAGATTGACTACATAGTTGTTATTCATTACAATCTGTTAAAGAATGTAACACATAATATCGCATCGCATCATATGAGAATTCCGGGATCATGCGGAGTCATGATAGTTTTATATTTGAGCAACACACAGCTCCGCATCACACAGCTGCGCATACCACTCAGCTGCATATCACACAGTTCTACCTCCGTTACATCGCAGTGACAATGTTCTCATAAAGTTTAAGTTCTTGGTGAGGTACACAGTTTACACAGTGAATGAACATATCGTATAGCGGGAGATACAAGTCACACAGCCAGCTTAGTAGCGCAAAAATAGTATTTTAAACTATAGTCAGTTAATTGAATGGCCCTTAGTATTTTCTTTCAATTCTTCATTTATGGATTTTAAGAATGTATGCAACCTTATGTCGAGTTTCCATATTAACGAATAACAAAATGAATACCACGAACGTGCTTCACATTTATTTATACTAAAATACACATTTACATCCGCCTATTTATGAAAATACATAGTTTATTTGGAAACTAGTCGGCAACTAAGTAATCACGCATCAACATTAAATAATATAACTTGATAACACCAGATACATGAAATTAATACACGGTAAATTTTCATTGGTTTTGGAGCCGAAGCCCACTTTATATAAACACTTAGTAGAACCCAATTAGCTACTAAAAAATAAAGTATAAGCACAAAAAATGCTAACAAAAATATCAACAAATAAAAACGAGAACACTTAGTAGCAGGCGGTTTTATCAAAGTCAACGACCGGCGCCTGAGTGCATACTCAGCCGACAGAACTGAGTAGGTAGGAACGGCTCTCACGTGCCGCTGCTACTGGCCGCCGCCGTCGCGCCCCCCGCGCTCTTTTCCCGCTAGCCTTTGCAATACGCGCCGGCCGGTCTGTCAGTCTCGCTCGCGACGCGAATCTAGGTTCGTGTATTGTGTTGTGGACGCGTGACGCGCTTCGTCGTTCGAAAATGGATCGACATTACGAATATTCGAACGTCGAATACTTCGCCATGATTCGGCTTTATGCGGTATCTGGCAACAACATGAAAGAGGCTAGGCGGAGGTATGCAGCACCCGAACACTTGCAGTCGCTGCGGATGCAAGGAATTCTTTCGCCACAAGTCCCAGCAGCTTCTACTATTCTAGCGGCAACACAACACCTGCTAGACTTCGGCCAATTTAGAGTCCCTTCACATGCGACGGATCGAGGTCGACCGCCAGTGTATTCACCGGAGTTCGAGGAAGAAATATTGAACTATTTTGATGAAGATCCAAGACGAAGCACAAGAATGGCAGCCAGAAGATTTAATGTTTGCCAGTATTTTGTCTGGAAGCTTTTTAACACTAACAACTTGCATCCTTATCACTTTAGACGTGTTCATGCGATTTACGGAGACGACCCTGTACACCGGATGTCATTTTCGGAATGGGTATTGTTGAAAAACCAGAATACTAACATCCTCTGGACCGATGAAGCTACTTTTACCCGAGTAGGTTTATTTAATATTCATAACGAACATTACTGGGCCCTTTATAATCCGTGCGCGATAAGGGAAAACTCGCATCAAATTCGGTTTAGTGTTAATGTGTGGGCCGGAATCATCAAAGGGCCTATTTTCATTGAAGGGAAACCTGACAGGAAGGTCCTATCTTGAAATGCTCCAAACAGTGATCCCCGATTTACTTGACGAAGTACCGCTCGCGTACCTACATAACTTGTACTATCAGCACGACGGATGCCCAGCGCACTTTGAACGAGCGGTGCGCGGGCACTTGGACAATGTGTTCGGTGATCCAGCAAGGAGCCCAGACTTGACTCCGCTGGACTTTTATCTGTGGTCTGAGCTTAAAAGGCTCGTTTACACAAAGGAATCGGAATCACGTGAAAAGTTGAAACTTGCAATAGTGGACGCTTTTAATACAATAAAAAGTGACAGACACTCTAAGAAAATTAAAAGACAATTTAATTAAACGTGCGCGAATGTGAATTCAAGTGGAGTGGTAGACATTTTGAACAATTGTTGCGGTACAAAGAGGTGTAATTAGTTTTATTCGCGGTGAAGTAACCAGGTACCTAATTTGATTATTAATTATTATAAATAAGATGATTCCAATTTTTTAAATACGCCAGAAGTAGGTACTATCATGATTTGAATAATGGTTGTGCATTAATCTTAAAGCAAAGTACCTTCTAAATTAATTGTTTTCTTTTAAGTTAAGTAGCTATGTAATTTATTTCTGACGGTCCTAAGCCAGTGAAAAGTATGAAGGAAGAATTGGGATCCTACTTAATTAACTTTCCTAATCAGTTGTTTAGAAGATATCGTGTAAAACAAAAATCAGCTGTGTCGCAGCGCACGCGTTGATATAGGTACCTACTTCGAACACGAGTTCACCGGGGCATGGCGCGGCCCGCGCGTGTCGTTGATAAGGAGAGCGTTACTAGGTATTCTCGATGACAAAACACTTTTGCAACTATTTTATCTTAATTCGTAGAAAGATTTTAATCATGTATATGAATACAGGATTTTTTTTCCAACGTAACATTTTCGGCTCCAAAACCAATGAAAATTCACCGTGTATATTAATTAATTCATTAATAAAGGAGCACGCAGTTTTTAACTTGATGTAAAATAAATGCTAGTCCTCCAAAAGATCTATTAAATCGTCTCGATCTACTTCGCGATCACTGCCCGAAGTATCATCGTCAGTTACAGTGGTTCTATACGGTCGCAACACTTCCTCTCGAACTACAGCACTAAACCGCCTATACCCCTTCATCCCTTTTATACTGACTATTGTGTAACGGTCCAGTGTATGATCCGCCTTACACACTTTATACGGACCAGTATATAACCAGTCTAGCTTCCTGGTGACTCTAGCCGTCGTATCATTCATATTTTACATTCGTCGTATCGATCATGTAGTTTTTGTAACAGCCCGTACTTCGCTAATTTCGGAATTACAAATCTGTCTCCTACTAATGTTTTCCGGTATAAAATTCCCTCTTTAGCCACATAGTTATTTGTTATATCGCGGTTTGCGTTAGATTCTGCAAGCCGAGTTAAAATATTTTGGATGAGATCCTGAATTTGCAAAGTCCTTAACCAATCCGCATTATCTATTATAAGGACTGTACTTGTCGTGGGATTCCTGCTTAAAGCGTCAACATGCTTCATGCGCTCACCGGGTCTGAACTCAATCTCTAAATCAAAATCTTGAATCGTGAGCCACCAACGGGCTTTACGTAGTATTAAATCCTTTTTTACTAGAGTCGCGCGTAACGCTGCGCAATCCGTGATTACTTTTACGGGAATCCCCGTCAAGTAAATCCGGAATCATCGGAGAGACTCAACTACTGCAAGAGTCTCTAACTCGTAACTATGATATAATTTTTCCTCTTTACTGGTGACCCTACTAAAATATGCCACAGGTTTTAAGCAACCGTCCGACTGTTGCTGCATCAGTATTCCACCTAATCCAAGTTTGCTAGCATCGGTATGCAGCTCAGTCCTAGCGTCTTGGTTGTAAATGCATAATATCGGCCGTACTATCAATCGTTGCTTTAGGATTTGGAACGCTTGCTCCTGATTAGGCCCCCACTGCCACTCAACCCCCTTTTTTTGTTAATTCAGTTAATGGTTGTGCTATCTGTGCAAAATTCTGAATAAACTTACGAAAATAGGAAGTTAAGCCAATAAATTGTCTAATTTCGTGAACATTACTGGATCGTTTATACTGCGCTACGGAATCAATTTCTGTTTGACCTGGTTGTATTGACCCTGCGCTAACATCGTACCCCAAATACGTAGCTATGTTTTTAAGAAAACTACATTTATCAATGTTTAATTTCAAATTGGCATCGGCTAGTAAACGTAAGACTTGGTCCAACAGTTCCAAGCCTTCCTTAACTGATACTGTAGGGACCATAACATCATCCAAATAAAGGGCAATTTTCCCACTAACACTGCCAAGGGCAATTTGAATCAAACGCGAGAAAAGTACATACTTTTTTTTTACTTTTATTAAACATTATTAAAATACTTAATTGCATTTTTATTATTAAAAAACATTTAATTTCAGAATTATTCTTTTACTAATATAATTAGGTAAAACTACAATTACTACAAAATAATTATAAAATAATTTCCGTCATCATAAATGTAATCTCGTCTGCACTGCCCCGGGCGGCCATTTTGCTCATTCAAGCATATCGTTCTCGTTTCTGACTATAGTTAGAAATGTTACTTAATGCATAGTATTTTTACAATAAATTAATGAAATTTGAATAGAAGGAAATAATGCCTACTATCTTAGGTGTGGGTTTAAAGCATATACTTTTAAATAATCATACTTTGTATACATTAGGCTACAGTATGGTATTTTTTATTTTGATCTAGCTCTTATAGTTTTTCTTCGACAAACGTTTTTATTGGTACAGCTATCGACCAATTTATGGCGCGAGATCGCACACTTGCGTTGTGACGTTTCTGTGCGTTGACAGTTCCGCGGCATGGACGTCCAAGTGGCTAAGAACTCACGGCGTGGTTTTTACCCGAGTCCGCCTCGGTTGCGGGCCCGCAGCCTCTGTAGAATGCAGATTTGTATGTAAAAAAGTTAAAGCAAAACTCACGACGCGGTTTACGCCCGTGAGTTCTTAGCCTTTGTCGAACCAAACGAATGAAAAAAAATCAAAACAACACATAAATGTACAAATTCTTTTATTACAAATCAGATTTTCAAATTACAAAAAAATACATAGTAATTATGTATTAAATTTATTGACGAAAGCGATTTTGGCCCGTTATTTGGCCAAACTGTTTCTAATTTTTTCTTTAGACTCAAATTTTTTTGGTGGCATGGTGAATACGGATATCAAAATAACGGGCCAAAATCGCTTTCGTCAATAAATTTCGATGGTTACCAATTAATGGTTGGTTATTAAAATGGTCTCCATTAAAAAAGAGTTGACAATTTTTAAATGCACAATTTATTAATTTCAGCATTAAATTTTTTTGTGCGAAGAAAGACTGTTCATTATTAAAAAGCTTGGTTGGGCACGTCAAGTGACCAATGTTATTAATTTTCTTTTCTTTTTCACCACCATCACCACTAACTTATGTTTGCTGGTTTGTTCTATAATTATTAATAAATGAAAATTCCAAATGGTTTCAATAAGTTTTCATTTGAGGCTGTTTGGTTCTCGGGCCATTAGGATCGGCTCGTGGGATCCCTAGCGAAGTCAGCGCCCTCTTTATGGACTGTCGCGCTTGCGTAACCAATGTCATCTTCTGACATAATAATCTTCTTATTCCTCTTGATTTGTTCTACATGAAAAAAGCTCCACACGTGTGGTTGAAGATTGGATTGACCGCAGCTGAGGACGTACCCGAGCTGATCTGAAGGTAAGTGGACCATCAGTTTTCGGTGTTAACGTTGAAGCCATTTGTTTAATCTATTAGGGTCGATTCCAATCATCTTCATATTTTTTCTTGCGTAAGTAAGCTCCCGCATGTTGCCGGCTATTTACACGCCGCTTCACCACATAAATGGTCCTTCGAGCCGGATAATGTTCTAGCATATCATAATCTTAAATAAATAATTGGAAGTTCGCAGATTTACGTAATTCTTTGGTAAAATCGCGTCGTACCGACATGACATTTTACGCCATATATCAATTTCTCATAATTTCGTATTAATTAAAATAATTAGCTTGAAATTTTTAATTTACGTTTTCTCACATATTCATTGCGAATTTTTACTTGAAAATGTCTAAAACTTACGACAATACATCTTATAATCCGTTTGATAAAGGGTTCGTCCTTCTGACGGCAAAAAAGGAACGACTTTTTTCACGGATGAATGATTTGTTCAAACAAGCTACAAATATTTCTAATTATACATCTAGAAATAATGAAATTTTTATGTCTATGTCTGAATTAATAGATGAAATGCGTAGTCAGTTTGAAGTGATTATTTATATTTATTTGAATATTTATATTTATTTATCAACATTAAAACCTGATTATAAGCCATTAGATGCGTTCGATGATCTATATCTCAGAGTGAAGCGCACCCGAAATAATATTATTCAGGCATCGCGGTCAGATAGGTCATCTTATAACGATTCTTCTCATTCTAATACTTCATGCTACATAAAGTTGCCTCCTATAGAATTACCGCAATTTGATGGCAAGACAGAGAATTGGCCTAGGTTTTACGAAAGTTTTAAGTCTAACATTCATAACAATAATCAGCTGACTGACTCGCACCGCGTGCAGTACTTAGTAGGTAAGCTTACGCACGGCGCTCTTAAGGTCACGGCAGGTATTATACCTACGGGTGACACCTATAAAGTTATCTGGGATAGCTTAGTTAAAAAGTTTCAAGATAAACGTGCACTAGGCACACATTATCTAAATAATATTTTGGACTCTAAAGGCTGTTCAAATACATCTAACAGTCTTGATACCTTTATCGGAATGTATGATTCTTCTGTGTGGGCATTGCAACAATTAGGCATTGAGAATTTGACCGACTTCATATTGTTTCATTGCGCTCTTCGAAAAATCGATTCACAAACAGCTCAAGCGTTTGAGTTATCTGTTCGTAATAAAGAAATTCCTACCTATAACGACTTAGTATCTTTTGTGCAGGATCAAGTTAAAATATTACAGCGGTCAAATAGTAACAACACGACGCGGGCATCGAACAGTAGTGCGAACGCAAATAAGCCCTCTGCGTCCGCTACTCAGACGCTCCGCCAGCAAACCTACCAGTCGTTTGTCGCGAGCAATGAGAATGTACCGACCGCGCAGTCGAAGTTGTGCGATTTCTGTAATAAAACTGATCATTTAATTTATGCTTGTTCTCAGTTTAAGAACTAAGGGTCTTCGCGCGCGCGTTTTGAATTTATTAAAAGTAAACATGGATGTGTTAACTGCCTTAGTAGGTCGCATACAGTGACGTCTTGCAAATCTACGCACGTTTGCAATTTATGCAAGAAAAGACATCATCTTACATGATTACATCATCTTACTTTACACACACAGTATCTTACATTTTGACAACAAAGATCATAAGGTTAGATCAGATAATTACGTCCAAGTGTCGCAGGTACCTACCGGTCAGGCGTCATTTACCACTCCTGTTGCTCCGCCGTCACTGTGCTCGGCGCCCGGCCAGTCCGATGAGATGGTCAACACGCACGTTGCGAGAACATGCTCAGCTGATACGAGCGCGCCTGAGACGCCTGCCTCGCACAGTAACGAGTCTTGTTATAACGTAGATATTCCACCCAGTAATCCTTCGTTGTCGTTAAGTTGCGAAGTAAAATCAACTTCTACTATACTTTTAGCAACCGCACAAGTTTATGCGAAAACTCAAAATGGTAATAAGAAAAATAATTAGATGCCTTATTGATAATGGCTCGCAAAATAACTTGATAACCGTTGATTGTTGCAAAGCGCTCAATTTGGTTATAATTCCTTTGAGTAATTCTTTTGTCAAAGGAATTGGTTCCGCATCTCGACCGATATTAGGATACGTTAATCTAGACATTGAGTCACGCGTATATCCGAATAACAAATATAAATTACATGCGCTAGTCGTTTATTATATCTCAGATCAGTTGCCTGCGCACTATATAAAGAAGGGTGATATAGGGTACTTAGAGGGATTGGCCTTCGCAAAGAGCCGAAGCTGAAGATGCAAAAGACTGAAATAAAAACGGATATTCACAAAGAGCTGAAACTGAAGTTGCAAAAGACTGGTGTACAAACAAATATTTACAAAGACCCCAAACAAAAGACCGAAATAAAAATGGATATTTACAAAGAGCCTAAACTGAAGACACACAATACAGGAATACAAATTGAAAGACCGAAACTACAAGGGAATTAATGTTCATAACAAAAAAAAATTGCCAAAAGAAAGAAAATCAAAGTATGTCTAGAATAGACACTGAAGAATACACTCAAGGCGATTCAGTTATCGAAGAGAAAGACACAGTTTTAGTTCGATATTACGAGAAGAAGAATTTGAAGTTTCATGTTGGTATAGTACAAAATAAAGAAAAGCACGATCGGTACAGAATTCAGTTTTATAAACATTACAGAGACAATTAAAAAAAAACAATGAATAAGAAAATAGATATGGATACCATTCCCATATCAAATATCGTAAAAAAAATTGATATTTTACAGATTTCTGAAGATCCTGCTTTTTTTGTTTTGTTTGACTCACATGATGAGGTTTATTTTTAATTCGTTTTATAGTTAACCAAATACATAAATTGATTTGTAGCTTATTAATTTAATAAAAGGTATTCTACTAGACATTGTTATTTTTTTATAATTTAATCTTTTTACCAAAAAACTGTTCGTCGATGAGATAAGCACATCACTATTTTCGTATGAGATTGGCACACTTGCCCCGGTCAAGACATAAAATCCATGTTATGCAAAAAACTATCTTAATAAACCTTTGTATTTGCCTTGATAGAAAGAAAACGTTTGAAGACCGATAAAATATATACACCCGATTATTACATAAAACTGATTAAGACCAGCAGACAAGCCCCATTTAGTATCGTGTTTTTGGAGAAAAACTTATCAAGCAAACAGGGTGACGAGAGGACCGTAAAGGTGAAAGATTACAAAAGAATGTACGATAATAGAATTAAAACTTCTATACCCGGCATATCGACTTGTCGACAAGTCCACTTCCGAAAAAATGGTCGACCGGAATTTACTTCTTCCATGACTACGAATTGCTTGAAGCCAATTTCTTTGTATCGTATTGGTGTTTCTAGATTGATTAGAAGTCAGCCTGATGCTACGAGGGTCCATTAAGGTTGAAACCAGCTAAAATAGCAGATATTAAAAAACTATTACAGTTTATACCCGAACATTTGAGACATTTTTATGATGATATAGAAACTGAAAACTCATTACTTGAAGTCAATGAAGAGTCGATTGATGATGTAGAATAAGTTAATAGAATATATAGTATGTAAGTAATATTAATAAGTAAGTAAAAATGTGAACCTAAGATAAGAAAATTTTATGAATACATATATGTGATACATTATAATAACTAAGTCCATAAACTATTGATTAAATATCCCTTAGTCCGTTCATTTAAAATAAGTCCAACGGTTTAAAGTTTCAGGTTTATCGGAACTATATAAGATTTTGTTGATTTTATTCCTAGAAATTAAAGAACTTTTATAAAAGTAAAACACATTTTTAATTCATTTTAATTCCTATTAGTTTAGTTTCAGTATTAAAATTAATAATTCAATACGCCATTTCTCAAAGGTGGAAAAATGGTCTTAGTGATTTATAGAATTGGACCATCCAATGAAATCGATTCTAAAATATGCTGATTTAAGATCCCTTCACAAATTTTTTTTTAAACCATAGATAATAAACTTATTAGTAAAAGAAAATTCCAAGTGTTACACTTACCCCCGTTAGGTGGGAAGTGTGACAGTTTCATACCTTGAGATGTTTTATTACATTTTGTCACATATAGCGGCGCTATAAGGCTAAATTTACTTAGTCACATAAAACATAATATAATAAAGAACATTAAATGACGAATCAGTTGAAATTTTACCACAATATAATAAAGATATGTGAATGTTAACTGAGAATGATATCAAAATGTGTCACACTTGCCTCGGTTGACCTTAAGTCAGATAGATTAGAGTGTGTCTGGATCAGCCTAACTTAAATCATGCAATAAATAGGACTCATTACCCGATTCCTACCTACCTTCCTATTGACATTTTACAATGTTCCGATTCACGTATACTATTACAACATTCCCTATACAAGGAATATTCCCCGCATAGAGAATGTTGTCCCCGCATGGGGACATGGGGAATGTTCCCGGGAACGGCTAAATTAAATTACTAGTCAAGTGATTTAGATTGTAAATAGTAAATACTTAAGATGCCGGTTATGCCGGCCGGAAGAAGAAGATCGACCAGGACTTATTGCATTTATGCGTGGATGGTTTTTATCTTTTTTTCCATTGCAGATTTTTTTTTTATCTAGGGTTTGCCGTTCATGAAAAACGTTATCTCGTTCCGTACTTTACAATAAAGTAGAAAAAGATATATCATCCCAAGTAACGAATGAAATTTAATCATTATGTGTAACTACAGATCTATGGACTTCCCGAAGTACATAAAGTTACATCGCTGTTAAGGGACCTCACGGATGGTTTGTATTTTAAACGGTATTATCAGGATGTTGCCATTTTTCCGGCAACCACACCACCGTAAATAAAGCTTCCGAAATAAGGGCTATTATGGTTGAGCGAAGTATTACCGAAAAGGTAAACTTACATTATTATACTAAAACTACTGACCTTTGATTGTAACTTCAGAAATGTCACTGCAGAAGAGTATCAATGCGAATATATCCGAGATGCCTTCATTACTGGTATTTTTAATCAAAAAATACGTCAGCGCCTTCTCGAAAATCTTACACTAACTCTAGATGAAGCACTTAATCAAGCAACCGCGTTAGAAACTGCTGAGAAAACCTACATGAGCTATGGCAGTTCTATCACCGCATTAGCTGCTTCTTCATCATCCCAAAGCGCACCCTTTCCGCAACGCAAGTACTGTTTCTTCTGTGGTAGCAACAAATTACACCAGAGAGTCAAATGCCCTGCATTTAGTAGTACATGTCAAATATGCCAAAAGAAAGGCCATTTTGCTAATGTGTGTCGTAGCCAGAAGCCTAGTCTTAACGTAATTACACCGGAAGAGTCTATTACTGATCCTAGTATAAGTGAAACGCCACACACAATGCACGAAGCCTGTACTATATCCGCTGCTTCACCATCAAATCTACATCGAGCTACTGTTTCTGTATTAATAAATGGCTGTTTGCTTGCATTGCTGTTTGTATGCATATGCTAGCAAAACATTTAATATAACTATAAATCACCACTTCTTCGAAGTTGGTCATTCACAGTCAGAGGGTGATGCAATGCATGCACTTATTGAGCGAAGAAAGAAAAATAAAATTATTTACGTACCTCAGCAATGGGCGACTTTGATCAGATGCGCGAAATCCAACGGTGAGCCTTATGTAGTCCAGGAAATTAACCAAGACACGATATTGGATTTCAAACAGCTTCTGCCTTGTTACAATAATTGGGAATACGATGTCAACAATGTCAAAATCTCCTGGAGCAAAATTATGCACATCCGTTATACCAGTGATTTACCTAATATTATTAAATTTCAATATGATTCACTGACTGACTGTGAACTGGCTATAAATCTACTGCAACAAAGGGTAGTTTCTCGTCGATCAGCCAAACGACATTCTGCTAAAGGACCTCAAAACAGTGGGAGAGATGAGTTACCGACCGATATTCCGAAAGCTTATAATGCACCATTGACTTTGTCTTCAGCAAAGTACAAAGACTTAGTAAGCTATCACAATTTTTACATAACGTTACCGCATGTGACTGCCACTCGGCAAAATGATAAGTCTGATTCTGATTAAGTACTTTAACATTTTTAAAATATTAAAGTTTCTGACTAATTGAGAGCTGTAATAATAAATAATAATTATGCCTAAATTGATCTTATAAACGGCCGAATATTCAAGCGTTACCTACAGTAATCATTTTAATTTTACTTAAGTATTATCTTAACATAGTGAAAAACTTTATTATTATGGTTACTATCGCGTTATATGTTATTTTACTATTTAATTACTTATTTTACTCGGTCACCAAAATAATAAAGGCAAAAAATGGCTGCTTAAATGGTATCATTTAAATATTCAGCTGCAAAAACTGTAATTAAAAATTAGAATAATTATCTTTGTCTCCTAAGATATTCTTTAATTTGCAACATAACATTGTTGTGATAGTTTTTTTAGTATGTTTGGTTATTAAATGTGTAATTGGTTATTTAATTGGGAACAATAGAGACTGTTAACAATCATAATTGAACTACATTTTATTTCGTATGGTAACTCTAAAACGTGTATATAAACAATTTAATAATTGTATCTCAGGCATACATTTTTTTCTTTTGACGAAGTAATTAATATCATACACAACATGATTGTATGTCTGAGTTACAATGTCATTTTATAAAGTATATGTGTCACAATATCATTGTATGTCACATAAAATCGCAAGAAATCGAAAAATAAACAAATATTATATGGTAATATAATCGTACAAAAGTATAGCATTTTAATCGTTTATTCAAATTTGCAAGATTGTTTGGCATTAGGATTTAACCGAAATCGGTAAGATTTTTTAAAATCTTTATCGCGCTCTCCTGTACAGTTGCTAAAACTGAGTTACGATGTTCTTCCTTGCAGGTGTCGATATATATTCGATATGTGGCTTCCAGTTACAATGCTGGTCAAGGACGATACCAAGAAATTTGATTTTTTCTACCTCTTCGATTGTAAGTGACTGATAATTAACATGATAGTTTTCTTTATTCGTTTGATAGTTGCGGAACTGAATGTATTTAGTTTTTGTTAAATTTTCGTTTAATTTATTTTGACTAAGCCACTCCATAATTTGGGATATTGTCGAGTTTAGAGCCGATTCATATTTAATTTTGTCTTTATTTGCAATAATAACCGAATGTCATCTGCAAAGAGTATACATTTATGATGTGTTATTAAAAGTAGGTCATTTATATATACTAAGAATAGCAGGGGTCCCAAAACACTACCCTGTGGGACTCCTATATTAATAGTTTTAGTAGTTGATCTAATGTAATGGTCGACATTACGATTTTTGTCAGTAACGGTTATTTCCACATACTGTTTGCGATTTGTCAGATAGCTTTTTATCCAGTCTAATGCAGTTCACTGTTCTAACCTAACCTAACCCAGATGGTTAGAATGCGCCTAGTTTGGCATGCTGTAAAACTTTAGTTTTCACCCTCCAACTCCGCTAAAAATGACTTTACAGCAAAGTAACATTAACAAAAGTTGGTCCCCTATGGACCGCCCACCCATTGGTATAATAAAAATAGGGTGTCATATAGGGTCAATATTTCGACGAAAATTATTTTGTCCCGACGCCTCTAAATTAAGCTTTAGTTTTCACCCCCCCCCCCCCAAAAATAACCTTAGCCAAAAATAACTTTACAGCGAAGTGACCTCGACAAAAGTTGGTCCCCTATGGACCCCCCACCCAATGGTATAATAAAAGTCCTGCGCACCCTTTCCTACACTCCGTCATTTTGTAATGTGATATATTGTAAAGAAAATAAACGAGATTGTTACCTTTTTACAGATAGTAACCGACAAGTTATTTTCAGCAAATTTTGTAGCACTACCTCAAAAAAGAGATTTCTTTTTACGACACATAATTGAAAACAATTCGAAATATAGATCAGTACCCGAAGGAACAGTTTAAAGACGGGCGGGCTAGGCTTTTTGGTCCGGCGCAGTGTGATGTAGATGAACCTCCTGGTTGAAGGCAGGAAATTATTGGGAATTACACTTCAATGCTTCTCTTCGGTATCAATGCACTTTCCTTGTGGTTGGTGCCGCCATGCTCGCGTTGCTGTTAAAGCTATGGAACTCATCTTTCCTATAAAAAACGTCTGTAAAGAAATACAATCAGGAAGATAGTTGGAATTGTTTCTAATGTGTTGTGACAATGCTTTTTTCAGTGGTGCAACTTTTGACGAAACGGCCCGTAGATGGTTTTTACATGCATGCAAATGCAAAATCTATATGACAAGATATATCGGGTGTAAAAAAAGGCTTAACGAAGCCGAATACCACATATTCTACGTATTACTACGATCATTTTTTTCTTTAACACTATACCTGGGAAATGATGGGTTACCGAGTTATTGACAGTCAAAAATACAATTTTTTTTTCATAGATTTTTACAAAATTGACTTCTGTTTGATAAGACTAAACTTTTTTACAAAGAAACATGATTAAAGTTTTCAGTACTTCTTTCATAAAAGGCCTTTAAAGGGCACAGCCGGCAATGAATCGTGCGCACGCACACAACTACGCCGTCTTTCAAATGTGCATGCGCGCTCGCTGTATGCCGCTCACTCGTGTGCGCGCGATCAGCTGTTAGCAGTTATCGAGTTCAATGACGCCTTGCCTTGTACTGACTCTCTCATAGTTTTAGGTCGATTGGTTTAATCCATCTTATGAAATTGGTCGAAATAAGGAATTTTGTGACTGGCTTTTGTGAATTCATTATCTGTTAATTAATTAATCATTTTTATTTATTTATTTATTTATTGAATAACAACAAATCAAATCAACATATCATTTTACGTACGTAAACAATTTGAGAAGAAAAAACAAGTTTAAAAGATTATGCCTGTGCAGGTGCATACAACACTTTTACATTAGTACTTACGAGATATTACGATATCGACTAAGAAAAAAAAACTTTGTAATTAATTTTTACACAATACAAATTATTTCAACAATCCATTTTTGTGGTAGGTTGATGAGCTGTTGTCTGTACATCGAAAGGTCTTACATTTGAGACGTAGTCCGCTTCTTCTTATCGTGTGGGCTGCAGAAACTGATGTTAGAATTTAAGCCTCCGTAGGAGTCTGACATGACTTCTGTAACGACTGCTGCCAGAAGAAGCAATAGCCAGGATCCACGCCGAAGCACGAAATCTTGTCTTATCTATCAGATAATTAGGTTTATTTAGGCCTGTATTCAATTCTAAGCAAATTTTATTAGTGTGCCCACTTGGAAATCAAACGCAGGACCTCCGGATTACGAGCCAACACTTTAACCATTAGAAAACTGAGGCGCGCAGTCTACTACAAACTCCTCAACACAAGTTGTTTGTTTTATTTTCGAATAGCAATTAAACGTACCGAAAACAAGCCAGTCAGATAATCGAGTCTAATATTCAGGCCTGTAATCAATATTCTAACCAAACTAGGAACCACCTGACCCTGAAAAAGTATTTATTTCTAACTTGTGTGTTCACCTAAGAATCGAAAGCAGAACCTCCGGATCCAGAGCCACCACTCTAAACATTAGAAGATTTAGAAGACAGAGGAGTGCAGTCTACTACAAATTCCTAATCACAAGTTGCTTGTTTTATTATCGAATATTAATTAAACGTACAACAATTTATTGTTTTAATTGTTGAATACGGCATTAGCCATTTTACGATAAGTACCTAAGTTAAAATCTAACTGGCAAAGGAATAAACGTTCCAAGTTCTGTTGATAAAAAGCCCTACGAAAACAAAATAGCAATTCTTTATAACGGATAAATCAAACTAATTTCTTTTAGTTAGGCTCGTACTTTCACATATAGAGCTATAATCAAGAAATAAAATAAAGCTTCAAGGCATTTCCTGTTGGAATAACAATAATTTTAAATTCACTCATCATAACTTACTTTAAAACATTTAATTTTTTGAGCACGATTTAAAATAAACGTACCTTTATTTTCCCATAAATTATGAAAAACGAAGCGCCTTATAAAATCTTCACAAAGTTTTTTGTAAGGTCCCCGTTGTTTAGTTATTCAATGGTTGAACTCCCAGACCCGGAGGTTCTGAATTCGATTCCCAGGCGCTCGCACACAAAAGCATTAAATTTATTGTCATCTTCTTCTCTTTTAAGCAACTCTAGTGCCATAGGCGTCTGACATGACTCATGTAACGACTACTAACGACCGATGCCAGAGGCTGGTACTGCCTACTGTAGCCAGGACCGACAGCTTGTCGTGCCCTTTGAAGCATGGAATCATCTCATATCGGACAATCTGATTGATGGATCTAAATTATAACTAACCAATTTATTGGAAACTGCGTTCCCACTTTAGAATTGAACCCACGATCTTCCAAAAATCTAACCACTAAACCACTAAGGCGTAATTTGGTCGCGGACCTTAAATAAAACATTTCAGAAAGAATTGACATGGGTCGTCTGATTTACCAAGAGCAAAGCTAAATTGGCTAAGAGCAAAGCCGATATCATTGTTTTCAAAAAATCGTTACGTTGACTGAAAAATTGTGGCAATACCTACAGAAAGTTTTAAGGTGCCCATATATGGTACGATTTGTCTGTACGATCGATCTGATGAAAATCGTGACGATTGATCGCATCGCAAATGACGCTCATACACGAAACGATTGGTCGTACGTAAGTAACGATCGATTATTCATTTATTTGAAACTGAAGTATAAACACGTGTTCTAATAATTCAATACGTGCCTAAAAATGGAAAATGAACTTCTTTTCCTTACCTATGTGGCGGTAACTTTGATTCGGCTACAAAACAAAAAAAGTAAGCCTAGAAAAATGTGGGTTAAGAAATGGCTATTAAAGAGAAACCAGTATTCGCATATAAATATTTTAAAGGAAAAGGAAAAATTAAGGTTCCATCCAGAAGATTAGCATAATTATATGAGAATGACGGAACCCACGTATCTAAAATTATTGAAGCTGGTATCACCTAAAATACATAAAAGTGATACAAACATGAGACAAGCTGTCAGTAATCACGAGCGTCTTAGTGCAACTTTGCGTTTTCTAGCCACTGGACGATCATATGAAGATTTAAAGTACTCAACGATAATTTCACCACAATTATTGGGAAAAATCATCCCAGAAACCTGCGCCGCCAATTATACAGCATGTCATGACTATTGTAAGGTATGTACTCTAATAAAACAAACATTCATCTAATTATAATTATTTATTTTCTTTATATTCATTATAAAATAAAATCGTAAGACATTAGGTTTCAAAGTTTTCCAAAAACGTTATTAAATTTTGTGCTTTTTCACTTGCTAACTGTTCTCGCGATGTCTGTGTGGTTAGAAGTAAAGGTTGATAATGAGGTTGGGAGGACTGATTTTCAGATAATATTACAATATGCTCTTGTGGTAGTGTCTGGTTTTGTTGTTGAGATGGAGGAATATTCCGAGTTAAATGAGTCTGTGAGTATGTAGAGGCCTGAGCTTGTGAGTATGGAGAAGTGTTAGGTTGCGAGTATGGAGAACTGTGAGGTGGAGAGTAAGGAGAACTGCAAGGCTGTGAGTATGAAGAAGTTTGAGGTTGCCAATTCGGGGAAACGTTATTAAAAATATTATTAATTTTAACCACGGACTGTCTACTTAGGTTTCCAAGTTCTGCTTCTGACAAGGTTTCATAAATAATTTTTTCTGGCCAGATTCGTTGATCTTTTGGTAATGATTTAATTTAGAAGCTACAGTTTTTCCGAATGTGTCACATGTATCGTCAGGTTTAATAGATAATATTTTTTTATTTATATTTTGAAGAGTTACATCAATTGTTGACACCTGCGAAGATTTCTTTCGTTTAAAAGAATTTGGTGTGGTGGGTGGAGGTAGCAAGTTATCGGCAATTTCTTGAGTTTGATTTGGCGAATGTACCTCAGAAGAATTCTCGTTACCATCATCTTCATGTTCTTCCACAGGAACACTCTGTAATAAAAGCAATTTATTATGTTTCAGTTACCTTCGAATGAAAATGAATGGAAGGCAATTGGAGCTGACTTTGAAAAGCGATGGAATTTTCCCAATTGTCTTGGCGCTGTTGAGTGCAAGCATATTAAAATAAAGCCACCGCCTGATTCTGGTTCATATTTCTTTAATTATAAACACTTTCACAGTCAGGTTCTTATGGCAATTGCTAATGCTAATTATGAGTTGATTTATTTTCACTTCGGTACAAACGGCCGAGTGTCAGACGGTGAGGTAATAAAAAATACA
Organism: Anania hortulata; assembly: GCA_963576865.1. NCBI lineage: Eukaryota > Metazoa > Arthropoda > Insecta > Lepidoptera > Crambidae > Anania > Anania hortulata. The sequence goes on along the minus strand of OY756405.1, from coordinate 10,978,006 downwards.
GATTTTTATCAAAAACTTAATGGTACATTGGGTTTGCCACAACCAGGTTCAGTGAATGGAATAACGCTCCCTTATGTATTTATTGGTGACGAAGCTTTTGCTCTAAGGAACGATTTTTTAAAACCTTTTAATAAGTCACAGCTCAATGAAACAAGAAGAATTTTTAATTACCGTTTAACCCGAGCAAGACGGGTAATTGAAAATGTATTCGGAATTTTAGTTGCACGGTTTGGAATACTGAGTCATGAAATAAATTTGGACTTGGATAATATTGCTCCAGTAGTAATGGCTTGTTGTGCTCTACACAACTTTTTACGCCGTGAAAATCCAGACACCTACTCATCGCAAAATTGCTTTGATAGAGAAACCTATGAAAATGGAGAGATTCAAGAAGGTTTACAAAGTAACTTGTTTGGTCTCGAGAGAAGAAGAGGATCCGGTTTTCAATCTGCCACTGATAGTAGGACTTATTCGTAGACTATTTTAATGGAATCGGTGCAGTTCCGTGGCAGAACAATTATATATAGAATAGAAAAAGCTTAGTTTAAGTTGAAACTTTAATAAAAAAACTTGTACTCACCGAACTCGTAGAACTCATTCCCTCATGCGGTATTTCCTGGTCTTTTAAAAATACTAAATTATTAAAATAACTTAGTTTAGGCGTATAAGCCTCATCGGTACTGCTTCCGGATACCAGAGAGTCAATCTGTTTCTTTAACTCTTTCCGAAACACTGTTCTTAAGTTATTAATCTTCTTTTTTACTTTATTTAAATCTGCAGTATTGTCAATTTTTCTCATTTTTTCCAAAAGTACTTCATAACACGCTGTCCTTTTTACATTGTTATGATAATCTTTATGTTTTGTTTTCCATAAAGGCTCTTGTTCTCTAAATAATTCAATAAATTCAATCAAATCATCATTACTCCATGTAGCCATTTCGTTTGTTTCGTTCAACGAGTATAGGTAGGTGAGTACGTAACGCGTTATCAAGGCGTGCGGTGCGTGCGGCGGGTGCGACGACCGGCGTCAGAGTGAGACAAAATCGAATCGTTGATCGTAAAGAGCCACACACTGTCGATTCATCGTTACGATATTTATGATTGCATAGGATTTTGTTGCGATTTCCGATATCGTCTTCGATGAAGTAAATCGTTAACGATCTTGATATACATTATCGATTCGTCGTTTCGATTGGGCTGAAGCGACGGATCGTACAGACAAATCGTACCATATATGGGCACCTTAAAGGTTACTCCGAGACCTGCGAGGCTCGCCCCCGTGCGTGATGCGCGCGGGGCGCGGGACGCGGGGTACGGGGCGCGGTGTGCGGGGGAGTTTGCGCGAGCGGCGGCGGCGAAATCAAAGCCGAAGAATAATAATGCAATTTGTGAAAATTTTGTTTGGTTTGTTACTTCATCGAATGCGCTTATTACTTGTGATTTACTGTTTCCTCTTACAGTTTGTGTTGTGGTGGCAAGTAGTTGAGATTGGTGTGATAGTGGAGTGTTTGTGAAGATGCCTTGGCATCAGTTTAGTGCTCGCGAGTATGTAAACATGGTTTACTGCTACGGTATGGCCCATGGCAATGCTTCCGAAGCATTGCGTATTTACGCAGCTGAATATCCTGATGCGCATCACCCTGGTGATCCGCAAGTAATCACTCGGGCTGTTCGGACAATCAGCTGATTGTACCCGTTTCGGAGACAGGGCGCGGGTCAATACGCTCTACCACGGAACGAGCCATTTTAGACATTTTAGGCGGGAAAACCCGCGTTTAGGCGTGCGAACAGCTGCTAAAGTGCTGCGGAGAAGGCGAGGTTAGCTTAATTAACGGTTATGTACCGAATACTTTAGAAGACATGCCACTAGTCCAGCTGCGAGAGACGTGGTACCAGCATGATGGAGCGCCGCCTCACATTGTGAGACCGGTTCGAGAGCGGCTTACGGAGTTATTTGGTGACCACTGGATCGGGAGGTATGGGCCTCACGCGTGGCCTGCGCGATCACCTTTTTTTTGTCGCAGGAAAAATGCATTTCGCATACCTACCGCCGCGGGGGCAGCGATAGGTTATGTAGGACTCCCTCGACAGAGAACAGTGGCTTTCGCAACTGTTCCCCGACGAGGTATCACCCACTAAAAAACCTGCGGTGTACCACACTAACGTATGCAGGCAATACATGGGCACCCGTGTTCTGGAAAGCTATCTGTGATGTCTAGGCTTTGGGGTAATATTAAAACGACTAGTTTCTCAGTAAGTAATACACAGCTCGACCGTAACGCCTGCTCGCCCCGCTCGTGACAGTACGTGTCAGGTCGGGGGCACAGATTAGATAGAGTATGTCTAAAGGTCGAGACCATGGCGCTACCGTCAGTCTGCATACTACGTTTATTTAATGTCACATCTCTTCCTTGTTATATAATATGTATGTGACTTGAAGACAATAATAAAAACCATTAAATGGAATTAATTGCAATTGAAATCTACGTTCAGATGAAATTACTGAATCTCATCTTTTCCTTTTTTTTATGGTTTTACACAACGGAATATATTTAAATGTGATTAATCATAATATTATTACACAAATAATATTATTCTCCACTGAAAAATACATTATTAATTTTATATGAAATATACACTCACATCTTAAAAGCGTTACATATTTACTGAGTTTGTTTTCGTTTTATTCATTTATTCTATACATTATTTTATACACATGGTCACAAATACAATGCAAAATGTAAATCGTGCAATATTTAGACAGGTATTATTTAATTTTACAAAGTAGGATCATAACAAAATGTGTTTTGAGTATCTACAATATCATGTAATATTAGTTTTATTCATTTACCTACAGGTAAAGATTTTATTCTTTAAAATAATACCATTACATATGTTTACATTTATACAATCTAAACTCGTACATTTTAATTTTAATTTAATAATATAGATTTATTTCAATTTATTTATTTCAATCGTCTATGATTCTACCACCGGTTCGGAATGTTCTTTCTATCGAGAAGAACCGGCAAGAAACTCGATAGTTACTGTTTTGCACACTTATATTGTTACTACTAATTAATAATTTAATCAAATTTTGTGAGTAGTTTTAACCTACTTCTACTTTCTGACGTATCGATTTGAAAATTCTTAACTGACATTAGGATGACAATAGGTACTTACAAATTATTTTCATAGTTTTTTAACTATGATGCCAATTAATAAAATAATAGTAGTCGTTTAATAAATAGGCACTTTATCAAAAAGTGTGTAACCCAGAACTTGTCAATTGATGAATGACTTAGTCAATTTGTCAATAATTTTATTCATCTCGTAAACTCAGTTTTGAATAATTGATATTTTACTAAAAACCCTTCTGATTATTATTATTATGACGTTGAATATTTATTCTCTACCTGTTTAGGTAAGTAATTACATCTATTATGCGGGCGTCCACCAAGCACAACAGCGTTAAATGCAGAGATTTCTGAGGATAGAAACAAAACACAATTAACACTGGGGAAACATCCTGTCCTCGGGTTTCAAAATGAAAAAAGGTTGCGAAACCACATTAGCGGATGCAGGATTTCCTCCTAACAGGCAGGCTATATGTATGTTAGCATATCAATTTGCTGAAAAACTAAAACTAAAACACAAATTTGACAATAAAAAGCAATCGGCCGGAAATGCATGGTTCAAAAGTTTTATTGAGAGGAATCCAGAGTTGTCCATCAGACAAGCTGAAGGCTTATCTGTTGCTAGAGCTAAAGGTCTTAGTAGAGAAGAAGTGACTAACTTCTATAAGCTTTTAACTAAAGTTATGACAGATAATGACCTTTTGAATAAACCTGAAAGGATATATAATATGGACGAATCCGGTGTCCAGCTAAATAATAAACCCAGAAAAGTTGTCGCAAAGAAAGGTGCAAAGGTAGTTCATTCGGTTACATCCGCAGAGAAAGGTGAAACTATGACAATCGTGGCCTGTTGCAATGCAATTGGTAATTTTCTTTCACCAGTTGTTATAATAAAATGTGTGAATAAAAAACCGGACTTTGAAAATGGACTTCCACAGGGCTCAAAAGTGTACATGAATAAAAAGTCTGCGTACATAAATTCTGAGCTTTTCTACAAATGGCTAATAGAACACTTTGTACCTCTGAAGCCCCAAGGTAAGGTTTTGCTTATATTAGACGGACACGCATCACATTCATCTGCGCCAGACATGCTGCAAGCTGCTATTGATAATGATATCATTTTATTGTGTTTACCCAGCCTCACAACTTCAGCTCTACAACCTTTAGACAAATCATTTTTCGGACCATTGAAAACGTATTTCAACCATGAAACCAATCATTTCATGCGAACAAACCCTAACAAAAAGATCAGTCGTTACAATGCTGGAACGCTTATACGCAATGCTTGGACTCGCGCAGCTACTCCTTCCAACGCAATTGGTGGCTTTAGAGGAAGCGGGATTTATCCACTTAATCCAAATGCTTTGCCCGATACTATTTTCATAATATCAGATATCGCACTACGCGAACCAATTCCTCACGAACCATCTGAGTCTGCTGCCTTTGTAGGACCGACATCAACACCTCTGCCTCAGGCTTCTTCTTCGTTGGATCGCCAACCAGAACTTGTGGATAAAAGAGAAAATATAGAACGTGCACCTGAGGAGGTTGAACCAAGAATACAAACACCTCCATCTCAGATTTCTTCTTCGATAGTTGATTGTCGACCAAACCTGGCCAGTGAACGTTTTATACGTATATAAGCAACATAGATCCAAATCGAACACCGGAAAATCTGATACCGACTCTTTTAAGCAGGGAATCTCCTAGCCTTTTGATTGATCGAGACATTATAGAAGATAAAATTTTATTAAAAAAAATAAAACCGACTTCAAAACACTAAAATGCTAAAAATAATCCTAACACTTAAGTACCTAATCAGTTACTTTTGGAGTCGGTGCAAACAAAAACATTGAATCTCTCATCGGCTGGCACCGACTCCAAAAGTAACTGATTAGGTACTTAAGTATTAGGATTATTTTTAGCATTTTAGTGTTTTGAAGTCGGTTTTATTTTTTTTAATAAAATTTACTTATTTCATCAATTTTTAGTGATAAATCCTAATCTAACTGCTGAACACCGATTTCATCCCCTATTTTCCTACCCTTAGGGGTGATTTTTATTTTGTAAACTTTTAGCATATTATCTTTGAAGTATAAGCTATTCAATAAAACAAAAATCATCAAAATCGGCTCATATTTGACGAAGATAGGTAACAAGAACCACAACCAAAATACTATCTGGGTATATATTTGTTGATTTTCTCAAAAAGTTCTAAATCAATTTCGATAAAATTTATATGGGACCACCTCTGAAGTATGATCTACCAAACAAAAAAAGAATCATTAAAATCGATTTATAATTGGCGGAGTAATCGCGTAACAAATATACAAAAAAAAAAAAAAAAACATACAGTCGAATTGAGAACCTCCTCGTTTTTTGAAGTCGGTTGATAAGTATTGTCGACATTGGTGTCGATACAATTGCACAGTTTCTAGATAGCATACAAGAAAAAGAAACATCTTCAAAATGTTTGGTTGAAGCATCACCAATACCACAAATTCCTTTAACAATGTATTTATTATATATTATTATATATTCTAAATACAGATGAAAAAATTAAAGAAAAGAACTATTTTGCTGAAAGGAAAAATATACAAATACAGACTAAGTTAGATAACAAAAACAAGACTAAAACTGAAACGAAAGTAAAAACTAAAAAAAACAAGACTGATACTAAAGAAAAAGGAAACTAACAAAGACAAACAAAAAAGCTTTGAAGATAGAAACGAAATAAAAAGTTCACGTAAAAGACATAGAATTTTAAGTTCAAATAGCGAAACTGAAGATAAACCAGGTACTTACTCTAAAATGATAGAAGAGAAATGTAAAGATTTATCTGTGAAGAAAAATAAGACAGAAAAGCAAGGTAGCTCTAAACATAGAGCTGAAAATAATTGCATAGAATGCTTTGACAGCTATGAAAATACAAAATCGAAATCCGATTGGATTCACTGCATTTCATGCCAGAAGTGGTTGCATGAAACCTGCACACTATTCAGAAATTATTGCTCAAGATGTGGAGAAGAGAGACTATGAGTACATGTTGATTTTTAAAATTTTTATTACTAACTTGATTAAGCTAATTAAAAATTGTTCATTATTTTTGTTACATTCTTTATGATTATATTACTTGAAGACGATTAACATAACATGTTGATTAATATGCCTCAATAAAACAAATTTTAATATTGCATATTTCTATTATTTTATTCCATACGGCATCTATCCCACACCATAGGCATCCTAACCTCCTTAACCCTATCTAACCTCCTTAACATTTTCATGGCTGGGCATCTATCCATATAGGGTAGTCACCTATCCTTAAAAAACAGGTCTGCAGAAACTCATTTTTTGCCCAACCAGTAATTGCTAGGCCATCTAAAATAAGCCGTAATGTAAGATGAAAGACCAAATTAGTAATATTGATAGTTTTTTTTTTACGGTATATTAGTAGGTTTGAAATAAAGAGTTAATTTCAAAAAGTGAGGCATCTATCCTGACTTTACCCTACTGTACTGCACAAAACCAGAAAGAACTGAATACACTGATTATGTCGCTTTGATTACTACATTTGAACGAATGAACCATTCAATGATATTGATTACCTTTTGCCATTATTTCAAGTTAAATGTATTCTTTGATACTTTTGTGCTATAGATGAGTATTACCCTTGTTACTTTATCAAGTATTTCTAATAATGTACACATGGTTTTTTACTTAACAAAGTCATGTTAGATAGTAAGCATTCTCTTTTAGTTAGTCTGTGCGAAACTTGGTGTTATAGCAATTTCACTCCTGAACCTGAACTCCACATAATTATCTAACCCAACTGCGTGAATTTCAGTGGCTTTTAATCCTTAACGGTTGTATAACCCACAACATTTTCTGTTAAGATACTTAAGAGATTACTCATTAATAATAGGCTAGTTTCCTGGGTCAAAAAAAGATTATTCTATTTAGTCCGTTAGTTAGATTATCAAAAAATATTTGACCTATATTTTGTCTTTTGTCAATCAAACAAAAAATGACGAAGATATAGCTCATCAAAGTGAGCACGTGACGTCACGTCTTGCTAAAAAGCGTCGCAAGGCGTGACGTTACGCAGAACTTTAACGGGCCATATCTTCATTATTTTTTGTTTGATTGAGAAAATAAAAAATACGTGTCTATTATTTTCTGTTATTCAAACTGACGGACTAATTAGATTTTTTTAGGAAACTAGCCCATTGTACAACCTGATATGTTTGCCTGTCTATGAGGAACTTAAGAATATTTCATTTCTTAATGTAAATTGAAACATGTGCCCGTTTGAGTGGAATTTTGGAATTAACCAACATACTTTTCGATTATTCTGAAAGAGATCTCTTTTAGCTGTAAGACTGCTTGAGGTCTTTATCTTTTTAACATAGCCTTAACAGATTTTGTGGTGCTTGTGGTAGTTTTAACAAAACTTAACTTCATATTTATTGAAGTGGAACCTGGACAAAGTTTATTGATAATTTGTCTGTTGGAACATTTTGTTTGGCATATGATATTTTTTCTTTTTAACATAACTTTACCAGATAGTTTGGTGCTTGTTTTAGTTTAACAAAACTTAACTTCATATTTATTGAAGCGGAACCTGGAAAGAGTTATTGACAATATGTTTGTTGGAACATTTTATTTGGCTCATGATGATTTCTTTATTACATAGCCTTAACAGACATTGTCTTACTTTATTTAGTTTTACTATAACATAACTTCATAGTATTGAAGTGGGACCTTGAAAAAGTTTATTAACAATCTCTCTGTTGGAACATTTTATTTGGCTTATGATACATTTTATTACATAGCGTTAACAGATATTGTGGTACTTATTTTAGTTTTAGCAAAACTTAACTTCATATTTATTGAAGTGGAACCTGGAAAGAGTTATTGACAATATGTCTGTTGGAACATTTTATTTGGCTCATGATGATATCTTCATTACATAGCCTTAACAGATATTGTCTCACTCTATTTAGTTTTACTAAAACGTAACTTCATAGTATTGAAGTGGGACCTTGAAAAAGTTTATTAACAATCTGTCTGTTGGAACATTTTATTTGGCTTATGATACATTTTATTACATAGCGTTAACAGATATTGTGGTACTTATTTTAGTTTTAGCAAAACTTAACTTCATATTTATTGAAGTGGAACCTGGAAAGAGTTATTGACAATATGTCTGTTGGAACATTTTATTTGGCTCATGATGATATCTTCATTACATAGCCTTAACAGATATTGTCTCACTCTATTTAGTTTTACTAAAACGTAACTTCATAGTATTGAAGTGGGACCTTGAAAAAGTTTATTAACAATCTGTCTGTTGGAACATTTTATTTGGCATATGATATTTTTTATAACATAGCGTTAACAGACATTGTGATATTTATTTTAGTTTTAGCAAAACTTAACTTCACATTTATTGAAGTGGAACCTGGAAAAAGTTTATCGACAATGTCTGTTGGAACATTTTATTTGGCTTATGATAATTTTTTATTACATAATCTTAACAGATATTGTCTCACTTTATTTAGTTTTACTAAAACATAACTTCATACTATGAAGTGGAACCTTGAAAAAAGTTTGGTACCTATATGTCTGTTGGAACATTTTATTTGGCATATGATATTTTTTATAACATAGCGTTAACAGACATTGTGATATTTATTTTAGTTTTAGCAAAACTTAACTTCACATTTATTGAAGTGGAACCTGGAAAAAGTTTATTGACAATGTCTGCTGGAACATTTTATTTGGCTTATGAAAATTTTTTGTTACATAGTCTTAACAGATATTGTCTCAATTTATTCATACTATGAAGTGGAACGTTGTTGATTTACGGTATCCGTTGGGACCTTCAGTTGTTTCATCGAAAAATGTATTTCGATAGCTGGAGTCCTATTTACGAACAGTATTGGTCAATATTTATGGTAGACAATCCGTTTAGCAAAGGACTTATAAATAACGTTAACGTTATCAGTTTTGGTGTGAACGACGCTTTGTAACGTATTTATTTAACAAATATTAAACCGATACTTCCGGTGATTCATTCACCCGGCAAAATAAGCGAATTACTTGAATGTTTGACAGACGCTGTCAGTGCTGTCACTGTCATTAATTGACATATCTACAGAAATTAACCTCAACAAATTCGAACTCGATGTTATGTTTATGTATTATAATTTAGGTACAGAATATCTATTCCAAACCCCTCAATATAGGGCACGTTTTCAAACACCCAATTGCTCCACTCACACATTCAGTGAATCACACTTCCATTTGTTTTCTTTTAGAATTTGAATTTATTATTGACCAATAGCTGTACGCAGGTACATGTCTTGAGCTCTGAATTTACTTACTGCGCTTTTGCCTCGTCGCCAATGTGATGTCTAGGCTTTGGGGTAATATTAAAACGACTAATTTCTCAGTAAGTAATACACAGCTCGACCGTAACGCCTGCTCGCCCCGCTCGTGACAGTGCGTGTCAGGTCGGGGGCACAGATTAGATAGAGTATGTCTAAAGGTCGAGACCATGGCGCTACCGTCAGTCTGCATACTACGTTTATTTAATGTCACACTATCCATGCATCGCCTACGTACGGCTACTATGCCGGGCCTCAGGCATAAGGTTTGGGTGATCCTGTACACGACGGATCACCCCCCACTCGTAGGCTGTACAATGTAAGCAGGGGGCCCCCGCCCCACGCTCACTAGCCTACTAGAGGGTAGAAGTTGAGTTCGGCGAAACGCCTCCCCCCTCTCCCCCCCTCTTTCGACTTCGGATCGGGTCAGCAAGGAGTTATCCTTCCTAGCTCTTGACTTTTTTGTGGGGTTTCGTCAAAGACAGGGTTTTTGACCGTCCTTGTGAAAATAGTGCGTCAAAAAATTATCGACGTATTTGATGAATTAAAACAACGATCAGTGCGTGAAGGGATTTTGGAGCGAGTGCATCAAAACACGCTATTCCGAGCGCGTGTTTGTTTGGAAATGGGATGTCGTCAGTTTGAACCACAACTGATTCGTATGGAGAATACTGCTGTGGACTACGCAGGACCAGTGCTTATGGCAGACAGGAAAGGCAGAGGGTGTAATCTGATAAAGGCATACATATGTGTATTTGTTTGTTTGGCAGTTCGAGCGGTGCCCATCGAGCTTGTCACCGACCTAAGTTCACAAGGCTTTCTGTCAGCGCTGAACAGATTCATTGCTCGCAAAGGCAAGGCCAGTGTCATATTTTCAGATAATGGCACTAACTTTGTTGGCGCATATAATGATATTTCATAATTTTTAAAAAATAATTGCGATAACATAATTTCATATTCAGCTGAAAAGGGAATTACTTTCAAGTTTAGCCCTGTTTATTCGCCTCACTTCAATGGATTGGCTGAAAATTCTGTAAAATCAATAAAACATCATTTAAAAAGAGTCTTATCAATGACTCATCTTGTCTACGAAGAATTAAATTCAGTTTTAGTCGAAATTGAAGCAATATTGAATTCTAGGCCTCTCACTCCTCTTTCTAATGATCCTTCAGACCTCATTCCCTTAACCCCTGCGCATTTTTTGATTGGACGTACGTTAACCTGCCTGCTCTCCAGGTACAAGATGACAACATCAGCACTCTCACCAGATATGCAAGAACGCAATCATTAAAGGAACACTTTTGGAAACGCTACTATATGGAATATATTTCAGAATTACAGAAGCGAAATAAATGGCGCAGTGATGGTGGCCAACCACAAATAGGAGAGATGGTTCTCATCAAGAATGACCGTCTGCCCCCCAACCGATGGCTGCTGGGTCGAGTGACAGCTGTCTTCCCTGGTGCAGATAGTGTCAACCGTGTGGCCGACGTCTACACTTCATTGGGAGTATTGAGAGGAGCCTTCAATCGGCTGTGCCCATTACCAACATTGGATCAGAATGTTCCAAGGACGGCAGTATGTTGACGCGAATCGAGTGTGTGCGTATGTATCTACGACGCACGAACACATTAAAGACGGAGCGACCGGTCCTAGGCGCCTGCGAAGAGGCCACGCCCGCCGCCCCTCGCGACACTCCACATTCGGTCTCCAGCTACCAACCATATTGCCGTGCTCTGTAAATCCATTTATCAAATATTCTTTCAAGTTAATAAACATTGTAATTATCACATTAAATTCAGTCATCACTATAGGTCTCGGCTACTCATTTTCCCTCCTTGGTTAGACTTCTCTTTACCCAATATACTTGTGGCAAACGTGCTGAAGTGATTCAACAGCGGATACAGGTATATATAGACCGCAAAATAAAACTCTAAATGATTTACTCCATGTGATACCGCCTTCAGAAACCTACTTGTTTGCGGAGCCTCAACTTTCAGAACTTGTGAAAGAGCAGGGAGGGAAGTGTTTCCAAACTTTTTCCTGCTAAACGAAGGACATTACACACCTCAACGCAGGCACACCGCTTTGCACCCCGAGAAAGAAGGATACCCCCCACCTCAACAGCCCAGGGAACGGCCCCAATCGAATTACGAGTATACTCAGAGAAACACGGTCAATCGTAGAACGGATAGACCTAGATTTCAAACAAAACGCGCTCCCATTAAGTATAATAAAAATAAAAAATTGTGAATTTCGTGCAGGACAGGTTAGTAAAGCCTTGCAAACGTGGAAAAAATTAGGAGTTACCGCATACCTTTCACTAGTGCTCCACCTTTATACAGGTTTACCGAAACGTCTCTTCAACGCTATCAAACTGCCCCTTCCTTAGGGATGTCGCACGAAATCAATAAAATGCTTGCCTCAGGAGCGGCCCATAAATGCAAAAGCAAATCCTGTCTACCTACCTACCTTTATTCTTACGTCGAGAATCTGATGGATCCAACTGACCAATATTCGATTTAAGATATTTAAATAATTACTTGCAACCGCCGAAATTTCGGTCAATCATTTTAGAATGCCACTGTGCTTGAATACATCAGATTTTATGACAAAAATTGACTTGTCTCAAGCCTACGAGTATTTTCATATTTCTATCGCTGTCGCTCACCGAAGATTTCTAGCTTTTGCTTATAAAAATAATGTATATGAAATGACGTGTTTACCTTTTGGACTTGCTACCGCGCCATGCACTTTCGCAAACATCTCTAACTGGCTTGGCCGAGCCGAGCATGTAAATCAAAGAGTTTTTCTTATGTCTGTATCAGATAAATATTGGTTTGATTAATAAATAATTAATATTTTTTATTGTTGTCCTTGATTTAAAAAATTTAAAAATGATGTCTATTGATTAGTATTTATCTAGTAATGTAAGATGATTGAAGTAGATTAGGCCAAATAATTTTTTTTTCCTATCACACCGATATATCGATATTTTTAAATAAAAATATCAATATCGATATTGATATATTCAAAAATTATCGATACAATATATATCGATACTTTATTGCATTTCCGACATCCCTATGGCTTGCAAATCATTTCAGGAAGGAGGGGATCCGCATAATAGTTTATCTGGACGACTTTTTAATAATGCACCTAAATCCAGAAATCCTACGGCAGGAAACAAATCACGTATTGAATTGCCTCTTAGAGCTGGGATGGTGTGTCAACGCCAAAAAGTCAGTCTTGATTCCAAAACAGACAATAGAATATCTCGGCATAAAATGGAATACGGCCCAGAATATCAAGTGCCTTCCAATGTCCAAAGTAGAAAAAATTACCGTCCTCCTGAACAAGACACTCAGAAAAAAATCTGGTCTTGGCACACCGCCAAAATCATTCTCGGAAACATCAATTTTGCGTCTTTCGTGGTGCCACTGGGGAAACTACATTGCAGACCAATTTAAGTATAAGCCAACCAGTTACCAGAAAACGAAAGGAACAAGAAATTCCAACTCCCACAACGTGTAATACAAGAGCTTCAATGGTGGCTACAAAATGTCAACATACCGACACCCATTCACAACAAAGATCCAACGGTATTCGTAACCACCGATGCATCCAAACTAGGATGGGGAGCTACAGTGAACGATACAAACATAAGCGGAATTTGGAGCAAAGAACAACAATCATGGCACATCAAAAGGATCTATCTCTAAGGCAATCTAAAGGAGTTATGGACGCTGAAAAAGGCTCTCGAATGTTTAATACCGAAATACCGAGGTCGGACAGTCTTAGTGCAGACCGACAACAAAACAGTTGCCGCTTATATCAACAAAGAAGGGGGGACAAAATCTCCAACTCTGTTATAGTTGACCACCACCATACTTCAGGAGGCTCACTTCAATCAGATATGTCTCATAGTGCGTTATCTGCCAGGGAGATACAACCAATTAGCCGACAATCTATCCAGATTTCAAAAGATCCCAGAATGGACACTGACTACTCAAATACTGGAAATAATATTCAACAAGTTCGGCACTCCAACAATAGACATATTTGCAAATTTACGGTCAGCGGTCGTGGATCAGTATGTGACCGAGGATGCACGGGACCCACATTGTGCGTATGTGAACGCCTTCAGCAAACCATAGCATCACCAACTAGGCTGGCTTTTTCCTCCCCCACCGCTCATACCTCGAGTTTTACGACACCTTGAAAAGAGCTCAGGTCAATATCTATTAGTGACCCTGAACCTGGTGATCTGGCTAAGTTTATGTCACACTTACACAGTGAAATTAAATTGGCTCCAAGTACTATTGCCGTACATAAATCAGTTGTTTCCACCTTTGCCAACCCAACAAAATCTGAAGTGCTATCGCGACATCCATTAGTGAAGCAAATGATGAAGGCCATATCCGTTACGAAGCCACCACCTAGAAAACCAAGTACATGGGATGTTGGTAAATTAATTGAATATCTACAACATTATACTCGTAATATCGATGTTGATAGTATATTTCAAGTGTCACGTCATGTTGCTGCATTATTGCTACTATGCTCTGGAAGAAGGATACACGATCTCACGTTGCCAGCAACGTTCAGCAAAAATTCTACGCCTATGTCCAGACATAGGCGTAGAATTCTTCGAAGACGCGAACGATTATGTAGTACTGTGGCCCAAATTCGGTTCTAAAACCGATTCGGCAACTTACCGACAAGCTGGCTGGTAGCTATCAGGCGATGGTCCAAACAAACTTAACCCGGTGGGGTGGATCAAAAAACTGATTAATTTGTCCCAAAAGCGAAGGAGTGCCAAGCAGAATCTAAACAGCATGTTTATCACCACCAGAGGAAAAGCAAATGCGGCCTCACGAACTGTAATAGCCGGTTGGCTAAGGACCTTTTTTCGAGAACTTGTAATACGTCGTTACAAATATTTTTGATTTTTAATAATTATGTTTGAAATGTTTCTCTTTTCAACAATTTTTTTTACTTGGATTTTTATTTCTTGGCCAAACGCAGAATTCCCATTTACTAGACAACGCCATCTATCGGTATATGTTTGCCAACCGTTTTGTTCCGTTTCTCACAACTACCTTTTTTTAGCATTAACTTATAACTTGCACATCTAAAGTAAGTAATGTATTTTTATTAAAAGAACATATGAAGGCTGTAATTGATGTTTTTCAGTTTCAATTACTTTTTGGGGATTTTCAGCAGTGTTTTGTTCTGCGTTGACGATTGAAAAAAATGAATCATTTTTGCTTTATGCGTTCAAGTGTTGCGCGAAACGAAACGCGACCAGAGAGGGGGATGTTATGTCAGGATGACATTGAGATTTGACCGGATCTTCTCCTTTTGGATGCGAGCACATTGCTTGCGTCCTTAATTTTCCTTTCATTTAAATAAAATGAAGAAAATAAAATATGTGGAGGCGCCTGGTGCATCATGGCGACCTAATGCCGTGATGGGCATTTTGTAAATCCAGTAAAATGTGATTTATTTTTGTCTTCTCTTGGTAAGAAACCTTTGAGGCTTGGTTCGCCTGTTTTCTTGCGTTTATTTCATTTGTTATGGTGCGATCTTATATAGATGCTTGTTTCGTTTAGGTTTGTTTGTAACGTCGCACCCTGATGATGCGGTTTTGTCACTTCAAGTTGCTTTTGGGTAAGCATGCTTTTTCTTTGTTGCGTCATGTGCACGTGTGTCTGGCTCCTGCTGCTGTGCTCATGGATGCCTTTGCAAATCAATCCAGCACGAAGCCGCGTGCGCAACTTTCTTTGACCATGTCGCATACTACTCCCACGTGCTGTCCCGCAGTGCACGTGTGGCTCATAACCTGCTGTACTCATGCTTGTGTATGCTTTACAGGCTTAAATTAATGCCCAGCTTGGCGCACCCTCGTGTTCTCCGTGGACTGGAACTTTATATCGTCGAGACCCGAGGAAGGGACATGTGTGGTTCTCCGCAGTGATGTTACACATATAATTTATCATAAGTTCTTAATCAATGCTAAGGTATTTATAAACCTTCTTATTTAACCTCATTGGTGATATTCATAGGCCAAGTTAGGATAAGTGTTGTTTTACTTTAGAACTAAGTACAGGACACAACGCAGCTGAAAATCCCCTAAAAGTAATTGAAACTGAAAAACAATTACAGCCTTCAAATTGAAAATTACAGCAATATATGAACATATGAATGTTCTTTTAATAAAAATACATTACTTACTTTAGATGTGCAAGTTATAAGTTAATGCTAAAAAAAGGTAGTTGTGAGAAACGGAACAAAACGGTTGGCAAACATGTAACGACGTGTTACAATTTAATGCTGAAAAAAAAGGTAGCTGTGAGAAACGGAACATAACGGATGGCAAAGATATACCGATGGGTTGTAAGTAGCCTTTCTTTTTAAAAATAACCCAGGAGAAGACAATTTAGTATTTTCTTTCTCTCCTTAATTTGACTTCACTCTTTCTTGCTTGTAGTTAAAGCAAGTGGCGCCCTGCACGGTTTTCTTGTAGGAGTCTCTGAGCGCCTGAGGACCCACGAGCTAGCTTAACTGGCAAAAAAATAGCAAATACCATCCCGCTGTGTTACAAACTAACTAACATTCTAACATTCAGGATTCTGAATGCGGGCATTATTTATAATGCACGAGCATAATGAATTATGTCTAGCTTTATCGGGCTAACTAAGTGATTAATTATAATCTTAACTTCATTATTTATCACATTGCACGGTCATTATTATATTGCTACATGACAATTGGGCAATTTGATAATAAAGCTATATTTAACGCGGTGCGAGGGCGGGGAGGGAATGGCGTGACACGCTTTGACCAATCAGAGACCGCCATTCGACAGCGTGCGGCTCGTGCGGCTGACTTCAAGCGTTGTTGCTATGTTTAGTTTTGCATTGTAAGCGAAAACGGACGGACGCGAATGGGTTTTACTTTCGTAACTAAATGTTAACGCGAGCGTGTTAGCTTGAACTATAGTGAAATACCTAGCTGTTAGTGTGTATTTTAATAATTAATCATGGATATTTCGAAATTAAACGAAATGAATCGTCAATTTGACGAAAGATTGAGTGAATTAATGTCACTTAAAGGACAAAATACTCAGTTTTTCACCAACGAAAGCTATAATGAGATGATTGAAAAAGTTAAATGTGCAAAATCAAAGAAGTCGCATAAAAACCCTGAAGATTATCAGCGTTTGCGAAGATTTGACGTCATGGCTGTTGGAGAAACAGAGAAATTTATTGTTCCAGTCAAAGACAATATGATTAGGTACTACGTGAAAAACAACGAGATATTTTAGATTTTGCAAGATACCCATCTGAGTGTAGGGCATGGTGGTAGAAACCGGATGGAGAAGGAGCTAAATTTAAGGTATAAAAATATTACGAGGGAAATGATTGCCATTTATTTAAACCTTTGTGAGAGCTGTGAAAAGAAACGCAGTGTTCCAAAAAAAGGATTAGTTGTTAAACCTATTCTCAGCGGCGAAATGAATGCAAGATGTCAAGTAGACCTTATTGACATGCAGTCACAAGGAGATAATCAGTATAAATTTATACTTGTATATCATCTCACAAAATTTGTGCAACTCCGTCCGCTCAAGACCAAAACTGCTGAAGAAGTAGCATATGTACTACTTGATATTTTTACAATATTCGGTGCACCAAGCATTCTTCAAAGAGATAATGGCAGAGAGTTTGCTAATAAAATTGTTCAGAAAGCTTGTGACATGTAGCCTGAATTGAAAATTGTCCATGGTAAACCGAGACACTCAAAGCCAAGGGTCAGTAGAGAGAGCAAACCAGGACATAGAGAATATGCTGAGTACGTGGTTGGAGGATAACAACACTAAGAAATGGTCGGAAGGATTACGTTTTGTACAATTAATGAAAAATAGAGCCCATCACACAGGTATTAACTGTACTCCATATGAAGCCATGTTTGGAACGAAGTTGAAAGTAGGGCTTAAAAATTCTTCTATACCACATGAGGTTCTGCTTGATATTAATTCAGAAGAAGATTTGGAGAAACTATTATCTACTGAGAGTACTATTACCGAAAGAAATCTAGTGGTTGTCACCGAAAATGATCAAGAAGAGTCCGCCAAAAATGATCAAGTAGAGTCCGCCGAAATTGATCAACTCGAGCCCATCGAAACTGACCAAGTGGAGTCTACCGTAGATGAGGAGTCTGAAAAAACTTCAGATACAGATTCAAACCCAATACCCACAAACGAAAACGAAAACCTAGAGCGCAAGAAAGTAAATGTTATGGCAGTTAGGAAACTAGCTTTAAGAAATTTACAGAAACAAGCAAATAAAATGTTGGATGTATCAAGCGCTAAATATCCCATGGCTGCAATTGGTGACACTGTAAGAGTCCGAGTTCCCGATGTTGATCGCGCTCGTAGCGATGGAAGAAATATGCTTGCTACAGTTATTGAATTAACAGCCAATAACCTTTATAAACTGGGAACAAAACAAGGTGTTTTAAATCAACTATATTCAAGAAACCAATTTACTGTCTGCAAAGAAATATTTATTTCGCCTGAAGATGTTCCAGAGACAGAGATTTCGCTGAAAGAGTGTTGTAGAATGTCTTCTAAATGCGGAGGGCAAGGTTATACTAGATGTGGTTGTAAAGGTGGTCGCAAGTCTGATAAATGTAGTTGTCACAAAGCCAAAAAGTTGTGTACCTCAAAATGCCATCACAGTGGCAGTTGTTCTAATAAATAAACCTGTTACTTGCTACATATTGTATAATTATTGTTTTCAATTTTATGTTCTATTTTACTTATATTTTCATTTGATTTTTATTAAGAGAAGATGCTAATTATGCCAAATAATGAGTTTAGTCATTTTTATAAAACAAAGATATTATGTTGTGAAATTTTTGTTTTAAATTTAATTACATTTTATGTTATATTTTTAATATGACTTTCCTTAAGTTTTAAATGCAAAAACTAGTGGATTTTTAAGGAAGAAGTCCTTGGTAATTAATCCAAATAATGAGTCTGATTATTTAAGTGGTTTAATATTTAGTTTATTTTAAGTTAAATGACAATAACAATAAAAAAAATAGTAATTAAATATGTTTGTATTTCTCTGCCCAAAAGGTGATGGGCAATATGTATAATGCCCGGTCAATTTGATAATTTGAATAATTATTATCAAATTGCACTCTCATATTGCGCATTTTTCATAATGACCGGGCACTATGTATACTGCCCAATTTATCACTTGGTCCATAACATATGCATAATATACTGTCATCAGCGCCGGTAGAAAATAAACACTTCTCACACACTCTTTATAGTGGGTCAAGCGTAGCTCGGACACCTAAATAGCACCGTTTTCCCCCCGAAGGGTAGAAAACGTACATTTAGGGTCCAGCGTAGCTTGACCCACTATATTTTAAGGCCTTGCCGGCTAAAGTGATCTTCGACTAATTAATGTAATATTTCAACTCAAGACTATGGAACTTCATATTGTTTTCTAGAAAGAGTTGTGGTATCTCAGTCTAAGAATATCATTTTCTTGCTTTGAATAGGGTTTTCTTAGGGTTAGATTTTGTTCTGCTGTGCACAGGTTGTTCTTTCCCACTAGACTGCGAAATTAAAATTTTCTTTGATTTTGACTAGTTGCAGCTTGATTATCCTTAGTATATTATTCAAAATGAAATTCGTTCAAAATAGTAACTAAAAATTAAATATACGTTTTCACTACTTCCGCGAATTTCATTCCCATTAATTAACTCGGGAATTGAGCGTGGATGAGTCAATGATCAAATTTAAGGGGAGATCGTTCTAAAACAATACCTACCCATGAAACCTATCAAAAGAGGTTATAAGTTGTGGTGTGTCGAAAAGGGCTTCCCGGAAATATGCTTGAAGATGCTAAAATGAAAAGAGGAGACAGCGATTATAGATTCTCAAACCTAGACATTGGATATTGGTAATGAAAAGACAACAAAGTGGTGCATTTAGTCTCAAAATTTCATGGAAATGAGGAGGCCACTGTGTCATGTAAAGAAAAAAATGGATCAAAATCTACAGTCACATGCCCTAGGGCAGTCAAAGATTACAATGCCTATATGGGGGGTGTGGATACAGCGAATCGATTGAGAGCTCTATATTGTGTCGACCGAAAATCACCAAAATGGTGGCATAGATTGTTCTGGGGTGTCATTGATACTTCATTGTACATGGCCTTCTATTTGAAAAAACTTCCGTGAAAGACTTCAGACGATCAGTTACTCAAGGGTTGATGACAATGAAAGGCGCTGGTCAAAAAAAAAGAGCTTCAGACAACGTCTCAAGTTCTGTTCCATTTAAACGGCGCAAATCGAACTATTCTACTTTGAGAGATGTACGTTTGGGTAACACAGGTATACATTGTCCTATCTTTGCAGAGAATAGAGGAAGATGTGAGATCTGTAGCATGAAGAAGGTACAATCGAAACCACATAGTAAATGTTCCCATTGTAACGTATTTTTATGTTTAAATGACAAAAAAAAACTGTTTTGTTGAATACCATGAAGTGAACGTGTGATTTAACAAAACAATTTTTATAACAAACATTTTATATCCTGTATTTTTTTAACAAAGTTCCTAAATTTGTGATACATAAAGTTCCTGTCGGTACAAATTAGTCTAGGTCTCAAAAATAGTACTTCTAGGTACAATAAAAATCAAATGTGTTTTTTTTTACCTACCTTAGTAATATAATACAGTAAACTTGTACATAATTTTAAAAAAAGGATAGGCCGTTAGGAAAGGGTTAAAAAGCAAAAATGCTTGTCTTGGTTTAAGAAAATATTTATTTGAAAATTAATTCAAGTTGACAATTTAGCTTGTAAGAAAATATTTGTTTGATTATGCGAAAAAAATGATGTCAACCTAAAATAATCGTACATCTTAGTATAAGTATAATGTTATTTAAAAAAAGAATATTTTTTATAAAAACAAAGAAATGAGAGTGTTAAAGTTAGATTGTTAATGATTCTAAATTTAAGTAATACAAATTCTTAATTTTACTGTTTATCTCTTGTTGTTAGAAAAAGTTTTAAGAAAAAAGCAGTCTTCGACCAAGATTTGCTTTATTTACACTTAAGAGTCATTTTGTTACGCCAAATTAATATTTTATTGGATTTACCAAAAATCATCAATTTTATTTACTTGATTCAACGAATCCTTTTTTTCTGTGTATTATGATCAATTTTGATTTTGTTTTTAGCATAAATGCATAATGTATGGTTCAAATTATTTATGTAGCTAACTTTATTAAGGGTATAATTACTTGCTATCAGTTTTGTCATTTCATTCATTTAAATGGCGATGGAATGGCGAATAAATAGCGTCACAGGAACACCGTCACAAAACCGAAGTTAAAACTTCTTTTAAAAGTAGTTATAATTAAAATAATAAATAAATTGCATATTTTTTAAATACTTATTTCGCTTTGTAGTAAAACTCAAAAATATTATAAAATACTTTGACTGTCCCAATATTACATCATCATTTATTTAGTCACAAGCCTGACGGCTGATAACTACGATGTCAGTTAAATTTGTCGTTTTTAATAAAAATAAGCATTCTGCTTGCTTACAATAATATATTTTTAACAGTTTAAGAGTAATACTTTAAGTATAAATAAGTAAATTTACCACATGTCATCTTTAAAATAATACCAAATTTTTTCATGGTGCACATTTCTATGAAAATTCCCAAACACGCGCACTCGGATCCCCTCCCGCTACCCCAGTTAGCGCCTGTCTCACGCGCGATGCTGACGTGTTGTGGAGACCAAACGGTTTTTTCCTCGAAAAAGTAAGTTTATTTCAAGATTTTTGTCGATTTTTCTTGATTAATTGGTAGGATTTAATTAATTTACAATATTCCATGATTTACTGCATATCACACAGATTCTAGTTCCATAGAAACTTACTTAAATACTTTCGTTTAACGGTTTGTATTTGAATGTTTTTGTACTACGCAGTAGGTGGTGTACAATAAGACAAGATTAGACTGGACACAGTGAGACACGTCTCATTGTGTACTTATTGTGTCTAATTGTGCACTCACTATTTTTATTTGTAACTGTGTAACTCATTGCTATTATTTTAAATAGTTATTCCTAATTGAGTATACCTACCTGCTTCTACTAGTCCGTTCAAAGATTAGGTTTTGATTTTACTAAATATATATCTACTGAGGAATATTTTTCTTTTAAAGATGGGGCGTACAAAAGTTGCTAATCGGAATAAGGGGAGCCACGCCGCTAGGAATATGCTCCGAGCCCTTAGACTTCATAGGCAAGATTTGAGCCTCCGAAAAGCAGCTAAAGAATGCCAAATCTCATTCCATCTGCATCGGTATGTAAAAAAAAATGTCAACGTCAACACAGCTGAGTTAGGTGCTCAAAGATTGACTCCAAACTCGACGTAAATAGAGTATTCCAAACAGAACAGGAAGAAGCTCTTAAAGAATATATCAAGGAAAGTGCATTGAAGTTTTATGGTTTGTCTACGAAAGATGTGCGCTCTCTATATTGTATAGTATTGCCTACCAAATGGCAATTGTAAATAATATACAAATACCCGATTCTTGGAGATTAGAGAAAATGGCAGGCTGGGAATGGCTTCGTTCATTCAGATCAAGACACCAGGATTTAACATTGAAGAAGCCAGAAGCCTTGCTCGTGCGACCGCTTTCAATGAAGAAACTGTCAAAAAGTTTTTTTGTAATTTAAAAGAGGTCGTCGTCAGTACCGGCGTTAGGGTAGGGCGCGGTTGGGCGACCGCCCAGGGGCGCCGGACTTTAAGGGGCGCCGTGAAGCGGCGCCCCTTTATATTCCCATCTCTGTAAGTGAAAAAAAAAAACGATGTGTTGGCAACACTAGAATGGAACGCAGTGCTCAATCCGTTAAAACTGGGAATCCCCGACCACAGAGAAACACATTATCTATCTCTTTTTAACATTTTAGTTCAGAAGAGTTGACGTTATTTTTGATGGAGCGGAACACAGCTCATTCTTATTCATTCAATCGGTGCACGCACTTAAAAACAGTTATCGTAATTACATATTTTAAAACAAACAGACGCAGTAATCAGGCGGTCCACGCTAAGTTACGAAGTGCATGTTTTTTACTTTTTGTCGCCGACTACAGAGTGACATAGGTTTTATCCAAAAAGTTGAAATTCAAATAGTGTTTAAGTAGGTATTTGCTTCATGACGGATTATTTCACTAATTAGGTAAGTACAATTTTATTTTAACTATCTTTACTTATTATACTAAAGAGGTAACATTTGTTTGTTTGTTATGTTTGGAGTGGGGTAATCTATTTAAAGTAAATTATCCATACTAATATTATAAATGGAAAAGTGTGTTTGTTTGTTTGTTCGTTTGTCTTCCCTTCACGCCTAAACCACTAAACCGATTGTGATGAAATTTGACATATGTATAGTTGGAACTCATGAGACTGCTATAGGCTACTTTTTAACCGATTGCGATGCGACAAAAAAGGGTTATAGGTTTAAATAGGGATACCACGCGAGCGTAGCTGCGCGGGCAACAGCTAGTATATTATAAAATATCTCTAGAACTGACTATATAATGTTGATGAAATTTTAACACGGAGATAATAAATGAATGTCGAGGAGGTACGGTCAAGTGTAAAAGTGGATGAAGCCTGTTCATTCGTAAGCCTTTGTGTGAAAGGTGAAAAGTGTCCACCGACTTTTGCATCTGACTGTACATAGAAGTCATTTTTTCGGGAACGAGTGGATGATCGTGATTTTTTTCATACAAATCTAAGCACTATCACGTAACACAAGCTTTTAAATATAACATTTCACAATTATTCCGCTGCCATGACAATATTACCTTACCTAGATTTTTCGATCGTAGTTCACGTGTATGCTAACGCTTTCCTGTGGCCTTACCATGAGTTTGAAAAAACGTTCTCGCTATCGAAAACTATAGCTTTGTCTCTTTCACGTGCACCACAATGACAGGGACAAAGCGATAGTTTTCGATAGCGAGAAGAGAACGTTTTTACAAACTCATGGTAAGGCTACTGAATATAAAGCGTTTTTGGTCGTCCTCCCTCAATAGCGCTATATTTAATTAATTTATAGAAATGATCGGACTTACGCAGATTTAATTTGTTGCAGATTTGATTAGTACAAAATGTCTGAACACGTTGATCCTTTCAAAAGAAAACCATCTGGATCAAAATATAGAAAGCGAAAAGCAGAAAAAGAGAAGGAATTTGAAAAAACAAAAAAGTTTATGAATATAGGCAAATATATCACAACAAAAAATCAAGACCTTAATGTGGCATCTACATCTGAAATACAAGCGAATGCATCGGTAGTGGAGTCTCTGTCTGACAAGTCAGATCAGTTAGCTGTTGAAGAGATTGTGGACGAAGTTTCCCGAAGTGAGGAGACAAGTTGTGTTACAATTACAGATGCTGCTCAGGATGACACTATTGGTGATGTACAACAAATACAAATTCTAGATGACATTAGTTCTCTTGCTCCAAATATATCGGATCCAGCCACTTGGCCACTCACTCGAAATAGCAAAGTTATTGATCATATAATAACTAATGGCCCAGTGCAAACTCACATTGATAATTATCCAAAAAATGATACAGGGCGACATTTCTCAAATTCTCATTTTACAAAAAAACTTGCAAACAATGAAATAATTCAGCGTCGTTGGTTAATATACTCAGTTTCTAAAAATCGAGTTTACTGTTTTTGTTGCCGGCTATTTGATAGCAGCTCAACGTCGAATTTAGCATCTGAAGGATATAACGACTGGAAACACTTATCAGAAATGTTAAAAGTTCATGAAAGTAGCACTTTTCATAAGAAGTTTTACCTCTCATGGATTGAGGCTGAACTAAGATTAAAAACGGGAAAAACAATAGATTGTCAAGAGCAACATTTGATTAGAAAGGAAACTACAAGGTGGAATAATATTTTGTCTAGATTAATGCATATTACACTGTATTTAGCTGAAAACAATATGGCGTTTAGAGGTACTTCCGACAAACTATATACGCCAAATAATGGAAAGTTCTTGGGTTTAGTACAACTACTAGCCAAATTTGATCCAGTTATGGAGGAGCACTTGCGTTTAGCTGTAAAGGGTGATGTTTCTGACCACTACTGCGGAAAAGACATTCAAAATGAATTAATAGAGCTGATGGGTGAAAAAGTGAAGTCAGAAATCATATCACGTGCAAAGAAATCGAAATATTATTCTATTATAGCTGACTGTACTCCGGACATTAGTCATATAGAACAGCTTTCACTGACAATACGATTTGTTGATTTATCATCAGATGTCGATAAAATATCAGTAAAAGAGCATTTCATAGAATTTATACCTGTTAATGAGTCGACTGGTGAAAGGCTGACTGAAGTTATTATTGATATTTTAAATAAATACGGACTGGAATTGAACGATTGTAGAGGTCAGGGCTATGACAACGGAGCAAACATGAAAGGAAAAAATATTGGAGTTCAAAGAAGAATTCTGGACATAAATCCTTTAGCTGTATATGTGCCGTGTGGCTGTCATAGCTACAATCTCGTACTATGCGATGCCGCTAAGTCATCTGTAAAATCTGTCACTTTGTTTGGAGTACTTCAGAGGTTGTTTACGTTGTTTTCAGCTTCTGTTCATCGATGGAAAATTCTGACCGATCACTTGGGATTGTACACTATAAAAAAACTCAGTGACACGCGTTGGGAAGCAAGAATAGGCAGTGTTAAAGCAGTCCGTTATCAAATTAGCGCCGTCCATGACGCTTTAATCACTTTGGCTATCGAAACTCAGCAAACTGATGTTCAAGTCTCTCATGAGGCTACTACTCTAGCCGAACAACTAAAAGATTTCGGCTTCATAGTTTCATTGGTTGTCTGGTATGACATACTTTTTCAAATTAATGTCGTTAGTAAATCTCTACAATCAACAGACATGGATCTCGGTAAATGCACAGACATGCTGAAAAAATGCTGCAATTTCTTGGAAGAATATAGAAATACAGGCTTTAAAAGCGCCATTCTAACTGCGAAGGAATTGGCTGAAGAGTTAGAAATAGAACCTGTGTTTAGAGCGACAACAAGAATTCGACGTGTTAAGCGCCAAGCTGGTGAAATTGCCCAAGATGAGCCTATAACTTCTCCAGAAAAAAAATTTGAGGTTGAATTTTTCAACTGTCTTTTGGACACGACGTTAACTTCACTCAACGAAAGATTTGAACAGTTATGTGAGTACTCGGAATCTTGGTCTTTTTTGTACAATTTAAAACAGATTCCAGAAAAACACGACCTTATCAAACTCTGTAGTGATCTTCAATTGAAATTAAATGTAAATTCCAAATCAGATATAGATGGATGTATGTTGTGCGATGAACTCATAAGTCTGAAATCGTTTTTGCCTGATCAGAAAGTGGTTACTCCTGTTTTTGTTTTAAATTTTATTAAAGACCGCAACTTAAAAGAACTATATCCAAATGTTTGGATAGCATTACGAATATTATTAACTATTCCCGTAACGGTTGCTAGTGGAGAGAGGAGTTTTTCTAAGCTTAAGCTAATAAAAACCTATCTGCGATCGACGATATCACAATGTAGATTGACAAACTTGGCAACTTTGTCGATCGAAAATGAAATAGCTGAAAACATCGACTTTGATAACTTAATAAAAGAGTTCGCCGATAAAAAGGCTAGAAAAGTAAAATTTTATTAGTTTTTTTAATAAATGTTTATTTCTTTTCATAAATGGTTATTTCATTATTATCCTTCGCCTTTTTTCGTATGGGTTTGAATTGCAATTAGGGGGCGCCGTAGAAATCTCGCCCAGGGCGCTGTTAGTACTAAAACCGGCACTGGTCGTCGTCATGCAACGTCATCCATCTTTCGGCAATGGTTGCAGAGTTTACAACTTAGACGAAACAGCAACCACAACTGTACAGAAGCCGCAAGAAGTTATAGCTCCTAAACGACGGCAGAATATAGGAAAAATAACCAGTGGAGAAAAAGGTACCTTGGTTACCACTTGTGCAATTGTTTGTGCAGCTGGACACGCTCCACCTCCGGTTTTGGTTTTTCCACGAAAAAATTACAAAGACCGTATGTTAACGGAGGCTCCTCCAGATTCTTTCGGACTAGCCAACCCAAGCGGTTGGATGACAGCAGAGCTTTTTATTAAAGTTATGGAGCACTTTATAAAATATACGTCTGCAAGTCCAGAAAACCCTGCGTTATTGATAATGGACAACCATGAATCCCATTTGAGTGTTCAAGCTTTAGATTTGGCAAAACAATCAGGAGTGACAACACTTACCCTGCACCCCCATACTACCGCCAAAATGCAACCGCTCGACGTTGGATTGAATGGGCCCTTTAGAGTTTATTACAACAGCGCTATGGACTCCTGGTTGATGAGAAATCCCGGAAAGCAAATCACTATATACAGGGTGACTTGAAGATGGGTGCAAAGCTTGGAGGCGAAAGTAGTATAGACCACTTAGAACTATTTGAGCCATGGTTGTCTTAGACGAAGTTTCACTATTTTGTTTTTAATACTTATTATGTTTTTTTTTATAAAAAACCCAAATTTTTACAATTAATTGCTAATAATGGCCAATTTTAATGATAAGTAAGTATTTTTTTATTTTTCTTAATTAAAGTAATGTGTAAGCAATCTAACAAAACATGTTCTAAGCACCCATGTGATCAAAAATTTATTTTATAGACATTTAAAATCATGAAAATTTCGAAGATTTAATAAAACCGTTTTTTTGACGGCATTTTAAAAAAAACGGATAGTGGTTTTTATGTTCAAACCTTTTTGAAAACATGTGTGGTTATTGCTCTTTTTTTTGAGGTATCACTTATGCGGATATCACACAAATTATTGAAATTAGGACCTACAAACTATATGAGGGAGAAAATTATTGAACAACATTTTTGCTACAGTAAAATTCTGTTTGTGTTCTAAATTCTAGCAAGCAAGGCGGCCACGTGAGGCGACTGTTCTTAGGTAGCAGCGCACCCATTGGTTACAGTAACTTCGTCTTAGATGATAAAAAATAAGGTCGTTTTCCGTTTTTTTAAGTAACCGGTGTTGAAACCGGCAACGGATCATTGGCACGGCGGATGTATCAAGAGCGCTTTCCGAATTGCAGGTTGCCGAATGTCAGAGTGTTTTACAACAAATTTCGCCCGCTCGCTGAAGACGGAATACACCACGTGGAACCTGGTGTCAACCCAGGCAGACACGACCCTAGCGTGGAAGAAGACATTTTGGCAGAATTTGCAGCCAATCCTCGCACCAGCACCAGAGCTATAGCTCGAAATTTAAACCTTTCCCAATGGAAGGTCTGGAGTACATTGAACCAAAATAACAAGTATCCGTTCCATGGCACAAAAGTGCAAGGTTTGGAAGCGGAAGACCACCCCAGGAGAATTCAATTCTGCCGTTTCCTTCTCAACGCAGACATTGAAGATGGGTGGTTTCTGAAACCAATCTTGTGGACTGATGAAAGTAAATTTTCTAGGGAGGGCATTACGAACTTCCACAACCTCCATTATTGGGCCAACAAGGACGAGAATCCACACTGGAAAAAGCAGGTGTCGTTCCAAAGGAAATTCTCGGTGTGAAAGAGAATGTGGGCTGGACTAATTAGCAGAACATTGATTGGGCCCCACATCTTACCGGACACTTTAAATGGAAACAACTATTTGCATTTTTACAAGATGACCATCCAGTGCTTTTAAGAGAATCTGGTGCCGCGATTCTTGAAACCGAGCGAGAGATTACCTTTCAGCAAGACGGCTGTCCAGCGCATTGGACTTTAATTGTAAGGGAACACTTAAATCAATGCTTCCCTAACAGCTGGATTGGAAGAGATAGGCCCATCCCTTGGCCTGCTCGGTCACCAGACTTGACCCCAATTGACTTTTTCATTTGGGGTCAAGCCAAAGAACTGGTATACACAAATGTCGAGATAAACACAAGAGAGGAATTGATAGAGAGAATAAATGCAGCTTTTAGTACAACGAAGATGGAGATGATGCTGAAAATAACCACAACAGAAGTGAGAAGACGGGCTCGTGCTTGTATTAGGAATGGCGGCGGACATTTCGAACATGAAAAATAAAGTATTTCAATGAAAATGTTGTTTTTAATAGTCTGCCTAAAAAAATTAATTTTCTCCCTCATTTAGTTTGTAGGCAGAGTTGGGCGTAATCAACTACTTTTGTAATCTGATTAATAATCTGATTAAAAATAATCATGATTACTTTTAATCAGATTGAAGTAGTCATGATTACTTTTAATCAAACTACAAATGTAATCTTTAATCTTGATTACAGTAGTTAGTAATCAAGATTACGTGATTATTGTTGTGTTGTGTCAATCAAAAAATCACGTCATGTAGCTGTCGTTCGTTAACATGTTAACTGAGCTTATGTAAATTATGATTTATATAATTTTATTCATCTATATAATTGATATTTTATTGAGTATTATTTGAAGTTATAAATTGTATTTAGGTAACTTGAAATTGTGAACTTGGTTTTTTGTGTTACTTAAGACAAGACGCGCGGTAAGGGTGGGGGGATGGGGTATCGTATGATCTCGGACGAGTCAATCACAGCGTAGGCATTGTTGCGCGCAGCGTTACAAGCGGTTGATCTCGTGCGCCATTTTGTCAACGCGCCAGTCAATGCGCATCAGTCAAACTTATCAAGCGCAAGGCGACGAACGTTATTTTTGTGTCAATACTGAAACAAGTGCAAGTTTTTAACGTTTGTTTCTGGAAATATTGTGGAAGTATAAGTTAGGTTTTGAGGATCGATCATTATCTTATGTCAAATGGCGTCAAGTTCTTTTTCATCTTTGAGTAATAGTTCTGAATCGGAAAATAGACAGAATGAACGAGCAGCAGAGATACCATGTTACCTTGACGGCAAGTTTTTTATTTATTCTGAAACGGAGTCCACGAATACTAAAAAAGTTGCAATTTGTACATTTTGTCGACCCAAAGAAGTAAAAATTTGCGGTTTTAACAATTCGTCATCAAATTTTGTTACCCATCTCAAACGAAGACACGGAGAAGATATATACAAGGAGTATCAGAGTCACTTGAAAGGTGTAAAAAAAAACAAACGATCTTTGAGAACATCTAACCGCTGTCAGTCAGAAATGAGAGATAGTAGCGATGAACCTGCAGGGCTGACGATTTCACAAGAGCAATTTAATGAAAATATTTTTAAGTTTTTCATCCATTCTATGATTCCTTTACAAGCCATAGAAGATCCATTTTTTAGGAAAATCTTTGACAGTTTAAATATAACAACCAAAGGACTGAATGTTGTCAGCAGGAGAACTTTGGGACGCTTGATTGATGACTATTATATAAAGGAAATTTTGTAATTTCCTTTATATAATGTTTGTACATCAAGAGTGAATTTCTCAATGTAAAGGAAGTCTGCACAACTGCTGATATTTGGTCGGCAAAAACTCGAAGTTTTCTGGGCGTGACGGCACACTGGCTTGACTCAAACTTACAAAGGAAATCAAAAACCCTGGCATGCCGAAGATTTTCAGGTACGCACAGCTACGACCGAATAGCTATTTTACTTGATGCAATACATTGTGAATTTGGTCTGGACTCACGCAAAGTTCTAGCCACGGTCACTGATAATGGCAGTAATTTCGTCAAAGCATTTAAAGAATTCGGTTTAGATATAGATATTTTTGAAAATATTACTGATAGCGCTCATGGCAACTCAGCATCGGAAGATAGTCCTATCGTCGGCGAAGATTTTGACTTCGAGATCAGTTCTATGTCACACTTCAACACTCTAAATGAAGTTGATCCTTTAACTTTTGATGAGGATGTTATTCCACAGTCAACGACACTAGAATTGCCCGTTCATTTGAGATGTTCTGCCCACAAGCTCAATTTATGTGCCACTACGGACGCCAATAAAGTGTTAAGGAATAACGACACAACTCTTGCCAATATTCATAACCAAGTTATTAAGAAATGCAACAATTTGTGGAACTCTGCCGGTCGTCCTAAATCAGCTGAAATAATACATGGCATTGTTGGACATACACTTTCTAAACCAGGAATCACGAGATGGAACAGCCTTTACGATGGACTAAAACAAATTGCATCGATACAGGATAAGAGTGTACAGTTGTACTTGGCATTGGGACTAACAAACGTTTTACGTAACAATGATTTCCAATACATCACTGAATATTTGCGTTGTTCTAAACCAATAGCAGAGGCCCTGGATATAATGCAAGGCGAAAAAGATATGTATTACGGTAATTTACTGCCATGTTTAGTATCTCTGCGTAAAAATTTGCAAAAACTCAACAGAGAATCGCTTGTTTTTTGCAAAAAGTTGGCAGAAAAATATTTGGAAAGCGTGGAAGAGCGTTTTTCTGAGTTTTTTGACGTCTCCTCGAAAGTTGCTCAAAATGCTACAGTAGCTGCGATATCTTATCCTAGGTTTAAGGATAAATGGATGGCATGCATGAATATAGAACATCATTCCAGAATCAAATCAATTTTCAAGGCAGCTGTTGTCAGGGAAATACATGAGGCACCTGAAACGTTTCAAGATACACTAAATAATAGATATGAAGACAGCTATTTTGAGTTTGATACAGATTCGTCAGAAACTGATTCAATAGGAGATATGCACCAAGTTCAGCGTTCTAAGGCAGATGCCATTATTTCTCATTATCTAGCAGATCAAGATAAAGATGTGTCCATGCTAAATAGATATCCTGAAATCAAAAATGTTTTCAAGAAATATAATACGCCTCTGCCGTCCTCGGGTCCAGTAGAAAGACTTTTCTCATATGCAACTATGACCAATTCACCCAAGTCACATAGACTTTCAGATGAAATGTTTGAAAATAGGGTGCTTATGAAATCTAATTTAAGCCGCTCATAATTAATAACATTCCTATAGTAACAATCCAGTACACTTTTGCGTAAAATATTGAATCTAAAAATAGCAATTTACGAGACTGATTTATCAATAAAAAAATTTAAGAGACTGATTAAATAATAAAGATGATTTATTGTTATATAATTTGTTTTTTATTTGATTTTCAAGTCTTCAAAGGTCAATCAATCATTAAAAGTAATCAAGATTATGATTACAAACTAATAATCATTAATCACCAAATATAATTACTTTCGTGATTATTTTTTGTAATCTGTAATCATGATTAAAGATTACACATTGTAATCATAATCGGTAATCATTAATCTGATTACATTTTGCCCAAGTCTGTTTGTAGGTCCTAATTTCAATAATTTGTAAGATATCCGCATAAGTGATACCTCAAAAGAAAGAGCTATAACTACACATGTTTTTAAAAAGGTTTCAACAAAAAAAACACTATCCGTTTTTTTTTTAAATGCCGTCAAAAAACGGTTTAATTAAATCTTCGAAATTTTCATGACTTTAAATGTCTGTAAAAAAAAATGTTTGATCACATGAATGCTTAGAACATGTTTTATTAGATTGCTTACACATTACTTTGATTAAGAAAAATAAAAAAATACTCACTTCATTAAAATTGGCCATGATTAGCAATTAATTGTAAAAGTTTAGGTTTTTTATAAAAAAAAACATAAGTATTTTTAAAAAAATTGTGAAACTTCGTCTAAGACAACTATGGCTCAAATGGTTCTAAATGGTCTATACTACTTTCGCCTCCAAGCTTTGTACCCATCTTCAAGTTGTTGCGAACATTCGCAACATGAAGGTTTTATACCATTTTAAAAAGATAATTATTAAAAAGAATAAATATTATACTTTACATTTGACAGCCAAAAAAGTCGTTTAATTTTATCCATTTTTAATACATTTCAGTAATTCAATATTAATTGTATGTTAATTCAACATACATAATTTGGTGCCGAAACCGTGCATTATAGATTATTATCCAGGTTTTACAGCAATACAATTGGTAAAGAAATCTGATTTTAGTAGTCGGACGTCCTTGCTGCCGTAGACGTCTTGCAATATGGCTACACAAGAAAAGGTCGATGAGCCAAAAGTCACTGCTCTACGGGGGCAGTGCAAGGCCGTTATTACAAGATGTATTACATATTTAAATAAAATGGAAGATAACATTGGCGCATACGAGCTAAGCAACCGAAAGAAAGCGGTCGAAGACGTCTATGCCAGGTTTAATCGGATTACAGAGGAGGCTATTCAAGTGGGTCAAGAGGTACCACCTGATGATGACGAGTTTGAGGAAAAATACTTTTCAGTTCTCTCCCGGATCGACGCCCTTTTGGACCTCGGAAATGTTTCATCTATTAGATTTTCAACAGCGCTCGAGACGTCAACTCCGGTGTTCGAGCACGCGAGGCTGCCGCCGATTGATATACAATGCTTCGACGGAAGTAGTGTCGGGGATTACAAACCATTTATCGAGTTGTATATGGCGTTAATAGGTAATAACGTCAAATTATCCAATATCCAGAAATTATTTTATTTAAAGAGCTATTTAAAAGGTGAGGCTTTAGACTTCATAAATAATTTTCCGTTAATTAATCAATCATATGATGATGCCATCGCTCTACTAAATAGAAGATATGATACCAAGGGGCTGTTAATTAAGACTCATATAAGTAATATATTAGACGTACCTAGCTTAGCGCGAAGTACTTCCCAGCAGTTAAGATCTTTAGTGGTATCACAAGTTTCACAACAATTGAGCGCCCTAAAAAGCTACGGGCAGCCGATCGACAGTTGGAATTCCATTCTAGTATGTATCATCATGCGGAAACTTGACAATCTTACTGTAAGGTTATTTAACTCTGAGCAGGACTTTCGGGAAATGCCAAGTCTGAAAAATCTCATTAGTTTTTTTGAGAAACGGGCTATTTCTCTAGAGGCCAGTTCGGAGGATCGCTCAACAAAGGTTTCCAGCAATAGTAAGTCTTTTACAGTATCTAATAATTGTAACAATATAACAAAAACAAGTCCTATTATCAAGTCAAAACCAATAGGTTGTACACAAGTCACCCTGATAATATAGCCGAGCTAGTGGGACAGGCCCATACGAAAGCAATGACGCCGAATAATATTGCTTCGTCTTTCATGAAATGTGGCATCTTCCCATTTAATTCAGATGTGTTCAATGAAATCGACTTCATGCCATCGGAGGTGTCATCTAGAGAGCTATTTAATATTCCAACAGATTTACAAAATGATAAGTTCATAAATCATAGTTCATCTTCAATCGCTTTAACAGCTAACAGAAAGGCAAAATCCTTTTGGTTCGACGTCAATTCTCACCAACATTGAAAACCCTACCCAGATTATAGAAGAATCTTCCAAAGATACTATGGGTTTTGCTATCCAAGAGATTCACAATCGTAATAGTCCGTCATCAGATGTCACTGATGCTGAAAGTCCAGTACTACAACTCAATGAGATTCTTTCTGAACACGTTGTGACGCGTAATAATGAAAGCCCTTCTATACTGGATACCACACCATCTAAGCCCATTTCTATTGCATCTGAGCTCAAACTGACAACGACCAACTTTAAATCACCTAAAGAATGTTTGCCACCTTTGAAGAGTGAACCTCGGGTTGGAAAACGTAAGCCACGAAAATTAGGAAGAAGCCTGATTGGAACGGATACACCAGAGAAGTTACAGATTACTGAAGAAAGACAGAAAGCTAAAGAAAGAAAGTCTGCAGCAAAGGCAATGAAACGACCAATATTAGTGAAGAAAAACCATGAGGTTTTAAAGAGAAAAACAAAACGAAAGAAGGTCAAGATTGCATCAGATATTGAAACTAGCGAAGAAGAAAATACTGAAGTAATATATGCAAGTGAATCTGATATTAACGAGCTGGATGAGGAAGTTTGATTCTGAAGAGTTTCCTATCATTAATGAAAAGTTTAGAAAAGTAGATCGAAAGCCAAAATTTGTTTTCTTGGTACCTTTTCTTAGTGGTCCTCATAGTCATGATCATTATTTAGAACATAGCATTACAATGAACAAGCGTTTAAAATGTTCATGAACAAATTCCATACCCATATTATGCGATTTTCACCAAATACCCATGGGTTAATGGGTATACTCACTTGTATTGTTGTACACAACGGATTCAGAAATTGTTATCTGTTTCTGTTAATTGATATTATTTTTACTAATACTCGTATAGCTTTTTCTCTAACGCTAGAGACGTTGAATCGTGGCCATTTTTGATGATGGTTGGCAACGCCTAGACAGCGAAGTTGGATATTTTGATCCTAATGCCCACGCTCTATTACCTCTGGATGAGGCGCTAAATGTGATTTCGAATGAAATGGGAAGGCCAAGTGTAGCTGAAAGGATGGACGTGGGCGTCGGTGCGGGTAGCGTCGGAGAGTGGTGGGGAGAGGGGCGGGGAGAGGGTTGGGAAGAATAGATGTGAGTGCATGGCGTCGTGAGCCATTGGGGACCCACGGACGGAAGTGTGGATGGAAGATGACGACGTGCCAAAGGTGCCACTTCATCTGTTACGACCTCCTATAAAACCTTCTATTGTTACGAAGATGGTAACATCCTAGAGCACATAGCAACAGAAACAAACTGATGGTCCCGATCTTTTCAGGTTGAGTGGTTCCCCACTAACACCCATGAAATTATGTGTCTGTTCGCGTTTTGGATGATGCTGGGCATCATCCGAATGCAAACCATAATAAGCTGTTTCTCCAGAGACCCATTACTGCAAACAGCCATTTAAAAAAAAAAAAATATTACGACATGTACCTAAACCTGTGCGTTTCTCTGAATTAGCGGCCCAAATTAACCCTCAAACATTGATGCATGCATGTAGCAGAGCGAGTCTAGCGAGCAAAATCCTTGAGCGCGAGCGAGTAGGAATGATTTGCTCTAGGTGCGTGTTAGAAAAAGACGAACATGCTAGTTATGCGATCATAGATGACAAACGATACTGGGCATTTTAAGAACTTTAAACTTAGGGCTTTGTTGAATTTTATGCTGAGTGCCGTAAGGTTTAGATTATCTTGTTATTTTATAGCAGGTCGCAAGTTGATTGGCAACAGGGCACGTGCTCGTTTTGTTTACAATGAAATTTCGTATAAAATTGTAGTCGCCACATAGCACAAAGCTTACGTATGCTTTGTGCTATGTGTATTAAAATTGTTTTGTCTGTTACGAGTGCGGCATTGTAAATCAATGTTAATAATAGACAAAAGTTGTTAATAGTGTAAATTAGTTTCGTAGTTATTGACTAGAGGACTTTAATAACAAAAACGCCACGAAAGATAGATGAAAAACGTAAAACGTTTTTCTATTTAAAATTATTGCGCATGATAACGCAAGATTATCAGCCTTTTTCAATTGTAGAACACAAGGGTTTCAAAGATTTGGTAGCAGCAGCTTTAAACCCCAGTTATGAATTGCCAAACAGAAAATTAATTTCTGGCACTTTTATACCAGGGAAATATACAGATTGCAAATGACTTTAGTAGAAAAGGCAAGAAAGATATGCCTAACACCCGACTGCTGGACTTCCTTAGCGATGGATGCTTATATAAGGTCCTATTTTATTAGTGTACATCCCGTTAACTTGTGACTATATAGGTTAAAAGCAATCTTAAAAACCAACTTTCAAATGTGTACCAGTAAACTAAAAAAGTTTAAAAACACAATCAAAATCAACAACATTGACTTCGTATTGCATAAACTCGTCCTATCTTCAGTACGTATAACCATCTGATTCTGTCTTATTCGTTTCCCTTGTACAGAGCGAGAAAGACTTAACAGACGTGAAAAATGGCTTGAGTTCATTCATAAACTTATACCTACACGGTCAGATGTTTGGCTTGAATAACTGAGGGTGAATGAATGAGCTTCAACCTTGTTAATTCAAAAATTTGGCTTAAATGTAGCTTAGTGCAAATTTTCAAATTTGAAAATCTAGTGCGTTCGTTCGCGACCATGCGTTAGTATGCGGCCTTTTGAGAGAAGTGCTACAGAAATACTAAGAAAATAAGACTTCTATCTCTTTCTTCCAAACAGAATTCACCTGTGTAAAAGTAGGATAGATCTATGATCTACGCCTTCTTAAATTGACAGCCTTATTGTTACCGGAGTAGTGAACAAACAAATCGTCCTCAAAAAATTACGAGCACGTGCTGCATTCGAAGTGAGTATTTTTTGTTTTATTTGTTTTAAGCATTTTCGTAAATTATAGAAAAAGTAAGTAATTATTAGGTGGTCGCATACTAACATGTGAATTTAAAAAAAATAATGTTTACGGCCAGGTGGTCGCAAAACTGACTCCCAGAATGAAAGTTTATTATAAATAATTAAAAATAAATAAATAAATAAAATATACGGCTTCGGTTTGCGACCGCTGATTGTGCCGGTTTTTCGGCCGTCTTAAAATGTACAGAAAATTATTGGCCGGTAACTGGATGTCAAAAAGACGTGATTGGTTATGCGACCACTGTCTTGTAAGTTATTTTTTAGGGCAGGGTTGCTTAATGTTTGTTGAGTTTATATGACTAAAAAATAAATAAAAAACAGATTTATAAAATAATTACTTATTTTGTTACAAAATACGTATACGTCAAATCGGTGATCATAAAACGGCTAATAATGATTATAGAAGGTAAAAAATTTAATAGGTACAATTTTATTACAGATGCCTAACCCACCAAAAAAGAAGAACACTGCGAGTTATGCATTACAATCTTTAGAAGCGGCTTTAAAAGATATAGAGAAAACGGACAAGGAATCAGAGAAACGTGTCGGAAGCTCAGAAGTATGGGATCCCGAGGACGACCATTCAAGACAGATTATGTGGCAGAAGAACTGATGAATTAAAGGAAAGAGGTCCAGGACCAATATTGGGAAAATCCGGAGAGAAACAAGTGGTTGAATGGTTAACCAATATCGCCAAGTGTGGTTTTCCTGTAAAAAAAACAGGAACTTTTAGACACTGTGCAGAAAATTCTAAAAGATCTAAAGCAACCTAACCCATTTAAAGATGATCGGTCAGACCTGGTATTTAAGTTTCCTTAAAAGAAACCCTGAAATTTCACGTCGATCTGTCGAAGGCATAAACAAAGATAGTGCACGTGTGACTGAAGAGTCGATACGGTTTTGGTTCAGAGAGCTTGAATTGTTTTTATCCGAATCAGGGCAATCTGAAATACTGCAACAGACAGATAGAATTTTTAACTGTGACGAAAGTGGATTTTCGTTATGCCCTAAAACGGGAAAAGTTCTTGGACCAAAAGGTTTTAGAAATCTATATTAGATTAAGGCTGGCAATGAAAAAGACAATTTAACTGTCTTAGTGACTTTTAACGCTACTGGACTAGTGTGCCCACCTTTGGTTGTTTTCCCGTATCTACGCCCACCGAAAGCAGTCACTGACAGTATGCCTCCTAATTGGACTCTCGGGAGAAGCGAAATGGGCTGGATGAGAGGTGATGTATTCTTTGAATACATCGTAAATGATTTTAATTTATGGGTTAAGAAAAATAATATAATAAAACCAATATTGCTTCGGGCTGATGGACATAAATCACATATGTCGTTGGTGTTAAGTTCTATGTGTGAGAAACTGGGAATTATATTATATGGTCCGCCTCCAAACACAACACACATATTGCAACCTGCGGACGTCAGGTTTTTGATCCGTTGAAAACCCACTGGAGAAATATTGTCCGAGAATTCTTGTCAAAGTCAGAAAATTTGAATTCATCAGTGACTAAAACAAATTTTGTTTACTCTTTAAGGACATAATAGAGTCCCCGCAAATAACAACAAATATAATTAACGGATTTAGAAGATGTGGCCTGTTTCCTCATGAACCAGACGCAGTCGATTACACAAAATGTGTTCAAAACACCATGGAACAACATAACCAACCGAAGGATAGTACAGAAACAGGTATAACTAATCAAGACCTTGTTTCGACACGGAAAGTGTTGACCCATTTAAAACAAATTCTTAAAAAGAAGAATGTGGATGTAAAGTTTATTTTAAGAGATGTGAAGAAGTTGAGAAAAACGAAGTCTACACAAATTTTGTACGAAACTGGATCCGAAGACAGAACCAAATCAACAGTTCGCCTATCCACTCCCTTATTTAGTGAAAGTAACCCTGATCCTAGGAAATCTGCGCCACATTATTCACTTAATGAACAATATATGGGACCTACAGAAAAACACGATATTTTAAACACACATTTGGACGATACACATTGTTCTAGCCCTTGCCTCCTTGACAATGATCAATTTGTGTTGCCACCACCAGTGCCTACAAAATTGGTAGAAACAGATAACGAAAAAGAATAGGATCTAAAGCTTCAAACATATTATCGTCGCTGTCATTTCAAAAAGTCGTATGTAAAATTTTCGATTTTTTTTAAAAAGCTGTATCCGTAGTTTTTTACGTGATTGGACAGCTTAGAAAACAATTAATGTTTTACAACATAGATAAATTGTATTCTCTTTTGCTTCATTGTAATTTAAATTAGGACTTTTAATCCGTTGTTTATTACAGGTAAAATGGAGAGACATAGCAGGGGAGCTGATCTCCACAGAAGAGCACTTCAACTATCTGGCATACCTCACTCGAATCCAAGTTCCAATTCCTCTGATAGTTTTCTTACTAAAAGAAAAGGTAAAATGAATTTCAGTAGCATTGGGCAAGAGTCTAATTGTTTCCTTGATGAGATAACAGGTGAAATGAGTCACAGTCTTAGTAGCACTGGGCAAGAGTGTAACTGTTTCCTTGATGAAACAACAAGTGCAATAGAGCTCAGTTATAGTAATATTAGGGATAAGTTTAATGAAAAAGTTGTATTCGTTGATTCCAGTGCTAATAACCTTAGTAATAGTCAGTTTCATGAACAGTCAGTTTTAAAATATGTTATCGCTGTTATAATTATAAAAGCATTTGTTAATGTTGTCATTTTTTGGAAAAATAAATATTTAACATTGTTTTTGAATTTTGTAAAACTACTGTGTTTAATAAAGAATAACTCTGAAGGGACTAAGATTTGGAACTTGGCGCCATAGTAACTTTTATTCAGCTTAAAAGTACCTATCCAGCGATGTTACTCACACAGCTATTGGAAGGTGGGACCAGATTTCATAGAAAGCCTGGCATCATCCTTTAGTTTTGACGCCTACACAAAAAAGAAAGCAAAGAAAACTTGACCCTACATTACATTATATCAAATTTTGAATTAGAACAACAAAGCAAATAAAATATGACAACAAACAGCCATTCGGAAGCCCAGATCAAACAAGACGATTTTTAAAATTCAAATTATTTAAATAATCATGTTGACTTAATGAATTTATTGCATATGGATAGAAGCGACCGTAATATCCTAAACCATCTGCAGGGATCTTTCGAAGAATATCTAAAAGATCCACTTCTACAGTCCACGGAGAGTATGTTAACATATTGGGAGAAATCGCGTCAAAAGTTTTCCTTTTTATATAAATTATCTGCAATCGTGTTAGCTGCACCCATGACTCAGGTTAGCGTAGAAAGATTGTTTTCTTCACTCAAATTCGTAGTATCTAATTTATAGATACTCACGGGGTATAGCACTACACGCACTTGTAATTACGAGTACTTATCTAAAAGTCGAGACGGTCTATACGTGACCGAAAAATTCGACACAATAAACTATCATATGATTAATTTCCATATGACGAAAGATTTTATTAATGATAAGATACGTTCTTAGCACTGTTTTAATGTGTGTAATAGTAGAAATTATGTAAAATTATATGAAAATGTACGTGCAACGTTACATTGGAATGGCAATTATTTGAGTTAGAGCTGGGCAAAACTTAGGCAACTGCAACTGATTAAAAATATTTTTTAAAGAGAAGGAATCCTTTTTTAAATATTTTCACTGTCCTCAAAGCCAGTTTGAGATATATTTTAACAAAAAAAGCCACTAACGTCTTTCCCACTTTATATAAATCATACAATTTGTTTTTTTCTTAATATAATTTTGTAAATAAAAATTAGTCATTACGTGATAATGTATCATCGAATCATCGAATAAATGATTATTAAGCGTAATTTTCTTTGTTTTATTTATTCTATGTATAAATATTTCGTTATGATAGTCTGTATTATTACTGTCATTGAACGCTTAAATGGTAGTTGCATTTTCATAATAGCAGGTCGAAGTTAGTCAATACTGTAACACGGCATACGCGCGCTGCTTTGTTTACTCCGAGCGACCTGCCCCGAGCCTACGTCACAGCGAGTACCTACACGCCGGCCCGTCTGCATTCCCCACTACGCCCGCGCTGTGCCCCCGCGGGCCGCCTAAAATCATATATAAAGCGGCCAGCCCGCACTGACGGCCAGCCGTATTTCATTTCGGCCGACACAGACATGTGCCTGGCCGTTTTTCCCCTGCCCACCCTACGGACGACGGCCCAAGCCGAGGTCCGAACCTATAGAGGCGCCCTTGAGGCCAGAGTCCGACTCACCCCCAGATCGGGCCCGCTAGAAAGGAGCCCGGCAGCGGTCCGGCCTGTTTCGGCAGTTCCGGTCCCGTCGGCGCCACCACTAGCGGGTTCGCCGCTTGGTAGGGTGCCTTTTGCACTCCACATTGGCCCGATCACGCCTGCTAGTATGGGGCTCGACACGTACGAGTCTGAGGCTTCGCTGCGCGAAGCCTCACACTCGGCCGGGTCGCGGCGACCGCTAGCGGGGCGGACCTAGGCTGTGCGCCTTCAGCGCACGCCACAACTGCCCGGGTTAAGCTGGCGAATGTCTTCCTCAAAGACACTCAGCGATAGGTCCGTCCATAAAA
The DNA here is from genome assembly GCA_963576865.1 of Anania hortulata. NCBI lineage: Eukaryota > Metazoa > Arthropoda > Insecta > Lepidoptera > Crambidae > Anania > Anania hortulata. Next base: position 10,936,538 of record OY756405.1, on the reverse strand, counting down.
AAAAAAAAAAAAACTGACGGCTAGTTCACTTTGCGTCGCGCCGCGTTTCCGTAACACGGAACACGAATCGAACGAACTGAACGCGCACACAACGCGATCGTACGGTCTGCTTACGACCTGTGTGAACTTAGCACCCGACTTTGGAAAAATTTAACTTACTTTGGTTTATTTGGAAGAATTAGGTAGGTAGTTGATTGTAGTGAAGCTAATTTCGTTTGTAGTAATTCCAAAAAAAAATTAACAATTTCGAAAAAAAATGCGTCCCCCGAGATTGCGAAAACTAACTTTTTCAGATTGTATCTTATAGAGGAACGTTTGTAGTGGATTGTAGTGAAATTTATTTCGTTTGTAGTAGAACAGAAAAATTATAAAAAAATATGAAAGATTCAGATACGTAGTTTTTTGTAAATCGATTTAAAATGCTTATAAGCCTACTACAAACGCTAAAAATGATTGCAAAACGTTCCTAGAGGTTGGCAGTGGATTGTAGTGAAAGAATTTTCGTTTGTAGTAGAACAGAAAAATTATAAAAAAATATCAAAGATCAAGTATTTTTCAGATACGTTGTTTTTAGTAAGTCGATTTTAAATGCTTATAAGTCTACTACGAACGCTAAAAATGATTGCAACACGTTCCTAGAGGTTGGCAGAGTTGTAGTGAAAGAATTTTCGTTTGTAGTAGAACAGAAAAATTATAAAAAAATATCAAAGATCTAGTATTTTTCAGATACGTTTTTTTTTGTAAGTCGATTTAAAATGCTTATAAGCCTACTACGAACGCTAAAAATGATTGCAATACGTTCCTAGAGGTTGGCAGAGGATTGTAGTGAAAGAATTTTCGTTTGTAGTAGAACAGAAAAATTATAAAAAATATCAAAGATCTAGTATTTTTCAGATACGTTTTTTTAGTAAGTCGATTTTAAATGCTTATAAGTCTACTACGAACGCTAAAAATGATTGCAACACGTTCCTAGAGGTTGGCAGAGGATTGTAGTGAAAGAATTTTCGTTTGTAGTAGAACAGAAAAATTATAAAAAAATATCAAAGATCTAGTATTTTTCAGATTCGTTTTTTTTAGTAAGTCGATTTAAAATGCTTATAAGCCTACTACGAACGCTAAAAATGATTGCAATACGTTCCTAGAGGATGGCAGAGGATTGTAGTGAAAGAATTTTCGTTTGTAGTAGAACAGAAAAATTATAAAAAAATATCAAAGATCTAGTATTTTTCAGATACGTTTTTTTAGTAAGTTGATTTTAAATGCTTATAAGCCTACTACGAACGCTAAAAATGATTGCAATATGTCCCTATAGGTTGGCAGAGGATTGTAGTGAAAGAATTTTCGTTTGTAGTAGAACAGAAAAATTATAAAAAAATATCAAAGATCTAGTATTTTTCAGATACGTTTTTTTTAGTAAGTCGATTTAAAATGCTTATAAGTCTACTACAAACGCTAAAAATGATTGCAATACGTTCCTAGAGGTTGGCAGAGGATTGTAGTGAAAGAATTTTCGTTTGTAGTAAAACAGAAAAATTATAAAAAAATATCAAAGATCTAGTATTTTTCAGATACGTTTTTTTTAGTAAGTCGATTTAAAATGCTTATAAGCCTACTACGAACGCTAAAAGTAAATGAAAAATGTTCAAACGCATCGCCGGTGTTCATTTAATCATGCCACGTAGACACTTGACCAGGAACGAAATGTTAAGAGCAGTGGACAGTATTCAAGTTGGCGCTACCAAAAGTGCGGTCTCTAAATCCATGAGGACCAGTCAGAGCGTTATATCCAGGGTTTGGTCACGTTATCGTGTCACAGGGGAAGTGGTGGAACGGCACCGAGGACCTTAACGCATTACAACACATGTACAGGACCGATTCATATTAAATGCTGCACGAAGTCAACCAAATGAAACGGAGATGCAATTGGTTCAAAGGCTACAGAGAGAGTATGGTTTTCTGGTAAGCGGTCAAAATTTGAGAAGACGACTACATGCAACGAAGGATGCACGTCAGTCAACCTTCGTGCTCGTAGGCTACTTCGGGTACCAGCGCTAAGGAGAGGCAATCGAGGAAGAAGATTACAATGGGCTATTGCACACGAAAACTGCAACCATTCTCAATGGTCACTTGTGCTTTTCACTGATGAATCCAGTTTTGGATTTCATCCTGATTCGCGAAAAGTACGCGTTTGGAGAAAACCTGGACGTTGGAATCGACTGCAGCACCTACAACAAGTTCATGCATATCAAGGTGGCACGATAATGGTTTGGGCAGGAATTCGTCTCGGCGGTAGAACGGACCTCGTTTGGAAACAAGGCAATATGACTGCTCAAAAATACCGAGATGAGGTACCTGTAATCTTGCCCCACAGACAGCAAATGAGACAAAATTTCCAGCAAATGCACGACACTGCCTGTCCACATACGGCGCGTATCGTTACAAGTTGGTTTCAACAGCATGATATCCAAGCTTTAGACTGGCCTGCACAATCCCCTGACATGTGATCCTATGGAACATGCCTGGGATATGCTTCAGAGAAGAGCTCTTAAAAATTTCCCTGAAGATATTGTAATGTTAGATTATTTTTTTATTTCGTTTTATCATATTGCTAAATTCTTCATACGGATTTCTTCTCGTTTCCTACAATGTAACATGCATGAGTTTTTAATACTGCTTTAATCTATCTTAGGGAAATCTATTGTTTAAAGCTTAAGTTTTTACTCCTGAAAGACTGATTGGTGTAGAAACCTGCTAGTATTTTTTGCTTTTCTAAGTACTTAGTCTCCGTTCTTTTCTAAGCACCGTCACATGCGATGGAACTATTGTCTGAGGCAGTGGGCCCACGTTTCTTTAGTATGTCTTCCAGGCCTTTTTCAAACGCTGCCACGGCATTTTCAGGGTTTTAAAACGAATCCCTCAACATTTATCTTTTATTTTTGTAACTAAATAAAAGTCACAAGGTGCCAGTTTGGGTCTGTAAGGAGGATGACTCACTAACTCGACACCTTCGATAGACAAATATTCGATACTCGGTCTGGCGAAGTGACCTGGAGCGTTGTTGTGGTAGAGGAGGATCATCTCGCTTCTTGGGCGCTGCTGTCTTAACATTTTTCAAGAGCACTGGTAAACAATAACTGACATAGGTACTAATCTGCTGTAACAGTACTTTTATCGTCTAAGACAATTGTTCCGAAATGCCCCGTCCGCCCATAGAATGAAGTGAGAACGCCATACTTTATAATTTTTGAGTCGCACCAATCCATGGCGTTTTGCATTTTTTGTAAAACAGCTTATTGACGCTAAATGATCATGTAAGACTTTTTGTACTTGACTCATATCAATACCTAATGTTGCCCGAATCTGATGATATGTCACTCTTCTATCAGCGTCTATCATTAGCCACGTGTGTGCGGTACACGTTTGTTATCATCTTCAGTAGTCGGCGTTGAAGGACGTCCAACAGGTTCTCGGGAATCATCAGTGAGTTTGCTTCGACCACGTTTAAACTCATTAAACCAGAAGCCAATTCCCGTAACTTAACAGTAGTCGCATTTCAGTGCCGATCCGTTCCCAGTAACATTACCTACTATCTAAAACGGTATTATAAATTATCAGCACTATCCCAATAGGACTGAAAATAGAACAAATAAAACCTTATTTTGCTCTTTTCCATTTTTAGTCGCATTACCAACTGTTACAATAATTGCATTTTTTTGGTTTACGAGAATACTGTTTTAGATAGTAATGTTACTGGGAGCGGATTAAATCTGAATTGCGACTACTGTTAAATTACGGGGCTTTGTCATGGAATGCTAGTCGAAGTGTATCATCATAACATTGTTATTGATTAAACCGCAGCCATTGAGAGAAATTTTTTATAGATTGCCGCACATTTACAAAAACAAACATAAGAATTCAAACAACATTACATTTCTAACGTGCTCCATAATCGAAATTTTAATACCAATTTTTTTAATTAGCTGCTATTTTTTACTGGCCTATTCTAAAAATTTTCAGTGTGATCCACTTATTAAACCTAAAGATGGCGTTGGTAGTAACCTAACGGTCATTATCAGATGGCGTTAGTAGTTCAGTAACATTTTAGTTGATACGAATTAATATTATATTTTATGTATTTGTTCATAAAATTCTAATTTAATAATGTTAAACACATCTAGACATAAAATTAAATTACTATGTTTTTTGTAAAGTGTACCACAAGAATGCATGAGTTGTGGAATATAGATAGGGCTCGCTTCGCTCGCCCAATAATATTAGTATTTATTTAACAATTTACAAGTATGCATACAGAATACTCGTAATCCAAAACGCACACAAGATAATTAAATAATATTATAGCAAATTGAATTAATTGCAAATGGCTATGCCCATAAATAACTATATAAATAAACATCAGAATAATTTAAATAAAAAATACTATAGTCAAATGAAATTAACATTAACAAACATGAATTAAACAAAAGATATATACATATCCAATTGACATCGCCACCGTCCCCCTCTCGAAATATTGTAATTGATAACGCATTGTAATCATTTATGATACTACCAAGCGGTGATTATCGACCATAGTTATTTCTCTGTTTACTGGTGCTTTAAATTTTTTAATGATCTTCTTTCTAGGATGTCTGTAAGGTATGGAAAGGCAAATACGCTTGAGGAAATTGCTAGTAGCAATAGCAACTAGGGATTATTAACCCGTCCAATCAAAAGCCCATCCAAGAAGCTCATGCATAATAGGAATTATTACTATAACATTTTGATATAAATCATTATATTTTGACTCTGCCAACCTCTTTACTGCTGTGTATCGCAGTAATAAATTTCATGTGTCTTTACCTTTGCTTGAGTACTACTTTTTTCTGCTTTGATTCGCTGATCTTAATACTCTTGGGCCAATTTATGTTCACATCTTGCAACGGTTTTATGTCGTTTCGCAATTGATTTCGCATACCTACCGGTAGCACATACTGAGGTATTATTGAACCTCAATTCCTCGCATAGCCTCGTACCATACTACAGCACTAGTGCCTTTGTGTAACCTATCGCGGTAGCTCAGTGACTGCTGTGACTAACGTCCCTGATCACCATATATAGTGGCATAGACAAGAAGTGTGGCTACTGCTTCATAATAACAACTCAGCCATAGACGAGATTATTACCGATTACAGACTTGCCAAGACTTTTTGTTACGTATCTTGATTACAAGTAATTATTGCGGAGTTGTTTCTTGTGTAAGAAGGTAATAACGTCGCCACCTGTTTGACTTGCGATATTTCACACAATCACAGTTTAAGTTTTAAGCTACTACTATGCATTTCGTATTTTGATCCACTAATGTCAAAACTCTTGTGCTTATTTCTGTAAACGTCTCAAAACTGTATCGAGTCCGTGCTCAACTGATTCTGCATACTCACAGCGCATATAAAGGTATTTTCGAACTTCAATTGTATACAGAAATATTCTCGAACTGCAACTTCATCATTTGAGTAATCGTCAGTGGTAGGATCAGTGGCTAAAGAGTGGAGCAGAAGCCCTATGATTACTACGCAGTCTTTAAGGTCGCATTACTTTTCTCGAAGCATTTTAGGAAACTCGCTTTGAGCTACCGTTTAAAATGCCTCGAGCGGCGTCGAATCCACCACATGTTATTTTCGAAGCTTTAAAAGATCTACGGTTCATCGATGATAAAGGCAATGTTTTGCCGTGGGGTAACGATGTTTGGCAAACAGCGACCGTTGCAATGAACGGTACTATGTCGAAGAAATACCTTTATCTTTACTTATCCCAAAACAGGAACGGTATTTTTAATAAAATCCATGGGTTTGAAACGTTGGAGTCGGCGAAATACGACAGTAATGATGACGATACGACTGATGATTCAGGGCAGGATCTAAATTGGTCTATGGGCGAAACAAAGTGCGTGTTACCTGCTTTTCGCAAAGATGTCGAAATATCGATAAAAGAATGGGCTTCTCTTAAGTCACGTGTAGTTGAATATAAAGAACGCAAATACGAGGTCCTCGTTATAGGTTGGGCAGACGCCCTGTATGATATTTTGTGGACTCATCTGAAGTTGCCTTGCCCTTTTGCGTTCAAAAATGCCAAAATTAATAGAAATCCAGGAGAGACGTTTTTGACAGTAAAAGGCAGTTGCTCAGAATGTGGTTCAAAAATACACATAATATGTCAGAATGAACCAACCGAAGAACGAACGACTTTACATGTGTCAACATTTGACACTCGTGGAGTAGCACACCAAACAAAAAGACAGCTAAGTGGAGAAAGACGATTGCGAATCGACAAAGAATTGCAAGGCAAATCAACTTACACTTGGCGACGTGATGAGGCCAATAGGTTGATGGAGTTCGGGGATGCCATTCCAGCCAACATACCTTCAGAAGAAGTTGCACGCAAGGCAAAGCAGGAAGTTCGTGACAAGGATTTAGGTTTATTTAAAGTAAAATCAGCTCTTGCCTCTGTGTGGGACATGAAATACGGATTGGAGTTTAACGGCTGCATTCACGAGATTGCATTGCGATTGCGATTGGATTGCGACTCCCACCCAGTTATACATGTACAACAAGTTTATGCAGGAAGACGACGTTGGATGCATTAGTATTGACGCTACGGGCAGTTTGGTGAAGCAAGTACCAAAACCGGATGGCTCAAAGCGCGTTGTTTACCTCTACCAAGCTGTTTGTGGATATCGTCAAAAGATATTACCATTATTCCAATTAATATCCGAGAAGCACGACACAAATACCTTGACCTATTGGATTCGAGAGTGGTTGCGTTCTGGCGGGTCGTGTCCAAAACAAGTAGTTACAGACTACTCACTGGCACTCCTTAACGCTACTTCTCTCGCGTTTAACAACACAGATCTAAAAACATACATTGAAAAATGTATTGTCTTTGACACAAACGGTTCGTCACTACGAGTGAACCCGCCACGTTGTACAATTCGACTCGACATTTCACACTTCGTCAACATGGTGGCGCGTTGGAACTGCTTCAATCGCGAGAGTCCCGAAAAGAAGGATTTCTATCTCAGATGCGTAGGCCTGCTAACGACATGTACGGAAATTAACGATTTTATTCGGTTGTGTACCGACATACTGACTATTGCTTTTGCAACGCATGAAGACATTGACGACAAACAGAGTCACTGCTTCGCAGCACAGAATCGAGTTTCAGAGCGCTTAAAATCGTATAATCTTTTTGATAACGGTGCTGACGAACTTGACGAAGATCAGGACAAACAGGAAAGTTTGTTGGAACGATTTAATGACGTTGATGAAGAGACCGAACTAGATTCAAGTGCTGCAATCGAAGCTATTTTGAAGAAAATCGAGTCAGATAGAATAAGTGACCTTAAACACGGACGATTGAATCCTTATCAGTGCTCTGCGTTCGGTTTTCGACTGTTGAAATTGGTAAAACAATTTGTTTTGTGGACTGCTGTTATGGTTGTCAATGAACCAAATAGCTCAACACTCGTAGAGTTGTCGAATGATAATGACGTACGACTTGTTTCCAGTTCAGCTCGCAGCGAAGAATATTTTCGAGAGTTAAAACATCTGGTCTTCAAAAAAAAAAAAAACGATTAGAATCGATAAGTTCCTCGTTATCCACCTAAGAAACCTGGCAGGTACTGCGACATTGTTGAATGCCGACACAAAGAGAAACAAAAAAACACAGCCCAAAGAAATACATTCGACGCCTCGAGTTGAGGAAAAAACCACCATCCGGGTCGTGGACTCTCTAACTTCCTCAATCGAAATTTACGAGGAAAGCTCGAATCTTTTAAAACGAGACGAGTTGAAACAACAGCGAGGATGTGATCGTCATCTGGAAGACCGTAAGTTTGATCAAGGAAATGATGGTGAAGGTAAAGGTGGATATGATCGTAAACGAGTATGTCCATATGACGGTGATGGTAAGAGTGAAGACAATCTGGAATCACAACAAGACAAGCTAGATGGTACGTCTCTTATGAATTTGCTAGAAGATATTTCGACGAAATCTAAAGAATCGTCAATGGCTTTTCTTAATGAGAACGAAGATTGGCGTGACCTTACAAAAAAGACTGAACCGATCCATGCAGAAATGCAAGGTCAACCCAAGAAGCGAGGAAAATATCTAACACCGTGTCCAGATATACAAATAATACGACAGCGGCTAAAATTCAGTTTGACTTTGCCTCTACTTGTGAATGGTAACAGTTTGGGCCCCGCAAAAATCGGAAAACAAATTATTGCTGTACGGAACACGTGTGCATTCGACTCTACCGTGCAGAGTATGCTGGCCGCTTATCACGATTTCGCTTCGTATTACGAACACATCACAAAGACGAAGATTGCTTTACATGATTTTGTAGAGACGTTGTCGAGGTCTGGTGTATGTTTGAAACTATACAACGAACGATGTGAAATTTTAAAACACACAACGCAAATAAAAAATGGAGTGTTGGATTGCGAGATCAACGTCGCTACTTTGATAGAGTCACACATTTTACCAAACACTCCGTCACTTGAGATAAAAATTCATTGCAATGATTGTCAGTACGAAAAAACAAAGATCGTCCCAGTTCTCGATCTAAATCCGGATCCGATTTTCAAAGAAGCCATGAGAGGCCTTCAGGAAGCCGTAAGTCAGTCTGCGGAATACTACGTATCTAAAATTCGAAGCGAGTGTTACTTTTGTAAAGGAAACAATGTTATTAAGACATTTGCTGGAGGAAACCATATTTTTCTCAATCTCGAGGCTGCCGAAATTGGGTTGATTGCTGCACGGCGTGGTCTAGCGAATTGCAGGAAGCAATTCACTCTTTCAGAAATCCCTGAAAATATTAACTACTGCGGTTGTCAGTACAAAATAGTTTCAGCGATCATTTTCGTTGCTGGTCATTACTACGCTTGTATAAAACGAGCGTCTGGTACGTGGGAAGAGCATAACGATCTTTGTTCATCGCAAAGAGTAATGGCCATTACCAAACGGGAAGTACTGAAACTACGTCGGACCCCCTTGCTATTTTACGTCCGAATTTAGATGAAGGATTTAGTTTTATACAACAACAATGTAGACGATGGAACTGCATATAAGCTTTACACAAATTTAACTCAAAAAACAATAAAAAGCATAAAAAATATAAAAAGAAAAACAAAACAAAAATAAAAACGTACGATACGATACGAACGTTTTGCAATCATTTTTAGCGTTTGTAGTAGACATAAAAGCATTTAGAATCCACTTACTAAAAACAACGTATCTGAAAAATACTGGATCTTTGATATTTTTTTATAATTTTTCTGTTCTACTACAAACGAAAATTCTTTCACTACAATCCTCTGCCAACCTCTAGGAACGTGTTGCAATCATTTTCAGCGTTCGTAGTAGACTTATAAGCATTTAAAATCGACTTACTAAAAAAACGTATCTGAAAAATACTGGATCTTTGATATTTTTTTATAATTTTTCTGTTCTACTACAAACGAAAATTATTTCACTACAATCCTCTGCCAACCTCTAGGAACGTATTGCAATCATTTTTAGCGTTCGTAGTAGGCTTATAAGCATTTTAAATCGACTTACTAAAAACAACGTATCTGAAAAATACTAGATCTTTGATATTTTTTTATAATTTTTCTGTTCTACTACAAACGAAAATTCTTTCACTACAATCCTCTGCCAACCTCTAGGAACATATTGCAATCATTTTTAGCGTTCGTAGTAGGCTTATAAGCATTTTAAATCGACTTACTAAAAAAAACGTATCTGAAAAATACTAGATCTTTGATATTTTTTTATAAATTTTCTGTTTTACTACAAACGAAAATTCTTTCACTACAATCCTCTGCCAACCTCTAGGAAGGAACGTATTGCAATCATTTTTAGCGTTTGTAGTAGACTTATAAGCATTTAAAATCGACTTACTAAAAAAAACGTATCTAAAAAATACTAGATCTTTGATATTTTTTTATAATTTTTCTGTTTTACAACAAACGAAAATTCATTCACTACAATCCTCTGCCAACCTCTAGGAACGTATTGCAATCATTTTTAGCGTTCGTAGTAGGCTTATAAGCATTTTAAATCGACTTACTAAAAAAAACGTATCTGAAAAATACTAGATCTTTGATATTTTTTTATAATTTTTCTGTTCTACTACAAACGAAAATTCTTTCACTACAATCCTCTGCCAACCTCTAGAAACGTATTGCAATCATTTTTAGCGTTTGTAGTAGGCTTATAAGCATTTTAAATCGACTTACTAACAAAAAAACGTATCTGAAAAATACTAGATCTTTGATATTTTTTTATAATTTTTCTGTTCTACTACAAACGAAAATTCTTTCACTACAATCCTCTGCCAACCTCTAGGAACGTGTTGCAATCATTTTTAGCGTTTGTCGTAGACTTATAAGCATTTAAAATCGACTTACTAAAAAAACGTATCGGAAAAATACTAGATCTTTGATATTTTTTTATAATTTTTCTGTTTTACTACAAACGAAAATTCTTTCACTACAATCCTCTGCCAACCTCTAGGAACGTATTGCAATCATTTTTAGCGTTTGTAGTAGACTTATAAGCATTTTAAATCGACTTACTAAAAAAAACGTATCTGAAAAATACTAGATCTTTGATATTTTTTTATAATTTTTCTGTTTTACTACAAACGAAAATTCTTTCACTACAATCCTCTGCCAACCTCTAGGAACGTATTGCAATCATTTTTAGCGTTTGTAGTAGACTTATAAGCATTTAAAATCGACTTACTAAAAAAAACGTATCTGAAAAATACTAGATCTTTGATATTTTTTTATAATTTTTCTGTTCTACTACAAACGAAAATTCTTTCACTACAATCCTCTGCCAACCTCTAGGAACGTATTGCAATCATTTTTAGCGTTTGTAGTAGACTTATAAGCATTTAAAATCGACTTACAAAAAACTACGTATCTGAATCTTTCATTTTTTTTTTAAATTTTTCTGTTCTACTACAAACGAAATGAATTTCACTAGAATCCACTACAAACGTTCCTCTATAAGATACAATCGAAAAAAGTTAGTTTTCGCAATCTCGGGGGACGCATTTTTTTTCGTAATTTTTAATTTTTTTTTGGAATTACTACAAACGAAATTGGCTTCACTACAATCAACTACCTACCTAATTCTTCCAAATAAACCAAAGTAAGTTAAATTTTTCCAAAGTCGGGTGCTAAGTTCACACAGGTCTGCTTACGTAACACGGAACTGACTGGGCTATCGTGTTGTATCGTTCCACGCACGCTTCACGTGCCTATATTATTGCTTTTGCTTAGCCTTTTGCCTTAATTAACTAAACTGTTGCCTTATATTTGCTATATTACTAATTAGTTTACGCTTTGCTATAATTTAAATACGCACTATTGTTCTCATAAGCTAAATTACCCAAATGTACAAACCGATCCTTGTTTTGCACTAAACGCTTTTAATTTCATTTAAAGCTAAACTTTTCATGACTCATATGTACATAACAGTCCCCACTTTTGCACTTAGTAACAATCTTAATTTAAGTAGTTTGGGACATATTAATATTCCAATCCTGAGTTTGCTTTTGCTTATTTATATAACTTGAGAGGTTGTCTTTGCTTTAACTGTGTAACTTAAGACTTAGTTTTTATATAATAAACGCGAAATAAAGCCTTAATAAATTGGTCTTGGTCATTTCTCTCTTTAAAGTAGGTTCCTCCATTACAAATGGCGTCCCAACTCGAGTCCCGAACTAAAACTTATAATTTAAGACCAAGACCTCACAGACAACCCTCTCTATCGGTTTCGCGTGCTAGGGTGGTTATTGATAAACGTTTTAAACACAGGGAAGAAAAAATTAGTCTATCACAGGCTCAGTTTGAGAAACTGCTATCGACGATCGGAGGAGCACGTACTAAAAGTACATTGGCACAATACCCGGCGAGATACGGAGGTGCTAATAATTCAACAGACGTGGAGACATTTTTAGCGGCTTTGAGTGTCTTTAAGAGATTAGAACACATAAGCGATGAGGATGCTCTGACTGGTTCTGGTGGTTGCCATTGGTTCTAACTAATAGCGCTGCAACTTGGTGGCAAGGTGTAAGGGATCACGTGACGTCATGGACTGACTGAGGCAAAGCTGAGGTACACATTCGCCCCGAAAAAGCAATCATACACGATTTACCAAGAAATTGTGCAAATCAGCCAAGACAAACAGACAACCGAAGTGTTCATCGCAGAAAAACGGGCACTTATTGCACAACTGCCTAAAACTCACGTCCTAGTTGAAGATCAACTGATTGTTCTCATTTATGGGCAAATTAAATTTGAAGTCCGCGAGAAAATGGCCAGAGATCAAATCCAAACTTTCGACCATTTGCTTGAAAAGGCCAGGGAGGTGGAAAGACATCTACAAGAGCGTTCGAAGCACCTACACCAAAAGCCAGCTAACCAGCTAGACAAAGCTAAGCGATGCGGATTTTGCCGATTAGCTGGATATAGCATTGAAGTCTGTAGGAAGAAGGCTAAGGCAGATCAGGCAAATTAAAAGGAAGCCGTGGTCAAAATCAAGGCGAGCACAGGTCCTGAAAAAGCAAAATTTTCCTGCTACGGTTGTGTAGATCCCGGCGTAATTCGCAGCCGTTGCCCAAAATGCTCAATTCGAAAGCCGGTTACAGAAGAAGCAAGTTTCAGCGGGATCAAGATTGCAGGGATGAATTTGAGACCAGTAGTTAAAATTCAAATTGGCCATATCAAGGGGACTGCACAAATAGACACGGGTGCTAGATCAAATGTAGCCTCATGTTCTCTGTACCATCAGCTCAGAAAGAACAGCTACATATTTGAGAAACAGGACATGAGTGTCACACTCGCAGACGGCATACCCAAAAGACAAACGGTCCTAACAGTCAAGGCACCGATAACATTATTTGGCAGAGTTATACCATCCTCATTTGTTGTTCTTCCTGAAGCTACGAACAACATAACATTGCTAGGAGTCGGCTTCATCATGGATGCTATGATAGTACTAAATATACCACAATTGACTTGCCGCTTTCTTGATGAGCCCACAGTGGCGTATGATCTGGAAGAGGAAAACATCCACCAGGTCGTCTTTGAAAAATTGGAAGAAGAATTTATACTGCCAGAGATAGTGTCTCCTATTCCAAGCACGCCTGAGTCCTTGAAGACGCCGCCGCAGCTTTCCACGGTGCTTTCGGAAGATACGAAAGCCAACTTAAAGCCAGCTAACACTGTGACACCGGTAAACAGTAGATACCCCGGACCGATAGAAGCTGCAATCCCACCACAGACCATACCAGAGGTTCCAGAAACCGCCAGCCGCCGCCGCCAAATTGATTCCAGTCAACGTATCGACCCCACCAAACAAAAGACCGCGACTTATGTTCGATGGACATTCTCCCGTACTAGATGCGCTGTATTATGATGCGGAAAATAGCCTTACTACGTACGACGACGAGACCGAATTGTCACCTCAGTTAGATAGGTTATTCGAGTCAGGGCATAGTGATATCGCGTCAATTAACTTGTTGAGTGATAGGGAACTCCAGCAATTAGAAGATCTCCTTAGAAGGAATGAAGACGCTTTTAATTCTAATGGTAAGCCAACCACAGAGATTAAACATGTCATTATACCTGTACTATAAACCTATTTCGGTAACCCCCTACAGGTTATCAGCAGCAAGAACTGAAACTCTGAGACAAGAAGTAAATAAGATGTTAGAGTCAGGTGTTATTCAACCTTGCCAATCACCATAGTCCGCACCGGTCGTCATGGTGCCCAAGAAAGATGGAGGAACGCGAGTCTGTGTGGACTACAGACAGTTGAACGCGATCACGACTCCAGATATGTACCCATTACCACGGATTGATGATTCGCTACATGGAGCTAAACCTACGCCTTTTATGAGCACGATAGATTTACAATCAGGCTACTGGCAGATACAGGTTCAAGAGCAAGATCAAGACAAAACATGTTTTGTAACACCGTTTGGAACTTATAAGTTTCTTAGAATGCCGTTTGGATTACGAAATGCTCCGGCAACTTTCCAGAGACTAATGGACAGATTCCGAATTTCGCTGAGTCATGTTAAAATGCTGATATATATTGATGACGTCGTAGTCCTGTCAGAAAGTTACAATCAGCATTTAAAGGACTTACAAGATGTATTTGATGGATTACGAGAATATAACTTAACAATTAACAAAGCTAAATGCAATTTCTGTTGCCCAAAGGTAAAATACCTTGGTCACTACATAACGCCACACGGATTAGAAGTAGACCCAGAAAAAGTCACTGCTATCATAAGACAAGCCGCACCTAAGAACGTAAAACATTTGCTATCTTTTCTTTAAAGGTGTTCCTGGTATCGAAGGTTCGTATCGAATTTCGCGAAGAAATCTGAACCACTTACTCGCCTGACACGAAAGAACGCTGAATGGCGTTGGGAAAAAGAACAACAGAATGCATTTGAATCCCTCAAAAATGATTTAGTATCAGCACCAGTACTACGTCAAGCAGATGAGAACAAATCATTCATAATAAAAACTGATGCAAGCAGTTATGCCATCAGTGCTGTTTTGGTTCAGGGGGAGGGAAAAAATGAACACCCCGTGGAGTATGCAAGTAGACTATTGACTACAGCAGAGAAAAATACAGCACCACAGAAAGAGAAGCACTTGCAGTCGTTTGGGCGATTAATAAATTTCGAGACTTGACTTGACTTGACTATATTGAAGGCACACCTATAACCTTATTAACAGATCATCAAGCACTTAAATGGCTTATGTCATTGAAGTCACCAACTGGAAGATTAGCGAGATGGGCATTGCAGTTACAAGCTTACGACATAACAATAAAATACATACCAGGCAGAACAAACGTTGTGGCTGATGCACTGTCTCGTCCTATTTGCGATTCTGAAACTCAAGATATCTGTGGAATATGCAGTGTCATAGTAGATATGCCTAGAAGAAATGCAAAAGAAATAAGGACAGAACAACTGAATGATGAAGATATAAAAAAGATAATATTAGCCTTAGAAGATTTTACAAATGAAGAAAACGCTCAATATTTGTGTAAGAAAGGATATGTAATGGATAATGGATTATTGTATCGTTACAATCCAGAACGAGACGCGGAAGATTGTCAACTGGTAGTGCCGAAGGCAGAACAAGATGAGATAATTTCTGCTTATCATGATCTTATTGCTGGTCATTATGAAGTTGAGAAAACACTTGAAAGAATCTCAAGACGATATTACTGGAAGAAGATGAGAACGCAAGTAGAAAGCTACATTAAAACCTGCATCAATTGCCAAAGGTACAAACCTAGTAATATGAAGCCTACCGGACTATTGCAAACTACCACACTCAAGCAACGTTTTGAAGTAGTCTCCGCCTTCGTGCGGAATTCTGCAATATTTGTCATTACTGCTACAAAAATTTTTCCGAGATTTCGAGCTTGATCATGAATAAAATTTATCTTCTTCTTCTAAAATTTAGCTTCTTGATCGCTTGTTAGACCTGAGCCCATATATCTTGGATCTAGCAAATTAGCTGCTAAGTGGATCGGTTGGATACAGAAGTCCCTTCTTTTTATAACGGCATTTCTAATTATTTCTTTTTCGTCGTCTAGAAACTGTGACGTAACAAGTTCATCTTCAACACAAGCACTCAGCCTCAAGAATGTTACTGGCACATCAGACACCCTTGCGTTATCAGATTCTGACTTAGCTATTGCTTCAGAAATCGGCTTTAAAACTTTTAAAATGCTTTTAACAGTTACCCACGTTCCGTCATCTATAAGGGCATAGGTGATATCATTTCCTAAATTAATTTCGTCGGAAACAGCAAGAGATTTGAGAGCTTCTTTATTATTTTGAAATGATTCTAGAGATGTAACAACACTGCTCCATCTTGTTTTACATGGCAGTTTTAGTGACTGCTTTAGATTTCCATGAAGTGATGTCTGTATTTTTTCAAAATATGCTAATGCTCGGTGTTTATTTTTTATAAACTTTATTATTTTGGTAACTGTGTCAACAATATATTTTAAAGTAGGTAATTTACCGTTGTCGTTATATATTAGGTTTAACGCATGTGCTACGCATCCAATGCAAGTTATGTTGGGATAAATATTTTGGACAAGCCGCCAAGCTGCTTTCATATTTTTTGCATTGTCGGTAATCAAAGCTACAGTTTTTGCTGGACCAATTTCTTCTATTACTTTTATAATTTCGGAACTTAAATACTCTGCCGTTTCTCTTTCACACTCCGGATATACAGATTTAAAAAAAAAAGGATCTGGGTTGTGATAATAAAATTAATAACACCTGGAAAAAAAAGAAAAATATTCATCATCTCATATATAAAAGTAAACTAATTAGTCAGCGGGCCATATTCTGTAAATGCATTCACTAAACCTAATTAGGGTTATGTATTTATTAACTGCAAGGTTTAATTCGTTTGTTTAGTCAGCGAGTAAATGAGTTACCGCATCGGACATTTGGAAGTTATGACTGGATAACGAAGCTTATGCCTACATACTTACATGAACCCTAACAAAATTTCATTTTTTGGGCGCTCGCGTAAAAATAATAATAGAGTAAACTACTTATTAATTTATTATACAATTTACCTTTCCCATTAATATTTGTCCATCCATCAGTGATTATTGCCACAGCAGCAGCCAAACGTATTTTTTCACCAATATCCGATTTAACTCTGCTGTATTCCGCGTCCAATAATCTATTGCTCAAACAATGCCTTGAAGGAGGCGCATAGTCAGGATTCAAAGATTTTATAGCTTCTAACCAGTATTTTGACTCTAGTAGGGACAGGGGTGCTCCAGATGCATATAAAGCTCTCGCAATATTGGCGTCGATTTGTTCTTTTCTATTTAAATTACTGCCTTCAGCTCCTGATTGGTTTATTTGGTTACATGTCTGTTGAGTGCGATCCAGTGACACTGTAGAATTGTCGTCACTCAATAATAAGTTTGAATTATCAGATTGAAAGCCAAAAGATGTACCTGGTCTTGGACTTGGTGAATCTGTAATGTTATTTCCAGACGTCGTTGTTTCATTTGTTAAGGTATTTGACAAAACATTTTTTGAAAACTTATTTCTGATGTCACTAGGACACTTTTTGCACTTAATGATATGTTGCAGCATGCGTGTTGCATGTGAATGTCTGTATTCAGCATTGCAATGTATGCAAACCACATGTTTTTTACTTCCAGAACCACCTACAACTTGATATTGATCCCATATGTCGCTGGCCCGTTTAGGCATTTTTCTAACTCACTGGTCAAAACACAAATAAATAAATACGAAAACACACGACACGTCTATTTTGCTATTACGCCGCCGCCGAACTCATAGAAAAAACTAGAATACAATAATAAAAAGTAGATGTCGGTGTCGAGCCGAGACAATAGCGACTCTCACAGTAAAGCAATAAAGTTGAATTTAACACGCTCAGACATATTTTACTTGCTAAATTGCACCTAAAGTACATATCGCTTGTTCGTTTAATGCATAAACAAGCTAAAAAAGGTCGTATCCGTTACACGGAAAAAAAAGATTTCCTACAATACTACAAGAACGTTTAGTTAAAAAAAAAACTGTTGAGTCTACGAAAACCGGGTTGAGATAAATAAAAATATCGTATCATGAAATAAGTGACTTGTAAACATTAACTTATGATTCTAGTTAAACATGATTTTGTAACAATTACTTTTAAATCGTTTTGATTAACCACGTGATAAATACAAATAGGTTTGTAAAAATTATGATGCATCTGTAACGGTGAAAATACGCATTGTAATCTGTACCCGTCAAATAGGTTAATAACTGCGGTAAAAGCGGAGAGGAACGGGGGAGGAGGGCGGTAACCGCCAACCGCCAAAACACATGCTTGCAAGCAAGCAGGTCGAAACCAGTTGCAACCTGACTCGACAGTCCCCCTCCCTGGCCGTCCGCCGGCCGCCCCGGTGTTGTTTGTTTGATTTGATTATTTATTTGTTGTATGTCGTCTATGCCGCCGGTGCGAGTACAGTGTTTTGCCTGGCATACGGGTCAAACACAAAAAAGAAAAAAAAATGGTTCAGGCTACCTGGAGCCCCTATGTTCTACTTTTAAAATTACTTGTTATTTTATTCTTATACACTGCATCATGAACATACAACATTTAATTGTTTTTACTCTTTAGGGTAAAACAAAAAAAAAATTGGCCTACGTAGTATCAAAATATATTCTCCTGTAGACTGTTCGGATACATAGCCGTTCACTTTAAAGGGTGTAAAAAAATATTTACCAAAGGCAAGAAAATTATTGTCATTATTCTTAGACGTAGAAATGACACAGCTTCTCAGATATGAAAGGTCAATAAATTACCATTAAATGATTAATAGTAAAGATCTATAAACATATTGTTACAATATTTGCAGTCTTCTCCTGTGGACACATAAAAATCTATATTTTTAAAGATTGACACATTGTCCGCCATCTTATATTTTGTTAAACGTAATCTCTCCTGTGGACGTCTTTTATGTGCATGCGTGTGTCTACAGGAAATACATTTATCTGCAGAAGAGACGCAAAATCTCTCTTTTGTTTATAAAAAAATATTTTACACCTCTCGATTAATAAGGACTGACTTTTTTATTATTTGCCCTCGTTATAACCGTCTTAAAACGTACATTAATTAAGCCAATCGCTTAAAAAGAGATAAGGTTTTATGCCAGACACTTTTATTCCTATATTTTTGCTTTAAGCTTACCAAATTAATAAATGTGATGAAATAATTTTGAACTTTTTGGCTCCACCTATACCCCACACTAACAATTGCATGATTATGCACTTTTACGTTTTTTTTTTACAATATTTCCATGTTAGGGGACTACAGTAAAAAAATTATGTTGTCTACAGAAAAGATAAAAATAAGCTTTACTATATCGTGTTGAATTTATTTAGTTATATTTATTATTAATACTATGTATGGACTGAAAGTTGATACAAATAAAAAGCTTTCTTGAAACTGTAAATTCAGCATGTAAATTTATTATATGATTGTTACAGTCATCATGCCACGTTCCGGTAGAAGTAGGGTTCAGCTTTCAGACGAAGAAAAAATAAAACGTAGGCGTGAACAGAAAAAACTCAGTATTCGCCGTGCACGCGCTAAAATGGATGAAGCAGCATTAGAAGAAAGAAGAAGACAGGACAGAGAAAGATATCGACGCAAGAAAGAACAGGGTGAAATTAAAACTATAAAAGACTACACGCCTAGAGAACAACGAAATATAAGAAAAATATGGAGGGGAAAGGCGAAATTGAGACGTCAGAAGATAAAAAATTACAATAACGCATTGCGTTCCATTGAACAGAATACTCCACCGCCTAGCCCCTCTTTTTCGCGTATGAATGTCGGCAATGCTACTTTGAAGCGCAATGCGAGAAAAATTCGGATGGAAAATAAACGCCTCAAAAAATGAGTGCTTCAGCTGGAATCTAAAATGGCAAAATACCGTATGAGAGCTATAAGATCTAGAAGATTAAAACAGAACAAGAATAAAAGTTCAGAAAGAAAATTGCAGAAAGCACAAGAAACAAAAAAAGCTGTAGAAGATTGTTTACTTCAAGATGGTAATAGCACACTCACGTCGGGAAAGAAAGAGACTATAACAAGAAAAAAGATTAAGAAGCAGGTTCGATTTTTAAACGATTCGCTCATCAACTTACATAAATCTTTTGTAAATAAGTCAGGAATTAATATTTCGTATGAAACATTCCGTAGATACCGCCCATTTTGGGTTCTGTTCCCTAAAGTTGACTCTAGGAACACTTGTTTATGTGTAATTCATGCAAATAATAATTTTATGATTCAATCTCTTCATACTGCTAAAATCATTCCTTATAAATCTATTACAGAATTGCTTAAGAATTTATGTTGTGACAATAATCTTAACTTGACTTGTTTAGAAACCAAATGTTCTGATTGCAATGACAAAACTTTGCAATGTAATATTTCTGATGCTAACGACACGTTATATTATGAAAGATGGACAACAAAAAGTATTCCTGTAGTTATTAAAAATGTTACAAAAACATGTCGTAAAACTATTAAGGAAAAAGTGCAAACGACAAAAAAAGGTTTGTTTGAAAAATTTGTTTTAAATTTGCCAATTTTAAAAAAACACGTTGCTACTATGGTGCATCAAACAAAAGCAATACAATACGTTAAGCAAAATATGTCTCCTGTCAATGGTTTATTGCACATAGATTTCTCAGAAAATTATAACTGTAAATATGGGCAGGAGGTTCAGTCAGCTCATTTTGGGGGATCGAAAGCGCAAATTTCACTACATACAAGCGTGTATTATAATACCAATTTAGAACCCCCCAACAATTATATAAATAGTACATCTTTCTGCACTGCATCGGAGAACCTGCGCCATGATCCAGTTGCTATTAGCATTCATTTACTAAGTTTGATAGAAAGAATTAAGGAACTTTCCCCTAATCTTCAAACACTTCATATTTTAAGCGATGGTCCCCTCACTCAATACCGCAATAAGTCAATGTTCTTTTTAATTGCCTCGTTATTGAGTAAAAAAATTTCTGTTTCATCTATTATTTGGCATTTTAGTGAAAGGGGTCATGGCAAAGGTGCACCTGATGGTGTCGGAGGATGTATTAAGCGCATTTGTGACAGTCACGTTGCAAAGGGTAATGATGTGTCAAATTTGGATGATTTGATGGCATGCTTAGCCGTTAATTGCAAAGGAATCGAGGTTTTCAAAATCGACGAATCGAGGTTTACTGAAATTGATCTTTTTTTGAAGAGGAGCGCTACTCGTCCTTTCAAAGGGACGCTTCAAATTCATCAGATAACATGGCATACAGAAAATCCTAATGTCATCCATGCTAGACGATTAGGTTGTTTAGATTGCACCGCCTATGAAAAATGTCCTCATTATGAAATAGGACAAATAGAAATAGATTTCAAAGTTCCAAATTCTCCTGTTGAGTCAATATTATCTGACCATACTTTTAATGACGGGCCTGCTTTTCCTGAAGCAGATCCTTCCAATCATCAAAATTCGTTTTTTGAACACAACTTACATGAAAGTCCTGGGACTAGCTCTGCGTCAACAGAGCCAATATCACCTGGTTTTTCTGATAAGCTTACACCAGATAATTCTATAGATGTTAATTTACAAAATTATAGGCCTAATAAAAGCGTAAGTCGCGCTCGTCTCAATTTAGAAGATTCTGAATCTTCCGACGAAGTTGCCCCTAAAAGAAGCCGAAATGCTTATTTTTTCGATGATTCTGAGGACGAAAGCATTTTTTAGATCATTTCGTTATTTTGTGATTTGTTTTTTAATAACTTTTTTATTTGTTGCGAAAATATTCGGGTTTTATGTTGATTAAGCTATCTTTAAAAACCTACAGAAGTGATTATCCAGTCTGTGGACAGATAATTATATGTTTATTTTCTAATATAAGTCAATTTTTAAACATTATTATGACTTTAAGGGTAATCAATGTTAATTTAAGATCATGATTATTGAAGCTTTGTAAACAATTTATCATAATTTGATAACCTAAATGAGGATTGTTATTTTCTGTAGACGTTTAGTTCTTTGCTGTAGAATTTCTACAGGAAAGTTATCCAATCTGTGGACAGTTGTCAATTATTTTTTATAATCTAAAAACATTTAAGTTTTCATCGTTTTTCGACTTTGATGTTTTGTAACGCATATTTTTAGCGGTTTTTTCCTAGTTCTCTAAACAATTTTTAATTGGTTGACTACCAAAGTGAGAATAATGTTATTACCTGTAGACAATTAGATCTTTTCTGTGGCCATAAAAAAAAAAAAGTGATTTTCTGAGAGAATATGAAAGACTGATCTATGTCAATATGATTAAGAATAGCTAGATATTACTTTACAAATAAAGGCTGATTTCCAAAACAATATAACATGTTTTATTTTTTAGACCTCACGAGTCATTGATTTTGTGTTTGACCCATACAAGTGATCCTTTACCAATGGATGAGGATGTGAAAGTGTTGTTGCAGGCGTGGAATTTAGAGGGCTAAATCGAGCTATTTGCAAGTAAGTAAAGTATTTTTTCCTAAAATAACTAGTAGTTGATTAATTAATTTGATAAAACCAATATAATTATTCAAGTTTTCCGGTGCACGCTGTAGCTAACTATTATAGTCTAAAGTTTACCTACCTACATCATAGTGTATTTTTAATTTACGACACAAAAATAGGTAATGAAGTACTTAACGATTAATGTTGAATGAAACGGGCTTAATAAATTAGGTTTATGTTATATAGGTATACTATAGGACTATAAAGTACCAATATAGTTGTTATTCATGCTTAACAAATAGGTATTTCACATAAAACCCAGATCAAAAAGTGCGTGTCAGGCCACGCGCAATCTAGGGTTCCGTAGTTTTCCGTTACAGTATGTAGTATTTGCTACCTGATTTACAAAATTAAGACCATCGTATAAGTAATTTCCTTCACTAAGTAAGTTTAAGTTAACTCTGCAAGTATAGTAATATAAAACACTACATAACTGTGTAAAAAGTTTTCCTTTTAACTTCGTTAATTATACTACACTGTCGTGTATTTTTCACATTTCTTTCGCTGTCAGAGGCTCTAATTGTAACAAAAAATGGCATTTTAAAACTTATTATATTATTACGCAAACCTAAAATAGTAACTAATTAAAGTACTATTGTTTGCAACTGAATTATTTTAAATAGGTAATTGATTTATTGATTTTATTAAATACCTACTTATGTTTATTTACAGAAAACAAAATTACCATTGATTGTCTACATCTGCTCGATGTACAGATGATTAAAGAATTAATTTCAGTCATAGGTGACAGGGCTATATTTTCAAAAAATTTAGATAATTGGATGAAATTGTCACAACAGTCAGATAAAGAAAATCTACTTGTAAGTTAATCAAATTGTATTGCACTATATAAAATAAGTAATTGTTTATTTAGGTAATTAAAAAATAATGTGTTTTTGAAAAGTTTATAAATACAAAAGGCAATTATTTGTATATTAGTATACGAGTTGGAGTTACTTCAATTGCCGACCACCTCCGTAGCAGAGTGTTGTCCCCATCTCCGAGGTCCTAGGTTCGATTCCTATAATACAAATGCTAGTTACTTACCTTAAAACCAGAGCAATGTATGTGATATTGTTCAATAGTTATTACCCATGGCAGAACAGAAATTAAAAATTATCAATCTTGGTAGGTTTCTTTAATTTATATTTTAGAAACTGTTTTAAAAAGCATTTATTTAGTTTCTTAATCAAAACATGTAAGTTTAAATGTTACTTACTAAGTAAGTTCATGGATTCCATTAATTTTAAATGAAAAAATGAAAAGATTGTTCACATGTTTAATTTGATTGCCTTGGAGTAAAATCTTATTTGTGTTCAGTATTTTTCTTGT
This sequence comes from Anania hortulata, assembly GCA_963576865.1. Lineage (NCBI taxonomy): Eukaryota > Metazoa > Arthropoda > Insecta > Lepidoptera > Crambidae > Anania > Anania hortulata. The sequence goes on along the minus strand of OY756405.1, from coordinate 10,912,973 downwards.
GTGTGTTTTAGTGATTTAATTAACCCTTAAATGCGTATTGTCGCAGAATTGCTACACTCCGATCTTATGACATTTTAAAGGTTTTTTAAAATTGATTTCTGAATGAACTGCGATGAAACCCATAGACAAACATATTTTTTTATGTTTTGACAGTTCTTGACAAGTACTTGTCAAATAAAACTTTTTTGGCGGGTATACAACCTGCTTGCGACTCCAATACTAAAAGTGTGAAATATTATTTGGACTTGTGCTGTGTTTTCGCATTTTTATAATGTAAGTATTTTGTTATTTGAGGTAAATAAATACATAATAATTTTATGAAAACGTAACATATATAGTTTTATAACGATAATTCATATATACATGAATTTTTTATCGAAGTCGCTTTGTCGCAGAATTGCGACATTGCGCGTTAGCCGGTAAACATTTCACGATTTGTTATGAAAATTATTACAGAAATAACATGGAGCTATTGCAAGATTTGAATGACATTGCCGATCCCCCGCTTCTGGAAGATCTGGATGATCCTCCACTTTTGGAAAAAGGTAACGTAGATAACGCTGATGCTGATCCACCTCTTTACAACGAAGATAATATACCATTAGCTGTACACCTTACAAGACAAGGTATACATTGCCTTGGAACTATTCAATCTAACCGGCTCCCGAGCTCTAAACTACCTGATAAGAAAACAATCATGAGCAAAACTGTTCCCAGAGGTTTTTACATAGAAAACGTAGCGAATGTCGAAGGAATTGAGATGAGCGCTCTTATTTGGTAAGACAACAAGCCAGTGACATTTCTGTCTACATACGCGGGTGCATTACCAGTCGATACCATTTCGAGATACGACAAAGCCAGTAAACAAAGAGTACCCATGATTGTCCCAAAGTAATAAAAGATTACAATTGTCATATGTCGACTTGTTAGATAGTTTTATCGGAAGATATCATATTACAAGAAAAAGCAGGAAGAGGACAAACAGATTATTCTATCATTTACTTGACATGGCCATCATCAACTCTTGGCTGCTGTACAGAAAACTTCAAAAGGATTCAAAACCAGATCTACTGAACCTGTGCAATTTTAGATTGGAATTAGCCAACACTTTGTGTGGTCTTGGAACACTATAGCACCGGAAAGCGGGGAGGCCCTAGTTCTTCAAACCTGGAAGTAGAGTTTCATCAAAAAAAGAAACGTGGACTAGCTCAAACCATGCCCCCAAAAGACATTCGGCGTGATGAAATCGACCACTGGCAGAGCTTAGGAGACCGGGCAAGGTGCAAATACCCTAATTGCAAAGGGCACACATATACTTTCTTGTTAGCCTTTGCCTTTGCTGATAGCCTTTGTTATAATAAAGATAACAATTGTTTTTATAAGTTTCATACAGAATAATACAAATATTTACTAATTATTTCATGATTTTCTTTTTCCTAAGCAACTTTACCGACAACGTGTTTCCATACAACATTCTCTACAAAGTGCGCAATGTCGCAGAATTGCGACATAGGGTTTTTCCTATTTTGAGATATCATAATTATACCCCGGATTTTTTCAAATATTTTTCTTACATTCTGTGGGTCACATAGAACCTAATAGTATTTTTTTCATCGCAATATAAAAAATCGAGCATTTAAGGGTTAAGTGATGATATCTCACTTAAATTAAATTATTTATATTAATTATTTTATTTTATCAAGCAGGATTTGGATTCTACTACAGAAGTCAACCATGACATAGATGTCTTATCAGATCGACATCGTGATCCATTTAGTAGCATTTCTAATATAGAAATATTTCAACTTGAGAATGAAAATCAGACATGTGAGAGTGTAATGTGTTCATCACCCATTGCATCAACAAGCTAAGATGACAGCCTGTGGGATTTACAGACTAGTTCTGTAATCGAGTCTACGGGAAATACAGGAGTCTTCCAATGCAAGGTGGGTATGGTTGCTCGAGGTACAAATAGTAGATGTTGATTTTTTATTAAAAAAACACAAACTTTGTTCCAGAAACTATTGGATATCCTTCAATCCAGTGTAGATGGTAGACTATTACTAAGTTTGCATCAGGAAGATAGGTTGCTAAACAGAAGTTCAAGAAGAAAGCTTTGTAATATTATAATTAAATATTTACTTGGAGACGACCCAAAAATGGCAACAATTCCCAGTGCAATTTTATGTGACATGGCTTTCCAAATCAAGGAAATTTTCAAAAAGGAAAACATTAGCACCTACTTCATACCATACATTAATAATAAAAAAATGAATATTAAAAGGTGTGCTAAAGAAAAGTTATATGATTGTCTTCATAATAGAAAACGTGAATATCGTTTAGCTGAAAAGAAATTAAGAAGTGCTAGTAGCTACACATCAACAGATACTGCATCAAATGAAAATGGTAAAGGGTTTGAAACAAGTAGGTGGTACTTACAAAGTTATTGCAAATGTATTTGATATAAAGGGTGAGATTTTAAGATAAGAGTGGATGGCCAAATTCGTAACTGTGCCATTAGTGAAAATGATGGGAGTTTGATTTAATTGCTAAAATCAAAACCATATTAACCTTCTTTTTTAATCACTACAAAATCTCAGCAGTCGCTTCTCGGCTAAGCCAAGTGATTTATCAAAAATATAAATACGAAGTTTTGATTATAGCCTAAATCAAGCTTATTTCTTTTCAATATCATTCTTACGGATTTCACCTTTTACTCCCATCTCAAAAACTCATTCCACATAAATATTTTATAGTGGATTATCCCATTAAGCCCTAGTAAGAAGCTACTATTGTAATATGGGTAAATAAATCATTTTCCGGTATTTTCAGCTGATGTGTCTGATGATATAGCGTGGATAAAAAGTTCAACTGAATCATGGAAAATGCTAGAAAAGAAATAGAAAAATACACTACATTTTAGACAAGTGGAAGCCAAGGACTTGACTATTTCCAAATACATGGCACTGTATCCTGGTTTAAAAAAACCTACAGGGTATCACTTACTGTGTATCGATTTTGATGCGCTATATCCTGATGCGAAAGATAATCTATACAAGTACTTTGGGCTGTCCAAAAAAGCTATTTTTGAATTAGCAAACAAGAAATGTATTACAAATAAAGGCATGCAAGAGACAATAATGTCTATTACTAATGTTTCAGAAGAAAAAGATCAAGGTACCTAACAAATTATTATTTTATTTTATATGCGAAACAACAAAAACAAGTTAGTTATGATTGAATTCTTTGCCACAGTAGCAATTAATTACTAACATTTACAATAAATGATTTTAATATGTACAATGGTATACGTTATTTGTATGTCTTGTTCATGCGTTATTCTATCTGTAACCTATTACTACTTAGTCTTTATTTTCTGATTAAATAGAAATAATTAATAATTCTTTCAGGAGGCAGATCAGAAGAAGCGGAAAATATATCGGCATTTATGTTATTGCCACTGTTAGCCGGTCTACCCATATTAAAAAAATCTAAAAAAAATTGCTGGCGGCCATCGCGTCAGGAATGTCAAGACGGGTTCATTACACACGTATCGAGACAAATGGACTTACAAGAAACAATCAAGAAAAGAAATGAGAAATATTTCAAACATGGTATTAATTTTCAACCTTCGATTTTTATTGTTGGCGAAAATTTAAGAAAAATTGAGCAATATTTTATAATAGTGGAGAACATATTTTACACAGTTCATAGTATAGTTGAGGCGGTTGACATCTGTTTTAAAATGTATCAAGCTTTGCATTGTGAATATTCGTTTGAATGTGAAACGGTATGGCATTTCATTCAAAGGGGATTTTATAAAATAACGACACCTTACGACAAACAATTTGTCACAGTAAATTCTTTATTATCAGATTTGCAATTAATAGAGTAGTAAAATTATAAAAATGCCCAAGTGTTTTGTTTGTCAGTTGATTTTATCAACTATAAAAGACTTATGCCACCACTTCAAATATTTTCATGCAAATTTTAAATTTGATCATTACCAATGTGTCGAGGTAGGTTGTAATAGAAAATATTATTTACTTAACTCATTTAAAAAGCATTCACAGATGCATATCTGCTCAGATAAAGATAGAAATACTGTTTAAATAACTCAAGTGGCAATTATGTTTCTCTTAATAGTTTTAGTTCCTTAAATACCATTCAAAATGAAAATCATTATGTAAATGATGTTTTACCAACTGTTAAAGAAACAACCTCTGCACAATCTAAGACTGATTCAGCAGATTTTCTGGTAAAATTTACAGCTGCTTTATACGGTAATGCTTTGATCCCAAGAAACGTAGTTCAATTTGTCATATCAAACATGAATGATATGGTTTCAAATTCTGTAATTAAACCCTTACAAGAAATTTTATCCGAATGTCAATCCCAATCTCAAGGGCTAATGTCTATTGAAATGTCTGATTGTTTAAGTCGCCATTTAAATGCATTTAGTAATTCTATGAACCATGTACGAACAGAACATGCACGTTTCTTGCTTTTTAAAAATCAAGGTACGTACATAGAGCCTACAGAATATATTATTGGGCAAAGAATTGAGGCACCCATGCTAATAATAATTTTAGATTAAATCCAATTACAGCTACAGGACAAAGCATTTCTATTCGACTAGTTTTGAAAAGATTTTTTGAGTTAAACAATAATATGTTTAAAGAGACTATTCAATGCTATAATATATATTTAGCTTCTTCCAACAGTGATATCATACAGAATATAGTGCAAGACTCTGTATGGCAAAATAAAGTTAACTCTTGTAACGGAAAAATAGTTTTACCTCTTGCACTATACTTTGACGACTATGAAGTGGGCAATCCCTTAGGCAGCCATGCTGGTGTCCATAAATTAGGCGCCGTTTATATATCGATTCTTTGTCTCCCGCCCAAATATTTGTCAAAATTACGAAACATTTTTCTGGCGTTACTTTTTCATTCATCTGATCGCCAAAAGTTTGGAAACAGACTGACTTTTGCTCCAGTTATTTCAGAGCTAAATTTTTTAAGTCTGCACGGTATCGAGCTAAATTTTCCCAATGAGCTTCCTTTTAAAGTGTATTTTGAATTAGCTGTTATTTTAGGTATTCATGGCTTAATTGGGTTTAGTGAATCTTTTTCTGGAAACTTTCTTTGTCGAATTTGTAAAATACATAAAGAAAACCTTAAGTATGCTCACGAATGTGATGACGAGTTCTATCGTACAATGGAGCAGTATTTGACGGATTTAGATATTAGAGATGTTACAATCACGGGTATCAAAGAGGAATGCGTATGGCATGACGTAGACGGGTTTAGTGTCATCGATAATGTAGGAGTAGATATTATGCACGATTTATTAGGTGTATGTAAATATGATTTATCTTTTTTATTGCATACATACATATTTGAATTGAAGTTATTTACAATAGAATAATTGAACAACAGGTTGATATCCTTTGATTATGGACCTGACCGCGATAATCAACCCCCATGCGTGCTACCAGATCATATCCGTAAACAGACTATCAAAATGTCGGCTTCAGAAATGCTTTGTTTTGTAAGATATCTTGGATTGCTGTTAGACGATTTGATTCCCTCGGACGATCCACTTTGGGAGCTCCTCACACAAATTAAGAGAAAGGTAATTTTAAACTACTGAAACTGATTTGGTTTTTCATGTTATGTTGAGTCAGTACAATAATGTTAAAAAAGTAATAAATTCAAATTATGTAAGTAGTTTATAAATAAAAAGTCGCGATATGGTCTTTCGGTGTGACTGAAACAAAATCAACAAATAATTTGTTGATTTTGTTGGGTTTTTTACAAAAACTACATAACTAACAATTTTGACGGTTTTTTTTAAATGATGGCGATGTGATCTATGGAAAAAATTACACTGAACACTTTAATTCGATTTGATAATCATATTGTAAAAAAACATATATTTTGCAAAAACTACACAACTGCTGCACTTTTTTACAAAAATGACGTATCTGAACGCATTTACGTAGTTTTTGTGAAAAAATAAAATGTCAGTCATAGCTGTCAAAAATGTCGGAGCACACGCAAAGTGAGGAATTTTCTAATTCAATTAAAAAAAGAAAACGCAAAGAGAAGAAGGAAGCGATTATTAAAAACAAGAAAGTAAAGGGTGAGGAACATATTAACCATAAAAACAAACTGGTGGCAGCTCGAAAAATTGGTCCCGATTGCAGGTTTGTTTCGATAACATTTTTCATTTATTTTGTTTGATTACTTGGAATGTTTAACTATTTCAGTCTATTACATTGTTTCAGATGCAAGCATTATCAATGTTTTAATAAAGTGTCACCCAGAAATCGCGAAATGATATTAGCCAATTTCAATAACCTCGATAACAAGAATGAACAGGATGCGTATTTGATGGGCTTAATATCTTCCTCTCCAGCTGCTAGACACACAGTTTCTAATCCGAGAAAATTTAGGATGAGTTCTTTCAAATATAAAGTGAGAACAGGGCTGGAAGATATTAATGTTTGCATGCGATCATTTTGCAGTTTCCATGGTATATCTGTGGGTCGTGTCAGACGATTACAAAGCTTAATATCAGCAAACATATTGGCACCTAAGGATCAACGAGGTAAACACACAAAAAATAGATTAAAGAAAACACCAGAAGCTATTTTAAATATAATACGTGATCATATTGTATCGTTTAAATCCAGACAGTCACATTATTCACGTCGTGATAACCCCAATATATTCTACTTGACAGAAGATTTAAGTGTTACAAAGATGCACAAGTTATTTTTGGAAAGGTACCAAAAAAACATAAGCTATATGGTATACCTACTGGTCTGTATTTAATAATGAGTACAACCTTAAATTTGGGCTATACATATTCCCTATACGTGGCCACTCATACCTGCCAAATGATCAGGATTTTGCCTTAATTGGCAATTTGAAAAAAAAACACACTGTAGAAACTCCAGAAGAATGGGAAGATTTAATAAAAACAGTACGCAAACATCCATCACCTTTTGAGGTAAAAAATATCACTCATGACATGTTTTTTTACCTAAAAAAGGCACTAGAGCCCTATTTTTTAAAAACTTGTAAACCAGCAATGAAAATTAAAGATGCAAGAATGATTAAAATAGACCACGAGTCACCATTTGTCTTAGTTAAGTATAACTTTACTGGAGAATGGATAAGAATACATGTACGGACAAAGCGTCCATTGAACGTTGTACATTGGACTAAAATTAAATTCCAAAAGCCATTGGAATTTAATTTTAGTCCAATGTACAACGTTCAAATTCCATTAAATCCTAGTAAATCTAAAGATATTCAGAGATTAAAACATTTTTTGAGTGAACCCTACAAGATAATTATTTATGATAAAATATGTGAAATTGTGGCAGAAGAAGGAGAAGATATCGATATTGATAATGAAGATGTAAGTGGAGGAGAAGAATAAATTTGATTATTTATAATGTATAATTGCTGGGAGGTAATAAACAACTAAATAAAGGATATTAAAATATGTTTTATTCCAAAACTTTTACTTTAATTTTTACAAAAATAACATAAATGCATTTATTATACAAAAATAACACTAGTACAAACTACATTTAAGCATTTTGCTCCATAGCGGTAGGCATAAATAGTGATAAATGGTATATAATCAATCCAATACATTATCATGAATAAATGATTAAAAGATTTGTTAATTAACGAAAAATGTAGATTGGAGAATGTTTTTTTTATTTCCTGTGAAATTGTTGCAAAAAAGTTGTGCTATTTTTGTAAAAAACCCTTCGATTAAACTTTGATATTTTGATTTGATTTTGACGACCGTCTGGTGTAGTGGTCCGCGCTCCGGACTACAAAGCCAGCGGTTGCGGGTTCGAATCCCGCAAGGGGCAAATGTTTGTGTGATGAGCACGAGCATCTGTACCTAAGTCATGGATGTTTATAAAAATATTTAAGTATGTTTATCCGTTATCTAATCGCCATAGTACAAGCTTTGCTTAGTTTGGGGCTAGATGATTGGTGTGATTGTGGAAACAATTTAAAAAAAAAAAAAAAAACTAAAAATGACCAACCAATCATACATTTTTGTTGTCAAGTGCCGTCGCGCTAAATATTTCGATATTGTAAGTAATTATGGCTTATTAAAACAAATCTATTAAATTAATTACGTTGCTGACTCTATAAATAGATTTATCAAAGCTTTATTTGATATGAATTTATCGAATTAATATTGAAACTAACCAAAAAATCTCGAGCAATGGCGGCCGCCAAAATATTTGTTTACATTTTATAAAATTTACCTTGAAATATCATTCCATTATGCAAACTAATGCTGCAAATCCATCTAAACACACTCACTTTATCGATTTAAGCACTATTCTCATGTATTTTCACTTAAACATTGATCAAACAAAATTATTTAACAACACGCACCCACGCACGCAATGTCAGAATCATATGGTGAACTTTGCACGCACAGATTAAACAGACCTTACGCGCAGAGATCATAGAAACCCTTTCAATCTATTGACAGTACTCTGAACTTTTTTTTGGTATGCGATACACGGTTGAGACTCCCGTCTGTCACCGTCCTATGATTTTTTGAACGCGACTCGACGTAAGCATGACGTCAGTGGTGTTCTGCAGGTTAGTGTCACAAGCGAACCTTTTTGACATTGCGAGGAGAACACCAGATGCCACCTCACGAGGTATAGATCACTAAAGTCTTGTAAGAACTAAGAAATGACTTGTATAAGCATCCCCAATATCTGTTATTTTTAACAATTTACTTAGTAGATCTTAATAATAAAATTGTTAGGTGAACATTCCGAATCGTGCAGCGGTTACAATGTGCTTCTTCATATTTACATTTAAAATTTAACGAGAATAGCCTGGTAATATTAACAAACAGTTTTGTCGTCACATATACAGCAAAACAGTATTGTACAAAAAACCATATTCTGGTTATCTGTACGAGAAAGTTTTTTCAGTGTACGCGCGAGAGTTTTTTTTTGCTTTGAGTTCAATCCAGATGCCGCTACGTATTTTATGATATGTTATTATTGCCAAATTCTTTAGATTTAAGAAACGTACTTTAATAGAAATCTTCTTTTTGTTAATTGTTAAACAAAAAAATGTATGTGACCATCGTGACAATAAATGTCCAATGTGACCGAGCATTTATTATAAATGACGGACGCTTATAGCATATGACCGTCAATTTACAACACTAGTTTCAACATTTAGGTAAATTTTCTATCATCAGCATAATAATATTTCTAGTTAGGTCACTTAACCAATAAGTATGATTTGATTTTGTACTCGAGTAATGAATGTTAGTATTTATAATGAGTATGTATTTTTAAAAAGTAACAGAGCGATACTAATACTAACTTTTAAATTGATAAGAATATCTACTCCTGATACTGAAATTATAGTTATTTACTTGATTTATTTAGGAAACCTGTAAAACTAAAACATGTCATCATACCGAATTGATTTTTTAGGAACTCAATCAAATCATGAAGATTCACCAATCTCGGTTGAAGAGCAGATGGAGATTCTGCATTCGGAGCATTCATCACGTACGGGATCACCAATGACTATTTCACACATGGAAGAACACAGGGAATCCCCTCTTATAGCAGAACAACGGGTGGTAATAGCCGAAATGGAAAGTTTAGGTTTTACTGGTGACAATGATATTCCATTATATTCAATTCAATCGCCTTTGTCAGTATTCAGAACAAATATGGATTTCGAACAACTAGAATCAAATGCTCCAGTAATCGAAGAACAACTTACACCACTTTTCACGCCAATAGCATCCGTCCAGTCACTGGAAAGCCCCAACATTTTAGAAACGTTTAAAAACACATCAAACAAGAATCTGAATACTCTAAATAACTCTGGACAACCGTTCATTGATGATAGCGATGACTCAGTAGCTGACCCTAATTATCAACCTGAAGACGTAGAAAATCAACTTTCAGCACCACAATTGTCGCCCATTGCGACCCCGTCTTCAGGTCAAATTGAACCACCTGCAGCTGACAGCATTAACGCGCGGCAAAGAGAAGTATTGTCTTCACCTGAAAGTAATCCGGGTTGTGAAGAAGTAAAAAGACATAAAAGAAAAGCACCTGAAACCTGGAAAAAAAACATGAGAAAACAGAAAAAAAATAGCGGCGAAACATACACATCAACTCAAGGAAAAAGTATACCAGCAAAAAAGTGTAGTACTGAAAATTGTAAGTGTCATCGAGCTTGTCACACAAAAATTGATAATAGTACAAGAGAAAATCTTCATTCATCATTTTGGGGCTTAGGGAGTCTTGACAGACAAAGAGATTTTATACTCTCTAACGTATCTTCAACTGAAGCAAATGGGCGAGTGATCAATTCAAGACGTAAATTTACACTGAATTACAGTTTCAAGGTAAATTTGGAGACTGTAAATGTCTGTCAACCTTATTTCCTTCGTACATTAGATATCAGTGACAAGATGGTCCGAACTGCTTTAAAGAAAGCGCGCCGAGGAGTAGGTAATATTCCATCCCCTGACAAAAGAGGTCGTCACATACCATCAAACAAATTATACCAAGACGACTTAAAGTTTGCAAATGATCACATAGATTCATTTCCGAAAGTGCCTTCTCACTGGTGTCGCAAAGACACAAAAAGATTTACTTAGAGACAACTATTAACAAAGAAAAAATGTACGATTTATATAAGCAGCATTGTTTGATGAATAATAAGAAACCAATTGGCAAGACTTCCTATAAGGAACTAGTTTTGAAAAAAAATATAGGTTTTCACAAACCAATGTTGATGTAATAAATATGAGCAATTAACCGAAGAGGAACAAAAGGAGAAGCAAGAAGAGTACGAAAAGCATATTAACAGAAAATACTATGCACAGGAAGAAAAGAAATCTGATAAAAATAAAGCAAATTATGATAGTTTTCAAGGTTAACTGACAATAGGAGGCGAGGGAGGACCTTATGCAAAACTGATATGATTCACTGGTATATTGACAATTTGGAGGGTGACATTGGAAAGCAAGCGTGTTACATGTGGATAGATCCTAGATTCTGCTGACCAGCAATTGCAACATATTGATGTACTATAGGAACTGCAGCCAGCATTGACGCAATGACCCAGTTACAACACCGAACGGAAACGGCCAAGCACGAAGCGCTGACGCAGCATAATTCGACGTGCCCAACGCAACACCAAATTCCCTCACTTTTCGATCATTCTTCGATCAATCGTCATCTCTAATAATTAGTAATTAATTATTGTAATATTATTCTACAATAAATTAGTTTAATTAAATTTTGTATTTTTTTGCATCCTCCGGCTGTGGCCTTCGTAATTGGCGCAGTCGGTAGGATAGTCGTAAAGTAGAGTCAGTGAATCGATCACGGCGAGCGGCTATCCAGAACCTACAAGAGCTGCAGTCCAGAGGAGTATCCAGACATCGATACGGCAGAGAAATCAAAATGCGTATATGAGTACCTAGATCTTACTAGAGTTGCTTTCCTTACTGTATTTCCTATAATATACCAAGATTTTCCATCCAAGGCAATCACGGTCCCGTAGGTTAGGTATAAATAATAGATTATCAATATGAGATTCAAATAGAGATTTAGGAACTATAGACGAAAATAATATATTAATATCTAGCGATATGGCCAACACACTCGTAGACCAGGTCTATAAAGCTCTTCGGCTCGTTCCCGAATCCGACGGGAACTCAAATGTTTTAACGCGGTTCGTTAATTTGTGCGATCAATTAGTGACTCAGTTTATTAGGGAAGGAGACGATTATAGGTTGAGTAATCTTTCTTTAATAAACGGTATCTTAAACAAGATTACCGGCTCCGCATCTTCCATAATAAATTCTAGCGGTATCCCGGAGAACTGGAGCAATATTCGTAGAATATTAATTAATACATTTGCCGATCACCGCGATGAGACCTCACTATATAACGATTTGTCGTTGCTTACTCAAGGTGTAGGACCCTACAAGAATTTTACGAACAGTGTCAAAATCTGTTTAGCACTATTATGACGTACATAAGTCTACACGAAACTATACCGAGCACTATCGAAGCGAAACGTGCGCTCTATAAAAAGTTAACACTCCAATCCTATCTACGCGGTCTGCGCGACCCACTAGGCGCTCGTATTCGGTGTATGCGACCTAATACTATCGAACAGGCATTAGAGTTTGTATATGATGAAATGAATACACTGTATTTGCAACAGCGAAATGAACATATCCCTGAGAGAAAGTTACAGCCCACTCCTCTATTTAACCTTCAAATGACTTAAGTATTTCTCACTTCAATACATTATTTAATATTTGTCGTTCGTTTTCCACAGAAAAGAGTAAAAACGTCACATGTAAAAGGTATTTAAAATAATGTGGGTGTTCACATGGTGACGGATACTTACTTAACATTTTCAATATTTTGATTTTCAATTCAGTTTGGTTTAAAAAAATGCTTTAAATTCTTTTTTTTTACTGGGATTACGTTAATTTTTTTAGGTGGTTTTGAGGATCTTATTTATTGTGCGGTTTTGGTGATTGTGAATTGTGTTCACAACAAGTTATTTGAATTTGCATTGAAATTGCTCTTTTTTTCCTTTAGGAGAATGCAGGAGAAGAAATACTGGCACCCCCATACTCGCCGTTGACCTCTCCACGCAGACGAAGTGTAAGCCGCGAGAGATCCCGCTCTCCGATTTTACTGCATGAGCTGGCAGAGTCGTAAGTGATATACATAAATATATAAGAAAAAATAATAATATATAATGTACTGAAGGAACTGGTTTCTTTATAATTCATATTTTTATTCATATTCATATTTGGAGTCGTCTTGCGGGTGTTCGACGAAGCCGGACATGCGCTGGAAGAGATGGATGCCGAAGTGGACGACGCCTCCTTTCTCATCGCCGATGAACACAACATTTTTGTGAGTGGGAGTGGCAGTGGCAGAGGAAGATGTGGGCAAAGAGCTGCGCGAAGGGGTGGGCGAAGGGGTGGGCGTAGAGGAGAGCGACCAGGCGTTGGCTTGCGTGGACGTCGTTCACGCTCAGAAGTTCAATGGGAAGTGGGACATCCCCTTAATGAAATTTGGTCCACCGACCACGATGTTCCCACTGAACTTCTCGCACTAGCGAGGGATGTCGTAAGGAGGAGAGAGGCGAGGGCTGGTCAGAGTGAAGGCTAGACCGATGACGAGGATCCGGATGTACATTTTGAGGACGCTAGTGACGGATCGAATCTCCCTCGGCTGGAAGATCAGCACAACCACTTTGATTGGACTTCTATGGAGTCCTTTCAAAGTGATGAAGAAATTTTTGGTCAGGAGCATACTGGTTCGGTTCAGAACCACAATTCGGCCTATGATGCTTTTAGTTCCTATTGGGACGATGGTATCTTAGGCCATATTGTGACTGAAACGAACCAGTACGCTACCAAAATTTTGTCTGCTGCCTTTCAGTCTGAATGGTATCCGACCAATATTGACGAAATCTTATGCTTGTTCGCATTTTGGATGATGCTTGGCATTATCCGAATGCCAACCATCATAAGTTGCTTTTCCATTGACCCCCTTTTAAAAACCGAAGTTTTTCGCCGAATTTTTACCCGCCATAGATACGAAAACTTGACCCGCGCTCTTCATTTTATAGATTCTGACCCCGCGTTTAATGACTCCAATCTATCTGGCACTAGCGTCGCTAGAAGTCATGACCGAATACACCGCTTGCGACCCATAATAGACCATTTAAATTTTACATTTCAAAATAATTACATCCCAGATAAAAATATTTGTATTGACGAGAGCTTAACTCTCTGGAAAGGCAGACTTAACATCAAGCAGTATATTTGGTCAAAGGCTTCTAAGTTTGGCATAAAGACCTTTGAGCTCTGTGAGAGTGCCACTGGGTACTTGTGGTCCTTTATTGTTTACTCCGGTAAACAATCGACCGACGATTTAGGACAAACTCCTGGCACTCTCAAGAGCACAGCTGTCGTAAAAAAACTCATTGCACCTTTACTCCATAAAGGCTACAGGCTTTTCATGGATAATTGGTACTATTCTCCCCTTTTAGCTCGTTATTTAAACACCATGGTACTGACTGCGTTGGTACTTTAAGACCATCCCGTCGCGACGTTCCCGTTTTAATAATTAAGGCTCCGCTCAAAAGGGGGGAGATTATTGCCAGACATTCTGGTGATGTCTCAGTCCTATCATGGCAAGACAAAAAACGGATAACCATGATTTCTACTTGTCATGGTTCATCTACCGCTTTGCCTAGAGTAACGTCCCGACCACTTTCTAGACCAGTACCTTTTAAACCACAAGTGGTCCTAGACTACAATAAATTCATGGGGGGGGGTTGATCTTAAAGATCAAATGCTTGAACCTTATTTGTTAGAACGGAAACGTTGCGCGAAATGGTACATGAAGCTTTTCAAGCGTCTTCTGAACGTATCCATCCTAAACTCCCGAACACTTCTCCAGTCATCCACACAAAAATCGCACGACCATCTAACTTTTCGCCTTCAACTGGCCGATTCCATTCTCCAAAACCATCTTTCGAACTGTCCACAAGGTCGACGTTATGAGGTGGCAATTAGTAGATCCTCTCACCGACAACCCTGCAGAACGGTCAACAAACACTGGCCCGCTCCACTGAAGCAAACTGAGAGCAGCACGGCACGTAACATAAGTTTCCGCAAACGTTGTGTTGTTTGCCTTCGCGAAGGCCGGAAAGCTTCAAAAACTTTATTTTGCTGTAAAGTCTGCAAAGTGCCGCTTTGCATCAAAAACTGTTTTAAATCGTATCACGCACGATCATCTCCTCTCTCTCACTCTCTCTCTCTTACCAACTGGAGGGTTTAATAGAAAAATATAAGTCTTTACCCAGAAATATATATAATGTTGACGAAACGGGAATCTCGTCAGTTTAAGAACCTGGAAAGATTATCGCTGAAAAGGGACAGAAACGCGTGGGATCCATTACAAGCGGTGAAAGATTGTGATGTTGTCTTTGCCACCACACGGTTCACACCGGATTCAACCAATCGATATTTCCATTTATGCTCCGTTTAAAACTGCCTACAAACAAGAATGCAACCTGTTTATGAAATGTAATTTGGGACGTCAAATTGCTCAAACTGACATCGCATCACTCTTCAGGAAGCCTTTCCAAAAAGTTGCGAACATTCCAAAAGCTGAGTCAGGTTTTGCTGCTGCCGGCATATATCCTTTTAACCCAGATGTTTTTACGGAGGAAGATTTCTTAGCTGCTGAGTTCCTTAATACTACTGAGCCCTTAGTAATCGATGAGGAGTTGCGTCAAAGGAGCAAAATCTGCAAACGTCAGTCCATCAACGTGTTCAACTATTTCGGAATCACTCCTTTTTAATCAAGAACAGATGAAAATAATTGAACAGGCACTAGTTTCTGAAACCTTATCACCAGTCATTGATATTAACGATCTAATTATTTTGAGTTCTGATGAGGCACTAGTTCTTCAACCAATAAATCCAGCCATGCATAACAATACAACTGCTAACAAGAACAAAGTACAAATAATAGATTATGATAATCCCATCCCTTCAACTTCTAAACAAACAGTAGCTGCTAAGGATTTGCTGCCTGTTCCAAAGCATTCTGCTATGATTTAAAAAAGACAGAGTTCTAGAAAACAGCATTCAATTGTAATAACTGGAACTCCCCTTAAAGAAACTTTGTTGGAGAAGGAAAATAGGAAACAAGCAAAACTAAATAAAAATCAGGCTAGCACTAACACCAAAAAGACTGTTAGACAGGATGAAACTAAAAAAAAACTTAAGAAACCTATTGCTAAAAATAAACCTGCAAAAAAAATTAAGAAGGAAATTAAGACTGGTAGTAAAATTCTGAAAAAAGAACACCTAAAGAGACAGAGAAAAAGAGAGTTAAAAGAAAAGTTCACATATCACATCAAAGTAACACATCAAACTCTGATATCGATATGGAAGATTTACGAGAAGACGATGATATAGACATGGATGATGATCGCCAGATGATGTTCAGGATTTGATTCTCCAAGAGACTTTAAGTGTGATTTATGCATTAACGATGCTTGACCGGTGTTAGACACGTACTGACCGCAATTAACAACACGTGCGTTGAGTACCAGTCAACATCATTGTTTTTAAAAATGTTGAATATGCCAAATGTTTAATGAATACTGATCTCTATTATTGCCATAATGTTAAAAGACTGATTTAAGTTTAATTTGTTAAAAACATCATAAAGAAATAAACAATATTTTCCGAAATATGATTGTTTTGCCTTAAGTGCGGTAACTTTACCCATTACCCATTTCTACCCTACCTGCAAATAAAACTTCAGTCACCGTCAAAGTTTCAGCAATAAATTTTATTAAAAAATTACCAGCTCTCCCTTCACACTATTCTAGAAAAGATAGTACAAGATTATATCTACCAGTTGAGGTAAAAAATATTAAAAATGTATATCGAGGAACAGGTTAGCCAAGGCGTTGACGTAGTATCGGTGAGAATTTTTCGTGAAATTTTCACCAAAGATTTCAACATTGGCTTTCACATTCCTAAAAAGGATAAGTGTATAAAATGTTTGCGGTTTGAAGGCCAAGATTTATCTAAAAGTGCAGATATGAAAAGCCACTTAGAAGAGAAAGAAGCTTCAAAAAAAAGAATGGCATGTCATCGTGATATTACTAAAAAGAATACTTCTATAGTTTGTGCCTCATTTGATTTACAAAAGGTTTTAAATACACCTTACGGAAACAGTGTTATTGTTTTATTCAAGAAAATTCACTGTTTACAACTTGTGTTTTTATGAAAGTGTAACAAGAAATGGTTATTGCTATGTTTGGGGAGGAATTTGGTTAAGGAAAGAGGGGTGGAAATGAAATAGCAACTGTAAGGGATTCACAGTGAAACACCGATTTTAGGATTTTTTCCGCCAGTCGAAGCAGGGTGCACAGGGTGGGCCGAAAAAACGAAAAACGCAAGAGACAAGAAAAAAAGACGCGGGAGCTATTTTTGACAGATGACAGCTTGACTTTTTAAAATGTTGTCACACTTCAAGTGTTAATGTTGCCACGCGCACCCGTCGACGACTGCACGCATTTATTAATATATCTATTTTGCAGAGAAAACATATTTATTTAATTGTTGACGAATTAACTTAGGAATGTGTCGCCTACAATCTTTCCCCCCTTAGTGCTGGATTCATCCAGTGCTAGAGTCCACAGGCGCCAGTAAGGCGACACGCGTCACCGGCCGGCGCAACACCCCGGTGCGAGTGCGCACGTCCACTACCCGCACGCGTCCGTCTGATCCTTCGTGCGTTGCACTCACTATTCCGTGCTTCCAACTACCTCGCTCCAGGTTAGGTTCGACAATTTGAACATAATCACCCACGCCTAAACATTTTCCCTCGGTAACCCATTTTTGCCTAGGTAATAAAGTTGGTAAATATTCTTTTGTCCAACGACACCAGAACATATCAGTTAATCTCTGAGCCACTCTCCATTTCTTTCTAAGACTCAAATCTACATTATCGTACTTGCCGATAGGTGAAACCGACGAAGTCCCTATTAAAAAATGATTAGGTGTTAATGCTTCCGGAAAATAAGGGGCCACAGATACATAAGTTAATGGACGACTGTTGACGAGAGCTTCTATTTCTGCTAATAAAGTAACTAGTGTTTCTGGGTGCGGTGCGCGTTCCCTGAGTATTACTTTGAGGCTACATTTTACAGTGCGTACCATACGCTTCCACGCGCCCCCCGTCTCAGGAGCACCAGGAGGAATAAAGCGCCAGTCTATTCCCCGAACGGAACCGTCCTCCACTAACCTGTCCAAATTCAGCTGCTCAATACTCTGCTTTAGCTCGGTCGCAGCACCTCTCAGGTTAGTACCGTTATCAGAGTAGATTATGCTAGGCTGGCCTCGGCGTGCCGACATCCTTCTCAAGGCCATTGTGGTGGAGTCAGTACTTAGGTCCTCAGCCAGCTCAATGTGAACAGCACGTATTGTTAAGCAAGTAAAAATGACGCCATACCTTTTTTGTCTGCTGCGACCAACCGTTACTTCCAGCGGGCCAAAGTAGTCTATTCCAGTGCAGTTAAAAGGTCGGCGATTGTGCTGCAGACGAGCTGTTGGGAGGTCACCCATGCGCTGGGGCTGCGGAACGGCACGGCGGTACTTACAGAATAGGCAGCGGCTAGCTACCGTCCTTACAGTCGGGCGTAAATTAATTACCCAATATCGCTGGCGTAATTCATTGACTACTAGTTCGTTGGCTCCATGGCACGCTCTGCGGTGATGACAATCAACAAGAAGCCTGGAAACGGTGCCTTCCATCCAGTATTAATGGCCGGGTTGTATACTCACCTACACCAGCAGCTTTATCAATTCGTCCAGCGACACGCAATGAGCCCGTAGATACCAGTGGTAGGTTAAGTAGCAGGCAGGTTACCTCTGAGGCAAATGAGTCATATTGACTTTTTCTAATTAAAATAATTTCAGCCTGGTCCATCAATGTTGAGTCTAAAGTGACGTTATAGCCTTGGCATCGTTTTATAAATAGAAGCACTCGTGCTGTGACTCTTTTAAGTTTAATCTAGGATGAAACATTTTTGTCATTTGGAACCTCAACCTTAGACTCAACAAAATTTACATTTCTTTCTTCACATGTAGCATCCTGTGAAACCTTTGTGCCCTTAAAATCTTTAGGCCAGCAATCCTCCGGTTGGCACTAAAAACTGAGGCCCTGGAACCATACACTATTTAACTGCAGCGGAGGTGTTGTGTCCTTTGTGGCTAGGTCGGCTACGTTCTGACCGGACGGTACGTGTCTCCACTCGGTAATCTTAGTAAGCTCGTCAATTTCACCAAGCCTGTGAGCAACGAATGGTTTGTAGCTTCTCGGGTCACTCCTTATCCATTGTAGCACAGTACTGGAATCCGTCCAAAAATAACGTTTCGAAACGTCAAAACCTTGTTCCTGTTGTACGGTATTAGCCAGGCGAGCTCCAATCATAGCGCCTTGCAGCTCTAACAAAGGTATTGATGTAGGTCGCAGTGGAGTGACTCTACTTTTACTGGCCACGAAGCAAACCAAAACCTTGCCGTCAGAACGAGTGAAGCGCCAATATATGACTGCAGCATACGCTTTCATTGACGCATCACAAAAAACATGCATTTGGGTATCGGTGATATACAACTTATCAGGGAATGACTCACCTAGTGAAACGGTGTAACACTGAGTCCACGAACCTGCATTGTCATACCAGCGTGGAATGTGGAGTGCTTCTAATCCTTTTAATTCACTGAGCCACCTTATCCAACAAGCATGTTCCTCTGGACGTATGCAGTCTTGCCAGTCAATACCACTGCGGTGAACATTCTGTAAAATCATCTTACCTTAATTACAAATGGTGATAAAAACCCGTGAATGTCAAACACAGACATTATTATGCTCAGCATTCTTGCTTTAGTAGGTCGTTCAGTTCCATCTAAAATATTACCTGGGATGCGATCCAGTGATAACTTAAAACTGAACGAATCATCCGTGGGATGCCACAGCAGACCAAGAGTGCGCTCACTGGTGTTAGTAGCTCCATCCTGTAATTGAATAGAAGTGTGCGCAAGTGCATCTGTAGAAATGCTTTCCAAGACCTGTTTGCTGTTACTTGACCAACCTCTTATTTTAAAACCACCCTTGCTGTGTATCAAACTAACTTCTTTTATTAATTTAATGGCATTTTCCTCAGTTTCTGTAAAGTACAAGCAGTCGTCCATATAATGATTGTGTGTAATAACCTTGACAGCCTCGGGGCACATGTCTTCATATTTAAGGGCATTTTTATTTTTTATAAATTGAGCAATGAATGGAGAGCATGTGGCACCAAATACTAAACTATCTTTAACAAACTGGTAAGGAAGAGGACTGTAGATAGGGAAAGAAAAGGAGAGCTCAGATAAAGGGTGATAATAATTAAATTGTAATATAGTATTCACTTAACATAAAAGACACACACAACCACCATAGAAAACAAACCAAAGACCACTAAAAAAGACTATACAAAGCATTTATAAAAACCTAAAAAGTGTCTATGTTAAAGAAAAGGTCCGATCTAATGACCGGTTCGCAACATCTCTCCCTCTCTTTCAACAGAGATAAAAGAGGCGGGAGAAGCTACGCTAGGCCATTAGATCGGCAGTTGCACCAGCTTCTTGCAGGGTCTGCGTAGGAGCCCTGCTGCTGTGGTGACCTCAGCAACGCGCACTATGTTGTCAGTACCCGGGAAAAGTCGGGTAACGCGTCCACGTGGCCACGTCCCACGCGGCAGATTAGCATCGACAATGAGAACAAGGTCACCGACAGCCAGTGCGGGGGCTGCTTCGCCGGACCTGCGCCGTGGAACGAGTGTCGGAAGGTATGCTTTTATCCACCGTTGCCAAAAAATGTCTGCTAAACGAATCGCCTTTCGCCATGAAGAACGGCCAAATTCGTCTTGAGGTTCCCCTCCGGCAAAATTGTTGGCAGTAGAGGAGGAACCAATTAAAAAATGAAATGGTGTTAGTGCATCCTCTTCTTCTGACTCGGTGGAAACGTGCGTTAAAGGCCTTGAGTTCACCACGGCTTCTGCCTCTGCCAGCAGAGTCATTAACGTGTGCTCTTTAGGGGCTCGCTCCGTTAATGTAAATTTAAGCGCAGATTTGACTGAGCGCACCAGTCGCTCCCACGCTCCACCCATCGAAGGCGTTGCTGGCGGGATGAATCTCCATTCGACATTCCAGTTTGCTGCGAAATCTTGCACCTCTGGGCCATAAAGCTGTCGTAGGAACTTGGCGGCACCGACAAAAGCTGTCCCGTTATCAGACCAGATTTGAGATGGACACCCACGACGCGCCGTAAATCTGCGTAATGCCATCAGAGCAGCATCAGTAGAGAGGTCTTGGACGACTTCTAAATGAATTGCGCGGGTGGTAAGACAAGTGTATAGCGCCACATATCTCTTTTCATGCCTTCTTCCAATAGTAACTTGGACGGGCCCGAAATAGTCGAGGCCGATAAATGAAAATGGACGGCGATGATGGGCCAAACGGGCATGTGGGAGATTTCCAATAGGAGGATTTAGGGAACGGGCTCGCTTAATCTTACAAAAGTTGCAAGCATGCGCCACGGATCTGACCGCGCTTCTTAAGTTCACAATCCAGAATTGTTGGCGTAACTCATTCACAACAGTCTCATTATTTGCATGGAGTAAACGACGATGATAATGCTGAATAAGAAGTGTTGTAGCTCGATGCCCCGCCTCTAGAATTACCGGGAAGTTGGTCACTCCCGTGAGGTCAGCGACTGCTCCGATGCGACCTGACAGCGCCATCAGTCCGTCACAAGTAAGAATTAGATGAAGTTTGGCGAGCTTGCTATATCGTGGTATTGGTTCTTCCAAACGTAGTGCGGTTATCTCCTCTCTAAAAGACTCTTCCTGCGATTTAAGCAGGACATGGGTTTGGGCAATGCGTAAATTTTCAGCAGAGAGAGGTGAAAGAAGCTGAGCAAGTTGGGCAACACTAATTCTAGGCCTAGAAGCAGGAGTGTGCGAGGTTGAGTCTACAATATTTGCTCTACTTCTCAAACGCCTGAAAACTTGCGCGCATTGGTGCGCACGCGCGGTCGATCGAATTAGGATCAGCCATTTGCTGATGCGGGATGCATCAGCAGTCATTGGTATGAAAGGTGTTTTGGTGTGGGTATGCGGGGTGAGGTTATCTACAATGAGATTGATTCTGGCACTAGGTTTAAGCTCGTTGGTAATGAGGGCCCCGGAATTGGTAATTTCTATAGGCCAGTCACTAGGAGGCGATTTCAAAAATTCAGGACCGTCAATCCAACGACTATCGCAAAGAGTGGCACTTGGGTCGGCACGGGTGGCATCGTCAGCCACATTCAATACTGTAGGGATCCAGCGCCACTCACTGAGAGTGGAAAGCTCCAAGATATCTGCCAGGCGGTGCGCGACAAAAGGAAGATAAGATCGCGCATCACTGCGCAGCCAACTAAGCACATTTTTTGAATCGGTCCAAAAATAACGACGCACTGGCTTATACTTGTGGGCTTTGCAGATCGAGGAGGCCAACCGAGCTCCGATCGTAGCGGCCTGGAGTTCTAAGCGTGAAATGGTAGTAGGGGTTAAGGGCGTTACTCTTGACTTGCTACAAATGAGTGAAAGATGCACATGACCATCAACAAATACTAGACGCCAGTACGCTACTGCCACGTACGCATGCTCGCTGGCGTCACAGAACACGTGCAACTCTCGCTCTAGTAACTCAGCTTCCTTCGAGTGCCAACGCGGAACGCGCAGTTTGACAGCCGATGACATCGAAGACAGCCAAGCCCTCCACTGAGAAAGCAAATCTTGGGGAAGAGCATCATCCCACTCAACCTTTCTACGCCACAATACTTGAAATATGATGCGACCTCTAATAGTAATGGGTGCGAGAATTCCAAGCGGGTCAAAAACACGCATTAAACTAGAAAGCGCATGACGTTTCGTGATTTTGTCAGGCAAAGCGGGCGAGGTGTTTAAAGCGTCCACATTAAAACCTATTTCATCAGTAGAAGGATGCCAGATAAGTCCTAACGCTCGCACACTTTGCGGAAAGTGACCTAAATCTACATGATTGTCAATACTATTAAGCCTTAGCTCAGGAGGTACAAAGGCTAGTGCGGCAGATTCGTTAGAAACCCAGCCTCGCACTTCAAAATGCGCTCGCTTTTGGACCTCGATAATGTCTCTAGCGAGACGGGCAGCATCATTGGTGTTGTTAAGGCTACCAATAAAATCATCCATATAGGTGTCATTGACTATTGCGTGGGCGGCCTCAGGAAAAGAGTTCTGATGCTCTTCAGCATTTTTATTTTTTATATAAAGAGCAGTGAAGGGACTAGAAGCCGCGCCAAATATCATAGATGACATCCTACAAATTGAAAGAGGCAAGTCGGGGGAGTCACGCCATAGAAATCGCTGCGCATCTCTGTCTTCTGGCCTTATCTTTATTTGAGGAAACATCTCGCGAATATCAGCGGTCATACCTATCCTACCTTCACGAAAACGTAAAATTATTTCTAGCAGCGACGAAAGTAAGTCAGGGCCTGTCAACAAGAGAGAATTCAAGCTAACTTGTTGGCTGCGGGCGGCAGCGTCATGTACTACACGCAACTTCCCCGGCTTGTTAGGATTAACAACCCCAAAATGAGGTAAATACCACACAACTGGTGAATTTGAAGGCAGGTTACAAACTTCAGCGTAGCCTTTATCAAACATAGCGTGGATGTTTTGTTTGTATTTATCGGCGTATGCTTTATCCTGACTGAATCTTTTTTCAAGACTATTAAATCGTGACAGTGCTAACGGGTAACTATTTGGGATATCAAAGTCATTGGACTGCCACAACAAACCGACCTCGAATTGTCCGTTAGGTAAACGACGAGCAGTGTCTTCGAGAATCTTTGTAGCCCGCTTATCCGCCGCAGAACACACTTGACGTTTGACAATCCCAATACTATCCAACTTATAATAATCCTGAATTAAAGTTTCAGCTTCAGCAAAGGCATCCTGTGCCACACTATGGTTAACAAATGCCACAGGTTGAGTCCTACTTGAAGTAAATCCAAATACAACCCATCCTAGAGTAGTAAGACATGCGGCAGGTTGAGATTTGGTACCTTGGCGGACCTCTCTTGGAGTGAGCAAATGCCAATTGTCAATCCCAATTAATAATTTCGGCTCAGCGTTCTGGTACGGGACAACAGGAAGTGATAAATGCCTAATGTCATTAAGGCTGACTGACTGGGGTGCAATACCCAAAGTCGCAACCGACCGTGCACCAGAAATTTTATGAAATTGGGACTCAGAGGCATACCGGCCTTTAATAAAGAAATCAACATACTCCACATCGGTCAATTTGGACATTCCACCCATACTATCTACCCTTATTTGAGATTTAGGACCCTCTACGCCGATCCGATCAGATATTTCATTATCGATAAAAGTGCTTGACGAACCGTCATCGAGAAGGGCGTAAGTGTCGATAGATCCCTTAGGACCACTAACTGTGACTGCGATGACTTTAAGTAATGCTTTTAGAGGACCATCGGAGGTAGCATGAGCCACGGTTGCAGTGACAGTCTCAGTGGTCGAGCAAGATGGTTTTGTGTCTGTAGACGTTACTTCAACCGTAGTGTGTGTACTTGTAACATTAAAATTATGTAACAATTTATGATGTCTGTATTTGCAACCTACAACTTGACACAAGGTTTTTGGATTACACGATCTGTAACGATGAGAACCTTTTTTCAAGCATCTGTTACAAACTTTTTGGTCGCGAGCCCATTTTAGCCTAGCCATAAAGTCTAAAGAAATAAAACTGTCACAACTGTCAATAGAGTGACTTTGTTGACAGTATGAACATGATTGTATATAATTGTTTGAATCTAAATTCAATTTTACATGTTTTTCAGCAGTTTTTTCAGAATTTAATACCTGAACCCTATCAAACTTTTTAGTTTGAGGCTGAACTGAATGAAAACTTGCCTCAGTCAACACGCCAAACTGGAATTCAGTGACTACTTCGTCAGTTAAAAAATCTGATAACAGTTCCAGTTTAGTTAGTGAACCAGGAGTGAAGCGAGATTTTGCAAAGTCTTTCCAGCGAGTGCGCATAGCTGGAGACAACTTGAGCAATAAAGAGTTATAAAGCTCTGGTGACTCTAAATAAGCCTTGTTATTTAAAAATTTCATAACAGAAACACAACGGCGCACACGGCTGGCAAAAATATGCAAATCCTTGCCTTCACTCTGTACTTTAGGTAGTGCTCGCACTATTGCAACCTCCTGCAGGACGATGAGCTCCGGGCGACCGAATTGCAGCTCAAGAAGGGCGATCACGTCGCTGGGGTCGCTTGCCGTTACCAGCAAGGCACCCACCGCCTCGCGAGCCAACCCGAACAACGCTGCATTTATTCTGGATAGGTTACAAAGTGGAGAGTACGACTTGTATGTAAAGTCGTATGCATTTTTAAAAGATAGCCAATCTTGCGGTTGACCATCAAAATTAGGAAGTCGACTTTCTGACTTATCTTTACATAAATTTTGAATTGCTTGCGCTAAAATAGTGAAATCTGATGTGTTACCAATAGCCGGGTCCTGTGCACCGATACAAGGCCTAAATGGCGTCGGACCGGGTATTACCTCTGTAGGCAATACGACACGGTCTAAAGGGACGCGAGGGCCGGAGGGCGATGACACTCGGCGGTGAAGCGCTGCAACCGCAGGTCTGAGCTTGTCGGGACGCACAAATTGAGGGGCATCTGCTGTGACAAAGCTAACTGGTTGCTGTGGACAAAACATATGTAAAGGGGCACTTGTGGGTCTCCCAGGCCGCACAGAGATTGCTACGCCTGTCTCGGTAGTGTGATGATCCGGTGCTTGTATTCCATCTATCCATGTATTGATGCTGCGACGATTTGCACGGGAGCTGCCATGGTGACTAGCTTCAGCTTCAATTAAAGCTATTTCTGCTTGTAACTCCGATTCAAGCGCTTTGGCTTCAGCTGTTGCGGCTGCACGTTGGCTCTCGGCGATTTTCCGATCATAATCCGCCTTTTTGCTGAGAATACGTGCCCGTATTGTAGCAGAAGACGAGCTCCTCGATCCTGCCTCGGAATCACAATCTGCTGCGAGGGCGGGATACACGGTGGCAGGCGCAGCGACATGAGACGTGCCGGTGCTTGTTGAGAGTAAATTTTCTACGGCAGCGGGTTCAAGCGCAGCAACGTGAGGCATGCCGGAGTTCGGCGGCGGGGCCTCGGCTTTACTCGATCCTAATGCCTTAGTCTGAGCTCTAGTAATCATATTAGGTGATTATTATTTTCTTGAAGGAAAATTTTGGAAATGAAAAAAGACGATCGCGATGATATTTTTACCGGTGAATGGACCAAATTTAACAAACTGGTAAGGAAGAGGACTGTAGATAGGGAAAGAAAAGGAGAGCTCAGATAAAGGGTGATAATAATTAAATTGTAATATAGTATTCACTTAACATAAAAGACACACACAACCACCATAGAAAACAAACCAAAGACCACTAAAAAAGACTATACAAAGCATTTATAAAAACCTAAAAAGTGTCTATGTTAAAGAAAAGGTCCGATCTAATGACCGGTTCGCAACACTATCCATTACACAATGTTTCACAGGAGAATCCTTTGATTCTTGCCATAAAAACCGACAGACATGCTGATCTTCAGGTCGAATTTTGATGCGTAAAAACATATCCTTAATATCGCCAATAATAACGATTTTATTATTCCGAAATCTTAACATTATGCCAAACAAAGAGTTATACAAATCAGGACCTGTTATTAAATAATCATTTAAACAAACACCATCTACTTTTCCGGCAGCATCAAAAACCAATCTTAATTTACCTGGTTTATTTGGGTTTAAAACCCCAAAATGGGCTAAATACCAAACCTGAGAACAATTTAAATTTAACTCATTTTTTGTCAATTCACGAGCATAGTTATTGTCAAATAATTTTTGCATTTCACATTTATACCTATCAGCATACTCATTATCTTTATTACATTTTTTCAGTAATAATCGTTGACGAAATTGTGCATATTGCAAAGTATTAGGCATAGTAAAGTTATCTCTTTTGAATGGCAACCCGGTTGGGTTCCCACTGATCACTGACTTTACGTGCTGTGTCCTCTAGTACCTGCATAGCCCTAGTATGAGATGTATTCTCACGGCACAGAGGTGAAATTCCTACCGAGTCTATTTCAAAGGAATGTTTTATTAAATCATTCAAATTATCAGATTCATCGGAGTGAGAGAGATGGAAAACTTGTTCACTTACCCCGGAGCGAGAGCGACCACAATAACCATGGATGGACCAACCCAAACGACAGCGTGTTGCATACGGCGCATTCCTGTTCCCATGTTTTATTACCAATGGAACGATAAGGAAATAATTATCTTCCCCAATTAATAAACGTAGGACGACACATTCCTTACACACAGAATCTTTTATAGGCACTAAATGTTGACAATTAAGTTGATTGATTACAGACAAGTTTTGCATAGGCAAATTCAATTTAGAAACCTTGCGTAATGTAATATCATAACACTCATTACAGTCTGTACTAGATATCTTAACGTGCACTTTAGGGTCATCTGATTGATACACTTCGAGACCAAACGCATCTACAAACTTAATAGCACTAGATTGTTCAGTAGATAGTCCTAAACTATCCACTAGCTCGGCATCTATAATGGACACGGATGCGGAATCGTCCAAGAGGGCATAAGTGTTTACGGCACCATGAGGACCACGTAGTTGAACCGAAACAATTTTTAACATAACGTCACTAGGGGGACACGGCGGGACAGCGCTAGAGGGACACTGCGAGACGGTATTTATGGCACGCGGCGGAACGGCACTAGTGGGACATGTCGGGACGGCGCTAGGGGGACACGGCGAGACAGCACTAGTGGGACACGGCGGGACCGCACCAGTGGGACATGGCGAGACAGCACTAGCGAGTCACGGCGGGACGACACTAATGGGACACGGTGGGACATCACTAATCGCGGCGACGTGGGCCACTGTTGCCTCCATAGCAGGTTCATCTGTCTGGAATTGCTCTTGAATGTTATCAGCTGATTGGTGTGTAGGTAGCTTCCAATGTAAGAGACGATGATGTGCTAGGCCACATCCATCAATGTCACATACAGCTCCAGGGCAGGAATCTCGATTGTGTTGATTGTTGAGCAGACAAAAAAAAACAAAGACCTTGTGTTTTGACAAATCTCCATTTTTCTTTCCGCATTGCACGTCTAAATATGCGACAGTCAGGTAATATGTGGTTTGATTTCTTGCAGTAATTACACTTGTTGTTATTTTCTACAGCTGCTGTTGTAGTGAGTATGGGACTATAACGAGTGAATTTCTGTGGTTCGACTCGCTTAGTCTGTGTAGTCTCCTTTATAGTTTCCTTAGCGGGCTGTAATAGGCCCACATTGTTAATAATTGTAGATTCTCTTTTTAGAAATGCTGCCAATAATTCAATTTTAGGCTGTTTTTTAGACAACCTTGCATAAGCATAGTCGGTCCACTTTCCAATCAGGGTACTTGGTAACTTTCCTAGTACTGCACTAGCAAGCTCAGGGCTCCTTAAATAATCTTCTTGACCTAATGCTTGGATGGTTGCAACACAATTATTCACTTTGACTGAGAAATTGATAATATCATTTTGATAAGCTGCCGGCAATGGGGACAGTTTCCTTAATTTTTCAGTGATGTTGTGTATTATAATATCAGAGCGGCCAAATCTCAACTCTAATGTTTCCATTACTACCCAAGGGTCCGTGCTGCCAATCAGTAAATCAGTGACAGCCTCCATGGCTTCACCTTTCAAGGCTTTTCTCAGTCTCCATAAATTTTCAGAATCTGAGAACTGACATACCTGGGTAGATTCCTCATAGGCAGTCTTAAAATGTAGCCATTCTATACAATCTCCACTGAAGTAGGGTAGATCACGGGGTGTAGAAAGACGGCCGAGTAATCGGCCATCATGCTGTGGGGTCGGTTGGCTCCTTATAGCGTCTTTCAATGCGTCAGCTAATTGTTGTATTGCAAAGTTGGAACCTGGTGGCTCCGGAACCAAGTGCTGAATAGGTTTGCACTCATGGTCTAGCCATACTTCAACTCTTGACTGTGATTGTGTGTGGGATAGGTTATCGTTGACATTATTACGGCTATATTCTGACCTTTTATCATCCTCTTCACCTACTACTTCTAATGCGGCCAGGGCCCCGATCGCACTAATTTTTGCGGAAGCGGTTCGAACGTGAAACGTATCTAATTCGAACATGGCTACGATTCAATAACAATGCAGCTGGAAGCAAAATCCGTATTGCGCTAAATGTCATTAATTCAACCATAGTTGAATCGTTACCATTCGATAGAACTTTGTTTCTGTAGGGACGGCACACCTAGTATTTTTTAGTAATATCTGTGATTTGTGCATAATCGACACTCGATTAAGCAATTTGTTACTAGCCGCACTAGTCTTGTGACGCAAAAAAAAACTAAATGCAGCTTTCAGTCAGCTGTTTGTTTTATAGTTTTTATCATTATTTATAGTAATATTAATTAAAACATAAAACATGATGCTAACGCTGCTCACGAGATACTGGCAGGACAGTGTTACCACGGCGGTAAAACATATGTTTATCGCCCCATAAGAAAAGTAGAAGAACAATAATTAAAAGGATTTAGCTTCCATTGCTGACCTAGCTATACTAAAAAACCTTACTTATCTGAAGAAAACTCATCAGCAGGACTCAGGAGACTCCCTTAATTCAAGAAGTAAAAATGTGTATAGGTGTACCTACTTAGTGTGAGCAAACAGAGCAAATAAGCTTTAATCTTTGGTTAGTTTACGAAACATTGATTTAAACAATGGAAACTTAAATTATGTATAAAGCATAGGTTTAATAAAATAAAGTTCTTTGTTTTCCATAGAAACTTGTTATTATTTATATATCTATACTGATTATTTCCTTATGTTCTCATTTTACTTGCCTATTTTAATTTTAAATCATTGTTATTGTAGGTGTATTTCCCCAACTTTTTAATGATGCTATAATAGTAAGTAAGCATAACAAGTTATAAGATTTATCTTGAATGCTATTTCAACTCTAGTCTTAGCTCTATCTAGATATTATAGGTTTTTTGTTTTACAAGCAAGTTTAATTTTAGTGTGCCGAATAAACTAAAACTTTTTGATTGACATTTTAAAACATTGTTTTTACTGCATAATTTCGACTAGTAGATTAAATAGGTATTATCTATTGTTATTTTATAGTATTAGTGAAAAATAAATTAATAAGATACATGACACAACACAAAATCCCAAATAACAAGCCAGTTTCAGCGTACACTAGTTAACAAACTTCAATAGTGACTCTTTTCATTGTATCTTCAATTTAGTATAGCCTGTATTGGCATCTATCTATATTTCTTAACAATTTATTGCATTAATACAACTACACATCTGAAAACTTAATAATTGTTTAACATTCCTGCTGCAGCTAGATAAATTACTGAATTCTTCATTAGTAGTATGTATTTAAGAGAGATATTACATCATTAATTAAAATAATAATGTAATTTTAACACTACATAGCCCATCATGACTGTCTCTATAATTTCACAGAAAAAAGTTATCATCATCTCATCCTTTCATCACAACAAAAACCTCATTGTTGACCGGTGGTTCTAATTAAACGTTTTACATTAACATTACAGAAACAGAGCTACTTTTGACTATTCTGTAGAAACTAAAATAGGTAGTTAAGAGTGGTGAATAAGGTAACGGAAGACTTTCTAAAATAACTATTTTAGGATAATTAGGTAATTTACATCTTTAAATGACTATATCTTGTAGATATTTTTGGTGTTATTTTCTTGAGTGAGTTTTATTTACACTAGTTTATGCAGTTTGTAAGGCATATAAACGTCTAATTAGTCAATTGTTTCCAAAAATAGACGTAAATGAGGTATCTTTTGGATCAGAATAGATAAATTTACTCAAACATTTGAACCTTGGTTGATAAAAAGTTGCTTTTTTCAAACCTTTCATTCGTTGACACCTGACAGCGGTAACGGTTGGGAAGTGGTTTGGAAAATGCACGAACTTTTTTAGCGCGATACCAAATGTGACAAACGTAACGGAAGTGGTGTGGATGTGGTGTGGTAATGGTTCGATTTTATTAGCCCGATCGGGGCCCAGTTTGGCTTGCAATTGTTTGTCAATCAGTTCTAGTTGTATCTTAGCTTTAGCTTCGGCAGCTTCTAGTTCTAGCTGCTTACGTCGTGCTGCTGATGATGCTGTAGTCTTTCTTGAAGTAACGGAACCATTTACTGATCGTGTCGTCTTTTTTACAGAACCACGAGGTGACGACTGTTTTGGAGGTTTTTTTTTACTTCATCCATATTGTGCAGGCTGTGCAGCGTAGGAGCTAGGTTGATACAGGTTTTACTCTTGCCATTGACGGATAACTCAAGCTTCGTGAAATCCTGAACCGATTCACAATCACGCCCACACGTGTCTAGTAGTTCCTGTCGCTGGCGGCGAGTTAATATTTTCGATGTTGGTGGTGTTTTAAACATCGCTGAATCAAGAATCAAGAATCAAGAATCAAGAATAATTTATTTGTTTTGAATAGGGTAC
The DNA here is from genome assembly GCA_963576865.1 of Anania hortulata. Taxonomy (NCBI): domain Eukaryota; kingdom Metazoa; phylum Arthropoda; class Insecta; order Lepidoptera; family Crambidae; genus Anania; species Anania hortulata. The sequence continues at coordinate 10,881,580 of OY756405.1, read as the reverse complement.
ATCATAAGGTTACAAACATATATAGGTTTCACTTATTCAGCCATAGTCAATAGCATACAAATATATCAACAAACAACAAACAAGTCGCCTCCAAACAATTTAAGTTATTAATCAAATTTATACACGCATACATACCTTTTGAAAAAACGTCAGTTATGTCAGTTATTAATTATTAGGTAATGTCAACTTTACAATCTAGATATTCATTAACTGAGTAGAAACATTTTATCTTGAGCCAGTTAAATAGTTTATTTTTAAATAAATTTAATGGTAGTTCAGTCAATGAATGCGGCAGTTTATTATATATTTTTATACAGCTTGGATAACAGTTTCTTTTATATAAAGTGGTTCGTATCTTGGGCAACAATAGCCTTCCCCGATGTCTGATTGATTTAGTTGCATAATCATCTTGATGCACAAATAAAGACGGATAAGTTTTTACAAAGACACAACATTCCAGAATATACATTGATGGAAGAGATAGGAGATTCAGATCGGGAAATAGTTGCTTGCATGAGGTTAGAGGAGGAACGTTGCATATGGCACGAACACATCGCTTTTGAGATATGAAGGCTCTAGGCATATCTATGGAATTCCCCCAAAATATTAGCCCGTATTTGAGGTTGGATGCTACATATCCATGATATGCCATTAGAGCAGCTTTCTGATTTACTTGGGTCGTTAGACGCCAAAGAGCATAAGAAAATCTGTTGATTTTTTTGCATACGTTTTCTATGTGCTGTTTCCACGAACACTGACTATCTATAATAAAACCCAAGAAAACAACTGTCTCCGATTTAGTCATATTTTCGTCGTTGATTTTAATACTAAGATTATCTTTAGGTTTTCTGTTAAAAAATTGTACGTATTTAGTTTTATTAGGATTCATGTGTAAGTTATTATTTTCCAACCAATTTGATATTAGTATGATAGTGTTGTTAATTTCTTCAGTATAGTTTTGGTTGGGAGCTTTTGAGATTACAACTGATATATCATCTGCAAATAGGTTACATTGATGATTGGTTACGTTAGGCAGGTCATTGATGTAAATTATGAATAATAAAGGTCCTAATATTGTTCCCTGTGGGACACCTACATTATTTAGAGAAACTACAGATTTTGAAGTGGTTTCTTCGTTGCGAGAGTTTAAAGATTTAATTTGGACGTACTGACGTCTTTTATGGAGATAAGATCTAAGCCAGTTTAATGCTGTTCCTCTTATACCATATTTTTCACATTTTTGGAGAAGAATCTCATGAGATACGAAATCAAATGCCTTGCTCATGTCAAAGAATATAGCAGTCACATCTACGTTTTCATCTATATTCTTAGTTATACTCTTTATTAAGTTAAATGTCGCAAGCGTAGTGGATTTACCCTTACGAAATCCATTTTGTTCATTTACTAAAATGTTATGCATTTCGAGGTTTTCGAGGCTGATGTGTAGATTCGCGCTCGAAGACCATTTATTGTAAGGGATTCAAAGTGAAACACCGATTTTATGATTTTTTCCGCCAGTCGAAGCAGGGTGCACGGGGTGGGCCGAAAAAACAAAAAACGCAAGAGACAAGAAAAAAAGACACGGGAGCTATTTTTACAGATGACAGCTTGACTTTTTAAAATGTTGTCACACTTCAAGTGTTAATGTTGCCACGCGCACCCGTCGACGACTGCACGCATTTATTAATATATCAATTTTGCAGAGAAAACATATTTATTTAATTGTTGACGAATTAACTTAGGAATGTGTCGCAACATAAATATATAGATACCTGCGATCAACGAGGCACTGTCAAAACTTTAATTTTGTATTCGGACTCATGTCCTGGTCAAAACAAAAATAAAATAGTTCTCGCGGCAGTCCATAATGCACTGCTAGTTTCGAAGAATCTGGAAACAATTCAAGTGAATTATTTACTTCCCGGACATACAGAAATACCGTAGACAGCGTTTATTCTACTATTGAAAATTCTGTTCGGTATACAACAGTGTGGGCTCACAGTGGTCGACTATATGTCAGGTAGTTAGGAGGGAGCCGGGGCCTTATAATGTAGAAGCACTTACTCATGATGACTTCAAAAATTTCGAGGAATATGCAGATAAGTATATCAAGGGTAATCTTATTGGTAAAATAAGCAATAATAAGCAGATACGAGTGGCAACGTTAAAAAAATCTACCCCAAAACTATGACCGTGAAATACAGCATGAAAGATGATGCTCAAGAAGAGGCAATATCGATTTTTGCCAAACCTAAGCTTCTAAAGGCCAAATACCAATTATCTTTGCCAATAACAAAATTTAAATATAACGATCTCAAAAAATTGTGTGACACGGGTGTTATTCCTAAAATATTCCACTCTGAATACGTGAATATGCCATACTGTAATGGTAAAGATGTATTGATTGACACTGATATCGAGGATGAAATAGAGGAAAGAGGATAGTAATGGCAATTCGTTATTTATATGTGAGTATTTCTCAAAATACATGTACATTTTTGAAAAAAAAAGTGTGCTTTGAAACAGTTCAAAAGTTTTATATTTATAAATCATCACACAAAAAAAACACACAATTTTGTAGGCTCAATATTAATCTTTAAGATAACAAAGAATTATAGCTATAATCATACTTATTACCAAATATTTAGATATTTTAAAAATAGTTATTTTTACCTTTTCATACAAAAACCTATTTGCTACTCTTCCTTTTTCATGTGTTTTTGTTTCATAAAATGCGATACATAACTAAATTATTGTAAATTTCTTTGTATCATCGTTCTACAGTAATCGCAGTTTCTGTATCAAATTGATTTTCTACAGTGTGTCATAATGAATTGGCAATTTAAAGCAAAAAAACAAAATGAGTCGCTCTCATTTACTATTTAGTTATTACTCTTTAGTTACGATTTATTTCTACTTTCCCATGATTTCTGAACGATTTCGTATTTTTTTTAAACGGACAACACTAGCTTTACTCTGATTGGCTGTTGGTCTGACGTCTCCGCCATTACATCTATCGCGAAAATCAGTAAGAACGTGTGTGTTTTGTGGGATTACTTTTTCGAGACAGGAAGTAAAATCAGCGATTTTTCATAGAACGGTAAGTCTTCATTCACCCATTTTTTGTAATACGTGTGGCACGAACATTTAATAAGCTTTTATATTTGCTGTAACAGCTTTTATCAAAAAACGACTTTTTCTAACCTCATTGTGTCTAATATTTACGAATTTTTTTACGAATTTCGTTACGTAACGAAAAAGTACAACATAAAGCCGAGTGTATACTGTTATAACCTGACTAAGCTTACTACTTAATTTATTTAAAAAAATATAGAGCGTCAATAACAAAAGGAATGGATATATCTGCTTTACAGAAGTGCCACCAGCAAAAAATAATCAAATAATTTAGATTACGTTTTTATGTGATTTAACAGCTTTTTACCCCTGATATTACTTACATGCTTCAAAAAGGAGAAAGAACTTCCTCTTTTTTGAAGTCGGTTAAAAAGCCTCGCGACTTTGTTTCAATTCGCTTGAGAATAGAATTATACCGATTATTACAAATACTTAACTCTTGCTAATGACACTTCTGGCAATGGCAACTATACTTGTTGGTTATTACTTACAACTGCTTATATACAACTGCATTACTTCTTTTGTTTTTTAGGAATGCCGCCAAAAACCAATGCCGAAAGGCAAAAAGCTTACAGAGAACGAACCAAGTAAATATGAGGAAATCCGTGTCAAACATTTGGAAAAAGTTAAAGAAAATATTAAAAAGAAAAAAGAAATTCTTACAGAAGAAGAAAAACAAGAGCTACGAGCAAAGTGGAGACAAGCCAATGCTAAAAGTAATGCTTATTAGACTAACCACATTTCTCACGGTTAACAATTCTATTAGGACTGAACAGAATGGTTTCCAGAAAGGGAAGTCAACCGCTTTGGCATGTTTCTCACTCATCAAAGATATTTCGACACTAATGGACAAAAGAAATCCTGTTTCCGTGGTACTGTTTGATATGAGTAAGGCCTTTGACTTTGTCTGCCATAAAACACTAATGACAAAACTCGACCGATATGGGATCCGTGGTCTAGCGTTTGATTGGATTAGGATTACCTTGATGATAGAATGCAGTTTGTGGAAATCTCAAGACTTGGTAGTAATCTTCATGATACAGCACATAAATCAGATAATAAAGTAAATAGTTTCGGAGTACCTCAAGGCAGTATCTTGGGACCGGTCCTTTTCATAATATATGTTAATGATCTTCCAGAATGTACTAAATACCCATGCATCTTATTTGCTGATGACGTATCGCTTATCATACCTAAACAGCCTAATGTCCACTACGAAAGTGAGATAAATAATGAAATTGACAAAGTTGTGAATTGGCTCGAACGTAATCACTTGTGTGTAAACCTATCTAAAACTAAATACATTCAGTTCTATAATAGAAATGGCAAATCTTTCAAATTTTCAATCAACTATCAAAACTTTCCTATTCTTGAAGCTCCAACTGCTAAGTTTCTCGGTATCGTAATAGACTCAAACTTGACATGGAAACATCATGTCGACACTGTATGCCAAAGATTAAATAAGTTCAGTTATGCCCTATTCCGCCTTGCGAAAGTAGCAGACCAGAAAACAGCACTGACTGCATATCATGGCTACGTGTGCTCTGTGCTGAGATATGGTCTTATAGTGTGGGGGAATTCAAGTGACTTAATTCGAGCTTTTATTGTTCAAAAGAGGTGTGTCAGGGCTATTTGTGGTGCTGGGCCATTGGATTCGTGCCGGCCATTGTTTAAACAGTTAAATATTCTGACTTTGGCATCAATGTACATTTTTGAGATTCTAATGTTTGTTAAAAACATCCAGGATTGTTTGAAGTCAGGTGTGATTCATTCTTGACTCGGTATCCTTGACGATTTGTTAGACCCCAATCAACCACCAAGTGTTTCTCAAAAAATTGCTATATTATGTGCATAAAGCTGTATAATCTACTGCCATGCCCGCTTAAAAATTTGCCAATAAGACTTCAGAAACAAATTGTTCAATATTTTAGTAGAAAATTGTTTTTATACCACTGAAGAATTTATAAAATACTGTTCCAAAGGGCACTTTAAATGTGTGGCCTGGTAGTGTAACCTAATAATTATTGTTATATTGCATTATCTTATTCTATTGTTTCTCGAAAATCTCTGACATTCTTGTATTTTTTTATTGACCCAACGATAATTTTCGATGTATTTGACATTATATTGTATGTGTTATATTGTTTTGACTTGTAAGCTACATTGTGATATTGAGTTACTGTATTTTTTATTGACATTTATTTGACTTATTCATATTAATTTGTGTTAGACACGATGACATTAGATTAAATAATTCAATTTTTGCCCACCGATAGATCAGTAAAATCGTAATATGTACTATAAATATCTTTGTATGAATACCGTGTTTTAAGCAAATAAATATTTCATTCATTCATTCATTCATTCAAAAGAGCTGAAATAAAAAAAATGGGCTACTCTACGACAAAATAAAACAACACATTAGAAGTAAGAAAAAATGCTAAAAATAATACAACAATCCTAAAGGAGAGACTACAAAAGCTTACTGAAGAAAATACTCAATTAAAACGACGAAATAAGAATTTAAGACAGGCCTGTAATCGAATGAAAAAACGAGTGGAATTTCTGAAAAAACGACTACCCCAACAAACTAGGCCTGATAATGATGCTATTACCATTGAAACTCGTCAGTGTGACGACACACCATTAACAAAATCGTTTCAAAATAGTTTTTTAGAAGAAACTTTACCAAATGTGTCCATGACGGAAAAAGAAAAGGTAAAAAAGAAGTTAATTTTGCTAAACACAATTACAGATTGTTTAGAAACAGAGTTTAATAAAGCGGATACCCAAGACAAGAAGGTACTAAAAAAAGTTGCTACCAACGATATTGCAAATAAATACAAATTAAAAACAGCTATTTCTAATGTTCTTGGTCTGAAAGGAAGAATAAGGAAGACGAAATCAATAAACGAAATGAAAAAGAAATACAAGAAAGATATACAAGATTTCTTTGAAAGAGAAGATGTAAGTAGACTTAGTGCGGGAAAAAACGAGTGCATAACGAGAAACAAAGAAAAAGTGCAAAAGATATATTTAATGGAACCAATATACAAGCTCTAAAGAAAATAGAGGTTAGAGGGTGGTAAAGCGTCTTTGCAAACTTTTTATCGTTTTCGACCGTTCTCCGTTGTGAAACCAAGACTTCAAGATAGGAATACTTGTGCTTGCATAAAGCATAGTAATTTATCTTTCAAGGCAATATCGTTGAAGAAGCTAGGTTTGCTTCAGACATCTAACATTGACGAACTTATGAAAAATGTCACTTGCAGCAAATGTTTTCTGAATGCAAAAATAAGAAACTAGCTGTTAATTTGACAATAAATGAAGACAGCCCTGTGAAGTGGCTTCAATGGAAAATGGGCACACACACTTATATTAAAATTGACAAAAAGAAATGCGTAGAAAAACAGACGAAAAAGTATTCAAAACAGGTAGTGAAAGGGACAGTGAATACATTAATAAAAGAATTTCAAAATGATGTTCAAAAATTTTAAACTCACTACTACAATGTTCAACATCAGTACTTGGCGTGGAAAAAGTGTATTGAAAACCTTGATGAAGACGAAGCTGCATTGATTTGCGATTTTTCAGAAAACTTTTCGTGCAAGCAGTCTGAAGAAATTCAGGCGGTACACTTCGGAGGGTCTAGAAATCAAGTCACATTGCACAAATCCGGGTGTCGCAAAGGGGGTGCACTTATAAACCTAACCTAACCTAACAGGGTGGGATACCTCCTCGTGGTGTTACCTGGGCAACGTCCGCGCGCACGGAGCGTGCGGGCGGCTGAATTCCCACCATCGCGGCGACGCCCGCCTATAGGCGCCTAAGGCGTCTGGCGGGCCCGCCGGGCAACCCGTTATCCTCCATCCTCCAGGGGGACCGGGGACTGTCGGGGCATTTGCCCGGGTCAAGTGGAGCGACCACAATAAAAAGCAATGGGGGTCCCTCCCGAAGGGACAGCGGCAGGGCCTGCTGCTAGGTCCTGCGTGGCGTGAGGCCACAGTAGTGGCCTCGATAGGGTTTTCCTGGGTTTCCCTTACCAAATCCAGGCCACGTGTTATTGCCGTGTGTGGGGACCCGTAATCCCGGGAGAAGGGGATCCTGGCTGTTGAGCCTGTGGCAGACCACCCAGGCAACACACAGCTTTGGCCCCAGATTCCGGGCACTCGGGCGGCCCTGGTCAAGCCAAACCAGGGTCAATCGGCTGGAGGTGGCCGGCTTAACCGCCGCCTCGGCGAGGAGGGGGTGCAGGGGGCAGTGCCGACGGCGGGCTCGGCGTGTGTGGGTTGGTCGACTCTACACTAGCCTTGCCCTAACCGGTCGCGTAAAGGATCCTGCACTCGGGCCCCGTTAAAAGGGCCTCCCTCCTATGTCCGGCACGTAACTCTGGGCTACGGCTCCCCAAATGTGTGGGCTCCAGGTGGGTGGAGGCGTGCTGGATGAAGAAACTCTATCTTTATAAGACCATGGACTTTTCAAACCATAAAACTCGACCAAACCCCGGGCGCGAGGCGCCCAAAACCCCAAATAGATCTGATGACGAGGGCGAAATGTTCTCTCCCGTTTATGGGACACCTACCCCCTCTATCACTGAAGAATCGGCTACAGATTCTTCGTCCCCCATGCCCAATCCGATCACTACCAAAATCGACGAACTTTGCGGGATAATTGACTCGCACATAAAGTCAAGCGGAAACCTCCGTAAGGCCATCCGAGATGCCGTTCTCGCTAGTACAAAGGAAATCCGCGAATTAAACCTCGTCTAACCCTAACGCCATTCCACTTGCTGCTCAGAATGCCAACTTCGATCAATCAGCTACGGTCGCAGCGGTCCGACAAACTATTCGTGAGGAGATCGCCAAAATAAAGCTCCCTACCGTTACCAACGTTACCACTCAGAGGACCTTCTCAGACATTGTCCGCTCTCAGAAAACCGTTGCATCAAAAGACTCCACTCCTGCCGTTCCTAAGACACGCCCCGCCATCATAGTGGAGTCCAAGAAGAAGGTATTGAACCCGGCAGAAACACTTAAAAATTTCAAGTCATCTGTATCCTTCCGTGACACAAATTACGCTCCCGCAAATGTTAAATTCGTGTCGAATAATAAAATACGCGTAGAATTCGACAGCGCGGAGCATCGGGAGGCGACTCTTAAGAAAATCAACCGCTCAGAGAGTTCTGTGCAAGGTGAGGCCTCAAAACTACTCAGCCCAATGGTCATTCTAGAAGGAGTTTCCGCGGAGATACCGGCTGAAGACCTCGTTGGCATACTCCGCAATCAGAACGTAGGCATAAAAAATGCTATGTCAAACGATGACGATCTTTTATTCCGATCCAAGAGGGCCAACCGCAACAGGAATTTATACAACGCGGTTCTCATGGCTGTGCCCGCCGTCTGGAAGGCCATAACTACTGAGAACCAACTCAACGTCGATCACCAGAGGATACACGTGGAGGACTACGTGCCCCTCCTTCAATGTTTCAAATGCCTTCAGTTCGGGCACACGAAGGCACGGTGTAGCCGCGAAAGCCTTGTTTGTTCTCATTGTGCCCTACCCGGACACGAGTACCGAAACTGCCCAAACCGTAAAGATCCAAACAAGGCTCAATGCCACAACTGCGTCGAGTTCAATAAGAACACCAATGCGCGGACCAAGACCAACCACAGTGCCACTTCTACTACATGCCCTAGAATTTCCCATATGACCGAAAAAGTGCGCTACCGAACAAACTATGGACCGTAGGCCCTCTATTGAAAATAGTCACACTCGCAAACATATTTACAATTGCACACAGGTTAATCTTGGACGCAGCAGAAACGCTCTGCATGAGCTGAAACTCCACCTCGTCAAAACCGACTGTGATATCGTGTTTATCAGTGAACCATACACAGCAAACGCCGATACCATCAAATCTGTTCCCGGATATACAATCCACCAATTTTGTTCTGAGCCCCCAGTCAAGTCGGCTATCCTTATTAAAGATAATTTATTTAGCTCACTCGGCATGGCGGAAGACTCAAACTCAAACCTCACCATAGTTCAAATTAGGGACCGCAGTGGACACAAGACCTACTTAATTGCCGTTTATGTTGAGCCCCGCACAGATGACCGCAACACCTTAGGAAAACTCGAGCTGTTCTTGCAAAAGACAGCCGGGTCTTCCCATGTCATAGGAGGGGACTTCAACGGGTGGCACGGCCTCTGGGGATCACGATCCGCCAACCCCAGAGGTGATGCAATTATCGATCTCATGACTGCTAATAACCTGACTGTCTGTAACATCGGAGACACCCCGACATTTCAGACGGTCACGCATGGCGAGCCTCGCGACTCAATTGTCGACCTTACCCTAATAAGCAACCCCTCGCGCACACAGGTCACCAACTGGCATGTCGATATGGATGTTTGCATCTCCCCTGAACCATAATGTCATCAGATTCTCGCAAAACCACTAAATTCCTTTATAACACCAACTCTGTAAAATGGGACGAAATCAGACCCCAATTTATTTCTCAGATGCGCCAGCACCTGCCACCCTCTCCCAATTTCGATACGCTAAACTCTGAACAGCTTGACGCATACACCGAAGCTTTCACTCTAGCAATACAACAAACATGCGATAAACTACTCTGCAAATCATCTGGCCCACCACCTCGTGCTCCATGGTGGAATGACAACCTGGAAAAATTTAAAAGAGACGTCATTCGTAATCATCACAAACTTGGCAATGCAGCCCGGCGTCACCGGCCCATTGAGGAACTCGTTGCAGAGCGGGACCGCCTCAGACGCTTGTACTCGGATGCCTTCCGTGCGGCTTCAACAGAGCATTTTCGCGAATTCTGTGGCCGCCAGAAGAAAGAGGATGTCTGGTCGGTCACAAATCGAATAATCCAAACGAAACCTCTTACCCATGCTCCCGCCACCTTAAAAATGGACGACGGGACCTACACAAAGGACTCATCGGATACCGCATGGGCGCTACTAAACAGGCTTTACTCGGATGATACACCAGACAGTACCGAAAAACAGAAAAGGCTTCGGGCGGAGATGCCCAAGTCCATCCATACACCGGCCGATCCACCTTTTACTCTGGAAGAGATCATTTCAGCGTTAAAGGGTATGAACCATAAAAGGGCACCCGGACTTGACCATTTAACAGCGGATATCTGTCTCCGGGTCGCCCAATGGTTTCCTGCAGAAACACTAGGCCTAGTCAACTGCTGTCTCCGCTTGGCACACTTCCCTAAGATCTGGAAGATGGCCACAGCTAAGATAATACCCAAGCCAGGAAAGGATAACTACACTAGCCTCTCCTCCTTCAGACCCATCGGACTGATTAATGTATACGGTAAATTACTAGAACGTCTCATAACCGACCGCCTTAATCATCATATGGACGTCAACAACACCAGCTCAAAGAAACAATTTGGCTTTAAGACGCAAACCTCAACCGCACACGCCATCCATAGTGCACTAGATATTATAAACTCCGCCAAAGCTCACAAAGAAATGGTGGTAGCTGTCTCGCTAGACATTAAAGCGGCATTCGATCGTTTATGGTGGCCTGCCATCTTTCAGCGGCTGCGAGACGGCAACTGCCCAGAGAATCTGTACCGTATACTTCTAAGCTACGTTGATGACAGAGTGGTTCAAATCAATTTCGCAGACTCCAAGGTCCATAAGTTTATGACTCGCGGATGTGTCCAGGGCTCCGTCATAGGCCCAACTCTCTGGAATCTCATTTTAGATGAAGTTCTGAACATGCCAATGATGGAAGGATGCAGCCTGCAGGCATACGCTGACGATCTTCTCCTTATTGCCCACCACAAGGACACTCATCAGTTAGAACTCTCTGTCAATCACGCTCTGGACTAAATATCTGCTTGGGGAGATGGGGTTAAGCTGGAGTTTGGCCCAGAAAAGACCAAACTCATCCTATTTACACAAAGAGCCCTTATCTGTAAATTTACTATCAAAAACCAACCACTTGAACCTGTCACGCAAATCAAATACTTGGGAATAGTCATCGATAATAAGCTTAGATTTGGCAAGCACGTCGAACATGTGACCGAAAAAGTCAAAAAACTATACAACAAACTTACCGAGTTCATCCGGCCCACGTGGGGCATTCACCCGGAGAATGTCAAGATTATCTACAATCAAGTGATAGAGCCCATAGTTTGCTACGGCGCGGGCATTTGGTCACCCGCTATCAAATATAAATATGTTGCCAAACGACTCCTGTCACTGCAGCGACTCTTCGCCATTAAGATTATTCAGGGCTTCCGTACTGTTATTACGGCAGCTTCCATCACCTTGGCGCAGTTAACACCCTTACCGGCAAAGGTCGCTGCAGTGGCCGACATAGAGTCATCTAAGCTCCAGGGCAAATCATCACATCTTCCTGGAGACGTGCAGATAGAGTCCCTTTGCCCACCATCCCACATGCTGCACCCCTCCCACCGACAAGGAATCGAATACCGCGAAATCTCCTCAAACACTGATCTTTTAGAAATACGACGCAACGGTCCTTGGGAATCTACACCGATGGCAGCCGGCACGACGATAGGGTCGGAGCTGCCATCTTCATCTTGGACCCTACAGGAAGACGGGAAGTAGTAAACAGATATAAACTTAATGACCACTGCTCGGTTTTTCAAGCCGAGATGCTTGCGATCGAAAAATCCTGTGAGTACATCCTCTCCAGCGGACAGACAGAGTTTGTCATCCTCTCTGATAGCAAATCTGCTCTTACAAAACTAGAGAACCCAAACTCTTTTAATGCTTTTGCGGCACGCATTCATCATCACCTCTACAACGCCCGTATATCTGGGATTGCCGTCAGGTTTGCGTGGATCAGGGCCCACGTCGGATTCGACGGCAACGAGGCAGCGGATGCAGAGGCTAAAAGAGCAGCTAACCTCCATCGCAGCCCTGATTACAATCTTATCCCCATAAGTCACGTGAAATACGTAAACAAGCAGAAATGCCTTAACTCTGAAGCACTCTAACCTGACCAAAATAATTGCAGCTACACCAAAACTCTACTACCATCTTATGCCGATCTTCAACAATACTTATCCCTTGTCTCCCCTAAATTCGCTATCACTCAAATGCTGACCAACCACGGCTGGCATAAAGAGTATTTGCACCGCTTTAAAATCCTTGCAGAGGACACCTGTCCCTGTGACTCCTTAACACCCCAGTCCATAAAACATTTGATTCAACACTGCCCGCGCTTCGCCGCCAAGCGGACGGACCACACTATCGCTTCGAACAACCACCGAATTGACGCCTATAAACTCACCGATGTCATCAAAAAAGAGGACACAATAAACACTTTCCATAATCTACTCACTTATATCGTAGCCGAAATCAAAAATTTCCATCAGTAATTAACCAAACACAGACAATGCATTCCTAAATTTAAAAAAAACACTGCTTCAAACTAAACATAACGCTGACAACGACGTAACCCGAGAGCATCGTTGTTCAGACAAGTTCCAAAGTATGCTTTATCAAAAAAAATAAAAAAAAACTAACCTAAACCTAACCTAACCTAATGTTTCGAATAAATATTAGTATACGATTTAATAACATGATTTTATTTAATAAAATATTTTTTCTTATAACAACTCGCTTAATATATTGAACGTTTCATATTATCTTACGTTCTATAATATCATTTAAGATAACAATCATTAACTCTTACACTTACTTATAATAACAATTAAAAGTAATAAAGCCTATTAAGTATAAATTTACATTACCTAAAAACGCAAACATGCATTATTGTGTACACTGTAAGTAGGTAATTTCTTTTCAGTTTACAATGACAAAATTTATAATTAGAATCTAGCGCTCGCCGGCCGCTGCCGCGACACGCTCGCTCCGCTCGCTCGGCTTCGCTCTTTATTTGGTCACTGTTCTAACCTAACCTAACCTAGATGTTCTAACCTAACCTAACCCTGCGCCCCCTTTCCTACACTCTAACCCTTGTGTCCTTTACAGAAAAAATGTGAAACCCCAATCGATATGCTCCATATCCCCAAATAATGAACATGGTCCTGGAGCAATCTGGGCCCATTTGGATCCAATAATGAAACTGTGCCAACACTTTACCATTAAAAAGATTCATATATTTTCTGATGGCCCTGCAACTCAGTACCGGCAAAAACATATTTTTTTCTTGTTCCAACATAATATAAAAGAATACGGATTTGAATATGCAACTTAGAATTTTTTTGAAGCCTCTCACGGCAAAGGGCCAGCTGACGGGGTTGGTGGGGCATTAAAGCGCCAACTTGACAATCATATTTCACATGGCAATGACATAACCAACGCAAAAGAAGCATATGACAATTTAATGGTTAACAGTAAAGTAAAAATGTTTTATGTAAATGAAAACGACATTCAGAAGATGACCAAAAATATCCCTGAAAATATTATTCCTATAAAAGGAACAATGAAGCTGCATCAGATTGTAATGGATGGCAACACGACCAATAAATATAAATTGCTAAGCTGCTTTGATTGCCAGAAAAACATCTGCTGTGATTGTTACTACACTAAAGAACATGAACTTTTATCCAACACCCTATCAGAACCAAAAGCATCATGCAGTAACAAACCACAAGCCTTGAAAAAACAAAAACCAGCAGCGAAAAGATTCAAAAGAATAAATAGTTCTACTACGACGGAGAGTGATGTCAGTATAAGTTGTCATAGTGATTCAGATCTGATAGATGCGGATTTTTGGAGTGAGGATAATGATTTACCCAGTATAGATGACAGAGTGAGTGATCAAGACTTAGAGGTGAATGTCCATTTGAGAGCAAATATAAAAGAGATTGTTTGATGATTTTTGACGTATTTTAGGGTCAAACACAAATAACATAACTAAGAAATACCTTTCAAAATCAATTATTAAAAAAAACTATTATTTTTAAATACACTTTAATGTCATGTTTTTAATTTTCAGGACACATCAAAGGAGGAAAATGTTAAACGACAACCCCTAGAACAAGTAACATTGTTATCTTCGTCAAGATTTATGTCTGCAAACCATGCTTTCTATGATACTGAAGTAAAATGCCTCAAGGCAGACGAAACACAACAAGGTAAAGAAAACTTTAAGAATAAAGCAAAAGGAACAGGGAAGAAAACAGCAAAGCAACAAAATGATATGGAAGAAGACAAATATCCAATTGATATAATGAATGTATTAAAACAAACAGGTGAAACAGACAAACCAAGTAAAGAAATAAAAAGTCATGAGGAAGAAGGATCAACAACTGATATCAATACAAAGCCAATAATTCTCGAGGATATAATAAGTGACGAAGCTTAAACTACGGATGAAAAATATAATATGAGTGATGCAATGTATAGCAATTACAAATATGTAGTAAGTGCAGTAATTTGGAAAAATGTAATTTTTCCAATTCCTGTGATAATTTTAAAAAATTGACACAGTGCAATTGTGATCAGTATGGTCAATCCTTACAAATATGTCGTAAGTGCAATCTTGTAAAATGCTACTGTTTTGAATATGGAAATTCTAATGGAGATGATGTAGCGCGCGCGCGAGAGGTCAATTTTGCGGGTATCCATATAGGTCGCGACTTACGTCCTATTTTTCATATAAACATTATGGGTCACAAAGGCACCGCGCTGATAGATACGGCCGCTAAGCATTGCATTGCGGGTCACACGCTGTATGCTCTTCTTCTACGTCTGGGTCATACTCTCCATCCTTCTTCGCGCGAAGTAAAACTCGCTGACGGCGTAGTCCGAAATATGGAGGTTTACACCACCACCTTGCCGGTGCAATTAGAACAGACGCTTATTACGATTCCATTTTTAATTTTTCCCGATGCTACAAATAACGAAACGTTATTGGGAATTGATTTTATTACAGCTGCTAGGGTTGTCATCGATTTTCACAAAGACATTTGGTACTTTAGTGATAACGATAAAATCAAATATAATTTGTCATTTGAACCTACCTCGCGTACCGTGTCCTGTGTATCTACAGAGGTTCTTTGGGATGATGAAGGCTGTCATCTCAATCCAGCCGAGCGCCAGGCGCTTGCTGATGTCCTCACCAGACACGCGCATATTTTTAGAGCAGGGGGAGGCCCAACACCATATGCAGAGCACCGCATCGAGACTGGTGGGCATCCACCAATAGCTGTGCCTCCTTACCGCTTGAATCCCGCAAAGAAGGAGCAGATGAACGAGTAGAGACCCAACAAGATAAGGCAAAGCAGTACGCTGACGCCTCGCGTCGACCTTCAGATACCTTCCAGGTTGGTGATTTGGTCCTTTTAAAATCTCACCTCCTGAGTAAAGGCTCCAAAGACCTGACTGCGAAGTTTTTCCCACGCCGTGATGGACCGTACCGGATAGCAGAAAAGGTAAGCCCTACTACTTACAACATCTCCAGTACAGAACAGCCTGACATTGTTATAGGGAGATCTTACCCGCTACAAAGGTAGCGAAGCCTCCCCTCCTAAACCTGTAATTCCTAAGAGGAAACGCGGAAGACCACCTAAGGTTAAGACGTAGGGAGGGTGATGATGATGCTAGACCAGGAACGAGGGCGTTTTCCTAGTCTAGAGGGGGAGCATATAGCAAACCGGTTCTGATTGTACTATCCCCGCGATCACGCGTTCACAAACCCGTTCCTATTGGCCGTGGCTGGATCACGCCACTATGGGGCGACGCGCGATGTTTCCCCCGCACTTCTGTTTTCGGCCCCCGCGTAGGCTCGACAGCGCCACGATTCGCAACGGCCACCGCCGTCAGTCCGCGTCCGCGCTTCATACTATTCACGCGCACGCGCTGTACTCATTTTCCTCGCCCGCCTGCGGCGTGTGCTATTTACTTTATTGTACTAAGTACTTGTGTATGTGTACCGGCCTTGTATGTCTTTCTTTATTGTGTATCGACTTTGTAACTCTCATTGTGTATCGGCCCATGTGTTGTGCATCGTCGTACCAAATAAACGTTTTTCACGGACGTAACGGTGTCTTCTTCACAAATCCCTGAGAGCGTGGTTGGCTGATGCCTTCTCGACCCCCGAGACCACGTAAACCTCATAAATGTAATTTAATGAACCGGATTTTAATGTCAATGATTTGGACAATGTAGATGTTATAATACAAAATAATAATGCAACAAAAAATAACACTGAACATGAAAATGTGAATAGTGAAAATGTACCAATTAAAGGCACTCACAAAGTCAAAGGCGAAACATGCGAACTGACTATTCTTAACGACGAAATACTGGAAAATATACACACAAAAAAGAAAGTGGTTTATAAAGGACTTAAACCTCTATCGCTAAATAATTATCTTCACGCGCCAAAGCGATGTGATCCAAAGATTAAAAAACGGATTGTCAAACCAAATGTGTTTCGGAAAGAATTCAATTATTATAAAGATAAGGAAGAAATTTATAAAGCGCTAATGGATAGTGATTCTAATTAAAAAAAAATTATGTTTAAAACAACGTCAGGTTTTCATTTTTAAAAGATTGGCACAAAAATAATTTGATTAAAATAGTATGAAAGATTACTCCCTTATTTTATTTCTAACCCCTTAAGTATTTGGGTACATACTTTTACTTACTTACTTAGTTTTTAGTTACATTTAAGGACTATTTCGGTTACTACTACTACGGGTTACTATTTAGTTACATTTAAGGACTATTTCGTAACAATATTTCGTTACTACCATTTCGTTACGTACATTTATTTTGAGAAATACTCATTTCATTTACTCGATTATAAAAAAAAGAAAGAATGAAGAGGAAAAGGAGAAGTTATTAAGAAACAGTTTTTTTTAACGTTTTACTGTAGGAAGATCCTACATTTTGTTTAAATATAAATCTAAATAAAAATAAATCTTTTAAAATACTTACATAAGTGTTATTAATAGCCTTTCTTGGGGACACACATTCTCGCATATTAGTATTCTGTTTCTGCAACTGAGGTGTCATTATTTCAACAAGTTCAAGATATGTAGTTTTGCTCATACGATAACAATCCAAAAATTTTCTATCACTTTTTTGTAATTCTTTGGCAGCCACAAACATAGGGCAAGAGACCCGGTTGTGGCCACCCACCCCTTTGTGGCCATTTAGAACTTCAAATCGTTATAACTAAGTCAAAGACAAATATATTACTCTATGGTTTACGGGAATAAAAATATCTTATATTGGCAACACTGATAGCGTTGACAGCTTTGATGTGTCAAACTTCACTTTAATCCAAAAAGTCATTATTTTTTGACGAGCGTCAATTGTTTTAAGTCTTAGCTAAAAGGTTTAGGCGAGCGGGTGAGTAATCAATCATTATTATTTAAATCTGTTTACTGTCTGTTAATAAAATTACATTAGCGTTGAACGCAATAAAGAATGGGATGCCCGTTGCCACTGCTAGTAGAGATTTTAACGTACCTCGAACGACTTTGCGTCACAAAATTTCTGGAAAAGCACCTGAAACTTCTGGACATGTAGGGCCCCAGTCAATTCTTGGAAGACAAATAGAAAACGAACTTGTCATATGGATCAAAGATTGCGCTCGTGCTAGATTTCCTATCAACAAGGAAGGTTTACTGGATTCTGTTAAGAAAATTGTTGTGAAGGGTCAAATTACTACACCTTTTATAAATGATAGACCTTCATGATCCTGGTTCGATGGATTTATGGCAAGACATCCTGATTTGAGCCAAAAACATGCCGAGTATATTAATAAAGCTCGTGCCTTAATAACTGAAGAGAAAGTTCGGAACTGGTTCCAAGAAATTTCTACATTACTCGGTGATGAAAATTTAAAGATTCTAGAAAACCCTGCGAGAGTGTGGAACTGTGATGAAACAGCTTTTTTTCTAGCTCCAAAAGGATCTCTTGTGTTAGCTGAAAAGGGACAACATGTTTACGATACATCAAAAAACAGCAATAAAGAAAACATAACTACCCTATTTACTGTCAATGCAGCTGGTGAATATGCACCTCCTTTAACTATTTACGAATACAAAAGAAGGAGTTCTGAAGTTCTTGACAATGCACCAAATGGATGGGGAGTTGGTAAAACCGATAAAGGATGGATGACGGGCGAATCTTTCTATGAATATGTGGCAAACGTCTTCATTTCTTACCTGAAAGAAAAATAAATTGAATTACCAATAATTTTGTTTCTTGACGGCCACAAGTCTCATCTGACTATGCATGTTAGCGAATTGTGTAGGGAAAATGGCATTATAGTTATTGCTCTTGTCCCAAATACAACTCATATGTTGCAACCTTTGGACGTTGCTGTATTTTACCCATTGAAACAGAATTGGCGTCAGATGGTCAAAAAGTGGCGCATTGAAAACGATGGAAAAGAAATCACAAAATTTACTTTGCCATCTGCTCTGCAAAGTTTACTCCTTGATAACAAAGACAAGTTTGCAAAAAATGTGCAAGCAGGATTTCAGACATGTGGTTTATTTCCATTTGGTGCTGACTTTGTTAATTACAAGAGAATTATAAAAGATAGAGATCCAAAAACTATTGAAAACCGACACGAAGTTGCTATTTCTACATTTAATACTACATTATACTACATTTAATTCTGGTAAAGACTGGGAAGGCAACAAGGAGGCATCAATGTTATATGATATATGGCTAGCTTTCAAAAATGATACTACTGCTACAATGTCACAGCCCACCTTGGCATCTCCTCCTTCACCATCGCTTATCAGGGATGATAATATATCCAGGAACCAAGAGAATATTGATGACTTAACTGACATTGAAAACGAAGCTAGCTCCTCCAGTACTTCTCTTGCAGATAAAGAGCCATCAGAAGGGCCAGGTCCATCTTCCGTCTATCCCGCTATCGACATTCAAGACTCGGAAAATAAAAACAACTCCCACAAAACTTCGGCTGCCGAAAAAGAACCATCAGAAGAGCCAGGTCTATCTTCGGGCAAGTCTGTTACAGATGTTCAAGACTCTTTACATTCTGATCAAGTGAAAAACACACTCATTAAAACCACATCTTCAAAGGATTCAAAAATCTGTAATCAAAAGGATATCACAGCCGATGAGCTAGGTCCATCTTCTAGCCATGCTGATACAGATGTTCTAGACTCACAAAACAAAGGCAACCCCTACAATACCTCCCTTACAGCTAAACCTCCTGCAATAATTGCCTTTCAAACAGCTAGAGATTTAGTGAAAGATTGTTTTTTGTACCCAGGAAAAGTAATACCAAAAAATACTAGAAAAGCAATGTATGTCCCTTCCGTTATCACGTCGAATAAATGGCGGGATATTATGAAGGCAGCTGAAAAAGAAACAGAAACAGAAAAACAATCTAAGAAAAAAAATAAACCAGGAAATAAAAAGATAAAGAAGAAAGTGTGTAGAATAATAGCATCTTCTGAAGAAAGTAGTGATTATGGTGAAGGTAGCGATTCAAATGCTACGCAAGGACCAGTTTAAATACCTTGGATCTGTACTTCACGCGTCCGGAGACATCGATTGCGACGTCAAAGCACGCATTGCTGCTGCGTGGGCCAAATGGCGAGAGGTGACTGGTGTCATTTGTGACCCCAGAATGCCGGTTAAGCTTAAAGGACAGATCTATAAGTCCATCATTAGGCCTGTTCTTTTATATGGCAGCGAAGCATGGTCACTACTTGAGCGACACAAGCAGGAGCTGCGTGTCACGGAGATGAATATGCTGCGGTGGATGTGCGGAGTCACGCGTAAGGACCGCGTGAGGAACTCGCGCATCCGCGGTAGCCTTCGTGCCCGTGATATTGCAGACAAACTGCAGGAGAGTCGCCTACGCTGGTACGGCTATGTTTTGCAGAAACCGGCAAGCTACGTAGGAAACAAATGTCTGGCCATGCCGCCACCGCCAGGTCCTGGCAAGAAATGCTGGCTTGACGTTGTGAGGGCTGACAAGCGTGCCAATGATCTCACAACTAGACACGCTCAAGACCGCGCGAAGTGGAGGAGCAAATCAAGGAAAGCGGACCCTGGGCTCCAAAGCAATGGCTTTGGACGCAACCGGGATTGACCGTATAGATGATGATGTAGCGATTCAAATGCTGAAAAAGTGATAGAAGAAAACAAAATGCCTTCGTTTCAAAAACAAAACGTTCTGAGACTGATGACACAAGTTCCGAATCAGAGTTGCCTCTAAATCAGTTAGCAAAGTTAGGAAACACTAAAATATGCGATGAAAACTTAAAAGTAGGATCAAACGTCATTATAAAATATGAAGGTGAATATTTTCCTGGAAGAGTCGAGAACAAAGATAAAGGATGTTATGAAATTAGCACAATGGTATTATCTACAAATAATACATTCCGATGGCCAGAAAAAACTGATAAAATATGGTATGGAATTAATGAGATTGTGGAAATTATAAAGTCACCTATTATGTATCTTTGATATATGTCTGTGCACCGCTTGCGGATGGACGTGCCATCTGCAACTATTATTAAATAACTTACACAATTTCAATAATATCTGTGTCAAAATTGTGCGTGAAACTGTGTCAGCGCATGTTAGTCATGCAGTCATCGACACACTTATTCGAGCTAAGTGAATTTTAAATTAAATAATAACAACAATGGATAGTCCCTTCAACCGAAGTAAAATGACAAGCCGAAGCCCATTACCACCACAGAGAAGACCAACAGAAGGAGCACCAACCCCTACGACATCTATAATTGAAGCCGTTTCGACCCCAGAAATACAGCAATGGCTTTCATCAATTGAAACATGTCTGAACGAGATATGCAATACATCCAGCGAGGGAAAACTCAACATGGAGCAGAAGCTAAAAATTAGCAACATTAGCAGAAATGTGTTGGGAGGTGTATCTCAGCTGGCTGTACAATATCAATCTTTAAAACAAAAATATATTTCAGCCCAAACCCTCTTCAAGACCATGACTGACCAGCAGGAGTCCTCCAATCAAATCGGAGATAAGCTCGAAGAGTTAAGGGAATGCGTTCTTTCTGCTCCAAAAGTCCAACCATCGAACAAATCTTTTGCAGACGTGGTAAGAACAAGCAAAGGCTCTATAATACGACCATCAAACACCAGTAGTATTGCTATTTACCCAAAGATAAGTCGAGTGAAGAGACTAAAAAACTTATTCAGACCATCATTAAGCCTAATGAACTCAAGCTGCATATCCGTGGATTACGAAAAACTAAAGCTGGAGGCGTGATAATAAGCACCGAAGGTAAAGATGACCTTGAAAAGCTGAAGCAGTCAGAACAGCTTATAACATCTGGGCTAAAAGCTGAAGAAACTACGAAACGTAAGCCTAAAGTTATACTGTTAGGAGTACCGAATAATACTACAGAGAAGGAGATATTCGAATGCTTATACGAACAAAATATTTCGGGCAAACATCAGCATATTAAACGTGAAAAGTTCATAGACGCAATCAAACTAAGCCACAAATCCGGTAAAAAAGACGCTTCTTACTGCAACTTTATCCTGGAACTACCATCAGACCTTAGAAAACTTCTAATTGAGCAGGAAAGGGTATTCATCAATTGGACTTCATGCCGAGTAACAGACTACACCCTTGTAACCAGATGTTACAAGTGTCAACAATATGGCCACTCAGCAAAATATTGTCAGGAGGCTGACTCTACCTGTGGGCACTGCGGCTGCGTTAGCCATTCAATTAAAGAATGCTCAAAGCAACTTGAACAAGCAAACTGTGCTACGTGCCGGTGATTCAATAAACCTAGCCATCACAAAACAGGAGATGAGCAATCATCATCATCATCATCATCATTTCAGCCATAGGACGTCCACTGCTGAACATAGGCCTCCCCCAGTGACTTCCAGATTGGCCGGTTGAAAGCGGCTCGCATCCAGCGGCTTCCTGCAACCTTTACCAGGTCGTCTGTCCACCTTGTAGGTGGACGTCCTACGCTGCGCTTGCCGGTACGTGGCCTCCATTCCAGAACCTTTCTGCCCCATCGGCCGTCAGTTCTACGTGCTATGTGCCCCGCCCACTGCCACTTCAGCTTGCTTATCCGTTGGGCTATGTCAGCAACTTTTGTTCGTTTACGAATCTCCTCATTCCTGATTCGATCCCGCAAAGAAACGCCGAGCATAGCTCTTTCCATAGCACGCTGTGCAACCTTGAGCTTTCTTATGAGGCCCATAGTGAGAGGCCACGTTTCAGTTCCATATGTCATCACTGGTAACACACACTGGTTGTAGACTTTCGTCTTTAGGCACTGAGGTATTTTGGACGAGAAAACGTTACGTAGTTTTCCGAACGCTGCCCAGCCGAGTTGGATTCGACCATTGACCTCCTTCTCAAAATTTGACCTACCCAACTGGATCACTTGTCCCAGGTAGACATATTTGCTAACAATTTCGAGAGCAGAGCTCCCAACTGATACTGGGTAGGGCGCAACATGGGCATTGGACATGATCTTTGTTTTGTCCATGTTCATCCGAAGGCCTACTTGTTGGGAAACTCGACTAAGGCCATCGAGCATTGTGCCAAGGTCTTCAAGCGATTCTGCCATGACCACGATATCGTCGGCAAACCGAAGGTGAGTGATGTACTCGCCGTTAATGTTGATGCCGAATCCTTTCCATTCCAGGAGCTTGAAGGCGTCTTCCAATGCAGCGGTGAACAGTTTTGGAGATATAACATCTCCCTGCCTTACGCCGCGCTGCAGAGGAATGGCCTTCGTGCTCTGCTCCTGTACTCGGACCGACATGGTGGCGTTTTTGTATAAACACTTCAGCACCTCGATGTACCGATAGTCAATATGGCACCGCTGGAGAGACTGTAGCACTGCCCAGGTCTCGATCGAATCAAAGGCCTTCTCATAGTCCACAAACGCCAAGCATAGTGGCAAGTTATACTCCTCGGAGATGAGCAATGCCCCGCCAGAAAAATCGCAGAGGCTAGATATGTTAGTTCAATTGATTACGAGGGCGCCTAAAGCGCCGTAGACTCTTTTTTAGTTATAATTTATTACATAATTAAAACTAAGGCTAGAACTAATAGATAAGTAGATCTTGATCTACTTATTTATTATATAATAGTGAGTAATTGATTTTGTATATAACACTTACATTATAGTTGAATAAGCACTAACCTACTTTATGATAGAAATACCTAAGATACAAGCAAACTATTTTGCTTAGTTTAGGTGTAAACATTGGAATATTTTGTACTAACCGATATTTCATAACTTAAGTTTTTATGTATCTAGGCCAGCCATACTCTAAGTGTGTTCCGCGGAACCCTAGGGTTCCGCGATACCCCTGTCGGGGTTCCGCAAGAAGTTAGAAAAAAAAATCAAAACACCTCTCTCTGGTCGACCGTTCTGTCGCGGCGTATCACGATTCACGAACAATTTTACTATGCCGCCACCGCCGATACCTACTTGTGACCGCGCAATCCCTTTGATAAAAGCCGCCTTTGAAATTAGACGCTATAATTGTGAACAAGCGACTTTCGGCTCTAACTTCAAAACGTAAAGTCGAGATTGCTTACACCACATTTTTTGAATTTCTATTTTTATATCGGCTTTTTATTTATCAAAGACGCCGACTCGAGTATTTTTGAGAATGTTCGAGATTGAGGCTAGGACTATAAAAGCGATGTTCAAGCCTTGACACTAGTCAGTCGACGATTAGCGTTCGGAGCGATAAGTACCTACCTGCTAGAAAAAAATTGTGTATTGTTCTACTGCTGTTTTCTGATTGTATCAGTTTTGTACATTTCTTCTTTGGACTAAAGTGCTAAACTCTTCTACGCAGTAACGACCGTGCATTATTTTAACCTCACCATCCTGAAAGAATGGAACGTTGGCTTAAAGGCGTTAAACGTGTCGCAACAACATCTTCCAACGAAGCCGAATGTTCAAAAGCAGTCCGCGTGGAGTATACAGCAATTACCGATCCAGACGATGATGCAACGACGTCAAGTTCCACGGTTTCAAAGGCGAAAAAAAGGAAGTATGATGAATCATATATCAGTTTTGGATTTGTTGATTCCAACGGCTCACCTCTCTGCATGTTATGTAGTAAACTGCTTCCTAATAGTTCCATGGCACCTGCCAAGTTGCGCCGACATTTAGAAACTGTACACCCCGAGTCTAAAGACAAGAATAAAGAATTTTTTGTACGTAAAAAAGAACAGTTATTGGAAAGTCAAAAAAAAATGATGCATGTAACCCAAACTATCAATGAAAAGGCCACGGAGGCATCATATTTAGTTAGCTATCGCATTGCACAAGCAGGAGAAGCGCACACTATCGCTGAGAATTTAATAAAACCATGTGTATTAGACATAACAAAATGCATGCTCGATGAAAAATCTGCAAAGCATCTTTCTACTGTGCCGCTATCTAACGATACTGTTTCACGGCGAATTCATGATCTAGCAAGCTACGTCAAACAAGAACTAGTTACACGTCTACAAAAAACACAATTCGTCTTGCAAATGGATGAGTCGACTGATGTCGCTGGTCTGGCTATCTTGCTGGTTATCGTGAGATATCCATGTGAAAGTTCTTTTGAAGAAGACATGCTTATGTGTTCACCTCTACCCACAAACACGGAGAAGGAAATTTTTAATAAAATAAATATATTTTTTGAGGAAAATAATCTCAGTTGGAACGATTGCATTGACATTTGTACAGATGGGGCCAAGGCGATGACGGGTAAAACAGCAGGAGTAGTGTCACGAATAAAAAATAAAGCGCCTAATTGTAGTTCCAGCCATTGTATCCTGCATAGACAAGCACTTGCGATGAAGCAAATGCCGTCCAATCTAAAATTAGTTATGGATGAAGCGGTAAAAATAATTAATTTTATCAAATCACGACCACTACAATCCCGATTGTTCTCATTATTGTGTGAAGATTATGGCAGCACACATAAAACACTGCTGCTCCATACAGAAGTGCGATGGCTGTCTCGGGGTAAAACTTTAACAAGGCTATTTGAACTTAGAGCCGAGTTACAAATGTTTCTTTCAGATACTTCTTTTAATTTGAAAGACCGTTTGTATGATAAAACTTGGTTGTTCCGACTGTCTTTTATGGCGGATATCTTTCAGAAACTGAACGAATTAAATTTATCATTGCAAGGTAAACAGACAACAGTGTTCCAGGCCTGTAACAAAATAACTGCCTTCAAAAGAAAATTAGATTTTTGGATTATTTGCGTTGGAAATAGAGAAATAGAAAGCTTTACGTCACTCAGTGAGTTTCTTGGCGATAACAACTCAGAAATATTTCAAGATGATGTATTTGAAGAATTGGTCCAATATCTCACTTCGATGCGCGCATCTTTTGAGCAGTATTTTCCTGAAGAACAGAATACAAAAATGAAACTGAATTCATGGATTCATAATCCTTTTTTACCCAACTTACAAAAGCCCGAAAGTATGTCAAACGAGATATATGAATCTCTTTTAGAAATGTCATCTGACACAAGTATGGAGTCACTGTTCAAAACGACGATTTTTGGTGCAGAATCCGAAATGAATATCCAATGCTTGCCAAAATGGCTTTGAATATTCTTCTCCCGTTTCCAACAACATATTTGTGCGAAACAGGATTCTCAACCTATGCAGCCACGAAAACAAAATACCGCAATAGACTGGACGCCGAACCTGATATGAGACTTCAACTGTCCTCTATGAAACCTGATATCAACCAATTGATGAAAAATAAAAAACAGTTTCATACATCCCATTAGTTAGATTTTTTTTCTTTTTCAATGTTATATTTATTATTATACTTGTTATGTAAGTAAGTAATAAGTAACTGTTACATGGTACTCTAATTATGCTTATTAATAAAAAATACACTTAAAAACCATTGTTTTATTGTAGGGTTCCATCAAGTATTTTGCTATCCAAAAGGGTTCCGTCACCAAAAAAGATTGAGAACCGCTGATCTAGGCTAAGTTTTATACAGAAATTAATTTTATCTTCTTTATTAAAGTTAATAACAGAGGCTTTTTTAAAGTTACTGAGATGGAAAAGTTTTTGCCCAAAATTTTTTTATAAAATCTTAAAATGTAAGTACTTAAATTAAAGACTGCATACCCACTGTGGAAGAATGATCTGAGCTCCTGCATGGGACCCTCGCAGAAGGAATTAATTAAAAGCAAGCAACGGATTTTAGAACTATAATGCTTCTAAATCAATATGTAAGTACAGAGACACTGAATTGTCAACGGACGAAAACCGAATGCCTCGGTCGCCGCGGTAGTTTCTTCTTCACACTGCGATGCCTGTGTGCGTGTGGGCGTTGCACACATGCTTAGGCGTCAACACTCACCACAGACCACACAACCTAAAGACCACGCATTGCAGGGGATAAGCATTCGCCTAGGTATCACTGCATAACAGCCGGCCCCGCCCCCTTTCGTTCCTCATTCCGTTGCCGAGACTCAAAGAAATAACAGTGACCGTGCTCCCAACAAAAAATATAATCAAGCTGTAATAATGCCGTTTTGTTCAGTGAAATGGTGTGGAAAGGGTAGTACAACGTCTAGTCTCACAAAAGATGGTATTACATTTCACCGGTAAGTCATCATTCCTGTTAAATTAATTGAAATACTTCAATATCAAAATTAAATAAAATGTTTTATTTGGAAAAGCACGCGTTGATGTCTTTTTTCAAATCCCTTTCTCGCAAGTTAAATGCACATAATGTTATCTCACTCTGTCAATTAGCATGGAGTAAAATAGTGTCGAGATTGTAGTAAACAAAAACAAGTGATAAGAGGGTATCTAAATTTCAACTTTATCATATTTATTTTGATAAAGGGATTTAAAAGAGGACTTAGGATGAATTAAATTAGTGTAAAGTACTTAAACAAACGAACTTTAACTAATAACACGAACAACCTTTAAAAATGTATTTAAATAAATAAATAAAACATCGTTTTGCGTACGTTTGCCATTTTTATCGTGTTAAAAAAGTTTTCGTACACTTAACAAAATTATGTTGAGTGAGATAGGTAACCTGTTTCATGGGAAAAGTTAGTCGTTATCATGAGAATCGACGACCCGATTGAAGTAGTGGCGTGGTAATTCACGTTTCACGCATAGAGGTTTGATACACGGTTTGGGCCAATCCAGGAAACGATCTTTTCATAATTGTCTCGAGCCTGGGTGTGTTGAAAGAAGCCCCTAGCAAAAATATACTGATTCAAGTCTGAACTTTAAGGAATAGCAAAAAATACTCAAATGAGTCTCGGGCATGATTGTAATAAAAACTAAAAATAAACAATAAATACCAATATCAGTTATGTGTTCGATTCCATGTATGATTTTTAAAAAGGTATAATAAGAGAATAACACTGCATTTATACATTCATTTGCATTCGTTATTTTTCATGTTTTCAAAATTGGCCATCTAAGTCCTCTTGAAAAATTAATTCTGTATTTATATGTCGGAAATCACGATGCCATCGCCATCTGAAAATAGGGATGCCGAGCTGAAACCGGTAAATTAAGTATAGTAGCTTCTTTATAATTTGACGTAGGTACTTAATAACATGAGTTTACCGGTGATTCACCTTTGCCCTCTCTAGTTTAATAATATTGTCATTTATAAGCAGCCTGTTGTGCGTGTGTTTTTTAAGTGAATTAATTTTAAGCTCGTTATAATTTTCTTACTTTTTTAAGGTTTCCAAAGTGCTCTGAAATTAAACAAATATGGATCAACGCTACCAAACGAGATGACAATTGGATTCCTGGTAAGAACCACGTATTTTGTTCTCGTCATTTCACTGAAGATTGTTTTCGGCCCATAGGCGGAAACAGGCGCTTTCTATTTGAAACTGCAGTGCCTACACTAATGTTGCCATGTCTAGTATGTTATTTACTTATTAAAAAAAATATTTTACTTATAATGTCTTATTACAATAGCATATAAAATAAATATTACGAGGTGACTAAATAGCATTACTATGTGGCCAAACAGTAGGGTGACTAAATGAGTGCCTTATTATCACATTATATTTTTGCAGCAGAGTGCTCAAGATACCGTGGAAGCATCAATTTTGTTAAAACCTGTAATCAAAGATATGAAAATATTTACATCGGCTACCCAACCAACTTCTAGTATTGATACAACAAATATATCGTTGACTGTAAATACATTGATTTATATTATTTCAAACTAGCATATCTTATAACCATCATGTTATACACTAATGTGTTTTTTTTTTCTATTGACAGGAAAATGTTCAAAACAATCTTACCCTGCCGTCAACTTCTGCGAAATCTAAAATTCTAAACCACATACTTACACCGGTCACACAACAAAATACTAGTGTTGATTCATTATTAAGCATTCCATCTACCTACAGTACACCAAGAAAACGACGACTACACAGGGCTGTGATAGATACCTTTCACAAAAAATTAAGAAAAAAAATGTTGCTTTAAAACGTTTAAGAGACTCAAACCGTGTGCTAAAACGAAAAGTGCATTCGTTGAAGCAACTTCTAGATGAATTGGAAGAAAAACAATTGATTTCACAAGAAAACTCATCGATATTAGCTACTATTGGTTTACAAAGTAAAGAGCTCATCAAACGTCAAGTCATAAATGCTACATCAGGAAAAGTTAGTCGCGCAAAATATTATCCTGCCTTACGATCCTTTGCTCTCACGTTAAATTTCTACTCCACGAAAGCGTATCAGTATGTTAGGAATACCTTTAACACTTGTCTTCCATCAATACAAACACTGAGCAAATGATATAAAACTGTTGATGGCCGCCCAGGCTTTACAAAAGAAGCATTTGAGGCCCTTAAATTAAAGTCAGAGTAAGCTAAAAGTAACTTCTACGGTACTCTTGTGTTTGACGAGATGAAAATTAAAAGCAAAGTTGAGTTTGTTTCAAGTACACGAAGAACATTTGGTTAAGTGGATTATGGAACTAATATTGATACTGATTGTAATGATGAGTGTACTGATGTTTTAGTATTCCTTGTTGTTCCGTTTAATGGAATGTTTAAAGTGCCAATTGGATACTTTTTGGTAAACAAATTAACAGCAGACCAAAAAGCAAACTTAGTACGTCAAGCTATCCAAATGTGCAGCGAAGTAAATTTTATAGTAAAAGCTGTCACTTTTGATGGTTGCCAAACAAACAGATCTATGGCAAGAAAACTTGGCTGTAATTTTGATCCCTATAACTTGAAAACCACATTTACAACAAATAACACTGAAATTGCAGTTTTTTTAGATCCTGCGAATATGATAAAACTGGTTAGGAACAGTTTTGAATACTATAACGATTTTTATGATATACATGGTAATGCTATAAAGTGGTCATATTTAGAAAAATTGCATACATTTCAAGAAGCAGAATTATTCCATATGGCAAATAAACTACGCGTGCAACATTTACATTTCAAAACGAATATAATGAAAGTCGAGCTAGCAACACAGCTATTTAGTAGGAGTGTCGCAACAGCATTAGTATTTTGTGATACTGAACTAAATATTCCGGACTTTAAAGATG
Source organism: Anania hortulata (assembly GCA_963576865.1). Lineage (NCBI taxonomy): Eukaryota > Metazoa > Arthropoda > Insecta > Lepidoptera > Crambidae > Anania > Anania hortulata. The sequence goes on along the minus strand of OY756405.1, from coordinate 10,851,876 downwards.
TCACAGCTACTGCTAATATGATATTATTATTTAATGATATTTTTGATATCTTAGACTCTAAAACACATGGATACGGACTTAAAAGGGCCATGAAAAAACAGAACTACCCTGAAATTTTAAAGAAGATGGATAAAGCAAAATCTTTTTTACTTTCAGTAAAAACGCCAATATTTGATAAAGTAGCCGGTGAAGTAAAACATGTGAATTTAGTCGATTCCCCTAGGTACACAGGTTTTATGGGACTATGCGTTTGTATTGAGAGTGCAGTTTCTTTTTAAAATAATAATTGAGAATGATGCTTGCCCATTACACTACTTGCCTTTACATAAAATAAGTCAGGACCATATAGAATTATTTTTCTGCAATATTAGATCAAGTGGCGGTGCCAATGATAACCCCACAGCAAGGTTGTTTGAAGCTTTGTATAAAAAAATATCGATACATACGGAAATCCGACCATCCGCTTTAGGAAATTGCATTCCACTGGAAAACATTTTAATTTTGAATTGTTCGTCTGCCATCGACAGAATTAACATGACAACCGTAAGGTCTGAAACCAATGATACAGATTCTCAATTAGAAACCGATGATAGTTTTGTTCAAGCATTACAACATGTTACTTTTTCACTTTTTTCTGAAAACATTATTGAATACATTGCCGGATCAGTCGCGAATTCATTATTAAAAAAAAAAAAATGTAATAAGTGTATAAATCCATTAATCTCTTTAAAAGAAAAGAAAAAATCACTTATATATGCAAGAGATAAAGGAGGATTACTATACCCGTCTATTTCTGTAATAAAGGTATGCCGGAGATGTGAAGCTATCATTCGGAATTTAAAAGTAATTAAACCAAGATGCCGTGCGATGTATTTTTCTTCAAAAACATTGCACTCTTTAACAAATGAGGAATTATTTCCTGACTTACTGCGGCATCAGTTTGATTACGAAAACGTGAATCATTTAATTGATTTAATAAAATGCGTGATAGATAAATATGTGGATATACGACTGGCTTATTTAACAAAAAAAAACTGAATCAAGATCAGATCAGATCAGAAGAGTTTTTACTAAATTAATACATTTTAAGAGCCAATAACAGTTATTTACATCATTCTCAGTTTTAGTTATTAAGTTTACTGTTACAGTGTTAGTTACTACGTTTGCTGTACAATAAATATGAATATAAATAAAACTTTGTTTTTATAATCTCAGGTATCGACATTAAAAGATGTCTTGCCCATCACTAGTGAGCTATCACTGTCATTGTCAATTTTGACGTGTCCATAAACGAGCCAATAAGAACTAGCCAACCTCTCCCCGCACCCCACCAACTTTTGGCGATTTTGTTTTCGTAATAAAGTAGATTAAAGCGTGGTCTTTAGGTTGTGTGGTCTGTAATACCCACCTACAATATGATAAAGTTTAATATATATTTTTTGTGATTTATAACTATATTGATATTAATCTAAGCATAAACTTAAATTTAAGAAGCAAATACAACTAAAAGTGTATTATAAGTGTACCTAATTAATAAGAACTATAATTGTTTACTTTATTGCAAAGATAGGTTGCCAAAATAGTTATTTAATTTTAAACAGACTGTGCATCATACCTAGTGATAATTATAAGAAAACTTATCAAGACTGGTCATTAGAATAATATAGATATCTACGTCGTATAGGTTAATGTTGATCTCCTTTATTATTATTCATTTATTCATAAGACAACATTGATCCAATAATGGTTAGTAACAAATGGATACTTAATACTATGTTAGTACATTATTTTGACGCAAGTCAGTACGTGAACCATATTGCAGTGGTACAGGTACTGACAGTCAAACCGCTCCGCGAATGCGCTCAAAATACTATTGCGGCTGCCCCTCACCCTGCGCACCAGGGATGCGCACCGTTTGCGCATGGTTGTATAGAAGCAGTCCACGCGCGCCTCGGCGAACATCCCCGATGCGCTACAGGAGCGAGGCAGCCCCAGCAGCACCCTGAACGCATTATTATATTGGATACGTAGTGCATTGTACTGCTTTTAGGTATAACTCACCCACAGATTGCTCGTGTAAAAAGACGTACAAAATGCCCTGAACAGGGTGATCTTGACGCCCCTCGAGCAGCGAGCAAATCTGCGGGCTATCATGTTAGCACGAACAGACAATGCCCTACGCTCCCTCTCAATATCCGCATCGTCTTTTAGGTCCGAGGTTACAATGTGGCCAAGGTATTTAAACTTGTCGACTCTATTTAGAGGACACTCGTTGAGTTTAATATTGGGTATGTTCTCAAGATATCTTCCTCGGGCCTGAAAGACCATGAATTCACTTTTTTTCACGTTGTATAACAAGCCGTGATCATCAGCGTACTTTTTGCAAATGCCAAGCAGCTTCAATAACCCGCACACTGAGGCACATAACCCGCACAGCAGCACCATGTCATCAGCATAGCTAATATTATTAAGGCAAACGCCACCAATATGGCAGCCAACATGCGTGCTGCTGAGCCCCTCAATCAGCGCATTCACATACAGGTTAAAGAGCCTAGGCGAGGTCAGCCCTCCTTGCCTGACCCCGCACTCCAACCTGTACGGATCCGAATATGACCCTGCCCACCGAACGACATTGACCTGCTCCTGGTACCAATATTTAAAAATGCTTATTAATTCCTTAGGCATTTGCGTCTGGAGAAGTTTTTGCCACAGGATGTCATAATTAACCAGGTCAAACGCCTTCGACAGGTCGAGGAAACAGGCAAACACAGGTGTTTTTCTATCGGTGTAGTACCTGACAGTTTGCTTTAAACACAACACAGCTGTTTCTGTCGAAAGACCTGACTTAAAACCGAACTGGTTATCGTGTATTACTAAATATTTATCAAACTGAGTGTTAAGCAAACTGTCAAGCACTTTGGCGACAATAGTGGCTAACGAGATAGGCCTCTAATTATTCTTGTCACCAATATCACCGGTCTTACTTTTCACAATCGGCACCACCACAGTCCTCATCATCTGCGCGGGCAAGTACGAGTGCCCCACACACAAGGAGTAAAACATCGCCAGAACCCGCGGCAGATGAGTGCCTGCATATTTAAGGTGTTCTATACTCAAGTCATCGTGGCCCGGAGACTTACCGCGCGACATAGATTTAATGACATCACTAACTTCTTTGGCCGTAAATCGGGTACAGACCTCCTCGCCGCCACAGCTAGCACTGCACGCAGGCTGTGATGGTCCCAATCGCGATCTCACAGTAAAGTGTTTTCTAAAGGTCTCGGCTATGCCAGTCAGATCACTGATACCGTCGATACTCATAGGTAAGCCCGGCTTGCTATTAAGTTTATTTGTCAATTTCCAGAAACTGCGAAAATCTTGCCTGGAGTGATACGACGCTAAAGTATTCATTTTAATTTGATCACTATTATTTTGACACCATCGCAAACGAGATTTAAAACTCCTGCGACTCGTCTGCATATCACTCCATACACGACCCTGCCGCGGCCTGCCATGCCACACCCACAACTCAAACTTTTTCCGGGCCTCACCATGAGCATCACTCACATACCTGTTCCACCCCATAACCGGTTTCTTACGCCTGAAAATGTTCATATCATAACTCTCAGAAGCTGCTTGGCACAGTACACTAATAATGTCATCATACATTTTGTCAATGATATATCTGTGGTCCAAATTATTACAAACATAGTCACTACATAAAGATAATTCAATAGGAAAATCAATGAATTTTAAATTATCATTACAAAATTTATTATAAATGTCAATTTGTTTAGGTTTTCTTTCCCCCCAACTGATTTTACTACATTGCTGGTTCTTATTGGTTACGCACACTTTAGGTATAATATTATCAAGCTTACATTGAATTACGAGGGGAAAGTGGTCGGACCACAGAGCGTCATACTTAACATAACTGTTTACAATCGTGTCCATAGTAGAATTAGTGACTACACAATGATCGAGCCAGCGTCTCGAACCGTTTGCCTCACTTATAAATGTATAGGTGTCAGAATTTAAACCTAATAATTGAACGTCAGCACATAACCATTCCATTTCCATACAAAAACAATCTAACTCAATATAAAATTGTTCGTTAGGATGCGCGTTGAAGTCACCGAGTACGTACGCACATTCGGTATTATTATTACTAATAATAGCGCTCACCAGACTAAGGCAATCCGTGAATTCCGCCAGGTTCGCATTGCAATCCGTGGGCATGTACACACTGAACACTAGAAATGATCTTAGATCCATGATTACCTTTATAGAACAAACTCGCGGGTTATCACATTGCACAACCGATACGTTGTTAAAAACACTTTTTCTCCAGAGGAGCGCCACTCCGCCGTAAGGCCGCCCTTTGAGCATACCGGCCGCAGTATCTACCGCCGACGTTCCGACGAAACCGAACTCGTTATCGATACCACCCAGGAACTGAATATCGTCTGGCAGCAACCAGGTCTCTTGTAAAGCAATTATGTCTGATGTGCGACATAATTGCTTTATACTATCCACAGAGCGCTTCACACTATTGCAATTAAAAGATACCAAATTAAAAATAGACTTTCTATCCATTTAAATATCTATTTACTGCCGGTCACGGTACTATTGTTTACACCGTTCGCGTTTGTTTTCCGTGCCCTGAAGTTTACAAATCTCTCTTCTTCAATCTTATTGTAATTTAAATTTCAGCTGAGATATTATATTTCATATTAATTTGTCGTCAATATTATGTTAGCAATTTTTCTCTAAATTTTGATGGCCAGTACTGGCACATGACTGGCCAGAAATGGGGTAAATCTGCCCAAAAATGGCACAAATTCCCTTTTTTTTTTCTTTTCTACAGGATTATTTTTCCATTGAATCGTTGAGAAAAAAAAGTATCCTTAGGCTAAATTTATATATATTTAATCACTTTTTACAAGAAATATGTCCGTGATAACAAAAACAGTAAAATGATATAGCCTCAAAGTCTACAAAATTCTTAAAATGGCCCAAACAGGGTCACCTGCCCTACGACAGATGATATTCTTCTCGATGTACGGATGTATCCACATAGTTCTCCTTTTGCGCCTTCTTCTTTGTCGAAGATACAAATACATAACCACAATTTCTTTGTCACTCGAAGAACTCATTTTGCAGACGTCTGTTCTCAAAGAAAACCGAAATGATTGTGGTTGCAGCGTGTTTAGAAAATGGTTGAAACTGGTTTCAAATCAATAATTTCAAAAGGGTTTCGTTGCAGTTGCGTTTCACCGTGTGTTCTGGACCTTACCGACCCGAAGAGCGCCACAATGTGATTCGCTTCGAAGGTCATCGACCCGGTCATTTTGTTTTAAAAATCTATGAATTGCCTGATAATTTCAATAGGGTATTTGACAATGTGAAAAATATGCTACAAATTTGGGTCATCTTATTAGAAAATAGCCTCAAAAAGCATATTTCTTCTAATTTAAAACATGTTTACTTTTTGTAAATAATCGAAAAGTTATTTCTTTTTTTTTTAATTATGCAATGAGAACGCTCTGTGATTGGTTGCGACTTAGATGACGTCACGACCAAGTAAACTGTCTGATTGTAGTTCGTGTTTGTATGCTAAAGTGTGGTTTTGTGTTAATAATTTCTATCGTGGTGATATTTTGAATAGTTTTACAGTATAATTGCTTTTGTCTAGTATCTCTTAGTCTTTAGCTGATTTCAAAAAAACTTAAATTTACTAGTAACTTTGGACGTATTTATTTATAATTACTTTTAGATCTAGGTACTTTTAGTCCTAGTCTAACTATACGATCGTTTTTGTAAAATCATAAATGAGAAAAATAAAAATAATCAAAAATAAAAACCTAAGTAGGCACAGCTAATACTATTAACATTGTAGATGTAAAACATCTGAAACATAAATTAGTTAAATAACAAACATTTGATACTAAAGTATAAATAAGTTAATTAAGCAATGTTGATAAATAAATAAATAGCTTAATACTTAGATATAAATAATGTTCTTGTCAAACAGGCGGGGTTTTTTTATTATTATTTTTTGATTAAAAGGCGGGCATTTGATATTGATTTGTATCAAATGCACCACGCCTGTTTGATCAGAACATTACAGGCAAGTACAGACAACAGCACGTCGACCTACCACAAAACGTCAAATTTTCTCAATTGATCTTGATTTCTAAGTGTTGGACATAAAGTTGAAAATCAATTCAATGACCTTTAACTTTTTGGTTAGGTTGACCTGCCGTTGTCTGTACAAACTTACCTCAATACTGCAACACGTAAATGCTTGATAAATCCTGTTAAGTCGTTAGAACAACAGATAACTGTAAGCTGACGGCCTTCCGCTCCAGCCACCTCAGTCGTCCGCTAAACGATAAATGATGAACGTCGGTCTGCCGCTCTCCTAATTTTTTATATCGGCTTGTTACACGCACTTCACGCCTATCCTTTCATCTAAAATAACTTAATATGCACTACTAGGTATCTTTGCTGGGTAATTTGCTGTGATATTGATGTTTTTTTATACAGATGCCTCTTACCCCAGCTGAAAAAATGCGAAGATATCGAGAGAAGCTGAAAAAGGACCCAGAAAATTATGAAGAGTATAAGAAGAAAGATTTAAAAAGACTTAAACCGAAGGTCAAAAAAGTGTCAGAAATGTCTGAAAGTGAAAAGGAAGCCAAAAGGAAAGTATGGAGAGAGCAAAAAAGAAAACAAAAGGAAAAGAAGAAACAAGAAGTAGCTCAGAGTCAGGTTTTGCCAACAAAATCGCAAAACAAGAAAACATCGCACCAAAAAACTATAAAAAACTTCAAAAGACAAATGAACTTAGCTCACCAACGAATAAACAGCTTAGAAAAAGCCTGCTCGAATTTAAGAAAAATGAGTTATTGTAATAAGCAGTCATATCAGAAGAAAATATCAGAATTGGAAGAAACAATTACGAAGATGAAAATTAGAGAGGAAGTTTTGGAGGCTACTGTGACTAATACATATAAAAATTGTAAAACAATTAAAGAGAAAAATGTTTTTAAAAAAATGGCTACTAACGAGCTCACTAAAATTAGTAAATCTAAAACATATGTCTCAAAATTATTAGGGTTGCGCGGGATTGTCCGACACAAAAAAAGGTCAGTTAACTATCCATTTAAGTCTCAAATTGAACAAGAAATACAAGCATTTTTTCTCCGTGATGATATTAGCCGTATTACTGCAGGTAAAAAAGAGTGCCGTACGTTAAAAAAAATAAAACAACAGAAAAGGTAAATAAAACAACCGATACACTACAAAATCTTTATAAAATATATAAAAATGAAAGAGGCAAATATAATTTTACCACGTTTTTTAAATATAAACCCTTTTTTGTGTTGTCCCCATCAGTTAGCCAGAGAGACACTTGTTTATGTATTAAACATGAAAATATGTTTTTTTTATTTGTGGCCTTAAAAAAGGCTAGTCTACTACCTAACTACAAAAATATGACGGATGTTTTAATCATCCTTACATGTGATTTAAATTCTTACCTTTGTATGACTGGTTTCTGTAGTAAATGTAAGACAAACAAACTGCAAATAACTCAAAAGAATTACAAAGTGACACAAATATTGAATGGCAGCAATGGGAGTGTGTTGACCATAAATACGAGTAGTTTGAAAATGGTACTACTAAGAATTTTGAGACAAAAAAACAGTAAAACAATTGAAAAAGGGTGAAATTGGTCAAATAATTCAGATTTTTGAAAAAAACATCATAACTTTTAAACAACATTATTATAATTGGAAGCACCAACAGCACAAGTACCAGGAATGTGTACGAAAATTGTGACCTAACGAAGTTGCTATTTTATGTGACTTTTCCGAGAACTTCGTTTGTAAAATGAGCAACGAAGTCCAGTCAGCGCATTTCGGTGCCTCAAAAACCAAATTTCACTTCATTGCGGTATGGTGTACTGGTCAAAAGTATCCCAGTCTTTTTGCACTGTCTCTGAAAGTAAACTAAAAGAACCATCAGCAATATGGGCCCATCTTTTACCCATTATAAAATTAATAAAAGACAAAACACCTCAAATTAATACTATCCATTTTTTTCCAACGGCCCCAGTTCACAATACAGACAAAAAAAAAAATTTTTTTTATTGAATTTTTTTCAACAAAACTAAAATTACATTGTAACACATGGTCATTTTCCGAGAGTGGTCACGGCAAAGGAGTAGCCGATGGCATTGGAGGAGCCGTGAAGCGAGCCTTTGATCAACAAATTGCTTATAACAAAGACGTCACCAATGCTGTCGAAGCATTCGAGCTTTTAACATCTACCATGAAAAGCGTCCAATACATTTATATCTCAGAAAATGATATTAGCAAAATATCCAAATTAGTACCAGCTAATTTAAAGCCAATAATTGGCACCATGAAAATCCATCAGGTCATTTCAAAATCAGAAAATGAAATTTTTCACAGGGAGCTTACTTGTTTTTGCACGCCAGGATACCTTTGCAATTGTTATTTAACAACCAAACATTACTTTAAAACATCACCGAAACTCATACAAGGAACAACCTCTAAATGTGACGACGTAGTCACATTATTCGAAACACTTGAACATGATATTCAAATCCACAACGCCAATGAAACCTCTAAAAGTCGTTTAGAAGAATCTGCTGTCACAATGATAACTTTAGACCATAAAACCCCATTAAACCAAGTTACTGAAACTAAATATCATTCACGTTTAAAAGATAATGATCCTGTTATCACTTTCAATCATAAAGTACAAGTACATCATATTGATGAAACTAAGAGCATTTTCGAAAGTGACGTCGTCGTGGCCAATAATATTGATTTAAAGGATGAGTCTTGCAGTTCAGTTACAAATGTTTTTCTGGAAATGTTTTACAGTGATGGTGTTCACCCTAACCCAAACCTAAGTGTTGTATGTAACCCTAGTAAATCTGCTCAAAGTTTAGATATTGTATCCAAAATACCTACAATTACAAGCTATGATTATAATGGCACATCTCAACGAGCTGATAAAGAATCTCATCTAGAGTATAATTTTAACATATTTAACGAGCTTCCAATTTTTTCGAATAATGTACCCCGGAAGAGAAATACAACATATATGGATGATACGAATGATCGTGCAAAAATATTACGATCTGGTAAGGGCGTAGAAAATAGTTTAAATGGTAACCGCTCCCAACGTAAGACCATGAAAACAATCGTGTCACGATCGGTTCAGTGCAGTTTGTGTGACCTACGCTTTCCACTATCTTCATATGCAAAAAGCATGACATGTATGTCATGCAAAAAAAAATTTTGTTCCAAATGTTGTCATGGTCAAATTGATATTGTATACTTAATCAACTAAAAACCTACTCCTCTTCATCGGAACTTATGCCAGTTACATCACCAGAAGCAAGAGAATTATAAAATCCATGATACTGTCTAGGAATTATGTTGTGTTCACATAGATATTTTAGATCTATTAATTTGGCATTCGAGATTGGTAAAGGCCCAGCATAAGCGTGGCTCAACTCATCATCTGGCCGATTTGGGCGCCTCCTATTTAGAGTTCTTCTGACAATGCATGCATCATTGATTAAGTATACAATATCAAAGAAGATAAAAAAGAAAATTTTATTTCAAGGTGTTTTTTTGATTACTTATTCTTATTATACGAGATGTTGTTTATGTAAAAAAAAATCAATCCCACCAGAGGCAGTTGAAAAAATTTTTGTGAAAAATCAAGTGAAAATATTTTCCTTGAGATAATAAACTAGCATTATTGTGAAAGCTAAAAATAAAATAGTTTCAAGTTGTTTAGGTGCTTTTTATATGGATAGATACAGAAAATGTCTAATTATTTTTGAATCGTTTAAAGAAGTTTAAGTTGATATTTTTTAATGTTTACTTACCTTGTTAAACTTAAATAATTATGTTTAGATTTAACTACTGCCAAAAATAATTTAAACATTTAATAATAATAGGCTAAGGCAGAATTGTTTATATTGTATGTTATTTTCTGAGCTGATTATATTCTTACTAAAATATGCTTTTTTATGATGTTTAATGTGAAACTAACAATAAGTATTTGTTAACTTTATAAGTTAGGTTTACAATTTGCTGTTGATTAAAACTTTGTTAAACAACTTTCTTCTTTTTATAGCCAGTTCTCTGAACCCTGAAGTGTAAATCCATCCTAAGTATATTTATTTAATTAACCTTTATTGCAGAGCTGAAAATTGTAGAAAATGTCGACTTAATTCCACGTGGTATTCTCTGCCAGTTTACGAATAGGCTATACAATTTATTAAGTGCATCAACCACTTAAATACACGTCTTATTATTTTTGTCATCTGTTCCCCTCGTAAAATCACAAAAATGGCAATTACGACTATTTAAAAACTACCTCGTAAAAGTCAATAAGTGTCACTTAAGTTATTTTCAATAGGGGCAACTCCGATGTATAGGTAAGTAAGTGACGAATAATACATTAAAATATACTTTTATGATCTTTTTTTACAAAATATATCACATAATATAACTTCATGCCAAATTTCATTACTTTACATCAGAAATACCGTGAGTTACAAGTGTTTAAAACTCCAAAGTGCTCTCCTGTAAAATTTGGCATTTGCAGATGAGGGATTGGATTAGACGGCACAAAACGGTGTTCAAACGTGACTGACTGACCGCAGTGATCCGATTTTACAAAATTTACGATAGATTTTTTTAATCACAACACAGTTACAGAAAACATTGTCCAAGCACGTAGCTGTTGTAGCAGTAATTCTAGTCGGTTCAGCAAATACAGGCTTTAAATTAAAAGATTTAAAAAGACTAAGAAACCTAACTCGATAGGTTTTTTCTTCATCTATGATATCGACATTGAAATCACCACATACAACTACTTTCTTTTTATTAGTAAATATTTTCCTGAGTAATTCTTCCATTATGGACTCAAATAATTTAAAATTACCACTTGGGGTTCTATAAACACAGACAATAATGTAATCGTCCAGCTCTGCACATAATATCTCAATAGTTCGTTCAACAGAAAGAGATACAATATCTTTGCGCTCTTTACATTTTAAATTATTATTAATTAATATTAGTGACCCGCCAAGGATGCCCTTGAGAACGAACTAATTATCTATGTGCAAAATAAGTTCATACTAGCGGTGGGTAACATCGGTTTTGTAGGATATCAAATCGAAACTACTTATATATCGATATTCAATATCGGATATTGAAACTATATATTTTCGGTAACTATATATTTTTCGTAACTACGCACTGTTGTGATACTTTGACGATTCGATGCAACCTTCGATATGATATGATTCATTATGTATAATTTTTTAACAGTTTCAAAATTCTTGTTATTTTTTCTAGTAACAAACTTAATTGGGTGTGAAATCTGTGAGAAAGGCTGTGAAAATTAAAGTTTCACCAATTATTTTCAAATAAACTTTCCTTTATACATGAACCAGGTTTAGCACTGGTTACATTGATTTATATAAGTACCTACTTGTTTTATAAGAATAATTATTTTTGTCAAATTCATAGGAATAAGATTCAAAAATCAAATTCCAAAATCCAAATGACGAGCAATCGGCGGTTACGAAGAGAGAGAACGTGTGCAAATATCCATATAATACAAGTCACTTTGATCTGTATGTGTAAGGAATTAAGGTTGAAATCGATACGAAGTCTATACGATATCGGCGCTACGCGATTCACTCACACGATATCGGAATTCGGATACGATACCCCGAATCGACGCGTACAGCACAATATCGTGTTTTGGAAATATAATATAGTTTCGATTTGGATGAATATCCGATACACGATATTGCTACGATATATAGTTTCAAATATCCGATACGATTCATATCGCCCACTCCTAGTTCATACTTTTTGAGCCAGTGCTCAGTTACACATAAAACATGAATATTCATTTCTTGTATAAATAGTTAAATTTCTAAGTCTTTTCCAGATAAGCCTTCGATATTTTGGTGTTCTATGTTTAAATGATTTGAACTTTCTATGCTCGCTAGGTTTTATAAGCAAGAGTTTTCCTGTATTGTCTGATTATCTAAATTAAATAATTATTAATTAAAACGGATTCCAAAGGTCAAATATTCATGTCAATTGTCTGCTCAATAAAAGCAGACTTGGTAGCCAAGTTCTTGGCTAGACAATCTAAACAATATGATAGCGATAATGCTATTTGTCTTTTGAGATAATTTTTGACAGAATAATGATCTCTCGTCAGATAAATCTTATGTTTAAAATAATTATTTATGTCAATAATATGTAATTTATGTGCATCATAAGACGTCAATTTATGTATATTTAGGTTAATTTTATACCTTAAATTATTTTCTTCGTCTGGCAAACCGCTACATAAGGTAAGGTGAACATAATAATTTTACTTATTTCTAACAGTTGCAAACTCTCAAAATAATGCAATAATTTTTTTTTGTTTACATTACCTCTATCTATTATATAAAAATAAGTCCGGTTTTCCTCCCTGACGCTATAACTCCAGAACGCACGAATCGATTTCCACGGTTTTGCATTCGTTGGAAAGGTCTTGGGCTCCGTGAGGTTTATAGCAAAGAAAATTCTGGAAAATTCAGGAAAAATTCAACAGAAAAGTGGGGAAATCGTTTTTCACATACAGCGCCATCTCTCATACATAGCATGTACTTCAAACCAATACTTCAAGTAGATAGCGCCGGTGCGTGATAAAGTGTTTGACAGATAGTCATTATTCTCTGCTCAGTTAATTTCATTTAAGCTCAGTGTAAATTATGTGGATCGTGCATTTGAAGTTAAATTCAACACTCTGTCCATAGTCCAAAATGCCTAGAGAACGACGTGCGAACATCGGCCGCCGCACAAGACATGCAAGCCAGCAACAAGTCTATTCAAGGAACTTAAGAGAAGAAAGACAAAATATAATAAGAGAAAATGACCGATTCAGACATCGCGTGAGCACACGAAGATCATTGGCATCATACAATCGCTTGGCATTCCAATATGATCCCACTGCGAACTACAGTGATGATGAAAATTTGGATATTGGACGAATGACGACTATATGCCGATATTGCAATGCGTTAAAGTTCAAAAGAGAAACGGTTGGATTGTGCTGCGCAAGTGGAAAAGTCAAACTGGATCCATTACTTACACCACCACAGCCACTGAAAACATTGTTTGATGGAAGTGATCCCGATTCCAGCCATTTTCTTCAACACATCCTTGAATACAATAACTGCTTTCGCATGACTTCCTTTGGAGCTAATATCATTCGAGAAGGCGGCTTCATGCCGACTTGCAAGGTAAAAGATACAACACACATAACCAATCACTCAATGAATTGCAACACATAACAACTTCATATACACCACACACTACACCATCACACGATTTACAACGTATTCATGAACAAATTTTAATGATTATTTGCAATTACAGATACAAGGTCAAATATATCATTTGCATGGTTCAATGGTGCCAACACCAGATGAACCGCATCAATTTCTGCAAATATATTTCATTTCGTCGATGGTGGATCAGCTGAACGTGCGGTGCAATATACAGGGAGCACAACAGTTAAAGAGACGAATTATTGAACAGTTGCAAGCATTTTTTCACGCTAATAATGCTGTGGTTAATATGTTCAAAACAGCATTGGAACGAATGCCATCGGATACGCACAAATTTGTCATAAGAGCGGATTGTACTCCAACAGGTGAACATGTGCGAAGATTCAATGCACCCACCGTTAATGATGTTGCTGCAATTATTGTTGGCGATCCAACTAAATCACGAGACATTGTCGTTCAGCGAAGAAGCAATATCATGCATCGTGTAAACGAGACACATCGTTTGTACGATGCGTTACAATATCCAATCATTTATTGGCAAGGGCAAGACGGATACGACATCACGTTGAAGATGGTCGATCCAATTACAGGTACAATATTCACACACTAATTATTTCCATTATTACTTTTATTGGTTTCCATTAACAATTCATTTAATTTTGCATTTTCAGGAGTATCAACGAATAAAAATCTAAGCGCAATGAATTACTATGCGTATCGTATGATGATTCGTACACATGAGGAGAATGTCATTCTGAAGTGCGGTCGGCTATTCCAGCAATTCGCTGTCGACATGTATGTCAAAGTCGAGACCGAACGTTTAGCGTTCATCAGATTCAATCAGCCAAAGCTACGATCTGAGGACTATATACACTTGCGTGATGCTATTCATTCAGATGGTGATGTTCAGAATATTGGACGACTGACGATTCTCCCATCAACTTATATCGGAAGCCCACGCCACATGCACGAATACGCTCAAGACGCTATGACGTACGTGCGAAATTATGGAACTCCGGATTTATTTATTACGGTCACATGCAATCCGAAGTGGACGGAAATTGAACGCGAGTTGGAACCGGGTCAAAAACCGCAAGATCGCCATGACATAATCGCCAGAGTATTTCAGCAAAAACTCAAGGTTATGATGGATGTGCTTACTAAGTATCGAGTTTTTGGTGACACACGTTGTTATATGTACTCGGTGGAATGGCAGAAGCGTGGACTACCGCATGCTCATATCCTAATTTGGTTGCTGAACAAATTACATTCAAATGAAGTGGATGACATCATATCAGCTGAAATTCCTGATCCAGTCACTGATCCCCGTCTACACGACATTGTGACGACACAGATGGTGCATGGACCGTGCGGTGCATTAAATCCATTATCGCCTTGCATGGCTGATGGAAAGTGCACAAAACGATATCCGCGACCGTTAGTTGCTGAAACAGTCACAGGGAACGATGGATATCCAGTTTATCGTCGGCGTTCAAAAGAAGATAACGGTCGAACTATCAAAGTTAAAGTTCAAAATCAAGAGATTGAGATCGGAAATGAATTCATTGTACCATATTGCCCGCTGCTATCACGAATTTTCGAAACACATGCAAACGTTGAGAGTTGTCATTCGGCCAAATCAATCAAATATTTGTGCAAGTACGTCACAAAAGGCAGCGACATGGCTGTGTTTGGTATTGCGTCGGAAAATGTGAATGACGAAATCAGCAACTTCCAAATGGGCAGATACGTCAGTACTAATGAAGCACTGTGGCGATTATTGTCATTTCAAATTCATGAAAGATATCCCACAGTTGTACATTTAGCAGTGCATTTGGAAAATGGCCAAAGAGTTTACTTCACTGAGGCTAATGCGGCACAACGAGCTGAGAGACCACCATCGACAACATTGACTAGCTTCTTTGCAATGTGTGAAGCAGATCCATTCGCAGCGACGCTGATGTACGTTGAAATGCCCAAGTATTACACTTGGAATCAATCAACAAAGATATTCCAACGTCGCAAACAAGGAACCCCAGTTCCAGACTGGCCACAGGTGTTTTCAACTGATGCACTAGGTCGTATGTACACTGTTCATCCTAGAAACGATGAATGTTTTTATTTGCGACTGCTGTTAGTAAATGTACGTGGACCGAAATCATTTGCGCATTTGGAAACTGTGAATGGCCACCAATGCCAAACATATCGAGAAGCATGTCAACTATTGGGTTTGCTGGAGAACGATTCTCATTGGGATTTAACACTTGCAGATTCAGTTGTTTCATCAAATGCGTACCAAATACGAACGCTGTTCGCAATTATCATCACCACATGTTTTCCTTCACAACCAATTCAGTTATGGAACAAATACAAAGACGCCATATGTGAAGATATCTTGCATCGCTTGCGTATTCAAACGAATAATCCTGACATCCAAATAACCGATGAAATCTACAATGAAGGATTGATTCTGATTGAGGATCAATGCTTGACTATTGCAAACAAGCTACTGATTGAAGTAGGAATGATTGCGCCAAATCGATCGATGCACGATGCATTCAACCAAGAATTAAATCGAGAGCTGCAATACAATGTTGATACATTGCAGGAATTCGTTAGAAATAATGTTCCGTTGCTGAATGAACAGCAAAAACAAGTATACGAAACATTAATGCAAGCGGTGGACAATAATACTGGTGGTCTATTCTTCCTGGATGCACCTGGAGGAACAGGGAAAACATTTGTCATTTCATTGATTTTGGCCACTATTCGATCAAGATGTGACATAGCTTTGGCGTTAGCATCATCTGGAATTGCGGCGACTCTTCTAGATGGCGGTCGTACTGCACATTCTGCGCTTAAGTTGCCACTCAATTTAAACACAATTGATACTCCAACGTGCAATATTTCCCGATCCAGTGCAATGGGAAAATTGTTAATGCAATGCAAGCTCATTGTTTGGGATGAGTGCACAATGGCACATAAGAAATCACTTGAAGCACTTAACTTCACACTGAAGGATCTTCGGCGAAATAACAACATCTTTGGCGGCTTGATGATATTGTTGGCAGGCGATTTCAGGCAGACGTTGCCAGTAGTTCCCCGTGGAACGCCTGCAGATGAATTGAATGCTTGCCTAAAGGCATCACCTTTATGGAATAACGTAAAAACATTATCGCTAACCACTAATATGAGAGTTCAACTTCAAAATGATCAAAGTGCTGCACAATTTTCCAAACAATTGTTAGATGTTGGAAATGGAAAAGTCCCAGTTGATGCGACATCTGGATTAATTACTCTTACCAACGACTTTTGCCGATTTGTAGACACTCAATTAGTTCTTATTGAAAATGTTTTCCCAAACATTAGTGAGAATTATAAGAATTATGCTTGGTTAAGTCAACGAGCAATTCTTGCCGCAAAGAATAATGATGTCCACGCACTGAATTTCACCATTCAATCAAAAATTGCAGGCGATTTGGTGACATACAAATCCGTTGATTCAATAACAAATCCCGATGATGTAGTAAATTATCCAACGGAGTTTTTGAACTCTCTGGAGATACCAGGATTTCCACCACATAACTTGCAACTGAAAGTTGGTACAGTTATTATGATACTGCGTAATTTGAATCCACCGCGACTTTGCAACGGTACTCGACTTTCGGTAAAGAGACTTATGCCGAATTTAATTGAGGCAACCATTATTAACGGAAAGTACGCAGGTGAAAATGTATGTATTCCTCGAATACCAATGATTCCGACTGATCTTCCGTTTGACTTCAAACGATTGCAATTCCCAGTTCGCCTTGCGTTCGCAATGACAATTAATAAGTCGCAAGGCCAATCGCTTAGTGTTTGCGGGATAAATTTGGAAAATCATTGTTTTTCACATGGGCAGTTATACGTTGCGTGTTCACGAGTTGGGAAACCATCCGCTTTGTTTGTGTTAACGTCAGACCAAAAAACAAAAAATGTGGTTTACCAAAGAGCACTACAATGAAACAACTAAATAACACTTCATTTTAGTAGGTAATTGAAATGAATTTATTACTGTTGTGAAATGAAATAAATATTTTCCTTTTCAAATATATAACAAAAAAATTTTTTTTCTTTATCTTTTAATCACCAAACGAAATGTTACATAAAACGAATCTGGTGGCGAAACGGAGTTCGCCGGGTCTGCTAGTTACCTATAAAAATTCTTAGGGTAAAATTTTCACTAAATTTACAAGTAAGTATTTTATTAACAATTTCCTCACAGGATGCTCCGGGCATGCAGTGATTAATCACACTTGGTCCCGTATAATGTGTAAGTAGGTGCCCCATGTTCTTCTTACCAATCTCGTCACTAAACATAACTATATTTTTTGCAGATAAAAAGGGAGTTTCATTAGGCAGGAAACAGTTGGATTGTACATCAGATAGTTTGAGAGGGCTTGTAGTCGTTTAAGTGAGTGATGATGACTCACACCCCGACTGAACAACTAGCAATGTGTTGGAACCTGAATTGGGATAACTACAAGTATTACAATCACAGGAGGTTATAATGTTAGTTAACATCTGGATATGTTCACCACACTCTTTTTTGGTACATCTATATGTCTCGGTCATGATTTTTAATGAAAGTTCTCGAAGTTATTTTCTAATTTCAATATGTCACTCATATTTTGTCACACTTTTTTCTAACAATGTAGAACATGCATCTAGTTAATCACCAAGTTGCCTTCTCTCTTTTATATACCTATTTAACATTTGTAAATAAAAAATTATGTTTTTTAATTAATTTGTTTGATTTTTGAATAACCTATTTAATCTAACATATTTCCTAAATTTGTTATTACTGCACCTCGAAATCCCTGTAGTGGTGGAGAATGGGGAATGATTACTGGTTAAATCGATGGTTACAATAGGTGGACTTCCAGGTGCAGTTTGTGTCAGGCTGGGCGCACTACCAACCAGCTTATTGCATAAAAGGGTGGTTTGGTTGTCAATGTAGGCTTGCTTCACCGTCTCCAGGTAGTTTATATGGTCTCGGGCCTCATCAAGATCGTGTTGAAGGGCAGATATACGACTGAGGTTTTGCTCGTATTCTTCACAGCACTCACCGAACCCACCTATAACAGATTGCAGCTTGTCACGTTCGTTAATTAATAAGCTGTTGTTGGTGTGCAGCTCAGCCATCTCTTTCTTTAATTGACTATTACTATCCAGCCGTGACGACGTGACGTGACGTGACGACGTGACATGACGTGACAGAAGTGTGGAAAAAGGCCAGACCGGTAAGCTATCGCCCCATTAGCCTTCTTCCGGTTCTCGCAAAATTGTTTGAGAAAGTTATTTACTCCAGGCTCTTGAGTTCTTCACAGCATTTGCTTATGGACGAGCAATTTGGCTTCAGAACCAATCATTCCACCACACACCAACTGGTTAGGGTGTCAGAGCATGTCGCACGCCGTTTGGGTCAAACAAAGTGCACAAATATGGCATAAAATTATATATGTTAGTCGAAAATAATGGTATCTGCATGAAAATACATTTGTATGCTGGGGCTCAAGATGCTGTAGTGGGTGGTCGTGATCACGTAAAAAAAGTATTACGTTTACTTACAGAAAAATATTTAAATGCTGGCCATTCTATTTATGTAAATAATTATTATGCAAGCGTTGACATGGCCAACGAACTCTTAAATAATGGTACATATTTGACCGGCACTTTAAGGCAAAATAAAAAAGGGAATCCCAAAGAGTTGATTAATACAAAACTACAAAAAAACGAAGTATTTATTATGCATAACAATAAAAATGTAACAGTTACAAAATGGCAAGATAAAAGAGAGGTCTGTTTCGTTAGTTCCGAACACAACAGATAAGATAAGATAAGATAAGATTTTATTCATAATATTCATTACATGTCAAGAAATAGAAAATTTCATCATTAACATTAATTATTAACAGCGAATTCATACATACAAAAAATAAATACGGAAACGATTCCTTTAAACCTAAAGTGCAGGTTAAATATAACAAATACAGGTTCCTTCTAAATTAGCTACATTCCTTTTAATGGGGGCATCTATACGTCACACTGAATACGTATACAAATTTTGAGCCGAAAATTCAGGCTAGTTACGGAGATATTGAAGGAAACAACATCATTTCTTATAAACATAATACAACACCCTGCTCCAGCTGATCTCACTACTACACTGACCACAATCCGCACACTAGCAAACGTAATGACGCTCACAACGAACCGGGCGGCTAGGAATTAATCAAACCGCAGGGCTACCACTACGTATTTAGGGATTAAAAAGATTATTTTTTGGGTTAGTGCGCGGAACGGGTCCCGGCCGGCCCTTCCGCCGTCACAGATAGGCGGCGGGCGGACGGGTGGTGCGCGGGTGCAGCGTTCGTTAAGGTGGCGGTTCGCGCCGCGACGGAGACGGGAGACCGAGACAGGAGACTGAGACCAGAGACCGCGACCGTTACTTGACGTTAGGCAATGTTTACGCGACAGTTCGCGAGCGAGACAGAGACAGGAGACCGAGACGCGAGACAGGAGACAGCGAGACGGTCGCTACTCCGGACCAGTAGTGTCTCGTAGTGTAGCGCTCGTGAAAAGACACGTGTTTAGTGTTTAAAAATGAGTTTTTCTGACGAAGACTGTGAGACTCTGATTAAACTAATCAGGCAGCACCCTCCGCTATACAATGCACAACTAGACTCCTACAGAGACGAACATTTGAAGGACAATATTCGGAAAAGCATAGCAGAAAGCATAAATAAAACAGGTGAGTTATTCTTATTTTATTTATTTTGCATAAAATTTATATTTGGAAGGAAACATATAAGAAAGAAAAGGTGGAGTCAGCAAAGAATCAGCTCAAACAAGCCGTGTGACATGTTGTTCTTGCCAGTCTACTGCTCCTTGCTGTGACGTGAAGTAATTGGTTAATTTTACTCTAATATCGAGTCCGTTGCTGTTCGAAAACCCTCCTGTTCCACGTAATAAAACAAAATTTGAAGGCAAATTTTCTTCCTCTCTGTTCCATTGATGTACGGACATTTGAGCAGATTCCAAAAGTCCATCTCTTAATAGGTTATGCAAGCAACAGACAACCAAGATCATGTCGGTGCATGTTTCTGGCGCTATTCCGATAGGAGTGTAAAATATTCTAAACACCTGAGACAGCAAACCGAACGCGTTTTCCGATACTCGTCTCGCACGACAAAGGCGGTAGTTAAATATTTCTTTGCTTAAATCGTTTTTTGCAACTCTTCTAGCGTAAGGTTTCATCATAAAAGTATCAAGACTAAATACTTCATGTCCAACTAAAAAATGTGGTAATATTATGTTCGAATTTGGTAGATTTTTTGGTTCTGGAAAATTAAATTCATTTTTCATGATTTGTTTTCCCATTGTAGACTTTTAAAATATTCCACTATCTCCTTCTTTGCCATAAGAGCCAACGTCTACTGCAATGAACTTGTAATTATGGTCTACAATAGCCAGAAGAACAATTGAGTAATACTCCTTATAATTAAAATACAACGACCCACTATTTTCAGGGGCTCTTATTCTTACGTGCTTCCCATCAATAGCACCTGTGCAATTGGGGAATTGCCATTTGTCCCAAAATCCTTCAGATATAAGCCTAAAATCACTTTCTTTTGGAATAGGCATAAAAATTGGCACCAAAACAGTCTTTAAATGTTTTACCAGTTCTTTGACTATTTGTGAAATATAAGAAGGTGATATACGAAATTCGAATGATAGCGAAGCATATGTTTCTCCAGTCGCCATGAATCTGAAAAGAATAAAAAAAATATTATTATTTATTGCAGATTCGGAATGCCGAAAAAAATGGAAACTGATCAGGGACTCCTACAACAGATATAAGCGCAAACAAAAACAATCGACGGGATCTGCAGCACCAGCTAAAAATTCAAAGTGGCAGTTTTATGAACGCTTAAGATTTTTATAAAATACACCATCAGAACGGCAAAGCTGCACCAGTGTAGAACAAGAACAGCAAAGCTCCGTCAGTGTAGAAAAAGAAGTTACTAATACCTCCCCAGGAGTAGAACATGAAGATACTCCTCACGAAGCCGCAGACACGTCAGTACATAACACTCCTTCAAAGGAGTTACCAGGCACTTCTAAATCTACACAAGAGATATCTAATATACCACTAAGTAACAGTTTTAAAAAATTAACCGCCAAGAATACAAAGAGAAAGAGACAAAAAGAAGATGAATTTATAAAATGTATGAAGGACAGACAGGAAAACCGAAATAGACAGCTGAAGTCATTAAAATCTCAAGAATCAGTTGATGATATATCGACATTTACAAAACATATTGAAATGATGCTAAGAAAATTGAGCGCACGTTCAAGAGCAATGGCAAAAACTGAAATATTTAATATTGTCTCGAAGTATGAGATCGGAGATATCGAGGGTCAAACTGAACGCCCCTATACAAGTTCACCTTACAATTCATATTTTCCAACAATAGCGGCTTCATCAGGACCTCAAGCACAGAGTGATTCATCACGCCAGTTATCATATAATTCAAATTCATCATACAATTCATATTCTCCGATAATAATTCGATAATAATCCGAAAATATTTGTGAACCATTTCAAAGCAATTACGGTGAAATCAACCAGAATAATTTCGATGAATTGGCAAACTTACCTTAAAGTTAGTGCTAATTTTTCCTTTACTGATATTCTTCTCTTTTCTTGCATTGTTTTTTTCAGTAAAATTAATACGTAATCAAACTGTTTTATTCAGCCGAAAATACTTCCTGAATATATTGTCATCAAACATCAGGTGCTTCTTTACTAATAGTGAAAATGATCCTTCTTGACCTCTAGTTAAATATAAATCCTTAATAGGTAATCGTCTTTCAGTTTTGTATTTGTAATAATAATATAAGAGCAAATCATCGTCTTCTTCTTCTTCCAATAGCAGCTTCATTACTTGGTTTTCCATCACGACACAAAACACCACTGACTTCATCGACAGACTCTTTTACAGGTTGTGTGTTAGGAGAGGAATGATAACACCGAAGACTGAATAAAGACTGATTTATTGATTAAAATAATTCGTTTATATACCTAATACTACATACCCATTACATCTACCCCTTTATGAAAAAGAACAATTTTCATAATACATTTAGAGTACAGTACCTACATAATTATATTTATCAATACTTAACTATCATGACAATAATAACAATGATTTACGTAGCATTCATTAATACAATTGGTATTACGAGTACACAGGTAATATAAATCCGCTTATAACGTCAGCTGATAACTGTTAGTGTCTATTTTTAGATACAATGTTTTTATTAATTTACTTGTACAATTTCGTTCTATTTTTATGAACGATGTCTTCCCTACCATTTTTTATTATTTTTACATTACAACCCAAATCATCTATCACTAAATATGGTCCTAAATATATTGGATCCATTTTATTAACAGAAGGATTTCTTAAAAGTAAATAATCATTTTTCTTATAACTAATTGGGTTAATATTAACATCATAATTGTTTTTTCGCTTTATTTTGCTTGAAATTAGATTATCCCGAGCATCCTTTTGTGCTAGTTGTAATCTATACTTGAACTCTAATGGATAGCTATTATGAGCGTATAAAGGATCTACGACGGCGCCATCAAGGTTACATGGTATTTTACACCGCTTACCAAACACCAGCTCGTGTGGTGTATACTGTGTTTCACAGTGTACCGTGTTGTTGTAGGCAAAGCACCAGTACGGCAACCAGCCACTCCATTCACCTGTTTTGTTTTCACAATACGTTCTTAAATACGCACCCATAGTTTTGTGTGTGTTTTCCAAAGCTCCGATACTCTCATGATGGTATGCTGTGGAGGCAATTTGTTTTATTTTTAAGAGTTGGCTTATTTCCTTCATTGTACTTGCTATAAACTCGGTACCGCGATCGGTTGCTATTACGCTAGGGATGCCAAATCTTAAAATAAAATTATTTACGAAAGCTGAAGCAACACTTACCGAATCTTTATTTTGTAAGGGATACGCCTCAACGAACTTTGTTAATTCGCATTGTAGTGTTAAAATATAATTAGAGTTTGATGAATCTTTAGATAATGGTCCTACTATGTCCAAAAATACTTTTTCAAAAGCTGAATTTGCAGTTGTGGTTATTACCATGGGTTGTTTGGTGCCGACTGAATATTTCTGTTTGTTACACTGATCACACTTGGAAACATATTCAATTATATCTTTTTCCATACTCGGCCAGAAATAAAATCTCTTAATATTATTCGTCATTCGCTTGACACCTGCGTGGCCACTAGTAGGTAACAAGTGAAAGTCGTTTAATATTACCTTTCTGTCATCTAAATTATTTACTCTTTGCGCATTATTCACTATGCATATGCGTAAATTTTCCCAATTTGGGTAATCACTAATTGTATTTATTAGCCCATTAATAAAATCTTTATTTATTTCATTTCTAAGTATGCATACTTCAGTTATTTTGTATTTTTTACATATTAATAACAATTCTCTCATCAATTCGTCTCGCGTAATCGATGATCGAGATATTGTATTTAAGTAAATTTTTGAGCTTTTGGGCACATAGATAAAATATTTATATCTTTCTACTATTTCTTCTCTTAGCAACCTTTTATATTTAAACTCATTACATATGGACAGTTCTGTGAAATGTTTTGGTTTTTTAATTATTTCCACAACTCTCGGTTGATCAGGCCTCGAGTTAGTGTCAATATTATCGACCGAAACATTACAAGTACTTCCGATATTGCTCACATCTTTAAGTTTTCTAACTTGTGCTCTAGTCATCACATTTATTTGTTCACCCATGTTTATTAAATCATCAGATGTGATATTAATTCGCGATAAGGCATCTGCTGCCGAGTTCGATTGCCCTTTTATGTATTCTATCTCAAACTTGTACTCTTCTAGTGACAATCTAAATTTTATGAGTCTGCTCGATGGGTCTCGCATAGAAAATAAATAGACAAGTGGCCTATGGTCGGTCTGTATCTTAAACTTTTTGGGTCGGAAATATTTAACGCTCCACACTATTGCTAAGAGCTCCTTTTCAATAGTTGGATATCTTGTTTCCGCCTTATTTAAACTTCGGCTGGCATAAGCGACAGGTCGACCATCCTTGTTACACAACACAGCCCCGATGGCTTTACCTGATGCGTCTGTTTGTAATAGAAATTCACTTGTATTAGAAAAATCGGGATACTGTAAAACTGGTGGCTTTATTAACGCTGATTTTAAATTTTGAAATGAGTTTTCACATTCTTTTGTCCAATTAAAGGGTACGTTTTTACAAGAAAGTTTATTTAAAGGATTAGCTATTTTTGCAAAATTCGGAATGAATCTACGATAATAGTTTGCAAAAGCTACGAATCTCTTTGTTTCGTCATTGTTTTGTGGTGTGGGATAATTTACTACGGCTTTAATTTTTTCGGGGTCAGGTAAAATGCCCTCTTTTGAAACAACATACCCCAAGTATAACATTTCTTTTTGCAAAAATGTACACTTACTTGGGTTTAACTTTAAGTTGATTTTACGTAATCTAGTAAAAACATCCATGAGATTTTGGTTATGAAAATTTAAGTTTCTTCCAAATACTACCAAATCATCTTGATAAATTAGACATTTATCGTAGTTAAGGCCTGACATTGCGATTGTCATCATACGACTGAAACTATTAGGGCTAGACTTAAGACCCATCGGCATCCTGGTCATTTGGTACTGATTTTTCCCTGTGGTGAATGCAGTACAAGGTCTACTTTCCTTTTGAAGATTAATTTGATAAAATCCTTGATACAGATCTAGGTGCGTAAAGTACATTGCACCGGATAAGGAATCTAAAATTTCAGTGATGTTAGGCAGAGGGAATTTATCGTCTTGAATCTGATTATTTAGTTTACGGTAGTCTATTACTACTCTCCATTTCTTTTTTCCTGATGAATCTAATTTTTTGGGAACTAATAGCAATGGACTTGACCACGGGCTCTTTGAAACTTCTATTATACCGTCATCTAACATGTTTTGAATTTGGTCATCGATCTCCGTTTTTTGTGAATAAGGCAATCTATACTGTTTGGTGTAAATCGGTGCGGTATTTGGCTTTAGATCAATAGTTTGTTCGTAAATATTTGTGACAGCTAGTTTATCTCCCGGTAAATAAAAAACATCTGGAAATTTCGCACAAATATTTTCTATAGATTTTTGTTCTTCGCAAGTTAATCCTGTTAATTTTAATAACGAAAATAATTCTTTAACCCTTTTTGCATTCATAACTGGTTTTTCGAAGTTACAAATAATGTAATTATTTAAGTTATTTGTATTTGCTTTGAAATAACTTAATTTAATCTCTTTTTCTCTAGTGTTTAAAATGCGAATTGGAATTTTTCCATTTTTGGGTCTTACTAAAGTGCTACCTAAGTAGACCCCATCACATAACTCTTGGGAGTGTATTAAACAATCTGTTTTCTCGTCAGTACTAATATAATGGATGGATTCGGAACGTGGTGGTATGACTAAATATGGATTTGACGTAGGTGTTATGTACTCAAACTTTACGTTAACTTTGTCGTTTTCTGTGTAAAGTTCTAATGTGTTTAATTCGAAATCTAATTTAGCTTTATAGTAGCTGAAAAAATCATGACCTAAAATTCCGTCAGTTTTGCATGGTAAATTATCAAAGACGAAAAACTTTTGTGTAAAAATGTTGTTATTAAAGTTTAGGTTAAGGTACACGTATCCCAAAGAAACTATGTCACCGCCAATACCTTTTACGTTAACTTTATTTTTATGGAATGGTATTTGTAAACTTTTGATACACTGATACTTAACAGCAGAGATCGATGCCCCCGTGTCGATTAACCAATCATGTCTATATTTGTCAATGAAACTCGTTACTTTGCACAAGCTGTTACATGAGTACACAAACCTATTCACGAAAAAAATGATTCAGAGATTCCAAATGTGAATCTTCTGAGGGGACATTGTCCATTGTTGCCATGTAGTTTACGTTATTGCGCGCTGGTTGACCGCGATTACGACCAAAGTTTCGACCTCGGTTATTACGATAACTTGTACCGCGATAATGAGTATTCTGTTGAGATTGAGACCATACCTGATTTTGCTGACTGTATGGTGGCCGCTGATATCCTCGCGACCTATTGAAGCTCCGAAAGCCCCGTTGTCTTGTATTTTGACCTCTTTGAGACCTTCTTTGAGCTAATCTGAAATTTGATCTTTTGTACATACCCATTATACCTTCAGATGTGGATGGAGCATTGATCTCCTCGTCTTTTGCAGCTTGAATGGCATCTGTTAAGGAATTGTAATTACGAGCAGTTATTACGGTGCTTAATCGACTATTTCGCAAGCCGTCACTGAAACTTTTTATGGCCATTTTTTCGTTTAATGGTCTTAAAACATTGTATTTTTCTGAATCGCCATTGGCTTGCGAAATGGTCAGATCGGCAAATAACTCGGAAATCTCTTTTCCGAAATCGTCTAATGTCCTATTATTTTGTTTGCAACGTAATAACTTGGATTGCAAAGCTGTGTAGCTTTTTTGTGGCAATAATTTGCGTCGCATATCCTTTATCAACTCATCGATAGTGGTATATTGCTGTGACAGCAGTAATTTTGCCTGCTGGGACAACCTACTCTTTAACACAAATTGTACTAATTTATTTTTACAATTTGTTTCTGTCAAAATAGAGCTGTAATATTCTATGCCCTCTATCAAGTTTTTAGTACTGTCAATATCATTTGTCATAATAGGTAAGATGCTCAAGGCAATTTTTAAATCAAATTTTTCGTTAGCCATATTGTCACTTGATTTGGAAGAGGAGTCCTCTTCTTTCACACAACACAAATTTAAAATTTCGTCATATAAGTTAGTAAACTCTTCACAAATTTTATTTATTAAAGTTATTTCTGTATTATTAATTTGTTTTAAAGATATTTTATTTTTACATAAGGTGGTATAATCGTTATACTTCACCAAAACCGTATTTGCTTCTTTTCTTTTGACATCTAAAATATTTCCTGATCTTCTGTTAGGCCCAATCTTTATTAGATAAGTTCTAATATACTTTAACTCTTGAAAAATTACATTTAATTCTTCGGCCATTAACTTAAGTATAACATGACATTATGACTAACGCTGTCGGAGCGATGTTGAGGAATCAATAACTCACTGGTAGAAATAATTATCTATTTATTGAATAAAGACAATACATAGGCGCTAGTAAGAAAGATTTTTAACGCGGCGCGGACGCGTCGTTCGGTGGCGGCGACGGGTCGCAAGTGCGGGTCTCCGGTTCCGGCGCTCGCGGCGACCCCTCCCCCGCACCCCGCACAGTGGCTCGGACAGGCTCCCCGGGTTGAAGCCTTCAAGATGATGAGGAGTCCTCCAGTGGCAGCACACAAATATTGTTGTATCCTCTCCGAAGCGTTCCCTTCTTCGTTTTAATATCTGCCACTCGAGACACTCCGTCGACTCCGGGATAGACCTCTGATATTCTTCCAAGTAGCCAGACGAGGGGCGGCGACGTCTTGTCTTTTATAAGAACTAGACTTGCAGGCTTTAATGTCTCACTTCCTTCGGCCCACTTCGTTTTCTTTTGAAGCAGAGAAATGTACTCCGCTGAGAAGCGTCTCCAAAAATGCTGCTTGATTGCTTCTACTCGTTGATACCTCTGCAGCGTAGTTAAGTTGGCATTCTCAGGTACCTGCGGAGAAGGGACGGCTGTGAGAGTTCGTCCAATAAGGAAGTGGGCTGGAGTAAGGGCTGCCATGTCAAGGGGATCAGTCGATATAGGGGTTAAAGGCCTTGAATTTAAAATAGCTTCAATCTGAGCGAGGCAGGTATACATTTCTTCGTAAGTTAAATTAGTTAAATTAAGGATAGTTTTTAAATGGCGTTTTGTGGATCTAACGGTTGATTCCGCAAGGCCGTTAAAATGTGGCGAATACGGAGCAGTGAATTTAAAAGTTATACCTTCATCGGCCAAGTCAGAACTCAAATCTGATGATGATAAAAAAGATGTTAAATCGTTACATGCTCCCACGAAGTTCGTCCCATTATCTGATGTAATAGATTGTGGTTTGCCTCTACGGGAAATGAAGCGGCGCAATGCAGCCAGGTACGCCTCCTTGCTCAGCTCTGTAACAAGCTCCAGGTGTACTGCCTTCACGGCTGAACAGACAAAAATACACAGGTAGGCTTTGATCAGTTTACAACCTCGACCCTTTTTATCAGCTATATGCATTGGCCCGGCGTAATCGACAAAACAGTGTAAGAAAGGAAACTCTAGTGTAGTTCTGCGTGTAGGAAGCTGCCCCATGATTGGCTGAATATTTTTACATTTATGTCTAAAACATGTGACGCATTTGTTAACGGTTTGCCTTGCAAGGTTCCTGCCACCAAGTGGCCAATAAGTTTGGCGGATATTCGCGAGTAAACAAAGTGGACCTGCATGGAGAAGCTTCAAGTGTTGTGTTCGGAATATGAGTTTAGTAATGTGATGTTTACTACACAGCAAAATTGGATGTTTGTGATCGTAGGTATAAGGAGAGTTGTCTAATCGTCCTCCAACTCTTATAATATTATTAGAATCTAAGAAGGGAGATAGAGATAAGAGGCGATTTTTAGTTGGCAGTGGTTTTCCCGCTATAAGTAGTGAATATTCATTAAGAAACATATTTGACTGACAAATTTTTAAAATGGTAGTTAGAGAAATATCAATTTCATCTTTTGTTAAATGTCCGGTAATCCTATCATGTTTATTTTTACAGTTGTATAAAAATCTGTTTATGTAAGCGACTGTATGTAACAGGCGTGTGAAGTTAGAGTTTTTATGTATGAGTACCGACAAGGGATCGTTGTCAGTTTTATGAGTGTCTTGTGTAAGGTGACATATTACTTCTGGTGGATCTCGCTTCTGGCTGGGTTGAGTAGGCCATGCGCTCTCAGGTTGTAATAAGAAGTGTGGTCCGGACCACCATAGCGCACAGGAGCTGATAAGATCAGCCTTCACCCCGCGAGAAACGAGATCAGCTGGGTTATCAAGGGATGGCACGTAACTAGCCAGTGCATATAGTTACCATTGAAGGTAGGAATGCTAATTTTGGGTAAGTTAAACTGGTTGTTAAAATGATCAAGGGTACCTGACCTGTTTCCAGAGCCTGCTACAGAGCCTTCTTTTTGGTCTTTGCATGAGTTGGTGCTGAGAATACGACGAGCTTGAGACACCAGCTGGTAGTAATGCTTCTCAAACGACTCGCGCTCCGCGTATTGCTCGTCGGGCGGCTCGCACAGCCCCTCGAGCTCACTCTGCAAAGCGTCGAATTCGGGAAATAAGCTTTCAATTCTCAACAAACGACAACCTAGTTCGGTGATATGTAAATCACTTAATTTTTCGTAACTAGAAGCTAACTTTAAAAAGGTTTCAAATTGTGTTACTTTGGTTTTCATGGAACCTCTAGATTTTTTAAGTTTTTTAATTTTATCATCATCTGACTCATGCTCTTTAGACATTTTAATAACTTTATTGCAAAAAAGGTAGGCCAGAAATTAACAAAAGTGCAAATAAGTATGTAATTCGAAAAATGTTACTTGAGCCCGGTACAATATAAGCCCCAATGAGCAAAAATACGATGAAAATATAATAGGTATCCCCGCACGTTTATTAAGTGCTTACCTATTAGATTAATTATGTTAAAAATCAGAACATGCGTAGTAGAAATAGTGCCATAAAGATACACAGCGTCAAAAATCTTTGCTTAGGTTCAAACAAAGGAATGTGCAATGCACGTGGTTAATCAAAATGGCCGGCAGTGCGAGACGATTTTGCAAAAAAGCAATATGCATAGATTGGTATTCCCAAAATTTGCTTAAATTCAGACCATGCTGATTAAGTATGACCATGCAGGTAAATTACAATTGTAACAAGGAAATGCGCAGCGCAATGTTGAAACAATATGGCGGGATGGGCGTTGATTTTGTACAAACACCGTTGCCGTAAGCATGAACGCGTCAGCTAATATGACTGACTCTTGCAAAAATATGTAAGATTTTGTAGCAAAATGCGTGTGAAAGGCGTGCACTTGCAGTGTTTAATTAAACAGAAAAAACAAATGTAAATGTTTGAAGCATGTGCTCACTCAAATTTGAAACTAGAAATGGAAATTTAAAGACTTTTTGTTTTAAAAAAAACTGAAAATAAGTATGAATTAGGTAGGTAAATGACTTGGAACGAACTCACAGGGTGCCGTCCGCAGTCCCCGTAGATCAGGAAAACTGGTGCCGCTGCCTCGTTGTAGTTGCAGACGGATGACGCCACGCCCTTGTCGTTGTGTTGCTTGCCGCTCAACCAACCGACGCAACCGTTGGTAACGCTTCTTTCTTGAAATTCTACGGACTTCGCAAAATCTTCTTTTGTAGACTTGCTTCTTGAATCCGGCTCGAAGGACGACTGTCGGAGCGATGTTGAGGAATCAATAACTCACTGGTAGAAATAATTATCTATTTATTGAATAAAGACAATACATAGGCGCTAGTAAGAAAGATTTTTAACGCGGCGCGGACGCGTCGTTCGGTGGCGGCGACGGGTCGCAAGTGCGGGTCTCCGGTTCCGGCGCTCGCGGCGACCCCTCCCCCGCACCCCGCACAGTGGCTCGGACAAACGCCTAGCATACATAATAGAAGGTTGCTTTTATACTTAATTAATTTAGGATATGAGATTAAATAGGTTAGCGCTAAATTACACTGCGCCTTTAGATACACGAGTAAATAAGCATTTATAAATAATTTTATTACGTTACCGTCACTTTTTACGCACTGCACTTTCGAGCCGAAACACTGATTACACTTTCACACCTCGTTACACTGCCGTTCTTCGAGCTCCTTCTGCTGTCGACCACGGAGAAGGCTTGCATACCTTCGTAAGTTGAATTCGTTAAGTTGCCGCTGAACCAACTTTTTGTGGCATCTCCTGTACGTTTTATAGATGACTGTGATGAGACCAATTATCATTACGAGCACGATGATTAGTAAGATCACATTCGTTGTACTCGCGTGAAACTTTAGTTGCTCCAAGTGCGAGGAATTTTCGCCGCCAGCTGCATTTTGCGCGATTATTACTCTGTCCTCTTCTTTAGTTTGCTTAGAACCCATTTTGAGTACTTTTCAAATTAAATGAAGCACTGGTATACAGTTCGTCACTGAGCGTTATGATTGAATAAATCATCCTGAACTAATTTGGTGATGATCTGTCCAAATGTTGCACTAAATATGGTAATGGAATGCGCGTAGCTCCTGTTGCGACGGCGGCAGGGTCGCCATTTACAGGTTGTGTGTTAGGAGAGGAATGATAACACCGAAGACTGAATAAAGACTGATTTATTGATTAAAATAATTCGTTTATATACCTAATACTACATACCCATTACACTCTCTTGAACTGACCGGTCACTTGTCGCGATCTTCGGTCTCAGTCTCGACTTACAGTACATGCCGAAGAGACCGAGACACTTGTCGCGTTCTCTGGTCTCAGTCTCCTGTCTCGGTCTCCTATCTCCGTCGCGGCGCGAACCGCCACCTTTAGGCTGGTTTTAGAGTCGCGCTGACCACACACTGACGGTCGGCGCTGACAGCCAGACTGTATGCCCGTCTAGCAAGCTAGACTAACGCGTAGCTATGAGCGCGGACAGAGGTGCGAGCTGACCGCTCAGCGGCCGTACGCGCCGCGCGTCAGCGCCGAGTGGCCGTCGGCGCCGACCGTCCCATGCGCGCCTCTGACTTTAGTGAGCGTTCTACTGTCAAACCGACCGGACGCCCATCAGCGTGTACAGTTATGGCGAATCGCGATATAGACACAAGTCGAGTAATCGATGAAGTAGGCCTGCGAAAGCATTTGTGGGATGCATCAGATCCACTGTACAGAAAGAAAGACGCACGAAATAAAGGATGGGAGGATATTGTTGTCGTCCTCTTCGAAAATGTTTCAGAGGAAGAAAAACAACAACTTGGTGAGTGTTTATTTCGTTTTATTAAAATATAGGTAATAATATTTTAGAACAAACAAAGCATTTTAGGGTTAAAATATACACGAGTCTTGCCAGGCCACCCTACCCATAGGGCTCAAAGAGTACTCGGCAAAATGTTCTCGCAAAGCATTGCCAGACCTGTTTGTAGGTGCGGGCGGTATTTCTACCATACCCTCAATTGTAAGTGTATCTTCAATACGATAACCATCGCGAATTCTTATAAAATTATGTAATACGCAGCATGCTTTGACTATATTCTTTGCAACATTAAGACCCACATTAATAGGTGTATGAAACACTCTAAACTTGTTTGACATTATACCAAATGTTGATTCTATATAACGTCTACTGCGGCTCAATCTATAGTTAAATTTTTTTTTCTTATAGGTCATATTGGTTCGCACATATGGCTTCAGTTTTTTTTTTAGATATTCCAAAGGCACCATCACCAACAATGACATGTTCAACTGGACTATTTGTTCCAGGCAGTGCCTTCGGTCCTGGTATATTTAGAGTGTTATTTTCTAGGCTCCTGTATAGTGCACTGTCTTGGAATATAGATGAGTCCGAGTTTTTTCCACATGATCCAATGTTTACATAATATGTAAAACAATAATCTGCATCGCACATAGCTAGGAGAACTATTGAGTAAAAATTCTTATAGTTGTAGAACATTGTCCACCACCGGCTGGATTTACGATTCGGATATGCTTGCCATCGATAACAGCGATGACGATTTTCGTTCTTAAAGAAACGGCTGCGTTCCGTCGTCAAAATATTTGACAACGACCCACCACTATACGGCATCAGGGCAGTTTATGGGACTGACCCGCGCCTACACAAAATAGCCATTCAGAGCAGTTTTTGGGACTGTCTCGCGGCTCAAATAGTGCGACATCAAGACAGTTTTTGGGACTGACCCAAATAGCAAATGCCTTAAAGGGTTTAATTTGCGCATAGCCTGTGTTGTGAATCTCTTCACCCAACATCAGTCTTGATAAACCCTGATAAACCTTTGATAAACCCTGAAGCAACTCATGGACATTTCTCGCATTTTGTGCGATGTTCAACACTCGAGAGTCCGTCACAAGACGGAATTTTGCTGCCATCTCTATTAAACAGGAGCTTAGAGATCACCCTTTTTGCACTTAGACTGACAAACCCTCTCTGGTGAGAATTTAGCCGAGACGCTAATATCTGCTAGCTAACTAATGATAATTAGGTAGACATTTTCACCAATGCCTCCACCACTGGAAGTGGCACTGGTTGTAAAAATAAAACGGCCAACGGGAAATGGTCGCAAAATGAGTTTAATAAATATATAACAATAATAAATTGTTTTTACAATCACATCAATAATCTGACCATAAACTAAGCAAACCTTGTACTAGGTATGGCGACTAAATGACTTATAAAAATATTTAAATGCTTTTATGAACATCCATGACTTGGGTGCAGGTGCTCATCACAAAAATTTTTGCTCCTTTTTAAACATGCGTTTAAAAAGCATATCAACTACTTACAGTGGCTCGCAGCATATTTCGGTCAAAATATCCACTAAAGATCTGCCACTACTGCCAGATACTTAAATGCATAAAAGCCAATTCCACAGCTGTTGCATATATTAACCATAATGGGTGGGACTCAGTTTCCACACCTTACAAAAATACAAAAGACATCTGACAGTGCTGCGAGAGCCGGTAGTCGGTACCTATTTATTTTTGCCTCATATACAAAATCGTCAGATAATACAATAGCAGATGCCGAGACTCACCGCGTACACCCTGATACAGAGTGAAAATTGCAGGAAACAACTTGTCAGACTATCACTGAAAGATACGACCAACTGCAAATATACATATTGGCCACTCCTATCAATGCCAAATCCTAGACGAATGTATCCTGGCATCATATTAAAAAAAAATAAGGAAAATTATGTCTGACAAGAGCCAAGGTGTCATTGTTGTGCCTAAATGGCCGACACAATCGTGGTATCCAATATTACTAAGACTTCTTGTTTCAAAGATCACAGTTCTCAGACCTAATGAAAGTGTTGTTGCATCTAATTTCAGCAATCCGAACATTCACGGGAATTTTACCCCGGTGGCCGGAGTATCGTGCGCTCTTGCGCCATAGAATTACACCGTCCGCAATAGACATCATGATGGCATCCCTCGCAAATAATTCATTTAAACAATATGATGTTGCGCTCTAGAAATTGTTTTTGTATTCCAAACAAAATTTTGTTAATATGTATGAGGCGCCCGTTTTCACTGTCTATCAATTCTTTACATATAACAATGGAATTCAATACGGCACTCGAAACGGTATTGATTATTAATCGCTTTAGCCCCAATATTAGGCCCACATAAATATATGTCAAAAGATATCAAGATTTTTAAAAGGCGTATTTGGATTACGATCTCCGCAGTCGAAGTATAATATCACGTGGGATACTTACTTAATCTTAAATTTATTATCCATCCAATTTCCAAATGGAAGTCTGCCACTTACGAAAATTGTGTCACGTTAGTTGCCCTAGCAACTGCTCAGTGTTCAAACACTCGCGAAGATCATGAACATTGAAGTTCTGTCATTATAGATAACAATAAAAATATCAGACCTCATAAAAACTTCTAAAGTCGGTGTCAAACCGCCGGTACTTGTCTTACCATTCCTTGAAAAGCCAGAGATAATGCCCTTCTAAAACTGTACTTTTTTATTATGAGATAGCGAATGCTACCCGTAAGGATATAATCATTTTTATTGGTTACAAAAAGCCACATAATCATGTAACATGTCAATCCTTGAGCCGCTGGATTAAAAACACTTTGAAGGACAGTGGTATTGATACCTCAATCTTCACTGCTTACAGTGCGCGCCACACCGCCTCCTCTAAAACTTATAAATACTTATAACTTGTAAAGCTGCTGGCTGGAGCGGAAGTTCTTCTGCCTTTGGTAGATATTATAATCCTGTTGTGTTTAAGCACAATTAATGTAAATAATACGAAGTTGTAAGCATGGTGATTTTTATTCGTCGACAAAAAAGTACAGATCATGTAAGACACACTGATGAAGTGAACTAGTAAGACATTACAAGGCATAGATAATGTACAGATAATTATCTTCTCTTCATCCGGTAGAGGGCGCTTGCGGGTTGCGTTCCGAATCGTTCATCATTATCTAACAAATCCTATGGTTACTGACGTTAATAATGAAACGTCAATAGCCACTGTTGAATTAAAAAATGATTAAAATTTTATATTACAATCATTTTACAATAGTCACAAGTCACAACACCTTGAACAGTTTCTTTGAAATGCGGCGTCTATTTTGAAAAAATAATAATTACAAAGTTTTTGATAAAATGAGTAGTGATTCATCGACTGGAAAAAGTCCTCCTAAGAAGAAAAATGTGAAATATGAACAGAAATTCGTAAATTCGTGGTTAAAAGATGATAGGTTCAAAGGCTGGTTAAAGAAAAGCACTAAAGGTGAGAGTTATTTCTTTTGTTCTGCGTGTAATTGCGACAGAAAATGTGGTATACACGAACTGTTACGAAACAAAGATTCAACCAAACACGCGAAGAATAGTTTGAAGTTACAAAAACAACAAAAACTGACATCAATGTTTACCTCAGCTTCCAACTCACAAGATACAAAAATTGCAGCTAAAGCGGGTGAAGTAAAAATGGCCTGCTTTATTGCTGAGCATAATCAGTCTTTTAACATAGCATCTCATTTGAATAAATTGATTTGCGCTGTATGTCCAGATTCGAAAATTGCCGAACAATTATCTATAAGCCGCACAAAAGCTAGAGCTATTATTGTTAATGTAACTGGGCAGACAGCTGAAGAAAATATAATAGAGATGTTACAGAACAATTGCTTTGCATTACTTGTTGACGAAAGCACAGATAAATCGACGATAAAACATTTAGCGCTTGTCGCTAGAATAGTAAAATTAGATTTCAGCGTTGAAGATAGATTTCTGACTTTAATACCAATCGTAGATGGTACAGCAACAGCGTTGTATGGCAAAATAGTAGAATATTTTGTTGAAAAAAATATTCCTTACAAATCAAACATGATAAGCTTTGCTTCTGATGGCGCTAACGTTATGTTTGGAGATAAACATTCATTGGTCACTTTGTTTAAAAATGACATACCTCACCTTTTTACTATGAAGTGCATTTGTCATTCTTTTAACCTATGCGCATCATACGCATGTGAGAAATTGCCAAGGGGCGTGGAAGATTTCTGTAGAGACGTATATAATCATGTACAAAATTCACCAAAACGTATTGGAGATTTCAAAACATTTCAAGCATTCACAAATATTAAACCACACAAATTACTCCACCCTAGCCAAACCAGATGGTTGTCGCTTATTGAGGTAGTAAATAGGCTTCTGGAACAATTACCAGCTATAAAATTGTATTTTCAAGCTACAGTTCATGTAGATAGATTACTCGCTGCGCAATCAATTCTCTCCAAGGCTCTCGAACCGACAACTGAATTGTACCTGGAGTTTTTGAAATTTGCATTACCTATATTTACCGATCTCAATAAAGAAATGCAATCCGAGACTCCGAAATTATATTTACTATACGACAAAATACTGACCGCATACACAACGATCTTGGAATGCTTTGTACAAGCTGAATATTTGAATCTCACTGAACAAGAAAAAAATGAAGCACAAAATATTTTACACGCAAAAGAAACTAAAATATTAAACCTTGACTTCTCGAGTGAGCAGAAACATTTACCGATGCAACATATATACGTTGGTGGAATGGTGCCAAATTTGATCAGAAGAAAGAGATAAATAGGAGAACTAGAGGAAGAACAGCTGAAAAATTTCTACTTAAAGTGTAAGGAGTTTTATATCGAGGCTGCAAAACAGATATTAAAAAGGTTTCCTTTTGACGACAAAGATCGTCAAGCATTAAAATGTCTGAAGATGCTAAATCCTAAAGCAATTCTGCATTCTGAAATAAAAAAGAAATTCCCTTCTATTGCAGATTTACATTATTTCTTCCCAAAGATTTGTCCAAATAATATAACGGAACTGGATAAAGAATGGCGAATAATAAGAAATGTCGATTTTTCTTTCGACCAAAACAAAACTCCCGATATTATCGACTTTTGGAAACATGTACAAGAATTAAGAAATGGAGACGAATCTCAAACATTCCCTACATTGTGTGAATTGGTAAAGAAGCTTTTGTGCCTACCACATAGCAGCGCCGCCGTGGAAAGGTTATTTTCTGCTATAAATATTATGAAAACCAAATTACGCAATAGAATATCGACTACAACTATTAAAGGAGTATTACACACTAAATCCGAAATAACTGATTGCTATTCATTCGAAGCCACAGAAAAGCACATGAAGAATATCAACAAAAACATGTATGACTTTAAAAATAAAAATGAGTGTGAAAATATTGAAGATGAGGCAATTGAAAATGAAACTGAAAAATAATTTTACTTTGATTTTTGTTTTATGTTGCTGTGATTATAAATATATCAATTGATGTGAGTTCTAGTAACTAAGAAAGTTGTTTATTATTTAATTATATGAGCAAAATTATGAATTCTGCCTTTTTTTCTTTACCTACCGCTTTTTTAGGCGAGTTGTGGTTTTTTAGTTTTTTGAGGTTGGCAACACTGGGTTCGATTTTCGCATCAAGACCGATGTTTTTACAATCTGTTAAATGTTATGATACCTGCGTTTTGATAGGTATAATATGTTGTATTGTTTTAGATATCATGGACCCAAGAAAGTTTTATGGAGGTATAATAACCATCATCAAAGATTTTCCTGATGTCAGCACCGACGATGAGCTTTCTGATGACGATAACTACGCAAGACAGGCAAGGAGTCGGCCACCTGTAATAGTACCTGCAGCAGTTGAATCTGAATCCGATATGGAAGACAACATTCCAATACCAGAACTTCCCAGCACGAGTTCACGGGCTGCAAGAAACAGGAGGTGTGGATCATTTAGATGCACTCCTTGGTTATTACAGGATGCAGATCAGGTCCCACAAATTTTATCACCGTATATTTTTTCATGTCATAGACATAAGATAAATAAGATAAATTTATTTCGCCAAAACACAATAGTCTTTTACAAACAAAGGTTGACTTCTTCTATTAAGTGCTACGAGCACCTGTGCCAGAAGAAGCCACTCTTCCTCAACACACTCTTACGTCTAAGTTAAAAACGAAATAACAGAACATAGTAGACATGATTACAGTCAATGCCTGGCTGTTGTATAGACGCAGAAATGCTGATGTCGATGCATGGTTACCCCTTTGTGATATCAAAGTAGCTGTGGCTGAAGCCCTGACCATGTCCAAAAAGCCCAGTATAAGCATAAAACGTGGACGGCCATCTTCCAATCGTCTATAAAATGCAATACAAGAGAAGAAATCTAGAGGAGCTATTGCAGTAATGCAATCTCAGGATGTTTGCATAGACCAAATGGACCACTTGTCTATCTGGTCATCTAGACAGCGTTGTAAAGTGCCAGACTGCACTGGTAGATCTCATGTAGAATGTAAGAAATATAAAGTAAATGTGCTTGAATAAAAAGAGAAACTGTTTCCTACCATTTCACACAATTTAGTAAAAAATTTATGGAATTTCTGCTCAGTGTGCCATTTAAAGACCAAGAAGTTAAAACCTAATTTTCTTATGTTTTTCTGATTAAATTGAAATTTACCTAAATTCGTGTCTTTTTATTTATTTATTTTTTTAGAATCAGATGAAGAAATAAGAGAAAAAATACTTTGGCTCAAAAACTCTTTGGAACCTAGGCAGCTTGTTGAAGAAAAGTGGGCTGCCACAGCAAAATTTCGACTTAATGTTAACTACTTGTCAGGCAGCAGTTTACAAGATTATTTTAATGAATATCCAGTTCTGAACAGTCCCACTGGCTACCAACTACTCCTGGGTGATTTCCAGGCTTGTAAAACTGGCAAAACTGACTCCATATATACAAGTATAGTAGTATTGAGAGAAAAAAATATATATGTTGCAAAACAAAAAGTTGACAACATTAGAGACAAAGATATCAAACAAACAATACAAGAGTATCTAAATGCAATTAATGGTAAGTAAAAATGGTTTAATACTTAAATCAAAATTTAAAGTGATGTATCGACAGCCCGATGGTCTTGAACTAGGTCCTAGGTTCGATTCCCTCGTAGGATGAATTTAGAAATTTTTTTTTTTTTTTCAAATTAGCTTGTGTCTGAGTGTACCAGCATCTGTTATGAAGTTCCTCGTAATACAATATATGTGACATGTTTATTATTTTACAATATATATGTTTAAATTAAAATTATTCATAATCTATAAATGTGCATTTTATTTCTTTTTAGATACCGAAAGTCCTGAAGTGAAGAACAATGGAATTATCATGTTATTGCCGTACATAACATCCAGCGTACCACTGAAAAAAAAGAAAAAAACTTTGTGGAGACCATCAAAATCAGAAGTCAGAGATGGGTTTGTAACTCAAATCGGGTCTGATAGTGAACTCGAAACCTTAGTAGCTAACAGAAAATCAAAACTAGAAAGATTTAGTAAAACATTACAACCTTTTGTCATTTTTGTTGGGCCATCCATCTTACAAGTATCCCACTGTTATGTTGTTGCTGGAGATACATATTATAAAATCAACAAGTTATTAAGTGCAGTTGACACATGTTTCAAAATAATTCATGCAACAGGAGCCAAATACCAAAGTGAAGCGTATGTTGTATGGATGTTAATACAAAAAGCGTTTTATGACATTGCTACAAATAATTTCTTTTGTTTTGGAATCACAAGTTAAAATGCCGAAACGCAAGTGTTCGTTCAATGTTAGCTTACAAGCAAAATATCCGTTTATCAAGCAAATAAATACTCCATCAGATGTCAGATGTGAAAAGTGTCGTACAGAATTTAGTGTATCCCACAGTGGTGGCGGTGATATTGAACAGCATTTAAAGTCTGACAAGCATAAAAATGCCGATCGTGCCGCCGCTTCGAGTTCCTCGATTTTAGATTTTTTCAAGAAATCGGACGCGCCAACTTTGAAGGATTTGGATATCGCCGCGGCAGAAGGCGTCTGGGCTTATCACACGATACA
The DNA here is from genome assembly GCA_963576865.1 of Anania hortulata. NCBI lineage: Eukaryota > Metazoa > Arthropoda > Insecta > Lepidoptera > Crambidae > Anania > Anania hortulata. Next base: position 10,811,188 of record OY756405.1, on the reverse strand, counting down.
AGAAAACCACAGTTTTCGTTCTAATGATTGTGCATCGAAATTTATTCAATCATGTTTTGATCCCAAATTTACATGCGCGCGTACGAAATCAGAAGCTATTGTAGTAAATGTTTTGACGCCTACAGCGATGAAAGAATTAAAAGATGACCTTGATAAGTGCAGTTGTATTACAATACTAAACGACGCTTCAAACCACGGTAACAAGAAAATGTACCCTATTGTAGTGCGCTTTTTTCAACCTTACGTAGGTGTGCAAGTAAAAATTTTAGATTTCCAAGGCCAACCTGGTGAAACTTCTGACATCATTGTCAATTATTTAAGCCAAGTGTTGACAGATAATAATTTGACAGCAAAAGTCGTAGCATTTTGTGGGGACAATGCCAACGTCAATTTCGGAGGAGCAGCTAGGCGAGGGATTAACAATGTATTAACGAAATTACAATCATCTCTGAAAAAAGAATTAATAGGTAATGGATGTGGAGCCCATGTAATTCACAATGCAATAAAATCTGCTGCAGATGGGCTACCCGTAGATTACGAAAGCGTTATTGTGAAGATATATTCATTTTTTTATATTTACACGATTCGAGTTGAATCTCTAAAGGAGTTTTGTGCCGAAACTGAAACGGAATATCAACAAATGCTCGGCTATAGCAAAACCAGATGGCTTGCTCTTATGCCTGCTTTGGAGAGGGTTTTAAAAATGTATCAGCCGTTAAAAAGCTACTTTTTGAGTATTGAAAAATGTCCCCCGTTACTAAAAAACTTTTTTGAAGATCCTACATCCGAATTGTGGTTTTATTTTTTACACGCTCAGTCAGCAAGTTTTCATCAAGCTGTCTTGACTGTATCGGCAATTGAAGCTGCAAAAGAAATCAATCAATTAAAAGACAATTTAACTCAGAAACAGACCAATCAGTTTCTTCCATTTACGGTCCGTCAATTAATGTTAAAATTGAAAGATAATGGCACTGATATCGATGAAGAATTTGTGAAGAGGACAGCTACAGAATTTTATAAAACAAGCTGTGAATATCTGGACCAGTGGACTTACTTTCTTACCAAAGAAATGGAGATATTTTATTGGGCAGATTTAAAAAAGGGAAACTTCCCACATGGGAAGACATTCAAAAATCTCTGGATGTATTAATTGTAAAACAATATATTGATTGTAATAAGGATACTGAAGTTTTTGACGAATTTTCATTAATTTCTAATTTTTTCATTTCGCAAAAAATGACGGAATGGAATAATTTAAATGTTTCCACGGAAACCCGTTAGGTGGAAGTATTCAAACACTTTCGCGCCAACAATCTTCAGCATGAAAACTTTTCGATTTTAATTGAATATATTTTATGTTTGCCTGCTACAAATGCTCCAGTAGAAAGAGTATTTTCGATTATGAACAAATTGTGGACATCTGAAAAAACCCAGTTACAAATTTCAGTTCTAAAGGCGATGTTGATAATTAAGGTGAATATAAAAAAAACGTGCCAAGAGTTTCATTCTTACTTGAAATCGTCGTATTAAAACAAATTTGTTCCTCTGATAAATATAAATATAATTAAACATTTTGGGTACCTTTATTTTGTGATTCGTAACTTTTAAGCCAACCAACTTTTTCTGAATAAATAACTTTAAAAAAGTGTTTTTTTTTTTTTCATTGACAACCTATCATTTCACCTAAATAAACCGATGTCCCGTTTTGAGTGAAAGAATAAATGGTCACGTTACGCATACGTCACAGTAAAATTGTTAATGTATATATAATAAATGATGATTTATTCTGGCAAATAAACCTACCTGTCTGATTTGGGAATTTTTTCACAGGTACCTACCCAACTATATTGGTCACTTAAAAGTATATATCTATAACAGTTTTCCTTTCCTCTTTTTTGTAGAACAAGAAGTAACTCTAGAAGTGCTGTTATTAACTAATGAGAACGAACTGAGTCTGCTCACCCCTAAGATAGTAGATAAAATCAAGTTACGAGCTGCATTGCAAAAGCATCAAAATGTAAATTTAACTACACCTACAGTATTTTCCTACTTTAATTTGATAATCAAATTGTTACTATTTCTGCTACGATTTGGTATAATATTTTACATATAATAAAAAAGTACAAGAAAAGGATCGAATTTGAACATCAACATATAAGATGTGCTTAACACTGTGGCTTAACAGATAGATCTTGTTTTATTTTATCAGATCAATATTATAGCAAAAACTTTATTTCAGAAGCTAGTGTCTGAAAACTTAAATAAAGTCGAAGAAGACACATCGGCAAAAACTTTGTCTCAGCTAATGCCTGAAAACATAGATGAAGAAAAGGCAGATGAGGAAGTATATGTACACCCAATCGAAAGGCAATCTAATTTGATATACATACGAGATGATGAGGTAAAGTCTGTTCCAAGTCCAACCCTGATTTTTTTGCAAATAATTTACTTTTTAGGAAATGTCTCCAGGATTAGTTATCTCTAGTTAGTAGATTAGTTGGTAGCCACACAGTAATCTGTATCACCTAAAGTATACTACATAACTAAATGGTAGATTGTAATTAAAAAATATTTCTCTTATATGAATGGTACGACTACTAGGTACCTACAAATATAAATGTAAACATTCCAGTAAGAAATTAAACAAGTGACCTTGCTGCCTAAGATTAATAAACAAAGATTTGATACTTATAGTCCCACTATACTATATTACTGAATGCTAGCTTGCCATTTGTTTCATTTTTAATATGTATTTATGTTTTAGGAGATAACCACAGAACAGAAGGCATTATTAGCATCACTGGGATTTGATGGATGCACTAGACCTGAAACTGATGCTCCAGTCATCGCTCTTAAAAATGCAAATACTTCAGTTCAGGTAACTCACACCCACTATACACACACTATACTTTTACTCAACCTAATTTAAAAAACTTCTACTGTAATGGATTTCATTACTAATACATACTTCATTTATTATATATTTCATTATTCTATTTTATCTATGCATGCTATAAATTAATGATGTGTTCACTAATATAGTAAAAAAACAAGTTCTGATTTTTTCAGGAGTTGAATTTACAATTAGATCAAGAATTAGAAATACTGGAATCATTCAACTTAAAAAGTTTGGGAAATGAAAATGGCTAATTGGCAATTATTAAAAATTCTAAATATCGGGACCCTGCATGACAAGACCACATTCACATTTTTTATTATATTAATTGTTTGTATTATATTTATATTTGTTGACGAATTCGCGCCATGACAAACCACGGTCTCTCCTGCCAACTTAGTGCTGGTTGTGTCTCTCGTCGCGCCTGTATTAATGACAACATGAATTATGAGAACTATGTAAAGTGGTTAAGAACACAGCTTATACCTAACTTACCACCTAAATCTGTTGTCGTGGTAGATAATGCTTCATACCACAATAAGCAGTTTGATCTCGCGCCCACATCAAACTCCAAAAAAGCCGATATGCAAGCCTGGCTGACTAAAAAAGGCCTGACTGAAAAGTGATTGACTAGTGTCTTCACTATTAAGCCGCGGTTATATCAGTTAATAAAAACACACAAGATTAATTTAAAAAGTTTTCTATCGATAAAATTTTGGCTGAACATAATCACGACATTCTTAGATTGCCTCCGTACCACCCGGATCTCAACCCCATTGAGATGGCTTGGTCTATGATCAAATAGTATGTGGGTAATAAAAACGTAAAGTGGAATGTTAAAAGTGCTATTGAGCTTGTCAAAGAAAAAGTTGATCTAATGGGAGCACGAGAGAGGGAGACATTGTTTAATAAAGTGAAATCTGTAGAAAAAGAATACGAAAAAAGTGACACATCATAGATCTTATGACAGAACAGTTTGTTTCGTGTTACTGATGACAGCTCAAATAGCGAAGAAAGTGAAGATAGCAATAACGATGACATGTCTGACGACAATGAGGAGCCCTCAGCCTCTTGCTCCTATTCACAACGTTCTTCGATGGAACACGATGATTTATTGGACGGAAGATCACCACTGTGAGATATATTTTTTTTTGCATTTAATAAATAAATAATCAAAAACTTACCCTTGTTTCATTATTCTGAATCTATCAAAATAATTACTAGGTTACTAGATGTAAAGTACCCAAATCCGACTCAAAAGCTACTTTTAACCCGGCGAGCATGACCCAGGGTATCTCACACCCTGTTACATTTTTAAAGTCGAGTAATTTTTAAGTTTTTCGTGCGGCATCACCAGCGCGCTCAGTAGCTGGAAGGAGGGACGCGCAGGGCGGTATAGTGGTGTGATCGCAGTGTGGCGTGACACGCCGGCCGGGATAATCGTGCGCAAACGCGTTGAGGGTATGTCAGACCCTGCCTCATTTTTGACGTATTTTTTTTCGTAAATATTTAAATATACTTTTTTTTTTAACTGATATTGTTTTTTCAGTTCTATGGTGTGATCTGTGTTTGAGGTGGTGGAGAGACTTATTCAACCAGTTTCACAATCTCATCGCAACATAACTTTTGATAACTGGTTCACGGGATATGAGCTAATGCTGCATCTCCTAAATGAGCATCGCCTTACGTCAGTTGGAACTGTAAGGAAGAACAAGCGACAGATTCCTGAAATTTTTATTCGAACTAACAGAGAAAAAAATAGTTCACTCTTTGGGTTTCAAAAGGATATGACACTTGTTTCTTATGCGCCAAAGAAGAACAAGGTGGTTGTTCTTGTCAACTATGCATCATGATAATGCAATAGATGAATCTACAGGCGAGAAACCAAAACCCGAAATGATAACATTTTATAACTCGACCAAAGCTGGCGTTGACGTGGTTGATGAATTGAATGCCAGTTACAATGTTAGTCGCAATAGTAAAAGGTGGCCTATGACTTTATTCTATGGTGTATTGAACATGGCAGCTATCAATGCTTGCATTATATATCGAGAAAACAATAATGTTTCCATCAAGAGAACAGAATTCATTCGTAACTTGGGCTTATCAATGATTTCCGAACACCTACATGAAAGAAAATCAAAAAAGCATATTCCAAGTTACATCCGCCAGCGAATTGAAAAACAGCTTGGTGAGTCCTCATCTAGACCTGCAAATGCACCCGGACAATATGTCAGATGTCAGGTTTGTCCTTACAAGAAGGACAGAAAAACCAAATACTCCTGCAAAGCTTGTAACAAGCCCTTATGTCTGGAGCATGCAAAATTCATGTGCGAAAATTGTGCTGATTTTGACACTAGTGATTAGTATATCTTTTAGCAAAAAAAAAATAACTCATATTATTTTTAAGAAGAAGATATCATTATTTTTTAATTTTAAGTTGATTACATTCCAAAGAATAAAGATTTTTAGTTAAATTCATATAATTTGTAACTTCATAAAGATTTGTTGCTGTGATTTTATCATTATGTGAAACTAGAATAAATAATAATTAATGTATAACTCTGAACTTGTTTTATTTCATTTTACACTACAAAAATATAATTTAAACAATATAATCAACAAACCATAGAAAATAATAATAAATACTAAATTATGCTACATTATCTTAAGGGTATGTCATACCCTGCCTCATGCTTGATGTAACTTTATTACACCTCATGCTCGCCGGGTTAAGTAATCATATAATCAGGCAATATTTACACTAGTAGGTCTTAAAATAAATAATATCACATATTTTTTTTCACACAGTAGGTCCCAATATTTCAAACAAATATATTTAATAAATGCCCTTAACAAATTTGTGCGCGACTGTACATGCGCAAAATTACCACCTCCAGTTTCGCCGAGCGATCTACGAGTAATCTCGCCGCGCGACCTGTACCTACTGGCAGCGCTCGGGCTGATATCTTTCACATTTTATAGTATTTAATACTATCTGTAATTATGTTTATTAAAATTTATATGTAAAGTATTTGTATATGTTTAGGTTAGTTGTTTATTTTATTTTGTAAATATATTATATGCAAACCGCTTATTGTAATGATATCATTACAATAAGCGGAATTTTTGTATGTGGCTTTATCGGTCTTCAACGAGTACAGTTCGACAGGGTGCACCGCCCTACGCTTACTTGAAGTTGTCAATAACTAATGAACCATTATTTTTTGTCTCTGGGAGCTACAGCGTATTTTTGCTATTACAAATTTTATTAACGTCTTTAAGTGCGACATTTAGTGGTTTCAAAGTAAATAAATAAATATTGGACAACATCACATACATTGCTCAGATACTATGATAAGTAGCTTAAGCCCTTGTTACATAAATCAAAAACAACGACGGTACCACAATACCCAGACCTGAGACACTATAAATATTTAGTTTTTTTTTTTACATTGACCGACCGGGAATCGTACCCGGGACCTTAGAGATAGCGACACCAAATCCGGTATGCTCGCCTTTCGGCTACGGTGGTCGTCAATCAAAACATGCTATCACTAATGTACATAGGTAGTTATGTGACCACCGTTAGGTTTCCCTAATTTATTATATTTTTGACACCTTCATTGAACAGAGGCGCACAGTCGTAAAGTTTTTATTACCTTTGCATATCTGATAGGCTCGACACGCAGATTAGTCCGTATTAGCGATAACGGTTATCGTTCTTTATCTTGCTTACTATGATTTTTACGAGCCTTTGAAATGAAACTATTTTACGACTATGCTAATCAGCAACACCTCGGGAAGTCACGTAGCGAAGTCTTATCAGTTCTGTATATAAAAGCACTGCCCAGAGGCTGGGAGATCATTCTACCACCGCCTTCTCGACAGTATAGTTGTAACTCCTAGACTATACGTATTTCTGTAAAACTTATAATCCATGTAAAGTTAATTAAATAATTTAAAATACCAAATCGCTGTTTCGGTTCGTAAAAGCCTACCCTCGCCACTTCAACACCTAACCGCACGGCTAGACGGATAATTGGCGCAGCCGGTAGGATCGCGTCGTGGCTTGCTCGGTATAGCAAGTATTCGTTTCAACGAGTTAAATACGTTCGCGACCTCCATCAAAGAAATAAATTGACCACGAGTACGGCAGATTGAAGTGACTCAAGACTCAGCCCACGTTCGACGAAGCACCGTCAGGACAACGCAGTAGGCCAACAGCGCAACCGCAGTCCAAGGACACCGCCGAGAACAATAGTCATTTGAAGACAGGGTGAGCAATCGAGAGAGGACGCAGAGCTACAACGACCACAGCTACGGTATCAAAACTTTCCTTTCTCTTTCCCGATGGTAGAATCGGTTGGATAAAGAAAAAGGCACTCCCTGTATTATCCATCCTTAATTAGTAAATAAGTTTATTGGAAACAAGCCTTAATGCACAGGCAAAATCCAAGTAATATTAATTGTGGAAGAGACGAACGCGTCTGGCTACGAGCTATACTTTCTTTAATTGACACGTTATTAAAAAAGCTTTCCGAATTATATAATTTCTATATGCAAATGCTGTTACAACTCGGATTTCCTAAATAAGAATTGTGTAATTTTATGCTTCATTGCGAAAATTATTATTGTACACAGATTTACTAATCATAATTTAACTTCTTTTCTTAAGTTTTGTATTGAAGAAAATAAGATTTTGTGTGTACTTCCACTTTGCGAAAACCTTTTTATTGTAAAAGCGAATTAGCGAGTTTATCAGAATGGACGTTAACGCAATCCCGCAAGAACTTACTAAGATTATTCCAATTTTTGATGGGGACTATCGTCATTTAAATTTATATTTAAGAAAATGCGAGTTTGTACTTTCTCAATTCGACGGAAATGAAGTGCAGCAAACGTATAATATGCATGTTGTTACAAGCCGCCTTGCAGGACGAGCTGCAGCATTGATAAGTGAACGTCAAGACATAAATAATTTTGATGAGTTAAAAACACTCTTTACGCAGCATTTTGGAGATCCAAGATCCGAAGGTTGCATTGCTATTAAATTAGAATCACTTGAGATAAAGCCTAAAGAAAAATATCTAGATTTTTGCCACAGAATTCAAAGTGTGCGTAGTAATTTATTTTCGAAGGTTAATATGATTAATGATGAAACATTAAGAGCGAATAAAATTCAAATCTATAATAATATGGCTCTAAATGTATTTCTCTATAATTTACCGGAAGAACTTGTACGGATAGTCAGATTAAAGGCTCCCTCAACATTAGAGGAATCACTTGAAATTGTTTTAGAAGAAGAAAATTTCCATGAACAATACAATTTGCGGCACAGAAATGATAAAAAGGTCAAACCAAATTTTAGGCCTAACTTTAATCGAGCTATACAGCCAAGTCTACCTCAAAACTTATGGCACCCTCGAAACCCTAACTACAGTCAAAATGTAGTAAATCGGGCACCAACTGGTCCTAACCAATTTTATCGGGCACCAGTGGGTCCTAATCAATATAACAATGCTCCGATGAATAATCGATTTTATCAAAATAATCAAAATCATTATCAAAGGTCACATTCTTCACGACCGAGTCATTTTTCTAACCAGTTCAGACCGCGTAATAATATGGCACCTATAATAGAAGCCAGTGGTCATGGGTCATCGAACCAACAACCCATTAACACATTGAATATGAATAACGGAATCGACGAGGTTAATACGGATGTTCCATCTAGATCGGAAAATTTTCAAATAGAGGCCTTAACTTCAGCCACCAAATAAGTGCAGCGAAATGTGGTTTACCGTATGTTAAAATAAAAACGTTAAATGCAATTTTTCTTATTGACACTGGAAGTGCTAGATCATTTGTAAGTCCAAGTTTAGCAAAAAAATATTTCTCAGAACAAATAAGAAATGAATCATTTGAAATTGTGAGTACACATGCTTACAGTCGGCATAATGGGTGTATCTCAATTTTACTAAAAGATTTATTTAATATAAATGAAGAATTTAAATTTTATCTATATGATATTTCTCAAGAATATGATGGATTAATAGGCATGGATCTAATGTCACGTTTTAATGTACAAATAGACCTAAAACATTTTAAACTTACAATTGGGAAAACAATTATGTCCATATATTTCCATCCTCAGTTTAAACCCGTGCGCTTGATTTTACAACCTTATTGTTCACAAAAAGTGAAAGTTCCCACCGATATTTATAACGGAAAAGGCGCGCTGCCTTCCGTAGAGTTTATGACCGGCGTAGTAATGCCAGGTATGCCTGTAAACTGTGAAAAGGGTTATACCGAGACTTTTATTCAAAATAATACAGATAAGGAATTAATATTAACAATATCAATTCCTTTTGCAGTAAAAGAAATAGAAAACTCAATTCAATCATATTTTATCAACACAAATAATCGTCAAAAATACGATCATCTTCTAAAAAATAATTTGAAGAAATTAAGATTAGATCATATTAATAAAGTGAACGAAAGAAATGAAATTAGTAATTTATGTTACAAGTACAGAGACATATTTTACTGTGAAGACATTCCATTATCCTTTACAAACGAAGTTAAGCATTGTATTAGAACTAAAAACGATAATCCAATTTTTGTAAAGGCTTATAGACAGCCCCCAGCACAAACAGCTGAGATTAAATCACAAGTTGAAAAACTTTTGGCAGATAACGTCATTCAACATAGTTTCTCACCGTGGAGCGCACCAGTTCATCTAGTGCCAAAGAAATTAGATGCTTCCGGAGAACAAAAATATAGAATGGTTGTAGATTATCGTAAATTAAATGAAATTACTGTTGACGATAAATATCCAATACCGAACATAAATGATCTATTTGATAAATTAGGTAATAGCATTTACTTTTCAACATTAGATTTGGCAAGCGGATACCATCAAATTGAAATTTTAAAATATCCGGTTCCCAAAACTACAAGAGAAATCAAATCTTTTATAGGTCTTATCAGTTATTACAGGAGATTCATTAAAGATTTTTCAAAAATCACTAAACCCTTAACTAATTGTCTAAAGAAAAATAAATCGATTGAACAGAACGAAGAGTATTTAAAAGCATTTGAATCATGTAAAGAATTATTAGTTAATGCCCCTTTGCTTCAATTTCCAGATTTTACTAAACCATTTGTACTTACGACAGACGCATCAAATATTGCATTAGGTGCAGTACTATCACAAGGCACAATCGGTCAAGACAAGCCAATAGCATATGCAAGTAGAGCACTAACAGAAACGGAAACAAAGTACAGCGCTATCGAAAAGGAATTATTAGCCGTATTATGGGCTACAAAATATTTTAGACCCTATTTATATGGTAGGAAATTCTATATCTATACAGATCATAGACCATTAGTATGGTTATACTCCTTACAGGAACCCAACAGTAAATTAACACGTTGGAGATTACGTTTACAAGAATTCGATTTTGAGATAATTTATAAAAGCGGAAAACAGAATTCCAATGCTGATGCTTTATCTAGAATAAAAATTAATTATACTGAAGTGAATGAGTCCATCGCAGTAAACAGAGATGAAGACGAAACTCTTTCCATTAGTTCTTTAGATTCTGAACAAACACTTACCGCATCAGAATCAGATAATGAGACCCAAATATTTAATAAATCTGGTATTCCTATATTAAATGAGGCAATCGATACAAAGCCACACCAAATAATCGTAACACGCTGGTATCGAAATGACATTAAAGTAACAGATAAATCACGCCTCAAACAAAAAATTATTGAAGTACGACTTCCATTAGATAATGAGGATTTAATAAAACAATTTCTAAAGGATAACATCCAACATGGAAAACGAATTTTCATTCATTTTGATAATAAAGAATTTAGAAAACCTTTTTCTAAACTATATCTAGAATTGTTCGAAAAGAATCCCGCACAAATATTTGAATGCACCGAACGTGTAATTTATGTAAATGACGAAGAAAAACAAAAGCAAATAATTCAAAATTACCACGAAGGTAAAACTTGTCATCGAGGAATAAAGGAAACAGCTACTAGGATTAAACGGAATTATTACTGGCCAAATTTAGAACAAACAATCGCTACTGTAATTAATTCATGTGATCTTTGTAAACGGATGAAATATGACAGACATCCTTTAAAACCAAAGACTTTAATTACCCAAACACAATCAAAACCATTCCAAGAATTATTTATAGATCTATTTTCCATAGAAGGAAAAACTTACTTAACCATCGTAGACGCGTTTTCAAAATTAGGTCAAGCCATGGAAGTACAAAATAAATCTACACCTGAAACAATTCGAGCACTAATTAAATATTTTTCATTTTATGGCACCCCTAACAAAATAAGTTGTGATCCGGGATCTGAATTTAATAACTCATTAATGAAGGAAACTTTACAATTCTATAAAATAGACCTCCATATCGGAACACCTAACAACCCTAACTCAATGAGTATCGTAGAAAGATTTCATTCTACAATAATCGAAATATATCGATTAGCTAAATACGAACAAAAAATTAATGACGCTGCATCGGTAATGTCTTACGCTATAATGGCATATAATAATACTATCCATACAGCAACAGGCTTAAGTCCATTCGAAATTGTATTTGGACATACGGATTTGAATTCGACATTTAATGTAGATTTTCAAAAAACGTACATGCAACAGTTATTAAAAGAACATTCTAAGAGAACTTCATATTTATATAAATATATATCGGATAGACTTTATAATGATAAAATAAAACGTAGTAAGCCTGGTGATAATATAAAATTAACAACAGGAGACAAAATTTATACTAAGCTCGTTAATAAAAGGAGAGGAAAAGATAAACCCCGATACGAAAAAGCACAAGTGATAGGTGACGTGCAAAGGAATGTAGTTCCAATTAAAATCGGGCAGAGGGAAACTAAAGTCCCAATAAAAAATGTAAAAAGACCTAACAATTCCCAGGAAACAGATTCAGAAAACAGGGAAAACCCCCAAGAACTCTCTGAACCCATAAGGTCATCAAATAACAATGCCTCTTTAGAGCCAAGGCCGTCAACAAGTGCAAACGAGCCATTGTCTAAACTAAGCAATACGGTAGGAGAAATAAGTAAATTTCTAGGATTCCGTGGGTGGCCTTACTAATAATGTTATGTTGGATAATAAGGGTATTGTTAAGGTCCTAATGATAAACTCATATATATTTAAAAGGCAAGACATAATTAAATGTTAATATTATGTTTAAATAATTATTTGTATGTGTAATTGACACTTGTATATTTTGAAGTAAGCCTTTAAGTTTAAGTCTTATTGACTTTATGTGTTCAAGAATATGTTATTAAATTATACTTTTGGTAATGGGTAAACTTAGAAAATAAGCACTTTTGGTAATTGAACTAACATCTTAAAATTTTTTGAAATGTATAATGACTAACTTAAATTGTTCTGTAAAAACGATATGATAAGTATTTAAAATCACACTAAATGTCTAAATTAACATTTAGGTAATTTTAATCTTAAGGAGGGAGGAGTTATGTGACCACCGTTAGGTTTCCCTAATTTATTATATTTTTGACACCTTCATTGAACAGAGGCGCACAGTCGTAAAGTTTTTATTACCTTTGCATATCTGATAGGCTCGACACGCAGATTAGTCCGTATTAGCGATAACGGTTATCGTTCTTTATCTTGCTTACTATGATTTTTACGAGCTTTTGAAATGAAACTATTTTACGACTATGCTAATCAGCAACACCTCGGGAAGTCACGTAGCGAAGTCTTATCAGTTCTGTATATAAAAGCACTGCCCAGAGGCTGGGAGATCATTCTACCACCGCCTTCTCGACAGTATAGTTGTAACTCCTAGACTATACGTATTTCTGTAAAACTTATAATCCATGTAAAGTTAATTAAATAATTTAAAATACCAAATCGCTGTTTCGGTTCGTAAAAGCCTACCCTCGCCACTTCAACACCTAACCGCACGGCTAGACGGTTAATTAGGTACACTGTAATTTTTGTTTCAATGATAATAAATAAATAAATACTATACGTCCGCTGAGGCTATTAATTATATTATTTGCTTTAAACTAGATGGAAATCATTTGCTTGGCTGTAGATGGCGCAGGGGACCGAGTTGGTCACCCTGGGTAAGAAGAAGACGCATCTGGTTTTGACGATGTCATTTTAACAAAACTTACACAATATTGTTCAAGAATATCTCGATGCCGGATACAACAGAACAGGTGCAAGGTATCAAAAACCAGCAAAGAGAAAGTTTTGGCGACAAAGTCGAAGGCAGCAATGCTTAACAAGCTGACCTTTGCACTCCCGACGGTCGGTTTGGTCAGGGCTTGAAAAAGGCTATCGAAACTAAGGTTAAACTATTAGATTAGGCTTTTACAAGGGCTCTTATAGTAAATCGGCACTCTAGCTCTTATAGCAAATCGAATCCGAGACTCGTCAGTTGGAAGAAAGAATGGAGCGAATGTTTTCTGCCATGGAGGCAAAAAATTAATAGGCTCCGCGAGTGGCTTTTGGGTGTTACGAATCCGAGTAAGAATATGATGCAGATGGAGAGAGCGAATTTCCAGAGCGGGATATGTCACTAGAATCAGAGGGGCAGGCACCGCCAATAGGCATGATTTAAGTGAGGACGGTTATTTGTTAAGAATTAAGAATTGTATCATCACCGAAAATAACAGACAACGTCCTTTTTGGCATCAGTTGAATCTCAATTGTAGCGACAGAATTATTTTAATCGATGAGTCGACTTGAAAGCGAAATCTCTATTTTAATATTCATAATCTTCACAGCTAGCAGGCAGTTAATCCCCACGCGATGCGGGAGGATGGGATGCAGTACCAATCAATTTGGAAACGAGGTTATTTAATGGTAAGTTCTGAATCGTGTGAAATCGCGAATTCCGTGTATGGACAGCACTGCGAGCGTTACATGTAATGGCAGTATATGCATTAGTTCTTTTGCCTACTGTATCTATAAAAAAAATAATCTTCAGTAGTGTTTGGTGGAAAACTAAAAAGTTTTTGTAATGAAGTACTATCGAGGACTCTCGCGCCTTACCACTTTGCAGAGAGATTCCCGTGCAAGCGCTACGCGCCGGAAGGACGTAACCTACCCCGATTAGTTACACATTTTACTACGATTTACTACAACCAATTAGAGATAAATAGCTGTTTATTACCAAACATGTTTTTTGTAACCACCCTTAGGGTCAGGCTGCTTATTGCATTCGCGAACTGTTGACATCTCTCCTTTTTTTTTTGTAAAGTGTTAATGATCCCTACGACCTCTGCCTTCTTATCGGACTGATTGATTTCGTTGTGTGTTGACCCCGGCTAGTATTTAGACTATTTGATTGCTTTTTTATTGACTTAGAAGCAGAAACTTGGATTTTAAGTTTTAATAACTTTTTAAATAATATATATTTTTAAAAACTATTTATCATTTTAACAAATAGGTTGTATTTCGTTAGTTATTATTTATAACTTAGCGGTCACTCAATATCATCATCATCAGCCTTTAGAAGTCCACTGCTGGACATAGGCCTCCTCTATAGAACGCCATAGCGATCGTCTCTAGGCAATTTGCATCCAGCGGCTGCCCGCAACTTTCACCAGGTCGTCAGTCCACCGCGTGGGAGGCCTGTCCACGGTGCGTCACTCAATATAGAGAATATTTAATTGTGACGATACTAGCTATTACTCGTAAATTCTTTTAAAATTCTATTATTTTGTGTTTTGAAAAAAAAAGTTTCTAATGTTTATTTTTATTACCTTTTATTTATAGCCGTTATCAGTTATCAGTAGAACTAGGTAGAATAAATCGCTGCAACTAACGATTTCTATGAATAATTGCAACGACGCAGTGTTTGACGAAGAAATGCAATTTTTGTGACGTCATTTATATTGCAGGTTACGAGTTTCTTTTAGTCTGAGCCAAGACTACAAGAAACCCGAGAGTAAAACTTCTAGTATTCTAGCCTATCCAGTTTCGGAGACACTTTAAAAAAATAGATATAACGAAAAAATTATACTAAATTAATTCCTATTTAAAGTTAATATCAAACTGACTAGACCATATTATTACGAAGCCTCTAAACCTCCGCATTATCGAGTAGGAAAATATAATTTAGGTATACTATATCAAAAAAGAGTATTTTATAACTCAAATAATCCATTTTGCAAGTTAACATTTATGCACAGAACTTTCCTTAATGCCTTATATCACTAATTCTTTTTCATAGAGCCAATCCCTGGACTTGCAAAATTGGGGATTATTTAAGTTAAATACCTATAGGATTACATTGCAAGATTGTGCATTTTTTTTAAAATAAGGTCTAGAGAACAACGTAAATAACAACGTTATTGTTATTAATTTCAATCTTCGTAATTTATTCTTACGAAATAAAATATCATCATCATCATTTCAGCCATAGGAAGTCCACTGCTGAACATAGGCCTTCCTCAGTGACTTTCAGATTAGGCGGTTGGAAGCGTTATTAATAAAATATACATACTTTAAAATTTTCACCATAAAAATCGCGAGGTGCGAGGTCATTCGTCATAGATCACAGGCATACGCCGACGCCAACGAGGACCTTATGAGTGCACATACGGTGCAATTGGTGCAATTCATTCGTCAAATCGTAAATTATTATCTATAAGTTCCATTTTTAACAGTAGATAGAAATAATACGACCTCCGTAGCCGAGTAGCCAAAACTTATTTAAGTAAGTAATAAAATGAAGAAAAAAATGTTTGTTCTTTACGTAGATCGATTAATTTTCAGATCCTTAGTCGCTCCTGAAAATTAAGCTCTACCTTGCAATGTAACCCTAAATGATGTCATATTAAATTGCTTCTTTAAAACACTGCAACAAAAAGATGTTTTTAAAATATCGGTAACATTAAATGATTGAATTAACTCTAGTAACTACAACTTTGTAATAGCTAAAGATTTAGTGAAACCTGTAACCTAACGGCCAGGGCAAACCTGACGAGGCGCGGCGAAAAGACTGAGATAATAACAATTTAACCCAGATGTTACTGAAACTATTTTTGTCGCGTATCACCGTAATTTTTTGATATGGTTACCTTGATCGATATAATGAACATGAAAAAATAAAAAATATTTTTTTTTTTATCTTTATAACGATCGGTCGCTGTAAAAGGGTTAAACTTAGCCCTAACATATATAATATATGGTTGAAAATGGCATGCCAAAGCTAAACTATAGCGAACGGCGATACAAGCTGACACGGACTGCCTTTTTCACCCGTATGATAATATATGTTACGGTTTATCTTAAATAATTATTATCTCAGTCTTTTAGCTGCGCCTAGCCAGGTTTGCGCTGGCCCTAATACATCTACATGGTTTTGTGGTAGCAGGTTATTTAAACGTTAATTTTTATTTCGCAGAGAAACACTGTCCGTCTTTGGGTTCACCGTTATGAAGAGGTGGGACAATTGGTCGATCGACCACGGCCGCCACATCCGTATTTAATAAATCAAAGAAATGGTTAGAAGATACGCAGTGGAGCCGTATACGCCTACACGGGTATTCACTCAGCAATTTGACTGCAGTTTAAGGACCGTAAAGAGGGCACTTCATTGCGCTGGGATGCACCACAGAAGACCCGCAACAAAAATAATATTAACAGAACAAAATAAGGCAGCGAGAGTCCGGTTCGCTCGAGAATATAGGGGTTTCGATTTTTCTCATGCCGTTCATTTGCCGATGAATAAAGTTTTAAATCAAACCAAATAGGTCGTCGGCATTTATGGCGCGTGGCCAACACTCGTTATGAGCCGCGTAACGTGAACCCAAACAATAACTCGGGTAGAATCTGCGTAAATATGTGGGGATGGATGAGTGCCGCTAGACCCGGGGAACTAATTGAAATTTTTGGGAGGGCCACTGGGCAGTCCTATCTCGTGCTTCTCCAGGAGTCGATGGTCCCTACTGTGCGCGTGGTATATCCGGAGACAGAAGTGCCGGAGTTATATTTATGCAGGACAACTGCCCCATACATACCGCGCGTGGTGCATTGCTGGCTTTAGGCACAGCCTGATATTCGAACAGTGCGTTGGCCCTCGCGATCTCCAGATCTAAACCCCATAGAAAATCTCTGGGGATTGATGGTCTAGCGGTGGAGCACATTAAATGAAAGGTCCAGGACAAATCTTATTGCGCATTGCGACCGAATTGGGATTCACTTAGAGGCTCAGACTTGTGCGAAATACTTGTGCGCATCATGCGGTCGCGATGTGATGCAGCTTATATTAAATTATTTTAATAAATTAATTTAATTTAAGCGGCGCGAACAAAAGATTTTAGCTTTAGATGTTTAGCCTAATGATATACTGGCATAGAATGAATGCCACATGGCATTAAGTCAACTGTTCGTATGTTTTTAAAAAAATCTGGGCAACAAAGTGTAAGCATATTTTGTGTATGGCAATGTAGTTATTGATATGACTTTAATATAACCCACACCTTTTTATTATTTATTATTAACTTAACATTGTTTTGATTTAGTAATTTACTAATATTCCTTCATATTTTATTGTGCCGTTATTATTAACATTACGTAAAGAATACACTTTCCCACCGCGCCAACAGGAGGCGTGTCGTAAGAGGCGACACGAGACGGGCAGCAGCGTCTTCGTGCGATATCTTATAAAAAAAACTGCGCTCGCCAACGCGCCTGCCAAGCGTGGCGAGTATTGGCAATCCCCCCCGATGATAGGTCATTGGGGGAGGCCTTTGTTCAGCAGTGGACGTCCTGTGGCTGAAATGATGATGATGATGATGATTTTATTGGAATCTGATGTTCTTTTTCAATTCAAATAAGCTTAGTTTTTATTTTTACCTACTAACTTAGAGATATAATATGTAGCAGAGCATAGCATAGTATTATAATTTAGTTACTGCATCTTTATTACTAATGCTAAATCGATATAAGTATTTTTTTAGAAATCAGTGTTCCCTAATTAAATTGAAACCTTCGTGACATGAAAAAATGTTAGTTTATCGTTTCTATAGATATTAAGAAATAAATAAATAGTAGCTATAATTACCGTTGGACCTTCTAATGTCCCATTCAATGACTTAGATATTAGGGGACGTACGTACAAAATGACATACACGGGCAAAATGACAAATTGGCGGGTAAAATCACGGAAATCACGACCGAGTCAGGTGACGTCTGCCATTTTTACGAACCTGTCAAATATCTGCTTCGCTCGGCTCAGTCGCGCCGGAGTTGCAGGTCCAAACGTGATTTCGTCGTAAAATAATTTTTAATTTGGATGGTTTTCTCCCCAGATTTGGTAAGTTTTACATTATTTTCTTAATATATTTTAACTAATATCGATACAGTGTACATTAATGCTTTTATTTATGCATGATTCTAATTGAATAATGGTTTTGTTAGGAAATTATGGATTTATTATTGTTCCGGAGGATTTTGACAAAATGACATACCGATACTCTGGACAAAACGACATAGTATGTCATTTTGTCCATCTATATTCAGTTAGATAACAGTTTTTTACAAAATATTTGTTTACAGATACCATGCCGCGCAACTTTAAAAGAAAATCTAATCGTCAAACTTGGAGTCATGAATCAATGCAAAAAGCAATTGAAGCTGTCCAGCAAAACAAAATGGGATGGTTGTTAGCATCGAAAACGTTTGGTGTTCCTCAGGCAACACTTAGGAGACATGCACTAGAAAAAAACAAAAGTTTACCGCCCAATACCAAGGGTCTAGGTAGATTTAAGCTTACTTTTCCCCCTGAAGTTGAGAGACAACTTGTTGACCATTTAAAATTTTTAGAAACTCTACTTTTTGGCTTAACACGAAAATCTGTCCAAGAACTTGCCTTTGAGCTAGCAGAGAAAAACGGATTTCTTCATTGCTTTAACCAAGAAAAAGTGCAGGCCAGGAGTGGTTAGACGGTTTTCTTAGAGGAAACAAAGATATATCGTTGCGCACCCCAGAACCTACTTCTGCGGCTAGAGCCCAAGCTTTTAACAAACCACAAATGTTTTGATCTGTATCAAGATTTTTTGAATAAAAATAATGTTGCACCACATAAAATTTATAACGTAGATGAATCGGGCCTCTCCACAGTTCAAAAGCCTCAAAAGATTTTAGCTGGTTGCCTAAAAAAGCAAATTGGTTGCCCTTCTAGCGCCGAGAGAGGTTCAAATGTTACCGTCATATGTTGTGCGAATGCCATTGGTTTATTCATTCCTCCATGTATGATATTTCCTCGCAAGAACATAAACAATGAGCTTGTAGATAAAGCAGCCACTGGGACTTTAGGGTTAGCTCAGGAATCAGGATGGAGTAATACAGAAATATTTTTAAAATGGCTAAAACACTTCCAAACTCATACAAAATCTAGTAAAGATGATCCAGTTTTACTTATTTGTGACGGACATGCTAGTCATAAAGGCATTGAACCCTTGAGATTTGCAAAAGAAAATGGGATTCATATTCTATGCCTACCTCCTCATTGCACACATCACATGCAACCACTCGATGTAAGTGGTTTTGGACCTTTGTCTTTTATTTCCATCAAGAAATCTCTAAATGGCTGAAAAACCACCCAGGTCGTGTAGTTACCCATTTGCAAATAGGAACTTTATTCAATCACGCTTATAGGAAAGCTTCGACTGTGCAAAATGCTTGCAATGGCTTCAAGAGTTCAGGTTTATGGCCAGTAAATCCTGATATTTTCCGGATTATATGTTTGAGCCTGCAGAGGCAACTAACATACCATTAAACCATGATAAATATCGAAGATGCTGTACCTTGTAACGACCAACTTCCGTCATCTTCTTACTCTAATGACAAGGACAGATCTGCAATAGTTAATGAATCTTCAGAAACAAATGCAACTGAAGAAACTGTGAGACCCGGTACTTCAAAAGATATGTCTTCAAAAGATACGTTACGGTATCCCGTTGAAACTCTGTCCCCAGCACCACAAGGGCAATTCATTCAGGGCCAAGGCAAGAGAAAGCAAAAAATCCGGCAATCCCACTGGCTTTTAACTTCTACGCCTAATATGAATGAATTGAAAGCTAAAAATGCACCACAAAATCTTGCTGAAAAAAGAAAAAGACAAGTAAAAAAACACTGTTTGACGATGAATCAGATAGAGAAGATTTTCCAGTGAAGACTCAAGAAGATGACGATGACTGCCCGTGCATTTATTGTAATGATCTTTTTTCGCATTCCAAACCTGGTGAAGACTGGTTACAATGCATGACTTGTACTCACTGGGCTCATGCATCAAGTGCTGATGTCCCTAGGAAGACTAAACGTTTCATTTGTGAACTTTGTGCTTAATTTTACGATGTCATTATGTCCATAATTGTTATGTCATTTTGCCCATACTATATGGACAAAATGGATTTTTTTGTTCTTGTTGATTTTGCTCCATATAATTATTATTATGTTTCGTAATTAATTTTAAGTTTGTTTTATTAAAAGGTAATGGACCAAAGATGATCAAAAAACATAAAAACTGATTGTAAAGCCTTTAATTAGAAATACCTATGATTATAAATAAAAATAGTGTGTCATTTTGTACGTACTTCCCCTACATAAAAAAGTTAACCTGATCGGTATAACTGTTCTCAAGTAATACATTTAAGTGTATGATCTTACAAACTGTATTTAATTTGTATAGTATTAATAGAGTAATCCGTACTTCTTACGAATATTATAAGTGCGAAAGTGAGTTTGTTTGTTTTGCTTTCTCACCGCAACTACTTATTATCATGAGATTTGCACAAATATTGTTAGGAGAATAGAAAAGGACATCCTCTGAAGTATGATCTACCAAACAAAAAAAGAATCATTAAAATCGATTCATAATTGGCAGAGTAATCGCGTAACATACATACAAAAAAAAAAAAACATACAGTCGAATTGAGTACCTCCTCCTTTTTTGAAGTCGGTTGAAAAGGACATATGCTACTTTTTATCGCACGGTTCCCGCGGAATGTACAATAGCAATTTTATAACAATCCGAATTGCACGCGGACGGACCCGCGGTCGATCGCTAGTTGTTCATGTTTTACACCTAGCTCTGTTTATATTTTGTGTCATGAATCCGAGTTTAAGGTGCTAAGCGCTTCGTATTTACTGAAATGCGACGTTGCCAAGCCGATTCGTATCACAAGATAAGCGAATACTCAACCTAATACGCTTCCTATAGAGCTTAAACTTCTAAATGCTTCACACGGTTGTTTGTTGGTTTGCTGCGCCCATTGAACTCGAAACATTAACGAACGGAGGGCATCGTTTGAAGTGAGCGGCAACGCGGTGTAAGCAAATGATTTTTTCTTTTTTGTTATCTTTATCATATATTTTTTAAAGAATTTGAAACTGGGTATGACCTATTCCGAGGGCGAGATAGACAATACGAGCTAGATTAAAAAAATACATAAAAACGTAACACAACTGCTGTTTTATCAATATCGGCAAGCTAAAAAGTGATACACATAATATATTTTTATAGTTTAAATCAATCAATATTCATATTAATATATTCCGTAAATTTAACACCTTTGCGCGATCACAAGTAATAAAATTATAATTTTCTATTTCCTATATTTTTGTTTCAGTTCAATAAGCCGAATAAATATATAAGAAAAACATCACGTGCCTCGTACTCCAAAGAAGATTTAAAAATCGCCATAGAGAAAGTAGAAAAAAAATGAGTTAAGTAACTACGCAGCTTCAAAAACTTACGGTATCCCGACATCGACGTTAAATGATCATGCAAGAAAGAGGACAGGCTTAAAAAGCGAAACTCGGAAGGCCACCCGCTATTCCAATTGAAATGGAAGCCAATCTTGCGTCTTGTCTTCGGACGCTCGAGAAATGGGGATAGGGGTTATCCAAAGAAGAAGTTCTAGACATGACTGCAGAGTTTGTCAGAAAAAACAAACTTAAAACACCATTTAAAGACGGCAAGCCAGGCCATGACTGGTTTTCTGCTTTCCGAAAACGCCACAACTTATCTATAAAGAAACCTCAGCCGGTCGAATATTTACGGAAAAAAATGACAGATCCATTCATAATCTACGAATATTTCCAAAAACTCGAAAATGTTCTCAGGGAGTTAAATCTTAGTGACCAAAATAAGATTTGGAATTTGGACGAAACATCCGTGTCTTTGGATCCCACTAAAACGAAAGTTGTTGGCGCTGTAGGAAAACCATGTACTAGAACAACAGCAGGTACGGGAAAGGAGAATATGACGGTATTAACGACTGTAAACGCAGCTGGAAAAAAGCTTACACCTTTAATTGTATATAAAGGCAAATATGTTTATGATGAATGGATGGCGGAACAACGCGAAGAGTTTGATTTTGACATTTCCTACGCCGCAAGTAAACGCGGCTGGATGGAAACAGACATTTTCTATAACTACATGTCAAAAATCGTCATACCTGGCATGGGAGATGAAAGACCAGTCTTATTAATATACGATGGCCACGTTACCCATGTTGACACCAAAGTAATAGAATTAGCCGTTGAAAAGAATATAACGATTTTAAAACTCCCAGCACACACGTCTCACCTCCTTCAGCCGCTAGATTTAGCAGTTTTTAAATCCCTGTAAGTAAATTGGGACAAAAGACTTGTTAAACATCAGAGACAAAACATCGGTGTTAAACTGCGAAAAAAAGATTTTGCGGCGATGTTTGCCGAAACATGGCACCAAACAAGCCCAACGATAATACAAAACGGTTTTAAAAAAGGGGGCATTTATCCATTTAATCCGAATGCTATTCCGCAAGAAAAATTCGACCCAGCGGCGTTACAAAGGTGGAAGATTCACAAAACTAAAACAAATGATGTGAAACCCCTAAAACAACTTTGTACTGAAATCTTAAACAATCTCATGTTTTCGACATTTCAATGCAATAAAAAACCCAAATCAGATAATCAGGTTCAGGAAAGACACACGTCATTCGAGTACCTCCTCCTTTTTTGAAGTCGGTTGAAAAGGACATATGCTACTTTTTATCGCACGGTTCCCGCGGAATGTACAATAGCAATTTTATAACAATCCGAATTGCACGCGGACGGACCCGCGGTCGATCGCTAGTTGTTCATGTTTTACACCTAGCTCTGTTTATATTTTGTGTCATGAATCCGAGTTTAAGGTGCTAAGCGCTTCGTATTTACTGAAATGCGACGTTGCCAAGCCGATTCGTATCACAAGATAAGCGAATACTCAACCTAATACGCTTCCTATAGAGCTTAAACTTCTAAATGCTTCACACGGTTGTTTGTTGGTTTGCTGCGCCCATTGAACTCGAAACATTAATGAACGGAGGGCATCGTTTGAAGTGAGCGGCAACGCGGTGTAAGCAAATGATTTTAGCCCTAAGACTGGTAAGGCGCCTGTGTCCTCGATAGTACATAGATATTTTATGTGGTTTTCAAGTGCATTAAAGTTCGTGAGAAATGTGACAAAAAAATTCTAAGATGAAAGTTTTGAGGCACAACCAGTGAGGACCATCTGGCACTCGCCTAAACAGTATAAGCTCATTCTTATTCAAGGTAAATCCATTAGTTGATTCAGTACAATGCTGCATGCTTCTTTGTTTGTATAAAACAATATATAATAATTTGGAGCTAGTTTTGTAGATGTAAAATGCGAAGTCAACCTTCCTAAAGACAAATGGTGGCTTTAGTAGAGTTGCTGGAGCATAATCCAGAAATATCAATAGACCTCTTCCGAACCCAGCAGGCAAAAGAAGGAAGCAGCAGAAATTTGGCATTGCTACAAATGCATTGGGTGGAATAAAAAAAGAAAGTCCAAGGTAAGCTAGCAATAAAACCTTATTATTGTAAAATTATATAATTATTGTATTATCCTATCCTAATTTTTAACTTTTTTTTTTTTAATTAATGACTTGGTACTGGGCTGAAAAGAAATATGCCTTGAAGAGGTAGTGCCGGATTATTCCACTATGTTCACCTAGGTCAGCCATACTCTAAGTGTGTTCCGCGGAACCCTAGGGTTCCGCGATACCCCTGTCGGGGTTCCGCAAGAAGTTAGAAAAAAAAATCAAAACACCTCTCTCTGGTCGACCGTTCTGTCGCGGCGTATCACGATTCACGAACAATTTTACTATGCCGCCACCGCCGATACCTACTTGTGACCGCGCAATCCCTTTGATAAAAGCCGCCTTTGAAATTAGACGCTATAATTGTGAACAAGCGACTTTCGGCTCTAACTTCAAAACGTAAAGTCGAGATTGCTTACACCACATTTTTTGAATTTCTATTTTTATATCGGCTTTTTATTTATCAAAGACGCCGACTCGAGTATTTTTGAGAATGTTCGAGATTGAGGCTAGGACTATAAAAGCGATGATCAAGCCTTGACACTAGTCAGTCGACGATTAGCGTTCGGAGCGATAAGTACCTACCTGCTAGAAAAAAATTGTGTATTGTTCTACTGCTGTTTTCTGATTGTATCAGTTTTGTACATTTCTTCTTTGGACTAAAGTGCTAAACTCTTCTACGCAGTAACGACCGTGCATTATTTTAACCTCACCACCCTGAAAGAATGGAACGTTGGCTTAAAGGCGTTAAACGTGTCGCAACAACATCTTCCAACGAAGCCGAATGTTCAAAAGCAGTCCGCGTGGAGTATACAGCAATTACCGATCCAGACGATGATGCAACGACGTCAAGTTCCACGGTTTCAAAGGCGAAAAAAAGGAAGTATGATGAATCATATATCAGTTTTGGATTTGTTGATTCCAACGGCTCACCTCTCTGCATGTTATGTAGTAAACTGCTTCCTAATAGTTCCATGGCACCTGCCAAGTTGCGCCGACATTTAGAAACTGTACACCCCGAGTCTAAAGACAAGAATAAAGAATTTTTTGTACGTAAAAAAGAACAGTTATTGGAAAGTCAAAAAACAATGATGCATGTAACCCAAACTATCAATGAAAAGGCCACGGAGGCATCATATTTAGTTAGCTATCGCATTGCACAAGCAGGAGAAGCGCACACTATCGCTGAGAATTTAATAAAACCATGTGTATTAGACATAACAAAATGCATGCTCGATGAAAAATCTGCAAAGCATCTTTCTACTGTGCCGCTATCTAACGATACTGTTTCACGGCGAATTCATGATCTAGCAAGCTACGTCAAACAAGAACTAGTTACACGTCTACAAAAAACACAATTCGTCTTGCAAATGGATGAGTCGACTGATGTCGCTGGTCTGGCTATCTTGCTGGTTATCGTGAGATATCCATGTGAAAGTTCTTTTGAAGAAGACATGCTTATGTGTTCACCTCTACCCACAAACACTACCGGAGAGGAAATTTTTAATAAAATAAATATATTTTTTGAGGAAAATAATCTCAGTTGGAACGATTGCATTGACATTTGTACAGATGGGGCCAAGGCGATGACGGGTAAAACAGCAGGAGTAGTGTCACGAATAAAAAATAAAGCGCCTAATTGTAGTTCCAGCCATTGTATCCTGCATAGACAAGCACTTGCGATGAAGCAAATGCCGTCCAATCTAAAATTAGTTATGGATGAAGCGGTAAAAATAATTAATTTTATCAAATCACGACCACTACAATCGCGATTGTTCTCATTATTGTGTGAAGATTATGGCAGCACACATAAAACACTGCTGCTCCATACAGAAGTGCGATGGCTGTCTCGGGGTAAAACTTTAACAAGGCTATTTGAACTTAGAGCCGAGTTACAAATGTTTCTTTCAGATACTTCTTTTAATTTGAAAGACCGTTTGTATGATAAAACTTGGTTGTTCCGACTGTCTTTTATGGCGGATATCTTTCAGAAACTGAACGAATTAAATTTATCATTGCAAGGTAAACAGACAACAGTGTTCCAGGCCTGTAACAAAATAACTGCCTTCAAAAGAAAATTAGATTTTTGGATTATTTGCGTTGGAAATAGAGAAATAGAAAGCTTTACGTCACTCAGTGAGTTTCTTGGCGATAACAACTCAGAAATATTTCAAGATGATGTATTTGAAGAATTGGTCCAATATCTCACTTCGATGCGCGCATCTTTTGAGCAGTATTTTCCTGAAGAACAGAATACAAAAATGAAACTGAATTCATGGATTCATAATCCTTTTTTACCCAACTTACAAAAGCCCGAAAGTATGTCAAACGAGATATATGAATCTCTTTTAGAAATGTCATCTGACACAAGTATGGAGTCACTGTTCAAAACGACGCCTCTCAACGATTTTTGGTGCAGAATCCGAAATGAATATCCAATGCTTGCCAAAATGGCTTTGAATATTCTTCTCCCGTTTCCAACAACATATTTGTGCGAAACAGGATTCTCAACCTATGCAGCCACGAAAACAAAATACCGCAATAGACTGGACGCCGAACCTGATATGAGACTTCAACTGTCCTCTATGAAACCTGATATCAACCAATTGATGAAAAATAAAAAACAGTTTCATACATCCCATTAGTTAGATTTTTTTTCTTTTTCAATGTTATATTTATTATTATACTTGTTATGTAAGTAAGTAATAAGTAACTGTTACATGGTACTCTAATTATGCTTATTAATAAAAAATACACTTAAAAACCATTGTTTTATTGTAGGGTTCCATCAAGTATTTTGCTATCCAAAAGGGTTCCGTCACCAAAAAAGATTGAGAACCGCTGACCTAGGTGATATCACCCAGGTGAACAAAGTGGAATTGATTAGTCTACTTTAATCACCTCGGAAATAAATCACCTCAAAAATTGTATCTAATTGATAAATAATAATCGATACTATCAAATAAAACACAATGTTTATAGGATAATGAATATGTATTTTTTTGGGAGAAACAATCAATGTATAATTTGTGATGATAGTTTAAATCAACAAAAACACAAAATAACTTATTCTATAGTTCTCATTAATGCAACCTGTTTTATAATTGTATGAAAATAAAAAATGAAAAAGTCATGTTCAACACAAAATAACTTATTCGTTTTTGTTGATTTCTTTCCCAAAAAAATAAATATTCATTATCCTATAAACATTGTGTTTTATTTGATAGTACCGATTATTATTTATCAATTAGAAAAAAAAATTGAGGTTATTTATTTCCGAGGTGATAAAAGTAGACTAATCAATTCCACTTTGTTCACCTGGGTGATATCACCTAGGTGAACTTAGTGGAATAATCCGTAGTGCCAGCTAATTAACGGGCTCCATCTATAAGGCGCATTGGAGGAGAAGTCGACATGCTGCCTGAGCTCTCTCAGCTCGCGCTACGTTTGGTGGTAGTCATTGGTGGGCGCTTCTTTGTCACAGAAGAACACCCAAACTTAAAATGCATATTGGTTTTAAAGATATTTTTTCTAGGTAATATTAAATGCAACTAACTGTTCTTTGTCCAACCTTACGGGCTACTATCGCTGAAGAAGTAGTTTTCAGTTTTGAAGTTGCTTCTGAAGTGGAACGGCATGTTCAAAATCAATCACAATCCTCAATGGAGTGGCAATTTATGCCCAGTTTCTGTCAGTATATTAATATAAGAAGGAAGAAAGCCAGAAGTAACAAAAATATTATTATAGTTTAATTCTATTACTTTATTGTTTTTAGGTATGCTTAAAAATCGTCTGAATTCCTAGACAAGTTACGCTACTGCTCCATAGACTTCACTTATTCCCTCAGAAAAGACTAACTTCATTTGAAAATGCAGATTTTGTAGAAGACATAGTTACAGAAACAAATAAATACGCCCAGACCATCCCCATCGTTTCAGGCAGAGTGGTTACCCACGAACGCACATTAAATAATAAGTTTGTTTGCATTCTGGATGATTCTGAGCATTATCCAAATGCCAACAATCAAGTTGCATTTCTAGAAACACACTTTTGCAGACAGACATTTTTAGAAGCATTTGCAGTTACCGCACTTACCTAAACATTGAGACGAGCCCTGCATTTCTTTGACTTGGCTCAAAGTAGCAACTAGGACAAATTGGTCCATTTGACCTATTAATGACCACATCAATTTAACTTTCAAAACTAGTTACGTACCACGGCAGTAGATCTGCACTGATGAAAGCCTAACCCTGTCGATCGGAGGACTGCTCTTTACGCAGTAGATACATTAGATCAATGACGGCTAAATTTGAGATCAAACCTTTCGAGTTTTGCGAAGGCGCAACAGTAAATTTGTGGTCTTTCCTTGTGTACACAGGATACAACACAGGACACTGTTCGCGACTCTACTCTACTCAAAAGTACTAAAAGATTTGCTCAATGTGCTTAAGCCTAGTGCTGAACAAAACCGTACGGTGACAGGAGATTTTTTTTCACGTGCAATTAAGAACATTAAAGAAGACAAGATTTAAATATATAATTTTAATTGTATGTGATTTATGTTTGATCATTTCCTATAATAAAAGGCCTTTTTTTCCTTCACAAGCTAATCTTTAGGTTACAATTTGTTTTTTATAAATTTTCTATTGTCTCAATGCATTGTTTTTACATTGAAATTAATAAGCCCGGTAGTGAGTTTTAGAAACCAAAAATGAGTGACTATGAAGCTGAAGTGCTGGTCATAATACAGGAGCCGATGAGCTGATGTACAATGCATTTGATCGTGCATCAGGTTCCATTAAAGGTAAAGGTAATTTTGAATAATGTTTATGATATAAAATAAAATAATTTTTTTTTCAAAAACTGTTATCCTAACTACAGAGTCTGAGGATAATATTACTAGTATTTCACCAGCTTATGCTTCTCCATCATATCCACCACTACAGGAGATGACAGTTACAGTTAGGTACAATATTAAAGCAAGAGGCGAAAATGAAGATCAAGAAGGTAGAAATAAAACCGAAGAAAACATAATTAAAACGGAAAAGCATGCGAAAAAGGCAGAAGAAGACGAAGAAAAGGTGAAGGGAGTTAAAAATGAAGCTGAAAAAGACGGAATTCAGTAAAAATCCCAAAAAGAGACGAAGGCAAAAATAAAGCTGAAGAAGGCGGAAATGAAGCTCAAGAAGATGCGCAAGAAAGCAACAATAAAGCTACTGTTGAAAGTAAATGACACCGTTGTAGTACGCTATTACCAAAAAAATTAATGGAAATACTATGTTGGCTTTGTCATAAACTTAGAGTTAAGGGATAGTCATCAAAATTATAAAATACAATTATTGAAAAGTATCATAGATTCTAAGAATCTTGTGAAATTCATTAATCCAAAAAAACGAGACATTGATATTGTAGGGTGGGGGTGGCATCAATGAGCCAGTAGTACACTATCGGTCACCCTACCTAACCTTAAAATGCGACGTTGCCGCTTCGCGTATTTTACACACAAAGTTGAATTGGCAACAGCGCCCCTCCCTCCTCAGTTTCCAGCGAGATCTGAGAGAAAGCGCACGTGCACGGAGCCGTTTTATGTTTGGAGGACTAAAAACGAGAAAAAAACGTAAGTTTAAATTTGTTCACTAAAGTTGTCCTTATATAATATCGCTATTTCAATGTGTTACATGCATAAAGAGAGTATTAGAGCTTCGTTTACAAATGCATGAGTTACTTTTTATCTTACCAGTTCAAAATTATTTAACCTCAAATTTGTTTGACCCTAGAGGGTACACATTGAGCCACTTCGGTTGCGTTTACAATGGGCCACTGGCTCATTGTATACCACACCCGGCCCATTGTGTACCTTAACCAGCCCAATGTGTACCAAACGCTTGTTATTTTGTTAATGATTAATATACCAACATACATATCATCACGCCAGTTTCGCATAGGGTTAGGCAGAGACCTATTTCGCTCGTCCACTCTCATTAGAGATCTCATACACGCGTAAATCAATAACGCCTTTTAATTTTTGTACCTTTTAGATCATTCAATTCAGTATGGGTCGAAATAAAGCTACTGTGAGGAAAAAGGGCAACACGACTTCAACACAAATGGCCCGTGCGTTAGATTTGCATTTCAAATCCAAACATTCAATTTGAGAGGCGGCTAAACTTTGTGGAATTCCTTACCAAACTCTTCGAAAATATGTGAGTAAATCCAGAAAAGGAGAATTATCTACATTGGAACCAAATTACTCTGTAAACAAGGTGAGCCTTTATGATTATATCATAGATTGCGCAGACAAGTTTTATGGTCTCACTTCGAAGGACTGTCTGACTGACTGTTTCAAATGGCGAAAAAAAATCAAATTAATATGCCAAAATCATGGGAGGAAAATTGCTGGCAGGGACTGGCTTCGAGGGTTCAAGAAAAGATTTCCGGACTTAAGTGTCAAAAAACCAGAAGCTTGCAGCTTGGCTCGATCTACAGCCTTTAATAGAACAAATGTGCAAAGCTTCTACAATAACCTTAAAAAAGTATCAGAGCGCTTTCCTTGCTTTGGGGATGGTAGCCGCGTATATAATTTGGATGAGACATCCACAACCACTGGTCAACGTCCACAAAAAATATTAGCACAAAAAGGTCGTAGTGCATGCAAGGTTACGAGCGGGGAACGCGGAGTTTTAGTAACTACATGCTGTATTGTGAGTGCGCTTGGGCATGCTTTACCACCAGCCATGGTGTTTCCCCGCAAGAATTTTAAGACATTCATGCTTAATGGTGCTCCACCAGGCACTCTAGGATTAGCGAGCCCCAGCGGTTGGATGAACAGCAGTGCGATTTTCTAAGCGCAAATTTCGTAACAGCCTCGGTTACAGCGGCTGTAACAGCGATGAACGCACGATCGGTATTCTCTTAATTACTTTTTAACGCTTTTCGACACTAGCGCCGCACGGCTGTGGACGGCGTGATAAAGAATCAATAATTTGACATTTCTGATATGAAATTGGTATTCTGAAGCAAAACATCCTTTCAACTTCGACGACAGCGTAGACAGAGAATCCTATAGACAAATTGATAGCTTCTGTTTCATTCGCACGAGAGAAGGAGGGACTTATGCATATGTCGTGAATAAAAAAGAGACACAGCCAAATATTTTTTGTTTCATGCTGCGTGTGTCGGTTTTTTCAAGGTCAGCACATCACAGTGCGAAACAAATTTTGACAGTTCGTGTAATGCTTGGGGTGTTTGAGAAATATTTTGTGCAAAACAAGTGTTTTACTACTTTATCGATGTGGTGTTGCTTCTTTATAGTAAGGTATTGAGTTCTCGAAGCAATTACAATTTGAACGATGGTACGCTGTAGTGTATTACATTGCAAAAGTGATAGTGAACGCAAGCTACCCAATTTGTCCTTTCACTCGTAAGTAATTTGAATTTTCTCAGGTATTTTGCATTAAATTAAATTTAAATAGAAAATTAGCAAACAATCTAAATAAAGTATTTTATAACCTTAAATTAATGTTGATTAGTATTGCCAGCTTCTGACATACTTTACCCACTTGGAGACTAAAAAAGTATTCAAGTACCAAATTCTGTATTTTCTCAGGTTTCCTACTGACGAAAATATACTTCCACGTTGGATTTCTGCCACAGGACGTACGAATTGGGCTCCAAAACAATCGTCAAGAATATGCAGTGAACATTTTAGCAAAAACGATTTAATTAAAAAGAAGAGGGTCACTGTTTTATTCCCCAACTCTGTTCCTCTCATCGTAAGTAATTCTTTAATATATATTTTTTAATGTGTCTCGTTTATATTTGTCATCTTAATTTTCATCGTTTTTTGATTATTCATTTGGATATAAAAGGGTAATGCGTATAATATTGTTTAATCTTTTTCGTTTATTTATGGTACTAAAGTAATAATAAGTTACATAATTTAACATTTTTTTTCCGTTCATTTCACTAGAGTCCACAAGTTCAAGAACCTATGGAAATTGATGTAAATGCCACTCAATCAAGTTCAAAAAGCTCTCGACTTGGTTTGGTAAGTAATCAATTTATTTAATTTAAAAAGTTACTTAGAAGATATAAACAAGATTTGAAGAATTTTATTTTGGGAATATTATATGGTTAATATAATTTGTTTTTTATTTCAGGTTTTAGAACCTGAAGCCACAGTGACTGCGGAAAATGTGAATGTACTTAAGAATATAGACTTAAATGTAATTGCATCAACTTCAAAGGTAAGTTGATTTTATTTTTAAATGGTTTTATAGAGCTTGATCTGTTTTTTTGTTTGTTTGAGTCAAATCTAGTAATTGTAATGTTACCCTCTTCCTGTTATTTGATATACATGTTTTATGTGAAATTTTGTGCACAACTTTTGTTGTAATAAGAATACAAATTAAGTATGTGTTCGGGAACCCGTAGCGCCATCTGTGACGATCCTGCGGAAGCCAACAACAACCACCACCACCCTCATATTTATCACGCGATCACCGGCCAATCAGCGACGACCTTCATGACGCGATAAATATTGTACACCAATCCGCAAGTGCCAAATTGTACCGTATTTTTCATAACTCGACTCAAATTTCTATGTATGAACTTTTTACTACCTTTCAAGTAAAGCAACAGTGAAGACCAAACCAGCGTTTTTTAATTATACGATTTTCCTGCGCAAATCAAGTGCCAATCTGGCACATCTGATCCTTCGTAGCCAAATCTGGACGTTCCTAGAAAAATATTTGGGAACTACGCGACCTTCAGGACTCGACCTCTTCCACAATAATATCTCCGGTATACGCACGATACGCCAAGTCATCGATCCAGAGACGATTATTGCAGTCTTCGACTACGGAAGAAGGACAAAACGGTACGGTCAGCCATCCACAATATCCGCAAAACCCTGGTTTTCACTTGTGTAAATACGTGTACTTTGCCAATTCCAGTGCTGACGCATCGAGTCATTTGTGTGAGTGATCATCAGCAGAGTTTCCTCGCCAATACCTGCTGCATTCGCGGATCACTGTAAAACTGTAAGTACTCCTGTTTTCCACTGGTTACCATGGCTAACGATAGTGAAGTTGGGACACGTTCAAAGTCCCCTTGCAAGTTAACGGTCGAATCTTTAAACTCTCCCTTAGATCAGTCTAATCTATTAAGTAATTTAATTAAAAAGCGAGGCATAGTAAAGGGTAGACTGACTAGGTTTGCTAATTACCTAGATGGTGTCAAATCTGATAGCAAGATGTTGTCTGAAAGGTTACGTGTCGATTTGAAACTTCGTATTAAGGGCGTCACAAGTCTGTATGCTGAATTTAGCGATCTTCAAAATAAGATCGAAGAAATTGTGCCGGAAGGCGACTTAGAAAACCAAATGTCTCAGCGCGATTCATTTGAGGATTGCTATTACAGTGTACTGGCTCGGGCAGAGTGTATGCTAGACAGTGAACCGGTTGCTGGAAGTTCTAAGTGTGTGGATATACATAAATCTGTAAAATTACCTACCATTTCCATGCCTACCTTCGACGGTTCATACGAGCATTGGTTGGAGTTTAGGGACACATTCTTGTCGTTAGTACATAAGTCTACTGAAATTAGTGCTATTCAGAAATTTCACTACCTAAAATCGTCACTAAAAGGCAGCGCAGAGCTAGTGATTGATTCATTAGAGTTTTCCGCCGTTAATTATTCCGTTGCATGGGAGTTACTGCTTAACCGTTACAATAATTCAAATTTGTTGGTACATAATCACGTAAAGGCATTATTTTCTATTCAAACAGTCACCAAGGAGTCACCTGCATCAATTAGACGTCTTATAGACACAATATTAAAAAATTTACGCGCTTTAAAAATACTTGGTGAACCCACAGATTCATGGGACACTTTGATTATTTATATTGTAGTTTCTAAGTTAGATCAAACCACAGAACGCGAGTGGGAACAGTATAAATATACCAGTTTAAATCAAAATTGCGGTGACACCAAGGTAACTGTGAAAATAGACGATTTACTTCAATTTCTAAAGCGCAGGGCGGACATGCTAGAAACATTGTTAGTTTCGCACAGTAAAGGCAATCACAACACGTCTAATAATAAAAAGCAAAACACTACACATGACAATTCAAAAGTGCACTGCAATGTTTCTAACAATAAGTCACAACATGAAAGCCAGTCCCGCGCTAAGATGTCTTGCGTTATGTGTAACGGTAAACACCCACTTTATTCATGCCAAAGGTTTTTAGATTTAAATATTAAAGATAAGCTTGAGTTAATTGATAAACACAAATTGTGTAAAAACTGTTTGCGTTCCGGTCATACGGTAACTGATTGTAGGTTCGGGCCGTGTAGAAAATGCAATCAAAAACATAATTCGATCATACATAATGACGAATTAGGCGCGAGTCCCGGCGTGACCTTACTCTCAGCGAGTGCAATTGCAAATAACTCAAACGGCTTGAGTGCATCGCTCAGCGCGCGGACATGCCTAAAGCCACCTCCCGCGACTGCTGCCGATACCGTACCTACGCACAATAGAAATGAGTCTATTCAAATAAACAAGGTGCATACCGATACGCTTAACCCATGTGTGCAACCTGTTTTGTTGTCGACCGCGTTAGTCGAGATAGCTGATAAATATCGCAATTATCATATAGCACGCGCCCTTCTTGACAACGGGAGTCAACGATGTTTTATTACAAAATCATTATGCGAATTATTAGAGATTCCAGTCATACAGTCCACTCACGAAATACGTGGAGTGGGTAATTCTGTGTCTCAATCAACACAAATCTGTGACATAGATATTAAATCACGCGTTAATACCTATTCCATGCGCATGAAGTGTTTCGTTTTGCCGCAAATAACGTCAACATTGCCTGCCGTTAACGTACAAAGCGCGCAGTTTAGGATACCAGGCAATGTTCAACTCGCAAATCCACAGTTTTTAGAGTCTCAAGATATCGACATATTAATAGGCGCGGATAGATTCTGGGACTTGATTATCGAAGGAAATATGCGTTTACCACACGGCCCGTTCCTACAAAACACGCAGTTAGGTTGGATCATATCGGGACCGTTAAATATAAATACACTTAACAATAAGTTTGTTCACTGTAACTTCACACAGTCAATCGATACTCAGTCGATCGATACTCAATCTATCGATTCACAATTACGCAAGTTCTGGGAGCTGGAAGAACTACCCAAGGCTCAAAATACGCTTAGTGATAACGAGTTGGAATGCGAAGAATCTTTTGTAAACAATACTATACGCGATATTAACGGAAGATTTTGCGTTCGCATTCCACTTAAAGAATCAGCTGATTCCTTGGGTAAGACGTATTCTCAAGCTGAACGGCAATTTTTATCTTTAGAAAAAAGGCTAGATCGCGCACCTAACCTATTAAAAACATTCGTTCAAAACAGAACCACTGAAATTCACGAACTTACCAAGGAACTTCCATGGCGCCATGTTAGTGGAAAAGACAATCCTGCTGACCTCGTATCACGTGGTGTCAGTTTGACTGATCTTTCGAAGTCGTCATTATGGTGGGACGGGCCGTTGTTTCTCCGCGAACCCGAAATTAGGCCTAGCACAGCTTCGGAGTCAAGTCGGATTGACATTGACACAGAAGAACTTCCGGAAGTCAAGCCTAGTGCTGTACATTCCCTGGTGTCAGAACAACAGACTGGTATGTCATTATTTCCATTTCACAGGTTTTCTCAATTTAATCGTATGAGTCGCGCAGCTGCGTACGCACTACGTTTTATTCACAATTTACGACATAATAGTCATCGAAGAACCGGCCCGCTCAGCGTAGATGAGTTGGGAGAATCTGTGAAAATGCTAGTCAGACTTTCACAATTAGAATCTTTCCCAGTAGAGTATCAGACATTGATTAAAACCGGACGTCTAAAGTCAAACCATAATATGTGTAAATTAAATTTATTTATTTGTAATGACGGATTAATTCGAGTAGGCGGGCGCATCGAATATTCATCTAACTTCGATTATGATAAAAAACATCCCATGCTCATATCAAGTAAACATCACTTTTCAGTGCTTCTTTTCCGCTTCGAGCACGCGCAGCTACTGCACGCGGCTCCGCAGGCGCTGCTGGCCGCGTTGCGCGAGCGCTGGTGGCCGGTAAGAGGGCGTGATCTCGCAAAAAAGGTAATGCATCAATGTATTATGTGTACACGCTTAAGAGGTAAAGTTGTAAATCCTTTAATGGGTAATTTACCTATGGAGCGGATCACGCCAACTTATCCGTTTATGCGATGCGGAGTAGATTATGCGGGACCGGTGCTCGTACTGAATCGTAGAGGAAGAGGTGCAAAGACTGAAAAGTCGTATATTTGTTTATTTATTTGTTTTGTTACACGTGCCGTACACTTGGAACTTGTTAGCAATCTGTCATCTGATGCATATCATCTTGCGTTGAAACGTTTTATTTCACGAAGGGGCAAGCCGGAGGTAATCTTTTCAGACAACGGCAGAAATTTTGTAGGTTTGATGAATGAGTTAAAATTTTTTTTAAATAACTGTTCGTCCGACATTGTTGAATATGCTAGTAGTCAACAAATTAAATTTAAGCTTATCCCCCCCTATTCAAGCCATTTTGGAGGCCTGTGGGAGGCAGGAGTTAAATCTTGCAAATATCACTTACTCCGTGTGTTAGGTAACTCGCATTTAACCTTTGAGGAGTTGACCACTCTATTGACACAAGTGGAAGCGGTGTTAAACTCCCGTCCATTGAGTCCTCTATCCTCTGATCCACACGACCTTCTTCCTCTCACTCCCGCTCACTTCCTGGTTGGCCGTCCACTCACGACACCTGCAAGTGCTGACCTACAAGATACCTCAGTTCATCGACTTACCCGATATCAACGAGTTGAACAACTTCGTCAGCACTTCTGGTCGCGCTGGACCAAGGAATATATATCCGAGATGCAAACAAGGAACAAGTGGAAACAGAACACAGCCGACTTGCAGCCTGATACCCTTGTTGTCATCAAAGATGATAATTTGCCGCCACTAAAATGGCAAATGGGACGTGTTGAGAGAACAATACCCGGTAAAGATGGTATCGTGAGAGTAGCGGACATTCGTACAGTCTCCGGAGTCATCAGGCGTGCTGTCACCAAGGTGTGTCCTCTGTTCTGGGACCAGCCAGTGGTGAATTCTGCATTGGTTTCGTAAGCTGATGCTTCCAAGGCCGGGGGCATGTTCGGGAACCCGTAGCGCCATCTGTGACGATCCTGCGGAAGCCAACAACAACCACCACCACCCTCATATTTATCACGCGATCACCGGCCAATCAGCGACGACCTTCATGACGCGATAAATATTGTACACCAATCCGCAAGTGCCAAATTGTACCGTATTTTTCATAACTCGACTCAAATTTCTATGTATGAACTTTTTACTACCTTTCAAGTAAAGCAACAGTGAAGACCAAACCAGCGTTTTTTAATTATACGATTTTCCTGCGCAAATCAAGTGCCAATCTGGCACAGTATGTTTATTATTAATATAATTTGTTTTTGTTACAGGTTATAAAACCTGAAGCCAAAGTGACTGCGGAAAGTGTGAATGTACTTGAGAATACAGACATTAATGTGATTGCAGCAACTTCAAAGGTAAGTTGATTTTATTTTTAAATGGTTTTATAGAGCTTGATCTGTTTGTTTGAGTCAAATCTAGTAATTGAAGTTTTACCCTCTTCTTGTCATATGATTTATTTGAAATCTTGTACACAACTTTTGTTCTGATATCAATACAATTATGAATTTATTAATATAATTTGTTTTTTATTTCAGGTTGTAAAACCTGAAGCCACAGTGAATGCAGAAAATGTGAATGTACTTAAGAATATAGACCTAAATTGTTTTTGCATCAACTTCAAAAGTAAGTTTCCTTTATTTTTAAACGGTTTTATTTAGCTTTACTCGTTTGTTTAGGTAAAATCTAGTAATTGAAATTTTACCCTTTGCCTCTTATTCGATTTATCTGAAATCTGGTATACAACTTATGTTCTGAAACAATACAATTATGTATAATATTTAGTATCATTGTAAGATTATAGATGGCCGCTGCCACAAAATGGTGTATTACATACTTTTTTTCAACCCCCTCAATATGGGTATCGAATAAAATGGCCTAGGGCTTAATTCTAAAGCAAAAGATTTTTTTCCGCATGGAAAGTCATACACGAAGATTTCTATTCTACTAATCTAAGGATCGTATTCTGAGTACCCAATACCCATTGAACAATTTACCAATTTAATCGAACTATGAAGTCTGACAAAGCAGGGACATTCAATTGCATTTTATTTCGGGTGTTTTTAAAACCGCAGTTGCAACAATTTAATGTGTAAAAAATTCTAGTTTTTTAGCCCCCTGATTAGAATAGAGTACCTACACTATGAAAAAAAAGCAAATCCAATATAGCTGCCAATAAAATAAAACTTTTTTCAAAGTTTTATTTTATATTTGTAAAATAACTAATCCTTAACACATTTTGTTTTAGGGTACATCACCTAGAAGATTGGAAAAAAAATTAAATCGATCTATAAAACAGTCGTCGGAAAGATTAAAAAAACTTCGAGCTCTTCGTGAAAAATGTAGACGTTTAACAAAAAAAGTAGCCAATTTGCTGGACGTCATTGCTGAATTGAAAGCGAAATCTCTTGTCAGTGAAGAAGACGGAGTTTTATTAGAGTCCATAGAAACGTCTAACAAAGATTTATTGAAAAAAATTCTCTGTCCTGCTACTTGCGGTAGAAAATACTCTCCGGCTTTACGAAAATTCGCCCTAAAATTTATTAGTCCGCGAGCTTATAGGTATGTAAGGGAGTAATTTAATACATGTTTACCTCATCCGTCCACTCTTACTTCATGGTATAAAATTCATGGTCGATGCAAGTCCAGGGTTCACCACAGAAGCATTAAATTGTATCAAATTGATTTCTAAAAACAAAAATAAGCAGTTGTATTGTGCTCTGAGTATGGACGAAATGGCTATTAGAAAGCATGTACATTGGGATGGTGAAAAGTGTGTAGGGCTTGTTAATTATGGGGATGCTTTAGATAGCGATAGTGCTGCCTTAGCTAGAGAAGCTTTAGTCTTCATGGTAACCAGTATTAATGATGGTTGGAAAATACCAGTTGGCTACTTTTTTATTGATGGGTGTAACGGAGTTCAAAAAGCCAATTTAGTAAAACAGTGCATTGAAACATTAATGTAGTATCTTTGACATTTGATGGCTGTCCAGCCAATTTTATAATGGCTAATAAATTGGGATGCAGTTTTGATTCTTCAGAAAATATCACACCATTTTTTAAAGTTAACGAACAAAAAATACTTATCGTTCCCGACCCTGCACATATGCTAAAATTGGTTAGAAATACTTTGGGTCAGAAAAGAAAAGTACTTACCAATGAAAATGGCGAAAAAATAGAATGGCGTTATATTGAGGAGTTGCATGTGCTACAAGAAAATGAAGGTTTACATTTAGCCAATAGTCTGAAACATTATCACGTTAATTTCAAACAACAAATTATGAAAGTAAAGCTGGCAGCGCAAGTATTTAGTAATTCTGTTGCTAATGCCATAGAATTTTGTGATAAAGAATTAAATTTACAAAGTTTCTCGGGTTCACACGCAACTTTTGAATTTATAAGAAGAATTAATGATATATTTGACATTTTAAACAGCCGAAATTTAAGAGCATATGATTTCAAAAAGCCTATCTCCTTAGAAAATGGCGACCAAATAATTAATTATTTGAATGAGACGGAAAGGTATATTAAAAGTCTGAGCTTGGACGGTATAAATATACTGCATGCGGGCAGAAAAGTTGGATTTCGTGGTTTTCTTATATGCATTAAAACTTTAAAAGAAATCTATTCTGACTACATCCTAACTGGAAAACTCAAATTCTTGCCGTTTTACAAACTCAGCCAGGATCATTTAGAATATTCTTTTAGCTCCATACGCTCAAAGGGCGGCAATAATAATAATCCAACAGCTGTTCAATTTCAAAATGCATATAAAAAATTGGTAGTGCATGGAGAAGTAAAAAGTATTACTTCGGGCAATTGTATTCCTTAGGAATTAAAAATTTTAACACACACAGAAGCTCGGTATGAAGCAGAATTAAATGCGTATACGGAAGGTGCAAGGGGAACAGATATTCCAGATCTTTTAGATGTAAATTTGAACCTAGAGACAACAGATCATGATTATTTGCCAGACCCTTCTAGGTTGACTCTTCATACAGAAGACATCATTCCATATATCGGTGGATATGTTGTAAAAAAATTAAGAAAATCATTAAAGTGCCAAGAATGCCTCCTTGCTCTCGTGTCCGAAAATTATCCGGGCCTTATTTTCAAAAAAGATAAAGGTGGACTTACCTATCCATCCACAGATGTTATTAAAATTTGTCAGGTGGCTGAAAAAGTATTCAAGCTTTTTAATAATGAACAGTCTTTCTTCGCACAAAAGAATTTAATGCTGAAATTAATAAATTGTGCATTTAAAAATTGTCAACTCTTTTTTAATGGAGACCATTTTAATAACCAACCATTAATTGGTAACCATCGAAATTTATTGACGAAAGCGATTTTGGCCCGTTATTTTGAAATCCGTATTCACCTAGCCAACAAAAAATTTGAGCCTAAAGAAAAAATTAGAAACAGGAATACCAAACTGACCCTATTTCAAGGCCAATGATGAGTTATTATAACTCATCATTGGCCTTGAAATAGGGTCAGTTTGGCCAAATAACGGGCCAAAATCGCTTTCGTCAATAAATTTAATACATAATTATAATGTATTTTTTTGTAATTTGAAAATCTAATTTGTAATAAAAGAATTTGTACATTTATGTGTTGTTTTGATTTTTTTTCATTCGTTTAGTTCGACAAAGGCTAAGAACTCACGGGCGTAAACCGCGTCGTGAATTTGCTTTAACTTTTTTACATACAAATCTGCATTCTACTGAGGCTGCGGGCCCGCAACCGAGGCGGAGGAACTCGGGTAAAAACCACGCCGTGAGTTCTTAGACAAAATATCTTCAAGCCGAACATCATTAAAAGTCCTAAATTATTTCCAAAATTTTCCGCTAGAGAATCTTATCTTCACCCATTGTGGATGTAAATTTCTTTTATTTTATTAAGTAATTTAAATTATTATAACCAGAAAAATTATCCAAAAATTATCCGGGATCAAATCAGTCAACTGGAGCTCTGATGTTGAATGACTTCAATTATTTGTCGTATTACGAGGCCTACTGTTTCGGTGAATATGTCTAGCGCCTCCGCCATCATACGATGTCCTCGCCGTTCTTCAATGGCGATAAAAGGTTCCGTTAAGCTGTCCTCGGAGCGACGCTGCGACGGGGGAGACCGTCGCAGGAGACGTCGCCGCCGCCGAGCCTCCTCTTCGCGCGCCAGCACCCGCGACGCGTGGCGACACGCGCATGTCGCGGCGTCGCACAGGGAAGCCACCGCTCGCTCTCTGCGGCGGCATCGAGAGGCGCGAGCGCGGGCTCGGGGTCGCCACCAACGTTTGTCGCCGCGCACCTCGCACTCTTGCTCTGACCATACGAGCTGCAAATACAACAATAGTTATAAAAATTTAACTCCACACTTACTCTCCAAATATAAAGTAGGTGAATTCATTATTACCTAGTGGACTCTCCCTTTATTCTTTAAAAACTCTGCCTGCTTACTACCCTCACTTAGACATCTGGAAGTAAAGGAAAAACACTAGATAAAGATTATTTATATAATTGTATAACTTTACAACTCATAGGTATATTTTTACCGTTTCGTATTCATCCTCTATAGGAAGATGAACTTCTACAATCTCATTGCCGGCCTCAATGGCCGCTGATGGCTCGGAGCCCTTCAGTAAAGGAATTGCATTTTCTTGCTCCTAAAAATAAGAACACATAAATCAGCACATATATTAGTATCTTCTACTGAATCAAATGTTTTTAAGTTTTAATTACATGTAATTTTGAAACTCATAATGGTTGTAACCTGTTTTGTACATCTTTTAATAAAAAATAAAATAAAATAATTATGAATGCTTTTACAGTATCAATGATTGTACTGTAAATTGATATGTTAGATTTTATTAGTTATTTAAAATTCCATTAATTGATAATGTAAATATGTAATTGTGGTGGAAAATTAGTACCTATGATTTCTGCAATATTAAATCATGTTTTACAATACATACTGGGAATAGATTAAGGGCTAGATGCATAGTTATAGGCACTGGTGATAGCACCAGTAGCAAAGCTTAGACCCCCAGCAATAGTAAGAATTATTTACTCTAGCTCGGATAGCTCCACTAACTCTGCAGCGACCCCACCACCCATCCTCTGCCAAGCAGTCTCTGCCATAATTAGCTTTCCTTTTTATGGCAGCTTTTTATCTTTCCAATACTACATATTATTTATTTTCTTACAATACTACACAAACCAAAAAGATAAGAAAAACTCTAGTATGTATTACTACTTGAGTGAGATTACCTTGCACCTTGTACTAAGCAAAACAATGATTTAAAACTGAACAAACTCAATATGAATTATTATTACATTTGAATTGATAGCTAGGTACTGCAGTAGGAAGAGGGTTGCATTCCAGTGAGGTCCAGAGTTATTTCAGTTGTGTAGTACAGTATGTAAATGTGTTATTACCTACCACTGCTTTCAATCACTGCTTTTTACACATTCATTGCTGTCCCTGTTGGAGACCCTGGCGATTTCTGACTATCCATTTCGCATCCGAGTTCTGGCATTAGATGTACGGGCATGTCCAGTGGGGATAAACTGTATATATGATGGACCATTGAGTTGGGCATCGGGTTTTTTTTTGTGAAAAGTTAGTGTTTTGAGGAATCTGTCTGCAAAGTTTGAAATTGCGTAATCTAGTAGTTTTTCAGTAAAAAATATTTAAAGATCAATTCATTTTTGACTGAACTGATGTTTTTTTTAAAATGTTTGCGTTTTGTGTAACTGCTGTGAAGTTGTGCATACACAAGCCACTTAAAAAATATTTATTTAGGTTTAAATTTATAATTATTTAATAGTTTAACTACTTTTAATGTTAAAATACATTTATATTTTGCTTTGGTTATCACACATTTGAACTATTCAAATTAAAAACATATTCATTTTTTGACAATAAAAGTTTTACCGTGTGAAACAAAACGCAAAGTAATGTCATCGCCAATTTGACATCTAAGTAAACTGTCACTCAGTGTTGCCAACTTAGCTACTTTATAGCTAGATTTAGCAACTTTTTGATGTCAGGCAGCTACAATTTTTTTAAATTTGTAGTTAAACTTTTTAGCTACTTTTTCTAGCAACTATTGATTATGATCTCGGATTATGATATATTTTTTAAATACAACGGTAAAAAAAATAAAAACAAAGTTATGGTAGCGGCATCCCCGACAAACAAAATTAGTATTAGCAATATACGATACGACTCACTTAAATCGGCGCGGAATAACTTTGGGGATTCCCTCTTTTTAGTGGTTTTTTTGGCCTGTGGGGATTTCCCTAAACTACTATTCATAGACTAAGTGTTTGTTTTTATTTTCTGTCTCACAATCACAAGTCGCTGTTAGACTCGCTTGGTTGGTCCGAGTTAAACAGGTTTTTCTGTGTGAAAATGGATTTTCCGTTAAAAAAAAATATATGCACAGAAGTATAGATCGGAATGGGAAAATGTAGATGAGTTCAAAGGTTGGTTAAAACCAGCAAGTGGAGACTCAACTAAAGCATTCTGTAGATATTGTTCAATGGAAATAGTTGCCAAGCTGTTTGATATCAAGAAACATGCCCAGACGAAAAAACATACACAAAAAGTGGAACTCAAAAGTGGTAAGTGATATAGTTTAATTATTTTACATCACTATCATCGTGCAGGACTCAGGCCTTTTCGACGAGGTATTTTAATAGGCCATAATCCCTAGGGTTCTATACAAATTGCAAGTTCCAAATTACGACATGCAAGTTTCCTAAAATAATTTTATGACTTGAAAATTCAATGCATTAGTGGGTTCGGTTTTGAACCATAGTACCTTCTTCAGGTTGAGCGAAAGAAGGACGTTTAACTTAAACCCTCAGAATACAGAACAGAACAAATCAGAAGGAGAATTGTTCTATCAATCATATTAGTACGTAGCGTAGTGATACCAGTGCATTACAATTTTTAGGGTAATTTTTGATACCACTGAAATTTTAGGGATTTTGAAATACAAAATACATGTGATACTGATCACAAGTTGGGAATAATATTTGCGTCAATCTCATCAGTTTCTCGTCAGTTTTCAATTCTATTAAAAACATCTTTATTTACAGGTAATAAAGAGATTCCATTCAAACTTATTGCAAAAGAAAGTTCAAGCAGGCCTTCTGATGAACCTGAAGGTGCTTTGACGTTATTTGTAGCAGAACATTGTTCTACTATGAGTGTAGACCACTTAGGCGAGCTATGCAGTAAGTGCTTCAAAGATTCAAAAGCCACCGATGGGTTAAAGTTACATCGAACGAAATGCACGGAAATAATGAAAAACGTGTTAGCCCCACACTTTCGCCAGGAACTTTTGGACG
This sequence comes from Anania hortulata, assembly GCA_963576865.1. Taxonomy (NCBI): domain Eukaryota; kingdom Metazoa; phylum Arthropoda; class Insecta; order Lepidoptera; family Crambidae; genus Anania; species Anania hortulata. The sequence continues at coordinate 10,766,709 of OY756405.1, read as the reverse complement.
ATATTGGGAACCAGAAGTTCAGTATTTTACTAGATGAGTCCACAGATGTGAGCGTCAGTAAACACCTAGGCCTGGTAATTAGGTATTATAGTAATACTCAAGAAAAAATAATTAGCTCCTCTTTGGAGTTGATTTCCATCGAAAGGGCAGATGCAAAAGGCATTGTGGATGGTTTAGTCGCTTGTTTGGAAAATCACAAGTTGAATATTAATCAAATGATCGGAATAGGCACTGACAACGCATCAGTTATGACAGGGATTAACAACGGCGTACATGCTATGTTAAAACGTGACTATGGTCTCAAAAATTACCTGATGATACTGATACGCTGTGTCTGTCACTCTTTACAGCTTGCAGTGACTCATGCGTCTGAAAATTCCCTGCCAAGAAATATTGAATTTTTAGTTAGAGAAATTTATAAGTGGTTTTCTGTTTCTCCCAAAAGAAGAGATGAATATAAAAAAAATTACGAGCTTATTAATTGTGGAGAGGCACCTATAAAAATAACAAAGGTGTGCGATACTCGTCGGCTTTCGATAGAGCCAGCAGTTACAAAGATTTTATCGCAATGGGAAGAGTTGAAATTGCATTTTAACTTGGTAAGAGGCAATGAAAATTGTTACTCTGCCGAACTAATACACAGTATGCTCGAGGACAACCAAAACTATTTATCTTTAATATTTTTAAGAAGCATTTTGAATGATGTTCAGATTGCAATTAAGGCATTTGAGAGCGACGATTCCAACCCATTGAAACTGCTGAACACTCTAAAAACACTTATACAGTCAGTAAGCCAGAGAATTCTAATGCCAACACGATTGCAGAGGAACATTTTGGATCCCATCACTGATACAGATTTAAATCCTAGACCGTTTCTTGGTTAAATGTTTGAAACAGAAATAACTAAACATTCATTTGATTCTGGGACTTCAAATGGAATAAGACAACGCTGCATCACATTTCTAAAGCGCCTGGTTACCGAATTGCAACAAAGGCTTCCAGATAACTACAAAATTTTAGAATCTATGCAGTTGCTAAGTCCTGAAGAGGCAGTAAAACAGATCAAAACGAATGATATTATGAATCTTGCTGAAATTTTAGGATTCACACCAGAAAAAATAGATAAGATAATGCAACAGTGGCATATTCTTCATGCGTTTAAATGGGTATCACAAGAAATTATACCGTTTTGGGTGGAAGTTAAAAAGTACCAAAATGCATCTGGAGATCATATATTTGAAGACATAAGTGAACTCGCTATAGCATGTCTTTCACTTCCGCATTTAAATGCTGAGGTAGAAAGATTGTTCTCTTAAATGAATTTAATAAAAAATAAACAGAGGAATAGAATGAGTTTAATAACTCTAAATTCTTTTTTATGCATAAGAGATTCGCTCAGAAAAAGCGGCCAATGCTGTCACAATTACGTTTTTCCTAAAGCCGGACTTGACAAAATGGGTACTATGGAAAAATATTCCAAATCAAGTGCAGCTGAACCTTCTACATCTTCTCAATCTTCTACATCTTCTTCTCGTACATAATTAATCAAAATATTGTCTTCTTTTATTTGTTAACTAAGTAGTCACAGTATTAAAGTTAAGTTGATTAAAGTTTATAGCTGATTTATTAACTGCAGTGTTTTATTTCTTTAGTATATTATTTACTTCGGAATTCATCTACTTCTAGCTACTTTTTAGGAAGAAAAAAACACTCAATCTAGCAACTTTCTGTTAAATTCCTTGCTACAAGCCTTTGGTAGCTGTTGGCAACACTGCTGTCACTGTTTGCGTCAGTCATCGTTTGGCGTCCTTGCAGTTGAGAGCGATTTTCGTACTCCTGTGTTGACTTCCAATTGAATGACTAATGCGTCCTTCGAAGCTAAGGCCTCGAGTTCTGCTGCGTCCCCTGAAGAGTTCAGTGAAGTGCAAGTGTTGGACTCAAATGAGCCGCTTATCACGGCCTCCTCTTCAGTGCCTCCGTGTAGTGTGCAAGTGTTGGACTCTAGTGAGCCGCTTGTGCCTACCCCTCATTCGCGAGTGCAAGTGTTGGACTCTGATGAGCCACTTGTGCTCCCTGAAACTTCTTCTGAACCAGTTGCTGGTCCTAGCGGAACGGCTGGTCCCAGTGGATCGGCTGCTCTTTAGGGATGTTAAAAAATAATCGATTTTTCTTTTAATCGATTATTATTTTCGTATAATCGATTTTTCATAATCGATTTTGAAGGTCATATAAATGATTTTCAATAAATTGATTAATAAATTACGCGATTAAATCGATTTCCATAAATAGCACCATCTATGCGCCGAATAAAAAAACTCTAAGCATTATTATTTGCAAATTGGTATATAAAAAACGGCGCCATCTGTAGTTATGTCGGCGAGTTAAGTAGTTTCAGTTTAGTGAGTGAGATCTGAGTTATTATAGTTGTTGGTAACCAACGATAAACAATAAAGATGTCTTCTAACCGTAAAACACCTAAAAGCGGCTGGCGAAAGTATTTTATAACGAAGAAGGATACTACCATAGCAATATGCATGTACTGTTCGAAAGAATTTAAAACTTGTAGTAATACTACAAATTTAAAACAGCACATAGAACGAAAACATCCCACTGTCTTACAGGTAACGTGAATTACTATATTTTATAATGATTATTACAACATCAACTATTATTATTGTTTGAAAAAGAACAAATATCAAGTTTTGTTTACAGACCTATAAGTGCTTTTTATGGATTGTTTGATAAATAGGTAACACAAATCTTAAGCAGGTTGTTGTGAGGTTAGAGCTGTTATGATTAAAGAATTTACGTTTTCCCCGCCGATGAACACTTAATCATACTAAATCCTTCATAATAGTCGATATTAATCGCTTCTAAACACGAATTCATATATAAAACACTATAGAAATAACACTCAAACTCAAATGTAAACAAACAATTATTATCTAAGTTGACATTTTATCAATAGTTTTTTTTTTTTTTCCCCCCAATTGAGACGAGCAAAAGAATCTAAGCTTATACAGCCATAGTTTATATTATTTATAAGTTTTTTTTTGTTATGGCTTGTAGCGTGGCGCTAACTCTGCCAATGTCAAGTGATTAAAGAGACACGAACTGAGTATTGAAATTGACCGGTGTTTTGAGTTTAAAAGAATTACGAAAAAGTTTGTTTGACTTGTTGACGTTTGTTTTAGTGTTGCCAGAAAATCCAGAAATAAAAAAAAAGTTTGCAGAAATCAATTTTAATTTTTGTGAAATTACCTGTTTTTTTTTATTGCCGTAGAACTTGTGTGAAGATAATATTCAAGATATCAGCATATCTGGGAATAAAGATGCACCGATGCAATCTCCAGCAGCAGAAATTGAAGGTGGACCTTCAACTCCAAAGCGTACCAAAACAAGTATTGGATCTTCTTTTGCGAAAATTTTGGAATATGGCTCAGATGGAAATAAAAATAAGAAAATAACTCAAAACATAGCGGAAATGATATGCCGGGACAGTCTACCCTTTAGTATAGTAGAAGGATCAGGTTTCAAGAAATTAATGAAGACCGTAGCTCCATTGTACAAGGTTCCGTGCCGTAAAACTATCACAGATCTCATAGATACTAAATATGAAGAAAAAAAAACCCTTGTCATACAAAAATTACGATTAGTTAAAAACGTTTCCCTTACAATTGATGAATGGAAAGATTTGCAATTAAGGAGTTTTTTGGGTGTAACTTTACACTTCATAGAAAACTTTGAAATGAAGTCAATTAACATTGCATGTGAACCACTTCACGATAATCATACAGGAGAGTATTTGTCAGAGATGATTATTAAGATTTGTGATGTCTGGAGTTTGTCCCACGATAAAATTGTAAGTATTACTACTGACAATGGCAGTAACATCGTTAAAGCCGTTGAGATTACTTTTGGTCGAGCTAAGCATGTTCGGTGTTTAGCTCATACCCTTAATTTAGTGGTAGACAATTCAGTAAATATACCAGAAATTAAAATTTTCTTGGATAAGGTCCGAAAAATAGTAACTTGGTTCCACCAAAGCGGTGTTGGCGCTGAGGAATTGAGACAATCGCAAACCATTCAAAATGTTTCCGAGGGAAAATTAAAACATCTCGTAGGGGACGTCTCAACAAGGTGGAACTCGCAACTATACATGATTGAACGTTTCATTTTATTGAGCAGCAATATAGGATCTGTTTTGATAAATCACCCAAATGCGCCCCCAATGCTTCAAGCAAATGAAATTGTGGTGCTCAAAGAAATTGAAAAAAATTTAAAGCCTTTTCATAGCGTCACTGAACAAATGAGTGCGGAAAAATACGTGACTTCCAGCAAAGCTATACCGATTAGCAAATGTTTGAGAGCTGCGTTAGACACAGTTACACCAACAAGTGATTTAGCAAAACAACTGAAACAGTCCTTACAATCAGAATTAAATAAAAGATTCGAAAACATCCAAAAAGTGCACCTTTTTTCAGTTGCAACGTTTTTGGATCCTAGATTCAAAAAAAATCATTTATCCTTATCGATGATGACCCTTTATCCTTATCGAAAACAATAAATTATATCAAGACATATTTAAACTGCCACATTAAAAATGATGATAATTCGAGAGCAGCTAGTTCTGAAACATTAGTTCCATCGAAAGCAACGGTCGACGGACAAGATATCTGGCAAGCACATTATGAAAAAATAAAGGCATTGGCATGTAACTCGTCAATGGTCAACAATACCGAATTGGACTTATACTTTGCGGTACCGCTATCGGATCTTATGGTAGATCCTCTCAATGTCTGGCAGAGCTCCAAAGAGACTACTCCTAAGTTAACCGAATTGGCGCTGAAGCATCTCTCTGTGATGGCCACTTCTACTCCATCCGAAAGATTATTTTCCAAAGCGGGAAATATGGTCAGGAAAACACGAAACCGTATTTTAGGAAAGAGATTATCAAAATTATTGTTTTTAAACTGCTTACCGGAAAATTTATGGGAATAATGTTATTCTAATTAAATGTATCATTTTTTAGCATCATGTGACAACATGTTAACGTTGTCATTTAGCTTTTTTTATTTGTCGTTTAATTTTATTTTAATACTACTTTTACATAAAACGAGAGTGAAAATTAGTTCCAATAATTATTTATTTATCGTCTTTTGATTGTTTAAACTTAAAGATTAATGAAATAATTGTTTTAAATTTTTGTTTTTGAGACCATAACTGCGTCGTTTAGTTTTTAATTGTCATTTTCAGTATTTTATTTTAATAGGTACTACTAGGTTATTGTTAATTTTTAAAAATTAACAAAATAATTGTTTAATTTTTTTATTTTGAAGACCATAACGTCGTTTAGTTTTTTTAGTGTCATTTTAAGTAAGTATTTTATTTTAATGCAAGTCACAGGTAAAATAGGACTGGACATTTGTGACATTTTTTTTTATTTGATTTATATTTTAATTTTTGTGATAATAAGGTTATCATTTTGTTGAGGTGCTCATTTAATTTTTATTATAATAAAACGTTTAATGATACTGAGAATTTGTATCAATAGTGATTTTTGATTTTATTATTCCTTACCTTGAAAGTTAAAAGAACATTAATTGCTATGATTTTTAGTTTTGAATTGTTTATTTTTTTATTCATAATATTTTATTTCATTTTTAATCTGATTAATTTTTAAAATGAATCTCCTAGGTTTATTATTGGAATATGAAAAGGATGGAGGATTTTAAATAATAGAAAAAAATAGATTTTTTCAAAAAAATCGATTATTTATTTTCATTAAAATCATTTATTGACAAATCGATTAATGTTTAATAAAATAAAATCGATTTTTATTAAACCGATTCTTTTCCATTAATCTCACATCCCTACTGCTCTTAGTGGAATGGCTGACTTAAGTCATGCCTTCATCTCCCACATCCGAGGACGAGGAACCGGAGCAACGTTCTGGTTCATCTGGAAGACGCATTCATCCCTACTCGGAAGAATTAAGGTATTATTTACTTTCTTAGCAGATACTCTTTCTTGAAAATGTATCTGGTAAACGTACCATTATAAGCAATTAAAATTAAATCCATATTTAAAATTGGATAAGTTTTGCAATCAATTAAAGCAAAGAAACAAATAAAATTAGTTCGAATGTTTTTGCATTCATTTGTACGAGTAATACAGTTTTCTTTTCTTTAGTTTCAGATCTATGTGGAACTGGTGGAAGATTTTCTTCCTATTGGGCACACATGAGCAGTGTGTACAGTTTGCAGAAGAAAGGGGCCTGACTCCGCGAGGGAAGCAGTGTACCTACCATCATAAAGCAATGACGTTCACTGCTGAAGCTGGACAATTAGGAAAATTAAACAATTAGAAATATGTATGTACAGTTTCAGCCTGACATAACCTCAAAACTTCAATCCTGAATAACTTGATAACAATACATTTGCGCGAGAGGGAATACCCTTTTCCCCCTTCCCCCCCTTCCCCTTCGAAAAAACGGTCCAGCATGTACAGTTTTACCTGGTATGGCCGTAGAAATGTATGTATGTGCAAGCAACGCATTTTGTAAAAAAAACTCAAGTGGCTGGTGACTGGCGTGGGTCGAAACTCGAAGTCTCGAACACACTTAAATACATGCTTTGAATTGGATTTTATAATTGTACAAACAAACAATCATTGTTTTGATGAAACTTTGAGTGACATTTATTTTTTTAATCTGACTATGGCAATGGCCATACTATTCCGCCTTTATATTTCGACGTATTTATACTTTTTTATTATTAATATACATTCAAATGTTTATTTTAGGTCACGTTTTACGTGAAAGTATTGTTATCATAAGTTTTGAATACACAGAAATAGCTAAAAACTACCAGTCGAGAATTTTCAATTGTACAAATTAAGTTGGCGTCACCTCTCTAGCACAGCCTTGCGTACAGCCGTGCGTTCACGCAGCCGAGAGATCGTCGGCGAGTTATTATTAGTTAGAGAATACCAAACAAAACGCCGTGGCCACAGCCGTCGATGTGAAGGCTGTGACATCCGTGATCACAGCGATGAGCGCAGCGACAAAGCGTATGTTAAAGAATTGCATAGCAGTAACCTCTTCGTCGAGGTAATGCGGCATTTCATTAAATATACATCGGCATCAATAGAGAATCCAGCTCTCTTGATTATGGATAATCACGAAAGTCATCTCTCTATTGATGCCATGTACTGGCTAAGGCTAACGGAGTGACTGTATTGACACTCCATCCGCACACCACTGCAAAAATGCAGCCGCTAGACGTAGGGCTACACGCACCATTTAAAACCTATTACAATGCTGCTGTCGATTCCTTTCTGATGCGCAATCCTGGAAAACCCATGACAATTTACAACGTTGCGGAATGCGTGGGAGTTGCTTATCCTAAAGCAATGACTCCAATAAATATAGCTGGTGCTTTTAGAAAATGTGGAATTTTCCCATACAATGATGAATGCCGAGCAGCGTGACAGATAGACCGTTCATTGTTGAAGAGGTCACTGATAGACAAGAGGATTCCGAAGAAACAGACGTGGAAGAAGTTTCTCGTAAATCTCTACTTTTACCTGAAACGATTGAAAAAGATGATGAAACGGACGCAGAAGATGTTCCCTGCAAGTCTCCTTCGTTGTTGTTAACATCCGCCTTAACTACTGTCGAAACAATTTCAAATACATCTTCTACTAATGATCTTGTTGATTGCAAACGTAAAACTAATACAATGGAAAAATCAGATGCAGCATTGACTTCAGAAATAGGATTTAGTGAGACTAAGACACCTCAAGCAACAATAACAAACCTTGATTCTAGCTCTCAAATCAGGAGGACTGATGTCGCTGTTGCTGGACCCAGTAACTTTATTTCTCCAAAAGAATTCCGTCCAGTATTGAAAGCACAACCACGAAAGACACATGTAGCAAGAAATCGAGGAAAGAGTTTGATAGCAACAGATACTCCTGAAAAGACAGCATTAGCTAATAAGAAAAAAAAAAAGTAAGACGAAGACTTCAAAACAAACCAAGAAAAATGTCAAAAGGACCAAACGAGACTTATTTAAGGACGGTAAATAAAGAAAAGAACAGGCTGTAATATCATCCGATTCATCTAGTGATGATGATGAAGAATTCGTGTGCAGTGGATCATCTTCTGGGGCCGAAGAATTTTTGGTGGAGTCAGACGATGAAGATATAGTCTTATGTGATGATTTTGCCCCTTTGTCACGCGAACCACGCGAGAATGATTATGTTCTTATTCATTTTAAATCGAAGAACGATGTCGCACGAATAATGGAAAAAGTTGAAGATGACGATGATGTAGACTTCTATGTATCTTACCTTAAACTAAAAAGTAAAGTGCTACAAAACTTCATCGAACCTCTTGAACCAGACATAGCAGGTGTACAAAGGCAAGAAATCAAATATATTTTGCCTAGTCCAAAAATTCATGATACAAGTCGTCGTAAGTCTACTATCAAATTTCTAGTAGAGATGAAACTCTTAAATTTGCGTTATTAGGTGCTTCGATATAATTATTAGCTTGAAATGTTGTTGCTGCTATGATTTTCTTTCTGTTCTGTCAGCATTTCAATTAGTTCGGTAAAGATCAGTTAATTGTTTTAGAAGACTGTTAATTTAACGATGAGACTAATCTATGAGACTGTGTTGCTAAGATTTACTTACTTTTGTATTAGATTTATATCTACATAATGTTGATTAGTCATAGAAAGTTATCACTGCTGTGAAAAACCAAACGGTTTAAAAGACTGTTATCTAATTAATCATCAGTACCTGGGTATTATGAGACTGTTATAGAATTATCTTAGACTTATTTTTGTGTCAGTATCAGATTTATATGTACAATAACAGATATTTATAATGTTTATAACTTTTTATAAAAATACCTACCTCAGCATTAAATTTCCGATTGTGCCGGATTTTTTTTAGTATTTGTGATCTATAAATTATTATTAAGACAAAATGACTACCTTTTATATTTTCTGAGAAAAGTGTTATGTTAAAAATTATTTTCTATGTTGATTATTGTAAGTGAAATACACAATTGTGAATAAAAGATAATGTCACACTATTATTGATTACTATTCCCGAAAAAAAACTCTGAATTTAATACATTTATTTGTAGTGACCCTTACGACACCAGCAACTTAGACTACGCCAACTTAAATTTTAGGCAATTAACGTTTTTTACGGCATATGGCTTAACATATGGACTAGAAACTATAACAATAAATTCATATCGAAATTCCCAAAAATAAAAAAGTTATAAATTAAACATTACGCTAAGTAAATGTACTTTTTTGAATCACACGATCTAGATTAAGCAAACTCTGATTGGGTGCATCTTGACGGGGCGCGCGGGGGGCGCTTGTTTGTTTACATCAGTCTAACGTGCACTTGTCGCCGTGTCGTCAGTGATCTAGCAATAAAGGTGTCGTAAAACAAATAAAGTAGATAATAACTAGTTGCTTCCCGTATGTTTTTGTTTTAATGCTTATATTAACTAATAAATACAATCATGTCACGAAAACGAGCTCAATATTTAGTGCAGCTAAGTAAAAACAGAGATTGCAAACTGACGAGTTCTGATAAAATGAGTGAAATACCAAATTGGAATGACGAGAGAGGTAAGTTTCATTTTAATTACAAAGTTATGAATTGAATAATAGAATTACAATATTATTTTTAGTCCTAAGCTACTTAGTACCTAAAGTGAAGCGTTTGGAACAAAGTTCGTGTAAGACTACGCTATTTCTTAGTTAGCCTAGTGTTATGCGTTCATACTGGCCGATGGCGGACCTAATATTAGCCCACTGTAGCTCTAAAATAATATTAAATTAATCTGTATTATATGTAATATAAAAAATGTAGTTTTTATTGTTCTTTTATGATTGCAATTGAATGACTTTGAAGCAGAATCATAAAAATATAATTATTCATATTAAACAGGAAAATAACGTTTGCACGTTATTAATTATTAAATTGTTATTAATATTAATTAGTTTAAGGTAATTAGTTTACGTTTGACATAAACGGTATCCATATTAATAAGTTATTTTGCTTAGTTTTGGAGCTGCTTATTATAAATAAATAAATATTTAACAACATCACATACATTGCTCTGATCCTATGGTAAGTAGCCTTGTGTTACAGAAGTCATAAACAATGACGGTACCACAACACCCAGACCTGATACAATAATATAGAAAAGTTCGTTTTCTAAATTGACCTGACCGGGAATCGAACCCGGGACTTAAGAGATGGTGACGTCAAATCGGCATACCTACTCGCTTCTCGGTTACAGAGGTCGTCGTTATAGTTTGAACAATTTAGATTCTTACATAAAAAATACATTTCTTATAGTGTGCTATATAATACAGATACTTTATGTCAAATAAAATATAAAACTGTTTTAATTTTTTATTTTAGTTGTTAGTAAAAAAATATCTAAATTCATAATTTGTTTATTTTTATGTTATAAAAACAAAATAGTTTGTTTTTATTATATCTTTATTGTTTTAGGGTCATCGCCATTACCAAAAGAAATTGAAACGCCTGAATTTAGAGCTTTGTTACATCATATATTTGATGAAACTTCAGAAAATGAATGTGATCATTTGGAAAATAATGGTTGTACAACTGGTAAAGAAAATGGGTTGCCAGGCTGTAATTTACTGAAAGACAAAGATATAAACTTGAATGTCATGGGTCCTCCAAGTACTCCAATGCTAGATTCGCCTAATTTTGCTACTGATATCATAAAACCGTCTTCAATGGCCATGACTCCACTATCAGTAGAACCTTTGTTTTCTGTGACCTCTACTGACAGTCAACCTTTTGAAGACAAAGAGTGTACTCCAGTTCCAATACCCTATTGTGATTTTGAAGATAGTTTAGAATATTCTGACGAAGCCTTCGTACCGGTTTCTCACGAAGACACAAGTATACTGCCAATAGGACGCATTACGTCTACTCAAAATATTGTTCCTGCTTCCCCGGTGGATAGTTCTCATTCTAATAGTCACGATATAACAAGCCCTTTAGCTATGGATTCCCCTCACTCTTCTTTTGATTTTTCACCTTCAACAATGAACGAAAGTGACTATACTGATGCATCAACGTTAAAAAATAAGCGTAGATCAAAAAAAAGAAATGACAGGTTTAAAACGTCTTAAGCACGAAGATAATTGGTTGGCTAAAAAAAGACAGCGTTTATACAATAAAGGAATGCCGTATATTTCTACAAAGGGAAACAAGAAAGAAGCAAGAAGAATGAAACCAAGCTGCAATTCAACTTGTCGTTTACGTTGTACAGAAAAAATTACAGAAGATATGCGGGGTGGTCTTTTTTCCCAGTTTTGGGGCACTGGTAGCCATGTTAAGCAATGGCAAATCATATATATGTGTTATTAAACATATATATGATACATTTATATGTATATTATACTTAAACACTTTTAATATAAGTAAAGACTGCTTACACCGCCATACGCAATAATCAGGATTGTAATGATTTTACAGATATAACTGATGACAGAGGTCGTCATAAACATCACGCCACCTTAATTACCACTGAAATGAAACAGAGCGTCATAGATCACGTCAATTCTTTTATACCAATTGAATCTCATTACGTCAGGAAACGTTCAAACAAAAAATATTTGGATCCTTCTTTATCTTTTTCAAAAATGTTTAAATTGTATTTAGATTGGTGTTCCGAAAATAATAATAACGATAAAGTAAAGACAGTAAGACAATATAGAGACATAGTTAACGCTAATTTAAAGATAGGATTTCATTTACCAAAAAAAGATCAATGCGATCTCTGTCATCAGTTTAAGAATACACCTAACCCTACAGATGAACAAAAAGAAAACTGTACTAAGCACCAAACAGAAAAAGAAACTTCGCGTAAATTAAAATTAGAATCTAAAATGCTAGCCATATCTAATAACAAAATAGCATGTATAGTGTTTGATTTTCAAAAGGTACTAAACTCACCTCATGGTAATATCAGCGTTTACTATTATAGGCGTAAGCTTAATGTATATAATTTGACAATATTTAACATGGCTTCAAAAGAAGCTTTCTGCTACATGTGGGACGAAAAAACAGCTAAAAGAGGGGCTAATGAAGTAGCCAGCTGTTTATACAACTTTTTTTCAAAGCTAGTTTCTAAAGGAATTACTGAAGTATATCTATGGTCAGACAACTGCGGTGGACAAAACCGCAATCGCATTGTCTATTACATGTACTTGCTAGCCGCTCAAATTTTTAAAATCAAGATCTGCCATCGTTTCATGGAAAAAGGTCATACACAAAACGATGGAGATTCCGTTCATGCTCTCATAGAAAAAACGGCTAGAGGAAGGGAAATATACTCACCGGATGAATGTTACTCACTCGTCAGACGGGCAAAAGTAAATGATAAACCTTACAATGTGATTGAGGTTAACCAAGAAATGATTTTAGATTTTAAAGCACAGATTGTTTTAAATAAAAACTGGACCAAAAACTTTAATAAAGAAAAAGTGTCTTGGAATAAAATTAAGGAAATTTTGGTCAATCCCGAGAATTACGGTCTATTGGAATATAAATACAGTTTAGGAGATCCTGAAAGCCAAAAAATTCTGTGTTTTAAGAAATTTAACACTCGATTAGCTCGTTCAGAACCCTTGCCTGGAAAAGCATACAATAGTTTGCTAAAATTAAAAGCACCAAAATACAAGGATTTGCAATATTATTGTGATACTAATATTATACCCGAAAAGTATCATTCCTTTTCAACCGACTTCAAAAAAGGAGGAGGTTCTCAATTCGTCGGTATCTTTTTTTTTTTTTTTTTTTTTTTTTTTTTATGTATGTTCAGCGATCATTCGTTACTGCGTTGACCGATTTCGATAATTATTTTTTTGTTTGAAAGGTAATACTTTCAGAATGGTCCCATATAAATTTGGTTAAATTCTGATGATGGGATCTATAAGAAAATCATCAAACATTGCATAAACTCCGTACCACGCCAACTGATTTTAGTATCTATCTTACCTATATCTCTGCCAAATGTAGACCGATTTTGATGATTCTTTTTTTAATGAATAGCTTATACTTCAAAGATACTATAATAAAATTTTTTGGAAAAAATTTCACCCCTAAGGGTGGAAAAATAGGAAATGAAATCGGTGTTCAGCAGTTAAATTATGTTTGCACTCGTAAGATTTGTTTTGATTAGGATTTATCACTAAAATGGATGAAATAAGTTAATTTTATAAAAAAAATAAAAACCGACTTCAAAAAACTAAAACGCTAAAAATAATCTTAACACTTAAGTACCTAATCAGTTACTTTTGGAGTCGGTGCCAGTCATTGAGAGACCAATGTTTTCGTTTGCACCGACTCCAAAAGTAACTGATTAGGTACTTAAGTGTTAAGATTATTTTTAGCGTTTTAGTTTTTTGAAGTCGGTTTTTTATAAAAATCTATTATTTATGAATGATGAAGATTAAATTTTATTAAAAATTCTTTACTCATTCAAGCTTTAGACTATTCAACTCAATTAAAATTATAATTAGCGATATTCTTAATTTATTTGTATTAAATTTTTAATATCCTGCTTCTGATTTTCTTTTAATAGAACTGTGAAAATTAGTCAATGTTCCTATTATAACTAAATTTAAATAATCACAGCTTAAAGCTAAAAAAATATTGCTACTTAATAAAAACACTAAACAAAAAAGGAATTGCGTTTTATTTTCAACAGACCTATCAACAATTGACGATTTAATTTTAATTTATTAGTAGTTTATCGCACCTACCCAAGAAGTAGCAAGCTACTAAAATTAATGTTTGTGATTCTCTGTCACCCTAAACTACGCTATTTGTAATTTAGCGCCATTTAATGCGATTCAAGATAAATTAAATTTTTCCGTAGAGACTAAGCTAACTTCAAAATTTACTTTTTATATTATATTTTTTTTATATCTATTAGCAAATAATAACATTCATGTTGCTAGCTGTCACCTTTCGTTAGTGCAAATTATCTACAAATCCATTAAAAATTACTACTCATTTTCATGGCGATATTCCATTCAAAAAAGTGTCTTTATTTTCCAAAAAGTTATCACATATTTTCATAAATTGCACTCTACTGTAAAGTTGGCTTTTTCAAGATAGCGTAGTCTAAATTGTTGGTGTCGCTTTGTCTCCCCCCCCCCAGCCAATTGTGTACCACTCCTATGCTCATTGTGAACCAAGGGGTGTACACATCGAGCCATTTGCCATATTAAAAAATATTTATTTTATCCTCTCAATAAAAAGGAAAAAGTAAATCAATGTATAACAATGTTCTTGAATCTCAGACAAATGTATAGTTGTTTGATGTTTTTAGTCTTAAACGGGTACATAGAAAAAAAGTTATGACGTCTCAAATTTTTCCTGGCTCATTGATGCCACCCCTGCCCTACCTGAAGTATCTATAGTTAAACACATCAACATTACTCAAGGAAAAGATTCTAAGGAATATTATTTATGTGATGGTGATGACACGGTCTATTTTTTTAATAGGTTTTGTTCAGGTTTTTATTTAAGTTTTTCATTTTATCTTTTAGTTGAATGGTTTCACATCGGTCAATAACTATGTCGTCATCAGCACCGACTATGTTTTCTCTTCGGTGTCCAGTCTGAAACCGTCCAATAAAAGAAGAGAAGCGGAGATCTCAACTTTTTTATTTTTAATGAAGTTTATTTTGTCAATTCATATTTAATTATACACCACTACTATTTAAGTATATCTAAAAAAAATGGGGGTATCAGAACACGTTACTGAACATATCTGTGCAGTTAAAAGTTTTAAAAAAATGTCCTAAAATTGTCTTTGAAATGTTATGATTATTGGCAAACTCACATCTCAATCAAAACAACAAGACGGGTGCGTACGCGCCATTCAATATTTCAATGATTTGCGTAAAGGCGTAAACAAGACGTTAGTAGTATTTTCATTGATAATTCGCGCGGCAAACTCGCGTCTAAGCTGACGACCCCTCCCCCGCGCTCCAGAGCGCAGCGGGTGGTGAAATGAAAGGGGTGAGGGCCGGGGCGGGAAACCCGGAAGGAGCGCTAGGCAGTTAGCGAAAAAAATAATAACAACAGTATCAAATTGCATCGCAACAGGTGAAGCGCGTGCGCCTCTCGTTTTTCATTTCGTTGCAATTTTTTACGTTTGATCTTGTTTCGCGATGGCTTATCAGTTTTCATCCGGTGGGCCCGTAGCGTGGCCTCCGCGCTCGCCCGATCTTACTCCGATGGACTTCTTTTTGTGAAGTAAGATCAAGCGGAGAGTGTACGTCAGTGAGCCAGACACTGTAGAAATGTTAAAACAGCGCATTGTGGACGCTTTTAATGAAGTGAAAAGCCAGAGAAGCGTACTTCTCTCTTTAAAAAACAATTCTGTAAAACGTGCACATCTTTGTGTTAATAATGGAGGTGGACATTTTGAATCGCAATTAAAGTACACTTTTATTATATCCTAATAAATTTTTTGATTTTCCCCATTTTTAGTTCTAAATATCCCCGATATTATTAACCTCGACACTGTCAGTTAAACTGATAGGATACTTATTTTAAATATTGTGGGAGGGGCAAGGGTGTGAGCGAGAGAGCATGTATGTACGCTATCGCGGTGATTTTACGCGCGACTAATGAATGAGATTCAAAGTATTCAAACGCACAGTCTAAAATTTTGTCCAAAGTATGGGACACAAATAAACCTTAATAACTTAATTACTTACATATGTAAATTTTTAACTTTTAACTGCACATATGTTAAGGGTAGAGATACGCCCTTTACTTTTTTAGATATAGTTAAAAAGTAGTGGTGTATAAACAGACGAAGCTAGATAAATGCTTTTATTCGATGTAAGTAAAATATTAATAGTTTGTGATTAACAAAGATATAGTTTTTAAAATTAAAATAAAAGCCTTTAATTTATCATTAATTTAATAAAATTACCTACTTAAAAAAATTGATATATTTTTTCTGAAAATCCACAGTTATGTTCGCAGCTTTACTATAAATTACATTACTTTTATGTTACAGTAAAAGACCTACAAAAAAAGGAAGGGTTTGCGCGACTATCGCGCCAGAGAAAAACAAGGATTCCTCACTCAAAAGCAGAAGTGGGGCACCAAAAATACGCAAGACGCCATACTTGGATATGTTACACTTTTTAAATGTTTCTAGAGGTAGCAACCAGATCTCTGGCAACATTAGCGCCGAGACGTCTAGCAACAGTAGCGCTATGTTTGATGAAAATGATTTTACTATCTTGGTAGTCAGTGTCAGCAAACCAAAAAAGATGACTGTGTTTCAGGAGGCACTACTTAAATCGATGAAAAAAAAAAGTGAAAACGATCCAGATATGAACTTTCTACTAAATATTTTACCGGAAATGATAACGTCCCCAACACAGAATTTTAAATTTCGGTTTGAAGTGATGAAACTTATTAAAAATATAAAATATAATGTACATAATAATTATGACGGTGGTCTGATGCAAACTGGATGGACGAATGCCTATAACTACCCACATCAGTACGGCTATGTGAGTGGAAGCAGTACACCAAATGTGCAAAACTGCCCTTCAACCTCAAACAATTACAATCCAGTTGGCAGCAGCAGCATTCAAAGTCCTCGAAACAGTCCATCACATAGCTCTACAGGTTCTTCAGCGGAAGTAGAAGACATAGAAGCAATATTGCGAGGCAATTCAGACCATGTTGAGGATGACGAATGACTGGTCACCTACTTAATGTTACCATATTAGTTGCTATACAGGGTTATAAAAAAACCCTTAGCTATATTTATTCCTAAGACTCGGTATCAGTAAGACAACACATCTATGAATTTTTTTTTCTCCAAACGCGTATAACGTAAAAAAAGCCAATGACCTTTGGTTAGTACTCTACGCGCGGCGCGGCAGCGAGTGCACTAGGATAGAGACGGCGCGGCAGCGAGGTGTAAAGCAGGCGGCGCGCGGCGGGAGGGGAGCGCATGCCGCATGAAAAAATGTAAACAGTCGGCAGTCGCTGCCGCCGGTAACTTACGACACACGTGCGTACGCGCTTTTGGCTTGTTTTGCGAACCGCGCTCACGATTTTGAAAAAAAAAAACGATGTACAGCAATCGCGAGTACTATGAGATGGTGAGAGTGTACTTTCAAAGTGGTGAGAGTTTCTACCAAGCGCGAAGACTGTACGAAGCGACGCGAAGAAGTGTCCCCCGGCTACGAGCTCAGGGACTCGTAAATATCACAGTGCCACACCGGAACACGATCCTAGCAGCAAACCAGCGGCTTCTGGATTATGGCCAGTTCACCACGCCGACACACGCGCATGGCTCTGGCCGCCCGCAAATGGCGATCGATTTGGAAGAGGAAATTCTGGACTTTCAGCACGCACTGAAGCGGGCACTTGCAGCACGCCGTTTCGATTTAAGTCAACCAACCGTGTGGAAAGTGTTGAATAGGTCTGGCCTTCATCCTTATCACTATCAAAGGGTCCAGCAGTTGAACGATGCCGACGCGCTTCCACGACGTGTATTTTGTGAGTGGATAATTGCGAACCCACACGTCAATATCCTGTGGACGGACGAGGCGCTATTTACACGCATTGGATTGTACAACCACCACAACGAACATTGGTGGTCTTTTCGTAACCCTCATGTGATTAGGGAAGATCACCATCAAGTGCGATTTAGTGCCAATGTGTGGGCAGGTATTATTGGTGACAAAATACTCGGGTCGTATTTCATCGAAGGCCACCTAACTGGAGGTACGTACCTCGAGAAGACGTGCCTATTGCATATCTGCGCGACTTCTACTTCCAACAAGACGGTGCACCACCCCACTACGCTCGCGTTGTTCGAGAGTACCTAAACAGTGAATACGGGAGCCAATGGATAGGCCGTGGTGGGCCCGTGGCTTGGCCTGCAAGGTCACCGGACCTCACGCCCTGTGACTTTTATTTGTGGGGTGAAGTAAAACGTCTCGTATATCGAGACGAAATTGCTAATCTAAACGAATTAAAAGGTAAAATAATAGTGCAAGTTTTACATAACAATAAAACTTGTATTATTTAGCAGAGACGATGCACAGCATCTGTGAGAGAGCGTCATACTTCCCCTTCGATTTCCGGTCAATTGCATTCCCTTCCGGTCCGTTTCAGCCAATCAGCGTTGAGTAAAATGTCACGTGGTCTCCGTTGGCCGCTTGCGGTCGGTTTGCTCCGATTTGAATCATAGAAGTCTCTCACCAGGAGATCTTAATGGGATGCTGTGCATCGTCTCTGCTAAATAATACAAGTTTTATTGTTATGTAAAACTTGCACTATTATTCGGCATGTGACGATGCACAGCATCTGTGAGAGACCTGTTTATAGCTCCTGGTGACCACGCGACGACGCTATGTGATGAGAGTTCAGTTAGAACAATGAAAAGTCTGTAATTGTAAACCATTTGTATTTTTCTCATAATAAACAATCACTAAACATCAATCATCATCCGTATAATTTAACAAGTATATTTATAAAGAAATTGTAAATTCTTACTTCTGATAACAAAACATATTTTTCTATTATATAAATACTCGTATAATATTAAATTAAATCATCTTGTCTAAACTGGTTCAAAATTAACAACAAGATTTGATTCTGAGGGCCCCTGATCTACCAATAATTTGTTTTTGATAGAACTTCGCAAAAGTGTTTTGTCTACGCCAGTTACCCCGCGCAAGGATCTCTTCTACTGGGTAATTTTCAAACCAGTTTAAAGATGCTACTGCTGAGCGTACACTGCCTGGCGAAGCGGATATACCTGCGTCCTTAAGAACCGATTTCACCCAATTTCCGATTACAGTTCGCGAAGCAGCCTGATTTTTACCCCGTGTTGAAATAAATAAGGCATTATCACACTCGGCAGAGCGCCTTTCGGCTCCTAAATTGATAACTTTTCGAAGCCAATAAATAGGGCATACATTAGAATTACTATGCTGTATCAACTTCCAACCCGACTGTCTATACGAACATGTATCGGTCTTTGAACCAAATGATGGGTGTAGAATACAATAATTGTCATAATCAACATAATGTTCAGGAGAAACTTTTAAAAGTGTCAGATCATGCACACGTCTGCCTAACGCTAAGAGAAGTATGCATGCTAGCCTGCGCGACGCTGCAAACAAGGATTCACAATTTGGAGAGGTATTTTGCAACCAGTTAACTAAATCGCTTGGATCCCAAATTGGAGGTTTTTCTACTTTAGGCTTCCGAAGTGAAATAGCTTTCAATATATGTTTAACTAAGAAATTAGAATTTAAATTTTCATTATTACTAGCTTTCCCAAAAGTTAAAACGACAGATTTATGCAACAAGATAGTAGGATAAGCTAATTTTTGTACAAGAAATAAATGGGCCAAAAATTTAGACAAACTGACACCGTTTGGGTGTTTAAAGTCAAAATTATTTGAACTACACCACCTAATCCAACGATTCCACGCAGGTTGGTACGTCTTTAACGTAGATTCTCTCCAACTTGATCTGAGTAGAGATTTCTCAGCGTCAGACCACTCCTTGGTAACATCCTCCCAGCCCCAATTTTCCAGACATAAAGTTCCATGCTCTGCACTCGAGGAGGCGGTAGCCCGGTGGTCTGATCTATCAATACCCGATCCAGCTGTCGTATTTTCATTGGTCTGCCGAGTGCCCGACGACGTAGATCTGGCAACCAAAATGCTCTCTTCCACATTGGAGCCACTAGTAAGAACACTCCTACTGCCGAGTTCAGGTGATGAAGGATGCGCGGAATGAGACTCGGTGGAGGAAATAACCACGCCAGTTGAAACCGCCACTGCCGGCTGAAAGCATTGCAGAATTGGGCCGACCGATCTCGACTGTCCCTCGACACATAATCTTTTACTACGGTCGTCTCTTTGCTGGCAAAGAGGTCTATCTGAGGAGTACCAAAGTGAAGGAATATTTCCATAACCGCTGGTTGAAGGAGGTGCCACTCGGACGGACATTTCCCTCGCGACAGTCTGTCCGCAATATCGTTGAATTTCCCTGGAATGTATTCCGCAGAGACTGATATATTCCATTTGTCGAGCAGGTTCAGAAGCTGGTAAGTTAGCTCGAGCAGGGTTATGGATCGCGTCCCACCCTCTTTTTGTATGTATGAGACGACTGTGCGATTGTCCGATTGTACCGTCACATGGCGATCCTGTAATCGAAATTTGAAATGCCTCACTGCAGCTATGATAGCAAACAGCTCCTTCCTGTTGCAGTGCCAATGTCGCTGATCGAGTTGCCATCTGCCTGATGCTGCCATATCGTCCAACTGTGCCCCCCACCCGTAGTCGGATGCATCCGTCGTCAGAAAATGCTGGGTTGACTTTGGGAACAAGCTGCTTTTCTCGTGGGATGTTTCTAGGGCTGAAACCCACCATTCCAGATCGTTCACAGTCGAAGCTGGCAGCTGTGCTTGTCTTCTTGGTGATAGTCTGCGAAGATCCCTCGAGAACAGCTGTTGATGACGACAGTGCAGGCGTCCCCTTAGCACGACAAAATTGGCAAAGTTAAGAGTACCTAACAATTTTTGAGTCTCTCTCAAGGCCATAGTCTTTTTGAGAACGGCTCGTCTCAAGCTGAGTAGTATTGCCTGTGCTTTCTTCAGCGGGAGGTCCTTGAAGTTCTGCTTCGTGTTCCAGACTATCCCTAGATACTCTATTACCTGTGTTGGCTTGAGCACCGACTTCTCGTAGTTGATGGTCCACCCCAATGACTGGAGGGTGTTCAGGGCTACTTGTACCTGTGATTTTAACAGATTTTCTGACTGGCAGGCTACCAGAAAGTCGTCTAAGTACACGATGATCCGCATGCCTTGAGAACGCAGAAGCTGGGCCACCCAGTTTGTCAGCGAAGAGAAGTTCTTGGGTGCGCATGACAGACCGAATGGTAAGCACGTCATCTGAAGTACCCGACCTTTGTATACCAGTCTCAGGAACCTGCGATGACACTCTTTGATGTTCACATGAAAGTACGCTGATGACAAATCGATTTTTACCATCCAATCCATCTCCTGAAGGAAGTACGGTATTTGGAAGTGAGATATCAGTTTGAATGGCTTGGGTATTATGTAATCGTTCAGTCTTTTGAGATTGAATATTGGCCTGTAAAAGAGCGATGGGAGCCATCGCTCTTTTTTGTCAGGAACATGGTCGACAAAAAACTGGGGCCCAGTAATTCGATTTGTTGCGTCATTTCGGTAGACTGGTTGGTTTTGAACCGGCGAATTAATCTCTGTGATGGATAGATCAGCAGAGGTTTGGAGGTAAATGGCAGACGCATTCCCGTAATCAGTTCGAGAAGGGCCTCCGGAGCCCGATGCGCCAGCCACTCCCTGCGATACGCTCGCAGGCAGCCCCCGTAAAACCCGCTTCGGCTCGGACGCGGGATCGAGTCATTGATCGGCTTTACTTTTGTTTGCCTGAACATCCTTTCTGTAAGGTTGCTTGGACTTTGCAGAAAAAGATTGCTTGGCGTTGTTGGAGTTGGGTTTACCCTTCTTATTATAGGATTCGTTGTCACGTGATCGAAAGGACTGATTTCGATTATTTGGCTTAGGGACGGTGGACTTTTTGTTTGGTTTCTGTGTTTCTTTTTCTCGGTTGTACCACGGACAAACCCATTTATCGATGCCGCCTGTACTGCATATAAACGCCTGTAGCCGAGACTCGTCGAACAGATATTTAGAGCTTGGAGGTATCTTACGCAGACCATCTCGCAAGTTCTTATTCGGTAACTCGTTTAGGATACGTTCCCAACGGTTTTCTATATACTCTGCCCGCTTTCCACACACGAGCTGTATAATTTCCTCATCATTTTTGTGAAATTTAGAATTGGGTTGGAATAAACTCGAAATTGTGTCATACACGGACGTCGGTGATAAAACTGTGTCCGGAGCTGCTGCCCAATCAACTATCTGCTGTAAATTCCTATTTAAAAGTTCACGTCGTGCAAGTAACGCATTGGTTAAAGCTGCCACAATTCTCTCCGAGTTAGCCGTATAATCCTTCCCTTTAACGAATTGCCTTAACTCGTCATTTATATCTAATTCTACAAAGCCCGGCGCTGCGTTATGAGATTTCAAGGCGTCCGAGTATCGCACATTCTTCCAATCGGGATTGTTAAACCGTTGGAGGACTTCGAGCTGCTTAACACGGTCAGGGTTCGCAATCGGTACTTTAGGATCCTTCACGACAGTATTTACCGAGCTCAAATTTAACTGTAATGTATTGGGCGGGCAAGTAGCGGCAGCCGGCCGATTCAACATGAAAGTAAAAGCTTGCGTACTAGAACCGGGCGTCGGCTCGACGCCGGTGGCCCGCGCGCATGGCGCCAGCGCGGCGGGCGCGGCGGGCGCAGCTAGCGCGTGCGGCGCCGGCGCGGCGGGCACAGCGTGCGCGGGCGGCGCCGGCGCGGCGGGTGCGACGGGCGCCGGCGGGGGCGCGCCAGGCGGCGGAGGCACGGTCGCGTTCGAGTCCGAAGCGTATTTATGCCACAATATGTTTGTAAGGTTGCTCACTTGATAAGCTAAATTCTCAATAAATGACTCACCGCATCGGCTTCGTTTCACCTGAGGTTGAGAATATTCCGATTCTGCAGAACTCGACTCGCTCGAAGCGCTCGAGGTCGAGGCGCGGCGCTTGCGCCGGGTCCGCGACCCGGCGCGGTCATCGGCAGGGGGCGAGACGCGGACGTCCGCCACGAGATTGGCACGTTCGCTAGCCGTGCATTCGTAATCACTAAATTCACGATCACTCATCGTGAAACGTTGAAAGAACCACTATTTATACTGCCGATATTACTTTTTAAGCAATAATCACTATTTAACTAAAAACTATAACTTTTGCAATGATGTTGTTTCTTTGGAGAAAAACGACGCTATGATTCAAATCGGAGCAAACCGACCGCAAGCGGCCAACGGAGACCACGTGACATTTTACTCAACGCTGATTGGCTGAAACGGACCGGAAGGGAATGCAATTGACCGGAAATCGAAGGGGAAGTATGACGCTCTCTCACAGATGCTGTGCATCGTCACATGCCGAATAATAAGTGCATTTGACATTGTGAAAAGTGACAGTGCAGTGCTACAACGACTGAGAAGAAATATTTTCAAACGCGCAAGACTGTGCCTTGAAAGAAACGGTCTTCACTTCGAGCAGTTGCTGAAGTACTGTTAACCTTAGTTAACAATAATTGAATTTTTAATTTTCTACTAATTTAGTGGTTGCACAAAAAGCTTATCGCGATTTTTGAATGCTAAAGTTAATTTTATCTTAAGACGTCCCTAATCTTGTAAAAGTATGGATGAAAATTGAACCTTATAACATACAAATAAAAACCATAATTGCATGGCTGTCGGCGCGCGCGTACAAAGTGTTTGCCTGCACACCACTGCACTGCACCGCCCGCGCCCGCCCGAGTAGGAATAATGGTAACTGCGCGGTCATTGACCGAGCGCGGGCGGCGACAATTTTCGGGATTTTGTGGAAAAGTTTGATACGTCATAACTTTTTATAAAACCAAAATTTATTTAATTTTCTTCACGGATGTGTTCTATTACTGATATTGATTTATAGGAACGAAAATAGCTAAGCCTTTTTTATAACCCTGTATACCTAATCCAATTTAATAAGACAGTAATTTTGAAAAGTGATTTTTAAATTAAAAACTAGAAAAATACTAATATTATAAACGCGATAGTGACTTTGTATTAACATTAAAATAACATTTTTTTTAAATTCTAAAGCGTTAATTATTTACTTACCTCAAAGTTATAGTAGGGTAGACCGGGTACAGTTGTAGCAGGGTACAGTAGTACCATCGGGAATATCTCTAGAACTACGATCCGCACCCGTTCCTTTCCCCTCGAGGAGGGGCGCTCGAACGCGTGCCGACTAACTGCCAGTTGCAGTGTTGCCATTTTAGCGCTTTCGGCGCTAGATCTAGCGCTTTTTTGCTATGTTCAGCGGGCACTTGATAATTTTAGCGCCTAACGGATAATTTAGCGCTTTCTTAATTTTTAATATGGCAGCACTATTTGTTCGGTGGAGAATAAAATTATTGTCATGTTCAATTTTGTGCTCTATGCCAGCCAGCTGAGTTTTAATATAGCAATAGAGCACGGGGACTCGGGGAATCCCATGAACATTAAGTACGGTTTGTTTCATGTTTGGTTGATATACTTTGCTTCTTTCATTTTCATTCTGTCTATGTGAACGCACTGAAGTTCAAGTTTAGAAATAACGTTTTAAGCACTGATTTTATTAGTTACTTTTGTGAGTGTTCCATAGTGTTGTGTTGGTTAACTCTTTTGAAATGGATGTACCATTATAAAAAAAAACTGTGTACAAACAAAGATATAAAGTCGAATGGGAGAAATCGCCCAACTTTAAACAATGGTTGAAACTTGTGCCTGGAGATGATACAAGGGCAATGTGTTTGTATTGTAGGAAGGATTTTCTTGCGAAATTAAGCGATATTCAAAGACATTGTGATTCAGTTCATCACAAGAAGCAGGCGAAACCTTTCTTGGACAAAAAACAAACACAAATCTCTTCAATGCTGCAAAAACCCGTCCATAAGCTGTGTTGAGGCTGAAGGTGCTCTCTCAATGTATGTTGCAGAACACACAGCTATACAAGCAATTGATCACCTTACCGAATTGTGTAAGAATAATTTTTCGGATTCTAAGGCTACTACAGAAATGAAATTGCACCTAACGAAATGTACAGCAATAATTCAGGAAGTATTAGCACCTCATTTCAAAGATTCTTTGAGAAATGATATTGGTGATAATTCGTATAGCTTGATTATAGATGAATCTACTGATGTTTCTGTTCGAAAATATCTCGGTATTGTTGTTAAATATTATAGCAGCAGTCGCAACGAAATAGTTTCCACATTCTTAGGGCTGGTTGAATTGGAATCTGCAGATGCCGAAGGAATAGTTTCGGCGTTAACAGCACAACTTGAAGCTTTTAAACTTGATAA
This sequence comes from Anania hortulata, assembly GCA_963576865.1. Taxonomy (NCBI): domain Eukaryota; kingdom Metazoa; phylum Arthropoda; class Insecta; order Lepidoptera; family Crambidae; genus Anania; species Anania hortulata. The sequence goes on along the minus strand of OY756405.1, from coordinate 10,741,572 downwards.
AAGCAAGTTAATTAGAATCGGAACGGATAATGCTTCAGTTATGACTGGAGTAAACGCAGGTGTCCATAAAATATTGCAGGAAAGGTATGCTTTACCCAATCTAGTATTGATAAGATGTGTCTGCCATTCGATTCAATTGGCAGTGTCACATGCGTCATGTGAGACTATACCAAGAAATATAGAATTTATGATGAGAGAAACTCACAATTGGTTCAAGCTTTCACCAAAACGAAAAAACGAATATAAAATTTTTTATGAAGCGATAAACTGTGGAGAGGAGCCATTTAGATCTTAAAAGCTTGTGATACACGATAGCTGTCAATTGAACCCGCGGTAACTAGAATCTTAAGTCAATGGATAGAACTATTACACTTTCAATTAATGAGAACTCGTGAAAATTGCTACCAAGCCGAATTATTATATAACATGTAAAACGATGAAAGAAACAAAATTTATTTGCAGTTTTTGTGTGGAATACTTAATAATTTACAAGGGGCAATAAAAACTTTTGAAAACAAAACTTCTGACCCATGTCTGCTCTACAATACGCTGACTACAATATACATGATTTGATACGAAACATGTGCACGAAAATAATAATAGCGCAACCGAGAATGCAATTCAATGCATTCATGTGAAAGAACATCTGTCTATGTCACCATACCTTGGTTATTTATTTGAGAAAGAGATGAACGAGTCTTCATTAAATGAGGATGAAAAAAATGCAATGAAGAAGAGGTGTGTTGATTTTATTATTAAACTAATAAATGAGTTGCAACAAAGACTGCCTGAAAATTTAAAACTACTTAAAAACTCTATGGCATTATCTGTTTCCGTCATTTTAAAACCAAACAGAAATATTGATAACTTTATACAAGTTTTGGAAAGTCTGGGTTACACAGAAAATATGGATAATGTTATTCAGCAGTGGCAAACTGTTATCCTGCAGAACTGGGAAAATACCGAAGATACGGTGAAGTTCTGGACAGAAGTTCAACAGTCCAGGGACGCAGCTGGCTGTTGTCCATATAAAGACTTATTCAATGTCGCGACAAAAATAATGAGTTTGCCACATTCAAATGCTGATATTGAGCGGGTGTTCAGCTTGATGAATGTGGTTAAAAGCAAGTTGCGAAATGCATTGCATTTAAAAACTATTAACGCCATCCTATTAATAAGAACAGGATTAACCACGGTTAACAGCAACTGTTATAATTATTAACTACCAGCTGATATTTTAAGTAAGATAGGATCATCCGAAAAATATAAAGTAAATACTACTGAACCTAACCAGCCTGGACCCTCGAGTTCAGCTATGATGGAATAAGAATTTTAATTTTTTTAACTTGTTTTTTATTTAAAGTTGACATTACTATACCCAAACTGTAGGTGTAGAATAATATTATTATGTTTTCTCTTCTAAATTTTATTATTGTAATAAAAAGTTGTTTTTCACTACAATCACTTGTATTTTATTTTATTTTTGTCGTGCGTATGACGCCTTTTCCACGATCAATGTGATTACACAATCTACCATACTAAACACATGAGCAAAACAACGGAGCCGAAACGAGATGCGTTTATACAAGTCGCAACCTGCGTCTCGCTTCCAAAACTTTATCAGAATTGTTTTAAGAGCTCATGGTTACAGTCCATGTTTAGTATGGGAGATTATTTAATCACACTAATCGTCTAAAAAGCGCCTCAGTTAAAAGTTCGAATTTAGCGCTTTATAGACTCGTTTGAGCCGATTTAGCGCTCGATTGGCTCGTGAATATATTCGAATCTGGCGCTTAGTGCACCGCTGTCAGCGCTGATTAGATTTTTTCATCTGGCAGCACTGGCCAGTTGCCCGCGCGCGCAGCTCGACGCGGACGCTTGTGACGGTGAGAAGAAATTTCAGCGCAGTCAATGTAAGTTTTTTCTGTCCTGAGAAAGCACTCTCTATTACAGTTTGATCCAAAATTTTATACACAAAGAAAAAGCCGCTCATACAAGGTCTGCCCAACTATACCATATAGAACCTCGCTAGCTAAACGTCACTTCACTGCACTGAGCTCCAAACTTTATAACAAGCTTAACAAGGTAAATAACATTTATCCATGTACTAAATTTAAATGCAAATTAATTATCAATCAATATTTACGAACTCTTAATTACATTGATACTGAGGCCCTTTTAACATAGTCATACATAATCACACAATACAGGGTGCTTTTTGATACAAACAAATTACTACTCATCTACTTTCACACATATAGGTACACATACACAATAATGCACGCACATTTCACCCACACGCATACCTACAAACACACAAAACACTTACGTACGCACACATCTAATACACACCATACGCTTAAAATACAACCCCTTTTTCCCAAAAAACAGATTTATTCTAGTTTGGGAAGAAAGGTCATCATATATGTTATCCTAGTTAGCCAAACCATAAAATGTTTAAAATAGCATAAGAAAAAGCGCAGTCTCCCTCTGCGGTGGTCCTGTTCTCTGAGATACAGACTCACGTCTAGTTCGGAGGCAGACTACTGTCAGACTACTGGCAGGACCTGTGCTGATATAATGAAATACAACTACAACAACTATGTAAACTCTATTGTTATTAACTTAATTTGGCTTAATAAATGTTTTTACTTTACTTTCTCTCTGGTTTTATTGATCATCACATAAAATCTAAGCACAATTTTTCAACTACCTTTATTTTGATAGCTTCTTGGTTTCTTATCTGTACATTAGCAATCGAACGAGTGTATTGGTAGTTTTTTTAGACGAGAATTTAACGTTTTTTTAAAAAATGAGTATGTGGGGACGTTTGTACCAAATTTTTGGGGACGGTTGTAGCGGTACAATTGTACCCGTGTTACAATTGTCCCCAATAGGGCCTTTCAAGTTTTTGCAAAGTCTGCAAATACTTTTTAAGTATCTTATTATAACTCGTAGGTACGTAAGTTATCTACTATAACTCATAGTTTTTTTTTTGGATCAGATGCCGAGAACCAGAATTAGGAAAACTGATAGAGCATCGAAAGATGTATTTCTCTACGAACAAGCGTATGACGAAATCCTGACTGGGAAATCCATAAGAGCTGCGGAAATGTTTGGTTTATGCCACAATTCTTTAATTAGATACAAAAAGAAAAGAGAAACTTCTGTAGATGGGGTTGTACTCGTATCCATGGACTATAAATCTGCAAAAAAGGTTTTTTCAGAAGACTAGGAAAAGATTATTGCAAACTATTTGCAAAGATCGGCAAATATTTACTTTGGTCTGTCACCCAAGGAAGTACGAAGATTGGCATATGAATTAGCAGTCTCTTACAATTTAAAAAGACCAGCCACTTGGGATGAAAATCGAATGGCAGGCCCAGATTGGTTTTCATCTTTTATGAAGCGTAACCCAGAGTTGTCAATAACGTGCGCTCAAGCTACTAGTCTGTCTAGGGCTACGAGCTTCAATATAACAAATGTTAATGCCTTTTTTGACAACTTGGAGAACGTGATGGACAGGCATAAATTTGAACCAAAAGATATTTACAATATGGACGAAACAGGAATAACACCAAAAACCGGATAGAATTGTAACTAGAAAGGGGATGCGTCAGGTTGGTGCAATAACATCCGCGGAACGTGGAACTTTGGTAACAGTTACAGTGGCGGCAAACGCTCTTGGAAATTCAATTCCCGCCATGTTTATATTTCCCCGTTTGAGATACAACTCACACTTTGTTCGGGATGGTCCTGTAGGATGCATCGGCGCAGGTAATTCATCTGGATGGATGCAAGAAAATGAGTTTCTAATATTTCTAAACCATTTCCAAAATCACTCACGATCGTCAAAGGAGAACAAAGTGTTATTGCTTCTAGATAACCATCCATCGCACATAACTATATCGGCACTTGACTTCTTTAAAGAACATGGAATCGTTATGTTGTCTTTCCCACCTCACTGCTCTCATAAATTGCAACCCGTAGATAGGCCAGTAAATGGTCTATTAAAAAAGGCAGTAAACTCGGCGTGTGATGCCTGGATGAGAAGTCACCCTGGAAGGACAATGACCATATATGATATTCCATCAATTGTAGCTATAGCATATCCATTGGCTTTGACCTAAAATAATATACAGGCAGGATTTAGATGCACTGGAACATATCCTTACAATAGAGAGATCTTCACTGAACTGGATTTCAGCCCTTCCTTTGTCACTGACAGACCCGTGCCCGACTTTGATAAGGTAACAGCCAACGTTGATGCTGCTCAAATCAGAGAATCGTCTAATACAAGCTTTAAAAATCCTTAGTGGATTCCATCAAAACCCATCAAATTCACGACAGGAGCAAGACACTTCGATTGAATTTGGCAACTTGGCACCACCAGCATTAGATCCTTTAGCAGAACTATTAGACCCTTAAGCAGACACTGAAAAACTAGATGAAATAGTACACACGACACCACCTTCAACACCTTTGTTAGATACAGAACCGATAAACACGACACTACCTTCAACACCTTTGTTGGGTACAGAACCGAAAAATATACATCAGGCCAAAAATATGTTTTCGCTCATGGATGAACCATCAACTAGTACTGCCACAATGACAACGTTTTCTCCGGAAGTTATAAGACCTTTACCAGAAGCACCGCCACGAAAAACACCTACAAAAGGACGTAAGACGAGAAAATCTGCTATATGGACTGATACACCGAAAAAGGAATCAATTAGAAAAGAACATGAGGAAACCGAGCGGAAGAAAAAAACTAAACAAGTAAAAAAAAATAATGTGAATACTAAATCCAAAACAAAAACTAAACCTAAAACAAGTACCAAAAAAACAAAGACTAAACAAAATTCTGAAGATAGTAATTCTAGCTCTGAAGAAGACGATTGTTTATGCCTAGTATGCATGGAATCTTTTGGTTCTAGTAAACCAAACGAACAATGGGTCCGATGCACTTATTGCCATAACTGGGCCCACGAAGACTGTACACCACAAGAAATAAATTACATTTGCCACAATTGTGATTCAGAATGAAATCTGTGAATAAGACTGATTTTATAACTAGGATTGTTAGAGATTTAAAACTAACACGTAGTGTTTTAAATATTGAAGACTGATTACTTTGTTACCTAAGTAAAGCAATAATTTTATATCTTAATGGACGATTTTTCTATATGGGAATAGTTGTACCACGGGGACAATTGTTACAAGTGATTTTCCATACAAAGTGTTTATTAATAATATCTTCTATTTTTTGATAATTATTGGTGTTAGACCTGAAAAAATGTAACTCACAAGACTTAAAGAACAATGTTTTATAATCAGAATTTTAAGTTGAGTTGCTAAAAACTAGGAAAGTTAAGTTTTATGTTTGTTGATTTAATTAAATTACTTTTAAGAATTTTGTTTTGTTTTGTTGCTAGACCCTTTACGGAGCCATGTTGCAGTTCTGCAACACACCAGTCTAAAATACTTTAAAATATAGAAAAACTCGATAGAACGATTTTGCTCGGTGTTGTACATCGGCAACAAAGCATTCTAGCGATTTAGTATCAAATCTGCCTACTAGATGGCGGTGCATAGTGCATAAATTTTGATAATTGACATTGTTTTTTCTGTAAAATCAAGTATTTATGTTATTTTTGACCCCATTTTGTTTTGTTGCATAACAGCAACATTGCGCGTTAGCGGTCAATTTTTTTCAACGTTTATTTCAATTTGAATATTTGTTTTTCAGTACCAAGATGAGACGTTCCTTGCATAATTTGACAAGTGAGGACCTGCAAAATATATTAGGAGAGTGGGAAGACAGTGAAGATGGCTTTGATTTTTCCGACGATGATGATGTCGCCGATCCAACATTCACCTTCGAGACGAATGAGCATGAAAGTTCTGATGAGGACCCAGAGGAACTACCTGACTTGGAAAATGAAGTTCAGGCTGTCAGCAGCGTAGCTTCTACATCCATCAGTACTGAGCTAAGTTGTATTCCAACCGGTACAAATCCAGCCGTCGTTGCTTCTCCTAGTACTAGTTCTGCAGGGGCCCCCGGTAAATCTAAACGTCTGCCTAGGTCTAATATAATATGGAAAACGAAGAACCTGAACTTAAATGAGGACCAACTACGTTTTCATGGATCTGCGCAATTGCCTCCGGAAATACTTCGTTTAGACACTCCTTTTGAGGTATTTTCATATATGTTTACAGATGACATTATTGACCTTATCAGAGATCAGACTAATTTATACTCTGTCCAGAAAGATGCTAATAAACCTGTTAATGTTACTAGTCAAGAAATACGCCAATTTATTGGTATTGTATATTATATGTCAATTGTCCGCATGCCAAATGTAAAAAATCTGGTCTGAAAATGTAAGCTTTGAGCCGATACGACAGACCATGCCTTCGAAACGATTCGAATTACTTAGACAGATGTTACACTTCAATGATAATAGTAAAATGTTACCATATGACCACGTTGATTCAGATCGATTATTTAAAATCCGGCCATTGATACAGGCTCTCAACCACAATTTCAAGAAAGTCTCTTTTGAAGTGCATTTATCTGTAGATGAACAAATGTGTTCAACGAAAGCTCGAAGTGTGCTGAACAATATTTACCGGGCAAACCCCATAAATGGGGTTTCAAGCTCTTTGTTATTTGCGGTGTAACTGGGTTTGGATATTATTTTGAAGTATACAGTGGACAAGAAAACAAATGTGCCGCTGGTGAGCCTGATTTAGGAGCATCATCAAATGTGGTAGTTCGCCTTGCTCGCGATGTACCTACCAATCAGAACTACCGGCTATTTTTTGATAATTACTACACCTCGATCCCGCTCATCGAATACTTATCTAACCGCGGTATTTTAGCTTTGGGGACAATACGAAAAAACCGTATTCCTAATTGCAAGCTACCTGATGAGAAAGTTTTCAAAAAAGAACCGCGTGGTAAGTCCGTAGAACAGGTCGGCAACAGCAATGGTGTTGACGTGGCTGTAATCACTTGGAGAGACAACAAAATTGTAAATCTAGCATCCAATTTTGCAGGAAAACACCCAACATCTGTAGTAAGAAGGTGGGACAGATCTAGCAAACAATATATTTCTGTTGATCGTCCTTTTGTTGTTGCGGAATATAATCGACATATGGGTGGTGTGGACCTATTAGATTGTGTTATGGGCCACTACAAAATCAAACTCCGTAGTAAACGTTGGTATCTACGAATTTTTTATCATTTCTTGGATATGGCTATGTGTAACTCATGGCTTCTGTACCGCAGAATAATGGCTGAAAAGGGTAGTACCAGCAAAACTCTTCAACTCTGCTGATTTTAGAGTAGCTGTAGCAGAAACGTTATGCAAATATAAAACAATCAGCCGTACAAAGCGCAAGAGTGATGTTGAATGTCTCATACAGGACAAAAAGAAGAAGGGTCCAGCTCAACACGTTCCTCCATAGGATGTGAGGTTAGACCAATACGGTCACTGGCCTGTTTGGGTGGATACACGAATGAGGTGCAAATTTCCAGGCTGGAAAGGGTATACTCAAACAGTTTGCGAAAAATGTGGGGTTGCTTTGTGTTATAATAAGCAAAATAACTGTTTTAAACATTTTCACACCTCTTAACTTTTTTTAGTATTTTTCAGCATGATTGATGCAATGTTGCAGTCCTGCAACACATAGTTTTTTTGATATAATAAAACCTTTTTTTGTAATATATTTTTTTCATTATTTTTCCTATCAATAATATCATTTGCCATCAAGTAACAGTAAAATTAACAAAAAATATGATCTTACGCTATAAAGGGTTAATAAAGACATTGTCTAGTGATATATTGTGATTTAAATAAATATATTTTTCTAATTCAACCAAGGTATTTTGTTCCATGATATCTCTGGTACAACTGACCCGGGGCAGGGGACATTTGTACCAACTCTCCTCTTTTGCTTCAGTGTAAAATATATCAACTTGTATTGCTTCTACATATCTACAGATGACTCTAAGATACCAATTACTTCAAAAATATCCATCGTGACCAACATAATCACTCCCTTCATAAAACAATAGTAAAGTGATAATTCAGTCGGTCGACAAGCGGCTAACTCATAACAGTTTGCTTGCGACGCACGAAAATTGACATTCAGTCAATTGCATTTAACTCATATTTCTGTTCGCCACAAATTTGCGGCTTACTCAGTCGGCCGCTAACAGTTTGCCTACTGGGGACACGGCCTTAGGGATGTAGTCTGATACGAATATGATCGATATTATTTTTTACTTCATGAAGCTCCTCGAATTATTTTATTAATTTATCGAAGTCATATCTTAATCAACATACGAAAAATGATTCAGAGTATGAGATTGGAGAGTGTAAGTAAAATAACTGTAATAAGAGATAAAATAACTGTGAAAACACTGTAATTGATCAGATGGCGCTAGTGCCAAGTAAACATCAGCTCCGTAGTTATTTACCGAATAAAAATACTAAAAGTTCTCTTAAATGACTATACTAGTGACTATTGTGTACAGTACTATCGAAATATAATGCACAAGCGTTATCTCAAAAAATAAACAAAAACTGTGTGTGTGAACTCAACTAAAATGTTGATTGTGAAGTGAACAATAAACTTAACACAAAGTGATGTTTAATAACAATCAATACGAAAACATATTTAGAAATGCTATTGTGTTAATTGTGACATAGTTTAGCAGCGTGACAGCCTTTAAAAAGTGATCAAAATACTAAATTAAAATCCATGCCAAATTTTGGACGTTAATTTTATTCAAAATCGCTTATCGTGTTACGGTATTATCACTCTAAACAACTAGTAATAGCATCATTTTGGCCTGAACTATTGACAACGCCATCTCCCGAAAAGGCATAATAACACTACATTGAACATCGAACGCTGGTGTCCATCAGTGTCCACCAGTAACATCTATCGACAAACATTAGAACTACTTGATTGCATACAAGTATCAAGTACTCGTGGCCTAGCGGTTAAATAATTGGTAACCGAATACTAATAATCAGAGTTCAAATCCACAAAAATAGAAGAAAAGTATATTTGAAAAAAAAAAAAAACGTAAATATTACTAAATTAACTTTTCTTACTTATAATTTACGATAACTTTAAAAACACCTATTCTATTACTTGTTAATATTAAGAATGTCTTCATCTAAAGATAGACCAGCCACCAAAACAAAATGCGATAAACAAATTATACCAAGACGAGAATTCCTCACTTGTTCACAATGCAAGCTGAAACTGGATCTGGAATGTGCAAGCGTTCCATTTGTGAGATTCAATATCATGGATGCAGAAAGGAAAAACAAATGGAGATGTGACAAATGTATCACTAAAGTGAAACAAATATCTACTAAACAATCAACTAGTGTACATAATATATCTCAGTTCTCGGAAAATAACATCATCGACACTAGCACCGTTATTCATGAAAATATAACAACACGTAAGCGAAACAACGTTCGTGCATCTTCGGTAGAACCGCAGTACAATACTTTTGAGGACACCGTGGATGATAACTCTTTGACCTTATTAGAAGATACGCGCATGAGTCTTCCAAATCTTAACAAAGCTGAGCACAAGGAACTACGGGATGAAATTAGCCTCCTAAAAACACAGCTGGCAAGTGCTCATCTGGAAATTGAGAGATTGAACCTACATGTTACAGATTTACAAAGAAAACTAGACGACCAACAAAGGGAAAGTCAAGTATTGAAACAATTGCTAAGGGAACCAACACCACGGAAATTAACTCCTAAAAAGCAATCTAGTAATACTCCACTTTCAGGAGGAAACAAGAAACACAACAAGCAAAGTACTCCGTCAACTGCAACCAAACCTTGTTCAGCGCAACCTGAAACAAACAACGCAATTGACTCAGAGAAAATAACTGTACAATCTAATAATAATACCAAGAGAAAATTATGTATCTTAAGCAATAGACATTATTCAGGCACATTTCAATCCATCGAAAATACATTTTCAAGTGATTTTAAACTTTGCCGATACCTATTGCCTAACATAAGAATTAGGCTACTCTTGGCTAACTTAAGTAACAAATTATTAAATTTTACTATGAGCGACTACTGTATAATTGTATTGGGTGATGCTGATATAAAAAACACTAACTGTATCGAACTGATAAATACAATTGGGAATATAATTAAACGAATTAACCATACTAACTTGATAATCTGTACCCCTACATATATATGTACTTGGGGCACCAATACATAATTATAAAATTGAATTGTTTAATAGCTTACTCTATGTAGAACTACAAAATTACCATAATGTATATTTTTTGACTCCAATTTAAACCTAACTTATAAAATGTTTTCATCAACAGGTGAGATAAATAATTTTGGATTACAGAACATTTTTCAGACTATAATGAAGCAAATACGCTGTGATTTAGAATCATTTCCTTTGACCTTACAAGCTGACTGCGATGAAGCCATTGAGAGTGATTCTAAATCTAACTATAATACATCAAATCATTTATTTCGTGTTTAATTCGTTATATATCCTCCATCAAAATATGAATGGCCTTATCACTAAATCAGATACATTAATGGTAAACTTAGAAAATTTTAATGATGCACGTACCCCAATAGATATTATAGGCATAACAGAACACAACATGATTATTAGTGACTTGCATCATCTTAATGTATGCAACTACAAACTTGCGTCCTTCTATTGCAGACAACAGCGCAATGGTGGATCTTGTATTCTTATTAAAAACCATCACGAATACGAGAAAGTAAGCAGTATAATTATAAGATTAAACAAACTTACCTTAAGTGAAGTTCAATCTTAATTATACGCAGCTGATTGTTTGAGATATATTTACGAGTAGTACCGATGTTCTACAACAGCATCGGGTCACAATGTTTCAAAATGTTCAAAAGATGGAAGGTTTGATGATGAGGCTGGTGAGGATGTTCGTGAAACATTAGTTAGGGATACTGACGAATCATCGATTAAGTTTGTTTCCTTTTGTAAAGGGGATCTTTCTTGGGTCGCCGTTTGACTACTTTGAGACTCTTGTGTAGTGATGTCAGTGGGGTCAACAGTGCAAATGCTCGATCGTTCGTTTGGTACCGAATCCAAAAAGGAAAACAACTTAACATCAGCGTTAAATTTAGACCTTGGATTTTTAGGTGCTGCAGACCCAGTTCCACTCTTGTTTTTGCGTTTCTTACGTAAATATGTGTCTTTTAGGTTTTTCCAGTGCTTTTTGCAGCTGTCACCTGCAAGTAAATTTAAATGTATTATTTTTCTTTTCCAGATTCATTGCGACAGGAGAGACGTATAAATCCCTATCATTTGCCTATCGGATATCAGATTCTTATATTTCAACAATCATTAGAAAAGTCCTGAGGCTGCTTAGGCAAAAATTAATGCCAATCGCAATGCCATCTCCCACAACAGAGGATTTCAAACGAATTGAAAAATTAATGTGGGAGAAATGGAATATTCCAAACTGTGTATCTAGCATAGATGGTAAACATGTTCGTATAAAAGCACCACCGCATAGTGGTTCCCTTTTTTTTATTATAAAGACTATTTTTCTATTGTGATGCTGGCCTTGGTTGACGCCGACTACAAGTTTGTAGCTGTTGACGCTGGTTCCTATGGAAAAGAAGGCGACAGCAACATATATAGGAAGTCGATAATTGGAAAAAATATTGCAAGAAACGATTTTAATAATATAAGTTTGCCTCATTTTTTGATAGGAGATGAAGCATTTCCTTTAGACAGAAACATGATGAAACCTTATTCCAGAAGATCCAGACTTGATCGCCAAAAGGAGGTATTTAACTATAGATTATGTCGCGCTCGTCGCGTGGCAGAAAACGCATTCGGGCTCCTGAGCCAGGTGTTCAGAGTATTTTATACGCCAATAGCGATTGCTCCGTAAACTTGCACAGACTTGATATTAGTGGCGTGTTGTTTTCACAATTTGTTACGTGATGGTTATTTGGAAATTAATAACAGACCGTACTACATTCGCGATGAAAACCAAAATAAAACTAAAATCCAACCGATAACATGATTGATTTGGCAGCTACCTCAAGTGCCATACACGATGGTATTAATGTTAGAAACGAATTAAAATTGTTCTTTAACTCCCAAATTGGTCAAGTATCTTGGCAAAACAACTATTGTTAAAAAATAAAGTGAAACTGATTAATAAGACCTTACCAGTTTTATTTAATTTTACCCCAATTTCAGACCACGTTTTGTCTTTCTTTCTGGTGTTCCTGTAATCTTCCATGCTTAAATCATAAAGAAATGGGTATTGAGACACCAATGTAATTAAAATTTCATCTTCTTCTGCGCTAAAATAATCAACAGACGCCATTTAAAAAAGTAACCTCAAAATACAGCGACACTGCAAGAGCACACGAGCGACTGACGCGGGCGTCTGACAACGTGGTTACCGCGGCACTGTGACGTCACAGATCATCTATCTGTCGCTCTGTCACGGCGTCACAGTCGCGGCGCCACTGACGCTATAGACGCTCGCTTCGAAAGGCTACCTTTAACTGACTCAACGTATTTTTCATCCTAGTGTAAATACTTAGTTAGGTTTTAGTGTAGGTTTATTTTACTAGGATAGTCGTGCGAGAAGTCGTAACCTGTAAATATAGTGTAATGCTTCGTTACGAGTTCTAGTTTTTTTAGTGTCCATAGTTAGGTTCCTAGAGAGTTTCTAGATTCGTGTTACGAACATTGACTATTTTAACAGTGACTTTGTTGTGTTTTGAACAGTTTGTTGAACTAGAAAACCTATTTAGGTATATTTATACCTACAAATTCAGTGTAGTGTGCCTCCGCGTGTGCGTGTGCGTATTGAACATTGAACTGTAAAGTGCGTACATAGACATAATGATAACGCGTTCACGTGCTAATAGCGCGACTCGTAATCAGCAGCAGCAGCGCGCAGAGATGTCCTCTGTCGCTGGTGGCCAGTTTGACGGCTCGAAGCCGTCGACTTCTGATAGGCGCCATACTTGTTGACGTGCGATCGTCAACACCGCCGTTGGCCGGACACCCGTTGTCCGCCGGCGTCTCGGCTCCATCACCACCACCGCTGTACAGGCGTGAGATGCCCGACTACTCACGGCTGCCGCAGCACGGGCAGGCTCCGCCCGTCTCCACACCGGAACCGTCAGCGCCTGTTGTTATGTCGAACAGCTGGTATTTTTATTACAATCACTACGATCGCTGCCGCCTAACCAGGGCGCACCGCCACCCCCGCCAGTCACTGTAAGTACGAACTTTTCCAACTGTACTGCCAGATTCGACGGCGCTGGTGACGTCACAGCATTTATTGACTCGATCCAAATTTTCAAAGACTGTATGTATTAACGACGAAATCGCGTTACGAGGCCTACCCATGCTGCTCACGGATTTCGCCGCCACCTGGTGGCAGTGTGTAAAACACTCAGTTATGTGTTGGGAAGAAGCGATACACCTATTGCGCCAGACATTTGGCACGCGCCTTCCACCTCCCAGGATCTATAGGGAAATCTTCAGTCGGGAGCAAGGAGAAGAGAGGACTGACGTCTTTGTTTGTAGGGTCAGGGCGTTAATCGCACAGTTACCACCCAATACACTGCCAGAAAACCCAGTCCAACTGGACATGATCTACGGCTTTCTTCATAAGCGGATACGGGAAAGAGTAACAAGAAACACCTTTACTTCATTCGCCGAGCTTCTCCAGTTAGCTCGAGTAGCAGAAGATGTGCTCGAAGAAGGGCACACTATTACGCCTGCTAAGCGGTTTGCTACTTTGGCACCAGCCGCCCTGCCTATAGTATACTAGCGTCCCAGTAGCGCGCATAGACCTAGATGCGCATATTGTAAAGTGTATGGTCATAATAAGGAAGACTGTAGAAGATTAACAAACAAAAAGACCGCTACATCTGTCAAGGATGAGCCACTTGCAGCAACACCATCGGAGCTGCGCCCATCTGTATCGTGTTACGGATGCGGTGCGCCCGGTGTTATACGATCTAAATGTGCAGTGTGTAACGATAGACTATCCACGTCAAGCGCGACTGCCTTTCAGTCAGTATCCGCCTGTAATAGTGTACTAGAACCGCGAGGGAGGCTTATCTTCAACGTAGAAGTATTTGGCGCCGTAGGAACCGCGTTACTAGACACAGGTGCAAAACAGTCAGTCGCAAGTGATAGTTTAACAAGACATTTACGTGTGAATGGACAAGTATTTCAAAAGGTTAAAACCGAGTTAACGTTCGCAGACGGAACCCATCGCGTTCAGCTTGTTGAAACAGCCTCAGTAAACGTAAAGGTGCAGGGAGTCGCAATAACAACCCTATTTATAGTTTTGCCTGGTGCTACCGAGTCTTTATTAGGCATGAATTTCATACGAGACGCCGGCATGGTATTGGACTTTAGAAAGGGCTGTTTTTCATTACATAAAACAAGTTTTTACAAGTTACGGTACGAACATAACGATGACCGCGCTATTGTAAGTTCAACAATTGGACTTCGCAATTGCGAGCGCGTCCCTTCCTCATCAGGCGGAAAATTAAAATCAGTTGCAATTCACAATACCTTCAATGCAGGGGGAGGGCCCCCGCCTGTAACCGAGTCTAGCAAGGACATTAGGAGCGGAGCGCTCGGTGCGCTCGCGTCCCGGGGGGCGCGCGGGGTAAGCGCTTACTACAACCAACAGCCGAGCGAGGGGCACCCGAAGATTCTAGAAGGCGCAAAGGCGCGCGGAGTGGCAACGCTAGGTACATATATAGGGTCGCGCTATAAATTGTAGTTTCTCATTTTGTAAAATAGGTAAAACACTGGCTAGTAACACGTCTCTTTGTGACGAACTATGTAGATATTTATCAATTGTTTTTTTTTAAAGGTACACTGCAAATGCCGTTACGGTTGCAAAACTTTAACTCCTGCCAATAAATTGAATTTATTTAAAGAATTTTATGGTCTGGCTAAAAACGAAAAACATTCTACTTTTTTAATGAATCTGATTAATATTACACCGGTTAAAAGAAGAAGACACGGCAAATATGAAACATCTGAGAAAATTAGAAGACAGTGTAGTGTATTTTATGCTATACCAGATGGACAGGGCAATATTGTAAATGTGTGTAAAGCGACCTTTGCTGAAATTTTCGCTGTCTCCGTAAAAAAGCTGCAAGTGTTAGTAAAAAAAGAAAAGAAAAGGAGAAGGTGAATTGCAATACACAGAGACGAGAGGAAATAAAAGAAAACATAGAAAATTTACAGAGACTAAGGAAAGAAGCATCAGAGAACACGTAAATTCTTACCCTAGACTGGAGAGCCATTATGATCGCGCAAGGTCTCAAAAAGAATACATGAGCCCTGATCTCAATATTCACCGCCTATTTCAAACATATAAAGATTCAAATCCCGGAACTTCGGTAACATACAAATATTACAATACTATTTTTAAAAGATACTTTCCAAATGTTAAATTTGGGCAGAAGCGAACTGATAATTGTACTACGTGTGATGTGTTAGCTGCTAAGATGATTTCAGATTCAAGTAATAAAGCAATCCATAAACATCACTTACAGTTACACCAATTAAAAGCAGAAAGAGCTACAAAGCAAATGTCATACGACATAAAAAAATCTCAAATGCCTAGTAGCACCACGTGCTACAAGGCTGCCAAGGATTTACAACAAGTTATAGTAACTCCCACTCTTACTCATGGAGCTACGAGTATGTACTATTCTCGACAGCTGGCAAATTATAATCTCGGTCTGCACATTGAAAATACAGGTGATGGCTATATGATTCTGTGGAATGAAAGTATCACTGGCAAAGGAGGAAATGAGATAGCATCGTGCATTTATAAAGCACTAGGCAGTGGCCTAACTATAAATAAAGATAATTTGATAATGTGGAGTGACAATTGCTGCGGGTAAAACAAAAACAAAATGTTTATATTTTTATGGGCATATTTGACTTTCAAGCAAGTTTATAAAACTATTGAACACAAATTTTTAATCAGCGGACATTCTTATCTGTCTTGTGACAGAGACTTCGCTTTAATAGAAAAACGAAAGCGAGTGTCAAATTGTATGGTGCCTGATGATATCTTGCATCTTATTGAAAATGCAAGATTCAAAAACCCATTCCGGGTTATGAAAATGAATGCAGAAGATTTTTATGATTTCAAATCGGCTGCAGCAACTTTTTTGAATACTACGGCCTTAATTTCAAGAGCGCATCACATAAAGTTTGATAGTGCCGAACCTTTCGTGATTCGAATCAAAGAAACTCACAGTTTTTCGGAGAACTGGAAAGTTGTGAAACTCCTAAAACGGAACAAGACGTTGAATGACATAGTTGGATACACATTACCTAAACTTCAGTGTCAAAGTAAAATTTCAGAAGAGAAGAAAAAAGATCTTTTGGAAATGATTCCGTATGTAACGTTGTACGTACATTGTCATGTATTTATTACTATTACACACATTAAAATACTATTATGAACATATTTTATAATTTATTAATATCCTAATTATTACTAATCTGCAAATTATTAATCAAACAATGACCCTTATTAATCAAAAATAATATTTACAATTAAAACTGACTAAATTAAAATATTATCTGTAACAATAAATCGTTTTACTATTTCACGAGTTACAGCGCGGGACCCTAAGACACGCACGTAATGATCTATTGTTCTCTCGAATCTTCGAGACGGTCAGCGGTGGCTGGATGTACCTACCGAGCCTGTCGCTCCTTCACGTAGGGACATTCACTTTTGAGCTCGCCTTCTGTGTGCATGTTCACATGAATTCAATTTATTAGCGAACGTTATCCGTAAAGAAAATTGTAACGGTCACCTAATGACATTGTTTCCTTTTCTACGAAATTTATTTAAATAAGTGCGTGTTGTGCTATTCCCCGATAGGGTAAGTGATAAACAGTGTTATTTTGCTTGTTTTTGTAGGTAATTGCGTAGTAACTTTGTGTACGACCAATATAACGGTTTTCTCTTTGAACACTTAGTGTTAATGTTTCTCTTTTGCACTTTGGCGTAATTACATAATAATTAGTCATCTTGTATTTGCAATTGGCGTAAAAAGTATTCGTAAATATTTCCCGTAAGCGTATTTTTATATGTAAACTCCGCACTGATTGATTGCGATCACAGCCACTTCACCTTCTACTTATTAGGACGTTCTTCCTGAGTGGCTTGGCTTTGCTATGCTGGTGTGATCGCAGTCGTCAGGCGTCGTCAACTGCCTGGCTTAAGCTGGATCCTCGTATCTTCTAGGGACCAAGATTGGGAGTTAGCGACTCGGAGTCGGGACTTCGGACACGGAGGATTGCACCAGCACAGTCTACGGCCAGCCATCTGCCATCTACAGTCTTCACCACAACAGGGAAGTCCAGACCTGCGGAAGTAGCTATCAGTCGGGCCCTTGTCAACCCTTGTACCCGAATAAATTATTGTGTTTACCTTGTGGGTTTCTTTTCACACCTTTATTAGGTAGGTACCCACACCTAAAACGTAACACGTATCTCAAAAACGAAGACCATCGATTTCGATCGGATTTTAATGAATTTAATTCTTTTTATCAATAAATATAAAAAATAGTTTAAGTAAGCTTATTGGATTCGCACGAGCGACGTTGTAAATTTTACATCAGCAACACGTTGCCAAACTTTTTTGTGAAACGCGCGACTTTGCCGCTTTGTTGAAACGCGTTATATAGGCGCATTATGGAAACAAACGAAAACAATAGCGGGGTGTTTCTGTCGCTAGAGTAACGCACCAGGTGCGTGCAGAAATAGACAAAAACAGTCCTGTTTTTGTCTATTTCTGCACCACTAGAGTTCAATTGTTTACCGACAGTAACTTGTCATAAAATGTTGACTCACTCGATTACTTCGGTTCTCAGAGTGCGCCTGTTTGCTTCCTGTTGTGTTTTGGTGTGTAGTGAATTTCTTTTGACCCTGGCTTGTTTACTAGATTCAGGAACCTCCTTGCTACTACGACTTTGGACAGCATTCACGGACTCTGATTTGACCTTATTGGATTAGACGTTTGAAGTTATTTTATTGGATACTTATTTGTAGGGTGTGCAATCTCGGTATTCCAAGATCTCGAAATACCGAGATCTCGCATCAATTTTGCAAGATCAATCTTGCACTCAAAATCATGCGCGATCTCGCAAGATTTGCAAGATTGCGCAGCAAGCCCATTCCATGACCATTTGCGAGCGCGGGCGCGCGCAAACCGAATTTGTTTTGCTCGGATCGGATAACCCGGCGGCGGCGCTAGTGTGAAAGGGGTGGGGCGAGGGAGGCGCGCGCGGCGGTGTGGAGCAGGAGTATCGCGAGCCGGACAATTATGCGTATTTGTTTACAATTTGACATTGGTTCCGTAATTGAAGCGTATTTATTTGATTTCGCAAAGTATTCCGGTTGTATTTATTAGTAAAAAAGACAGTTTTAACTGAAAATTAGTGGATTAGTGCCGTCATGATGTCGTCAAACGTAACATATAAGGAGTTTAACAGCCCGCTGGAAGTATGGAATTACTTTTTAAAGGCAGACGATGGCTTGACTGCTCAGTGCAAATTGTGTAAGTCTATTCTGAAAACATCAGCACGTTCTCCTAAAGGTTTACATGTGCATATGAATTCCAAACATAACATTAATACGTCACAAAAAAAGACACTACAAAATACGCCGGTTTCATCCACTCCTTCGTGTCTGTCCCTGCCGTCAACTAGTTCGTCTGTACCTTGTTCACCAGATGTGAGCCAAGCGAAAAAGCACAAAATATCTGATTACTTTCATTCGCAAGAAGAAGTTCCTAGGGATAAAAGAATTGCAAGGATGGTTTCCAAGGATGGCCAGACATTTAGATCATTTTGTACGTCAAAAGATTTAAGAGAATTATTCGAAGCAAAAGGCTACAATCTTCCAACATCTCCTAACTCAATAAAACTAATTGTCATGAAATATGGCATGACTCTGAAAATGAAAGTGTCTGAACATCTTAAGAAACTAAAGAAAGACAATCACAGATTTACACTTACTTTTGATGAGTGGACTTCTTGTAGAAACAGGCGATTTATGAATGTGAATATTCATACATTTTCCAAGGAAGAAGCTTTGTTTTGGAATTTGGGGCTTGTTCGAGTAGTCGGAAGTATGCCTGCCGAAACTTGTGTAGATTTGTTGAAGAAAAGACTTTCAGAATATGATTTATCTTTGGATGACGATATTGCGGCTATGACGACTGATGGGGCCAGTGTAATGGTCAAAGTAGGACGACTTATAAACCCTCTTCAGCAATTATGCTATGCTCACGGCCTTCAGTTAGGTATCATTGATGTTATCTATAAGAAAAAACCTAACGACGATGACCCAGACGAGAGTTTACTAACTGAAAACTTAGATATGTGTCAACTCGACGAAGAAGCTGAGAATATCACCGAAAGTGAAGGGTTTGATTGCATATTACCAGGAGTTGAAGTTGATTTAGTACCAGAGTTTGATGACCTAATTAAAAAAGTAAGGAAAACCGTTAAGCTTTTTCGCCGTTCACCCACAAAAAATGACATTCTTCAAAAGTATATAAGTGACAAGTTTGGCATAAACATGCAACTGGTGCTTGATTGTAAAACTCGTTGGTCGAGTCTTGCGGATATGATCTCCAGATTCAACAAAGTGAAGTTGTGTGTAAGCAAAGCCTTGATTGATTGCAATTTTGGAACAAATATGGACTATGCTTTTTTAGAGGAAGAATATGCCGCTTTGTCTGATTTAGAACGGGTTTTTCAGCCGGTCAAATTAGCAGTCGAAGTTTTATGTAGGAGAGATTCAGATCTCATCGTCGCTGAAACTACTTTGCGGTTTATGTTACGAAAGTTAGAACAACTAGCATCTCCAATAGCACATAAATTAGCTGATGCTATGAGGACACGGATTTTCGAGCGCCGAACGAACATGACTGCAGCGTTGTTCTATTTGAGAGATCCAGTCCAATATGAAGAAGATTATGAATCATTGATTAATGATGACACCTTTAAATTGCCAACAAAAGCTATAGTCAAAAAAGAAATAAAAAAGCTGATAGAACGATTATACATACAAAATCAAAACCGTGGTTCCGATATTAATAATGAACCCACTTCTTCTTCTACATCTGTAGTTGATCCAGCAGATGATGATGACATGCCTCTATCGGAAGCCGCAAACACACCTCTCTCTCTTGATGAGGAACTACGGATGATTTTGAAAGCTCGCCCACATGAACGCCCTTCACTTGCAACGGGTTCATCATTTGATAAAGTCATTAGACAAGAGTTCAATCTCTTCGAATCAGGCGGTGCAAAAGGGCAGCACCTGCAGTCAGCGTATCAATGCCTATCATCAGTGGTGCCAACCAGTGTAGAGGCAGAACGGGCATTTTCTGCAGCAGGATATATGGCCAGAAACATCCGAAGCCAGTTGTCTGATGATACACTGGATATGTTGTGCTTTTTAAGGAGCTTTTTTCAAAATAACCCATAATACATAGGTATACCTGGACATTAATAAAGCGATTTAATTATAATAAATATATTTTTAATTTAATTCCTATGTTCTTAGAGTAGAATTTAAAAATATTAAATTATTAAATAAATACATCGTATATTTGCGAGATCTCGCAAAATACCGAGATCTTGCAAGATTAGGCTTCCAGAATCTTGCAAATACCGAGATCGAAGATTTGCTGCAAGATTGCACTCCCTACTTATTTGGTGTTCTTTTTTTGTAAAAAGTAAAATATTGACTAAAACTAATGTATTAATCTTATTCTACCTTTAAATAAAAGAAAAGTTAAATGTTTGGGTTTAGTGAAAAGCTTGCCTTAAGTCAAACCAATAAATAACATTTTGAATACAAAAAGTAAAGTACAGTGTTATTCGTGAAAAATACGAAGCCGTTTCTTGTTACCTGGTTAAACTTTTTTAATACTAATGTATTCCAGTCCAGTATTTTCTTCACTTTGAAGTATGTCACGCACGTGTTAATATTGACTTAAAAACTTATTAATCGAATGTAATTATTAGCTATACGATAAAGTACAAGAGTCATACACTGACTTATTAGCAGTTCGTGCATATACGAATTATTTTTGAACTGCAGTAAGTGTACTACTTGCGTGCAATTAACCGTACCCTCTCTTAGCATAAATTAAAAACTTTTAATTGTTTTTGTACTTTCAAACTTACACTAGGAATACATATTTTTACTAGTATTGTTTTTCGAACAGATCAGTAGGTATGTTTTTATCACTTAGTGTTGATGACTCTACTCAGCATTTATGTTTTAATTTATCATTAAGGCGACTCATTTTTGGCTTTTGATCACGTCCGAGCTGCTTTAAATGAATGTAATTCTAATAGAATAAAAATAAAAATTAAAAAAGTTTTGGATAGGAATCCTGACATTGATATCCTCGGAGAATATGAAGAAAAAATATCGAAAAATGAAGTAAATGACGAAATTTTGTCATATAAATTAGCTCCACTAACATCTACAGATGTCGAACGCTGCTTTTCTACATATAAATGGGTGTTAGATGTAAAACGGAATAGAATCAAATTAGAAAATTTAGAAAAAATAATGGTAATTTATTTTAACTCGGGTCATACTCAGTCTTCTAGTGTATGTAGTATAGTGAAGCTGAAGACGAACCAGACCAAGAAATAGAACAATGTCATTTTTTGTTTAAATAGGTAAATTATTGTTTAAACGTGTTGATCATTTTAATTAAGAATTTATTGTGAATACAAATACATAGTTTGTTCTGTCTAACAATATAATTTAATATTTGCGCGTCTGCTTGCAGGCAGAATACTAATGACTTACCAACTAATTATAAAACCTTAATACTCCAACTTCAGAATAAAAATGTTAAATGATTGTTGATTCTTGTATAAATAAAAGAAATTGTTACATAAAAAAAAATGGTTTAATGAATCAAGTTTCTATCTATTTATTATACTATCCTTAAACCCGTCCTCCTTATACTTACCCGTCAGAGAGAAATAATTTAATTTTTTCATTACTCTCTAAGGCGTGAATAGTTTTTTATAATTTTTTACCTAAAAAGCAAATCCCGGGATTCGGGGAATATCCATATTATTCTAACATATCGTCAGTTGAAGGTTCAATTGGGTTATGTGACAAAATGGGTAAATTGAGTTAAGTATACAGTTTTTCTAAGTTTTTTCTGCTCTTTCGAATGGTGTATTTTAAAAAATTCTAGCTTTAAAAAAATACACTTATCTCCCTAATTTTGGACATGTACTTTTCAGATTTCTGTCAGTTTTTTGGTATAACTGACATGTTATTTATTTACACAAGTCGAAATGGTATGAGTTTTCAACTGTAAAAAATGATATAAGGGTTAGTACGTAATTTTTAAAAAAAATCTCTTACATCTAATAAGCTTGTGTAGAAATTAAATAGAAAGGCAGTTACACCAATATTTTAACGTCAATACCAATAAAACAAACTACTTTTTAACAGTGGTCGAGTTACCCCAATTTGACCCGAACTACGATTGTCACTTAACCCAATTTGCACGATACTAAAAATAAAAGCCTGCCTCTTATCTCAATTTGCATCGTCTATCGGATCAAAGTATGGCGGTTACTTGTTGCTAACCGCACGCGCGCGAAACTAGCAGTGCAATTAAGTCTGTAATGCTGGGGCCACACTAACGAGAAATGCCATTAATTATCGCGATAATGGACGTTAACCGTTGGTGTAGCCACAACTTAACGCGATAATTTGACAACGGCGTTAACGTTGCCGTTTGGCATTAGGCGATAGCTCAAGTGGCGGTACATCAAAGAGATTAACGCGAGAATTAATGCGATGAAGCGGCCACATTACGTATTGTCAGTGTGCGTCGAGAGCGCAACGGGATTTGTTTTTTTACGACGGATTTGCCTCAAAATCGCACGTTTTTGTCTCGAAATACGTACTATGGCGACAGAGTGGAGTAACGAGAAAGTAATTACTTTTCTTGAGATTCTGCAAACAGAACCATGTTTGTGGGATCCGAAACTCAAAAGTTCCAAGAACCGTGGAACGCAAAGTGATGCCTGGCGCCGAATAATGGAAATATTACCTTTTCCAACAACTGTTGAAGAAATGAAAAAGAAGAAGGAAAGCCTAATAGGTTATTATAGAACCCTTTTTAACAAAATTAAAAAATCGTTGAAGTCCGGAGCTGGCAAAGATGACGTATATACAACTAATTTGTTTGCATTCGAAACGATGGATATTTTCCTGCGAGGAGTAAGGTGCATCAGGGTAAGTTCGGATACAGGGAAAAGTCGGATAATTCGAATAATTTCTAAACCTGTGCGTATTTATTAGTTGTGGAAACACAGCGCGAGACGCCATCTTGTTATGCCCCGCCCTTCAGTCCGCGCCTGTCACTGCGATGCGTTGGATGTGTTCGGTTTGCAAAAAATTAAAATCCTATCTTATAAGCAGATTTTCGGCAGATCCGATCTTCAACCTGGCAAGGTTTTTGTCAGTTTTCTGGTGAGTATTGTTTCTTTCTATTACTGTGTGAGTGTTATGTTATTTTTTGTGAAGTTGTTAACAGTTTGCAATTACAAATTATTTCAAAAGTCGACTGTATGCTGAGATCCGATTTTTGCCGTAACGGTCGAACATCGGATGATTTTAATCCGATCTTGCCCTTGTACAAACACGTCAGTGGTTTTCAAACTTTGGCTTATGTTTTAAATTAAATGAATATGGGTGCTAAAAAAAGTTTAACGCTAAAGATCTCGGGTTCTACTCACGGGTGGGACTTTTATCATTTGTGTGTTAACGTACGTACAAATATTATTCAAAGTACGAATTAATTTGTTTTGTTTGTAACTGATAGCCATCTTCAAAATTGAGTACGTAGGTTAAGAAACTATTGATAACGATAATATTATCGTTTTAAAAAAAAAGCTCGCCAAGACTTTATTCTTATTTGAAAGTTGTTAAATCCAAGAAAATAAAATAAATTTGGGGTAAACGACCTAGATGTTATGATTTGGCGAATTTATAAAAAAGTAAGAGTGAAACATTTCTAATTTCCTTTTTGTTATCTTTATCATATAATTTTTAAAGAATTTGAAACTGGGTATGACCGATTCCGACGGCGAGATAGACAATACGAGCTAGATTTAAAAAATACATAAAAACGTAACATAACTGCTGTTTTATCAATATCGGCAAGCTAAAAAGTGATACACATAATATATTTTTATAGTTTAAATCAATCAATATTCATATTAATATATTCCGCAAATTTAACACCTTTGCGCGATCACAAGTAATAAAATTATACTTTTCTATTTTCTATATTTTTGTTTCAGTTCAATATGCCGAATAAATATATAAGAAAAACATCACGTGCCTCGTGAACTCCAAAGAAGATTTAAAAATCGCCATAGAGAAAGTAGAAAAAAATGAGTTAAGTAACTACGCAGCTTCAAAAACTTACGGTATCCCGACATCGACGCTAAATGATCATGTAAGAAAGAGGACAGGCTTAAAAAGCGAAACTCTCGGAAGGCCACCCGCTATTCCAATTGAAATGGAAGCCAATCTTGCGTCTTGTCTTCGGACGCTCGAGAAATGGGGATGGGGCTTATCCAAAGAAGAAGTTCTAGACATGACTGAAGTTTGTCAGAAAAAACAAACTTAAAACACCATTTAAAGACGGCAAGCCAGGCCATGACTGGTTTTCTGCTTTCCGAAAACGCCACAACTTATCTATAAAGAAACCTCAGCCGGTCGAATATTTACGGAAAAAAATGACAGATCCATTCATAATCTACGAATATTTCCAAAAACTCGAAAATGTTCTCAGGGAGTTAAATCTTAGTGATCAAAATAAGATTTGGAATTTAGACGAAAGATCCGTGTCTTTGGATCCCACTAAAACGAAAGTTGTTGGCGCTGTAGGAAAACCATGTACTAGAACAACAGCAGGTACGGGAAAGGAGAATATAACGGTATTAACGACTGTAAACGCAGCTGGAAAAAAGCTTACACCTTTAATTGTATATAAGGTCACTTTTTGTAAACGGGTGAAATTTAAAGGGCAATTACAACAACATAAATGAATCATTTTTGTTGAAAAAAAAAATCCGATAAGGACGCCACTATGCTCTCTCGCGCTCCCACCTTACACGTGCCACCGGCGCGGTTCGCCTCACTCGCGTTCTGTCGGCGTAGTCAAAAGCGCGGACAAAGGGTGCCGCTAAGCCGACACAAGGATGGATACACGCGCCGCGGCTTACACGTGCCACACCTCGCCGCGCGCGCACCTCGCGCCCACCTCGCTCCCGCTCACTGCCTCTCCCGCCACCCGATACACGATACCGATATTACGATGGCGTATCGCTATAACGCTCAGGAATACCTGAATATGGCATTGTGCTACGAAGAAGCGGGAGAAGTTTTGTTGCGGGCGCGCCAGCTGTACGCCGAGCGGTACGGCACCATAATACACACGCGCACAATACTTGGAGCTGTGCAGCGCTTTCGAGAAGGTGGCAGCTTCCAGCCACGCCTCGACCTCGTGCGTCAGCACCGACACCCGGTCCGGCTTGAAGAAGAAATCATGGAGTTCTTTCATGAGTACCCCTTGGCGAGCATCGCGGACGCTGCTCGTGTGTTTGCCGTGAGCGATTACTACGTGTGGCGGCTATTGCGCGACAAAGGCCTTCACCCGTATCATTTTACTCGGGTCCAAGAGTTGCTGCCGCAGGACTACGCGCCGAGGGTCGAGTTCTGCCGCTGGCTTCTACGCAACCGGACCTACAATGTGCTTTGGACCAACGAGTGCACTTTTACGCGCCAAGGACTTTTTAATGTGCACAATGCACATTATTGGTGCGAGTACAACCCGCGTGTGACTCGTCTGGATAATTTCCAGTATCGCTTCAGTGTGAACGTGTGGGCAGGAGTGATAAACGGAACGTTGCTGGGGCCCGTGTTTCTGGAGAGACTTAATACGGAAACGTATTTAGAGTTTCTCCAAAATGACCTTCCCGAACTGCTGCTGGATGTGCCTGCGTGAAGCCGGAGGTACCTCTACTACCAACACGACGGCGCGCCTGCGCACTTCAGCCTGCGGGTACGCGCCTACCTGGACAGGGCGTTCCAAGGCCGTTGGATCGGGCGCGGCAGCGTTGTCCCCTGGCCGCCGCGATCACCTGATCTGACGCCATTGGATTTTCACGTGTGGGGTAGGGCCAAGGACCTTGTTTACGGCAACGACGGTCATACTATCCGTTCAGTGGAACAATTGCGTGCGCGTATAATAAATGCGTTCGATGTGATGGCCAGTGAGCCCGAAGTGCTCGCTTCAGTTCGGAGGCATTGCCTCGATCGGGCTAGAAAGTGTGTGCAAGAACAAGGGCGTCACGTCCAGCATTTAATGTAATTTTTATTGTGTAAATAGGAGCTTGTAAATTATGTAGATTGTAAATAGGTAACTGTGATGTGATTGTGTAAATAGGAACTTGTAAATATGACTGTAAATATCAATGAATTCTGACTTTTAAACACGCCAAGTTAATAAAAAAATAATAGCGTCCTATTTTTGATACAATTAAATGAAATACTTGCTAAGGTATGATTATTTTTAACGATTTGTATTAACTTGTCAGTCCAAAGCCTGAAAAAGTGTGATGGAAAGTCATAGTTCGTCATTGCGTTTAAACAAATTAAATTTCTGTACTAATAAACTGAACTTAAACGGAAACTGCCTTTTATTAATTCACAATACCAACACAAATCCAATATTAGGGAGCATATCCACTGAATCAAAGCGAAGCAGTGCTAATTAGGTATAACATGTGCTAACGTTAGGTTTTGTGTGGGTTAGAATGCAGTCGGTTTGTTATTAAATTACAATTAATGTTTTTTAAATGTTAAGTACAGTTAAAGGAAAGGGAAAGGGTAAAGGAAAAGGAAAGGGACCAGATAAAGTAAATGAGGAAACGTCAGCTCCAATAAAAGATTCGTTCCAAATAAGATTTCAAAAGTTGAAACCGCTTTATAAAAAACGTCTACCAATATCCCAAGCAAAGTATAAGGATTTGAAGAAATTGTGCGATGATGGTGTTGTTCCTAGCAGTTTCCACGGGGATTTCACCAATCTACCCTATGCAACAAATGTAGAAGACACTCTAAAACAAACCGATGAAGAAGACTCCTCTACAGACTCTACCTAAGAAGCTAGTTTTGTTGTATTTAATTTTGATTTTTTTAATAAATGTCTAACTTCATATAAAATTCATTTTTTATTTAATTTATCCAATTTTTTATTATAATTTCAGAACTCATGCCTTCATTCTATTACTACAAAAAAATGGTATAAGTTGCAAAAGTTTTTTTTTAAGTTACTACTATCTTAGGAACTTTAACCCAAATAACATAAAACACTTTAGCTCTTCTAATAAAATAAATCACATACAGTTACACCAATTTGACCTGAGCTATTTCAACAAAAATTGAGGTAAATTTAGAGTAACTGACAAGAGTACGAAAACATTTTGGGTTAAGTGAAATTTATTTTTCAAACTAGGGTATATTGAAGCACGCTTCTTATTTAGTCTGAAACCTCGTTGAATTCTAAGCATTTCTATATAAACAAATTTAAAAAGGGTTTAATAGAACAAAAGTTATGTTCGATTAAGTACGAAAAAAAGCTTTAAATGCTTTTCTGTAAAATCGCTATTTGTCACTTAACCCAAATGAACCTGCAACTGACGATATGGTATGGTCACTAGTCTTTGTGTGTTCAAATGGCCAAAGTGCCAATACCAAAACGAACTTGGCACTTAGATCTTTATTTAAAATATAATGCTAGGCACTTAAAGCCTAATTTAAGTTAGTGATAATTGGACTTTTGAGTTTTCTTTAGACTGACAATTAATATGTAAGTTTGTTGTACTAATTGATAAGTAAAACACTTTGTTGTTTTTACATAAAGATATTATATCGTTATATGAGTATTTAAAATAATTTAAAAAAATAAAAAATATGATTATGAAGATGAGTTATTATTTTAATCAACAATTCCTCAACATTTTGTTTTTGGTACATAGAGCCTATTTTATTTCTAGTATTCATATTCGGATATATTATAAGCTATATTACTATGTTAAAGTTTCATCAAAATCCGTTAACCGTCTGTCGTCACAAAGCTTAACGTTTATTAGAAGGATTAATCTTAAATATAGTTTATCGAAACTTCCTTAGGTCTAAACTTACTGAATAGCATTAAAAATACGTACAGGGTGGACCAAAAGTCCGGTAACATTTGATTCGGTCGCTGCTTTGAATTGCGGGGAGTGGGGAAGAGGGGGGCGTTACCACTTACCAAACGCGCGAGCAGCTAATAGGAATTCAGTAGCAAGGCGTTATTCACCGGAGCACAGCGCGCGTTTTGCGTACGCGAGTGCTATCGCAACATCGATTCCGCGACTGAAGCGCAACAAAAATACTGTTCTCAGTACAACATATGGAATAGAAGTCAAGCTCCATCGACTCGTGTAATAAAAAATTGGGTACTGGATTTCGAGAAAACGGGATCCACATTAAATCAACTACGATCCGGCCGACTTACGATGTCGCGAGAACCCGTAAACATAGAGCGCGTACGAACATCTGAAAGAGATCGACCTGGCCTCTCTACTCAAAAGCGGTCTAGTGTTTTAAATTTGCCCAGAACATCTCTAAATCGTATTCTACACAAGGATATACATTTATATCCATGCAAAATTTAAATTGTACAGGAATTAAGGCCTAATGACTACGCTCAGAGACTGCAGTTTGCTAACAAAATGCTTGAGAGGTTTACGAGCTTCAATAACATATTTTTCTGAGACGAGGCATATTTCCACTTAACTGGGCATGTCAATAGACAAATTGCAGATACTGGAGTGATGCTAACCCGCAATTGAAGCAACAAAAGCCATTACACTCGCCCAAAGTTACTGTATAGGCTGCTTTATCAGCGGCTGGCTGGCATTTTTGGTCCATATTTTTATGAAGATCAGTCAGAGAGGCCGCCCCGTTACCGTCTACACAGAGCGATACATTGCCACGTTACAGAACTTTTTTGCTCCAGCTTTACAGGACTACTCAGGTTTTAATCAACGATCATGGTTTCAACAAGATGTGACATGCCACACCTCCAACGACTCCATAGCAGCAGTTCGCGAAATTTTTGGCCAAAAAGTCATATCCAAAAGAGGTGACATTACTGGCCACCCCGCAGCCCGGATTTGTCACCAATGGACTTTTTCCTTTGGGGCTACCTTAAAAGTAAAGTTTTTAATAACAACACATCGTCTATTAAAGAATTCAAAGAAAATATACGCGAGTAAATTCGTAACATTTCTTCAAACACTTCTCAAGCGGTGATGGAAAATTTCCGCTCTAGGTTACAGATGGAAAAGCACGATGAACTTGTATTAGCAGATTCTGATGATGATTCTTGTTGGCTGGAATCGCCAGAAAAAGATAAATGCTGATGATGAGATGGTTATAACAGAGGAAGACTTAACGAATCCTTTACCACATTCACCCAAGGAAGGAGAATAGTGGAGTTGACAACAAAGAAACAGCTATCTTTGTACATCGGGAAGGTATTAGAAGAAAGAAATAGCTACCTGGAATACTACATTTCATTTTTAAAACGCAAGCCAGGCACTAATAAGTTCCTTATGCCTAATAGGCCAGATCTTTCGCTTATTAGGGAGGATGATCTAAAATATATTCTGCCAAAACCTTCAATGGTTGGAACTGCTACCAGACCATTATATAATTTTCCAATTGATTTCACTTTTCTTAAAATGTATTAATGTTCTATCTAACTATAGTTGACAAGACTGAATGATTGTTTAGTAATTATAATAGCAGTTTTTTGTTAAATTGTAAGAAAACGCTATTACTAGTCTTTAGCATCTCTAGTTCAAATTATGATTAGTTTACCATGGTTGATTAAATGTGTAGTAACTGTTGATCTTTATGATGATAAATAGCTTTGTAAGAACCAAAATTGTACTGATTAGAGGGTAAAAAGTCCTAATTTGTTGATTTTCATAAAATAAATATAACTGTTTATTGATGTTCAATAAAAATATAATTTGAAGTAATAATCTTTCACTTTATTTCTACTGATGAATCACTGTGTACTACTAGAGTCACTGTGTACTACGGGGTTGGCCCACTCTGTATACCTAGGTGTACACAGTGGCTCAATTTCCGATGTTTAGTTTTTGGCCTCTCATTTTAGTAATATTTACTGCCATTACAATAATGCAGTTTTAAACTATAATACCTAACCGTCAATGTGGACAAGTTTTAGATAAATCCAATGATAATTTTCTCAATATTCACCCATTTGAAAAAATCCGAATCACTGTTGCCTCCTTGACCCTAACCACTATAAGTAACAAGTGGTTTTCTTTAATTAGTTCCTAAATTAAGACTGGTCCTAATAAAACTTTATAATTTTGAAATTACTTGTTTTATTCTTGATGGCCTTAACTGGTACACGATGTGGCCAGAAATGGGGTAAATCTGGCCAGAAATGGCACAAAATCACTTTTGATATTATATTTTTTTATAATTAATTATCTATTTGAAATAATTAAAAAATAACTTTGGTTAGGCTTAGTTAATATTTTTAATAACTTTTTACAAAAATATTGTATTTGACTTAAAATACTATAAATTAAGAACGCCTCAGAGTGGACAAAACTCTTAAAATGGCCACAACCGGGTCATCTGCCCTACCTACTAATACATTTTATTGGCGAAACACGTAATCATTTTGATGAGTTTGACAACAACGCCAAAGAATTGTCCATTTCTTGTGAATTTAAAAGAGATTTAAGATTTTTTTTTCTTAATTTTAATTTTTGTTTTGGTAACAACATACAAGGTTTTCTACATTAGTTTGATTTGTAATACCTACTTTCAAGCAACTCCAATTAGGATTGTAGTCAAGCAAGGACTTCACACGGAATGTTTAGGGGATAAGATTTACAAAACGACCTTACTAGGGATCAATGTCCCTAGACTAGAAATGGTGTGAACATATAAAAGCCAAAGCAACGCGAAGCAGCGTTTTGGAAATAGCAAATTTATTTACAGTATCTAGTTTTTTTTAACACAACGCTGTTACAGGTATCAAGGTTCGACGACGACATAATATGGTAGGACAAAAGTAGATACAATGGATCAATCAAAAGGATCTTATTGAAACTCAACCCTCTAGTGATAAGACCGCCTTAATTTTGCTATGTATTTCAAATGTTTTTTTTTTCTTAGATCTGTTTCTGTTGTGTAGTGTACAATGAAGAGTATTTATCTTAGTATATCCATCACTTTTATAACTAAAATACATTAATTTAATATTTGCTAAATTATAAAACATCAAAGGTAAGTAAATAAGTTTTCTTTTTTTGTATTATGGATCAATTTTTTTTCTGAATGGATCAACATTTTCAAGAACCAAAAAACTACCAACCATAAACATTCTACCAAACCTTTAGAACAGACAAGTACCTTTAGCACATTTCTATCAAAGCGGGGAAGAAGACAGAAAAGAGGAGCTGTGTTATCATACAAATGACAGCCCTTTTACCATCCTCTCTCATTACTTTCTGTTTTGGTGGAAACTCACACTGATTAAAAGTATTGGACAACATCACATACATTGCTCTAATTCTATGGTAAATAGCCAAAGGACTTGTGTTACAGAAATCAGACACAACGACGGTACCACAACACCTAGACCCGAGACAATATAGAAAAGTTATTTTTCTACATCGACCGACCGAGAATCAAACCCTGGACCTAGAGATAGCGATACCAAATCCGGCGTACTCGCCCCTACAAGAAATCATCTGAACTATTTTGGAAAGTTGCAATGATTACAAACTATTCAATAAATAATATGTATAAATCAATAAGTAAACAGAATAGCAAAACTATTGTGATTGCCCGGTAGTAATCTCTGGTAAGAGTAAGGGATATTTGACAAGTATTTTTATCTTTCAGTGGAGACGGTGAATTACCTAGTAAACCTTGTATGAACCACTCATCCATGGGTTGACCATATAAACTAGCCAGCAATCTAGGAAAAGACAGATCTGAGAGATACTTATGTAAATATGCAAATTATGCAGATATTAATTCTGTTTATTTCTCGCACAACTGATTCTTGTATGAGAATATCTGCATTGAAATGTAAACCAGCCTGCCCCGCACTACCTGGAATCGGCGCTCAGTTGAACACAATGTTACATTCCAGTGAATTTAGCATTGTACATATGTAGTACAGGTACACTGGCTAGAAGGACCTCAAAATTTGTGTGCAAAATCGTGCCAATGGAGCCCGTCATACTAACCGGTCACAGTCTTCTAAACAGGCACCTTTTTAACATAGGTATGACTGACAGCCCCTTATGCAGAGGATGCTTGGAGGCAGAAAAAACACCACAGCAAATGCTTATGGGATGTAGGAGCGTGCCAGATCAACGGGCACAGATTCTCCAATCATCAGGATTGCTCCTGGAAGCCTGCAGGAATCTAAAAAGGTTGCTGACCTTCTGAGATGACCTGGACTGGTTGGAGTAAGAAGGAATAGGTAGCACACTCAATGGCCCAATTAAGTGGCTTAGTGTGGAAGTAGCCCAGACAAACTAACTTACATAACCAGTGAACAAATTTTATGCAAGCCCAATGTACGTAATCCAGGATAACAGCATCATCAAGTACAATATATGGATATATAAACAAAATTTTCAAGAATTGGTTATTAAAACCCATCTGTGTATTTGAAGTATTTAATATCTTCTGAATTGTTTCTTAAACTTTTCATAGTGATAATCATCAGTTGCTCTTTCACCTTTGGCCTTCTTAACTATTTTCTCGACATTTTCATCTATTACACTAGTCTCAGTCTTTATTTCTGCAGGTTTTTCCACCTTCCTTTTCTTACTAGTATCACTGTCCATATTAAATCTATTATGCTGAACAAAATTCACAGCCATGTTTGTAGGTACAAATTGTGAAGGTGCATCCTTTTTGTTGTGTCTCTCCCAAAGAAGTTTCATTTTAGCTTCTTCAGTTGCTTCAATGTTTTTAATTTTAGCATCTATGCCTAAGTCAACCTCAGGGATACCACTGAGCATTTGATTTGACAGCATTTCTTCTGATCGGTGAGTTGAAGACATCCGTAAGTGTTCAGGCAGGGACAGTAGAGCAGCTTCTTCCGGTGAAAGGTATTTGAGTGAATCATTATTATCCAACTCCTTCCTATCTTGATCATGCCCTTCTGCAAAAGAAAACACTAGATAAATAAATGTTTTAGTAATTATAAATGAATAAAAATACATACATAAAATTGGAAAAGTGTAAGTCAGACTTGCAGCTACTTTATCTTTGAAAAAAAAATCCCATACATTTTAACGTGATCATCGATTTTCTGACTGCAAATCTAAGTTAATAAATAAAAAATATTTTTTTTGGCCATGTAATTAGTTATGTAGGTACTAAGATGCTTTTTATAATGTAAGATCTAGGTTTTTGGAAATTTTCATGATTCTAGGTCAACAGGAAGTACCCTAAGGAAGTACCTTATATTTTGGTTTGATAGTGTCAAATTATACAGCTAAAAGGGCTAGTTTCCTATAAAACACTAATTGGTCCGTCAGTTGGATTAACAGAAAATATTGGACACATATTTTTTCTGTTCTCAATAAAACAAAAAAATATGAAGATATAGCCCGTTAAAGTTCCGCGTAACGTCACGCCTTGCGACACTTTTTATCAAGGCGTGATGTTACGTGCTCATTTGATGCCCTTTATCTTTGTAATTTTTTGTTTGATTGACAAAAGACAAAATATGGGTCCAATATTTTTTGATAATCTAACTGACAGACTAAATAGAATAATTCTTATTTGACGCAGGAAACTAGCCTATTGGCAAAAGCTTAAATATTTTACAAGGGACCATAGACCTAAAAGTAATTGATACAAATTTTAACTTGACAGACAAAAAAATTGACATTTTATATAGTTCTTTCTAAGGTACGAAACTCAAAGTCTATTGTCTACAGGCTTGTTTATGACCTATAACTAGTTAATAAGCTATTTAACTCCCACGCCTAGCAAAACAAGACACAAAATAGATAATTATTGCTATGCAGTATGCCTGTGCCAGTGGCCTCTCACTATGGGCCTCATAAGAAAGCTCAAGGCCGCACAGCGTGCTATGGAAAGGGCTATGCTTGGTGTTTCCTTGCGAGATCGAATCAGAAATGAAGAGATCCGTAAACGAACAAAAGTCGCTGACATAGCCCAACGGATTAGCAAGCTGAAGTGGCAGTGGGCGGGGCACATAACACGTAGAACTGATGGCCGATGGGGCAGAAAGGTTCAAGAATGGAGGCCGCATACCGGCAAGCGCAGTGTAGGACGTCCACTCACAAGGTGGTCAGACGACCTGGTAAAGGTCGCAGGAAGACGCTGGATGCAGGCTGCTTCCAACCGGCCAATCTGGAAGTCAATGGGGGAGGCCTATGTTCAGCAGTGGACGTCCTATGGCTAAAATGATGATGATGATGATGTAGTATTCAAGGGCTCCGGGTTTCAGGGTTAGAGGCAAAACCATATTTATAAGTTTTAACTTATTTATAAACATTTAAACAGAATATATGAATTTGTTAAATTTGTTTGTGGACAGCTTATACTATAAACTATAACTTTTATGGTAAACATTATGGGTATTTTACCTTTTCTTTTGGCCAGTTTTTCTTCTATATATTTCATCATTTCCTCATCTTCATCTCTTTTATTCGTTTCTGCCGAGAACTGTGTGCCTATACCAGTATCGTAGGCGTCGTCCACTTGCTTCACTTTTCCGCTTTTCAAGGCCTGCATGTTAACCATACCACCAGATTTCACCTTGAATGGGTCTTTACAAGCCACTTCGTCTTCAACAGTTGTCTTTTGGCCAGTAGCTAACGCTATAACACTTACACCGTTAGGCCTTTCTCGAAGTTTCTGAATCTCCTTCGCTTCTTCTAGCTTTATTAAAATGTGCTCCTCGTCATCAGATTCGTCATCTTTGATACGTTGACGAAGATTCTTCTTCTTTACTGGCTTGAACTTGATTTTAACAAGATCTGTAGGTTTAATTTCTTCCTCCATTTCGGAAACAAATGTCAAGCCAAGTGGCAACAAAACCAAAAGCTTGTAGAACTAAAATGGACAGAATGAATTAAAATGACTACGATTTACAAAAATTATGTACATAACAATAAACAAGTAATACTACTTGGTTCATACAACAATTAATCGCATTTTGCGAAGCTAAAGCCACTGAACAAGTAGGTAGGTAATACTACTTTTTTTTTTTTTAATTGGGTTTTACGGCTCTGGGTTCCAGCCCTTTTAAGCCAATCGTTGTTTTCATACAAAGAGTTAAAAGTTTATACAGTTCATTTTTAGATAAAAATTATCCGCTTGGAAGTGTGAATATGTTCAATGTTTTTCATAATTATTGTTCAATCATTTCACTGAAATTCACTTTTTCACCGAACGAATCACAGAGTACCGAGAGATGATACTATGAATTTGTAGAGAGCCTTGAAGAATTTGGGATCACTAAGAAGTACGTGCAGATTCTGAGGCACAGCCTTACACACTTCTTGAAGGTCGTTGATCATTACAAGTCTTTGTATGCCGAAGCTTCTACATTTCATAATTATGTGTTCTAAATCAGCTGCTGGTTCTTCATTACAATGTGGGCATTCGGCACTCGATATCAGGTTAAGTCTCTTCAGGTGAGTGGGAGTGTGACAATGGCCAAATCTTAGCCTATTGATGATGGTTATAAATTGTCTATTATCAATATAATCATTCTTGCGATGGTACCAAGGTTTGGCGGGCGGGCTTCCTTGGATCTTTGCATACCATTTTCCCTTTTCTGCACTTTTAATAGTCCAATACTCATGCCACAACTTTTTCAGATCCTTGCAGATCAGTGCTTGGTAGTCAGTATGAGGAATTTTCATCAAAGCAGAATGATCGATATCAAAGCCATTTCTCGCAGCGCAATCCACTATTTCATTCCCGCTGATGCCACGATGCGATGGTACCCACAAGAAGTGAATATTTTTACTGGTAAGTCTTATTATATCATACATTAGTTTTTTTATATCATAGATTAAATAATTTAAGCTAAACTTTTGTGATTTGCATTCTAAGGCTAGAAGTACACTTTTAGAGTCAGTCAAAATAATGATATCTGTTCGTGTTTTAGAACTAATTACATGTCTTAGGGCTAAAAGTATAGCATAGCTTTCAGCTGTGAAGATACTATTGCGACAATCAATTTTATAGCTTTTGACTAAGCGAAGTTGAGGATCATAGAATGCTGAATTTACACTATTGTCTGATTTAGAACCATCAGTATACAGTTTGTAATAGGGCTTACTGTTTAATAATTGGTCTAATTCAGTTTGATTATTTACTTTATCCCATATAATATTAAAATGTTTGCTGATAAGAACCTCGAAACTCACTTTATAAAGTGGCCATGGCTTATCTATATACATATTTAAGCAAAGATTATGTATGTACATAGCAATTCTAAGTAGTTCAGGTGTGTGCCCAGATATTAGTTCAGAACCTGATAACTGCGTAGGAGGAGTTGAACTTATTTCAAATGATTGGGGTGGTAATATTTTATGCATTACAGATTTGTTATCAGAAGAAATAAGTTTAAAACAAAAATTGTAGGCCAGTTGTATGCGTCTTACAATTAGTGGAGGAATACATGATTCACACTGCATAGCATTGATGGGAGTTGAGCACATAGCTCCTGTAATTATTCTAAGTGCTTTATTCTGGATGACATCTAATTTTTTTAACAAAGTTACACTACAATTCATGTATGCCAAAGAGCTGTAATCAAAGTGACTGCGAACAAGACTTTTGTAAAGCATGGATAGTATTTTAGGGTCTGAGCCCCAGTTTACACCAGCTAGTGAGCGCAAAATGTTTAAAGCCTTAGTTGAATTTTTAATGAGTAGATTTATGTGATCTGCAAATGAAAGTTTTTTGTCCAGGCACACTCCTAAAAACTTTTTCTCTTGAATCCAGGGAAGAGGATTGTTATTATAATAAATTTGAGAGTCACAATCATCATATTTTTTGGAAAATAACATAGCACCACTTTTATTAGGACTGATGTCAAGTTTTAGTTTGTTGCCATAAAAGTGATGGATCTAAGCTAAGGCTATATTTAAACTATGTACAGCAATATTTACATTCTTAGTTACAGTATAAATTAACAAGTCATCAGCAAATTGAAGAAACTTTACATCAGTCTGTTTTAAATATTGATTTATTTGACTAGTATACAAATTGTATAGCAATGGGGAGATAGTAGCTCCCTGCATTGTTCCTTTATAAACATGCTTCGGTCCATGAAGAATATTATTGAATTTAACATACATTGTTCTATTATATAAAAAATTAAAAATCCATTTACAGACATGACCTGGTACACCAATGTCGCTCAAGATGCTAATAAGAATTGAGGGATTCACATTATCAAAAGCACCTTTCACATCAAGAAAGACACAAGTTGTTGCAGAATGACAGTGGAAAGATTTCTTAATATCAGAGATCAATGATGTAAAGCTTTCTGAAGCACTTCGACCTTTCCTAAATCCATATTGTTCATTAGGTAAGATGTTATTTGATTCGACATAGTGATCTAATCGAATTTTTAACATGCATTCAAATATTTTACCAATACAGGATGTTAAAGAAATGGGACGTTATGAGTTACTGTCATCAGCAGGTTTATCTGGTTTTAAAATAGGAATGACACATTGAGTTTTCCACGACTCTGGAATGACCTGTTCTTGCCAAAGTAGATTATATACTTGTAATAAAAGTTTTTTAGCATTAGTATGGAGGCGACGAATGAGTTCATATGGAATCTCATCTAATCCAGGGGTTGTGTTCTTACGTAATTGCAAGGCTGTGACAAATTCTTCCCAAGTGAAAGGTTGAGAGAGAAATGTTGCTTTTGTATCACCATTTTGAGAAAAATACTGTGTTAATAATGAGTTGTTTATATCTTTTTCAGGAGGAGATGAAGGGGCATACTTGTTGAAGAAAGATGGAATCCATTCATCATTCTTTGGCAATTTCTGAATAGACAAGCGTTTAAACTTCTTCATGTAGTTCCATACTGTGCTAACAGGAGTGTATCTATTAAAAGATTCACATAGAGACTTCCAACTAATTTTCTTTTTTTCATTTAAAGTTTTCTTTTTGATGGCATCCAATTTCTTGTAGTTAACATAATTGTCAATGCTTGGATTACGTCTATAAAAATTTAAGGCTTGTTTACTTTCTTTTACTACGCTACTGCAGTCATTATCCCACCATGGTACTGGTTTTTTAATTAAATGAGGAGTAGTTTTAACCATTTTAGGTACGGACATGTCTCTAATATTAGTTAAATGATTGTAAAAAATATTGTATGTTAACATAGGATCAGAAGTATCAAAGTTAACACAATCAGACATTTTTTCTGTTTCAAAATGGAATTTAGACCAATCAGCCTTACTATAAACATACCTATGTACCGGATCACCAATTTGATATTTATCTACAGATGTCTGAATGTCGGTTATAGTGGGATAATGATAACTTCCCATAGGATCGTCGTGAACCTTCCAATCACATAATGGAGCCACTGATGGACTGATACAAGTTATATCAATTGCCGAAGGATTATGAACAGACCTACCTACTGTGGTTGGCGCACCTGAGTTGAGGATGCAAAGGTCACAGTCGTCCAAGATGTTATAAACTTCATTGCCACGACTATTGCAGGAAGCGCACCCAAATGCTATGTGGTGCGCATTAACGTCACCACAAAGCATAAGTGGTTTCGGTAATCTTTGAATTAACTGTTTAAGTTTATTGGCTTTAAAGCGAGGACGACCTTCTTTAGGTGGAGGACAATATATACATAAGATACATAAGTTTCCCATCTTCGTCTGGAGATTTATAGCGACAGATTGCAAAAAGTCATAGTATGGAACATCTATGATGGTGTATTTAAAAACGTCCTTTATCAGGATGGCTACCCCACCCCGACCTTCCTTTTCTCTACCTATTTGATTTATTATATTGTAATTTGGAATAAAATAATTATTGTAATTTTTAAGCCATGTTTCATTTAATAAACAAATGTCAATGTCGTTTTCACATAAAAAGTTACTGAGCAACGGTTTTTTATTTATAACACCTTCGACGTTGTAATGTGCAATCCTTAAAAAACTTTTATCCATCTAGAGAACTTCCTCTGAAAATTTTTAGGAATAGGCGCATAGGAATGACCGAATGAAATATTCCAGCCTAGGGGATTTCCCGTTTCCCAAAGTTCAAAGTCATAGAATATGTAGTTATGGCTCTATGTTATCTATGTATTAAATTAATCTTTGGGCTGCATTCACTGAAATGAATATATAATTTCAATTCATTGGCTGCGTTTAATTTACATATAAAATTAGAATACATACCTAAAAATTTGTACGTAAGTACATTTATTTCATGCGATGGAATAGAGCTAAAATTTAAAAATTAAAGAGCTATGGAGCTAAAAACGTTTTTTTGGAGCCGAATAATTGAAAATGAAGCTAAATTTAGCTCTAAAAGAGCTAAATTGGCAACACTGCGTTTGATACTGGTTATCTCGTACAAATGAATGATGACATTGACAGCTAAATTTTTATGCCCATTTGAAGTGTTGCCACTGGCTAATAGTCAAAAGTAACACAAGACAGCTTGAAAAGTAACATTATCTTATTTGCTTAGTGTAAGTTTAGCTTTCATGTGGGGGGGGGGATAAACTAGTCTTTGCCCATGCATAAATATAACAGCATACAAAATAATAGGACACTCCTTAAAACCACGTAATCAGCTGCTCATATACAACAACTCTTACTATGGGAGCAACATCAAAATCGTGTTTTTTTTTCAATTTCTTATATTATCATCGACGTAGCGCGTTAATTTGTACGAAGCTTCAAAAACTTTTTTACGATTGTGATGTTGCTTCTACACAAAAGATTGATGTATATGAGCAGCTGATTTCGTGGTTTTAAGGATTGTTATATTATTTTAACACATCCTGTGTAGTTATGAAAGTCGTTTTGTCACCGCCACCGCTTAACTTTAGTCTCTGAATTAGTAAAACAAAGTAGTTTTATTATTATTTGGCACACAGCGCCAATAAATCCATATAGTTCCTAATAACAAAACCCTGAAGTAATTAAAGCGAGCGCGAAATATGTTTTTTGCCCATATTTGTCATCAACACGTTTCACAATAATAGTTATTTTCTGGGAAATATAAAAAAATATATATTTAAATAGTTCTAAAAGTAACGTTTATGGAACATTTTATGTCGTGTCATGGAGGTAACATAAGAGGGTCAAAACCAGAACTAATTTTGACGTATGTAGCGGTGGGTAATATAGCTTTAAATATCGATATTTATTATTGGATTTAAAAACTTTAATAATATATACTCGTATTTTCTAAAATTGTATATTTTTCGTAACTACACACTGCTGTGATAATTTGACGTTTCGATACAACATTAGATATAAATTTAAGATATTTCATAGTGTATAATTTTATAACGGTTTAAGATTCTTTTTTTTAGTAACAATAAACATATTGGGAACGTGAAATCTTCACAACTCACACACAAATACAACACAACACAAAAATAAACTTAGGTACCTAAAACTAAAAACTACCTACTCAAAAATAAAAGCGTGTTCATTAGGCAAAGAGGCGAGAATGCTAGCAGCGTTCCCAAGCTGAATGGCTAAACTAGGCTTAGTTTTAGCACTGATTTGGTTTTAGTAAGTTCAAGTTCTAGTTGAGCGAGGAAGTAGTTACTAGTTTTACTTGATTGGTGCCCAGTAGTGTTGCCGCTCGATAGGTCAATATCGATTGTCTATCGATAGCCTATCGATAGTTGAAGGAACGATTCTATCGATACTATCGATAGTTTCGATCGCTGCCAACCAATGAACTACCGATAGTTTCGATACTATTGATAGTATTGCTCTTCAATATCTAATAGACTATCGACAGTATCGATACTATCGATAGTTTTATACTATCGATAGTGATACTTATTTCAATAGTATAGCATTCAGTATGCAGGCATAATGAGTGGTATATTCAACAAAATCTAATTAATTAACTAACTGCATTTGACTTTATTTAAACGTACGTTTAGTTTTTTTTAAATAAAGATGGCAATTCTTTGAATTCTTAGGTGGCAATACTATTGAATTAAAGCTCACTATCGATAGTACAAAACTGTCGATAGTATCGATACTATCTATAGTCTTCTCGATATTGAAGAGCAATACTATCGATAGTATCGATAGTTCATTAGTTGGCAGCGATCGAAACTATCGATACTATCGATAGTATTGATACTATCGATTGTCCTATCGATCGTATAGATGAATTCAGCGTTCAACTATCGATTGCAAAACTATCGATTTTTCGGCAACACTAGTGCCCAGAACTAAATTCGGTATCGGTAGTACTACTATTGTTGATATTTAATATCAGATTTTAAAACTACATATTTTCTCAAATTGTATATTTTTCATAACTACACACTGCTGTAATACTCGTACTTAGACTTTAGGCGATTCGATCATCATCATCATCTATACGGTCAATCCCGGTTGCGTCCAAAGCCATTGCTTTGGAGCCTAGGGTCCGCTGGCCCTTTAGGCGATTCGATATAAGTACAAAATCAATTCTTCCTGACTCGAGTTACAGAATCGAGTCCGGCGTACTCGAATTAAAATAAACTGGTATTCAAGTAGGCGTGTCCAAAGCAGGAATCGAGTCTGACACGAGTCAAGCCGTACTCGGCACATCACTAAGAAAAACAGGTTTCGGTTTATTTTGAGTATTGTTGAGTTCAAGATGTAGTTCAGACTTCAGATAACAAAAACTTGTTAAAAAGTAGACAAGTTCTGTTCTGTTCTATTTCTAGATTCGGTAGAGTTACAAAAACAACAATTTTGTGATATTGCAGTGCGATAAAAACACGATAATTTTGCAGTAAAATTAGGATTATTACCTATGATGAATCTGGGAACACTGAGTGAGTGATAAGAATGCAATATGCTCTGATAAGACAACAAAAACAAAGTTCAAAGTCAAACTTCTACTCTATATTCCTAGCATTCGTGTATCTCGATCGCAAGAAAGCACTGTTTCCACTTAAACATACAATTTTACGAAATGGCTAATGTGATACTTCTGCAATCACCTCCACCAAAGTTGGAAGAAGTTCAGAGAACAATATTTAGTAAAGACGCGAAAAACTTTTTGGAAACTTTGCACAGAGAATTCAACGAGAAGATTGAACAATTGTATAGAAATCGGCAGCAACGTTCAGTGGAAAACCGCCGAAAGGTGTCGTTAGATTTCAAGGTTTCCCCTGAAAGAAATGATAAATCTTGGAGCATAGCACCGCTGCCAACACGACTCCAGTATGTATATGTGCTTTTAAACTAGCAGTTCGCCTCCCCCCGGTTACTTACAATATTTCCTATTTTATTAATACAAATTAGTAATATGTCAGACTATATTTTACTCAGGAGATCCTCGGCTGCCCAATTTCAAAACCTAGTAAGTGTGTTTGACACAACTTTACAGGAGAGCGCAAAACGTGTTTCATGCTAGCCTTCCCAAAGTATAAAGAATTTAATAACATGTTTGTATTTAAAAAATAGAGAAAAAAATTAGCTTTTTTTTGAAGTGTATATTACATATTTACTTTGAATAGTACAAGTTTTATAAGACTTATTGACTTTGAAATTGACTATCTTAAAAAAAGAAGAGCAAAA
Source organism: Anania hortulata (assembly GCA_963576865.1). Lineage (NCBI taxonomy): Eukaryota > Metazoa > Arthropoda > Insecta > Lepidoptera > Crambidae > Anania > Anania hortulata. The sequence continues at coordinate 10,698,448 of OY756405.1, read as the reverse complement.
ATACCATTTCAAAACCTAGTAACTCTGCTAGAAAGGACTTACTGGGTTTTGATATGGTTAAATTGATCATTTAGGTACTAATTTATCCAGACCAAAACCTAGTAAGAGCTCAAGAGATGAGAAAATATTTATGAAATATACCCGCAGGCGTGTGGGTAACAGAGAAATAAGTAAAGTTGGAATTAGAAAAATAAGTTTAATTAAAGTTGTAAACAATAACAATATTTTTTTCCACATTTTTCAATTGTGCTTCGGTTTGACAATTAATAGACAAACACGTTCACAATAAAATCACTATTAATTTTTAAAAAAATATTAGATTTAGGTAGATATTTCTCGCTTTTAATGCGAGCAATATTTCAATGAAATAAAAGAAGTATTACTATGCAGCTATACATGCCATCACTAGTAGGTTTAAGGTAGAAATAATAAAAAAACAGCATAAAAATAGCAAAAATAGCAACATCGTAATAAGCACAAGTTAGATAAGCAATAAAATCTGTCAATTTCATACCATAATAAATTAATTTCTTGTAGATTCAAAATAGAAATATCTCCCTTAAAGTCGGTAAGTTCTAGGTATATGTTTGCAACAAAGCTTTTGCGCATATACGCAAACAAAAAGTTTTTATGAAATAAAAAATAAAAACAAGGTATTATTATTTAACTATTCAGAACATCACTAGTATTAGGTAAAAGGAAAAAAAAACCTAAATCCCTAAAAACTAAATAAGTATGTATTTTACTTTACAAAAGATAAATCTGTTCCTAAAGTAAGTTTAAGGCATTTATTAGGCAAATATTGAACACTACAAGAACACAAAAAGTTTTCAGATTCGCGCGCTTTAAACTTTTAAACTACGAAATACTCATATAAAAAACCAAGTAACTAGCATTATATTTCCAGTTACTAGACTTAAAAATCATTAAAAACCTGTAGTAACTACTCCAAAACCTAGTATATCAAATGACCATTTCAAAATATAGCAAGTGAACTGCACTTGCTAGGCTTTTGAAATGGTTTTGTGACTTGCTATGTTTTGAAATGGTCAAGTCGGCTCAAATCGAAAAGGTACATCCACTTACTAGACCGTAACTTTTTATCTATTTGAGCTATCAATGTGGGTGTTTTTGCATAAATTAGAGGCTTACTAGAAAATGGTATTTAGCCAAAAATATCAAAATCGCATCCTGGAGACTTACTAGGTTTTGAAATGGGGCAGCCGTCCTATGTCCTTTCCAAGGGTTTAAGTTTTGTCCATACAAAATTTCATCAAAAAATTTGTTTAGATTTCACTACAAAAAATTACCTACGTCTTTTCCAAGCTCTGGTTTAATCTGCACTAAATTTAATAAAAATTGGTTTAGTAGTTAAGGCGCGAAAGCATACCAGACAGACTTACTATCGTATTTATAATATTGGGAGTGATTTGAAATCTGAAACATTGTTCACATAGACTCGTTTTCTTTTTAAAGTGAGTTTTGTATTTTTAGTAATTTATTCTCATTTTCATTTTTGTAATGGAAACTTATTTCATCCAAAAAAAAACTAAGTTCTTGTTAATTCATCGGGCCATGGAAACGAGACACAATGGAAATTTTATTGTTACACGGCCACACAGGGAGTTTGACCTTGACAGATTGATCAATATGTGTTTGATTTTAGAAATCGTCACTTGGATCTAGGAGATGTATCACCATCAAACACTGCACACTTCGTCTCAGCTCTAAACGAAGATGTGGAGGGTATTCAAGTGGACTTTGATGATGGGCACTGCCCTACCTGGCGGAATCAGTTGCTTAGTTACCAGAATATCAGTCTCGCTGTTAATGGAAAGCTGCCAGGTGCCCCCATGAATATTGCGATGTGTCCAATCCTGATGTTGAGGCCCAGAGCATGGAACATGATCGAACATAATATTTTAGTAAGTTCTATAAATTAACACTAACATAAGAAAAGATTTATCTTATTTAATTTGTGTGCTTACTGTATAGAATGCCAAATGGATTCCTTTCTTAAAAAACTGAAAAAAATTGGAGAATAAAAAATAAATTATAAGCTAATCTACATCCTAATAACCAACAACAATCGGCAAAACTATTGTTAAAAACATATATGATACACGGAACCTACTAAATTAATAGTCAAACAGCGTCAGCAGAGTTTCTTAAATGTTTTAATATCTTAATAAAATTTTAGATTGATGGCAAAGAAGCTATAGGTCCTCTTGTGGATTTTGGTATCATAATGTTTCACAACGCAAAGAAACTTTATGAAGCCAGCAGTGGTCCGTACTTCTACCTGTCGAAACTGGAGGGCTCATCGGAAGCAAGACTATGGAACGATATATTTATATGGGCTCAGGACCAACTTGGGTTGCCCAGAGGAACAATAAAAGCCTGTGTGTTGATCGAAAATATTTTATCAGTTTTTGAATTAGATGAGATTTTATATGCACTGAAGGAACACTCTTTGGGACTCAACTGCGGGATTTGGGACTACTGCGCTTCTATAATAGCCAAATTTGGTAATTATTTTTTCTTTGACCTTTTAACACTCTTGGGACTCAATTGCGGGATTTGGAACTACTGTGCCTCTATAAGAGCCAAGTTTAGTAAATTTTTTTTCAGTGGTATTTAAGTCTATATATATATTTTTTATTGTACCTAAGTTCATTTCCAGGTTGCATTATTGACACATTTTTATCTCTCAATTTAAAAAGGAAATATAATCTAGGGATTATATTTCCTTTTCACAAATATTTTCACCTCGTTACATGACTAGATCTACTATTTATTTTGATTGATTTATTTCTACATAATCTGGAAGATGGCTGGCAGTGGCTGGAATAAAAAACGATCATAATAATCGATATTAGAGTTTTTAAACTTGGTCCGATTTTATAATATTCGCCTACGCCACTTGAGTTTCAGTAAGCTAAAATCGATGTATACTTATTCTGGAACAAGAAACAAAGAGTCTACGGTCAAAGCAATGTCAAGAACGCGTCCGTCCCCCGTTTGTCACCAGATTACGTCCAGCAGTGGACTGCAATAGGCTGCAGTACTCGCCACGCTTCGCAGACGGGTTGGCACAGCACAGTTTTTTATAATATTTCGCACGCAGACACTGCTGCCCGTCTCATGCTACAGGAATTAGTCGCCTCTTAGACACGCCACCTCTCGGTGGGGAAGTGTATTCTTTACGGTTGTCCCCCCACGGCACAGCATAAAGAAAGGTTGTATTCCAGGGGACCGCGAGGAGTTCCTTCTACCAGACCGGAGCAAGTACGTGAACATATCGCGGCGGTTCCTGCACAGCTACCTGCGGGTAGTGGTGGGCTCGTGCCACGCGCGCGGCGCGCCGGCTACCGGCGGCATGGCGGCCGCCGTGCTGGCGCCCGGCACGGACGGCACGGACGACGAGTGAGTGCCCTCATTACAATCCTAACTTGTGCCTGCGACTTCGTGTGCGTTTACCTTACTCAGATAAAAAGTATTCTATGTGTTACTCCAGGCTGTGGTATGGCATGGTCTATCAGTATACCAAATTTTATCAATATCATTTTGTAATTTTTGCGCGAAAATGTAACAAAGATCCATAGTCACAAACTATCGAATTTATAATATTAGTAGGATTTCATTAAATAAAAATCAGGATGTAATTTTACTTAATAGATTTAATTTGGTATTATTGTTATTTAGAATTTTTAAAATTATTTATTGTGTTTTGAAAGATTTTTAGTAATGTGAGGGTGAATTATTTAAAAAAAAATCTACTTTAATTTTTATTAGATGTCCAGTTGAACTTCGTACCGCGTAAATATGTTTTAATAGTTATTCTGCTATTCAGGGCGAATACAAATCCAACAAACCAAAATCATAAAAATCGGTCCAGCCGTTCTTGATTTATAAATGGTGTTACTAACTCGACTGTTTTATGATATCATGGGATTGCGATTTCCGTATCGGATCGAATTCTGTTTCTGTTTTGAAATTAATAATTAATTTCTCATTTCATCTCATCTTAGTAAAAGTGACGTATGTTTTATTTATTGTTGTTAAAATACTAAGTTAAGTGCTTTTTTGATAAAATTGTTAACGAATAGCCGTAACTTCCCATAAATATAATTGAAAATATACTTAACGCTTTTACATTTAACAAAGTGAACTATTTTAGTAACGGATTAGCGAATACGCGTAGTTAATTATTTGATTAACGGTGCCCAGCTATGACTATTTCATTTAATAAAAGGTACTTACCGGCGTTAATACGACGACCTCCGTCTTCCATAGCCGAGAGGCGACCTTACCGGACTTAGTGTCGCTTTCTCTGAAATCCCGGGTTCGATTCCCGGTCGGTAAATGTAGAAAAAAGACTTTTCTATATTGCCTTGGGTCTGAGGGTTGTGGTGCCGTCGTTGTTTTCGATTTCTGTAACACAAGTGCTTTGGCTACTTACCTTAAGAGCAATGTATGTGATGCAGTTGTGCCAACTGCCCAGAAACTGCATTTTGCGGTTAGCTGGCTTTATATGGGAAAATACGGTTTCGTATATGTGCCAACAGAGGGCGCCAGCCATACAAACTCACGTTTACCTTTTGATCGATTTAATTTAGCAATGTGATTATTTATAAAACTTAAACTAGAGACTAAACTAGGCGCTCTGCTGTGCTCTGAGACGCTGTGACTTGACAATTACTTGTGAAACTAAAACCCGTTTACATCGGCATTTTTTTTTACGTGAAGTTGCGCATACATGTTCGTATTTATTTTGATTACAGTTTACACTCGTTTGTGTAATAATAAAAAAAAAATGCGGCAATCTTTCGGTATAAGATGCAAAAACATGCCAGGCCAATGTGAAATAAGCCTGACTACTATTTGTCTTTTTATTTAATAGATAAACTATCGAACGTAACGGATATTCCATTTATAATAATTTATCAAAAATGTATATTTACAAAGTAACGATACATAATGCTAAACAAACAAATTATCATAATGATCGTTATTTAATGCACAAGTTATTGATATTGAATAAGTACCTACCTACATCATTATGAAAACAAAGTAAAATGCAATATAGTCCGTAGAACAATTAACATTTATGTGTTTAGAAGTACAGACAACGGCATGTCAACCTACCCAAAAAAGATGAGGTCTTTTTACCGATTTTCAACTTTAAGTCTGACCAAGTATCGAAACCGGTTAATATTTATTTCAGAATGTATAAGACTCATTTCTAATATTTGATAGTAGTTGTAAAGATTTGACTATAAAACTAAATTTGCCATAGGTTTTAAGTCGGTATTTGGAGTATGTGATAGTTAATTTAGCAAAAACCTTTATTATTCCGGTTAAGGTTCCATAGTAAAATAGCCGGTTTCCGATCCCTGATCTGACACGTAGAGATCAATATCAATTAGGAAAATTTAACGGTTTGTTGTAGGTTGACGAGTTTTGTCTGTACCTAGCCCATAATAATATAAATTACAGAAGAATATAACACATCAACTTACTTTTAAAATAGACACTACATCGATCCGTGAAAAACAGCTCCCTCATACATTATCACTGAGATAGCGAGTCAGTTATTTTGAAGAATAAGAATATTTTTGTACCATTTCCATGTTGCTCCGATATTAAAAGTTATGTAAACCAGTAGCTGACTACGTTATTTACTACTACACTGTAAGTATTATTCCTGTCTGCCGTTGCCATCGAGTACATAGGCGTAAGTACAGACATCGGCTTCCAGCAGGTTTCAATTACCCAAAATGATTTTAAACTTTACAACAAATATAGTATTTAATATCAACTGAGGAAAATAACGTTTTGTTGTAGTGTATTGAGCGGTTGACTGTACGTTATTACCGAGGAATCGACACAAGATATGTTTCTGGAAAAAATGTAGTTCTACATAGAGGTAGAAATGTTGCAGTAATCAAATTCAAATGTATCTACTCTATTTAATGCAATATTTTATTTCAGATCGAAAAAGATAGTCAACAAGATATTAAAAGCAAAAATAAAGGAAATAGAAATTGGAGTCGATGGATTTATGGTATACGACTCCCGCGCAGTGCCTTACATCAACAGGGTAATCATTAGTAATATCTTTATATCTAAATAAAAGATAATGTTGACTAACTAACTGACACAAGGTGGACAGACGACCGTGCCGTGTGGGGACGGCCTTAAAGAATACACTTTCCCACCGCCAACAGGAGGCGTGTCGTAAGAGGTGACTAATTCCTGTAGCACCTAAACCTAGAAAGTTTTTTATGACTGGCGTTGCTTAGCCTAGCTTAAAACTATGACAGTATGAGGTCTGTGCTACTATTGTGAAGCTTAAAAAACTGGTGCAATTTGAAAACCATACAAATTACATTTTAACCCCAAATCACTTAGTAGGTATTTTTCTATGCTGCTCGTTCGAACACAAAAATTTTTTGCTAATTTACTCACAATAATCCATTTAACCTTCAACATTCTGAACACCGCCTAAAAAGTTAATTTAAGTTCTTTTGAGTTGTAACTATTCCTCTGAATAAGGAAGGGGATTTTTTTGTATTTTATTTTATAGCAAATGACATTTATCAATGTCTACAAAAAGGCAGACAAAGGTGACTGAGTTTGTTGCGCAGTTTCTTCTCATCACCAGCCAATATGTAGTCCCGAAGCGGTGGTAGGGTAAAGCTATATTTTGGGACGTGTATAAGTGCCCGGAAGAGGGCCTATATACTTAATAAATGAGTATTAATGAGTATTATACCCTTTTCAAGTTATGAAGAAACTTATGACACATCACGTGACTTCCCTGTTGACACAAATAGCGATGTGCCCTAACGAAATCCAACCGATTCTTTTTGAAAATCGAGAAAGTTTATAAAGAAAGTATAATCGATTTTTATTCAAAGGAACTTATTTAAAATAAGAGATATACCTACTGCAATGTTCTACTGCCAGAGTGCCGTATACAGATTTTTGACAAGTCTTTTTTTCTTTTTTGGCATTTTACCAAATAAAAGTAAAACAACGAAAACTTTACAAAAACAGTAACAAAAGTCAAAATAGGAACTATGCGAAAAATAACGATAACACAAATCGCATACAAGCAGATTAGCAGACGCTCTCGTACTACTGACGTCAACGCATAGGTTTTCACAAGACGACCGAACCGATTCATCGATTTAGTTCCGATTATGTATTGTCAATCCCTATAAGTAAACGTAACGCTGGATGCGGGCCGCTTCCAACCGGCTAATCTGGAAGTCACTGGGGGAGGCCTATGTTCAGCAGTGGACGTCCTATGGCTGAAATGATGATGATAAGTAAACGTTCCGTTTTACGCATTATTTGAAGGAAATCCTATTAATTTATTTGTTAAATCATTAAGATATACTATTGGTTTACAATTTTTGCTTAGATTTTTAGAGGCAAAGATTATTGTGTTTTTGCAATGATATGAATTAAAAAAATTAAAATCTATATATATATATAAATGAATTGCTGTTCGTTTGTCTCGCTAAAACTCGAGAATGGCTGGACCGATTTGGATAATTTCGATCTTGAAATATTAGTGTAAGTTCAGGCAAGGTTTATGAGGTGAGAAAATAGTAAAAATATTTTATATTCCTATACAAACTTTTCGTACCTGGTAAATATAATGCGTACAGTTCAACATTTATTGGCGCTACAAAGTTCGCCGGGTCAGCTAGTATTTTATAAAATATTATCGTAAATAGTATGGGAGAAACATGTCATAAGTATCTTCTTATCTTGAAAGGACTATAGTATTAGTATTAATAAGCACAAGTCGCATCAAAAAAGCATTCTAATAGTAGTCTTCATAACTGCAGACCAAGCCACTATCGGTTTTTGGATGATTTGGATTCATGAGAGATTCGCTTTTTTGTGTAAAATTTTAAAGATTTGGTGGTTTTATGAAGGCGGTTAAAGGACAATGCGACATCTATCATATAAACGTGTAGTACTGTACTGTTGTCCTGCTTTGAGCTATCTATGCAGAGGGCCTGTTCCGAATTTTACTCGATAGCTTTTTTAACGGTTTTTTTTGTAGAAAAATCAGCTTTTGTTGACGTGACACACCGAATCTCATATAAATTCACTTTCACTCACGATTTTATTATACTGTATCGACTGAAACTCGAAATAGGCCTACTGTAGACTACGCTAAATGGGCAATGCCAGTTAATGATTAAAAACAACCAACTAACTACAAGGCCATTATCTGTCACACATTAATTTCTAAAGAGCATTAATAGTTATAATAATATTAATTCAGTATATAGGCCCTCTTCTGGGCACTTATTACCTAACCTAACCTATCCAAAATGACTGCCTCAGGTGAGAATCGAATCCACGTCCTCTCTTCCTCCTCCTCTTCTCTTCCCTTGTGAATTGTCCTCTTCTCTTGTGAATTGTCTTGTCTTTTTAGTCACCCAATATTCTTTTTAGCTGTGGAAGAATTACGGGTCGATGCCGAATCAGATATTCCGTAAACTGGAGCTGAACATTACTGCTGAGGACCTGCTAACCATCCCCAGTGGGGGTGTTACCCTCCAGGGGTTGAAGCACAACGTGGCAGTGTCCATACTCTTCATATACCACTGGCTGGCCGGCAGCGGCCATTTCTTTTACAGCGGCAATGTTGAGGATTCCGCCACGGCTGAAATATCCAGGAGTCAAATTTGGCAGTGGATTCGGTTTTCTGTAAGTATTTTATTTGTTACATTGACATTTAGGGCTGATTTTTCAACAGCCAGATAACGCAGAATAAGTTTGATATATTGACAGTTTTCGTATAGAAAATGTGTCAGCGTCAATTTTATTCGTTGGATAAAAGTGATCTGGCGTTTGAAAAATCGGCCCCTAATCCTTTAACTGACGATTAAAAGACAATAGCAAAGTCTGTCCGGTAGCCGGTTTCTTGCAGTGTTGTGAAGTTCGAAATAAATTGCTTAGAATAGTGCAAAAACGAGTTAGTATTGTAATGACAATAGTTTTCAGTAGTTCACTTATAGTAGTTTAAGTTTCAAGGCCAAGACATCATTTTTATAAAGGCATTCATTTTTTAATGTAACTACGTATCACCACAATAAATCCCGATTGATATCGAATTTCGATACCTCTTAATCTTTAAAAGTTTTCTTTTATTGTAGCGTGTATATTATAGCTCATATAAACGGTATACAAAAGAATAGAACACCCCTTAAAACTACGTAATTAGCTGCTCATATACGACTGCTATAGGGTAGGGGCAAAAACGAAATCGTGTTTTTTATAAATGCTCCATACATTCTAAGGAGCCATCTCGATGATAATATGGAACGTCAATATACAGGGTGTAAGTTTAATCAATCTTAATATTAAAAAAGGCGAATGTGTTCATAAATACGAACAACTTTTACTCGGGGATCAACATTGGAATCGTAAAAAAAAACAGTTGCTCCGTACAAACTAACGCTCTACCTCGACGATAATGTATGGATGGTCACAAATTTCGCGATTTCGATGTTAATTCCATAGTAAAAGTTGTTTGTATTAAGGAACACATTTGCCTTCTATAATATTAAGATTGACTAAACTTACACCCTGCATATTTTTAAATTAATAGCACCTTGCCTTCCAGCCTGCTCTAGAAGACGACCCGAAACAGCGTGTCACCGCCAAACTCGTAGAAAAGGCAGCAGTCAACTTTTCCACGTACGCCCACAAGAATTTGTGTCGTTCAAGCGCTGAACGCAAGCGGCTGACCGCTGCCAGGTACATGAGCATGGAACTGTTCCTTAGTAGGAACCCACCGGAGTTTATTACCAGTTATCTCAATGATAACCATAAGTTTAGAACGCTACATAACAAAGCGTTGTTGAGCAATTTGTAAAAATGGTTGTGACATAAATATTTTCAATAACACCTTTATAATGAAAACATATTTTCATCTTAATTAAATAATTTCAAATTATTTTGATATTGACTTGACATTTTGATTTGACATTTTAAGAACTAATAAGTGTTGTCATAAAAATGTTTATATATTTTGTTTTATGTTACTAAAATACGCTAGTTTTAATACTGTAGCAAGGCTGTATTGTGGACCAAATATAATAAGTAATTATTTATTAGGATACAATGTTAAATTTTATTAGTTTACTTCCTTCTAGGGCTAATACTGCTAAAATACAGCTTTATGGGACTAATATTGAAACCTTTTCCAACTAAATAGCCAATAATCTGTTATGGGTTATATGGGAAAGTTTACCTTTTTGTGTTATTGATAAGCAAAAGAAGTTGTATCTGAGCCGTAGAATCACCCCCTATAAGAAAGTTAAGTAATAATTAAGACTAGATAAGCTACTATACAATTTATATTTGTAATCATGTTATTATACTGTGATATTGCGCAATACTAGATTTATGCTATGTGTAACTATTACTATTGTCATGTTTTATACATTTAACTTTATCAAGTATATCTAATGTTGATGTTATTAATAAAAGTTGTTTTATTTAACGGTTTTTTTTAAACAGATTTTTCTCAGATACCCTAATTTACGGGAGGCACAGCTAGTACCAAAGATCTGTGAGCGAACGTCAAGTCTGTACTTGGTAAAATATGCTAATCTGTTGTGATGGGTGACTTAAATTAATTTTGCCGAAATAACTACAGAGACTACCAAAAAAGAGCACGATGTTCGATAGTTTATAATTTAATTTATGAGCAGAAATACTATCGTAATTCGTAGGTTTACTTACTGTGCATAGTATTTGATACTATTGTATCGAAATTACTAATAGTCATTATTGGGTTGTTGACACCAATAATAAATAATTCCGAGACACTTATTTTTTTAAATAACACCTAATTTAACTAATTAAATTGTTCAGTCATAATTTTTAATTGTTTTTTGAAATCGATTTTTAATTGCGTTAAAACTAATAAATAGATAGTCAGTTGAGTTTGGTAAACAGTGACGTCACTGTCTGATATTGCCATACAAATTATGAGGAACAGGTACGTTTTAACAGCTCATAAAAAGTATGTCAATTGATTGGTAGTGTAAACTACCCTATTGGTCATCATCGATAGATTTATCGGTTTGCTATTGTAATTCTGTCTCGTGGAGATTTTTTAAAGTTAGACAAATCTTTATCGATTAAATTGCTAATGTCTATTTGCATACGATCGTACGACTCCATTTTCACTAATTTGACAATCGATAACAAAATAGAAAATACGTCACAACAGCACAAATTTTAAAAATATAAGTCTTAATTTATCAAATCTTCAATTTTTCAATTTCAATATTAATAAAAACAAACAATCAAAATTATCGATGGTTTTCGTCAGATAAAACGAAATTTTAACAAAAAATCCCGTCACTGCACTTTTTTCTAGTTATTTCAAAGTAAAAACAATATGAAAGTCAATTTATTTCAAATTCACCAACAAAATATAAAGCAAAGTACTCACTTCATCCCTTGGCAACTCACTTCACAAGGAATCTGTTCATAATCCATAGAGCATGACATCCGTTTAGCCGCAATGTAACGATGCCGCCGCGATTCCAAAATACCAACACCGTTGCCGCTGGTCGGGCTCGATTCGCAGCACCCGTAGAGCACCGCAGCAGCAGCAAGGCGCCGACGACAATCGTGACGTCAATGCAGCCAAAACGAACCCCTTGGTTCGAAACCGTATCCTTAACCACGTCCGGCGAAAGAAGGACTTATGTACGAGTCCCTCAATCTGACTTCTTCCTTGTGATGCTTGATTTATAAATAAAACTGTTTTTCCTGTGAGTGCATCGAGTTTATTGCATTGAAAGTACTCATACAATAGAAAAAACCAAATGCTACCGCGATTCAATAGCGTACAACGCCATCTATTATAAAATATCAAAACCTAGGTACTAAATTCAAATATTTTTAAACATCGTATTCCAAACATGCCGCCCACCATGGACAGAATGTCCATAATCAAGTTAATAGCAAAATTTAAGTCTTAATTGAAAAAAATACCTATTATATAAACACAAAACTCAAATAGAATACCTTACAAACTGAAAATAAATTAATAACATTACAAATTGCCAATTTCCCTTAATGTGTGGTTAGTATGGGTGCAATTAGCTCAATCTCCTTTCAATAAACAAATGATAATTTATCTAAATTCCTAACTGTAAATTCAACAAAATACTCAAAACATAACACAAACTCTTACTGTTAATACCAAAACAAAACAATCGAAAAAATTATCTCTACATCTTCAGAAAAAAAAACCTGACTAGCTACCTAGAATCAATTCATTATTATAAAACAACGCAAACAATACAAAACAAAACTAGTTTGCTATTGGCAAAACTATAAGCTTAGAGATAGGTCGTTTAATAACAACACCATTTCCACAACGTAAACTAACAACCCGTGTTACATTATCGGGACCAGAATGTTTGTCTATTATAACCCCGTAAAGCCATCTAGCTGGTGGAAGAAAATCTTCCTTAACTAGAACTACATCCCCTAGCTTTGGTTCCGGAGAATGAGATTGCCATTTATACCTATACAAAAACTGCGTAAGATATTCAGCGGACCATCGCTTCCAGAAATCTTGAACCATTTTTTGAGTATGTTGCCATCTTCTGAGACAACTTACATTAGAATACTCAAAATTTCGATCTGGGGGCAGTATCAATGGTTCTCTAACCAAAAGTGACCCGGCGTTAAGGGAACAGGATCATCGACAGCATCGCTAACTACTGATATAGGCCTTGAATTAAGGCAAGCCTCGATCTGTGACAGTAAGGTAGTGAGCTCTTCAAACGTTAAGGTCGCGTTGCCTACAATACGCTTAAGATGCTGCTTCGTCGATTTAATCCCTGCCTCCCAAAGTCCTCCAAAATTAGCACTGTAAGGTGGAATCCTATGCCAAGTTGTCCCATTGCTAGACAACCAGTCAGCTATCTCAATAGCTACCGATGACCTTTCCTCGGCGAGCAATGACTTTAATTCGCGATCAGCACCGACGAAAGTAGTACCGTTGTCACTCCACAACTCAGTACATTGTCCACGTCTGGCTACAAAGCGTTTAAAAGCAGCTAAAAATGTCTCTGAAGTTAAATCACTCACCGCCTCTAGGTGAATTGCCTTTGTAGCCATACACACGAAAAGACAAATATAACCCTTTGTAGAACGATGACCACGCCCTTTTGTCGTCCTTATTGCTATGGGACCTGCATAATCGACTCCACTGAATCGAAATGGTCGATTAGCTGTTACCCTAGCTGCAGGTACTTGACCCATTATCGGTTGACTAGATCTTGCTGAGTAACGTAAACATGCTATACATCTGTGCACACAAGATCTCGCTAAGCTCTTCAAGTCAGTTATCCAATATTTAGACCTGATGTAATTTATCATAAGACGTGGACCACCATGTAAAGTCTTCTCATGAGCGTCTGAAACTATAAGTTGAGCTAAATGAGACTTTCGTGGAATTAAGATTGGGTGTTTCATATCTTCGTCCATATTTGCAGCTTGCAATCTACCACCAACACGCCACAGTCCATTGTTATCGAAATAAGGACTAAGAGAAGCGTATTTACTTTTCTTGCTTGTCAAATCTTCCTTAAAGTACATATCCTGACATCTTTTTATACAACAAACCAATGATTCGTGTAGTTCTGTAGCCGTTAACCACGAAGGCTTGTTGTCTGATGATCTTCTTACATTAACTCTTCTACACCAAGCAAAAACACGAACAAGCCTGCGCAAAGATGAAAATCTTTCCATGAAGGGATCCTGTATCTCCTCGGCAGTTGCAAGGGCACATATCTTTTCTCTTATTTCCAAATTTGTATCCCATACAGCTCTGTGATTATTATCATCTACGATACTATCATAACGCGAATGTAACCATGCAGGACCCTCCCTCCAAAGCACTAACTCTTTCAATTCCGATGGCTTGACACCTCTTGATGCGCAATCTGCAGGATTCTCTTTCGACTTAACATATGACCAATGGCTTCGATCATAATGATTGATCACTTCCGCCACTCGATTACCTACAAATGGCTTCCAGCGACTGGGGTGACTACTGAGCCATGCTAAAACAACAGTAGAGTCTGTCCATGCATATACGCGTTCCTTGGGAATAGACAATACTTCAGATACTTCAAAAAGCAATTTTGTTAATAAAACCGCGCCACATAGCTCCAACCGAGGAATTGAAACTTGCTTGATCGGAGACACTCTTGTCTTTGCCGTCACCAAACTCACACGAACAGTTCCATCATCTTTTAGTATACGAATATACACGACAGCAGCATAAGCTTCATTGGAAGCATCGCTAAATCCATGCACCTCTGTCAATGTATCATTTCGATTCGTATCCATCCATCTAGGAATTTCAAATCCTACAACTGAAGACAGTTCATTCCTAAATGATAGCCACTCTTGCAATATTTTATTCGGCAGCTTCTGGTCCCAATCGATACCTGTTATCCAAATTTTCTGTATAAGTATCTTTGCTTTTACTACTACAGGAGCTATCCAGCCTAGAGGGTCAAATAACCGCGAAATATCTGAAACAACTTGCCGTTTTGTCACAATTTTTTCCGTTAGTGGCAGTTGAACAGAATAAATGAATTTGTCTGTCAAGCTATTCCAGCTTAAACCCAATACTTTAACCACCTCTTTCGTTTCTTTGTCCATAGTAATTTCCACTCTGTTTTCTTCTTTTTTTTCTGCCTTGTCCAATTTCTTCAATAATTCGCTACTGTTACTTCTCCATTTTTGTAATTCGAAACCTCCTTTTTTCATTAACGAATTCACATCTTTGTAAATGTCAATTGCTTCAGCCACTGTTTCAGAACCTGTCATTAAATCGTCCATATAAAAATCCTTAAGGACAATATCAGTAATAGACTTGAAACTTGGCGACTCATCGATGGCGAGCTGCTGTAATGCCTTAACAGCTAAATACGGCGCTGCCGATACTCCAAACGTTACACGTAACATCCGAAAATGTTGCAAGATGCCATCCTTGTCATGCCATAATATTCTTTGAAAGTCAATATCAGACTTTGCAATCTTCACTTGACGATACATCTTGACTATATCGGCTATGATGCAAATAGGATGACTTCGCCAGCGCATTACCAGATGTCTGAGGTCGGGTTGAAGTCTAGGGCCTGTCATGAGATCTTGATTCAATGAAACTCCATTTGTCCCAGGACACGACGCATCAAATACTACTCGTACCTTAGTAGTTTCTCTATCCTCCCGCACTACGGCATGATGAGGTAGGTATACTGCAAGTTGATCATTTTTCTCTTCTTCAGGGACGACTTCCATATGATTAAGCTCCACATATTCATTTAAAACTGAGGCGTATCGCTCTTTCAAAAAATCATTTTTTGATAGTTTTGTATCTAAATAATGAAGTCTTCTTGTTGCAATCTTTTGAAAATTTCCATATTGACATCTAGGATCTTCTTCACGAAAAGGAAGCTTCACAATGTACCTGCCAGTCTCGTCTCTTCGAGTTGTTCTAGCAAATATCTCCTCACATCTCTGTTCCTCTTCCGTAAGAATCTTCCTATGTATACTCTCTGATGGTTCCGATTCAATCTCCCAAAACTTCCTTAACAATAAATTATCATCTACTTGCGTATGTAGAGTAACAATTGTGTCAGTCTTCTTAGTTCCCGAGTACACTTGTCCTGATAAAATCCATCCCAATTTTGTTTTTTGGGCCAAAGGACACCCCGGTGGGCCTTTAAGTACACCATCTTCCAAAATTTGACAAAATAAATCTGCACCAACCAACACGTCAACCTTATTAGGAACGTCAAACTTTGGATCCGCTAACTTTAATTTGGCCAGTTCCGGCCACCATGGTAAAAGCACCTTTTCCGTAGGCAAAAAAGCCGTAAGTTTGTTCATTACATAGACCTTGACTTCAAAACTATACGTAGGATCATAGATTGAACACAGCTTCAGAATCACAAAAAACCTAGAGTTTATAGCTGAGTTCGTATCACTTCCTACTCCAGAAACAAGAATATTTGCTGAATATTTCTGCAAGCCTAATGACTGTACAGCTGCTTCCGTTATAAATGAGGCTTGCGAACCTTGATCCAACAAACATCGCATTGTCCTGTCTCCCCCAATTATCGATTTAACCCTAATAAGAGCAGTTGCCAATAACACGCGACTTTGAGTTGTAGAAGTACATGTCGTGACAGGATTAATTTCCGATTCTACCTGTTCTTGTTGAGGATTAGCAGTGCCAAAGTTAACCCTAACACCCCTACTGTCTAACCCTTCACCCCTAGTTGGCTCTACGAGGTTATCCTGAGGGTGAAGTAAAGAGTGGTGTTTCCTCTTACAAATTTTGCATCGAGCTGTCTGTTTGCAAACAAATACCGAATGGTTATTGCCTAAACAATTGTAACACAGGCGATTAACTTGCGCGAAATCTCTACGCGCTTGTGGATTTTCTTTGGAAAATAAATTGCAATTGATAAGCTTATGGTTGGCTTTACAAAACAGACACACTATAGAACATTCGACAGTATTCAAATTGGAAATATGATTCACTCTGATTGGTTTGTTTAATTTTAATTTACCTAGTATCCAAAAATTCTAACGATCTAAATTTGTGTTCTAAAAATTCTTTAAACAAGTCTAAGGTGGGCAACTCATCGGGAGCTTCATTTGACCTGGCTTCCCATTGTTTCCTGGACTCCGTATCTAATTTTTGACTGACTATATAAATGACAATAATATCCCAACTGCTTGTATTTATACCTAAATTTTGTAACGCGTTAAGGCATTCGCTTGTCGTATCTAATAAATCTTTCAAAGCAGCTGAAGATTCTGTTTGCAAAGCGCGTTGATTAATTAACCGATGTAAAATGTGAGTGGATATGTATTTCTTATTGTCAAATCTATTTTTAAGCTGGGTCCAGCAAACATTGTAATTGGCAGCCGTAATGGGAACATGTCTTATGAGCTGCTCAGCTTCGCCTGTTAAATACGTTTTTAAATAATGAAGTTTTTGAACTTCGTCCAAGGATTGGTTTCGGTCTATTAAACAGGTAAAAAGATCCCTAAAAGTGGTCCATTCTATATAATTTCCACTAAATTTTGGAATGGTAATAGTTGGTAATCTTACGTTCGTATGCTGTGTTGTACTATCTGACACACCCTCTCCAACATTATGGACGGATGCTGCTTTCTTTAACTGTGTATTATTTATTCTAAACAAATGTTCCTTTAAAAGAACTTTGTAATCAGTGTAAGTTTCCTGAGTTTTATTGTAAATATCACAATTAAAATAATCCGAAGCAGTCAAATCTGACTTTGACACGTTACGTAAAATGTCACGGTGTGTTTCAAAGAAGTTTTGCCAGTGAAGTTCTAAAGTCTCTAAACGAGTTTCTATATATGGAATTGTAATTCTGTCTCGTGGAGATTTTTTAAAGTTAGACAAATCTTTATCGATTAAATTGCTAATGTCTATTTGCATACGATCGTACGACTCCATTTTCACTAATTTGACAATCGATAACAAAATAGAAAATACGTCACAACAGCACAAATTTTAAAAATATAAGTCTTAATTTATCAAATCTTCAATTTTTCAATTTCAATATTAATAAAAACAAACAATCAAAATTATCGATGGTTTTCGTCAGATAAAACGAAATTTTAACAAAAAATCCCGTCACTGCACTTTTTTCTAGTTATTTCAAAGTAAAAACAATATGAAAGTCAATTTATTTCAAATTCACCAACAAAATATAAAGCAAAGTACTCACTTCATCCCTTGGCAACTCACTTCACAAGGAATCTGTTCATAATCCATAGAGCATGACATCCGTTTAGCCGCAATGTAACGATGCCGCCGCGATTCCAAAATACCAACACCGTTGCCGCTGGTCGGGCTCGATTCGCAGCACCCGTAGAGCACCGCAGCAGCAGCAAGGCGCCGACGACAATCGTGACGTCAATGCAGCCAAAACGAACCCCTTGGTTCGAAACCGTATCCTTAACCACATCCGGCTCGAAGGACTTATGTACGAGTCCCTCAATCTGACTTCTTCCTTGTGATGCTTGATTTATAAATAAAACTGTTTTTCCTGTGAGTGCATCGAGTTTATTGCATTGAAAGTACTCATACAATAGAAAAAACCAAATGCTACCGCGATTCAATAGCGTACAACGCCATCTATTATAAAATATCAAAACCTAGGTACTAAATTCAAATATTTTTAAACATCGTATTCCAAACAATATTCGACTGTGGCGGCGGCAACACTTAACTAGGCTGAGGCTTCAACGAATGTAATTTATTGTGTTGTGATTCGCGTTTGTTGAGTCGTGTAGATTCAATGTAGATAATTACCTTCAAAGTAGATTGACAATTCATTTTGCGTCAGTGTGGCATAAACCGGTTATAAATGTAGAACTGAATGCAGCTGAGATTACGCAACTCACAAAATTAACCATTTAGCGACAGCAACTTACAACTTCAAATAAAACCACTTTCGTTTCAATGTAACATTTATATTTGTCTCAAAAATATTGAACATTTTAAAAGGTAAAATAGATTAATTAATGACTTACTGGTAAACGCGCCATGAAGCTGTCTTTAATTGTTTGTTAATATTTAATAGCACTGCAATTTGTATTATTATTACTAAATAAGCAATAACAATTAATGAATGTTATATTAATATTGTCTCATAATAAAATTTATGGAATATTCTTTATTTGTAGGAATGTCTTACAGTTTATAAACAAATTTAACAATAGGAAGTAATAATGGCAAAAAAAAATTGTATAAACATAATTGAACTTGTATTATAAAGTGAGTTTTAAGATTTTTAACCAAAACATTATAAAGTTTAAACTTTTGATAAATAAAGCTCAGATTACACTGAGAGCGAAGCGAAAGATAAAGTTGTTTTCGCTTCGCATCTTCTACCGCGTCTTTTCACACTTGGGTTCACGTCGTAAACTACAAAAGTAAACCGAGCTATGCGAGCTCTCGTAGTTGCGCGACATGAACAAAGCGAAACGAACTTATCTTCATTCCGCTCTTGTTGTGGCTTACGCTCAAAGCATCTTACTAAAGTACAAAAACAGTGATACGAGGTGTATTAATAAAACTTCGTGCTGCATGCATGCCACAGCCAAGCTTGTTTGCAGAATTAGTTATAGGATAAATGTAAAAAAATCCACTCCAAAGTGCACAATGCATCAATAACAATTTCTTGGTGCCTTTTACACTTAAAATAATTCACCCTTTTACCACTATTCCATGTTTTTTTTTCAATATTTTTAGTGTCAATTCATTAGTTATACTAAAACATATTAGTAAACTACAACTTCATTAGATATGTTCCGATACATTTTTAATTCTTACTCTTTAATTACAAACCGATACAGAATGATAAAATACAATCACAGATTAAGATAAAATAGTAAACGAATATTTGAACTGTCAACACTAGAAATATCTATCCCTCGGAAACATCTCAGTCTATTTTCATAATTATATTTTAAAGAAGTAAAGTTCGTTTGGATGTACAAGATAAACTTTAGAACTGCTGATTGATGTTAAATAATTCATTAACCAATATTAATGAACTTTCTAGATGACTAAAGTTTTTTTATATCCTGAAATGATTGTCATGTTCCCGAGGGATAGATATTTCTAGCGCATATTTAATTAATATTTATTACCGATTTTTGATAAGGGATAAGTTAGCCATACTTTCTTAAATAAATATATGCGCCAAGGAACACAAATAGTCACTATGAAAGGAATTCACATCCTGCTATGGGGCCTAACTGGTTGAACCATAACAACCCCAGTTCAACAAATTGTTAGTTGTTACCATGGATGAATCCATAGTAACAACATGTATGTTAATACAAGTGTGTAGAAATATTCGTTCGTAGTAGCCGTGGTACACAGCACACACACACCTCGAGATGCTTTTAGGATCGGTTTTTCGGCCCACTATTTCTCAATCACATTTTTTATCACTGTAAATCATTTTCTAGTATTATGTGCAATAATACATTGATATTACTGCTGTCAAATCAAAGAGATGACTACTGGGTGAAGAAAATGAAATTCTGTTTAGTCCATCAGTTACATTATCAAAAAATAATGGATACTTATTTTTTCTTTTGCCAATCAACCAAAAAACTACAACGATACAGAGCGTCAAAGTTCGGGAGTTTGTGACGTTACTTGTAAGTAAAAATTGTATCAAGACGTGACGTTCTGCAACATTTCAAATCAATATATCTCTGTAATATTCTAATTATGTAAAAAAAGAAAAAATACGTGTACAATACTTTTATTATAATCTGCCTGATAGATGACGAAAAAAAAGTTTGTAGTCATCCCTATTCTTTCTAGCCATATGGTAAGAAAGGTCAAACCACAACAAATGGTGTATCGTTAGTCTGCCCCCTAGCATGACCACCACAATACGATATGATATA
The DNA here is from genome assembly GCA_963576865.1 of Anania hortulata. NCBI lineage: Eukaryota > Metazoa > Arthropoda > Insecta > Lepidoptera > Crambidae > Anania > Anania hortulata. The sequence continues at coordinate 10,677,892 of OY756405.1, read as the reverse complement.
GCGATTTATCGACACCAACTGATTGTTTTTTTTACAAAATATGATATATACAGCCGCCGTGTTGATTATTTATTGAAACAGCGATAATAACATGTGACGTCACTAGCACGGCGATCCAACATGGCGGATATATACTTCTAATATTATAAATGCGAAAGTTTAAGTATGGATGTACGGATCTTTGTACTCTTTCACGCAAAAACTACTGAATGGATTTTGATGAAATTTAGGATACTAATAGACCATGGCCTGGATATATGATACTTTTTATCCGGGTAAGGACAACGCAGACGAAGTCGCGGGCAAAAGTTAGCCGTATCATATATATGTGGTCATGCTAGTATGCCTGGAGTCCAGAGTCCTAAAGGCATCGAGTGTGGTGTCCATTGAGTAGCCGGTAGGTCTGCTACGAGAGAGTGCACCGGCTGTTCTGGTCGCCGCCGACCCTCTGGCGGGTGAGCGCGCGGGCCAGGCCGGCGTCTCTCGCCTGCACGCTCGCGCTCTGCTCCTGCATCGATAGGGCTAGTGCGTGGGCCAACGCCTCGTCCTCAGTCTGGAAACGAATTATAAAACTTGGTATACTGGATACTGGCTGATATGATGATGATGATATTGGCCTTATGATTTGATTCCACTTCAGAATTTGAGTCTGTATCTAATATTATTATTATTATTGACAAGCGGGTAGTTGAAACAACTGATAAGAGCCTGCGTCTCGTTGTCATAGTTAAAAATTTTCCTTTCCTCCAGATACTTGTCTAATCCGTTCTTAAACTGGTTAGTAGTTTGTGCTGGCTGACACTTCTGCTCGCAATTCATCCCAAGCCTCGTCACTCGCTTATCAAAGAACTGCTTGTGAGGGTTTTTAAATAAAAGGGTCTTTGAAAACTTAAGATGGTAGAAAGAAAGAAAAAGAAGAAGATATTTTGCTAATAAAGTTATAAAATTTCAATGACAAGTGTTTTGTGTCTGTAGAATAATTTATACTAAATACACATCACTTTGAACTCTCCCAATTGATACAATTAGTTTTACTTTGGCTTAAATCTAACATCAGATTTTGCAGGGGTTCTAATGAAACTTTTTATAAAATAAAAAATAATTTAACAAACTAACCATATTTCCTTGTACTTCACTGAAACTTGCAACTGTCACTGGAGGAGGTATCACTTTATTTTCAGCCGCTTTCATTCTTGCCAACGCAGCATTTCTGAAATGTAAAAAAATATATTTAAAACTGAGATGAATAATTTTATTATGTTAGTAACATATTGTGATATTAATTTACTATTTAATTCAATTAAATGTAAACTATAACTAAAACAACTCACGCAGCCTGTCTTCTCTTTGCAGCCAGTTTCCCTTCACAGGCGTGGTCACTCACGTGTCGATGTTTTAGGCAATAATTGAGAGAGCATTCGTGACATACAAGCGGAACCATCTCTTTTGTTTTACAGCCTTTGTATGAACAGCGGTTTGTAAACACCTGCAATAATTAATTAAAATCATTATTACACACAGAAAATATAAGTCAGCTTTCAAGTAACTGCATGAGTAGGTCACTGTTTTAAATGATATTGTGGCAGCAAACTGTCAGTTCTTCTAAAAGGTCGTTTGTGTTATTTTGAGTCTAGTTTTTTACACACATGGGGAATATTATGTACATTTTTGAGAAAAATAACAATATCTGTAAATTCATACGTTTTAATACAAGTAAGTACCATTTTATTTTTATCTCTGTTCATTAGCTAGGGCCGGATCAAGGTTAGTTTGAATATAGCAAAATAATATAAGACAATTAAATCAAATAAACAAAAATAAGTAAGATAAAATACGGTCTAATAAAACATTCGCTGATATTTTTAGTTGAACAAGTGGAAATAACTATACCTTTTTTCTCCTTTCTCTAGCAGGATCCGAGGTGCACTGATTATCTATATGTGCTCCGACAGCTACATCTGGAGGCTCCCCTCTCTGGCCCGGTACAGGGGCACTGCACAGTGGGCACACTGGCACTTGGACATCTCGTGTGTTGGGTTCAGGACACTCATGTTTGATGTACGCGAAGTGGTCTGAACTGAAAATGTACAAAAATAGATTTTTATTGTATACTTTCTAATCTCATAAGTCCTGTACAACACACAGGATGTGTGTGATGTTTTTAAACATGTGTAGGTATTTCTATAATTTACTACAAAAAGTATGTACTGTAAAACATTATATCTGGGTAACTATTTTTTACTTGAAAAAATTTTTTAACTGCCTGGTGGGATCTTTTATAGTATGTACTAAGAATAGTGCTTTAGAAAAAAATGGAAAGTTTCTCCTGTTTCAGTGATTTTAGAGATCATGCCTAGTTGTTCAAACACTTATGTTTCTATATAAATTAAAATTATATTAAAAAGAAGACAAAATATTTTGTAACAAATTTCACTATTGAACATTGATTTTTACTAATAACTTGTTCACTAAAAACAACATAATACTAAAAATGAGGTTAACCATTTGTACTATAAATAGCGCATTAGGCGTTAATCTTGCTGTAAAATTTACATTGTACTATATAAAGTACTTACAGGAAGGAGGACTAGTTTAATTATGCTTTTAGTGAATGACATAGTACTGAATAAGAACATACTAAATAGAAATTATAACTTATCTATATTATAAAATACTCACCAGAATACCTCTTTGCAAGCACCACATTTCATAGGTAAGAAATCTGGAAAAATGATGTATCTAATTTTAAAAATCATTAACTTTGTGTAAACTATTTCATTTACTATTGGGTGCCTGTTACGCTGTTACCGTTACTTACTAAAACATTCCAAGGATAAATTAGGTACGAAACAAAGAACAGTGTGGTTGTAAAACTATCACAAACATTATCAGGTTACCTGGATTTTTTCATGCTGCGTATGCATCAGTATACTTACCTAGCTTATTACAAGATTTATAAGAACAGTTCTTGCCAATATGCGGAAATTCCATTATAAAATAATCACTACTTTAAATCTTTAGAAGACGAACGAACTCTCATGCAAAACGTAGAACAGAATAACGCAATTGCTACTTTATTAGCACATTTACACTGCTAAGTTAACGACTGTCTAAGTTGATTTCAAAAGGCAAACAGTTTGTCACAAAATCATGAGTCAAGTTTACGCCACAATTAGCTACAAATTCACAATCATCATCACATCACATTCATTCGCATGTCATTTTTTTTTTTTTTTTTTTAATTTATTTAAAGGCATGGCAGCAGGGCCATCAGCCAAAACATAGAATGATACAAAACAATATACACAGAAATATATACAGAACAATACAAAACAATATATACAGAATTACACATTGACTAAGCCTAATATTATGTATTCACAAATTAAAAACAATCAAGCATAAACAATACTATCAACAATCAAAACAAAAAGTAGTATTTCATACAAAAGTAAAAGCTTAGAACAAACAGTAAAATATTACACGTAAGAAAAACTTAAATTCTACCAAATGTACTATTTACAAAATTAAACAAAATACCATATACATTTTCGTTACTTAGCAAGGTTTGAGAATCAGTCGGAATATTTTTTAGTGTTGACTGTAATTGGGCAATTAAAAAAAGGCGTTGAAGATTAAAACTAGGGCAGATAAAAATAATATGTTGAATATCACAGTTATCAGAATTACAATGTGGGCAAGCGGAATTTATTGATAAATTTAAACGGTGTAGGTGAGAAGGGATTCTGGCATGACCTATCCTAAGACGAGATAAGGTGGATGTAAAAATTCTGCCCAAAAATTTATTTCCTGATTCAAACCAGGCTTTGGTTGATGGTATAGGCACAATGGGTTCCAGCTATTTACCTTTCACACTCCTCGATAGTTTAAGGGATGATATCCAACTTATTAACATGTTCTGTTTTACAATCAAATTCAAATCAGTGAAAGGCACTTTATAGTCACACATCGATAAGTTTGTTGTAGATTTAGCTAGAGAATCGACTAACTCATTTCCAAATATTCCCGAATGCCCAGGGACCCACGCAAATTGAACAGAAATGCCTCGAAGCTTTAGAGAATATAACATATTTTTAACTTCATGAATTAAATAGTTTTCTGATGCATCAAAAGTTTTTCTATACAGGGCTTGTAAAACACTCATAGAGTCTGATAAAATGATAATTTTGTCGTGACTGCGTAAATTCATATCTATATATTTGAGGGCATATAAAATAGCCAATGTTTCAGCAGAAAATATAGAAAACAAATTGTTGCACCCAAAAACTTTACCAATTTTATAAAAAGAATCATAGAACGCAAAGCTAGTTCTAGAGGCAGTTTTAGATCCATCAGTGTATATTTTAACAAAATCAGGTTTACTGTTAAGAAACTCCAAAAATTCAAACTTATTTTTAAAACGTGTCATCTCAACTTTAATATCTATAAGTGTACTGTCAAAGTCAAAAGAAAAACATGGAAGTAATTTAGACCAATAAGCTGTATCTTGAAATTCGAAGTTTAAATAGGCTATGGTTTGCGGTAAAGAATCAGTTTTTGGATAGGAGATTAGATTAAAATTTGGAAAGGAATAGTGTTTTAAATATCTATATACAATGTTGTTGTCGCGGGTTACTAGTTTTAAGCAATATTTTTCGATTAAGTAGCTTCTGCGGATGGAAAGCGGAACTACTCCTGATTCCACTTCAAGGGAATTGATTGGTGACGACATCATCGCGCCTGTAATAATGCGGAGAGCTTTATTTTGTATCAAATCTAATTTTCTTAATAAGATGCCGGAAGCATTAGCATAGAACATGCAACCATAATCAAAGTGACTTCGAATTGTTGTGATATATAAAGTTTTAAGAATTTTAGGATCAGCTCCCCAAGATACTCCACACAAGGACCTCAAAATATTCAGACCCAGCTCAGCTTTTTTACATATATACTCCATGTGGATTTTCCAATTTAGTTGAGAGTCTAAATATAAGCCTAGATATTTTATAGAGGAGGAAACAGGAATCACAGTGCGGTTATATAATATTCTAGGTTCGTAAGACAAAGATTTTTTAGAAAACAAGACAACTGAGCTTTTATTTACACTTACATCTAGTTTAAGACAATTGCTTAGTAGTTGAAACAAGGTGGATAGACACTTATTTACTGATGACTCGCCTTGTCTAGGATCTACACAAGTACTATAGACAACCAAGTCGTCGGCGTAGAGTAGGTAGTTAACACCATCAACCGTATGCAACAAGGAAACTAATGACAAGATAAATATCAAGGGAGAAATTACGGAACCTTGTGGTGTGCCTTTGTATGTAGACCTAGGACCTAAAAGATTTCCCTTATTTTTTAAGAAAACACTACGATCATGAAGAAAGTTATATACCCATTTTAAAATAGACCCGGGAATACCTAAGGAGTGTAGACTTTTAATTAAAAACATATGGTCAATGTTGTCAAACGCACCTTTGATGTCTAAAAAAACAGCTATAGTATGTTTTTTTTCTATAAATCCATTTTGGATATCACCTATGAGGCAACTTAAATTATCTATAGTGCTTTTACCTTTTCGGAATCCGTATTGATTATTAGGGAGTAGAGAATGATGTTCTACAAACCATTGTAATCTATTTTTAAGCATGGTTTCAAATACTTTAGAGAAACACGAGGTCAAAGAAATAGGTCTATAGGAATCAACACAATTAGGAGATTTGTTTGGTTTTAAAATAGGGACGGTGTTTTGGATTTTCCAAGAAGGAGGGATAAGATTGGTTTTCCATAATAAGTTATAAATATTTAACAAAACAGTCTTGGCAATTGGGGGCAGTTTTTGTATAACAATATATGGGATGAAATCGGGTCCAGGAGAAGTATTTCGCTTGTCAGCTAGGGCCGCATCTAATTCGTTTAGAAGGAATGAATTGTTAAGCCAGATAGATGTTTGGGAACCACAGGAAGAAAAATATTTTTCCAATACGGAATTTCCATCACTATTGTCATCATTACTGGAAGCAATCTTTTTCAAAAAATCAATGCCATTTGATGGATCGTCAAAGAAAGCACTATAGTTGGAATGGTTTAATTTGGAGAATTTGAATCTACGCATTTGATCCCAAATAATTTTAGAAGTAGTCATACGATTAAAAGTCGAGCAAAGATTAAACCATGAAAGTTGTTTTTGTTCAGCAATAATTCTTTTCTTTCTAGCATCGAATTGTTTATATAGAATGTAGTTTTCTAGCGTAGGGTACTTTTTATAGGACTGAAGAGCGATTTTAGTTTGCAAAACAGCTTTTTCACACAAACCATTCCACCAAATAGTAGCTTTAATATTATTATTATTATTGCAACCCTGAGGTCGAAATGCCTTAGGAAATGACAACAAAATTTGACGGATCTCTTGAGTAAAGTTATTGTAATTTACAACTGGGTTTCCAGACATTTCAAAATAAGAGAATTTTTCTTCACATTTTTGCGTAAATTCTGACCAATCAATCTTCTTAAAGTTAATATCTGTAAGAGAATCAGGGCTATTGACTTTGCCCCCAGAAGATGAGGACAGCGGATGATTAGAAATACTTTGATCTGAAAAGTTTACCACTGTAGTTCTAGAAAAGTTGATACAAACATGAATAGGAAAATGATTGCTGCCTAGGAGATCATTACAAACATAAAAGGAGCAACTAGAGCTAACTCTTGGAGATGCAACTGCTAAATCTATAACGCTTCCATTCCCATTAGTGCTAGGTGGAGCAAGTGTTGTATTCTGATGATCATTCAAACAGACAAGATTGTTATCATCTATGAAAGTGCTAATGACATTACCTCTGTTGCAGTTAGATTTTGAACCCCAGGAATTGTGATGAGCATTGAAGTCTCCTATTATTAGATAATTTTGTGAAACAATATGTATAAACGAATCACACGATTGATTTTAAATTTACCATTAGGAGGAGGTGGACAATATACAGCCAAAATGTCTAAGGAAAAGTTATATTTCTGAATAGAAATAAGAATGTTCTGAAAATTGTAATTAGTATTAGTTTGAATAATTTTAAATTTAATGTCATTTTTAATAGCAATTGCCACCCCACCATGTAAATTAGTTGAATCCTGTCTTATGATGTTGTAACCTTTGACTTTGAAGGATTTGGATGAATCAAGCCAAGTCTCGTTTAAAACAATAATGTCTATTTTGTAAGATAAATTGTGTAAATAATCAGTTAATAGATCCACTTTTCGACAAACACTTCTACAGTTCCAGTGTATAATATTAAAGTGTGAGAGGACTTTATTATCCATGTTTATTATTTGAAAAGGATTTAATCAGTGATTCTTTTACAGTTACAGAGTTTATAGTGGAATTATCTTTATGCAATAACTCGGTGATAGTTTTAACAATGGCGTCAATTATAAATTCTGAATTTAAAATGTCTGACACTATAGCCCGTTTCTGAGGCACCACTGGATTACAGTCAATGACACTGACCTTTGGACCTGGACTCTTGGTGATGGAAGCATACGAGACCCCTGAAGAAGGCAATTTAGATACTTTACTTCGCTGTTGATCTTGAATTTGTTTCTTTGTAGGGCAATCTGATGACATAGCAGCATGGTTCCCTGAGCAGTTTGAACACTTAAGGTTTAGTGGTTGTGGACATGTGCGGTAATTGTGGGGACCTGAGCATAATGAGCAAACCATCTTGTTTTTGCAGGAGTTACTAGTGTGGTGAAACTTATAGCAGTTGAAGCATTGAAGAGCTGGTCGGATATATAGGAAAACTTGAAATCTGCAGAACTCTAGGGATACATGTTCAGGCAAATCCTTGGAGAGGAAAGTCACCAGAATTGTTCGGAGTGGTTGTAAGCTACCATCAGGCATTTTCTTTGCAAACCGTTTGACACCTGAGATCACACATGATGACTTGAAGCTGGCCAGCAACTCCTCCTCGGTGATTTCAACTGGCACACCCTTGACAATACCTTGAGTTTGTAGAATCGAAGTTGGAATCCAGACCTTCCAATGGTTACTTTCATGAAATGGTTTGTTCTTAAGAAACTGATTAGCATCAGGCTTTGTCGCAAAAGCCAGTTTTATAGTATTGTGTCCTATGATTTTTAAGTATGCAATTCCTTTGACATTTTCAGCTAGGTGTTTATTTAATCCCAGAATATTCAGTTTGGAGATTGGTTTGTCGGGCAGTAAGGACGATATCAAAACAATGAAATTATCAGTGTGTGTGTGGTTAAATAAATTTGATGTTTTCCTAAACACTCCCATTTTTGTGCGAATAAAATGTTCATCCGGTTGCGAGTCCATGTCTCTCTGATTAAGATCGTCCTCAGCATTTGAGGTACTTGAATTTTCGTGTGACGAATCTCTTTCTTTCCGCCTTTTCTTTTTATTTCCTCCTCCCATCGTTGAAACTTAACTTAAAACTAATTAAATTTAGGTAATTTGAAAAAAAATTACTCGCGCACTCGTTTTCGCGCCAAAAAAAAAAAAACACCTCTTCGCATGTCATCATCAAGTCAACATGACAAAGCATATCACTTGAAATTACTAGAATGTTTATACAGCTAGTTGCGTTCGTTCAGGTTCTATAAAAAAAAACTAATATTTTACTTTGTTATAGAGACAAAAATGGCAGTAATCGGTATTTTGTTACAAGGCTTTGATAAAAAACGAAGTAGTTATATTTCAAAAGCCTACTCTTATTAATTATTTTTTCGTACACTATGTTCAGTTTTGAATTTTTAATAAAAAGGAATAGCTCCTGACTAGCTCTATAAACGTTGTTTTTTTTTTTAATAAGGCTTGCATTGCACAGCTTGTGCTCGGCCATTACTTTTACGGCTCTGGGTTCTAGACCTCACAAATAAAAATAATTAAACAACATTTAAATCCAAATACTGAGTGTCTTGTTTTGGTGCTCAAACACAACTTTTTCTAAGACCATCGAAATTTCGAAATAAAAACCAATGTTTTTTAGGTAAATGAAAAACATTGGACAAAATTGTGTCTCTCCACCAGTGTTCGGCGTCGGTGTCGGTTTTTGTGCACAAATCAAAGGATGTTCGACAAACGTGTTTGTGATTCATCCACCCACACGCTTGTTTAGCAATGTAGTACGCGCGAGCTAGCGGGCGGCGGACGTAGTAGAGATGGATCGGATTAGGAAAATAACATGTACTCTCATGTTTTATTTCTATTCTCGGTAATTATAATATATTATAAATATAATGTTTTTATATTGTAAATTTTTTTCATTCTAGTATGTATGTATAATGCATACCCTACATATGTGCTCCATGGTATAATATTATGATTTTATTTACCTTATATTTATTGTTGTTCTTTCCGATCCCCGTAATATTTAGGATTAGATAAGTATCGACTAGTGTGTATCACTATCAAAAATACCTATTCCATATACCTGATCCGTTAAAATTTAAACACGAAAATTTGTAAGGATGGATAAAAGTATGTTACTCTTTCACGCAGAAACGGCTGAACGGATTTAGATGAAATCATAGATGGCGTTTGTTGCGACTTTTCCTACTGCATTTAAATATTTCATGCGATATCTAATACTTGAAATATTTGACGCCTATAATTACGTATCGACTAGTATCGAAAAAACCTATTCCATTACCTAATCCGTTATTTATGCCTCACCTCTAGGACGAAGTTTCTACAGTTCTTTTCTTTCAAGATATGAAAGAAGGGTATAGTTTATAGAGGGAAATTTCCTTTTTTTATTAAATAAAAATTCGGTGTAGACTTCATGTTTGCCAAGCATGTGGATGCTTTTGTTGGGTGTTTGGCACGTGTTTGGTGTTTGTGCAAACACCAAGCGTGTGGAGGCACCATATGGTTTCAAAAAATTAAATCCGATACGATTCATATCGCCCCACTCCTATCTGCCATGCTCTGCCACGACGACCACTAAACAAGTAATACTACGCGACGATTAATATTATGATTATACCGTGTTATAGGTATTAAGTTAAGATCAGGAAGGTAAAAATAGTATTATTAAGATGATATGAGGGAAAACAGTATTTCAAAAACAACAAAAGTATTAAACAAAAGTGGTGCGCTTGTAGAAGAGACAGTACAGTAGGTATAGAATCACAGATTAGACTGAGTACGTATAATACCTTTAATACTTTGAATAGTCAAAGGTTTAATAAAAGTAGTAGTACCTATTCGTTATGATTCAGGAATCAATTGAATCAATCAATAAAATAGTACATACTTTAGCTAATCAAAGGTTTTTGTACGTGATGCGATTGCGATTATGATAGACAGTGGGACAGACTCATAAAAATACAAATAAAATGTAGATTTACTTGACCAGTGATACAATCATTGACGATTGACACGGATGGGGTGGCAAAATATTTTTATTCGAGAAAAAATGCAATATATTACAATGTACTCTATGAAAATGCACACGGTTGCTGGACGCAGTCCTGTCAATGACCTTAATTTGTCCTTTTGACGTTTCTCCATGCGTATGTTGTCACTAGCTAGCTGTCACTTGTCCAAAAATCCCTAAATTCTGGCTGCTGGGACAGCCTTTTATTTTTCCACATTCCACAGGAATTTCAACTAATAGTGGTCCCAGACGTGGATCACTAATTAAATCTGGGCTTCATACAAGAACTAATAACGACGATGAGCAAACTAATCCCTTCTGCTGCCAAGTTTTTCAATGGAAACGCATTAGCGGTCGGTATTTGCGGTTAATTTGCTAATATTTTATGAATCCGTATCTGATTTGGCCGGCTAGAAGTTGGCAAATATTCTTTATTTTGTTTTAAATAACTTGTGAAGGATAAGTTCAATATTCAATGTAAATATTTCAGAAATCGGCTGCCCCAGCGGTGACTACTTCCACGGCTCATTATAGCACCAAAAATGAAGCCAACTTCGAAATTAAGGTACTAAAGTATTCCTTACATAGTATTTGAGGAGTGTATATGTAAGCTTCCATATGAAAATTGTTACAATTGTCATTGTTTTTTATTTTATTCATGTTATTATGTAACCTAACCTTCAAGTGTCAAGTGTAAAACTGCTACTGTTTATATTGTCAAAGATGCATGTATGCTGCAAAGTGAAAGGTTTTGCTGTGCTTAGAGTATGATTGTAGTATAATAAATATGGATTTAATTTTAAAAGTTACATGAATGCTACCTATTAGTATAATTTTGTTTACTTAGTTTAGTTAAGTAGTAATTATTGGACACTACTAGATGAATATACACTAGTGGATTGATAAAATAAAAATAGCTGTTAGATTTTTTTATTTTCATTTGGTGTTTAGAAACTATGTATTTATAATTATACTGGAGTTAGGTAAGTAGAATACAGTTTCCCATGTTAAAAATCTATCAAACTTTTCTTTTTGTTTATTCACTGACCACTTCATCTGGTTACATCTGTAAGAAATATTGTTGCAAATTTATAAAACTGTTTAATTTTGCATTTATATGCTTCTGAAAAATGTTAAGGCCTCTGTTGGGAATTGAACCAACATCCTTTAGCTATTCAAGAAACAATTTTAATGGAAGATCAGTGGATCTTCCATATTTTTTTTTTCTGTAGTAGTGTCTATCTTTGTCATTGCTAGCATGTAAATGGAAAAACAACATTAAAAAAATACAATACATAATGTACGGTTTCTTTTTAGCCCTTCAAGCTCCACAAGTTGGATAAAGGGCCAGCGACATCAGCAACCCTCACAGCTGAAGATGCGCTTAAAATGTACGAAAAACTTGCCATCTTGAGGCGGATCGAGACTGCATCAGGAAATCTCTATAAAGAGAAGATTATTCGTGGTTTCTGTCACTTATACTCAGGTATGAAAGCAATCTATTTTTTGAGTAATTAAATACCTTTTCTACATTCTGAGTAAATCTATGAGAGCCATGAGAGAGAGATGGAAAAAGTAAATGCTGAACATATGTTTTATTTCAGCACTAAGCAATACAGATTCCATAATATCACTTTAAAGTTTTGTAATAATATCAATCGTCTGGACACCTTTAACCTTTGACGATGTCCGTTAGCCAGGGGCGAGCAAACCGAAATTAGTGTGGCTATCTCTGAGGTCCCAGGTTCAATTCCCGGTCTGTTAATGTAGAAAAATAACTTTTCTATATTGTCTCGTCGGGGTCTGGGTGTTTAGTTGTAGTACCATCATTTTCTGATTTCTGTAACACAAGTGCTTAAACTACTTAGATTAGAGCAATGTATGTGATGTTGTCTAATATTAAATATAAAAAAAATTACATTTATGCCTTATATAAGTATGTTTATCCATTATTTAGTTGCTATAGTTCATACAAGCTCTGCTTATTTTTACACTGATGAGGACATTCTTCTTTAACATATTAATACCTCAGAATCTAGAAGTAATTCTAGGAGGCCTATGTTCAGCAGTGGACGTCCTATGGCTGAAATGATGATCATAGAGAGTTGTCTAAATCTACGTATTTTTCCATCTAACAGGACAAGAGGCCGTGGCCGTGGGCATGCGCGCGGCCATGCGTGACGTGGACGCCGTGATCACAGCGTACCGCTGCCACGGCTGGACCTACCTCATGGGCACCAGTGTGCTGGGCGTGCTGTCGGAGCTGACCGGCCGCCGCACGGGCTGCTCGCGCGGCAAGGGCGGCTCCATGCATCTGTACGGAAGGAACTTCTATGGAGGCAACGGGATCGTGGGCGCTCAGGTAAATATTCATCATCATCACCGTTTCAGCCATAGGAATAGGACGTCCACTGCTAAACACAGGCTTCCTCCAATTACATTCATTCAGGCGGGTTGGCGAGCGCAGTTTTTAAACAATTCGCACGCAGACGCTGCTGCCCATCTCGTGTTACAGGAATTAGTCGCCTCTTACGACACGCCGTCATAATTATTTTATTTTTACAAAAAGTATTTTTACTTTTACTAAAACTTTTTATTATTTTTTATTAACTTTTCGTTTATTTATTAAATTGTTTAAATGTTGATCGGTGTAAACTTAATAGGTACTTAGTATAATAACAAACTTACGTGGTTTTTTATGCTAAGTTAAATAACTACTATATGTTTATAAGATCTTTTATGTGATAATAAAGAGAACAAAAAAAAAGACATACGTGTAGTGACACCCCTTATCGGGGTTTTTACGCCACCTTCTACTCTGCTGACGCCTATACTTATCCAGTCTGCGTGTGCGTCGTTGCAGCGCGACCCCTATGAAAATTTTGTACCGAGCGGTACGAAATTACGTTGCTGCCGCCAGGACTACTCCTACACTCCAACCAACGCCAGGGCAGTAGTTCTCTAATTAAGTACAAGAATCACTTATCTTGCGTGACCGCCCGTGCTCTGCTTCTAATAAATTTATCTTTCATGTGTGACCGCCCGTGCTCTGCTTCTAATAAATTTATCTTTCATGTCTAATCGTTGTTTTATTCAACTTGTAAAAATCAACGTTGCGAGCGTTCACTTTTAACGAGCGGTGGAGTACGGCGGTTACAGTATAGGTACATTTTGTTCGTGCTAGGTCCCTCTCGGCGCCGGCGTCGCGTTCGCGCAGAAGTACCGCGGCGACGGCGGTGTAACATTCGCGCTGTACGGCGACGGCGCCGCCAACCAGGGCCAGCTGTTCGAGGCGTACAACATGGCCAAGCTGTGGGACCTGCCCTGCGTGTTCGTCTGCGAGAATAACGGATACGGTATGTTTGGTTGATAAAAAGGTACGACGATTTTACTAGGTATTGTAAATTTTTGGGTAAAGCATTTGACGGGTTGACTTTAAAAACAGTTGCCAAATTTAAGGAGTATGTGTTTAATTATACAAACAACTTTTACTATGGCGTTAACAGCGAAATCGTGGAAAATAATTTTGCTGCTCTATTCAGGTTAGTTAGTTTGTATGGAGAAATAAAATAGAAACGCGAGATTTAGAGATTTGGATGTTGAATGTTGATAACGACCTCCTTAGTCGAGAAGCGAGCATATTGGAGTAGGTGTCCAGACCCAGGTTCGATTTCCGGTCGGTCAATGTAGAAAAATAAGTTTTCTATATTATCTCGGGTCTGGGTGTTGTGGTACCGTCGTTGTTTCTGATTTCTGTGACACAAGTGCTTTGGCTACTTACTATAGAATTGGAGCAACGTATGTGATGTTGTCCAATATTTATATATTATTAGGCTTCTTATATTTAGCAACTGTAAACCTAACGTAAAGTAACCTTAGATTTGCGATTGACGACCCGATTGGATATTTCGTAGTAATTCGCAATTAACGCAAAGGGTTCCGGGTTTGATTCCCTTCACTCAATTCACAAAACGATCTTTACTAAATTGACTCGAGTCTGGGTGAGCTAGGAGATGCTATTGGCAAATTCATTATTTATTACCTCGTAAGATAAGGCTGATAATCTCTTACTACGAGACCACGACAATTGTGTCTTATGTGGGGCATTTATATGTATTATGTGGGGCATTTATGTGGGGTATTTATTTATATGTCGCAGTTATGATGAAAATCGACGTGACTCCATTTCTTGGATTGAGTGATGTCATGACTTGTGGCGCCATCTATCGGTTTATTTAATGGTATTTTGACACTGAATTTGGCGGGAATGCAGAGATAGTCTCTGAAGTTATCCCTCTAGTCTCAAGTATGTGGCCGATTGTAGAAAAATGATTTTTTATTAAGGATTCAATTAATGACATGATGCCAGACTTGTAGACAATAGAAATTGGTCTGTTTCCGTCAATAACGACTGTTCTTTTCAAGTGGAAATTGAGTGTCGATATTCATTGCTTGGGGAATCCTAGAAACGACTTTTTATATGAGCTGATGAGATGCTACACACGATATCGTTGTTTCACCAATTTGATGTATACGGTACTAGCTGTTGCCCGCGACTCCGCGAGGTCTTTGCTAAACCATAGTGAGTCAACACTAAAGACCACGCAAACGAAATCGCAGGCAACAGCTAGTGTTACAATTTTTTTGCCAACTGAACAGCGTCATTTAACGGCTTACCGTTTAAGCGCAATCTATAGTGACAGTTTGCTTGCATCACTATGGAACCATCCATTTTTCGAGGATAAAAAATATCCCATCTTTTATTTCAGACTAGTACTATTTATATGCCAAATTTCATCTAGATCCGTTCAGCTGTTTGGCGTGGTTGAGTAACAAACACCCATCTATCAAAATTTTAGCATTTATAATTTATGTAAGATTGTATCCCCCAGGCATGGGCACGAGCGTGGACCGCTCGTCCGCAAGCACGGAGTACTTCTCGCGCGGGGACTACGTGCCTGGCATCTGGGTGGACGGCATGGACGTGCTGGCCACCAGGGAGGCCACGCGCTTCGCCATCGACCATTGTAGCAGCGGGAAAGGTCAGGTTTTTTTATTATTATTGTTCTCGTCAAGTAAAACTTTACACATCGTCATTTCAGCCGTAGGACGTCCACTGCTGAACATTGGCCTCCCTCGTTCTTCCAGATTGGCTGGTTGGAAGCTGCCTGCATCCAGCGGCTCCCTGCGACCTTTACCAGGTCGTCGTCGACTCTATAAAAATTTCCAATGGGGAAGCACACTGCGCATATATTCCGATAGGTGTCGTATTGTGTTTGGTCTACACACAGTGATTATTTGATCATTGGTTCTGCTATTTTGTCCATTGAACATGTAATTACTATGTTTAACATAGTTGTCAGTCTTGCGACGAACACATTGAATAGTAGGTATACCTATTTGTTCAAAACAATACCTGTTTGTAGTGCGAATACATTTGTGTGTTTTGAGCCACGGAGTTATTAAAGCACAAAAAATCTTACTCTTTTTTCTTACTTTTTTTTCTTTTGATAGATCAAAGCATTGACATTTCGATGACATTGTTCGACAAGACCAAACATGCTGGCGCCATCTGAGATTAGCTTTGCCTGTGCGCCCACATTGGAAACTGATACATAATACGTTTATCTGCATCGCCATTGACCACTGCGGCAGCGGGAATTGTCAGCTTGTTTGCTAAAATACTTTAGTTCTTTAAGTTAAACTTCACACAGATGTAAGTAAAATTTGCAAAAAGTAAGATTTTACTGCTGGAAACAACGATTATTATTTTTGAACTTTTTGGTTAACGTTCCAAGTTACGTTGTAGGTACGATATGGCAAACAGAACTTCGTATTTACAATAGAGTATAGAAAACGAAAAATTATGCTTAAATCAGTATCGCCATTTACTACAGCAGCGTAAAGGTTCTTCTTGTTTAATTAGATACTCTAAAAAAAGTGGAACTTCTGACTGATTTAATAAATAATCCAAAGAATAAGATAAGATAAAAGAGCGAATACGTTCATCTGTAAAATTCTGTTGTAAATATTCAGGATTGTAAAAATCTATTTGTATTAGACTGTAGTTATGTTAGTATCTCAAACATTAGGAAGGTTAACGCTGCACGGTATTTTATACAAACTTCATTTTTAAACCTATTTAAGTATGTTTCTCCGTTATGTAGTCGCCATAATATTACAAGCTTTGTTTAATTTAGGGCTAGATGATTAGTGTGATTTAAAAAATTTTTTTATTTATTTTAAGTCTAAAATCATTGAAACGAATAAGAAACATTCATTAGGTGAAAGAAGGATCCTATCCTATTGCGTATACACACTGCGTGTTTTTTCGGCGCAGATAACGCGCGTTTAACGCGCTTCATGCGAGATTTTATCGCAGCTAATAAACCTTAGTATACGTTACTTACGCAGGCGCGTCGCTCAAGTGCGTCTTGCTCCATACAAACTCGGCTTTATAAGTCAATTTTACTCTCAGGTCCACTCCTAATGGAAATGGAGACGTACCGTTACTCTGGGCACTCCATGTCAGACCCTGGCACCTCCTACCGCACGAGGGACGAAGTTCAGGAAGTGCGTCAGACCAGGGACCCTATCACGTCCTTCAAGGAGAAGATCCTAAGCAATGAGCTGGCTAATCCTGACCAACTTAAGGTAAGTCATTCATCCCTTTTTATGAGCCAGATATCACACCACTCTAGGGCCTGGTGATCTGTCTTGTTTCTAGTATAGAAACCAGATCCTAAGTCAGAAATTGTAAAACCTTACCGTGCAACTGTCAAATTTAGTCTGTACTAGCTGACCCGGCAAACTTCGTATCACCAATAAAAGTTGTCGCAAAATTATTTTCTGAACTCATCCTGTTTGACAGGTCAGTTTGTATGAAATAACAAAATAGTTGTTTTTACTACTTTCTTTGCATTTTTTAAATATTTTGCCATCTTTTAGTCCAAGGAAAGGACTTTTACAAATATTTCAATACCAAAATAAGCCCAATCGGTCCCGCCGTTCTTGAGTTTTTGAGAGTATCAAATGTCATTCATTTATATATAAGGGGCTTCATAAATATCAGCCATGCCAGCTGGTCGCGTTTTAGTATGGGAAAGTGTTTTTTTTTTTGCGAATTCGATGTTGGTCCCATAGAAAAAGTTGATGTAATTTAGCCGTAGAATAACCCCTTAAAGTTTTATTTCACCTTTTCGTTACACTCTGTATAGATTACGATAGAGAAGGAATTACGTGCCCCGGATCGGTAATTAATTATTTGCGAAAAGACAGTAAATAAATGGTTACTTGCTTCAATTTGCATAACACACTTCGTCATCCGCCCTTGACACTGCGCGGGAGCGGTATAATGTGAAACGTTTTGGACAGATGTGGACGGTTTGAGACAGAATAAAGCCTAATCTTTATTTAATATAATTTTTTTAATGAAATAATTAATGATGTTCTGGACATAAAATTTCTTTACTATCGTAATCTATATTAGCAATACTTTTACCCATTTCAGCCGTTGCAGATATTTATGAAGCACCTTATATATATATATTTATCTTTCTGAAGAAATAAATGTTTCTTATCTATCTTATCTTGCGAGGCTATTAAAGTGCTGTTTGTAATTGCTTTAGGAAATCGACGCTCAAGTGCGCAAAGAAGTAGACGAAGCGACCAAACAAGCGAAGACCGAACCAGAGGTCGGAGTCGAGGAGCTGTGTGGCGACATCTATTACAACAACTTGGAGCCCGAGATCCGAGGCATCCATCCCGGGGCGCCTCTAAACCACGTCGAGGTCACGGCCCGCTCGTACAACTAACGCGCTTATTGTCTAGGTAATTAAGTCTGTTATCCTATATTATGTTCGCGAACGATCGAGAGTTACGTATGTTAACTATGTTTATGTTTAGGATAGGAGTAGATAGAGCGATTTAGTGAAACGTCACCCCGACGTGGATGAAGGATGTACTGGCTACTGTAATAATTTGAGCGATTGAATATTTAATTCGCTTAAAGAAATCTAGCTATTAAATCCAAGTCGGGGTCGGGGTTCGAACCTGTAAATGGTTTAATAATTTTCTTTAAAAATAATTTCAATCAAAATTTAAATTTTTTACAGAAGGGATTAAATTATTGTACAGTACCGTTAAATAAATGTACAAATATTTATATCGATCTATTTATAATTCATGTTGCTCATAGTACTTTAGAGAAAGATCATTTTTTGTAATGTATTTTTTAGCCAGTAAGCGTAAGTGATACCAGCGTCGTGCCGCTGTATTTTTATCCACTATTACTTAATATTTGTTCACGTCGATCATTTTATTTATTTTTAAGAAAATAAATTATTTATAAAAAACGCTTTCTTTTTGACTTTTTTTCTTTTCCTATAAATTCCTTTTTTTTTAAGCGAGAACAGTGACTATAAACCATAGACATAATAAATAAACATAGACTGGCTGCTGTCAAACAATTTTTATGCCTATTTGATTATCGCCATTTTCCGAATAAACTAAACGTTTTCATAGTAGGCCCTCAGGTAATGGAACAAATCTATCGGTTCCGAAATGGGCTGATTCAAGAACGTCAGGACCGCACGTTTAGTCTCAAATCTCTATGAAATACTTTTTTAACAAAAGTACCTAAACTGTACCAAATAGTACCTACACAGAGATAAACTACCTAAATCCTCTTAAGTTTTTAATTTTAAGAATGTATTGCATGTTTGACTAGGTACTGTTTTGGTGCAATTAATTTCTATAGGTTTCAGAATGATAGCTGTAGCTATAAACATGGTATAACAATACACCGGCAGCTGTATGAGACTTTATTATTTAACATTGAGAGGACTTTTAGATACATTTTTTATCTCTGTGTAGGTACTATTTGGTACAGTCTATTGTTCAGAATATATTTCATCAAAATATGAAGACTACACATGTGGTTACAAATGTACTCTGTGGTCCTGCCTGTCACAATATGTGTGAGAACTACTTCGAATTGTATTTGCTATCCATACGTATCCGTGATCGGTAAACATAGTAGGGTTTTTAATGTTAAATTATAAAGGCTAATTGATTATTCTCAGAAAGTGCGTGAAATGCGTGATCGTGAGAAAAACTCATAAACATTAACATTTTGAATTAGGATTCTGGGCATCGTCAGTAAAATAATACAAGCTACAATTTTATTTCAATACTTTTATTTCAATAGTCACGTAAACAACTATGTAAATTAAACTTTACAATTTGCAAAAACACGTTAGTTACACAATAACAATACAAAAATATCATTCGACTGTTGTTTATTTGAGCATAATTTGAAATATGTCTTACATAATGTTAACTTGTTTTCCTACGCCTAAAAATGCTAAAAAGATGCCTTTATTTAAATACTGAAGCAATTGTGGTTAGGATAGTGCTAGTCTTTAAAAAAACAAGTTTTGCCAGATACATACAAAATTATTATGTACTTTCTTTACAACTATGCGTACTTATAAGTAACATATTGAGATATTGTGATATAAATCTTTGGTTTCGTAACAATACTTGAGCACAAGCAAGGCACAATTTTACATGCGAATATAATTTAATCATATACATATTTTGAAAAGCGATGAATCTTTCATGAGCATGATATATATTTTAGAATAAATGAAATGGTTTTAAATTGGATTAATTGTGTTATAGACTAGAGTTGTAATTAATCTTAATCATCAATCTTTTAATAACGTTTAATGAAAGCAGTAGTCGATTTATTTAAGGGAGATCGTTCAATGCAAGCCGCGAAATTTCAGTCTTCGAACTTTTCGTATAAAGCCTGACATACCTAAAGCTGCAAGTATCTAAAATGACGTATTTTGGTGTACCTACACCTATAAAACATTTAAAAACAATGAACACTCTTTAACAAAATGTCGTGAATTTCATAGGTATACATCAAAACATTTTAAGTACACTTACAACATTAGTTATGCCAATGAGGTTCGATGCTATTTCTCACGTTCTTACAAATAGCTACTCTGGTTTACTTTGTATAATAGATGTGATAAGCGGTTAAAGTTTTTTTAATTAAAAAACAATTTATTTACCTCATTGCGTTGGATTTCATTAAAAATTTTTTGTGACATATTTGTGACTAAAATGTCAGCGAGCTAAATTGAACGATTTCCATTACCGAAATCACATTTTCGCTTTAACAGCCGTCGAAAGAAAAAAAGTTATCTATGGACAGTTATGGACAGATTATGCTAGTAGTACAGTGGCTGCCGTCTTCGGCAGCTACTGTACAACTAACATAATCGCCTAGTAGATACGCCGAACTTTCTCTCTTTCAAACAGGTGCTTATGTATGTCTTTTAAAAGGGAATGTATGGTGGGGTAGGTACTTAAGGTAGGTAAGTAGACTAAAAAGGGAATGTTTGGCCATGGAATAAGAATGGATAGGAATGGTTGTGGGCACGAAAGTCTATACTACACTTATTTTACTAATTTGAAGATATAATACTTGTAATGTCAGGCACAGAGTATCATGATTATGCGATTGCCTACGTAAAACAACCTTAAATGTAAAATTATGCGTTAAACGGGGTTTAGTTTTTAAATACCCTATAGTAGGTAAGTATGCTATAGTTATGACATTAGTTTTTAAATGAGGAACATTGATATATTTTTTTCAAGTTAACGGTTCACATAGTCATGGCGTAAAACAAGTTTAAATAGTTAAACAGAGAACCTCCATATTTTATTTCGGTTAAAATATGTATCTTTACCTTTACCTACTTTGGCTGGTAAAGTTCAATAATAATAGACACAAGGCTCTATTTCGAAGATACGTATAAATTAAGTGCATACCATACTTAAATTTATTATGAAACTGCTACAGGTGTCTTTATTATTGTAAGGCCATTAAAATATATGAAATGACTGGAGTGCCGATGATAACAATTTAACACCCACAATCATCACTTTTTTTCTCTGTTACGCCTTATATTTAGTTCTAATAAATTAAGGAAGAAAAATTAAGTACAAAATCTTGTCAGACATCTTTAATTTGTAATGACATCTTCTACAACAACGCGTGCATCATTCATCATCTATAAACTAAATCAAGTTTTAAAAGTTTTTTATTTCGGCAGTACTTATTTATTCTGTGGCGGTACTACGAATGTTGTCCGCCGACCCCATTTTAGATTTATTTTGACGTCATTAGTAGGTATACTCGGCTTATTCGAATTTAAAAATATCTGATCGGGCGTTGGACAGTAACTATAAAGTTGATGAAACCGTCTATCGAGATAAAGAAAACGACGGTAGTTGAAACCGAGGTAGGTGACAGGATTGACGTTTCGCGTAGATGCCCTTTTTGGCCATGTGATGATGCCATTTTGGACATGCCTGTCAGGTCTGCCTGTACAGGTCTCTGCAGAATTTTGTCGGCCATTTTCAATGTGTAATGAAGTCAACTAACGACACCGCGTGCGTGTATACTAAATATAAGTAAGTAATTTTGGAGGTGTATGTAAAAGTTTTTATTTCGACGGTACCACAAATGTCCGCCAACCGCCATTATAGATTTATAATGACGTCTTAACTACACCAGGCTGTCATACGTATCTAAAACATCTGATCGGTTAAAGCGTTAGATGACGATTTAAATAAAGTTTAGGCGGCGGGAGTGTCGTTCTCTTCGTCCTCCGGAATGAACCCTTGCTGTAGCTCGTACAGTTTCGCGTAGATGCCCTTCTTGGCTATGAGTTCCCTGTGCGTGCCGAGCTCGGCCACGACGCCGCGGTCGACGACGCAGATCATGTCGGCGTTCTGTATGGTGGCGAGGCGGTGCGCGATGATGAGGCAGGTGCGGCCTTCGCTGGCGCGGTCCAGCGCTTCTTGCACCACCTGGTGAGGGCAGAGAGAATGGTATAGTAAAGTCACGTGCATATACGTCTTCACCTTTACCGTTTAAGTCACCAGTAAAAAAATGGAATCCCGTTAATGAGTGCTAATACTGAAAAAATCAACACCGAAGTGTGAAGAAAAAAGAAGATATTATTGTATTAAATCTGACTTGAATCTAAAATTAGATCACGACGAAAAAAAAAAGAAGTGTTGGCGGTTCAGTGTAACATAATATGGCCCGCACGTACAGTCAACGGCAGGTCAACCTACCCAAAAAGTTAAAGGTCATTAAACCGATTTTCAACTTTAAGTCTGACATGTAGAGATCAATATCAATTGAGAAAATTTGACGTTTTATGATAGGTTGATGTGCTGTTGTCTGTACATGTTTCTTTTATTAAAAAAACATTTGTAAGTAGGTATACAAAATTTAATTACTTAGAAACCGTTTTGTATGAAAATATTTAATATAAGTATGTACTTAAATAAAATAAGCGCGCCATGTGCGATTCCTCGATTCCTAATAGGAATACGTTGCACTTGCCACCGAATTGCGAACGTTACGCCCGACCGAAATTCGGCATGATTACGCCTGCAATGCTATTTGAATTACTGACGAAACATTATGCCGAAATTACGTTGCGTTATAGCGTACAGCCGAACTTCGGTTGGGCGTAAGTTTCGCAATTCGGTGGCACGTATTCTGTAGGTAGGGTAACTTAATATTTGCCGCGTAAGTTTGGTACTTGCGGCGTGTCATAATAGTGCATAGTGTGCATTTTAGGACATACCCTATAGAGCAGCAATACGAACTATCTTTCCCCGAAAATAGTGATTTTTCAATAGGTTAGTTGACACTTTTATTAAATAGGTCTTAAATTGTTAATAAGCGTTCCATTAGACCGAAAAAAAAAATTGTTTGTATTTTTTTAAGAGTTAGAAAACTACAAAACTATCATTTTAAAATAATATTTTCATAAATAGACGAAAACGCTGTCAGCCATTTTGGTCTATAGATTATCTGTGCCATGACGTAGTTTCTCTAGTAAACAAACAAACAACTTAGACGTCCTTACGAATACAACCTCTCTGAATTAATCAAACATAATTTTTAAAAGTTTACAGAAAAAATATAGTAATTATCATTACTGTATCGTTCGAGAATGCAAAAATACATCAGACTCGAATGACATTTGATCGTTTACCATATGAGTGACGTCATTCACGTCGCGTCATGGCGGATAGCGTTTTCAGAATTTTTTATTTTTTAAATTTGATTTTTACAGCTATCTTCTACTTTTAAGTATTGAAATCGATATACTTATTTAGGTTCCTAAAGTCGAATACTATTTGAAAATTCTTTGTTTAATTAATATTGATATGAGTCAACTAGCCTATTACATAAAGTATGAATTGACAAGTCCTGTTAACTCTCGCTTATACAAAAACAGTACAGATACAGATTAAAAAATGACGGAAATTTATGTCCAACAAATCATATGACATTTCTACTCTACGGAGAAGTATGGAGGTAAGGAGTACTATCTTCTTTTTGAAAAAGTGTCCGTCAAAGTGCGTTAAATTAGGTGGCGCCACAGCAGCAACGGGGTAAATCGTTTTAATGATTTTTTAAAAGACGGTTTTATCCTCTATATATTAAAAAGTCACAAAAATGTTTAAAAACCGGCCAAGCGCCTGTCGGAATCGCGCACCGAGGGTTCCGTACAAACCTGTTTGTTTTATTTTTACAGCTAAAACTGAAAGGCGCCATATCGTATCGCGTTTCGGTGGTGATGCTAGGGGGTGGTGTAGCGCGTTACCTTCTCGCTGTGCGTGTCGAGCGCGGAGGTGGCCTCGTCCAGCAGCAGCACGCGCGGGTTGCGCACGAGCGCGCGCGCGATGGCGATGCGCTGCTTCTGCCCGCCCGACAGCTGCGACGCGCGCGCGCCCACGCGCGTCTCGTACCCCTGCCCCCGAAACGGTCATCATCATCACCATCACAATCACCATCACCATCATCGTGTCAGCCGTACGACCTCCGCTTAGGTGCGGGTCCCAAGAGGGGTGGGGGGGGTCACAGGGGACCCCCTCCAAAATCGTACGAGTCAATGTGAATAATTTTCAAAAAATTTGCAAAATAATAAAAGGATTTTTCTGCCCCTAGCCGCGATGCATTTTATGTTTTGCTGACATCTAACGGTGCTTTTGTGAACAAAGATGTCCATAATAGACATCAAGGTGCATCTATTGCAGTACACTGCTGGACGTGAGCTTCCCCTTTAGGACTTATCTGTCGTCATCATCATCATTATTTCAGCCGTAGGACGTCCACTGCTGAACAAAGGCCTCCCCAATGACTTATCATCGGGGGAGATTGCCAATACTCGCCACCCAAAAAACCCGCGCAGTTTTTTTAAATAAAATTTCACACGCAGACGCTGCTGCCCGTCTCGTGCTGCAGGAATTAATCGCCTCTTACGCCTCTGAAGTGTATTTTAGGACTTTGTCAATTTCCAAAGTCTAAAGTCTAACCATCATCATTTCAGCCAAAGGATCCACTGCTGAACATAGACCTCCACCAAAGACTTCTAGATTGCCGCAAGCAACTGCAACCTTTACCAGGTCGTCTGTCCACCTGGGACTGGGAGTTGATGGTAGTGGGTCCCCATAGAATAGGGATGACGACAAAATTATTGAAAAGTATTGGACACGTATTTCTTCTTTTTTCACATAATCAAAATATTACAGAGATATATTGATTTAAAATGTCGCATGACGTCACGTCTTGGTACAATTTTTACTTAGAAATGATGTCACCAGCCCCACTCCCGAACTTTGACACGCTTTATTTTTGTAATTTTTTGGTTGATTGACAAAAGAAAAAATAAGTGTCCATTATTTTTAGATAATCTAACTGACGGACTAAATCGTCGTCCCTAGTAGATGTAAGTACTTACAGCTGGTAATGCAGCTATGAAGGAGTGCACGTTGGCCGCCTTGGCCGCAGTGACGATCTCCTCGATGGAGACGGAGCGCGTGTTGTCGCCGTACGCGATGTTCTCGGCGATGGAGCGGTCGAACAGCACCGGCTCCTGCGACACGATGCCGAGGTTCTTGCGCAGCGTGCTCAGCCGGATGTCCGTCACAGTGTTGTAGTCGTCGAGGAACTGGGGACGAATGAACTCGCTGAAGTAGCTGGGAAACTATTGCCTACGATCATGCGAAACCCAAACCCACCACACTGCACATTTATCCTGATAGCTCATTGATATCCCGTTTTATGTTTGGTCTTGCCCGTTGTGTTAATTTGAACAGTGTATCTGTCGCAGTCACTGCTGCCACTGATCAAATAATCGTTATGCTAAAGGTTATGATTAAAAGCTTTCAAACGTGTGTCAAACTTACATCATACTAGCGAGCACAGAAAAAAAACCTCTGCACCGGTGCCGGAAAGCTACTCCGGGACAAATTAGACGTCTGCCCCATGCTACTGTGGACCCGCAACCTACACCCAGCATCCCAGGACAGTGATTGGATGGAGCATTTCTTGCGAAATTGGACCAGTGAACCATTTTAATTAATTACCCACCCCTGCTTTGCTGACTTTATCTGATTCTGTATACTTACTTTAAATTTAATCTTATATGAAAACCAAAATATTTTATTGACTACCTAAAAAGTCACATTGGCGTTTGCGTGGATATTAGTTGGCAACGGTTGGCAAGACCAAACACGCTGGCGCCATCTATGATTAGCTTTGCCTATGCTTCCCCATTGAGTAGGTAAGGTTAAAGTAGGATGATGAGCCATTGACTGTACATACTGCACAAACCGTTTCTCTTAAGAAAATACAATACAAAATCGCTTAACTTAATAAAGTTTGAAAAACATAAATCTTACCACACTCCCCTCATCAGGGTCGTACAACCTCTGTAGTAGCTGTATCAGGGTGGACTTGCCACAGCCGCTCGGGCCAACTAAAGCGATTCGCTTCCCACTCGGTATTGCGAGCGAGAGACCGCGTAACACCTCTACCTCTTTTCTAGTGGGGTAGCGGAACTTTATGTTCTTGTATTGGATCTTGCCTACTGCCACCTGCAAATGAAATCGGGTTAAATTCGTTAATTTCTTTACAGAAAAATAGTTGGATCGGTCTTTGATCGACTATGAAAATCGGGCGATTACAAATCGTTTGTCTGAGCATTTATTTGGCTACTCATAGTAATCAAGAGACCGATCATTTGTAGTGTTTGAGGGCTCTAAAGCGCGGAACATATCAACACAAAAGGCCCGGGTGCGGCGCGTGCGTTATGTACGAAAGACGTGGCGATTGTCATAAGTAAAGAAAGAAAGAACCTATCAAAAATTTTACGATCCAAACATTTGTCTATGTCGTTCTGCTTTAATATGTCATCAATTCGTGTCAGTATTCTAGAAATTGTAATCTAAATAGTGAGTTAAGTCCCCCCCACCCTGCTATAGAAAGACCTATGCTTAGCGTTTCATATCCGTAAAAGAACCAAAGTCACCGACATAGCTCTTCGAATTGCAAAGCTTAAGAGGCAATAAGCAGGCCAAATCGCTTGCAGAGCTGACAACCTTTGGGGACGGTAAGTTCTCGTGGTGACCAAGAATTGGGAGATGCAACGTGGACAAGTCTCTCCCGACCGGTAGACTAAAGACCTTGTAAGACTTAAAATAAGTGAGTAGACCTTGCGAAAAGCCGTTACATACAAAAGGCCCAGAGCCGCAATTGGACTTGGACTTCCAGAGGCTGATGATGTTGACGATATACTAGAAGCAAGGTTTATGATGACGATTTCAATTTACAATGAAAATAAGCGCATGCAAGTTTTTTGTCCATCTACCCGGCATCTTGCGGCTTCCTGCATCTTTTACCAGGTCATCTGTCCACCTTGTGGGTAGACGTCCTAGACTGCGCTTGCCGGTACGTGACCTTTATTCCAAAACCTTTCTGCCTTATCGGCCGTCAGTTCTACGTGACACTTCTTGCTAATCCGTCGGGCTATGACAGCGACTTATTTTGTTTGTTTACGGATCACCTCATTTCTTATTCGATCTTGCAAAGAGACACCGAGCATAGCCTTTTCCATAGCACGTTGTGCGACTTTAAACTTTCTTATGAGGCTCATAGTGAGAGGCCACGATTCAGTTCTATATGTCATCACTGGTAAAACACACTGGTTATAGACTTTTGTCTTAAGGCACCGATGTATTTTGGACGAGAATCTTGGACAATATCACATTCATTGCTCTGATCCTAAGATCAGCATTTAAAGCACTTGTATTATAGAAATTAGAAACAACGAGGGTGTAAGGTTTGGTTGTGAATTGTTACCTTCTACATTTAATTGATTTGTAGGTTGTGTGTTCTATCTACGTCACGGGATGTGGTAATAGAAACTGTGTCCGATTCCGTAGAAAGCGTTTATTGCACTAAAACGAATAAATTATAAAAATGTAATTGGAGCGAGTGTATCGCGCGCGCAGGCGCAATGTTAGCATATTTTCTAAACTATTCAAATACCATGTACAGACGTTACCACAACACCCAGACCCGACCTAACGTAGAAAAGTTTGTTTTCTACATTGACCCGTCCGAGAACCCGGGACCTGAGATGGCGAAGGCAAGTCCGGCAGTCGCCACTCGGCTACTGAGGTCGTTAGGAGAAAACGTTGTGTGGTTTCCCGAACTTTATTGCTAATTTAGTTCTATGGAAAAAGTGATACTCACGAATCCCTCCGGCACGGAAGGTGTGTGCGTGCTCTCGACCAGCGGCTTGCGCGCGAGCTGCGTGAGCACGCGCCCCGCCGCGCTCACGGCCGCGCCGAAGTTGGGCGCGAACGCCAGCGCCTGGCCCATCATCCACGCGCCGAATATTAGCGCTTCCGACACTCTGGAATAAAACATAGTTAAAGAAAACTATAACAACACAAATCAAATACTTAAACCCAGACTCGAGGGTTTAGTATTCAAATCATCATCATTATTTCAGCCACAGGACGTTCACTGCTGAACGGCCTATGTTCCCCTAGTGATTTCTAGATTGGCCGGTTGGAAGCAGCCTATGCATTAATCGGCTTCCTGCAACCTTTACCAGGTTGTCTGTCCACCTTGTGGGTGGGCGTCCTACGCTGCGCTTGCCGTTACGTGGCCTCCATTCCAGAACCATTCTGCCCCATCGGCAGTCAGTTCTGCATACTATGTGCCCCACCCACTGCCACTTCAAGTTTGTAATCCGTTGAGCTATATCAGCGGCTTTTGTTCGTTTACGGATCTCCTGATTTCTTTCGATTCGATTTCGATTTCTCATTCGATATCGCAAAGAAACATCGAGCATAGCCCTTTGCATAGCACGCTGTGCGACCTTGAGCTTTATTATGGCACCCATAGTGGGTTTTTTCAAGAGTTCCACTATCTATTATAGATCAGTTTGATAGGGTCAAATTGTCATTCAGATTTCACATACTTGTAACGCAGGGCACGGATCTTGAGAGCTCGTGGAAAGAGTAGGTATCGTTTTGCTTATCTTACGAGACGATCTTCGCTGCGGTCGGGCGCATCACGTCGACGCCACTAAGGCACTTTTCTGTACCATAGACACCATACCACAGTGGTTTGCCCGAAAGAGAACACGCAGCCTCTTCAGCAGACTAGAAATCTAGAAGAAATCTATCCATACCGGATATTGGCATATAGCTTTTTGCTACAAACGAAGTGTCAATGCACTTGATGACATCCTTGTAAGGAACTTCTTTATTAGAAGAGCACGCACGTCACCATATTACAGAGATAGAGCGTACCCGGCCACAGGCACTGTTTGTCCGAAGGACACGCAACCTATCCAGTCAACTTCAGAAATCTAGGAGCCATATGAAAAAAAACAATCTCTTTAATGTAACATTACACCTTTGTTATAACGTCAATGCACTTACTTGATGACATCTTTGTAATGCACTTCTTTGTTAGCGACGAGCACGCCGCCATACCACAGGGACAGGGCGTACCCGGCCACAGGCGCGGTCTGCCCGAAGGAGAACACGCAACCTCTCCATCGTAAACTCTTGCGCGCGGTCTTTCGCGCCTCTAAGCCCGCCTTGTGGTAGCGTTCTATGATGCCTTGCTCGCCACCTAAGGGGTAGCGACAAATGATACACAATCCTTATAAAGTGAAAGTTTGGGTATTTTTCATTCAATCACGTACCAACAGCTGAATTAATTTTGAAATCTGACACATTACTTATACCTAAAACCTGGATTAGGGCGCCCTCAAATTTGTGGCGTAAAGAAGCGCCACACACGCCACCAAACATTTTCATTGAATATTGCGCTTCAGTAGCGCCACGGTAGCGTCTCTACAAAGGTGCGACTGAGGCACAGTATACAGGGTGCCCCGTAACCCAAGGATAATTTTGTAACCATATATTCTACACAAGATGTTTTAGCGACTTAAAATACAAAATTACCAAACAGCCGATTGAACTTGTATAGAAAAAGTAAAAATATATGTGCATATTTTAAAAAATAATAAAGCAAAAGTTGTTTACGTTATGTATATACGTTATACGTTTATGATATCCTTAAGTTATCCTTAATTAATGATATAAGCTATCCTTAAGTTACCGGACAACCTGTATATTTAGACCAAGTAATTAATAAGGGCATTATTTATAATATTATATTGTGGATAAAGACAAGTTAAATTGCGTTAACTGTGATTATTTATCTTTATTGACTCTATTGACTTTAAAGAAGGATACACGTGATTGATTAATTATGACGAAAACTTCATTATTTATCATAATGCCTGGTCATTATGAATATTGCTACGCGACGTTTGCGTAATTTGATAATTAAGAAACAATGGGCTTCACCTACGCAGCATAAAATAAAAAGTTAGATTTTGTCTAAAACCTAATTTCTATTTTATAATCGTAATAAAACATACATACAACATATCTACGAGTATTATCCTGCCCAGTAGGTGATGAGATAACCGCTGCGTAGGTGGCCTAACTTTGGTAATTACTACCAAAGAGCTACACCTTTTTATGCTTAAAACGAGACTCTGGCCACTAGCTAATGGAAAATGATTGCTAAGAGTGAATAAATAAATATTTTGGAAATTAATAATTTTCAAATTTATCACGTGACGAGTTTGATGCAGAAGACAGCAAATTTTCATCCGAATTCGGTATCTGTGCGCAATAAATCTCTCGAAAAAATATTAGTCAAAATAATACTTACAGAAAGCAGACACAGTCCTGATATTCGTGATAGCTTCAGTGGCGATGGTAGTAGCTTTGTTCGAAGCCTGCCTCACTGACTCGACGCCGGCCGCTATAATCCTGCCTTCTAACACCACGGCCGCTATAACCATGGGCACAGACACCAGGGAGACCAGGGTCATCTTCCAAGTGTAGAACATAGAGAGTGCGATGCCGATCACAATTGTGGCTGCAGCTTGCATTAGAGCGCCGATACGGGTGCCGGTTGCCTGTACAGGAATAGACAATCGCTTTGGTTTAGTGGTTCGTGCTCCGGACTACAAAGCCAGGCGGTAGCGGGATCGAATCCCGCAAGGGGCAAGAGTTTGAGTGTACGCAGGAGCATTTGTACCCTAGACATAGATGTCATTTAAAGTATTATAGGTATGTCCAGTCATTATTATACAAGCTATGCTAAGCTATGTTTTAAGCTAAGATAATGTTAGTTATTATTAAATAGTAATCTCCCTTTAGTTAATAGGCTATTTTCCTAGGTCAAAAAAAGATTATTCTATTTAGTCTGTCAGTTAGATTATCAAAAAATATTGAACCCATATTTTGTCTTTTGTCAATCAAACAAAAAATGACGAAGATAAAGCGCATCAAAGCGAGCACGTGACGTCACGTTACGCGGAACTTTAACGGACTATATCGTCATATTTTTTTGTTTCATTGAGAAAAGAAATAATACGTGTCCAATATTTTCTGTTATTCCAACTGACGGACTAATCAGATTTTTTTAGGAAACTAGCCCATTGGCATATCTCTTGATGAATGAAAGTGTAGTTGGTGCAGAGAGGGTCACACAGGTGGGTTAGGTTTGGTTAGGTCGTATGGCACCGCGCAAGAACTTGACAGCAAATAGGTAAGTCATATCTGTCTCACTCACTCCTTGGACCGCAGCTGCGTCGGCCGCCAGCCGGGAGCACAGGGCGCCAATTCCATTGAGTGGGTCGTCGAACCAGCCGATCTCTTGTCTCAACATGTTGCTAAACGCTGCTACCCTATAATACAAACAAGCAACGCAAGATAATTACTTAGATTAAGAGCGCCGTTTTTTGTCGAACGATTTCGGGTTCTTACAAAGAGCGCATATACCGTCTCGTTACATCTTTGATGTGACTTCATGCTGTGTGGCTTGAAATGTATGTTTTTCCTTTATTTTATCAATATACATGCACCTTACCAGAATATCAAAAATTAAGAAAAAAAAATCGATATACTACCGAAGTACCGATTTCTTTTCGTTCCGTGCTACTTCTCCCTTTGGGTCGGGTGGTCTTGAACGATTTTTTTTGCAATCGTTGAATATGTCAAACTTAATGATACAGGCTTTCTTTAAATCGCAGCATTTCAAAATAAAATAAAACTTACCTACTTACAATTTATAACGTCACCCCGGTCTTCTACTTCTATAGTAGGCGCGTGTACTCTAGCATTAAAAAGTCTTTTGCCTTATGTTTTGCAATAGTTCAATCATATTACAGAGAAAAATAACCAAATTGACTATTGGTTCAATTTAAAAAGTAGTGCAGTCGAATCGCCAATAATATAATATTTTTTTAATCTATTTTGTTTGAATCTAATACCTGAGTCTAGCCGTCAAACGTACACCAGTCAAGTTGAAGATAAATATTTGGAAGAAGATACCGACGCCAGTGAGAACACCCACTACCAGGAACAGGACAGCTATTATGTTAGTCTGTCCACGGACCCAGTCGTCATCGGGACTTTCCAGCAGCTGTAAGAGAAAACAAATAATAAATACATAATGTGTCAGACAATACACCATTTAATTGTCAAGTCTCGAAGTAGTAAGAAGTTTTCCTTAAGTTATGAGTTACCACACAATGAATTTTGCGATGGGCAATCTCCCAGCGCACCCAGACCCACTATAGAAAAGTGTCTTAGGTATACCTTGAAGTGCCATAATATGATATTTAGGATGTCGTTAGGGCTTTAAAAGATGTATATCTGTAACAAATGTTATGTAGGTCCTTACACATTAATTTCACTGAAAGTAATGAGCAGGTACTCCCGTAAGCGAGGCTGAGGGTGCAAACGTGGACATTTGTGTCTTGTGTCAGACAAGCTACCGATACTTGATTTCTATAGAACCAGTATGAAATCATCTACTCTCTGCGCATACGTAAACATTTATTGTGTCCAGTTATTTCGCCTTTCACTTAACACAAACTCATGACGATCAAAAAGTGTTCGGTATCGGCAACTGGAAACGTAGTGTCCACGTTTGCGCAGCGCCTAAGGCATTGCCCTACTACGTGAGCGTCAAGAGCGGCAACACGATACGACACAATGCATCGTGATTCGTGACACAAAAGATTAAGTTATAATT
Source organism: Anania hortulata (assembly GCA_963576865.1). Taxonomy (NCBI): domain Eukaryota; kingdom Metazoa; phylum Arthropoda; class Insecta; order Lepidoptera; family Crambidae; genus Anania; species Anania hortulata. Next base: position 10,644,958 of record OY756405.1, on the reverse strand, counting down.
TTAAAAAACACGCTACCACTGCTATTAATAAAAGCGAACTATGTATAAACATTGAAATAAATTGAGAATTAAGTAGAAAATTAATTGTTTGCTGTCGGGGTACATTTTATAACCAATCTATTAAGTGATACACGTAAATACTAAAAGTATATTTACACATAAATACTAATCGACTGCAAATAAATTCCTACTGTATTTTATATTTTTATTACAAAAAACCGGACAAATGCGAGTCGAACTCGCCCACCGTGGGTTCCGTACAAATTTGTAGGTACATAAATAGTTCAGGAATCGAGTCTTGCAGTTTAAATAAAAAATAATTACAAATGTATAGTTTTCGGATTATTCCCTGTACTTGTAGGCTGTGAATGCCGCAACGCATTTTTTTTTACGGTAACTTAGATTTTTCACAGCTTCAAGGGATTGCTGTAGACTTGAGTTATTTGGTTTTGATTTCAGCTTTAAGTCTGACAGACAGACGGACAACAAAGTGATTCCTATAAGGGGTCCGTTTTTTCTTTCGAGATCATCATCATCATCATGCAGTTTGAGTGTCGAGCACATATACAGGTGTAACATCCTACTACTAATAATATAAATGCAACGTTTGTGAGTATGTATTGATGGATGGATGCTATTCTTTCATGCAAAAACTACTGAATCGATTTTAATGAAACTTGGCATACAGATAGACAATGGCCTAAATTAACACATAGGATACTTTTTATGCGGGTAAGGTCAACGCAGATGAAGTCGCGGGCAAAAGCTAGAAGTTAAGTATTTTTAAAATCGGAAACACCCAGATGTTTTGTCTAATCGTGGGATGAGTGAGGTTCTTGGAAAACACCAATAACACTTACACCATAAGTTTCGCCAAACAACACGGCAAACATGGGGAAGGAAGACCCCACAGCTATCGCAGCTAAAATTCCCGCAACCATCAGGTATTTCTCTGGCTCACACAGCTTCATGATCTGCCAGGTCGTGGGCTTCAACTCTGGCACCTCTTTCTCTTCCTCCACCACGCTGTCCTCGGAGGCTGAAGACTCAGACGATGTGCTTTGCATTGACTCAAGCGATACCAACTTTTTTAGTCTCGGGCGGTGTATTTTAGCATCTGATTAGGAAGAAAATGTTTTTTGTGTTGAAAAGTATAAGAAGATAATTATGTTTATCTATAAAAATATCAGAAGGTTTTTTAATTGAGTTGGGTTGGGTTCGTTTAGGTTTAGTTCCCCCGGGATGATGCAGCGCCACCTCCTAGTGCGGCGGGATGTTATTGTTATTGGACGTACTGGGCGGCGAGAGAGCGTGAGACGTGGGCGGCCTTTTGTGGCGGCACCGTTTCGTCGCTAAGGGTGGCCGTGGATCGGACTGGGAAGGATAACCCCTTGCTGACCCGATCCGAAGTGGGCGATGCATGGATAGCTTTCCAAAACACGTGTGCCTATGCATTGCCTGCATACGTTAGCGTGGTACACCGCTGGTTTTTTAGTGGGTGGCCTCACCGGGGGACGGTGGTTCTCACTGTCTCCCGACGAGGGAGTCCTACATAACCGGGCTGCTCCCCCGAGGCGGCCCGGTATGCGAAAAGCATTTTTCCGGCGTAAAAAAAAAGGTTTAGTTCCCTCCCGAGCCCTCCCGACGGGTTTCCATCTTGTTTTAATGGGTAGGGCTTAGTAGCCGCGCGTAATGCCGCGATGTAGTAAAACAAAGCAATAACGCGCTAGTGATACTGCAATGCAAGAACTTACGTTTCTCCACGTCAGTAGCAGTATCAGGCCCAACGCTGGGCTCATTCTGCATTACGAGCTGATAGTACCTTCCCATATGCTTGAGCAATTCTTCGTGTGTTCCCTCCTCAACGACCTCGCCTTTGTCGATGAAGATAATGCGGTTCGCGTTTAGGACTGTCGCCAATCTATGACAGAAGTTTGCATATGTACAAGTTTTTAGGGTATTACAAAAAAATAAAGAGTCTGTCATCATCATCATCATTTCAGCCACAGGACGTCCACTGCTGAACATAGGTCTCCCCCAGTGACTTCCAGATTGGCTGGTTTTTCATCATCATAATTTAAGAAGTACTTAACGGTCGAAGTTTAATACAATTGATTATTCAATGTCATACAGTAGGTAATATAAAATACTAGCTGACCCGAACTTCGTTCTGCCAATTCGTTTATATGGGAAAATAAAATCGTTGTTTTACTACTTTCCTTGCATTTTTTAAATATTTTCTCACCTTTTAAACCTTCCCTGAACTTCCAAAAATATTTCAAGATCAAAATTAGCCAAATCGGTCCAGCCATTCTCGAGTTTTAGCGAGACAAACGAACAGCATTTCATTTTTATATATATAGAAGATTACTTTGAATAGTTAGTTTAATGACTGCGTCGCTGGCCAAGATCGTAGCTAAGCTCAGTTCGAAGCCATCATAGCGTGCATCGCAGCACCGAGCACATACACACTTTATAACACAACACGTACTGTGACCCATCGCGAATTATTACGTTTTTACTTAAAAATACTTATTAACGTAAGTGTGGAATTCTATGGAAATATAGCAATTTGATACATGACAGTCCAGAGTTATTTCACATTTCTGGCAGATTGCGTGCCGATCGATTTAACGGCCCCCACCACCCACTTTGCACATAGCGAATAGGGTATGTGCTCCATGCATTGCAGTCATTGCGGGCCAGGGCTTGTATAGTGATTTACTCAAACAATGCGAGTAATTTAATTAAAACCAGCTTAGCATACAAGGTGTAACATAATTAATGCACATCCTGTAAAGGGCTGAATCTAGTTAAGCACAAAAACCTTTTGGATGGAATTAACATCAAAATCGCAAAAAAAAATCGTTTGTCCTTACTAATTGTAACAGCTGATTGGACATTTAGTAGGTTATTGATGAAGTTTTTTTTTATGATTTCAATGTTGGTCCCACACAAAAAGTTGTTGTATTTGAGCACCAGAATCAGCTCCTAAGAGGGTGAAAATATAACACCTGAAAAAAATCGACCGTCTCAGGTGGGAATCGAACTCACGTCTCATCGCATGCCGGGCGAGTGCTTTTCCAACTAAGCTACCGAGGTCGTTGGCTAACCCAGTTGCTTAGCTAACTCATATAGATCATACATAAAACTAGCATGTAATTCCTAAAAACAAAATTTAAATCCTAAGAAATGTCCCTGAATTCTGTTATACGTAGGTCACACTATAAGTTTTGCGTAACTTAAAAAACAACATGTTATAACCAAAATATTATGTTTATTACTTTTCAAAATACTCTCCTTTACATTTTAAACATTTTTTAATGCGATCGAACCATTTTTTAAAACAGGAGGACCACAGATCTGAAGGCATGTTTTCTACGTGCTGATTGAACGCTATCACTGCCTCTTCGGAGTTGGTAAAAGTAAAACCTCTCATCAAATATTTGATTTTGGGGAAAATAAAGAAATCACAGGGTGCTAGGTCGGGGTTATGCGCAGGATGGGTGACGAGTTGTACTTTTTCGGAAGCTAAAAATGACTTTGTTTTGTTGGCCGTGTGTGAAGAAGCGTTGTCATGATGTAGAAGAACACGGCTTTTGGGTCGTCTTTCGCGAACTTTTTCTAACACCCTGGGTAAACAAATGGTATAATACTTACTCGGCATTAACATTCTTTTGATCTTCACGTGGAATTGTACAGATGGGACCCGTAGCTGAGAAAAAAACGAGATCATTTTTTTACCAACGTTTCTCGCCTGCCTCACTTTTGTTGGCCTGTTCTCATTTTCAAACACCCATTCACAAGATTGCTGTTTTTTTCGGGTTCAAAACAATAAATCCACGTTTCGTCTCCTGTGACAATGTCATAAACAGCATTAAAATGTCCGTGGTACTAGTCGTACTTCAGTAGCATCTGTGAGCACCATTCCACGCGAGCCCGCTTCTGCTCCGCTGTCAATTCATGAGGGATCCAACGACAGCAAAGTTTCCGAACTTTCAATTCTTCGTGTAAAATTTTCTGAATTTGGCTCATACCAATCCCCAGTAGTCCTCAAATTGTCTCATAGGTAATCCGCGGGTTTTCTTCAATTAGCCGCTTAACAGTAGCCACATTATTTTCGTTGACGGCAGTTGTAGGCCGCCCTTCACGAAATTCGTCATGTAAAGAAACTCGACCTCTCTCAAACTCAGCAAACCATCGCCTCACGGTGCTCAAACAAGGTGCTTCTCTCCCAAAAGCATTTTGAAGACGAGCGGCACCGTCTTGCGGAGAGAGAGAACTTTTAAAATCATAAAAAATCATCGCTCTAAAATATTTTCGACTTAATTCCATTTTCGTTGCGTACGTAGAACTTTGATGTGTGTTAAAAAATAATTGACAAATCATTTCCCGCCAATTGTTTTTTTTTATTACTAAGAAGGTTGCAACGTTTAAAAAAATATAACATTCGAAATTCAAATAGTTCCGATTAGCTAGAATTGCAAAACTTTTAGTGTGCCCCATGTAGTAAGAACATATAATTTAATTAAAGTAACGATTGTTAGGTAGTTACTTAAATTTAGGACCGCCTTTCCAGGGTTTACACACCGTTTTTTTTATTTAACTTGGATTTTTTTATAGATAGGTATAGAAAAGGCCTAACGAATCAGCAAACTGAAGTGGGAGGGAGGAGCACATAGTACGAGGAACTGACGGCCGATGGGGCAGAATGGTTTTGGAATAGATGCCACATATCGCAAGCGCAGCGTAGGACGTCCACCCACAAGGTGGACAGACGACCTGGTAAAGGTTGTAGGAAGCCGATGGATGCAGGCTGCTTCCAACCGGCCAATCTAGAAATCACTATGTTCAGCAGTGGACGTCCTGTGGCTGAATTGCTGATGATAGAAAGGTACAAGATGTACATACAATAAACATCAATAAAAAAACATATGGTAATTTTTTAAAAATTCTTGTTTACTACAAACAAAGTCAAGACCCGACAAGATTTGAATGAAGTACGCATACAGGATTACTAACGGCAACCTAGGTCGGCTCGCCACAACTGGCTCGTGTAGCTCAAATGGCCTTCCTCAAAGGCAGTAAATCAGCGATAGGTTCATCCGCAAAAGAATCTAAGATGTTTTTAATCAAAATTGTTTTTTCGCGAAAAAACTATTTACGCGATCTTACGCCGACATATCAACAATGAATAGCAAGAGTGGAATCTAAATAAATCTAGAATTTTGGTGCATTTTTAAGTAGTGTCACATCTTGCCCAATCTGGCTGTGTTCGATATCATTAATAGGGTGTTATTAAATTATTACCGCGATTTAAGAGGGCGGTTGGGGGTCAAGTCTAGAATACAATTTTTTTAAAATAAAAAGTTAAAGATAAAAATGAATTTTTTGGTTTAACCAAAAACTACAACCGATGCGATGTGATCGTGCATGCGCCGTAACTGGAATTAGATTGATCATTTTAACGGGATTCTTGTTAATTATTTTTTTATATAACTAAAATTTACAACCGATGGAAACTAGATTTGATCTGTATACTATAGTAGTAATCTATAGATCAACAAAATTATATTTTTACAATGATCTAGAGTCAATACAACATTTTAAACTTTCTTGTTGCAAATTTGTGTCAAGAGTCAATTCAGACCTACCCCCTAAAATTTTGCTGGTCCTTTTTTAGCAATATTATACCGGACAGGTAGGGCAAGTGTTAGGGTGATAAACCGGAGCAATGTAACTAAATAAATGGATGTCACATTACAAATATACCCTAAACAATTAAGTATAGGTATTTATCCGTAATCTAGTCGCCACATTACAAGCTCTGCTTAGTTTTGGGCTAGATAATTAGGGTAATTGCAAGAAAAGATTATAAACTGTGACGTCACTGCGCGAGGTAGCGATTGAATCTCTTTCGAAACCTAATGAGCGCGTAATGAGTTTTTCTGGTCTTGACACTAACACCTTCGCAACTAGCAAATTTTAGTACATCTCTGCATTATCTATTCTATCATATCTACCTGTGGCTCACCATGATGGTGGTCCTGCCGTGGGCCGCAGCGTCCAACGCTCTTTGCACCTTGGCTTCACTGTGAGAGTCTAAGGCTGAAGTGGCCTCATCCAAGAGAAGAATCTTCGGCTTTCGGACTAACGCCCTAGCGATGGCAATGCGTTGTTTCTGGCCACCTGATAACTGAGCGCCTCGCTCGCCAATTAGTGTATCGTAGCCCTGGATATTCATGGACAAACAAAAGATTGCTTTATACTTTTCAACTAATATTGGTTCATAAAGTACTCGTATTTGCTTAGTTTGATTTTTAGGGTTCCGTACCACGAAAGGAAAAAACGGAACCCTTATAGGATCACTTTGTTGTCCGTCTGTCCGTTCATCCATTCATCCGTTCGTCCGTCTGTCTGTCTGTCTGTCAAGACCCTTTTTCTCAGGAACGCGTGGAGGTATCAAGCTGGAATTTATATCAAAAACTCAGGTCTACTGTCCCTTGGAGGTTTAAAAAAATAAACTTCTTAGCCGACGCAATCAATAAAATTATAGCACTGATAAAGGAAAAATTGCGAAACCGTAAATTTTTAGTTATATCATATTATAACAAAAATATTTTTAATAATTTTAAATTTACTACCCCTTTTCTCATGAACGCGTAGAAGTATTCAATTGAAATTCATATCAAATACTTAGGCTGTAATACCTATATACCTACAGGTTTGTACGGAACCCTCGGTGCGCGAGTTTTTAACTTTAATTTATTTTTTCATGTTTAGTTATCGCTGGACCGGTTTCTCAGTCTCCTTATCTCATTCAACGCATCATTGTTGCAAAGTCATTTGCCGGTAAATTTTGAACAGCAGTCTAGCTCTTCATTAAGGAGACTTTATAATGATTTTACCCTTCTTAATGCCACGTAAGCTTGACCAGCAGCAAGAGCTTCGAGGCTAATCTAGCTCTTCAATAAGAATACCTTCTAATGATTTTATCCTCTTTAAGGCCATGTATGCTTGACCAGCAGCGAAGAGCTTCGAGGCTAAGTATACAACGGCATGGTCGACAGCTGTGCCAGAATTTAGTATACTGTGCAAGGCCAATATGATAATATCATTGACAGTATTCTTTGTTCTGCAATGCCGTGACTTTAATTTGCTGGAAATTGGACAGTCTTGGGTTGAATGAGATGAACACCGTCTCTACCGAAGTCTAAACGGATAAATTCTGAGTTATGTCTACAAGCTGTTTTCGAGAGTCAACAACAAATCGTCTCACGCGTAGGTTCTATGACTTTCAGCGTCCCGAACCAGCGGGTTTCTGAAAAGTACCATAGACCACACCCATACGTTGCAGCAAGTTATACAAAAAACCGAAGAGTATAATTTGCCACTATGCCTGGCGTTCGTGGACTATAAGAAGGCCTTTGATTCAATCAAGACCAATAGTGAAACTCTCTCGAGCGGTGCCATATTGACTATAGTTACATCGGGATGCTGAAGTGTTTATACAAAAATGCCACCATGTTGGTCCAAGTACAGAAGCAGAGCACGAAGGCGATTCCTCTGCAGCTAGGCATACGGCAGGGAGATGTCATATCTCAAAAACTGTTCACCGCTGCATTGGAAGACGCCTTTAAGCTCCTAAAATGAGAAGGATTTGGCATCAACATTAATGGTAGGTGCATCACTTACCTTCGGTTTGCCGACGATATTGTGGTCATGGCAGAATCGCTTGGAGATCTCGGCACAAATGCTCGATGGGGTTAGTCAAGTTTACCATCAAGTAGGCCTTCGGATGAACATGGATAAAACAAAAGTCGAATACCCATGTTGCGCCCTATCCAGTATCAGTTGGGATCTCTACTCTCGAAATTGTTGATAAATATGCATAAATGATCCGCTTTGATGGATCTAATTTTAAGAAGGAGGTTAATCGACGAATCCAACTCGCCTGGGCAGCGTTCGGGAAACTACTTAACCGTTAAGACGTCAAGTCTTAACGTCTTCTCGTCCAAAACACTTCAGATGTGTGTTACAGTGATGGATGACATATGAAACTGAAACGTAGCATCTCACTTTGGGCGTCATAGGAAGCTCAAGGTCGCACAGTAATGGAAAGAGCTGTGCTCGGTGTTTCCTTACGAGGTTGAATCAGAAATGAGGAGATCCGTAAACGAACAAAAGTGGCTGACATAGCCCAATGGATTAGCAAGCTGAAATGGCAGTGGGCGGGGCACAAAGGTTCTAGAGTGGAGGCCATGTATCGGCAAGCGCAGCGTAGAATGTCTACCCACAAGGTGGACAGACGACCTGATGAAGGCCAAGGATGGAAGTCAATGGGGAAGGCCTATGTTTAGCCTGCAGTGGACTTCCTGTGGCTTAGATGATGATGATAAGACGGATGGACGGTATGTCTGTATCATAGATTTGTGCTCTCGGAAAGCAAAGCCAGATGATTTCTGTAATATGTCCAATGGCAGCATTCACCAGGCCTTTGGACACGTCTACGATTTCATTGTAACGCAACATCACCTTGACCCAAACGAATATTTCAAACTCCTGTCTTCCTTCTCTTAGATGAGTTGGTAGAACCAATGCTGTTTAAGCCTATCCCGTCAAATAACACAAGTCGAAAGTTAACCAACCGATGTTACAGACTTGAACAATTTGACCTCAATATCATAATCGAGGTCTTCAAACTAGAGAACCCTAGTATACTAAACTAGGACCAAAGTACTCATCAAGCAAGACTAATCAAACGAGCCAAAACTCTGTGTCGTTTTATTGCGGAGCTCCAATGGCCATCTTTCAGCTTCAGCATCAGACCCTGGTTACCATATAGGATCAAAACACTTGTCAATACGAATCAAACGAGCCCAAACTTGATAAGGTTGTGCCGTTTTATTGCGGAGCTCCTATGGCCACCTTCCAGCTCCAGCATCAGACCCTGGTTATCATATAGGATCAAAGCACTTGTCAATACGAATCAAACGAGCCCAAACTTATGGGGTTGTGCCGTTTTATTGCGGAATTCCTATGGCCACCTTCTAGCTCCAGCATCAGACCCTGGTTACCATATAGGATCAAAGCACTTGTCAATACGAATCAAACGAGCCCAAACTGATGGGGTTGTGCCGTTTTATTGCGGCACTCCTATGGCCACCTTCTAGCTCAAGCATCAGACCCTGGTTACCATATAGGATCAAAGCACTTGTCAATACGAATCAAACGAGCCCAAACTTGATGGGGTTGTGCCGTTTTCAGAGTTCTTATAGCCACCTTCCAGCACCAGCATCAAACTCTCTTACCATATACAATCAAAGTACTCGTCATTACAAATCAAATGAGCCCAAACTCGATGGGGTTGTGTCGTTTTATTGCGGAGTTCCTATGGCCACCTTCCAGCTGTAGAATCAGATCAGCTTCATGTCATCATAATGTTGCATTGTCTGTCACGCGATATACATATGCATACAAATTTTCAGCTCAATCGGAAATCGAGAAGTAGTTAAAATTTAACTTTCAATATTTGTGATTACAGTCACGGGACAGGTGAAAGTAAATAAAAGCTTGCAAAAATTGGTAAAGGAGATATCATTTGATAAAAAGAAATATATATATTTCCCCAAAAATCAACAGTTTTTGAGTTGTTCTATTGGATTGGATTTGAAAGAATAATAAATGTTAGTCACGTATACCCAAAAAACGCTTAAAATTGCGTCTGGGGTGAAGGAATTTCATACATTCAAAAAAACGATATTTTCTAAATTATTGATTTATGAAAAGTAATATTTTTTATGATAGAAAAAATGACTAGAATAAATGGGATCACTATAAGTAATAGACTGTATAAAAAATTGTTTCTAAATCTTATTTTCAAAAATGAGTTTTCATCTAGAACCAAACTTTGTTTGTAACTAATGCAAACAAAACGTAGGTATGTTATATTTCGTGCCTAAAAGTACCATTCGGATTTTTGCGGTCGCGACCTACCGATGCGGATGCGATGGGCGCAGAGCACCGCTCTTTCAGGGTTTGTTTTTATGCAGCGCGGTTTGCCAATGTACAATCACGACCATAAATATATACAGCGTAAATATATTCTAAAGTACACCAATCTTGCAAGTACAGCCTCTGTCAATTATTTGATCTTTCTCACGGCATAAGCAGCTGAACTAAGTCTTCCTGAGCGAGTCTGAAAATGAGCACCTTATTAGGTACCTCAGGTAGTGGTCCTAGACGTATCAAGTCGTTCATCTTGTGGCGAATAGGCATCACCCCAAGCCGACAAACGAATATCATTAACTATTAATTTGTCTATGCTCCAGACGGAAGACAGAAACATGTTGTACATGTTTCTGACTGGTTCTAGAGCTCTCTCTGGTTGTGGCAGTTGAACCGCACACAACGTTTTCTCATACGTATCACAGAAATATTGTAAATTATTAGGCTAACCAGCTACTACCTAGTTACGTAACTAGTTCATTATCTTGTACGTGTGCTTGTAAACACCAGTTTTCAACAAAATTATTAATATAATTCTTGCAAAAAAGCATTATATGTAGATGATTTAATATTATCAAATGCTGATTTCGAAAATCAATAAAGTATCATTCGCAAATACCATTGTCTCACAGAGGTCTTTCGTAAATAAAGGATGATCGTTTAGCAGCATCAGGGGTCCTAATATCGATCCTTGCGGAACACCCATAGTAAGAAGCGACCTAAAAGACTCAGCTCAATTGATACAAAATGTTCGTGTTCTGCAAGTTTATTTACTGTATATAAATCTAAGGCATCATTTGAAACACTATAGTGCCTAAGTTTTTCAGTAAGGTTTGATGGTCTTTGGACACAATCAAAACCTTAGAAACTTTTTGAATAAGGTGTTTTAACAGTGTAATTCTAGCATTCGCAGTACTTCACTTAAGTACTTCTTCTAGCACATACTTTTTTTAAAAATATTTTAGTGTACCGAATTTCTCACATGATCTATGTATGATATGTGTGTTCTGAGTTTGTTTTTAGACTACATTATACAATTCGTATGTCTTTCTACGTAAATACCGGATGTAGCCTATTTATTGAACTTACATTTGAGATTATTTGCTTTTATCTTTTTGTGTACAAAAATCAGATTAATTTTTGAACAAGCCATAATTTTTTATCTTCCATGCAATCCGGTCATATCACCGCTCACACAATCCATTCATCTCTTCTTAGCTTAGGTCGTCCACTACCTTTCCACCCATCAATTCTCACTCTCCTCGTTACGAGCCCCTCTTCCCTTCTCATTACATGTCCGTAACCTACAACGCAAAAATAGCGTTAATCAAATAGGCACGAATTTACTCTGACGGCAGCTTGTCCTTCCATTTTAATACAGAATACAGGGTGGATGCGGCAATCGACCGCAGCTGCCAGATCATGACCGCCAAGATCCGAACGGTAACAACTTGATACTCACATCGGGTAGATTTTTAATGAAATTGTGGCAGTAGGCTTGCTTTGAAGCGACTAAAATCTCTTCATCGGTACACTTTGGGTTACTCATTCTAAAAATAAAAGTAAAAAATTTGTTAAAAATAAGAAATAAATAAATAATATTAGTTAACTTAACCGGACTCAAGTGTTCCATAACTGTATGTATTTCAATTTTTACCTAGTTTTTTTACTCGCAACTGATTACTTACGAGAACTTATGCATGTGTTAGACGACACTATTACCAATAGATTTGACTCTCATGTATGTTTAGCGATAGCTGTCCTAAAAAATGGACATACGTCCAGAGTACCACGATTTTTAGGGTTCCGAATCTCAAGAGGAAAAAAAGAACCCTTATCAAGGACCATTCGTTGACCCGGTCACTCACCGTATGTTTTCGCGAATGGTGCCGGCGAATAGCACCGGCTCCTGCCCCACGACGGCGATGTGGTCGCGCAGGAAGCGCACGTTGATCTTGCGCAGGTCGTGGCCCGACGCCAGCACCTTGCCCTTGTCGGGGTCGTACATCCTCTGTAGCAGCTGCAGAACAGTCGACTTCCCGCAACCACTCGGCCCGACTAACGCTACCGTCTCGTTTTTGTTTATTTTTAGATTTATGCCGTTTAGGACCTAAACACGGGAAATTTCGATTAAATAAAAAAAAAAAAGTGTAACTAAATAAGCCACACCTCTTAGGAGATGATTCAACTGCATAATAACAACATTTTTATGATTTTTATCAAAATAATTTTTAAATTAAAATTATACGGTTATTGTGAATTGAAATTATTAGAAATCAACCGCCATCTAACCGTATCCGTCGCTAACAGTTATCGTAAAGTTCTGAATCAAGGTGCAGGTCTATCATATTCTCGTCGAGTACAACAAATAATAACATGACGTCAAATTGTCAAAAACCAGAGAGATTGAGGTTTGTTAAATTATCAGTCGCAGAACTTCAATATTTTGTATTTTTTGAAAATGTGACGTCTTGTATTATTTGGTGTAACAAGAGAATACCGATAAAGAGTTTTTTTTCGGTGTATCTTATTAAAATTGCCTTCTTTACTAAGTACCTACAATTATATATGTGCAATATTTTAGATTAGTCTTAAAAAGCTAGACATGAAATGGTTTCTTTTAGGGCTTACCTGAACATCAGATCTTGCAGGGTACTTAAAGTACACGCTCTTGAGCTCCAAATCCCCGGTCAGTTCTGGCTTAGTCCCTTCAGTGGATAAGCTGTCGATGACCGGTTTTCTGTCTAGCACCGCAAATATGGCACCGCCTGACGCCCTGGCAGCGTTGACGGTTTCAATGTGTGGTGATGTTAAGCCCACGTTCTGAGCGCCTTGGAGTATGCTGAAGAATATCTGGTGGTATACACCGTCATGGATCTTAAGTAATCTCTACTAAACTACTGCTGGAGTACTTAAATACTTACTCATTAGCGAGAGCGTTAATTCTTGTATGGCATTTTTGTAGTTCGAAAATCGAAATAGTACCTATTCGACAGACTATTCGATTAGCTTAGCCACGTGATAATTCGTTTTGATCGCAAAGGTTTTGGTTTCAAACTACGAAATAACCCGGGACTCAGGACCCAGGTTTTGATTCCTGGTTCGAGTCAATATAGAAAACGACTTTTTCTGAATTAGCTCGGGTCCAGGTTTGCTTTAGTAGCATAAACTTTTTGTATGGTACCTCGGAATACAAGGATATTAATTCCTTACACCCTAACGCAGCGCTCGCATTAACGGCTATGTATAGATTAGGCGAATGCACGCCTGCTTGCGCGCAACCATCTCATTAATCGGAACTTACTACTGACGTGAAGCGCATGCTGCTCGGGCTAATATTGTTATATTTCAGTTGCCTGTAATCGTTAATTAACTTTTACCTTCTAACTTTCATATGTTAGTGCTGTGCCTATGCTTCTTCCTTGTTCGTGCACCTTCCACTGTGTTATTTCTTTTGTGTGATTGCTGGAATCTGTACTAAGTATGGCGACCCTACGGTAGTAGTACTAGCAGTCCCATCGCGTGGGCGTTAATCGAACGTGTCGGATAAATTACGCGTGACCAACGTCAAAACTTCTTGTATTTTCCGATAGTCGATGAAAAAGAAGTAGGCGGTAGCGTAATGCCATACTTCTCGGGTGTGACTTACACGAAAACACATTCATTAAAAAAACAATTCAACCATTTGTACCAGGCTAATTTTTGCATTGCTAATCATCGTCGAGTACGAAAATCATCATGCCATACTTTTCCGATGGTTCCAAATGGTTGCCATACTACCGAAAAGGAGTGTCATATCATATCGTGTTTTTAGTGCTCATGCTAGGCAGGCTGGTACAAATTGGTATGGCGGGCTGTAAGTCTCACCGGCAAAGTATGGCATTACGCTACCGCCTACTTTTTTTTTCATCGACTATCGTAAAATACATGATTTTTTTTCTAACCAATCGTTCGACACTCGTAATTTATACGACGCGTTCGATTAACGCCGACGCGATTGGGCCGCCAGTACTAGCGCTGTGATCATCATTTTCCATTTCGTTAATGCATAAATAGACCCCTGAAGGGTCAACATACTTGGTACAAATAACTGGAAATTTGTGTCACTATCTCCCGGTCTAATAACCGTGCGTCTGACTTATTTTTCAATTCCTGCATCAACACATCAAACTACAGCAAAAAATTAAGCAATGTCCTTGGTCACTGGTAAAAACTGCTATTGTATACTTACAATCATCAGTACAGCTGGCGTGTACACTGGCTTTTCTTCGTGCCTGCTCTCCAAAATTAAGCCGACGCCGTACCAAAACGCCAGAGCGTATGTGGCATAGATAATTAACCACATAACGCCACTCCCGACTCCGGAATATATCCCCTTTCTTGTTCCCATCTTCTTGGCAGGCAATAAGCGTTTACTGTATCTGTGACGTAATAAAAAGAAAAATATTTATAATATAATGTCAGTAAATCGATGAATTTAAAATGGTCTGCGAATGGAGTTTGCACCGCTTTGACACAACACTAGCGCTAGCGTGCGCGCGCAGTTGAGGGCGGCCATCTGAGCAGTTATATTTGATTGAATCGCAGTTAAAGACGTAACGTGTTCGGCGCAGGGTCATTAATTCAAATATCAAGATGTGATCATGTATTCAGACTCAAGACCATGATCAAGGGTGCTGATGTCTTGTACCCGGGCGACGTGCGTTTATAATATCTTTGTCGGCTCCATTGATAATACCGAAAGTACACAAGCGAGTATTCCCCGTAATACACGGGGTGTTTTACTTTTTAAACAAAATGTATTTTGGTGTTTTCCTTTAACTAGTAATTTTACCTTTCGATTTCTTTTTCTTCTCCACCAAAAGCGATGACAGTCCGAATGGCTGACAGCACTTCTTCAGCGATTACACCAGCTATGCTGTACGCCTTCAGCTCTTTTGTAGTTATAGATGATTGTACCTGAGCAGATTAACGACAATAAGATTGAGCACATGCCGAGGTGCAGCATGCAATGCTTGATAGAATGTCACGTGTACTTGACTGAGTAGATTTTAACCTCTTACGATTTTTTGCAAAATATACAACGAACGTCTATCCCTAAAAAACATTTTTTCCTGTTTTCAAAATAGTCTCAAGAATCTGTCAATATCTTCAAGTCAAGGCTTGATAAGAAATATATCTCCACCATGTTTTTTAATTACTCCCACTAGACAGGGAATAAAACTTTGACTGCCAATCGGACCTATCTTACTAAAAACAAAAAAGTGGAAATGTTAATATCTAATCTGTAGCTATCTTGGAAACCGAAACTCAACCACCATGTTGGGCGCCACTTTGCAATAACAGATTTTTGATTAATTTATGTAATTATTCATTAAGTAGCCTTTTACCAAAAAACTAGTCATTAAACATCACTTCAGTTAAAATATACATATACGTACTTCATTATATTTATTTGAGGTGCATTCTGCCTTTTTATTGTTCCCACAGATATTTTATTTGATTATCTCCAATTTTACGTAAAAAATATTTCTTGTGACGACGTCTGTAAGCGCCAATGCGCGACTGAAGTGACTCGCTGAATGGCAGCATCCTTGTATTTTAAAGGTATTTCGTTACAGGAATTAGGAAAATAATGCTATCATGACAAACTCAGCGAATCTGTCTAGAAAAGTATTGTGCCTACTGCTGCTACTGGTAATACTGCTAATAAAAATTAAATCAATAATTTAAATACTTAAATATTTTTTTCTATCGAGTAAGTTTAGCTGACTGATTACTGTGAGCGAATATGTATCTGTGATATCCTAAACTGTAACTTTTTTTTCATAATCATAAGACTGTTAAATACTGCTTTGAGTAGGTTAAAAAAACCTTTTGGCGCAACATTTTCGGGAATACCTGCCCTTAAATAGACTCCAGACTAAAATGGGCTGGTGTAGCAGGTTCAGAGTTACTTGTGATTTAAATTAGACAAGTAATGCCCAAATACCATCTAGCTCGACGAGTCTTGACACCTAGACGCAGGAGGAGCTCATGAGTGCCACAGGACAATTTCCACGTAGCAAAATAACTTGGCTCACCGTAGATTTTTTTTGGCATCGATAAGCTCAGCCTGCCTAGCATGAGCACTAAAAACACGATATGATATGATATCATATAGCGAAATATCGACACTAACTTTAAAAATATGATAGATTTAGCCGCCATTTTAAATTTTTATCGAAACAGCGATCTTAATATGTGACGGCGATTCAACATGGCGGCTATATCTATCATATTTTTACAGTTGGTGTAGATATTTCGCTATATCATATCATATCACATCGTGTTTTTAGTGCTCATGCTAGGCAGGCAGATGTAGAAGAAGATTCATACCTTGGCCACTACAGCAGTAGTGATTATGACGACAGGAGCACATGCTAGGATGACGAGCGTAAGTTCCCAACCGTAGCAGAACGCAACAATGACAGATGTCACGAACGACATAACCAAGTACACCAACATCGGAACTTTTTCTGAAATGCCTTCTCTGTATTTTTCCACGTCACTGCGAAAAATATAAATTACGATTACCATTTGTTTTATGAGCCTTGTTATATTTAATTTGAACCTAGCTTCTGCCCGCGACTTCTTTTGCGTTGACTGTAGAATTAAGACAAGAGGAACGAATTATAATAAATAAATATAATAATAAATATTGGACAACATCACATACGAGTACATTACTCTGATCCTATTATAAGTAGCTTAAGCACTTGTGTTACAGAAATCAGAAACAACTACGGACCACAGCACCCAGACCCGAGACAATATAGAAAAGTTATTTTTCTACATTGATCGACCGGAAATCGAACCCGGGACCTCAGAGATAGCAGCACCAAGTCCGGTATACTTGCCTCTCGGCTACGGAGGTCGTCATCGGTCAATCATCATACTAAGGAACACAAAAACAGCATAAAAATATAAAGCTTTGCTATGTGTTAAGCTAGATCAATGTCTTTATGTGTTTTAAATTGAGTAACAAACATACAAAAATTCACATTTATATTAGGTAATATTATTAACTGTAACTACTTACTCTGAAACTTTGGTAGCAAAGTTCATAGTTGTGTTGAGGTCATACCAGCTGATGTCTTGACGAAGCACGGACTGCAGGAACTTCTCTTTCACTCTGTCAATCTAAAAATATTTTTCGTAGTCAGTAAACAATAATGTTAAAAAAAAGTTGCGTAAAAAAGTGACGCCGTTTCTTCTCATACCAAAGCTATATTTTGGAACGTGTATAAGTGCCCGGAAGAGAGCCTATATACTGAATAAATTACTATTATTAACGCATTCATATCTTAAAAATAATATCACTGAAGTTCAAAACAACTTATTTTGTAACTATCCCAAGCCTTAAATACCAACGGAAAGTAAAATAAAAAACAAAGAATAGGTTTAATAGAATGTCTAACTAGAAGTGAGTCCTGGAGTTGGATAAAAAAATGGTTGCCTATTTACTAATAAACCTAGTCTAGACTTATTACGTGATCAAGCCTGCAGAACTAATATCTGTGTAATGGTGTATCTAAAAATCAATTTACTTAGCATACGGATGGTTAACAATCTTGATTAGGTCAACTCTTGGTTGCACAACGTGCTATGGAAAGGTAGGCATTTTCTTCGCGAGATCGAATCAGGGATTCATCGTAAACGAACAAAAGTCGCTGACATAGCCCAACGGATTAGAAAGCTGAAGTGGCAGTGGGCGGGGCACATAGCACGTAGAACTGTCGGTCGATGGGGCAGAAAGGTTCTAGAATTGAGGCCAAGTATCGGCAAGCGCAGCGGAGGACTTCCACCCACAAAGTGGACAGTCGACCTGGCAAAGGTTGCAGGAAGCCACTGGATACAGGCCGCTTCCAATCGACCAATCTGGAAATCAATGGGGGAGGTCTATGTTCGACAGTGGTCGTCCTATGGCTAAAACTATGATGATGAACCCTTGCTTCAGGTAGTAGCATGATCTATGCATCTTTTAGCCCAATCTCACTATACATCTTGCATAGCTTGCATGCGGGCTTGTGTCAAACTAAGAGTTCCAGCCATATGTGTAGATATTTATTCTCGTTAATATACGTGTTATTTTTTATTTTCCACCACTTTAACTAACGAAACCTTATCGTAAATAAATGTGAATATCGAAATAAATAAATCTCTAGTCGCATAGTCTAAAATAAATCATCTCTACTGTACCTGTATTTTTTTCAAGATTTAATTCTACAAACTGTCAGCGTGATTAAAATTTATTTATTTTGTTATGTATACATTTTAATTAATATCGAATTTTGTATACCCATGCAAAAATACTGCTTTCTAGTACTAACTAGGACTTTTTAAGCTAAGCCGCTGACAGACAGACAGATAGAAGAAGGACGAACATGGCCCAACTACAAGGGTTCCGTAATATACGAACGGAATACGAAACCCAAAAAAAATAATCATAGCTGGCATTACAGACAGCTCCCTAAATCTCACAAACATTATCGCGTCGATCGATATGAATTGTAAAAACTTTAAAAAATGGTCACTTTTCAAGACAGCTCAAGTAGTTTTATGAAATAAAATAAAAAGTTTGCATTTCGAAATAATAACATATCGTTTCTTGATGCTGTTTTTTAACTTAAATCCTTAATTTATAGTAAATCAAACACACGTTTTAGAAGTTAAGATTAACTGAACCTGTTTTATAGCTGCATAGTTGAAAAGGTCCACGCTGATAGCACCAACAATGAACTGCATCAATGAAAACATCGCGCATCCAACGCCGAACGCTTGCGAATCTTCAATCAGCGCTATTCTGTTCTCTTCTTGGGATGCATTCGTCCTACCAAAAGATTGCTTAGATTAAGTTAATACCGTCAACTTATGCAGGAAATCGTACGTGTTTAAATCCTCTTTGGTCTACAGCCTAACACCCCGTGATCGCCAGACCTTATTCATTTTATAAAATCTCTTATCTGCTGGACATAGACCGACCCCCCCATATAACGCCACAGCTAGCGACTCTAAGCTGTTTGTATCTAGCGGCTGCCCACAACCTTGACAAGTTCGTCAGTCCACCGGGTGGAAAACCTGCTCGTGCTGCGTCTTAGTTTGTAGCCACCACCCGAGAACCTTTTTAAACTCCTTTGCCACCCCTGGTACCTGCAAAGAAAGGATGATCCAAACTTCATAGTCAGCTATCGTTCCACCTCTGTTAAAAACACAGAAACACTTTTAGTTTTTATAAAATGAGGACGGACTGGCGATCACGGGCTCCTGGTCTAATACCATTGAAACAGTAGTAAACAGTTTATTGTAAAATATCAATAAAAATGAGCTTCTAAATAGTTAATAACATGCGATTGATTAAAGCAATGTTTACAGTCGAATAGCATTTTCTTTACTTACGTACTCTATTAAAATACGCGAAGTATTTTTAAAAAGTACGTTACTGTACCTAATTCTTGGTATCTAACTAGCTGTAAGATGCAGTGGCTGCTTAAAACTGGCATGAATCAACGGTGTCATCTTATATCTAACAAACAGAAAATGAAGAGAACGAGAAGCATCTAAGGATAGTTTCACCGTTAGATAATGGAGCTGAATTTGGGTAACTGGTTAGTCCATAAAAAATTGCAATAAATTTAAACTAAAACTGTAATAACTGTTAATTTTTGCGTTGCATGACTTAAACTGTTCGTTCCAATTAGTGTGACCACAGTCGATGTAACCAGGTCGAATCGTCAGGCAAATAAAAGGTAAAATAAGTACCAAAATGATTGCGTTAATTCCCGTTTAGTGTTTTCAAGCAGTGTACTCACAATATCCTGCCACCACCAAACATCGCGATAGTTATAGTGGGCGTAGAGGTGCCAGTCATGACGGTCCTGTCGATCAGCAGCGATGTGAACTCGCCATACACGATCACCCCTATGGGTACGAACAGGCCGTTGAGCGAGGCCAAAATCAGGCCAATGAACAGCATGAAATATTCGCATGGTCGTGCGAATCTGAACTGAAAAGTACATAATTGCAACCATGAAACCTTTGGATCGGGGGACCAGTCTAATCGGTTTATAGGGCTGAATGTGCAGATTTGTTCACGATGTTTTTCACAGTTGTCCTAGTGATAATTGGTACGATGCCAGGGATGTGGGATAAGAAAACTGAGCTATTACACCGTTAAAAGAGACCAGTGTTTTTATCTAATATATATAAAAATTAATCTTTATTTCCCTTGGTCATCGCATCACGCGTGAACGGATGGAACAATCTCGCTAATCCTTTCTTTAATTATTGACAGTAGAAGGTTCTTATGAAGAAAAAAAATAAGAGATTTTTGCGCAGACCATGCGAACGAAGTCGCGGGCAGCAGCTAGCCGTAAATAAATATGCGTCAGTTAGTGTTTGTCTGACTAAAAGGTATTTTCCTATTCTTCTTCCACTAATCTTTGACCTCTTGATACGTTCCGGTATGTAGTTGATTTCTGCTTGATATATCTTAAATTATTCTGATCAGTCTGGCCATATCATCAAGTACTATTGGACATTATATTTGCCTGTATAAAATATCATATACATATCTTAACATTGAGGGAAAGAGAAGGCAGACCAAGGGTAACGTTTATAGAGTGACAAAGTTGCAGTACGTTGGTTTACACTATTTGAAATGCACATTTAATTTTGAGAATAATATCATGATACTTCTAAAACGGTAGTAAATAGATTACTAGAAATGTATAAAATATTGGTGGTATTTATGGGGTCATAAGCAAACTGTTTAATTCACTTCTGTTCAAAGAAGCATTTTTTTGTTTCCCTATTCGTACTTCGTAGTTCCCCTACTAAAAGAATCGTATCAATTTGGTAGCAAACCAGGTCTGGCAAAATTGAGAAAATTTGACGTTTTGTGGTAGGTTTGACGAGCTGTTGTCTGTACATACATTCTTAAGTTGGTGGATTACTACAAGCAAACCGGTCAGTTCTTTCCCTACATTACAATTTTCCGTAAAAAATCCTATCTAGTACTAGCACTGATAGACTGCAGTGGTATGACATATTATAGACAGCCGAATAGACACGGACTGGATCAATTTTTGTCATTTGGCTGCGGAACCCGAAATACTATAACGCTCGGACTAAAATAATTGTACATGTCTTTTTTCTCACGGTTCATTAGAAATAAATTAAAATTTAATGGTTTTCAACATCAAGTACTTACTAGTTTGAACCAAGATGAAGGTGTGGAATTTTTATCGGCTTCGTCTTCACTGTAAAAAAAAAATAAACGACGTTAAGGTAACTTAAGGATACACTTAAGTAGCATAGCATACATGTTTGATATGTTTAGAAATAGATTTCGGTACGAAATAACTATAGTAAAAATTCGCTCATTATTTGGTTGCTAGGCTAAGCCGATAGACTTGCACTTACCAAACGGTAAAAACCAAATTTATAACATAAAACTTTATCTAATCATCATTTCAGCCATAGGACGTCCACTGCTGAAAAAAGGCGTCCCCAGTGAAGTCACTGATGAACGATGATGATGAGTAAATGATGATGATGGAGGACAATCTGGAAGTCCAGATTGTCCTCCATCATCATCATCATCATTTCAGCCGTAGGACGTCCACTGCTGAAAAAAGGCGTCCCCAGTGAAGTCACTGATGAACGATGATGATGAGTAAATGATGATGATGGAGGACAATCTGGAAGTCCAGATTGTCCTCCATCATCATCATCATCATTTCAGCCGTAGGAGGTCCACTGCTAAACATATATAGGCCTCCCCAAATAGGGGGGGATTGCCAATACTCGCCACGCTTGACAAGACTACGTTACTGACGATACTTTAAGATTGGCCTTACTTATATCTAATTAACTTTAAATCTTAAAGACATAGTATCAGCGTTTTCCCAACTGCTGATGATCTTCAATCTGCTGGACAGATACTTCATTAATCAAAGTGAAGAACCCTATTGAAATGCTATTAGTCGGTCTGTTTGGAAGCTAGGAATATACCCAAAGAAATACAAATATTGTCTCGAGTCTGGGTGTTGTGGTACCGTCGATGTTTCTGATTACTGTAACACACTTACCATAGGATCAGAGCAATGTACGAGTACTTATGTGATGCTGTCCTGTATAAAGATACACAGACAGACTAAATAATACACTTTTACGAAATCAAAAACGAATCTGTCTGAATATGTTGCATGTTCATGACATAAGCGATACATAAATAGATGAAGCAATCCTGTAAATAAGTAAAGTCCATTTTCTTTACTTGACGAATATTGTAAACTGGAAACCTTGGCATGTCTTTTTACAAAAATAATGGGCAATATCAATTTACTTAACAAATCAACGAACCGTTACAATATATAGGATTTTGTGTTAAATGATTAATGAATTAATGACAATAGTAGGTTAATAATTCATGTCTTTTATAGTTTTAAATAAATAATTTCGTTCAACTGGAATGTCAAGATATTTCAAATATACGACAAGCTAAGAAAAACGGATTCTACAAAGTTTAATGTGTCAAAGGGGGTAAGTACAACTAGCGGCACCGATGTTGAGCGCTGGGCGAAAGATGCGAGGAAGACCATTGATTACGTGATTGGCCAGTCGCGTGACGTGTCCGCATAACTGGCCGTGGTTGGTTGCTTGCTCCGCGCAAACGCGTCTTTGATACGATACTTTTTCCTCCAGCGCTCAAGATTCGTGCCGAGGATTGTAACACAGAAATAGCGCACTTACTACGCCTCCTTAAGCGCCCTTTCAGCTAAGTATGCGGAATTTTGTGCAAGCGCCCTGATAGTAATAGAGTTCGAGCGCAGCGGTACCGACAGCACTGGTACGCTGTGCTCGCTGAGGCTGGTCCGGCGCGGAACCCTTGTGAAGCTCTTTACGGAATCATCGCGTTTCATTCTCGGGTCAACCGATCTGAAAAAATATTAAATAATAAGCTAATAATAAAAAGTGAACGACAATAAAAAAAACAGCTAAGTGCGAGTCGGAATCACGCACCAAGGGTTTCGTACAAACTTGTAGGTATGTAGGGTAATAGTTCATCCATAACGAAAATCGAGGCTCAAGAATTTATTCAAAAATAAATTTTTTTGTTACTAATATTTCACGGTTTTCGGACTTTTTCCATTTCTACATATACTTCCATATAAGACATTGCTTCTTGCTAAATTTTATGATTCTAGGAAGTACCCTATAGTTTTTGATTCTCTTACGAGTATCAAAAATACGGCTTTTAAACAACCGTATATTTTGGAAGCGTTGACTTAGAAGTTAAATTTTTTCACAGAAGCAAGGTATTGAAGACCTGAGTATTTAGTAGTAATTTCCACCAGT
This sequence comes from Anania hortulata, assembly GCA_963576865.1. Classification (NCBI taxonomy): domain Eukaryota; kingdom Metazoa; phylum Arthropoda; class Insecta; order Lepidoptera; family Crambidae; genus Anania; species Anania hortulata. The sequence continues at coordinate 10,621,549 of OY756405.1, read as the reverse complement.
TACCTCTACGCGTTCCTGGTAAAAAGGGTATTGATTGACAGAGAGAAAGACAGACGGACAGACGTTAGACGGACAGACAGACGGGCAACAAAGTGATCCTTTATATATTCATAGTTACGGTCATATAAGGTAGAAACCTTTTGAGGTACGGAACCCTAAAAATATTGTGACAAAATCAGATAACATTGGATGTGTATAAGCCATCGTCTAAAATGGTAAAAAAAAGTTAAAACCTCAGTTCAAACTACAGGTTGTACAAAAGAATAGGACACTCCTTAAAACTGCGTTATCAGTTGATCATATATAACAACTTTTACTATGGGAGCAACATCAAAATCGTGTTTTTTTTTCAGATCCATACATTTCCATCGAGGTACCGCGTAAGTAAATAAGGTAGCGCGAGGTAGCGCGTAAGTTTTTATGATGTTGCTTCCTTAGAAAAAGTTGTTGTATATGAGCAGCTGATCACGTGGTTTTAATGAGTGTCCTATTCTTTTGGACACCCTGTATAGAGGTCTAATCCGAATCCTCCGGATGGAATAAGTTTAATGGAGCCATCTTGAATCATGTTCGTACCTTGACTAGGAAAGGACTAAGCGCTAAAGGGAAGAAGGTGTTTAAAACAATACTCAAAGGGGGATCGTACGTAACCGGGCGGTTACGAAAACAATTATTTCTAACGTTTTTTACAACTAGCGACTCTAATGTACTTTGTAGAAATACTTATAAAAAGGGATTAGGGATTGTGGTACTATTCGTTTTAATAAAAAACGGGGTTAGGGGTTGTGGTACTATTCGTTTTAATAAAAAACTATTCTTTTTAAGATCAATTTACCTCAGTAACTTATTTTTGATCATAAATAAGACAGGTTTTTTATTGAAACATTTTATATTTAGAGACAATTTTAGGTACTTGCAACATTAGGTACCTATGCTAATGAGGTTCGATGCCTTTTGGTGTAAAACCTAGTTCTCACTGTCTTAGTAATTGAGACAAGTGATTTAGATATCGTAAAATAGCTAGACGAGCTCTTTTACTAAGCTGCTCGACTTAATTATGTTACTCAACACTCGAAAAAAAAAACTTGCCTAGTTTGCCAAGTCGGCTTAAGTGAGAGGCGCTCGCAGCGCAGCCAGGGTTGCACAGTTTTAGTCATTCAAGGAATTAACAAGGGCACATTTGCATGAGTTGGTGCTCAGTACTGAACCCAATAGTGATTTTAATGGTATATAATATCCGATCCAAAATTTAAAGAAATATGTTTAATCATATTTTGTTGAAAAGTTTATCGCTTAGCCAGATAATCAAACCTTGTAATTTGTATTTGTTGTATGAGATTGAGATACAATGTACCTTTAGGTACCTATACATATATACCTTAGATTAAAAGATTAATTATTACTTACTACTATCCCAACCACCTGATCACTATAATTTAATATTTTCACATCGTATTTTTCCTTAGAACGACGACATTGCAAATATTAAAACACTTCTAAACCAAATCAAGACCAAACTGCTGTTTACTTAAAATTTGACAATTAGTGACAAGACGGCATTTTTTTTCAGTTCCGATTTTCATAGCTGTTTTTTTCTTGTCATAATTTAAAGATCAAAATGACAAGTATATTTTTATAGCATTCTATTTTGAGAAAACACGATATCTTCAAGCAATTTTTAGTACTCCAACTCTGTAGAAGCCCAAAATGATAGTTTATCGGTTAAATTCGACGACCATGGGCACGATGCTACTAAAAAGACTAAATGAATCAATATCAATTAAAGACTACAATTATTTTCGTACCCAACGTAATTTCAATCAGTCAGCGAATGGCAGCCCCAGAAGGATTCTCTTTGGTTACTTTAGTTCTTGTATTTGGGGGGGGGGAGGGCTTACTACATTCACAAATGTATTTTCATTACTCATACTCGGAAAGTAGGTCTGAAGTTGCCTGAGGAGCGGGTTGAAAGTAATACTTTTCAGCCCTGGGAGAATCGTTTTCAAATTATGTAAAGAAAAAACTAGTTCTAATTTTACATTTCTATTGAACCATGTTGCAACTTTCTATACAGCCACTCAATAACAGCGCGATGTAAACGTGAATTAAGTAACATAAAGTTAAGTATTATATTATTAAAGATTTTTTTAATGACCTCATTATAAGTTTACTTTCAACAATTTCTTTAAAATAACAGATTTGGGCAAAATATTTACCATTTTGTCAATGATGAAAATGAAAAGTGTTGGCTGAATAGCTGGCCGGCCAAAAAAATAAAATAAGCGGGAAATTAGCAATCCGATCTTCATTTGTTTTTTCGAGTTGTAGAACGTAGTGATTGCATACTCTTTGGTACAGTTTTGTTAAAATTGTCAAATTTTTTATTATGTTTTTATTTTTACTTTCCTTGTATTCGTAATGAAAAGCACAGTGTTTACCTCGGGTTAGAGACTTATTTAGTCCCTCGAACTATTGGCGCCCTCGCGACTAAATAAGTTACTTTCACCTCTAGGTTAACAATGTAGGTACTATCTTTTTCAATTACAAGGTTTACATTCGGTGAAAGTTTTAAAAAAATATTTCGAACTTTTTAGAGATTTCTTAGAAAACATTTTTTATTATTTTATTGTGGCACTAGGATGCGTGCGATGAATACTTCAGTAAGCAACACATCAAACCATACCATTGACTAATAAATGCGAAAAAATGTTTACTGCAGCGCCCACTGGCGAGTTAACATCTATCTAAAAACCATCGCTGATAATTCACCAACCCCTTACAGAAAACCGCATCTGAATCTGTCGAACCGTTTCGGAGATAAATGGCAACATTTGAGTGAACACAGACACACAAACAAACAACGTCTCACCCTAAACGCATATACCGTCTCCGTTCCGTTGTGGGTAAAGTGAAAATACGATGCTATAGTATTACTCATAAAATTTCAATCTATCGGAAAACTACCGTTAACTACCGGAAAATGATGACTTATCTTGGCTAGTCCCAGGTTGGAAACCCAACATTATTATTATTAAAGAATTCTTATACATATTTTTAAAAGTCATTGAACAAGTTTCAAGTTGCCCATCTTTGAAAAAACTTCTCATAGCGCCATCATTTTCGAGGACTACCTCTTGGATGTTTACTGGCTGCCTACATTCTCTGATTTTATTTCAGTGGAAAATTTTAAAAATATATAAATATCACATCATCGACGCACTGCAAAATCTCGGAAGCCCTATTAGCATCATGAAGGCATTGTTGTATTGCCTTCAGGATGCTGATGGGCCCCAAATGATGTTCGCGGAGGCGCGTGTAGATGATTTTTACGCCATCATTCGATGGCTAACCAGCCTCGATACTTGCTAGGGTACGGCAGAGTGCCAACAGCATCCAGATGGTTATAAAGGATAAGCTATATGTTCCACCTTTATGCATTGGATCCATACTCACATACTAGGGTTCACTAACCGCTTTTTTACCTAAGTAAACCAGTATTAAGATTTTATCACTAACTTAGTATTAAATTTTTTACTAACCAAATTGTATGGACTCTGAAATATAAGAAAGTGATAAAAAGTAAAGTATGCCTCTGTAAGTCCCACTGCAGGGCACAGGCCTCACCTCACCTATGAGGTGAGGCCTCAACTAAGTGATGATTATAAATAAATAACAGTTAGATCCACAGTTATCAGTTCACGTTAATATAAAAATACGAACATCTCATAAATATTGCGCGATAATGTGGCGAGCATCGATTACGGGCTTGCTGCATTGCGGTGTTTAACTAAAAGCTGTCTACTGTACACCGGAGTAGGCGAGACTTGTAGTCGGATTAGGAATTTAGGAGCGGCCATTCATTCTTTCGTTTACATTATGAAAACATTAGCTGGCTGAGGTTTACAAATGGATACAAATATTCCAAAACATGCTTTTTTCCGCGACTTTGGTCGTACAGTTTAGAAGTAAGCTAATGCGTAATGAATAATCAACCTACCTACGGGAACACAAAAAACCCGGACAAGTGAGAGTTGAATTCCCCACCGATGGTTACGTACAAACTTTATGGTACATATTATAAATAGTTCAGGATTCTAGTTTCGCAGTTTAATTACAAATTAATAACAAATGTATAGTTTTCAGATTTTTCCCTGTACTTGTAGTATACCTAAGACTATATTACTAGCCGAATTTCATAGTTCTAGGTCAACAGAAACTACACTATACCTACATTTTGATTCCCTTAAGAGTGTCCAAATATACGTTTTTTGCGGCTGCACAGCCGTATCTTTTGTTAACGTTAACTTATTTGATTCTTTATCAGCTTCAAGGGACTACTAGATGTCTACACATGCGTACATGGTTTTAATTTCAACACGATACCTCCATTCCCGAGATAAAGACAGACAGACAGACGGACAACAAAGAGATCCTATAAGGGTTTCTTTTTTTTTGTTTTGAGGTACGGAACCCCTTAAAACTGGATAAAATCCTATGTGTTGATCTATGTCTACCTAATTCTATCTGGTTCTGTTCAGCTTTAAAGTGTAATTGAGAAAAGCATCGAAACATCATAAACTTTCACATTTATTAGAGTCCCGGCAAACCGACTAGCTGTCCCGGCAAACTTCATACCGCCTCTTCATACATTTTTTTTTCGTGATTTTTTCCGCGATTTTTATAGTTATTCTGATATTCGAGGCGGAGACAAATTCAACAAATCAAAGATCATAAAAATCGGTCCAGCCATTCTCGACTTAAAAATGGTGTAACTAACCCGACTTTCTTTTATATATATATTTATATTAGTAAGATTAATTTCTGTAATAGCTAGAACTCCTCAAATTTCAAAAAACAATCAAATAGGTCCAACAAATAGTTGAATTGCAAGAATAATTAAGTCAGGTATTTAATTCCAATATTCTGAATCATAACTTACTGATTCACGGATTCACCTATGTTGTGGCTTTTGTAGATTGTTTATGTATTATGAATTTATACAAAGCTATGACTACTTGTGACTTGTAACGCCTCAAAAGGAACTTTTGTCATTATTATCGTATAGTTTAACAAAGACTAACACATACGTAGAAAAATTCTACTAGAAATTAAGTTAGAACAACACCTTTTCAGTTAAATTACAAACGTATAAATAATATGGCTACGATTTCCACTAAGCCGTGTTTGTATGTAAGCCATGCGTGAAAAAATGTTAGTGCGTGTATTTTGGGCTTATTAAATTGTCGTAGCCACTTCGTAGTAGGTAAGTAGCAACTACGGACTACGAAATTGCTACGAAATTCTACTAGGTGTAATTTCTAGTTCACATACTGAATAATTCCGATTCATTTATTGAAATTGCACGTTTTCTTTGGGGGAAATGATAGCAAAATAGGCACTAGCAACAATCAGATTACAGTCTTATCATTCTATTTTCGGCGCAGATGCTAGATTGGTCGCAGTACTAATAGGTTTGCTGGGTCAAGGTTACGACATAACGCCTGAGTTCACCTCAATTAACTTTTCATTTTATGCGTACGAAAAGTTCATAAGTAGGCTGTTGCTGCTCAGCATAATTCTGTTCTGTTTATGGCAGCGAAAACGAAATTAAAAATGAGATTTAAAGGCAGAGGCAAGGTAAACTGGATTCTTTAGGAGTGAAGTCAGAAAACCCAGATTTGTGGCATAAAACACATACTTGAGACAATAATATGATTATGTTAAATTACATTTCTTTGCCTTCTTCATTTTGCGCTATTTCTTTAAGCGATTGCTACCATTAGATTTGATAACAAGCTAGGTACCTGCAAATCCAACTCGATTATGAGGGATCTGTATTCATAGAATCCGAAATTATCATAGATTTTCCGAAACTGAGAGAGTTTAAACTGGCAGAATTAAACATTTGTTCAACATTCTAAAAAAACAATAATAAATAAATAAACGTTTTTTCATTACAAATGTAAATACAAAATAAAACTTTCAGTGATATGGTAAAGGTTTTAAAATTCATGAGTGAGGATCCAGCGTCTATACTAGGCGTGAACCTGAGAGACAGATCACAATACTCGTATTTTACAAATAAACAATTTGATTTTTCAAGTGTCTCTTCAATCTGCGCGTAGTAAACTTGGTCTAAAGCAAATAAAGCTTTATATTTGTACGTCCTGTATTAGCAAACATTTGTTATCTGTCAAACTGTGTGATATTGTAGAGCAAACAATAATTTAATAGGTATCGCAGGAAAAGTGATTGTGATTACGGAACTAAATAGGCAAGCAAGTACTGTATATTCGTACTCTAAGATAATCATGTCAAATCGACAAAGCCTACAGGACAGTAGTACAGTATCTTTTCAAAGTCATATTCTACAAAATATATTATATAAAATTAGCAAGAGAATTAGAATCTAAGTTTCATGATAGACATTCTTGGCGACTGCATCGATGTTGCACTTACAGTTATATTTACTTCCACTGATATTTTCAACGATCGTTTTAAACATATGGGAAACTTACTATAGCTATTTAATTTAGGTATTATAAGATATACTGTACCTAAGTAGTTTTCCTAATAAAAAAAGAAAAGCAAATGAATCCAGCCACTACCAGCCATCTTCCTAAGGACTCTACGATAAAAACTACAACGTCTCTAACTGATTCCATCTTTCATAGCTACAATTATTTGTATTACTGCTTAATAATTAACCGTACGCATACAGAAATAAAGATAATACGGACAATCTAGAATTTAAATCTCGCGAGTCTACTAATATTTTAGTAATTGAATTATTTATGTTAGATATAGTGTACAACATAACATACATGGTAAGTAGCTAAAGCACTTGTGTTATAGAAATCAGAAACATCAGAAGAAAGATGTTATTTGATTTAAAAAAAAATGTTGCAGTCTTTTGCTACAAATTAAAACAAAAGACGTAAGTAAATTTACCATAGTACAGATTAGTAACAGTATAGTAGATTAATGGATTAGATAAACATGAGTAAGTATACTAATGAACGAGTTAATTAATTTTCTTAATAAAATCCATGAACGTATCGAACCTTATCGTACGATTATGCAGGGGTACCCAACCATTTTTAGTTTGTGACGCTGCACGCTGTGGTTTAGGTACCACATTTATCACTTCATTCAGTATTAAGTATTTGTAAACTGACATTGTAGGTAGGTAACAGATATATTACAATCGTTCAATGACAATTCATTTCCTACGATATCTTTGCCTTATTGGGCTAGGGCTAGTGTGTGTCGTAAACAGCATGTGCAGTAGAGTGTTAAGGAGTCCTAAATTTAAAAAATAAACAGGGTGGCCAGAAAAGTGACGTCCAACATTTTTTTTTAGTTGCCTCGTGTTGAGGTATCTGAATCACCCCTATGTATGTTCTACGATTTTTCGTAGTTTTCGAGTTACGATTTTTTAATGAATTTTTGCAAAATGCAAAAGTTTAAAATTTCTAAAAAAAAAGTAGGTTTCTTCGAATTTTTGATAATAAAATTCAAAAGAGTTCCACCTCGCTTCGTCTTTGATGGCTGATTTCAGCGAAAAATAGCCTATGAAGTACTACTTCTTTATTATTATTATGAAAGCTTAGAGTCTAGCGCATTCTCTGAAGCTTAGAAACAAAGAAATTATCAGTTTATTTTTTGAATTTTCAGTTAAAAATTTAAATGATAACTCACATAACATAAATTCTCAACTTTAGGTTAATTTTGTAGTAACTTCCATTAAAGTTATGAGGCTGTTTATTTTATGCATAAATGGACAGTTCATAGAGAGTTAGCTGCAAGAAAAAAATAACAAAAAAACCTGCTCTATTTTTTTTAGAAATTTTCCAAACTGATCCGATCGCAATTTTGCAAAATATCATTTAAAAAAACCGTAACACGAAAACTACGGCACATCGTAGGTAGAACATACATAGGGGTGATTAAGATACCTCTCAACTCGAGGCACCTAAAAAAAATCTTGAACGTCACTTTTCTGGCCAACCTGTATATCAATTTCTCCAAACTTTTGATAATTGCTTGGCCCTACGTTTTTTACCATGATATAACTTGCTTAACCAGCGTATCAGATTTGAAAGTCCAACATGTTACACGAATGCAGTGGACATTCTGGGCAGAGGGCCTAGTGTCGGTGTTTTACTTTTACGTGATGGAAAAGTAAATGCGAATTTGTATAGCATTCAGGGTACTGTCGAAGCGCCGGTATAATAGTATAGTGAAGTATAATCGAAGCCTTATTTCTGTGCAAATCTACGTTTACATTTCGATAGTTAAAGTAAAAAAAAAACTCAGAAAAGGCCCAATGGCCCTACGCTAACGGTTTTTATTGATACTAATAAACAATAACTCTCGAATATATGATACATGCACCAGATAAATCAGACATGTCCTATTTGTTGTTCGTTAATTAGATCAAGGGCCAGACAGACTAGAGTATAGTTAAAACGGGACACTATCAGAAGCCAAGTGCGATTGCCAGTGAGACTGCTATTATTAATAATGGAATAATCGTGGTATTGTGAACCGTATGACTCGGAGATACGCCGGGATGAGGAATGGAAATCTGAATGAGATTTGTGCTCGGATTGCGCCGTGTAGTCAGGTGTTGTTGTGTAACATTGACGCGGGGTGTTACGAAACATGGCGGGGAAGTCACGAGATGCGCGTCATAGGCACCCTTCTGGTAATAATAAGACAGTAAAGTATTAGGTACAGTCCAGGGCGACCACTAGGCAACTGCAGCAAAGGGCGTATGTTTTGTCAGATCCCAGAATTGTTAATTCGTGTGAAAAATGTTAGGGAAGCCATTGCCGTAGACGGTAGGTACACGTGTACCCCAAATAAAACGATTAACGCTTTGTGGGACATATTAAACAACAGGGAAACCGGTGAGCTTTAGGCAGATTGGCCCGGCCCGACTATAGCCCTATTCATGTGGGTTTGTTCCTCAGTAACTTGTACAGTACAGGGTGACTTTGTTGGACTCCGGACGCATAGGTTAATTCGTTTTATAAAGGTTTATTCATTTAGTTCTACTGGGTGTTTTACTTATAAGCTTTATAATGGGACTATTGAAATCAAGAAAAACATGATCAGATGTCTAAGCAGTACCAGCTCTTTATAAGTTACCCTATGCAACAATGTTAATTGATATTTGAGCCATACAATTTATTATATTAGCCAAACGCGCACCAACAACGTAACATTAACCTGAAATGTATGGTAATTGGTTTTTATCGCTCTGCGTAACATACGGCGGCCATGCCAGCGCCTTAGAAGTTAATTTCACATTTTATATGGATTTGGAAACGAAATCTTGTACCTACAGTCTGGTTTCCTGATCCTGAAACCTCTGATACTGGTTAAAGCTTTTTGGCGTCTATAAACTACATATACTTGGGTTGGTCTAATTGAGCATAAGAACCCTTACACAGGCATCACTAGCCCCCCTAGCATGACTACCAAAACACGATATGATAATAGCGATTTATCGACACCAACTGTAAAAATTTGAGAGATATAGCCGAAACATTAAATCGCCGTGCCGGTGACGTCACATGTACATGATCGCTGTTTTGATAAAAATTAAACAAGACAGTTATATCTATTATATAAAAAAAACAGTCGGTGATGCTACATCTTATCGTGTTTTGGTCGTCATGCTAGGGGGGGCTGAACTTGGTAAAGTAAAGCTATTAAATATCAAACCTAGTAACTCACGCGGACTTGGCAAACTAGGCTCGTAGGCTGTCGTGTCATCTGCCGTGCCATTGAAACTGTCAAATTAGATATACATCCTGATCACATACAATCAACTAATCTAGTTGAGGGTCGACTATTGTATTGTGGCTTGTTTTGCTTGGGAGACTATACCTAAATACATGTGTGTGCAGTTCCAACAGTGCTGGCACTACTAAAAAGAATTTCAGTAGTACATTAGAATCAACATGTACACTTCTAGCACGTAATATTCAACCTTAGGGTGGTAAACCATTTTCGTCGTCGTCAGCTGGTCGGCGGCAGTATGAGGAAGCGATTTTTTTTGCGCACTACTTACCTCAAGTTTTATTTTTACTTATTCAAAAGAAAAGCCGAGGATCGGAAATAATACCATCTTATGTTATTGTCAATCTATGGAACTTATGGATTTTACAGAATTATTTACAGACACATTTAATGAATGTTTGTCAATTTCATAATATTGCTGATCGTTCATTCCTCGCTGTGTACAATATTAATAAGTCTATAAAACCGCTCAGAGTCAAGAGGAGAATAATTCCCTCGTAAATCTTGAGTGAGAAGGCGTCGTCGCGACGCCCATGTCGGTCTGACGCCAGCCCCGAATGCTAGGGTTGCTGACCGGTAGTGCATATTTTTATACATATCTTTACCATCGCTAGACTAGAGGCCTAATTCTCTAATTTGACAAAAGCCGCAATCCGGTGTCGATCCGCACCCAGTAACATTACGATCACAAACGGTATTCTCGTAAACTTGTAATTTGACGTAAAATTAAATATCCCAATACGACTCAAAATAAAGTAAAAAAAAAAAACTAATTTTGGTTTCTTCCATTTTCAGTCGCATTACAAACTATTATTGCATTTTCTGGGTTTACTAGTTTGTGACCGTAATGTTACTGAGAGAGGATCGACACCGGATTGCAGCTATTGCCAAATTACGGGAATTAAACCTCTGATAAGTTACAGCACGATGATAAAACTTCTCTTTTTTAGACGGTCTACATTCGGACTGCCAGCCAGCTGCAAAATTGCATTTTGGATGCGGTTTTTGTGCTAGTTGGTTGGCAGTCCGAATGCAGCGCGTCTATTAGGGCCTTATGATATCGAAAAGTCCGCTATTTCTATTCTGTAAGCATAACTGTTTTTTTTATGAGGCTCCTTCATTTTAGTTTCCGAATTACTAAATAAATTAAAAGCAATCAAAAAACGCAGTGGTAGCTTAGTGCTAACTTCGAATCGAAGCACCCAAAACCATATCTTTTTTCGAAGTAATACTAATAATTATTACATTAATCGTGGTGACGAAAAATATGGCAAAACCTGCAAATTTAGATAACAATGGAATATGGAGCATGATCCAATGGTCTGGTTTTGCTGAATTGGGCACAGTTCAGACCCGTTAAGGGTTTCAGAGATCTGTTTGACAATAGCCGCAATCCGGTGTCGATCCGCTCCCAGTAACATTACGATCACAAACGGTACTCTCGTAAACCCAGAAAATGCAATTATAGTTCGCAATGCGAATGAAAATGGAAAAAAACAAAATTAGATCTTTGCCCTATTTTCAGTCATATTGGCATAGTTTTGATAATTTTACGTCAAATTAAAAGTTTACGAGAATACTGTTTGTGATCGTAATGTTACTGGAAGCGGATCGACACCGGATGGCGACTAATATCAAATTACGGGAATTGGGCCTCAGAGTTACCGAATCTGGAATCATATATATAGTCAAGCAAACATCCCGTCTAGTAACAGAACAGAAGGTTAGGAAGAGATCGATAGTATAAACATCCTGCCGTAAATTTCGTATAATCATCCAGTAGTTTAAACTGCTAAAGCAAAAAAAAAATTGATAAAACTGGCCAAAAAGTAAGCTTATTAAAAAATTAAAAAATATATAAAAAGAATTCATGACTACAAAGCATATTTTATTAAAATTTCTAAAACCGGAGGATGCTTTATTTATGCCCTATATTTATTTTGTAAGTAGGGTTTTCAAAAGCACACTTTAGAGTGTGAAGAGATTTTTAATACAGTCGTGTTTAATAAAGTCTAACATGAAAAAACTCTGTTAGTCATTTAGCCTTCCTACTAAATCGGTGAGGGGCAACCTACCCTACAAACACTCCCTATATGGGAGGCCTTTCACCCTGAACAAGGTAGAAATTGATTGCTGGACGAACTTGGATTTTCCGCAGAATAATAACCAGATTAATATATGTCTTTTGTATAAAGTAGTTTTGAACTTGAGTTTATTTACTGGTAATATGTTCAGAGTTATAGGCAATTATGTCGATATGGTACCGACGACGACGCGATGTTCGCATAGTCTTTCGTTTATTCATAGAGAATTTTCTGAACAACTTTCTTAATTTTTTTCTTTCATAAGAACCTTCTCCTGACAATAATTAACACAACAAAAAAGAATTAGCCAAATTGTTCCATCCGTTAACGCGTGATGCGAAGAGCGAGGGAAATAGAGATTCATTTTTATATTTGAAGATGTACGTGTTTATAATGCTTAGGTATTTTACATTATACATAAAACATGTCAGTTATACAATAAGACCATCAATCTAAATAATGATTTAAAACTCAATGTGGTTCTATTGAATCTAGGACATTTATTTAAAGGCGGATTATTGTTTTAAATTAATAGTTTTAAACATAAATCTCCTCGACGATTAAGGATTTAATACAACCATAATTCATTGATTGCTTCACATGGTATAAAATATGTAATTACACCATACATTACCTACCTTTTTCTAAAAAACCGGCCAAGTGCAAGTCGGACTCGCGCACCGAGGGTTCCGTAGCAAGCACAGCAAGAATCGAAACTCGAAGATATTTACCGTTTTTTTGTGATTTTTTTACTTGTACTTTAAGACATTGCTTCTTGCCTTTTATGATTCTAGGTCAATGAGAAGTACCTACCCTATTAGGATTCCCTTGCGAGAGTCAAAAATGCGTTATAAACAGCCGTATCTTTTGATTGCATTGACTTAGAAGTTTTTTTACAGCGTCAAGGGATTGCAGACCTGAGTATTTGATATTAGTTTCAACCTGATCTCGCGGACACAGACAGACCGCGGACATTTAGACACACGAACAATGAAGTGAAAATATAAAGTAGATCCTATAAGGGTTTTTTTACATTTTAACGAACAGAAAACCCTGAAAATAAAATGCCAAAAAAGTTTATGGCAATATGGAGGTCCTCGTTGCCATGGACTCGACGCAGACTGCACCGTGTACGACCATTTGTTCCCCGAAAGTTTAGTGAAGCTTAGATGATATGGTGGAGGCTTATATTCAGAAATTACGATGAGCTGCTATTTATTTTTCCATTAATTAAAATATAGACTGTAAGCGATTTATTTTAAGGGGGAAAAAAGCACTTTGAGACTGTCCCTCGTCTGCGCAGGCCCTAAAACGTATAAAAGACAAATATAATTAAATAACTAGCTTCTTCTTCTTCTTCTAGAGAAATAAACAAAAATCCTACGGGAACACATAACCGGGACAAAAATTATTAAGGTACTTAGATCAATATCCAAATGTTTGATGTGATTAACAGCTAATTCCGTTTAGCAGTTTTAGAATTTGAGTAACAAACGTTACATTTACATACAAACTTTCATATTAATAACATTAGTAAGATTTGCGATGAATGTTACTATTCCCGGTATTACCTATTAGCACTGAATTACAACTTGTGTTATCGACAGAGTGAAATCAAAGTCAGTCAAACTTTAAGGAAGGGTTTATGATTTTTATCAACTTTTACTATAAATAATAAATAAATAGTTTCCACAATCACACCGATTAATTTCCACCCCCAAACTAAGCAAAGCTTTTACTATGGCGACTAGATAACGGATAAACATACTTAAATACGTTTACAAACATCCATGACTTAGGTACAAATGCTCGTGCTCATCACACAAACATTTGCCCCTTGCGGGATTCGAACCCGCAACCGCTCGGCTTTATAGTTAAAAAGTTCCTAAAGATCCAACCAAAATGAACCCAATAGAATCTAGAAATATCTACATGAAATCCGTTTTTCTCTGCTTATCGAATATTGTAAATCATCTGGGCATGCCTTTTTAAAAAAGGGTATAAAATAAAATAAAACTATTAGAATAAAAAGGATTTTGTGTTAAGTATATGATAAATTACAATACTAGGTTATTATTTTTGTGTCTATCTTATTAATTAATTTCGTAAAGGAATGACAAGATTGTTTACAATATTCGTCAAGCAAAGAAAAACGGATATTGTAGACACCTCCCAGAAAAGTTTTCGGAAATGGAACCGACCGGGAAATGGCGTTATCCGGAACCAAATAGATAAGCAAAAATGCGCCAGACGCAGACAACACACCAATTGTCACGGTCTCGATTTCTCGAAGTAAGGAATCAAGAGCCTTGTGTTACGAGGTATGTTCTAGGCCAGGGTTACTTAAAGTGGGGTACGGGAACCCGGGTTCGCCATTTGACGGGCAGGGGTTCGCGATAAGATTTACGTATTGGCGGCTGGATTAGGTACCTACACACCAGCACCCATGGTTATACAGAAACCGACTTGATCCCAAGTCAGAATTAAGGTTAAAATCGTCCAAAATAACTCCCAAAATCCACTTAACTTGCGACAAGAATACCAACCATCACATTAATACTTGTATTTCTTGCTTTTATTAAATATAATAAAAAACTGTATTTTCTTCTACAGCTGGATTGTCTTTTCTTTTGGGGTTAGGGGTTCGCTGTTGTCTGGGAAGTTCAACAGGGGTACGTGGGGCCATAAGTTCGTGTTTGGCCTTGTCTGATCAAATAACCTCTACGTTAGGGTCTTGTCAAGCAATATTCACGTTAATGTCACTGTCTGATTTTTTTTACTCGTTAAATAAACAAAGTTTTTTTGCTGATGATTTTAACTAGTACACAGAGGCATTGTTTTAAAAAAACCATACGATTACTGCGTCTAATTAACATTGTATGTAGTTAACGCAAATTTGACAACATAACAGAACCTATAACATTATTTAATCAGTGGCAGATGGACAAGACCAAAAACAATGCGACGCAGTGTGGTTCCCCATTGCATGGGCCGTGGTCACGGAATGACTGGCGATATTCAGTTAAATACTTACTTTGCCAGATATTGCTTGGTATTTTTCACTACTTAAGTTATGTGATAATAACACTATAGGTACTTTTGAATGTGTTTTCAGATAAAATTAACTTTCGATCATCCGATAAATTACTTATGAAATTGATTTTTCTATTGACTCTACAGGACAGAAACGCAGCTGGGTATAAATCAATGAAAACTAAAATCCAAAAAAGTTGTGAACATTCTAATTTATACCACGCAAATTTAAAAAATACCTTTCCTATCTCCTTTGAAAACCATTACATTAAGTAAAGGTAGTTCAATATCAAGGTCTCAGCCAAGTTTTGCACTCGTTTGACCTTTGCTTCAGAGTTACTTAACTCTTCAGGTATTAAGATAGTCTGCGTGTTACCTAACCCTAGCCTGTATCAGTGTCTACGGAATTTACCAACGGGTAGAGTTGGCACTGAGCCAAGGAAATGCAGGCTCTACCAACCCGCCTGTATGAAGATTTTCATGATTAATGGACTGCGCTTTTGGCTTCAAATACTGAATAAGATAACGCGAATACGTTCAGATATGCTACCAGTATACTGAGTATCCAATTGTAATAGTAAACTTTAGTCCTAGCGATAGGGGGTAGGTGGATAAATTTAAAAATATAAAAAAATCGTACCTTATATTCTGTAAAAATTATTATCACGGTCACACGTGCTTTTTAGTATAGGATCACTATGGAAATCCGTAAATATTGCTTCCTTCATAAGGGCACTTGGATTATAAACTAACGGAACACTCGCCGGGCAGTTCGGAAACGCGGGAAAACTGGCAAGATGGCCGACGCGTCAACCCTACGCTGCTGCTGGCAGCACACTGGGTGGTTTTTGGCATTGGTGGACTTATCAACCCGTCGTGCAGTGGTGCAATTTATATAGCCGCATTGTGATATAATTTCTTTCTAAATCGAGATTTGCGAGACACAGGAAGTAGAAATAGTTCTGGCTACAGGTCTGGGTGTATTGACGTCAAGAGTTATGTATGAATGAAAGTACTATCGAGGGGTGCACTCAAACAGTATGTTCGAATACCTGCAAATCACAGTCAGTAACGTAAATACCCACTCTCACACACACATTTATTTATCACTCTACAAAACTTTTAGGAAACAAAAATAGGAAGTTCACTAATGAATTAGAAATATTGGAGAATTCGCCCTAAAGAAGCTACGGCAGATAAACGCTATTTGTCTTTAACTAAGGAACTTACTTCGTCAGACGGTAGAATTTCTGGAAGTGTAATTTTGACTTTTGCTTTGACGTCAGTGAATACGGTAAATTTTTAGTTGATATACAAGTATGTATGATGCGGTTCGTCCTATTATTTCTTAAAACTCAATTGATGCTAAAACACAACATGTAAAATTTCAAATATAAGAATACATACTTACCATAAGACCGATGCGAAGCGTTGAATTATTATTCTTCTATAAAGGATTCATATTTTCGATCTGATCTCTCCAAAACATCATCACGACGCGTACGGGAAGAACTGAAGCAAAGTCGAAGAAGAATATTATCTGTTAAAATTGTGTTGAGGTTAACATTGGCTTAACTTAGCATTTTTTTAGGAAGTGCCTCCACTGCCGGCGCCGCGTTGCTGAATTAGCTGCCGGAGCCGGTTGCCAAATAGGTTGCCGGCGCCAGTTGCCGAATTGGTTACGGGCACTACTGGCACTGGCTGTCTAACATTATACAAAAGGGAGTAGAAACAATAAACGACTAGGACTAGATAATTTTTTTTTTTATTGAGATTCAGTTACGTTTTTTAATCATTTTCTTAGGCTTTTTTAAACCTAAGTATAACTGTATTGCCTAACCCCTTTTTCCCATTTTTGCAGGAATTTTTATATTATTAAGATTTATTTGTTCTAATTTTATACTCTCCGTAAGACGATTATTCGTCGGCAACTTTAATTTTTTACTCTAAAGGGTGTCCCAAGAAGGGTGTATCAGCGGACGCCTGGTGTTAAAGACACTATTAACTATCGATTTAACCCCATGTTTGTTTACCGTTCTCGAAATCTCGGAATATCCTGGAACGCCAAAGTGTTCAGAGATCGTGTACGTGAGAGATGTCTATGTGTGCGTTGCTCTAGCGCGCATTAAAACATTTTTCTGTGTCTTTCTTAAACGGCTGACATCAGTTTGTATGAGAAAGCCATTTTTATCTAGATCTAGAAGTTGGCTCCAAATAAAGTTGTTGTATTTGATCATTTTTATTTTATTGAGTTTGTTTACCGGTACTGGAATCCAGCGTTTTGCGCATTACAATTAAATCGCCGGTTGCCATTTTGGGTGTCAGCGCTGGCAGCCGTTGATTTAAATCTCGGCTGCCGGCAGTATAGCCACAGAATAAATAATAAAGAGCTACCGCCGGTTCCCAATAGCCATAATAGCCATATTTTAGGGAGCCGGCGCCAGCAGCGGAGACACTCCCATTTGTATCCCGGATTAGCAAAGCAAAGACCTCTTCCAAATTCCTACAACCATTTTTACAATCAAATTCTGCCCATCCTGGGAGTACTTGTCCAGATCGCCACGCTACTTTTTTTTTGGCCTACCCCTTAACCGGCCTCTGCCTTTTAGGTGGCTTATGAGTGATGATCAGCCACCACTTCCTAGAATGCATACAAACATAGCCAGCCCATTCTTATTTTAGTTCCGGTTTTGGGTACCTAAATCTATCTACGTACTCAACAAATTATTATCTAACTAAAATAACTACTGTTTTCAGCACTTACCAGTTTTAACTGCCATTAAGGTGATTGATAGTACTTATGAAACAGCATTTGCTTGTGTTACTAAATCATTCTTGCCTATTTATGATAATAGTGGTGTCAAAATAAATATTTTGAACGATAAGCTCATGAAGATTTAAAACCAATAAAAATAAATTATGTCTATACCGGTTAAAGGGTTAAATTATTAAGGGTCAGGATGTTGACTACAAGTAGAGCTTACAACTACATTATTCTTGTAACCAGTACGATTGAACTTCTGGTAGTAATGAAACCTACAGTTGGCTTATCAAATTAAAATTAACAAGTTCGTGGACAGTTAGCTAGTGTAAATACAAAGCTAGTAAGTATATTGCAATACCGCGCATCAATGAGAGTACACCTCGCTCGACTTGTAACACTCTACGGTGTCTTGGTGCGTGGGCGTTTTCTGAACTAATGCCAAATTTAGTTTGTATTGTCAATACTGCTAACAGTACTGGTGCAATGATGTGTTTAAAAACTAATTCCAAACACATCATAGCACCAGTACATTCATGATGTTGAAAAATCATTTTTCTTATTTTTACGAAAATAACTAGCAGAAAACGAATATGTCCAACATAGTGTCATTCATTTATTGTAAATTGTCATGCAACTCCATTGAGTGAGTGATGTTACATTTAACATCACTGTAGACACAACAGTACAGTATATGTATTGCAAACACGCGTTACGTGACTGGTGTCCAACAATACGGAACAAACGATGTGATTGGTTATCCAATATTTAGTAAGTCCAAACAGCGGAAAGACCAAACCACCCTACTTTATAGCATTGATGCTGTCACGCGTTTAGGCGACTCTACATTTTATCGTCGCCGCTTCCAACCGGCCAATCTGGAAGTCAATGGGGGAGGCCTATGTTCAGCAGTGGACATCCTATGGCTGAAATGATGATGATCCACAATCGGCAATTTTGCGATTTATTCAATGACGCATTAAGTTTTGGCGACTTTCTGCCTTCCGTAGGTACATTGACTTACTACTCGTACTTACTATTTAAATCAATGTAAGTGTCTCATCTTTCACAACAGGAGAGCTGTTATCTGCTGCTGTAAGCTGTTAGCTGTTATCTTTTCGCTTTCAAATGTCGTAAAAACGCCGATCGCTGATGCCAGGGTCAAGTCGCTAGTCGCTGCGCTCGCGCTCAGCTTACGAATGTCGCTAAAGAGCCTATCACCGATTCTCTAAGAAAAAAAAAAATTTATTAAAGTTTGGATTTACCATCTTGTATGTGTTATAAGAATAGGAAATATTTTGACGTAAATGTCTCCTGGTAAATTTTAGTTCGATGGCACATATAATGCTCTATCTACTTCTAACAATATGTCATCTATCTACCACTTACATACACTACATATTATTACCTACTCTATCGTCTACTTACCAACAATAATAATGTGTAAGAACTACAAATGCATCTACCTCATGAGTTAGGGCGGACAGGTAGAAGTAATTTCGTTTCGGAAAACAGATTGTTAACACAAATCCGTAAAGGTCGATGAGAACATACAGTGGAAAATCGGTGGATAGCTCTCCAGATTTGTATGGATTTCCTGCTCCTGGAATTTTCTCGAAACTAAATTCCGTATGTGTATGTATACAGGGTGTCCCATGAAGGGTGTACCAGCGGGACCCCCATGTATGTTCAGCGAAAATGAACGATTCTCGAGATATTTAGTTTAGAATGGATTTTGACCTGATTGCGAATTGATCCAGAAAACACGTGTGATGACTACCTAAACGGTTAGTGCTGGAGTCCTAATTTTTTTAACTAAAATAGTCTAATAATGTACCTTTCTGAATAAATATCATTTAAACGTTAGCATAAAACATTTTGCAGAAAAAAATATATTCATCCATTATTTTGTTAATTTCGATAATTTATCTGTAACTTAGTCTCGCTCTAGTTAAAAAATAATGTGCATAAATATGTTCTGTTATGTATCTTAAAAACTTCCTTACTTAGTTGACTAACAGCTCTGTAAGTTTCAAACGTTTGCTTCTTCAGCTTCATATCAAAATATCCCTCCAAAAAAAATCCATTCTAAACTGAATATTCCGAGAATCGTTCATTTTCGCTGAACATACATGGGGGTTCAATCGATAGGTATTAGTGTCCTCTATCACCTGACGCCTGCTGGTACACCCTTCATGGGACAACCTATATAATTATATAAGAAACACCACGTGGTTTAGAGTTTGACTTAAGTCAGTTAATTGACATTATCCGGGCCCATTTACATAAAAAGAAACAATCGGGTATTAAGAACAGATAATAATAAATCTCTGAACTAAATTGTT
This sequence comes from Anania hortulata, assembly GCA_963576865.1. Lineage (NCBI taxonomy): Eukaryota > Metazoa > Arthropoda > Insecta > Lepidoptera > Crambidae > Anania > Anania hortulata. The sequence continues at coordinate 10,601,513 of OY756405.1, read as the reverse complement.
AAGTTTCTACCGTAGAAGATCCCGGGCTCTCACATTTAATATAGAAAATCCATAGCTGCAATAAACTTTTAAATCAATTTCTTACATAAATAGGCCTAGGAGTAAAAAAAAAAACACTGGCAACTAGATGAAAATGAAAGTGACGTTGGTTTTTTTAACACTACAAAATTAACGGGGTTGGAGAAAAATATACAAATCCTATGAATACAAAATAACATTATTTATTTCATCTACAAATTATCTGAACTAGACGTTATTGCACTAAAAAAATAAAACATTTGTAATCCACTAGTAAATAATTAGAAATTCATAATTTGGTGCGAGAACTGGTAAAAGCCATATGCCGTACTCCAAACTCCAGCTATTCCAAATACATTTAATGTTTTACTCATACAATTTACAAAGCTGTGATAATTTACACAATAATCGTTTAAATTCTATGCAATGATAACACCGTTAATATGTATAAAATTCACAATAACGTACATCACACATACGCAACCATTAAAATACGCTAGGATTTAAATGAATTAAAATCATTAAAAAATACATGTTAGCTATTATTGTTATTATATTACTCAAGATGTAAATCATTTACACAATGAACAGTCGACATGTCAATGTCATTTACACACGGTTTATTTTAATTGTTCACACTTTACCAACTATTTGTTGAGAATAAGTGTAGTTTCTAATCTGTTCGGTTTATTCCTAACAAAGCTAGAAAAAAAGAGTGACTCACAGGCACAAATAGAACGAACGTAAATAATATCACCTATCATTGGTAATGACGACCCAATGACCGTACTAGCGTAGTGGCTCGATCATTGTTAAGACATACTTTGTTAAATTGGCTTGAGTCTGGGAGTGCTGGGAGACGCCTCTGGCATAAATTCACGACTCTTGGCTACATATTGTGCGCATTTTTTTACTCCTATAATGCTGTGCGGTCGCATGAGACCGCGTAACCATCAAGGCACGAGACATATACAAGCGGCACGGCGCGGGCGTTGCGCAGGTGAGTTCCGGGCGCGACGTCGTTCCTTTCGTACCTATTTCATACAAAATGTATAGAAGCGACGAGGTGCGAGATATCTCGTTCCTTTCGTATTTCATACAAAATATATAGAAGCGAAGGGGTGCGAGATATGCAGCTCATTTCGTATTTTATACAAAATGTATAGAAGCGACGGGGTGTAAAATATGCCGCTCGTTTCGTATTTCATGCAAAATATATAGAAGCGACGGGGTGCGAGACAAGTAGCACCTTTCGTAATTCATACAAAATGTATAGAAGCGACGGGGTGCGGGATATGACGCTCGGTTCGTATCTCATACAAAATATACAGGGTGTAACAAAAAGGTGAAATAAAACTTTAAGGGGTTATTCTACGGCTAAATTACATCAACTTTTTCTATGGGACCAACATCAAAATCTCAAAAAAAAAAATGACGTTTTCATACAAACTGATGGCAGCTGGTCGCGTTTTAGTATGGGAAAGTGTTTTTTTTTTTACGATTTCGATGTTGGTCCCATAGCAAAAGTTGATGTAATTTAGCCGTAGAATAACCCCTTAAAGTTTTATTTCACCTTTTCGTTACACCCTGTATAAAAGCGACGAAGTACGAGACATGCCGCCCCTTTCGTATTTCATACAAAATGTATAGGTGCGAGATAAACACAAGCGGCGTGGCGCGGGTGTGACGCGGGCGCGACGCCGCCCTTTTAGTATTTTAAACAAAATGTATTTAAATTCTCCGACTTCCGACTGCTCTTAGGTATGTCTCGCACCATATGCTAAGGGTACCCCTTTTACGAACCAGTCACTGAAATAGGTACTGTTCGCTTGAAATAGGTTGGTGTGAATAAATCAGAATAAAATTACATAATAAAGATGTCTCTAGGGAAACATTCGTTGACGTAAAAGGTAAACAAAATGACAGGTTACTTTGGTTTCGTTCGTTCTAGCCAGCTTGTATCATGTATGAAAGAAATTAATATTTAAAATAATAACAACAGCTTGACATGAATATTCGCATTGCATTTTGGATTGTTAACAAATATATTAGTTCATTGCTTAAATTTTACCTCTATATTTTATTACATTATTAATTATTTTGTCATGAACAATGTTATGAAAATCAAAAAGCCACTCGATACAAACTTCCTAGCACAAAATAATAGCAAATATAATGTAAATGGGTTTATGGAATGATCTCCACTCAATTGTAGCATTATAATAAACATAATGTATAATTCGAGTCTAAATAATTACTCTTAAATCAAACAAGATGTATTAAAGCACCCAAAAATAAAATCTTAACCCGCAAATATAATAAAAACATACTCATATAAGTACATTAATTTATACAATATTACTTTTGTAAATTATATATTTTCCGATTATTCACAAATAAACTTGAGCTACTTATAGTTAAGGTTATAAAATTAAACCAAATCTCCAGACATAATTTTCAGGCCGAACTGAGTTTTATACATTAAAAAAGATTTTTGTCTAAAATTAATTGTCTTTAAGCTCGCACACACTTGCTCGTTTTATGGTGCGCGAATGAGAGGTGAGGCATTTCAGACGTTTTAACTTGACTTCTAATAGCGAATGGATCCCATGTACGAGCGAGATTTAGCAGTCTTCAGAGAATCTTGACTTTTGTTTTTATTATACTTAGATCCGCGTAACTGTTATTTCTGCATATTCGCTTCGATTTCACATTTGTTAGATTATATAAATGCGGAATAATTGACGCAATAAATCTGAAATTCAAGACCTGAAGTTGCCATCATGTCTTTATAACACAACCAGATGTAAACAAACAACAATTTGTACTGTTCATCGTAGGCAGATTAACAGACAGAACAATTCCCTTCAGTATAGAGAGTAAAATATATAGAATCATAAAACTAGCGTCATCGTCATGAATTCAGTCCACTGGGTAATAAGGACGAAACTTTAACAAGTTGAATCTGACATACAAAAATATTCTTTATCGCAAAGTTTCAAAGCACCTTATTCATAAACTCGGCACGCTATTACTTCATAATGACTGGCGTTCACCACAGCGGGCCGGCATTGTATCGATTCCCTTCTCTCCCTTACTCTTATAGCGTTATCTCGCAGTGACGACACGCGTTACGTAATCTTTGTACGCGCTAGGAACAGCAACGATACAATGCCGACCCGAATACGTTACAGTGAGCGCTAACCCTTATTCTTCTTTGTAACACAAAGATCAGTATTAAAAAGATGTTCTGTCAAGTCTATAAATAAAGTTCTCAGTCACAAAGACATCTATGGCGTAAACTAGTAACAAAAGCAACATAACATGTCACTAGCATAGAGATAATAAAACGAACGCTATCCCTATGAGCTACACGAACAAACAGACGTATATTTATCCCGTTCTTGCACAACCTTGCGTGTGTGGTGTGAGTAAGAGGGAAGCTGGTGCTTAGTAGAAGAAGAGCAGTCGCTCCTGCGCCGTGCCCGAGAGCAGACGCCAGCCGCGCTTTATGTTTAGATATTGAATGATGGCGCGGACACAGATTAAGATACCTGAAAATAAATTAAGAAATTTTTACTCAATTGTCTCACTTCTAGACCTCTAACATTCGCCCTGCTTGATAGCTATCGATCTAATCATCAATCACGTTTAGTGATAATTAGAAACACCAGCTATCTTAGATAATAAAATGATTATTCGAACAAAAGAAATAGGTATAAATACGTCATTATCAGTTTTAACTTCATTAACAGGAAACGTTTTATAATATCTCAAATAAACAATAATACTGATTATAATAATCTCATATCTATTTTGCAACATTATATGATAAGTAATCATGAATGATATTGATTACACAGTGTAATGTAATTTTTGGCAATAATTATATCGGTGAACACACTTGGGAAAAGCTATGTTGAGCTATGACCCCAACCCTATCGCACACAGGTCAGTTATTTCCAACGATGTAATAATAACTGACTTGCTGCATTCAGGATCATGGTCAAACGTACCTGCCTGGGAATGGGACAAGGCGTAAGTCAGAATAATGATTCGGCTTCAGGAAATGGTTTTCGTGGAAAACTGTATTGATAGTGCTTTACACATTGACATTATCTCAACGGTCTATGTAAAACACAGTGTAATATGGCAAAAACGAAGTTAGCCTTCCATTGGTCGAGTTTTTTTTAAATAGTACATTGTTAACCTAGGAGTGAAAGTAACTTATTTAGTCGAGGGACTCGACTCGACTCGAAGTTCGAGGGACTAAATAAGTCTTTAACCCGAGGTAAACACTGTGCTTTTCATTACGAATACAAGGAAAGTAAAAATAAAAACATGATTGCCGCTTTCCCGGCAATTTTTTTTTTCAGTGGCCGGCCAGGACTAAACTGGACTAAATAAGTTACTTTTACCCCTAGGGTAACAATGTACTATTTTCTCGTTGATTGTTGTAAGTAATTATAAATATTTTGAGATAAATATTTTAGGGAAAAGGGTAATGATCCCCGCTCTGGGTCTTGGTTGGTTCAGCGGGTCTTCATAGCTATTCAGCGAGGCAATCCGGCTAGCATTATGGGGACCTTCGGGCGAGGCGTTGAGTGGGAATCCAGTATAGTGAAGTGGTATAGCTTTCAAAATTTTGTTTGTATCAAGATTTTTGTAACCATTTGACGACGCTTATTGGTGATGTAATTGATATATTGTGTACTTGTAATTTTATTTTAATTATGCATACTGTGAATTGAAATGTAAAACTGTATGTTGGATAATAAATTAGTAACTAACAAGTGTGTACGTGTAAAAAAATCACTAATAAAAAATTTAAATTTGACATTTATTTAATATTTATAATATTTAGACTTTTGGAGCTCACAATTATAGGGGTTGTTATATTTTTAATATCTGTAAATAAAGAGTTGTGTCCTTCTAAGTATACATGGACGACACGTTAAACAGCTGACAGTATTGTATTTGTGACTGTTATTAACAGTGCTTTATTTTCTATGAATTTTCTATTTATGAGTAGTATGATATTAAAGACCAAATTTTGTGTTCAATATTTTATCAATAAAACACTACTTTTAGTGTCTACTTGGCCGGTAAAATACCGATGCCTGAGTTGTTTACTCGAGTGCTCGAGTTGTTTACTCACCAAAAGCCATGATGAGCCACCAAAGCCAGGAGTTCTCGTGCGACGCGAGCTCGGTCGAGTGCTTCACTATGAGGGTCCACTTGGCCAGGGAGAGCCCGAAGCCAGCCAGGGCGCCGTAGCGGCTCGCGACCGTGTGGCAGAAACACATCAACAGCAGGAACCCGATCCAGTTAAACAGGAATGCCACTAGAATTAAAACAAACGGAAAATAAAGTCTTATCCCGTTTTGCCTATTGTCTACTGTAAATAAAGTCTAACTCATCGACAGGTAAAGGAATATCCATGTTTCACCTTAGTGATGCTGGAATAATGTTATTTTGAAGATTTTTTTTAACTCGAATGGTCGCATATGACTGCGTCACAATAGTATTTCTTTTCCGAGGCGTTTTGCCAGGCTCAGGGGTTAATGTAAACTCAAAAGCAGGTCAATCTAAAGAAAAATATGTTTCTTTTTTTTTGTAGGTTGACCTGCCCCATTGACCGATTTTTAACTAAAATTAAAACAAATAGTGTTCAATATCAATTGAGAAAATGTACGCTGTGTAAAAAGTTGATGAATTGTTCACTGCACATCGTACATAAATCATTAGACACCATTTGCGAAATAATATAGCACGGATGGGCGAAGTTACGTAAATTTGTACGAGAAGGCTCAATTACTTAATATGCTAGTCAGTCACAGAAGATCTATAAAATTAACACACGTTACATAAATCCTTCAACACTAGTCGATGTTCCGATGTCGGTAGTATTGGAAATAAAAAAACAATTTAATACCCGATTGTTGTTGTTGAATGTTTTTTAAAATATGATATCTGGATTATTTGCTTCTTTTTTGACATAACTTTTCATTTAGGTACGTGCTGTCATGCAATCATGAATACTCACAACAGAGAGACACGAGCAAAAAATGGCTTGTATTAATCAAATTTATATAATTATATATAGTTGTTTGTCTCGTATGAGTTTTTTTTAAACCCTTCTCTGATTGCGATGAAACTTTGGTATTTTTTTGTGCGCAAGGGAAAGTTTCCAAATTAAAATAAGGATCACGTGAACATATGTGATGATAAACGCTGAATAAATAGGTTTTTAATATACAGGGTGTAACGAAAAGGTGAAATATTATATATATTTTTTGAGATTTTGATGTTGGTCCCATAGAAAAAGTTGATGTAATTTAGCCGTAGAATAACCCCTTAAAGTTTTATTTCACCTTTTCGTTACACCCTGTATATTTGAGCCTCGTTAACCCGTCAACATCCAAGCGCTCTCTGGAATTTCTAATGTGTCTCGTTAATGTATGCATGATAAGGTACTGTAATCTAGCGCCAGTTTTCTTTCGTTTCGCCCAGTGGATCGAGCCTGACCGTCGGCACTCTTTGGGTCATCCGGAACTCCTTATGTGCCGATTTAATTTACACTAGCGATTTAAGTGAGAAGTGGAAGTACTTATGAAGTAGAAGAGACTTGCTGAATGACATTCATGTAGGGCAATGTACTTCTCCTTGTATTGCCTAAAGCGTAACATAAAAAAACTTTCACTAAGAGGACGCAATAGAGAGTTATGTTGAGTATGACCTTTGTTTACTCTACACGGACGTCGCAAGCGAGCCACCTTGCCTGTATGCAATAAACAACTCGACGATATTTGTTTTGTATTATTTAGTTTGCAGTCGCATTTGTTCGGTGGCCCCAGATTATAATGGGACTGAGACAAATGGCCGAGATGAAATCAGAGAAATGACGTCAGTGCTTCAAGACATTAGACGCTCGTGTTTTGTTAACAGACGAAAGAATAATATTCTAACGCAACATCCATATCTGATGTCATATGTTACGCTCAGATCGCACGTGTTCCATTTTCGCTTAAGTGTGTTTGTGACGTGTTTATTCTTTTGAACCGTCGTCTTCAAGCTAAGACGCGGTAGAGGATATGATATTGCCTTTTTCTTAAGGCGAGTATAGTCGTCAAATGTAAACTAGCATGTGATTTTAAAGCTTACTTAATAAGCCCATATTGACAGAAAAATGTGTCAAGAATTGTCAAAAGCTACACCTACAGTTGTGGGTCACCTAAAATTGTTGAATTTAAGCATAGCATTTTTACTTACATTTCAGGAGAAAAAATATAAGTATTGAAATCATTAAAAAAAACAAACAAAAAACATGCTTCTTCATTATCATGGGCAAGAGGGGGGTTCACATTACGGTGTACACAATACAATATACAAATATTTTTACAGATGTTGACTCTTATTACTAGGGAACGAGGTTATTGACCTGTCAAATGAGGATACATATTTTTGGAGTCGAATGTACTTCAGAAACAAATGCTTCTAAAATCGTGAATGCCGATTCGGTCGGTTATTGATGTACTAAGTACAAGGAGGATAAAGGTTATCGTCCATCGCACCGACAGAACATTGAAATATGACCTTTAAGTCTATAACTTTACAGTACATAAGTGTTTGTATTTTATAAGGAAAAGCGTGACTGAATGGGGCTACTTGACATACCATGAAAACACGGTTGACGTCACACCCAATCGGAATAACACATTTTTGTACTGATAATTGTGTGGTTTTACTAACAAACAATTTGCTCCGTGTCAACTGGACTGATTAACTTGAGATTTGGTTCATATGTGAATTTCTGAGACCCAAAAACAGTGTAACGTAAACGAATTTTCATTTTTCATTTTCAAGATTTAAATAAAATTTTCAAATTGACCCAATTTGAAAATTTAAAAAAATAAAACTGTTCCGTTTGACATATCATTATTAATTTTATAAAAAAAATAAAAACCGACTTCAAAAAACTAAAACGCTACAAATAATCTTAACACTTAAGTACCTAATCAGTTACTTTTGGAGTCGGTGCAAACGAAAACATCTCTCATTGATTGGCACCGACTCCAAAAGTAACTGATTAGGTACTTAAGTGTTAAGATTATTTGTAGCGTTTTAGTTTTTTGAAGTCGGTTTTTATTTTTTTTATAAAATTAACTTATTTCATCCATTTTAGTGATAAATCCTAATCAAAACAAATCTTACGAGTGCAAACATAATTTAACTGCTGAACACCGATTTCATTTCCTATTTTTCCACCCTTAGGGGTGAATTTTTTTCCAAATTTTTTTATTATAGTATCTTTGAAGTATAAGCTATTCATTAAAAAAAGAATCATCAAAATCGGTCTACATTTGGCAGAGATATAGGTAAGATAGATACTAAAATCAGTTGGCGTGGTACGGAGTTTATGCAATGTATGATGATTTTCTTATAGATCCCATTATCAGAATTTAACCAAATTTATATGGGACCATTCTGAAAGTATTACCTTTCAAAAAAAAAAATAATTATCGAAATCGGTCAACGCAGTAACGAATGATCGCTGAACATATAAAAAAAAAAAAAATAAAAAAAAAAAAGATACCGACGAATTGAGAACCTCCTCCTTTTTTGAAGTCGGTTGAAAATGGCTTATTTTAATGAAGTAGATATTTTTTTATACAAAACTACGTATGAAAGTAGATGAACACTATAGCCTTAAATTTTGAAAAGATAAACAGAAAATAGTTCTGTTATAGATGACAGGAAAACCTATAAGAATGGAACCCTCTCCACGCAAGTTTAACTCGCACTTGTCCGGTATTTTTTAGGATAATAATTGAACGTGTGAATTTGCTACACACTGTTGAGCACTTATGAGCGACAATTTAACCTCCTACCGCTTTGTCGAACAGAAGAGCAGCTAACTGCTAACATGACATTTAAAGATTCAAGTGTTAAACAATTGTAAACGACTTAATTGGCGTAGTGGCACATTTCATTCGCCTTGAACGCAAAGGGTCCCGGGTTTGATTCCCAGAAGGCGTAAATCCTTTCTAAATTGGGTCGGGTCTGGCTGTGCCGGGATACCGGCGACAACAAATAAATAAATAAATATTAGACAACATCACATACATTGCTCTGATCCCATGATAAGTAGCCAAAGCACTTGTGTTACAGAAATCAGAAGCAACGACAGTTGCACAACACCAAGACCCGAGAAAATATAAAAAAGTTATTTTTCTACATTGACCGACCAGGAATCCAACCCAGGACCTCAGAGATAGCGACTCCAAGTCCGGTATGCTCGCCTCTCAGCTACAGGGGGTCGTCAAATTTATTATTTAGTACCTCGTAACACAAAGACTGTTAGCCTTTCTTTAAGACCATGACAATAGGGGTTTTGATGGACGCAAATGTATTTGTTTATTTACATAATACACAGCAAGACAAATATTCATTTAAATCCCGCTTAATTAGGGTGCGCCGAACATAGATCAAGCCAATCGATTTGTAATCTAACCTGCCTTGCAACCTTGTCATGCCTAATATAGATAGATTTTCTAATTTAGTTCGTTAGGATGTTACGTGTATTTCTCTGTGCGAAATAAATCATTAGAATTCAAAAGAAATTGAGAATTTTGCATTAGTAGATATTTATTCATGTTAGGTACAACAAGGCGGTGTATAAAATACGAGTTCGTATCAAGGGTGCAATAGGCCTCGGCAATTCGATTCCTTAGTTATATGCTACATGCCCACTATATAGAATGGGTCCTAGTGACCTATTATACAGGTTTTATTAGATCTACAATAGGCACCAGCTCTTACAACGCTGATTTGTTATACCAGCCACTGAATGTCGCGGAACGTAGCGTGTCATTCCTGTTCTGTGATACCAGCCATGCCTTTTAAGTTTTGTCGTTTACATATTTAGCGGCAATTTTGAATTTAGAATTGAATATTAAATTTTTTTTAATATTTAAAATCTCAAAACAACAGAAAGTGTTAGGAGTAATACTATTGTTTTTCACTAATGTTTGACCATTTCATGAAGTAGTCGTGCGTTTAGCTTTTCATATCGTCAAACGCTGAGTATTCAATGATCTGGTCAGACCAAATCATGATGTGGGCAGCGTAGGTTAGTGTGGGTTAGGTTCTATATTAAGAAACACCACCATTTTATTAAATTAATTAATTAATGAGTCTTCATTCAGGCAAATTACACCCATTCATATACATATTCTCAAGTCAAGAAATCAAAATCAAAGTCAAAAATGATCGGTCATATCATAAAATGATCAATTTTACGATCTGGCCGCGACATTGACACTGGCACAATAACAGCAAAATTGAGGCAGCCAATGCGCTAAACATAGTAAAAGAATAAGCATGTTACCTTTTTACTGGCAAAAACAGTTTTAAATTTTCATTGGTTTCGAATTTTAACTCAAAAGCATAAAGTGAAAAATATGATGGCAGCTATTTAGTCATCACTGGTTAACCGGAATAAACTTACCAAAGAACGAAGTCAGGAACATGATGTCGGTGCCCAGTAGACTGTTTTCAGGATCTAGCTGTTCTGCCGACGCTTCTGTCGGCTCCACTGTAACAAACGCGGCGAACGTCGGGTGATGGGGTGGCGGGCCTTGCACCTTCAAGTTAGAAAATTATCCAGTTAGTATCTTAAAGGCCAACGCTGATACTTGAGTCTGACTGCCTAGAGCCTAAAATGTGTTGTTTGAGGTTACCACTACAAGTGACACTCATGGCATTTAACGCGTTAAAACAAACACCTAATATCAAAGAAGGAATTAACTTCTTGTGTTGCGAGGTACCAGACGATGAATTTAACCTATCATCTCTCCACTCACGGGAATGGGCTAGTTTCCTAAAAAAATCTAATTAGTCCGTCGGTTGGATTAACAGAAAATATTGGACACGTATTTTTTCTTTTCGTAATCAAACAAAAAATGATGAAAATATAGCCCGTTAAAGTTCCGCGTAACGTCACGCCTTGCGACACTTTTTAGCAAGGCGTGACGTCACGTGCTCACTTTGATGAGCTTTATCTTCCTCATTGTTTGTTTGATTGACAAAAGACAAAATATGGGTCCAATATTTTTTGATAATCTAACAGACGGACTAAATAGAATAATATTTTTTTGACCCAGGAAACAAGCCTAATAGGCTTGTTTCCCGTTGTGCTCAACTTGTGTGTGAAAATGATTGTTTAAACGCTACCTGCTTTAGTGTGTGTAGGCCCTTAATAAAAACAAATGACGTATCATACTCATATGAAATGATTATATTTCTGTATTTAGTTAATAATTAATCATAAAAACAAAGATTTTGAACATAATTTAGCTGTTTAAAATCTAAATTAATCAACCGTTTTTAATTCATCATTAATTCAAAGCATTTCTTTGAGATAAACATAAGTCCTGGTACTGTAAAAAAGAGGCAGCTAAAAACAAACAACAAGTTTTGGTGAACAGAGATAATAATGTGAATAATTTGCATTGTTTTTTTTTATGGAACGCGTAAGCAAGTACTAATCTTGTTTGCGAGGTTTTTGTCATTAACATTGCCTCCTTGCCTCATTTTTAAATTGGTAGGATTTAGTTTTAGGTTATAATAGATTAGGTTAGTTTATTTATAAAGAACCCATTGTTTTTTTTACTGTTATTCAAATAAATTGTCTACTTGGTATTATTTTTTTGTACCATTCCTTATCAAAATTATACTATTCCTGAAATAATATATTCTGTTTTTCCTGTAACATACGGTAAATTAACTGTATTTACCGTGTATTCCGAGTAATATAAAAGACCCGAAAAAATTTGGCAAAAGTTCGTGTGATGAGCACGAGCATTTTTATTATGTCTATCCTTAGTCTAGTCGCCATAGGACAAGTATTTTGTGATTGTTATTAATAAGTATCTGGTCAACGCGCTGCCGCCTGCTACAAATGGACAGTTAAAAAAGATTTTGGCTCAAAGCTTAAACGGCATTACATAAATAAAATATAGTTTGTTTGTATGTAATTACTTAAATATTAAGCTAATATTAAGAGAGATTCGCACTTGCCGTCAACCACGAAAGTAGTTTGCGAGGCTTTCATTTATAGTGAATATCATTGCATTAATAAATAAAATATAAAATAATAGGGATAACGACTGGGTAAAGAAAATGAAATTCTATTTAGTCCGTCAGTTAGATTAACAAAAAATAATGGACTCTTATTTTTTTTGTCAGTCAACCAAAAATTTACTATATAGCGCGTCAAAGTTCGGGAGGCTCGTGACGTCACTTCTAAGTAAAAATTGTACCTAGGCGTGACGTCATGCAACATTTCAAATTAATTTATCTGTGTAATATTTTGATTATGTAAAAAAATACGTGTGTTTTGATAATCTACCTGATAGCTACAAAGAAACAAAAGTTTGTCGTCATTCCCTATTGTTGAAAGAATGGATTATTATTTATATTATTTTACCTGTGGTGGGCCTTCCCCCTCCATCTGTTTCTCGCGTTGCACCTCCTCATATGTAGGTAACTTGGAATTCGCTGCGACATCGTACGGAGGTGGAGCGGAGAAGTCAGCCTGTGGTGGCGGGATCTCCTGTACACTGTCTGGAAATAAATAGAAAAATATGCAATTTCTACGTGGGCAATACTACTACATCCTAAGGCCGTGTTCAAACCAAACTAGATATGCACGCCGATAGGAGTAAGGTCAGCGACGGCTGTAATACAAGTGCTTACGCTACTTATCATAGGCTCAGAGCCTCCAGAGTAATATATTATGTAATATCCAATATTTATTTTTTTGATAATATTTTAAGAAAACAAAATTGCCCCTTAAATTAAATATAGTTGGCGCATTGATTGCAATAAAAGTGTTTTTTGGGGCTTGTTAAAGTTAATGCACATTATGATCCGACTCTAATGATGATCGACGTACACATAGAGTACGTGTGAGTATGCTAATGCAGACGCGTGAAGAAAAACCCGAGACCATAAAGAAATTACTGTAAGTAAGAAATTAAATTCAGGTCCGTGGGACGTGGCAACGTCTCAAGCGAGGGCCGGTGTGAGCGCGGCGAGCCGTCCTGCTCACGCCTGCTGTCTGGGGACGCCTTTAAACGTATTTTAATTTAAATGTATTTTATTTAAACGTATGTTATTAGACCGTCGTACTCTCGACCGTTCCGTTCCGTTCCGACCCGTTGCCGTCCCGCTCACGCTTTCTGTGTGTACTACGCTTAACGGCACGACGCTTTCTCATGGCGACGGTGCCACGCCGGTTGTGATAATACCTGCTCGGCCACGTCACATGTCGCTATACCGTACATGCGTTGTCGCTGACTGTCGGCGGCTGATTATTATTATACTCCGCCACCACTACTGTCTATTGACGTTAATTATGCATTGTAGGCTACAGCGTACATTCAGCATAGCGGGGACGAAAAATGCGGTTTAAGTTCACGTTTACATTGAGCTGGCTCACAGTCAGCGGCCGACAATACGTATGGTTTGAACGCCGCCCAAAGTTTCACTTCATACGCATTCTACTGCCCGGGGTAGATTTCCATTCGCGCTTTATTTTTTAAATATAGAAACTATGTAATGTTATCTATAAGTGTGTTTTCTTTAGAACGCATTTATTTAAATGTTCCTATAGAATGAGTTGTATTTAAACAACAGAATCAGCACCTAAGAGATTTTGCGTTGTTGAGCTGTTAAAGACAGTAAATGAATTTTACTAGCACACCCAGACTTGAGCCAATTTTGAAAAGTTTATTTTCCAAGCTGGCCCAAACCAACCATTTGCATTCAAGGCGAATCACCGCACCACCACAGAATACCTAATAGTACTACCGTCACTAAAGCCTTGGGCACACAGCCGACGGGGCGCGACGGCGACGGGACGCTAGCGCGACGCCAGTGTTTGTAACGTACTGATGTGTATAGAAGACGCGACGGAATCCGACGGTGTCCCGCCGGGCGTGCCTACAAACGTGCGCAACGCGACGCGCTGTCGTGGGGCCTGAGGCGGACAGATAGATGTGTCGCATGGTAAACGTACGTACTAGTAGTCACATAGCGTTCTGTATTTGTTTATTTTTACAACTTTTTAGTGATTTAATAATGGAAAGTGGAAAAATCTAACATCTTAGTAGGAACGTCGACGAAACCGTCACGGCCGCAGTGTGACGTGCACGCCGCGCTGCTGCTCCGCGATCGGGTCGAAAAAAAAAAAAACTTGTAATCAGCAGTTAAAACTCTGTGTCCTCGAGGTCAAAATAATGACTGTAGCCAATTGCAGCTCTTTAATGAGTATTCAATTTATTAGAGCAAAGTATCCAATTACAAACAATTACCTATTCTACTATAATAACATTATTATGACATTCAAAGAATTCAAACAGACATAAGCTTAACACATTTATTTGCTTTGTTTTCTAAACGAAACTGTTTGAATAAACTTGATTTTTCCTTTTTAAGATTTTGAGTACTTGTTATTTTTATTGTAATAATTAAAATAAATAATAAATAAATATTGGATGACATCCCATACGATGCTTTGATCCTGAGGTAAGTAGCACTTCTTACGTTATAGAAATCAGAAACAACAACGGTACCACAACACCCAGACCCGAGACAACATAGACAAGTTTCTTTTCTATGTTGACCTGACAGAGAATCGAACACAGGACCTCAGAGTGGCGACGCCAAGTCTGGCGTTCTCGCCTCTCGGCTATGGAGATCTTAATTCGTTAATAATGTATTACCTCATCATAAATTAACGAGACAATAGAAATTCCATTGTTATGCGGCCATGAGACTGCTTGGATGTTGACAGGTTAAAAAAAGAGTATGCATCTTTAACACTTTAGAAGTCCAGTATACTTTATCCAGTACATAGAATTTGTTTAACCTATTTAAAGCTAAATAAAGCTTTGAGAATTCTGCTAGTTGATGATGGTAATTTGTTTTACTGCGGAGCATGCCTGTGGCCTGAGGCCTAGGGCGAAACCCGTCAGGCCCGACTCATAAGGCACCGGAGGAACGCCGTCTGGTTTTTAGTGGGTAGGCGGGGTAGGCTCCTTCTGAGCCCGGAGTCCCACACACCCCTCCAGCCGTTCCCCTGCAGCTGGAGGAAAGTGCGTGACAGCATTTTCGAGACGATTAAAAAAAAAATGGTAATTTGTTTTAGAAAGATATAAATAAATACCTTTTTTTTAATTCACTATAAGTTTGTTCATTATTTGAAAATGACACTTAAATGTTTAGAAAGTTTTAAAAACCTACAACTTCAAAATTATGTATCTTGCCATAGGCAACATATCATGGACAATATAGACATTGCACACATACATTATGCTAATGAAGAATAGGAAATGTGTTAATACACACTCAGAACATCAGAGATTAATAATAATATTACCTTTCTCACATTATGAATCACAACATTAGTCATATGCTGATAAGATTATTTAGTAATGACATGTTTAACATTATACACCTACCAAATGCTTAAAAATAAACAGAAAAATGCCTTATGTGGACAATGCCCTAGATAGCAAGCTCTTTGGTTGGTTAATTTCTGTAAGAATTTTGTTTTGAAAACTGCTGTAAATTTCTCTATTTGTTAGGATATACTTTGTTATTCACTTAGGTTTCTTTCTTGGTATATATTGTTATTTGTTTCTAAGTATATAATATTAATACTGCTTTATTTATAATGTGTTATCCTATAACATTAAAATGTGCATTTTGTTTACACAAATCAAGTAATATTATTGCCGGACTGCTGATAACAACACTCGATAATAACTCAATTTTGTTAAGTAGGTGTTAAGATGTGGTTGATGGGATTGAGAACTTGTGTTCCAAAAGAATCAGGCAACAGGCGTAAGTTAAGCGCGTAGGCGTAGGTTTATCATAATTTTGGCATAGTGTAACTGTATATGTGATAAGAAAATTGCTAAGTAAATGCCTCATACCTATCCAATTTAACTACAAGTACTCACTTATGTCAAAGAACGGAGGAGGCATCTCTAAAGTCGATGGCAACATCACCCTAAGATGCGCCGGTGGGCAAATAGTGTCTGCCCGATGGTGGCTCTGCAACAAACACCATACACTTTCACATTGATATCACATAAATCTACCGAGGCAGTTACATAAATAAACAATTAAAAACAAAGTCTAGACATACCATGTTTGACACGATTTAAAACGAATAAAATGCACTTATACACAAGCACAGAGTTTTTTAGAATGACACTTGTAGCAACAATTAAATAATCTACATACAATTTAATAATAGTCCACGCATGGTTCAAGGTTTTTCAGACAATTTATCGGAAATAAGCTACCACGGGGTGGAAACGCCATAGAGTCTGAGAGGACGTTAGTTAATAGTGCATCCCTTTCAGTCGTATGGCGCTTTCTCGCTCAGTGGGTAACGCTTCATGGCTCTTTTTTTTTTTAATGTGTCTCGTTTTTTTTTTTAAATAGTTTCTGATTATTTACATGCTCATTGTTCCGGAGGTGGCTAACACCAATTTTAGCACATTGGTATTCGGAAAATGCTAAGCCTTTATCCATTCGAAATGAGGTGGAGCACGCTAAAACTGATATATGCTTAATTCGGACTGCCTACTTATTTACGTTGAAAAATAAAATAATGTCACTGTCAATTTCGAAAATTACGGTTACTGTTTTTTCTCTTGCTTGGAGTTAAAACAGTATTTTCCAAATTTTCCGACATTTCTTCCTTTATACAGCAATTTTTATTGCTCCTTTTTATTCACGTGTCATATTGATATATCGTTTGTTTAGGTTCTGTTACAGATATCATGCCCATCACCAGATGCATCGTGAGCGGCTGCTCGTCTACTTCTTCCACTGCAAGGCTTTGATGATGATGCTCTCCGGGCTGTATGGATGCAGTATCTTCTACCAAGAAATCCAGCTTTAGGATCCCTTTCCAAAAAACAGCTCGTAAACCGAATGGTTAGTTCTCGTAAATGTTTTGTCGTTTCATGCGATATCAATACAACAACCCGCTGTTTCGTGTTTACGATTTATTCGTACAGTTTTACTGAAAGAGTACATAGTCTAATTATTTGTATTTGTTTCCAGGTCTGCCATCTTCATTTTGAAGAGAAGTACATCCTTAACAATAGAAGGGTGTACAATGGCTGTCCAACTTTATTTACTCCTGATGAAATTACATCGAGACAGCCATCCACACCTCTCTTGGTCAAGTCACGAGGTAAGTACCTACATTTCTGTATTTCTTATATAATATGTCAGTCCATGAGTAAAGTTGAAACAATTAGTGTAATAATGGGTGTGCAAGGCATTTGGGACAAAAAAAAATGGGATGAAATTATGAAACTTAATAAAATTTTAATCTTACCTTAAAAACTTTGCTTTTCTTCAACTGTTTAAACAGCTTATTTTGTTATAATAAAATGCTAAAAATAATATTGTGGTCACGGCATAAAATTTGTCATATTATATAAATAAATAAATAAATTTTCGTTTCTGTATAAAAACTTAGTCTAGATACATAAAACTTAAGTTAAGAAATATCGGTTAGTACACAAATATTAGGATGTTTATACCTAAACTAAGCAAATTGCTTGTATCTTAGGTATTTATATCATAAAAGTGGGTTAGTGCTTATTCAACAATAATGTAAGTGTTATACACAAAACAATTACTCACTATTAAATAATAAATAAGTAGATCAAGATTTACTTGTTTAACAGTTTTTACCTTAGTCTTAATTATGTAATAACTTATGCCTAAAAATTAATTCTACGGCGCTTCAGGCGCTCTCGTAATTAATTGAACTTATATATCTAGATTCTGCGATTTTTCTGGCGGGGCATTGCTCATCTCCTGTTTTGTGATGGCTAGGTTTATTGAATCGCCGGCATGTAGCACAGTTTGCTTGTTCAAGTTGCTTTGAGCATTCTTTAATTGAATGGCCAACGCAGCCGCAGTGCCCACAGGTAGAGTCAGCCTCCCGACAATATTTTGCTGAGTGGCCATATTGTTGACACTTGTAACATCTAGTTACAAGGGTGTAGTCTCTTACTCGGCATGAAGTCCAATTGATGAATACCCTTTCCTGCTCAATTAGAAGTTTTCTGAGGTAGTTCCAGGATAAAGTTGCAGTAAGATGCGTCTTTTTTACCGGATTTGTGGCTTAGTTTGATTGCGTCTAGAAACTTTTTTTAGTCTTATAATCATGGTTTATTTATGTTTAATCTCTATCCTTGGGCTCTCATGATTGATGGCTACGCTGATGTTAGGATTACAAATATGTACTTATTTTTTAACATGTTATTAAATTTTGAATGTCATTTGTTATAGCTGATGATCATTCATATTCACTGTCGAAGCCGGACAATACTAACACAGAAGGTATGTTAAAATATTGTGACATTTTATCGAGTATGCAAATCTTTTCTTTATATTTTATATTATTAAATAAATGTATTTCATTCATTTCTGTAAACAGGGCAAAACAGTAAATTTGCTGATAATTGTTCTTTTATATTATACCTGAGACAAATATATGCCATTGTTTAAATAAACTTGTGTTAAGTAACATTATGTCTTGCAGTTGATGATGTGATTTTGTTAAAAACTTATATCTATTATCTACATAATGTCGCCAGTGAAAAGTAGTAGTAATTAATGGTAGAGAGGAGGAGTTATTGGTGCTTAGCTGTCAATTACCTTCTAGTATAAAAAAAACTAAAATTAAAGTGAACTCACATAGTGCTCTTTTCAGTTGATAAATACTGATTAAAGTCATCAGTGTACAAAAAACCACGGAATTTGTTTATCTTTTAGCTTAGTTAAAAATAATTGACTTTTGGTTTTGTTTGTCAATTAACTTGCTAATTAATTGATAAATTAGACTTGCTAAATATAATAAGATCTGATTTATCATTTAACTTCCTTTTAATACAACAACTTTAACCTTGGGAGCAACATCGAAATCTAAAAAAGTATTTTGTGTAGTAGAATCACTTCCTAAAAGATAGTTAGCTAATAAGATAGGACCAATAAACTCAGGCAATTATTTAGTACTGAAGGGTGGGTTTCTGGTGAAATTCAGCATACGGATGAATGATAGCCTGAATTAAAATTTGTAGACCTGTAGAAAATTGATTAATTGATGTATTAATGTTTCTTTTTTTCAGAACTTGTTTCTTGCAATGAGCCAAGCAGGGTCCCCATGAGTATTGACACCGTTAATGCAACTTCAACTGAAGGTAAGTAAAAAAAAATTTTACAATTACTAAACCCCAAACTAAGCAAAGCTTGTACTATAGCGACTAGATAAAGGGTGAACATGACAAGTACTTTAATACTTTTATAAGCATTCATGACTTAGATACAAATTACTTTAATTAATTAAATTACAAGCGGTTGCGGGTTCCGAACCCGCAACCGCTGGCTTTTTAGTCCAGAGCGCGAACCCCTACACCAGATGGTCGTCTCCCTTGAATTCAGTTATCTGTAATATAATGTGCATTTTTCGAGCATGCATCGTACTTGGAAGAGAAAGACATACTGCGCCGACCCCAGATGACCTGGGAACAGGGCAGGAAAATATATTAAAAAAAAAAAAAACATTTATTTTCAAACCAAGTCCATAATTTTGTTAGTAACAATTTGATCTTATATACTATGTTAGTAGATTGGACTATGTTACTGTTAGTATCACTAAACGTATAAACTATGTTAGTAACAAACAGTGCACGGTGGGAAACAGTGATGGTCATTTCATTGATTCACATGCTTGACATGTAAATCAATGAAACGACGGTAAATGATAATGATGATCGTACTTGGCGATGGCTTCCAAATTCAGATGGAAATGGTCTGGTTTCCCTATCTAAGGGTTACAGAGGTCTCGTAGTACTTCAAATGTAAAACTAGAATTGCCTTATAAATAAATAAATATTGGACATCACATACATTGCTCTGATCCTATGATAAGTAGCTTAAGCACTTGTGTTACAGAAATCAGAAATAACGACGGTACCACAACACCCAGACCCAAGACAATATAGTTATTTTCCTACATTGACCCGACCGGGAATCGAACCCGGAATCTCAGAGATAGGACACTAAGTCAGGTATGCTCGCCTCTCGGCTACAGAGGTCGTCCACATCTAGGATCATAGTTAAGCATACCGTGACTACGAATGGCACATAGCACAAAGAGAAAGATTATAGTGTGTTTGTTATGTTTAGTGTTTAAATAGTTATTTTTAGTTTCAGAATTGTCGAGTGTAAGCATTCCAAGCACTTCAGGAAATGTCCCCAGTACAACGGGTGCAACGAAAGGTAAGGATTAAAATTGCAAATAAATTTTAATAACAAAAAAACTGGCTAAGTGCCTGTCGGGTCAAGCGCAACGGCCGTGCAGTGGGATCGCAGCAGGTAGGTCGAGGCCTATTCGCTATGAGCAAAGTGGGTGGTGGGGGCCGTCAAATCGATCGCAGCACGCAATGTAGCAGAAATGTGAAAAAACGCTGGACTGTAATGTGTCAAATTGCTACATTTCCATAGAATTCCATACTAACGTTATTACGTATTTTTAAGTGAAAACGTTAAAATTGGCGGTATGGGTCATACGTGTTTTGTTATAAAGTGTAGAAACAATGGAAAAAATATTACGTACATGTTTGATTCGTTTCCAACATCAAGATGGAAATTGGAGCAACGAAATAAATGGATAGCTGCAGCTGTGACCGGAAAAAAGTTTGTAGGGAATGTGTGTTACAAATGTTTGTCTTATGATCACGCTCTTATTATGTAGCTTCGTCCGTTGGTTCTGAGCTCTTCAAAATCTCTCACACGCTGTGCTAATACATTTTTTTCCCTTTTTGCACATTTTGAGGTTGGAAAGTTACATCATGTTGTATTGATTAAAATCTCGTAGGTATTATAAAATTCGTATTTTAGTTCAAGTAAGAAAATCACTTATTATAAAATGCGCAAACTTATTAGATATTTTCATCTAATTTCGAAGAAAAACAATCCGAAAATCATTCTCAAACCATCCAGTTGCCATAATTTGAGAGACTCAAGTCCCAATAATTGTGGTCACTAGGGGCACTGTCATCGCGCACACAGCGAATACTCTGCAATGATTCCTATAGCCAACTTTACTTTTACTTATTAAATAAGCCCACAATGTGAAACAAATAATAATTTTATATGGTTAGATAGGTTTAGTAAGACTATTTAGGTATGTATGTAACTTGTATAAAATTTGTATGTGTAATCTGTAATTGTAATAATATGTTCTAGGATGTTCACCGTGTCGAGTCATTCCATCTAGTGAAGCCATTGCAAGCACATCGAGTCGAGACATCTCAACTACTTCAGATACTAAACCAAGCAGCCAGGGTTGAATCCAAGGTATGAATTTATAATTGCATACTCAATGATTCAGTCTTCTTCTTCTTCCTTGCCTTTTCCCATTATTTGGGGTCAGCCCTCCTCGTTTTTAGGCGCCATGATGCTCTATACTGGGTTGTCTGCGAATACTCAATGATTCAGTATTATTTTTATATTAAAAATCAGGTCCTGCTCGTG
This sequence comes from Anania hortulata, assembly GCA_963576865.1. Taxonomy (NCBI): domain Eukaryota; kingdom Metazoa; phylum Arthropoda; class Insecta; order Lepidoptera; family Crambidae; genus Anania; species Anania hortulata. Next base: position 10,579,853 of record OY756405.1, on the reverse strand, counting down.
ACTTTGAATGCTAATACTTCAGCATTAAGCCGAAAATAAATTTATAAGTGTCCCACAGGATTAAAATAACATTTTTATGTTTCCGTTAAAGCGTGATTTAGTTACAAAAATACAAAATTTAGCATTATGTATTTTATTATATTAAGATATTATTTTGCAGGCTCTAAACCAGGTTTGTCCCGGGATGAATTGTTAAAAGCATTGAAAACTTATCCCCTAAGTGCAAAAAAATGTACTTAAAGTGTCGAAATATAATTACATCAAAACGACGACTTTTATTTTCTTATGAAGAAAGACTTAAAAAGGCGACACACATGAGCGAAGATGTTTCCTTCAAGGAAATGATTAAAATCTTAACGCCTCGGGCAAAGGCATTTTTAATGATGCAAGTAAGTAAAGTAAATTAAGTTTATTTAATTAAACATAAAATGAATACCTAGACCATTGTACTGTAAAATAAACTCGTTGGCGGAGGGCCTAAGCAAATGGATAACATTTATTAAGGTCTAGGGCTAGTCTTTTTCACTGTTATTTGCACCCCTGCTTTGGTATTGGAACAGGGCAACTAGGAACAAACTTCAAACAATAACATTGATAAAATATTTAATTTATGTAGCAAAACATCAATATTGATGTGACTCCCTTGAATGCCATATAAACAACCATGGCAAGACTAAGTATATTTATTTATTTGCCAAGCTTATAACTATCATTACAGGTTCAATACCTAATGCGATAGTATAAATTATAAATTACAATACAGTCTACTTATAGCTATGTGTAACAAATTATGAATTATAGGTATTTATTTTCTATTGCAGGTACGGCTTGCGAACAAACATATTAAACAGAGGCGTTATATGTCTTCTGAAAAAGTCGATTCCTTGGTTTTATTAAAAGGAAGCCCGAAAGGTTATAACTTACTTCGAAACATTTTCATACTGCCTAGTCGGAGGACATTAAATTCATTCACGCGGCACGTTAAGTTCAGGCCTGGCCTGAACAAAAATTTGCTCCAACAGCTAAAGACCCTCATTACTCCTTGGGACGATAAGAAGCGACTCAGTGCTCTTGTCTTCGATGAAGTAGCTCTAACTCCGCAAGTAAAAATTTTGTAGTTAAAATTATACAGTAAATTTTTAAAAATTTTAAACTCATGATAACAAACAACTTTTTTTAAGAAACTTATTATTACAACTACTCAACCTAACCTATCTCAACATGATTTTGTTAGTGTATGTTTGCCGTCCGCGTTTTTGTTAAGAAATTGTTTCGTACAATAACAAAATTAAGTTAAGATAGGAGGTTAAGTAGTTGAGTTAGATTAGATGATGTTTCTTAGGCAAAGTTGTTTGTTATCATGAGGTCAAACAAACCCTTTTAAGTATTTTACACTAACACAATTCATCCTATATACTTTAAAATATAATTATTAATTGTGCACTTACAAATACATATAATAATAAAAACAATTAAATTTTACTGAAATAAATTCAACCATTACCATAATCTTCTTTTCGCAGCTTACATTTGCTGAGTCAGAGGATAGAATTGACGGTTTTGTTGATTTTAGCCAAACTGACAAAAGATTGTGTGATCACGCATTGGTCTTCATGGTTCGTGGAATAGTCGGGTCATGGAGACAATCTTTTGCGTACTACTTTTGTGAAGGCACTACACCGGCTTTAAAGCTGAAGAACATACTAAGGGTGAGATGTAATTGTTGTTTAAGCTTATTTACTTAAAGATTATTTTAATACGGGGTTAACATCGAAAAATAAAGATCACCCATAATAAATTATTGGTCACGTGATATCATTTGTCTGGCGGAACATTATATTTTTTCCGATATTGATCCCATAGAAAAAGTTGTTGTGTTTGGGCAACAGCTGAATCATCCCCTAAAATGTTTTGCGTATTTGGAGTTTCTTGTTGCGTAAATAAATATTTTCTGCTTTTAGGAGGTGGTAGATGCCATCACAGGTATTGGCTTGAAACTTAAAGCCCTGGTTTGTGATCAGGGCTCCACATTTCGAGCCTGCCTTAACCTTTTTAAGGCTGATTTGAGGAGTACTCAGGAACAGCTAAGGCTGTCAGGTACAGTGAATTATTATTATAATCATTTTTATTATTATAATACCTTCAATACATTTCAGGTAAATATAATATTATTAACTTTGTTATCAGATCACCAAGTCCAAATTAACGGACATATATTGAACATCGTCTTTGATCCTCCTCATCTGATTAAAGGAATCCGAAACAATTTCTTGACTAAAGATCTAATGTTTCGTGGAAAACTGGCCAAGTGGAGTGATATTGTTGAGGTTTACAAAGCCGACTGTGAGGTAAACTCTTAAAAATATGACTGTTTGATGTTTTAAATATAACAAGTCAGATTCGTAAGACCAACAGACATCGGGCACGATATTATATTACTATAAAGTCTGATAATGCATTTTTACCATATTTGTGCGAGTAATGTAAGTGAACCGCTTACCACGGAAAGGAATGATATCCACCAATAGGTTAAGAAACTATTTTTTTCTCAATAATTGTATCTAAATAAAGTAGGCTGTCGTATTAGTTTAATTTGTCCTGCCGCGCTAAATTTACTAAAGTTGGTGAAAACGCACCCTAATTCTCTCCCTCTGGAGAAGAAGACAAATCTCATTAAACATTTAAAAAAATGCCTGTGTGCCTGGGTGAAACAAACAAACCATATAGTTGAAGAGAATTACTTTCTAAAGGCTAAAAATGTTACTAATCACAATACTAGCCGAATCAAGTTCTTAATATTGTGTATAATGTTTCAGGTTCTGATGGCAGTTACTACAAGGGCGGACGATTTTCAAATTCAATTAGAATTCAAATTTAGGGCCTCCGCGTACACACGGGCAGACAGATGCGGCAGGCGCACGGTTGCGCGAACGTTTAAATGTACGTCAATTCAATTCAATTCAATATATTTATTACATTCTATAATGTTACACAGGTGTTATAAATAGATACATAAATGTTTAAATGAGTAACGCTAAATATATTTAAGCTTTATCGACAGCCGCGTGCGCTTGCTCGTTTTAGCGTAGGACCTTAGTGGCATGACGGAACATTTTTTTAAATATTGTATATATTGTTTCAGGTTTTGGTACGAGACAAGGTAGTCGGACAACGGCGGGAAAAATGAAACTATTATTATTGTAGTTATTTTATGTTAATTAAAACCTGTACATAATCGATTATGTGCGTTTCATTTTAAAATATAAAAAACAATAATTGTTTCCTGAAATACCGTTAAGCGATATCGTTGGTAGTAACAATAACGTTATATTAAGTAACGGTTACCGGTAAAACAATATGGGTAATATTCTGTGGACGCAAAAAAAGTTACATTATCTGTGTTATTGACGCCCCTTTAGTTTTTTTTATACAGCGCCACTCTTGTGAGCGTCTCATAATCGAACTTATTTTGACATTTCACTAACGTCAAACCAATCATAGGGCCGTTGCCAATCTGTCCTTGGACATACTCTGTCTAATCTGTGTAAGCTACGGACAGACCAGGCGCACCCCCCAACCAAGACATAGGTGACGTTCTCAATAACGTTCAGTAACAAGATGCTAGCTACTTTTTAAACTATTTTATTGAAATATTTTGCTAGATATTAATTTAAACGAAATATTTTAATTTAAGTAGTTACTACGACTACAAAGAATATATAACATTGTATTGAATACCGTATGTATGTATGTATTACGTACTTAACAAAAGTTTGATTTGAGTATCTAAGCCTTTAAGGGCCTCTTTCACAACTTGCTGATAAGTTCCAGATAACTTATCTGGCACTTTTTGACAGCTAATTGTATGGTTTATCTGTAAAAACAAGTGCCAGATAGGTTATCCGGAACTTATCAGCAAGTGGTGAAAGTGGCCCTGACTCTCTCAAAGATCTAAACACATATTTATTGTTTTGTCTGTTTCTGAACGAATGGTAGAAAAAAGCGGGTTAAAAGTTTATTAACTATAATTTCTACCAATAGTACCACAGATAAAATTCTTATTAGCAATTTTTAGTGTAAATGTGTGATCGCGTGGTTTTGTTTTACAAGTTTCTTTGTTTATAATATTCCAAGTATCTTTGATTTTATTACTAGATTTATTGATTTTATCACGTATATAATTAGATTTAGCGACCATACAGACCTTCTTGAATAACTTTGAGTATTTTTTAACATATTCTACAAATGTTAGGTCATTATTCCTATACACTTTTTGATTATATAGTTCAAAAATTTTTTTCCACATTATACTAGCAGCAGCCTAACAGAACAAGCCATAATTGTTGATGACTAATTTCTTTTTAGGAAAGTTTTTATCAAATTCATTTTTGATTAGTTCAAACAGTTACACATAAAACATAAATATTTATTTCGTGTATATATAGTTCAATTTCTAAGTCTTCATATAAGCCTTCGATATTTTGGTGTACTATGTTTAAATGATTTGAACCTTCTATGCTCGCTAGGTTTTGTAAGCAAGAGTGTTCCTCTATTATCTGAATATCTAATTTAAATAATTATTAATTGGAACGGATTCCAAAGGTTGAATATTCATGTCAATTGTCTGCTCAGTAAAAGCAGACTTGGTAGCCAAGTTTTTGGCTAGACAATCTAAACAATATGATAGCGATAATGCTATTTTTCTTTTGAGATAATTATTGATAGAATAATAATTATCTCTAGTCAGATAAATCTTATTTTTAAAATAATTATTTATGTCAATAATATGGAATTTATGTGCATTATAAGATGTCAATTTATGTATGATCAGGTTAATTTTTATACCTTAAATTATTTTCTTCGTCTGGCAAACCGCTACTATAAGGTAAGGTGAAGATAATAATTTTACTTATTTCTAACAGTTGCAAACTGAAATAATGTAATAATTTCTTTTTGTTTACATTACTTCTGTTACCTATAAAAATTATTAGGGTAGAATTTTCACTAAATTTAAAAGTTAGTATTTTACTAACTTTTAAAGTTAGTGTCTTGTTGTCTAATTTCCTCATAGGATGCTCCGGGCATGCAGTGATTAATCACACTTTGTCCCGTATAATATGTAAGTAGGTGCCCCATGTTCTTACCGATCGCGTCACTCAACATAACTATATTATTTGCTGATATAAAGATAGTTTCATTTCAGTTGTTTCAACTGCTTGCCTGCCAATAATAATAATAAATGTAGCATCAATGACACTCAGTCAATAACAAAACAACATACAACTGCTCACCAAAACAAAAGTTAGTAACAGGATTAATAGGTACCCTTAAGTTAATGTAGCTGGCCACATTGTGTCTTGAATACTATCAATACAAAAAAAAAAAAAGGAAATTTAATCAATTCCACTTTATCTCATGTTGATAATTTATTTAATTTTTTGTAGACAATAACAGAGACACTCTTGTCTTGACTTCGACTTACTACTTACATGTGATACAAGTTACAACATATATTGCAGTAGTAATTGCGTTATTAAATATATTAACATTAACATAATTTCAGCATGATTGCTGAACATAGGCCTCCCTCAATAACTTTCAGATTGACTGGTTGGAAGCGACCTGTATCCAATTTATCATTACAATTTTCATTGTTCTTTCTCGTAATTTTGTTGCCAATGCTGCCAGTCAACAGTCGATATTTTTCAAATCAGGGTTAATAAATACTAAAATAGCAGAAATATTATTTTTTATGGAAACAAAAATACTTAATGTCAATGTCTAATATAAAAAAAATGACAATGTCATTGTCTGTACTGTCACTGTCAGTGGTTTTTTAGTAGCTTGCCTTCGTTCATAATCTCTTTAGACATTTATTAATCTGTGCATTAATCAACCAAGTTCAAGCCAGTGCTGCCAGACGTGCGATAATTATCGCACGATAAATCTACGATAATCCACGATATTTTGCTCAGTTGGAGATAATTTTAGGAAATCATTTTAATCCGTGTATTTTAACACATTTAACGTTTATTTGGACAGTCTGACTCTGACAGCACGATAGTGAATTTAATTTCTTTGCTCTAAGAACGAAATCGACTCTTGTCAGCGTAAAATTTCACAGTTTTGAAAAGGGTGAATTGTCACTGTCAGTTTGGTGTCAGTCATCATGACGAGAAAAACCGGTTTACTTTAATACTTGTGTAGTGAGTACTTCAGTTCAGTTAACAAAAACTTGTTATTTTAAAAAGTAAAGAAGTGGGTAGTAACAAGATTTAAACTTTTCAGTCGTATATTCTGGTTTTTTCTAGATTTGGTGGAGTTACAAAAACGATAATTTTGTGAACTGGGGTTGCGATAAAAACACGATAATTTTTCAGCAAATATACGATAATTCTAACCTATGAATCTGGCAACACTGGTTCAAGCAAGTGTCAGACGGACGTCAGTCAATCAATCTACGACACGAGTGGTTTTTGTACACGATTTCTTCATGAATAAAATTGAACTTATAGTAAAATCATCATGAAAACTGCTTTGATGGTGGCTGAAAAGCCATCTTTAGCGCAGAATCTTGCTAACATACTTAGCAATGGAAAATGTAGCACTAATAAAGGTATTTTCCTTCGATCGATTTCATTCATTGTTTAGAATTAGGCTTAATTGGACTTAATTTATTAATTCATAGATATTTTTAGGTTCCAATTCAGCCTGTGCAGTGCACGAATGGAATGGCACTTTCAAAAATGAACAAGTCCATTATAAAATGACATCTGTATGTGGGCATGTTATGAGCTTGGATTTTACCGGTAAATACAATAACTGGGATAAAGTGGATCCTGTCGAGCTGTTTAGTTGTCCTACGGAGAAGAAGGAAGCTATGCCTCGTTTGAGAATTCCCGCTTTTTTGGCTCAAGAAGCTAGAGGATGTGATCTTCTTATACTATGGCTAGATTGTGATAAAGAAGGTGAAAATATTTGTTTCGAGGTTAGTACTAGTTCTAAAATTGTAACAATGATAAGTAACATGTCATTTCTAACGTTAGTAAAAATTAATAATATAAATATAAATATTTTTTTAAAAATATAAAACATCCGTTTTTCTTTGCTTGTCAAATATTGTAAACAATCCGGACATACCTTCCAACGGAATTATTCATTTAAAAAAAGGATACTAAAATAACAACCGATTAATGTTAATAATAATTTATTTATACACCGGTAATTTTGTAAAAAGATTTGCAAAGATTGTTAACAATATTTGATGAGCAAAGCAAAAACAGAATTTAAGCATGACCTCATTATGTAAGTACTGGGTAAATATTGAAGGAAGAATGAATATAAGACATTGAGTTTTTCATAATTAAAATATAATTACTTTAAAATGAAATGTTTGTCATTTATTTTGTTGTAATATGTATTGGATATATTCAGGTGATGACTTGTGTCCAGTCTTACATGAAAAGTGATGTGATGTCGCCACTAGTGACATACCGTGCCCATTTCTCGGCCATCACAGACAAAGATATTAAAGCAGCCATGCTAAACCTGGGTAGGCCTAATGAAAATGAGTCTCGGAGTGTAGATGCTCGACAAGAATTGGATCTCCGTATTGGATGCGCATTTACACGATTTCAGACTAAATATTTTCAAGGTAGGTACAAATTAAACTTTTAATTCTGTTAATATTAGATACATACTCTTTTAGTTAGATATACATTTAAGTAATAACCACTCAGCCAGGCTGCATATTGTAAACTAAATCTTGCTTTGTATGACGAATACACCACCACATGACTGGTTAATTTCCTTTTTTCTAAAACAATAATTGATAAATATTACAAATATTGAAATGACATAACATTTCAGGTCGATATGGTGACTTAGATGCCTCACTGATATCCTATGGTCCATGTCAAACACCAACTCTTGGCTTTTGTGTCCAAAGGCACGATGAGATTCAGACATTCAAACCAGAGACTTTCTGGGTGCTCCGAGTGACTGCTTCGACCACTGAAGGAAGGGAATTGCCCCTAGAGTGGAAAAGAGTGAGATGTTTTGAAAAGGATATAGCGAATATGTTCCTGGCTGGTATCAAGGAGATAAAAGAGGCTACGTAAGTTTGCCCATTCATTTTTGATGTGTATTGTTATATATTTTGATGTGTATAGTGTTTGTTGACTTTCTGCCGGTAGCCCAAAATGGCTTAAAGCTACAGTTTTCGACGCATAATCTCACTTACAGTCACCGCGCGATAGGCACGCAGGGTCTGCGCAGGGGCTGCGCTTTAATTTTCGGCTTGCTTTGCCCGCTCTATTTAAAACATAGTTGCTGAGTAGATTGAGTATATTTTGCTATAAAAGCATGCAGCGTGATTTACACGCGGTCGTCGCCGTGTATTTACCCGCGCCAAAAGCATAGCTTAGGGTTTGCGCGGACATACATGTAAACGCGCCCTTATAGATTTTGATAGAGCTCCAATAAACTTAGAGCTTCGTAGCGAGTACTGCGCGAGATTTGACATTATTGCTATATACATATATAGTATTTTTATAATCACAAAACTCTAAACAATTAAATAAAAAGAGAAAAACGGAACCAAACCGAGTTGAAACCTATTCATACATACTTAAAGTTGCAAGTACCTAAATGTCGTATTTTGATGTACAACTATAAAACACATGCCAATCGATAGAAAAAATATTTACAAAAAACAAATACTCTGACAAAATGTCGTAAATGATATACTTTCTGAAATATTTCAGATTGAAGATGTAAAATAAAAATAAATATTTTGCCAAAAAAATTAATTTGCATATAAAAAAATTAGACCGTAATAAAATAAAATAAAATAGAAGATAATGTAATGTAAATGATTTTGTTAGTTACAAAACTCAAATAAAATGTCATAAAAAAGGAACGCGTGCGCACGGTAGATGCCGATCGTCGCGCCCATTCAACTTATGATACCCTCACCTCACCTCTCCTCGCTGTTATCTACCGATTTACTTTTTTTTGTCTTCTTGTAGATTGCAATCTGTCTCTCTTTAGGATATTCGGCAATTTTTGTGGCTGTTGTGTTAAATATGTCTTGCAAGGCATGGGTCCAGCGACGTATCCTTCTATCTATTCCTTGTTTTTTGCTTTCAAGCCTAAGGTTTTGAGCCAGCTCATAAGGGTAACTGTCTATACTTTTTTATGTCTTTCTAAGATTTTCTGGGCGTTTTCCTCGACGGTAGGTATGCATAGGTCATTAAGTAGTGTGTCGTTTGTTAATAATATTATTTACATCATATGCAGTGTCTTAGATTAGAACCTCTGTATGATATTGACATTAGATTTGGAGCTGGATTCCATATGTCCATATAGGTGTCATTTATAGATCATGAGCTTTGATTGCACCGTTTTACTGTGTGGTATTTTTTGAGTAGGTACCGTTGACTCAAGTACTGGGTAATTATTTTTACGGCAAACCCTTATAGAGAAAAGAGTCAAAAAAGGAAAGATATGCTTATCGTGGTTGGGCGTCTATTTATTTTTTCATCATCATCATTTCAGCTATAGAATGTCCACCGCTGAACATAGGCCTTCCCCAGTGACTTATAGATTTGCCGGCAGCAGCCTGCATCTAGCAGCTTCCTGCAACATCTACCAGGTCATTTGTACAACTTTGTCCACCCAGGTTTCCTTTCAACCTTGAGCTTTCTGATGAGTCTCACAGTGAGAGGGCATGTTTCAGTTCTATACTTCACACTAGTAGACTTTCGTCTTTAGGCACTGAGTTATTTTTTTATAATAACTAAATTCTTAACCATTTATGAAGTCAAAAGTGGTACCAATAAGACTTCATTTATTCAAAAATGGCAAAAAATACGAATTTCTTGGCAAGTAGGTCTAATACTACAAGATAATTTAATCATTTTCTTCTTGATTGATACTTTAATGGAAAAAATATTTAATTTAATTTTAGATATTCAAATTGAAATTCTGAAGAAAGTATATCATTTACCACATTTTATCCACGAGTATTTGTTGTTTGTAATTATTTTCTCTGTCAATTGGTTTATGTTTCATAGGTGTACACAAAAATACGTTATTTAGGTACTTGCAACTTTAGGTATGCCAGGCTCCATACAAAAAAGTTCAGTCTTTTTGATTAAAAATAAACAAATTTTTTTTTTGGTTCTAAGCTAAAAAAAGGTAAACTAAAAATGTTTGTCATTGTTGCTTTATTTTCATTCAGAGTGGTGAATGTTCAAGCGAAAGAAAAGATCAAACCTCGGCCGGTGGCTCTGAATACTGTCGAGCTGATGAGAGTGGCTAGTGCTGGGCTAGGCATGGGTCCACATCATGCTATGCAGGTATAAAATTCACCCTTATCAATTAGTAATATTTGCTGAATACCATTTTCATATTCAGCAATTAAATAGGGATGACGACTTACTTTTTTTTCTTGTTTGATCAGGTAAAATTTCATTTTCTTTATCCAGTCGTCATTCCTATTATTGGGAATAGAATTTTAAATAAATATCATGTATAATTTTTGGTCTATACTTACTGATACTTTCAGGTAGCAGAACGATTATACACACAAGGTTATATTTCTTATCCACGTACTGAAACCACCAGTTACTCGGAAAACTATGACTTGATGTAAGTTTTTGACACTTCCTATTTATTTATGTATATTACCCTCTTTTTGACGACATTTTCAGTGTCTTAATAACTGTCTGAGAAGCCGACATAGTTAGACGGTAGGACTACAGAATTGATTTTTTACTCAGGGGCACGTTAAAACAGCAACAGAGCTCGTCAAAATGGGGTGCGGAAGTGCGTGCGTTGATAGCAAACGGCATCAACAAGCCGAAGAAAGGGCACGACGCTGGAGACCATCCGCCCATAACGCCGATGAGGCATGCTTGTGAGTCTCCTTATGTCTTTTTCTTCTTCTTCTTCAGCATACGTATTTCGTCCACTGTTGGATATATGCCTCCTGAAGCTCTCTCCAGCTAGTTCTTAGTGCGGCGATTCTTGTCCAAGTCTGTCCTTATGTCTACTTAATCGTTACCATAACATCTTCAACGTATTAAAATAATTGATTTATAAGAATTAAAACTTTTTTTTTTCCTAAAACCTGTATCCAAATAATGCCTAGAAACTAGACACAATAGGAAATCTCTTGTTTGGAAGCATTGGTTACCTCTATAGTATTTGAAGTATTAAAACTACGTTCCGAATTGGAAGTGTAGTGCTCACTATGTGCCCATTAATGTCGTTCCAAATACAAAAGTTTGATTTCCTATTAACGCACTTAGGTACAATTCGGATAGATCAGACCAATATGACTGTCCAATAATACATATTAATTCAGAACCCTTTCGGTCTGTTAGGTCCAGTTCCGTCTAAGCATGCTAAAATAATATTCGATTCAAATCTCAACGCACCATTAACCCCTTTTTTTTCTCTAGCCGAGAGTGAATTAGAAGGTGACATGTGGCGCATCTACGACTACATCACCCGTCACTTCATAGCGACGCTCTCGCGCGACTGCAAGTACCTCAGCACCACCATCACGTTCCAAATAGGCACGGAGACCTTCAACTACACAGGGAATACGCTCGTGGACGCCGGGTACACCGAGATCATGCATTGGCAGGTTGGTGACACTAGACAATGACAGCCGATAGGTCACAGTGACACATAACCAGTGATCGGAAAAGGTAGATTGATTTGATGTACCCTGGTAGTGCTAGCATAATATGGATATGCCTTTTTTTTTTCAAAAACTGATACTATGTAATGCCGGAATCCCGAAGAATCAATGTTTGAGATCGTTAAACCAAATCAATCTACCTACTCCAATCACTGCACATAACCTTATACTCCGTTTATTCTGGATTAGCGAATAATGTAAACAAATATAGGGTCTGTTATTATTAGCCGGCAGGTTTTCCACCCGGCCGGTGAACTGATGACTTTGTCAAGATTGTGGGAAGCCGCTGACTGCAAACGGCCCAGAGACGCTTGTTTTGGCGTCTATGGGCAGGCTTATATCCAGCAGTAGACTCTTGAAGGGATTTTGGTTTAATATTTATTCCTACATTCTGGTATGGTAGTCTATGGATGCTACGTTCGACAGAATTTTATTTAGGCATCTATTCATTTTAATAGTTTGTCTCCATTTATATAAAAAAGAATGAGATAGGAATACTTGAAATATGGTATAAACAGTGGCAGCAGGGTAACCAACCTTGTGTATAACAGTGAAAAGAAAAAAAAAGAAGAAAAAGAACAGAATAATTTATTAATATGGACATCAAGACTACACATATCTAGTATAACAAAAACACAACATATATAAGTTAAAGATTTTTTCATAAAAACTTAAAAAGGAAACAAAAAGAGAAAAAAAAGTATGTATGTAAGAACTGTGTGTGTGTGTGTCTCTGTGTATGTGTGTATAAAAGATACATTTTTGTAAATTATATAAGGCATATAAATATGTAATTATTTGCAATATTATTCTATGAAGTCTCTTATATTTAGCTCCTGTTCTACCTATGTTGTACTTTGTTTTATTTTAATATATTTATGTAAGGGCCGATTTTTCAATAGTCAGGTAACATATCTGAAGAATAAGCTTGACATTTTGACAGTTGTAATAATAAGTAATAAGTAGCTAATCTAGCATTTGTAAAATTGGCCATAAGTTTGTGCCAATTGTTTCTGGTTTTCTGATTATCTGCATCTGCACAAGGCCTCAGTTTCATCATACTTTTAATTTTTTTGTTTGAGTAAAAGTACCGCGCTGCCGCCCTAACAATGGAATGTTTGTCCCTGTAGGCGTTTGGCAAGGACGAGTTCGTGCCGCTGCTGCACGTGGACGAGGTCCTCCGCGCGCACGACCACAGGCTCGTCGAGTGCCAGACCTCGCCTCCCGACTACCTTACCGAATCAGAGGTAAGTTCTCTTCTATCGTCATTTAAATAATTAAATCTATATACTACATACATATATATAGAACAAAGTCGAGTTAGTTACACTATTTATAAGTCAAGAACGGCTGGACCGATTTTTGTGATCTTTGATTTGTTGAATTGGTCTCCGCTCCGACCAGCTTTTCGTTCGACTACCCCCCTCCGAATCCTCCTTTGATATCGTCAAATCATTTGCATCTTTGTCGTCTTAGGGCTCTTTTTCCTGGTATATTTCCCTCCTAACAGTCTTGGGAAATCATACTGCGCACCTCTTTGCCGTATGGGGACGGCCATAAAGAATACACTTTCCCATCGCCAACAGGAGGCGTGTCGCTAGAGGCGACAAATTCATGTAGCACGAGACGGGCAGCAGCGTCTTCGTGTGCAATCTTATGAAAAACTTCGCTCGCCAACCCGCCTGGCTGGGGAGGCAAGTATTGGCAATCCCCCTCGATGATAAGTCATTAGGTGAGGCCTTTGTTCAGCAGTGGACGTCCTATGGCTGAACTGAAAAAGGAAAGATGCCTTTTTCGGACATTTGCAGGGAAGTCATTATACTTCCCTGCAAATGTCCGAAAAAGGCATCTTTCCTTTTCCTGACTGAGTACATGAGCTCCTTATTAGTTCCTGTCATCAAAAAGACCCTAACATTAGAAGTAAAACTTGTCCGTTTTCTGAAGAATACACATCTCAAAAGCTATCTATAATGACATGCTATGCTGTAATGATATTATAATCTCAGGTGATAACCCTGATGGAGAAGCACGGCATCGGCACGGACGCGTCGATCCCAGTGCATATCAACAACATCTGCCAGAGGAACTACGTCACGGTGGGCAGCGGCCGGCGGCTGGTGCCCACCAACTTGGGGATCGTACTGGTGCATGGCTACCAGAAGGTATGTCTAAGGATGTTTGTAGTCTCCGCGATATTTGAAAATTTATATTATAAATGCAAAAGTTTGTGAGTATGGATCTTTGTTACTCTTTCACGCAAAAACTACTAAACAGATTTTGATGAAATTTAGCATACAGATAGACCACGGCCTGGATTAACACATAGGATACTTTTTTTTATCCAGGTAGGGTCAACGCAGACGAAGTCGCGGGCAAATGCTAGTGTTTTCATATTTGTAATTCAAATGAAGCAAAAACTTCAGCATACGGCCATTCAATACTAATATAGGGAATACACATTTTGCAATCACTAAGAGATGGCGCAAGTCTGAGCTCTGTAAGGATTTTTTTTTAAACTTTATAATAAATAAATAAATATTGGACAACATCGCATACATTGCTGAGATCCTAAGGTAAGAAATCAGAAATAACAACGGAACCACACCACCCGACTCAAGTTAAGATTAAAATAATAATAATAAATAGCTTTATAAAATGAAATTGAAATTTTGAGGACTCATTAGGACATTACCAACAATTTAAGGCCGATTTCGGTAGTCAGTTTATTTACCTATTTCAATGTCCTGTTCTAAAAAAGACCTTTTCAAACTGACCCTTTTTCCAGATCGATCCAGAACTAGTATTACCAACAATGCGTTCCGCCGTCGAAGAACAGTTGAACCTCATCGCCGTAGGCCGGGCCGACTTCCATGCAGTCCTGGCTCACACTTCGGAGATCTTCCGCCGCAAGTTTCAGTACTTCGTGCGGTCTATAGAGGCCATGGACCAGCTGTTCGAAGTCAGCTTCTCGTCGCTGAAAGCAAGCGGGAAAGCGCTGTCTCGCTGCGGAAAATGTAGGCGGTACATGAGATATATACAGGTACGTAGCTGTCGTAATAGCACATGAATCAGATACATTGCCTTAATAATTAATAAAAAATACACGGTACATTTTATTTGGTTTTGGAGACGAAAACTCAGATTTTACTGCTTCAAATACAAAAACTTTTCATATGAGACCAATATTGAAATCTCAATGATGAAAAAAACATCCCATTATCAGAATTTTAAGAAAGTTTCATCACCCCTATTATTTAGCTTCGTAATAGCTGATGAGTCGTTTTGTATTGAGAAGTGAATCGACAAATGTGACTTTTTCAACTCCAAAACCAATGGGAATTCATGGTGTCTTGGTCTTGTACATATAGAAGTGTGTGTTAATTAAATACTCTTAGCCAAATGTTTAATAAAACATAGTATCATTGCAATAGTGACAGAATTATTTAACTATAACCGACGACCTCCGTAGCCGAGAGGCGAGCATGCTACACTTGGTGTCGTTATCTCTAAGGTCCCGGGTTTGATTCCCGGTCGGTCAATGTAGAAAAAAAAACCTATATTATTTTCTCTGGTCTGCGTATTGTGGTACCGTCGTTGTTTCTGACTTCTGTGACACAAGTGCTTTCGCACAAGGATCAGAGCAATGTATGTGATGTTGTCCAATATTTAACTTTTTAACAGGCGAAACCAGCGCGCCTACATTGCTCGCACTGTGACGACACGTACGGCCTACCGCAGAATGGCACCGTACGTATCTATCGGGAGCTTAAATGCCCGTTGGACGACTTCGAGTTACTCTCCTGGTCCTCGGGGAACAAGGGCAAGAGCTTCCCGCTGTGCCCGTACTGCTACAACCATCCGCCTTTTAGGTTAGTTTTTATCCAGAAATGTGTGTTTATGTGTAAACTCTTTCGACAACCCAAACAAACCATAGTATAAACTCTGCTAAGAGCTTGTGCCGTGGTGACTAGATGACGAAAAATTATACTAAAATACAATACAATGTAATCCCGAAGCGGTGGTAGGGCAAAGCTATATTTTAGGACCTGTATAAGTGCCTGCCTATATACTGAATAAATGACTATTATGACCAGTGATCGGAGTAGGTAGATTAATTTGATGTACTTTGATAGTGCTAGCATAATATGGATATGCCTTTTTTTTTCAAAAACTGATGATACTAAGAAATTCCAGAATCCCAGAGGCATGTCCATATTAACATCAATGTTTGAGATCATTGATCCCAAATCAATCTACCTACTCCGATCACTGATTATCACTATTATTAATGACGTCCCTTACTTAGGTACAAATGCTCACACCAATTTATTTGTCTTGCTCAAAACTAATTGTATCTTGGCGACTAGGTAACAGATGAACATAACTAAACATACATGTGCCGTGTGGGGACGGCCGTAGAGAATACACTTCCCCACCGCCAACAGGAGGCGTGTCGTAAGTGTCGACTAATTCCTGTAGCACGAGACAGGCAGCAGCGTCTTCGCGCGAAATCTTATAAAAAAACTGCGCTCGCCAACCCGCCTGCCAAGCGTGGCGAGTATTGGCAATCCCCCCGATGATCAGTCATTGGGGGAGGCCTTTGTTCAGCAGTGGACCTCCTATGGCTGAAATGATGATGATGATGATGAAACATACATGAGTTCGGTACAAACGCTCTTGCTTCGGACGGAATTCGGACCTGCAACCGGCTAGCTTAGTAGCCTAGAGCGAAAACTACTAGACTAGACGTTCGTCTATTAGAGCATAAATTCGTCAATTCTTTGCCACACGCAATCCTACGCGGTCTCCACTCAAGAACCAAGTCAACTTCATACACTATTGTATAAACGACAAATATTACTATGTGTGTGTGTACTGCCACTTCAGCTTGCTAATAAGTTTGATAATATATTTTTATGAAAATATATACGGAGTGTCCCGTGAATCAAGGATCACCTTGTAACCACATATTATATACAATATGGTGTCAAAATTTTTCTTAATGACTTGCAAATTTGCGTGACAGTTTATCGACATTCTATACAAAATTACCCAACAGCCGATGGTTTTTATTTTATTTATTGTCATTGTCAGTCAAGTGTCAAATTATAGTCCTTTTAAGATAAGAAGATACTTTAGACACTTGGCATTTTCCGTTTCACCCATACTATTTATGATAATATTTTATAAAATTTATTTTTAATTTATATCATTTCAAAAACACAATAATCTTTGCCTCTAAAAACCTAAGCAAAAATTGCAAACTAATAGTATATCTTAATGATTTAACAGATAAATTAATAGGATTTCCTTCAAATACCTGAAAGGTACAACGGAACGTTTACTTATAGGGATTGACAATACATAATCGGAACTAAATCGATGAATTGGTTCGATCGTCTTGTGAAAACCTATGCGTTGACGTCAGTAGTACAAAAGTGTCTGCCTTGTATGCGATTTGTGTTATCGTTGTTTTTTGCATAGTTTTAATTTTGACTTTTGTTTTTGTAAAGTTTTCGTTATTGTTTTGCTTTTATTTGGTAAAATGCCAAAAAAAGGAAAAAAGACTTGTCAAAAAGCTGTATACGGCACTCTGGCAATAGAACATTGCAGTATATCTCTTATTTTAAATTCATTTGTTGTTAAGTTCATTTAAATAAAAATCGATTAAACTTTCTTTCTAAACTTTCTCGATTTTCAAAAAGAATCGGCTGGAATTCGTTAGGGCACATCACTAAATGTGTCAACAGGGATGTCACGTGATGTGTTATAAGTTTCTTCTTATCTTGAAAAGGGTATAAGAACCAGTGATCGGAATAGGTAGATTGATTTGGGGTTAATGATCTTAAACATCGATGTTAATATGGACATGCTTCCCGGATTTCGGAATTTTTTTGTATCAGTTCTTAAAAAAAAGACACATCCATATTATGCTAGCACTACCAAAGTACATCAAATCAATCTACCTATTCCGATCACTGATAATAACAATGAAATTACTATTAGGTTTCGTTTTGATAAAGTTAAGGAAAAATATAGTATACAATCACGAACGAAAAGCAATAACAGCCATCGCGTTTTTTCATCCCATTCTTTATCAAAAAACATTTCACACCTTTCAGGGCACAATACTTCTGTCGACGTGATAACAATATAACTTCTAGTGTGCTTAGCATTGTGTCTCGTAACGTAATATTTCATGTCTGATTTGTTACAGGGATATGAAAAAAGGTTTCGGCTGCAACTCATGCACGCACCCCACTTGCCCGTACGGCGTCAACTCCACAGGCGTGTCGGGTTGCGTTGAGTGTGAGAGCGGAGTACTAGTGCTGGATCCTTCTGCGCCTAAGTGGAAGTTAGCTTGCAACCGGTAAGTACATTTAATGAATAAACATTGGACAATATCACATACATTGCTCTGATCCAAAGGTGAGTAGCTAAAGCACTGGTGTTTTAGAAATCAGAAATAACGCTGGTACCTCAACACCCAAACCCGAGATAACATAGAAATTATGGTTTTCTACATTGACCCGACCGAGAATCGAACTCGGGCCCTCAGAGATGGCTGACAACAAGTCCGGCTTAATCTTCCCTCGGCTACGGAGGTCATCGGAACAATAATGGGTTCTAAATTAGGTAAACTTCTTCAAATAAATACTTGTAAATAAAGTATTTACCACCACTATGTTATGTAAGTCATGTTAAGTAAGTCCTACTAGCCCTAATTAAATTAAAATTAAATTTAGACCAACCTCTTTGGTCTGGTGTTGGTGTGGATTACTGCAGGTAAGCCCAAGCTAAGCAATGGCTAGCAAGTGTGATCGTAGGTATGCAGTGCAGCTGATCGCAAAAAATGATTACCACGTGGTGGGCTGATCTCACATGCCAAAATTCAATCAGAATTCATAAATACCTATAAGGCTTCAGAATAAATAAAATTATATTTTTAAATTCCCGTGCAGCTGAAATGAATATGAAAAGCCTTAGACACGTTTCACTCAGGCCTCTGTGGGACACGAGACTTTGAAAAAATGGGTGCAGAGAAGGCACGGGCACGAAAGCAGCGTATTTATTTGCAACTTAACACGTCATCGGCGACCAAATAAATCATATAACATTCAAAACCATTTGATGACGCCACGCTGCTCCTTTCCACCCTGTAACACCATGTGCTATGGTGGCATGGCAACTAGGTGTTCCTGGTAAAATCAGCCTGAAACAAGGACGAAAATAGCTGCTCGCGCCGAGCATTGAAGACATTCGAGCCTTGAAATCTGAACTCACCATCAATTCCTAGTATTGTGACATTGTGGCAAGCCGGTTTAGCCTGCCATTTTAAAGCTTTCCCTAAAATGATCAAGGTTCTTCTAAATTTCTAATCACGCCTGTCAAACACAGTGTTCTCGAATTCAAACAAAAAAACTACTAAATTCCGAGATTCCTACCAAAACTGAAACCTGAAAATCCAAATCTTTATAAACCAAAAAAATAATAGTCTTATAATAAACGCCGAGACATAACCATAAAACACAATTTTCTATTTATAAACAGCAAGAAGTTTTCCGAACCCAATTTCATTGCCCAATTTGATAGAAAAAAACAAGACACCTGACTTTTAATACATAAAATTCTACATTTCTGAATTTGAGGCATTATCATGGCAACACCCGACTGGCGTGCGCGAAATGTCATAGGACAATCGTTTTGATTGGTCAACTACAAAATTTGATCCAATTTTTTTATATTTTTTTTTGTTGAATATAATTTTCTGATAACAAATACTCGTAACAGAAAAAAAAATTTAGGCAAGTGAATACTTTCAACAACGGTCTAAACATCAACAACACAATCGGTCAACAACACACGGTATAAACACAAACAACAAACAATGGGTGAAATAAACATAATTTATGATTCGGCTTCCATTCTGTTAAGATAGACAAGGACATATCGAGGGTGTCAGGGACGAAAGAAAGAAAGGCCCTATCGAATCTGCGCGAAAATTCAAAAGACAAATGCATGAGATTCGAAATGATAAAATCCACAACGTCGCAAAGACCAAACACAAAGCGTCATCTATCGGGATAAATATGCAGTGTGGTTCCCATAGATGACGACCCGTATGGCGTAGCGGTAAAACGTGTGACACTGTTGCAGATGCGACGTGATAATAAACATATTCGAGGAGGCGACGCGCGTGTGCGTGTGCGAGGCGCAGTGCGCGGCGTGCGGCGCGCAGCTCGTGACGGTGGAGTACCGCGCCGAGCGCACGCGCCTGCCCGCCGCGCTCACCGAGATGACCGCCTGCCTCTACTGCGAGCCCAGCTTCAGCGCTCTGGTAACTAGTTGCGACGTGACAACAGACGTAATCGAGTTGGCGGCGCGCAGCTCGTGACGGTGGAGTACCGCGCCGAGCGCACGCGCCTGCCCGCCGCGCTCACCGAGATGACCGCCTGCCTCTACTGCGAGCCCAGCTTCAGCGCTCTGGTAACTAGTTGCGACGTGACAACAGACGTAGTCGAGTTGGCGGCGCGCAGCTCGTGACGGTGGAGTACCGCGCCGAGCGCACGCGCCTGCCCGCCGCGCTCACCGAGATGACCGCCTGCCTCTACTGCGAGCCCAGCTTCAGCGCTCTGGTAACTAGTTGCGACGT
Source organism: Anania hortulata (assembly GCA_963576865.1). Lineage (NCBI taxonomy): Eukaryota > Metazoa > Arthropoda > Insecta > Lepidoptera > Crambidae > Anania > Anania hortulata. Next base: position 10,559,487 of record OY756405.1, on the reverse strand, counting down.
GACAACAGACGTAGTCGAGTTGGCGGCGCGCAGCTCGTGACGGTGGAGTACCGCGCCGAGCGCACGCGCCTGCCCGCCGCGCTCACCGAGATGACCGCCTGCCTCTACTGCGAGCCCAGCTTCAGCGCTCTGGTAACTAGTTGCGACGTGACAACAGACGTAGTCGAGTTGGCGGCGCGCAGCTCGTGACGGTGGAGTACCGCGCCGAGCGCACGCGCCTGCCCGCCGCGCTCACCGAGATGACCGCCTGCCTCTACTGCGAGCCCAGCTTCAGCGCTCTGGTAACTAGTTGCGACGTGACAACAGACGTAGTCGAGTTGGCGGCGCGCAGCTCGTGACGGTGGAGTACCGCGCCGAGCGCACGCGCCTGCCCGCCGCGCTCACCGAGATGACCGCCTGCCTCTACTGCGAGCCCAGCTTCAGCGCTCTGGTAACTAGTTGCGACGTGACAACAGACGTAGTCGAGTTGGCGGCGCGCAGCTCGTGACGGTGGAGTACCGCGCCGAGCGCACGCGCCTGCCCGCCGCGCTCACCGAGATGACCGCCTGCCTCTACTGCGAGCCCAGCTTCAGCGCTCTGGTAACTAGTTGCGACGTGACAACAGACGTAGTCGAGTTGGCGGCGCGCAGCTCGTGACGGTGGAGTACCGCGCCGAGCGCACGCGCCTGCCCGCCGCGCTCACCGAGATGACCGCCTGCCTCTACTGCGAGCCCAGCTTCAGCGCTCTGGTAACTAGTTGCGACGTGACAACAGACGTAGTCGAGTTGGCGGCGCGCAGCTCGTGACGGTGGAGTACCGCGCCGAGCGCACGCGCCTGCCCGCCGCGCTCACCGAGATGACCGCCTGCCTCTACTGCGAGCCCAGCTTCAGCGCTCTGGTAACTAGTTGCGACGTGACAACAGACGTAGTCGAGTTGGCGGCGCGCAGCTCGTGACGGTGGAGTACCGCGCCGAGCGCACGCGCCTGCCCGCCGCGCTCACCGAGATGACCGCCTGCCTCTACTGCGAGCCCAGCTTCAGCGCTCTGGTAACTAGTTGCGACGTGACAACAGACGTAGTCGAGTTGGCGGCGCGCAGCTCGTGACGGTGGAGTACCGCGCCGAGCGCACGCGCCTGCCCGCCGCGCTCACCGAGATGACCGCCTGCCTCTACTGCGAGCCCAGCTTCAGCGCTCTGGTAACTAGTTGCGACGTGACAACAGACGTAGTCGAGTTGGCGGCGCGCAGCTCGTGACGGTGGAGTACCGCGCCGAGCGCACGCGCCTGCCCGCCGCGCTCACCGAGATGACCGCCTGCCTCTACTGCGAGCCCAGCTTCAGCGCTCTGGTAACTAGTTGCGACGTGACAACAGACGTAGTCGAGTTGGCGGCGCGCAGCTCGTGACGGTGGAGTACCGCGCCGAGCGCACGCGCCTGCCCGCCGCGCTCACCGAGATGACCGCCTGCCTCTACTGCGAGCCCAGCTTCAGCGCTCTGGTAACTAGTTGCGACGTGACAACAGACGTAGTCGAGTTGGCGGCGCGCAGCTCGTGACGGTGGAGTACCGCGCCGAGAGCTATGTTGTTAAGCCACCAAGTGATTACCAAAGATAAGCAACCCACGCCGCAGCTGTAAGTGGATAGGTGACCATTCCGAACATATTTAGTGCCATTTATCACAAGCATCTCCGTGCTTCGGAAGGCACGTTAAAGTAGATCCCGGCTATCGCTTGATACTAGTATCTGACTAACTGAGATGGCGCAGCAACCCAAAATGAGTCCTCCAACAGTAAGAACCCCCACTCGGGTTTTCTCTGCGCCACCTCTCGTCAATCATCGACGTGGAGCTTGCTTAGGTCCTTCGCAACCTCGTCTCCCCAGCAGTACCAGAGATTTAGAGACAGAGTAATTAAATTTAATTTAAATTAAATCGTGTAGGTAGAGAAGCACCGCGCAGTGGCGTCCCGGGCGCCGGCGGGTCGCGGCCGCGGGGCCCGCGCGCGGCCCTCCAAGCACCGCAACAAGCAGCCTAAGGACAAGATGGCGCAGCTCGCCGCCTACTTCGTATAGTACGCCTAACATTACTAGGGGTCGTCCACATGCTACGGCAAAGTCAGTGAAAAAGTGACAGTGTTAAAGGGATAACGGCGTAACGTAGGTGTCGAGGGGGTCCAAAATGGCAATATTTTGCGTGAGGTAATATGAGAATGGCGCCCTAGTGATTAGATAATTAGGCTACACTTTTTTCCTCCCAAAAGAATAATATAGATATGTCTTTTTAAATAGAAATAAAGAGTATTTTTTTTAAATCCTACGTTCTCGGTATTAACTAATCAATCATATGATTTATTTATAACATTTTTTTTACATTAATGAAATTAGGTACAGTCTAAAAAATACATTCGTTTAATAAGTAAGACATGTCCATATATTTTTTTCGTGGGCGGAAAAGCTTTTCAAGTTTAAGTGAATAAGCGCCCGAATATACGAATATTGAACTTAAAACAATACATTAGACTTATTATAATAAAAAAACTCTTAAAAGTGTCACTAAAGCTTAAAACTAAGAAAAGATTGTAAGAGCGATTACATAACGTACAGACATAGCAGGGGCGTGCATTGAATTTTGGGCTGGGTAGGCACTAGGCAGTAACATCATCACAAAAAATCTTGCTATCAAAATCAATTATTTGAAATAAGACTTACCAATTTTAGCGTTTCGAGGCGAGAATATATCATTTAAGGCAGTGAAGATTTGTATGGAGCACCACAAATATCACAAAAAAATGCATGAATTATCCATAACATGTCATTTTATTGATATTCATAGTGCATAAAAGTCATTCCCTAGTTATCGCTTTTTCGCGCACCTATAACCAGTCTGTAATCTTTCATCATGTTTACACCGATAAGCTTATTAAACTGCACTTTATTTAAGAAACTTCATTGTTTGGTAACAAAAACATAACTTATCACGAGAGGTAAACAAACAACAAATTGGCGGCTTCGGCGTTTTTGTCGAGTTAACATAGTTATCTAGTTTTATGACTTTGTTATTTGTTATTTGTTCACCGCATTTTAATACGCTTCAACTATTACAACAACTAACTTTTAACCACTTAACACAAGTTTAATCAAGAATATTGTTAAAAATCTATATTGCTATATTTGAGGTTACATTTAAAATCGTAAATCACAGATCACTAAACTTGTTCCGAATTGAGCCAAAATAAACTTTGGCGTATCTAAACCCTGTTAATATAAATGTGTTCGAGCATGCCAAGATCGATTTCGGCATAATTCGGAACTCAAATTACCCGGCCAATGGAAAAATGTACTATTGTTAATGTATTATTGTATACGCTCACTGAGTCTTGCATTTAGACGGATTACAGTAGTCTTGCCTACTCGACCTTTGCCCCACCTTTGTCAAGCGGATAAATTGCGAATGTCAACTGTCAAGTTTTATTCTATGAAAGTAACGGACTTTTTTATTTTTCCGTATTACGGGCAGTATTTTGGTCGCTGTACGGAAGAGCGAAAATCGCGTGAATTTCGCGCTACGGAAGTAGGCGGTCTCTGCACAGCCTACTGGTCAATTCTATAGCGCATATTTGAGTTTTAGTAGAAGTAGGTTTTTGCGAATATGATATTTTTATACGATTCTGTTTATTGGTATAATTGTGAATTATGTATGTTTCTTTTTTAAAATTACAATTCTTTTGAACAGTACGATTAGTTTTATTTGAAGGGAGGTAGGCACAGCTTAATAGCCTATATGCAATGCACGCCCCTGAGACATAGTAGCAGATAATATTCCAGACACAATAGATTTTTTACGATTTAAAAATGCCTTAATCATTGTCATTTTTTTCAGTAATAAAAACAATCGACATTTTAAATATTAATAACACTATCACAAAAAAAAAATTGTAATACTAATCATGCAAAATAACAGATTGTGTTAGGAACATAGTCTTTTATCTTCCATATTTATTTTAGGAAACAATTGCTAAAAGTCGAGCTAATTTCTTCAAAAAAAATTCGATAGCAAAATTTTTTCGTTTAAACTGTACTGTACTATACTGTAGTTGGGATTCTTCGTTAAGTAATTTTAAATCGGGTGGAGTGGGGACAAAGCCCTAAAAAGTGACACACGGCGAGAAGTCACGCGGAACTTTTAACTATATCGTCATATTTTGTTTAATTGACAAAAGAAAAAAATACGTGTCCAATATGTTTTGATAATCCAACTAACGGACTAATTAGATTTTTTTTAATAAACTAGCCTAATTTGTGGTTTTAAAATTGTACAGCCATTACTCACTGCGAAATTTAAACCCGCAACCGCTTACTTTTTGCAGTCAGAGCGCGAAACCTTGTCGTTATGTCTGGTTGTTATACTAACTGACATTATAATAAGCGGTCACAAAAGACCGCGTAACTGTTAAATTTCTATTGTGTCTCGTTTTGCTGAGCCGATAGGTTAAACGAGTGGAATCGTTCGATACATCATCTGTCACACGGGCTAGATTTTAATCTTGGTGATGAAAACCTTTACGTTACATTTCTGCGATAAAATAATCGTTTGGAAAACAATAGTGATACAGGCCTCGATCGTAATCGTATCGATTAAAATGATTTTTTTTGTCAGTGTTATCATAAGGTGGGTCTTATACTTGGTTACAACCTAAATAGCATGAAAAAGTTTAAAAATGTTTCCCTGCCAAAATGACTTGACAAATTCGGTTGCCTACTATTGCGCGTTCTGAGTTGAGCCGAATTCCTATGTTCTATTTTATTTAGTATATGTATTAGAATATAAATTTAATAATATATGTATAATATACTGAATACTTTGTTTAGCACATATTTATATGATCAGTGTCTAAAATATTATTAAAACAATCAACCTTCAAATTGCACAGAGGAGTACCTACCTCTACCATATTTGAAATGGCAGTTAAATGCAGCGTGATTTAAAATTGTTTTATTTACCCAATCGATCTGATTACGTCCATATTACATTATGTATGTAGTGCACCACGATTTTCACTTTGTTAAGTTTATGTGATCAAGAAAATATTAAATAAGCATTTCTTAAACTAAGCAGCTAACATAGTGTTTGTAACTTTTTTATTTATTTCCACTGTAAGTGCAATAAAATGTTCTAACAGGCCTTGTTCTTTGAATAAATCATTTTTAATTTAGTTCCCGTATGAATGCTTTAACGACGCATAAGGTGCTGCGACGGGGCGGGGAGGTCTTGACCGCGAAGCAATAAAGACCTCGTCTGCCCATCGATGCCCGCGCCGCGTACTCAACGCACCCTATGGACGACCATTCTAGTAGAGCACGCGCGCGGCGCAGTCTAAGCTAGCCGCCCGCACCGGCGTCTGCGTTAGTGTAGAGAAACTGGTCTGTGCGATCCACGGCGGGCAGCTACGGACATGCCACGCCGCCCCGCCCCGCCCCGCTCCGCCCCGCGTTGTCGCGTACCCAGCAGGCTCTGGCGGCGCGGGCGTCTTGTCGCTGTGTGCGTTGCAGTATACGATTCCCTTTGTTCTATCGTTCGCGGCAAAATTGTCCGGCCCACGCCGTACCCCGTCGTATGCGCAGCGCCTAAGACTCTTATTATAAAAAGGCGCTTAAGGGTGAATCTAGATCTTTTCAAATTAAGTCAAGCATCGTTTTAGAATACATCCAGCCAGAATTCTCAGATGTTAGGATTTGTGTCTTTACCACTAGAAGGCTCGCGTGGGTGTCATATGTCACCCAAGGTATGTATTCCTCGAGTATGAGACGTCGATGGAGGTTTGATCCCTATAAATAGTTGATACCATAGATTGATGGCATAAAAGTATATGGTGTTTTTCGGGTTTAGTCGGTTGGATCCCAGGGTGGAGTAAGCGTATTTACCTACAAAAATCTCCGAAAACAGTTTTGTTTATAAAGGAATGTTTCTTTTTGATAAAAAAAGTGGTGTTAGTCAGTTAAAAATTCACACAGTTTATAGTATTAACTAGAGATAACTTGCAGGCCGGTAATGCCATGGTTTAGTCGGTTAAAATGAAACAAATGAATATTGAAGTCTTCATTTTATTGTGAAGGTTGTCACCTAGTATAATGTATAGGTACAGTACGACATAAGCTTACAATATATTACTGTATTTTTCGTTATATTAAATATTACACCATGTTTGTTCGTATTAGTAAGAGGAGCGAATGACAATGACTTGTAAAAACTGGGACTTAACTGTCTAGGTTTAGTGTAGGGCCAGGAAAAGAACGAGTGTATGAGTAATTGCATTTAACATTGCAATATTATTGTACCTAGCATAAACCTGTTTTGCACGATAACAAAATAATGAAAAAACACTTATGTTGTACTTAGCCAGATTTATTATTATAAACAACGCTTTGTAAAATGACTAATGTCGGTTAATTATGCGTCTCGCATATTTGTACATTGCGAGTGACAGGCCTATAGTTTTGATAGACTGTGGCTTTATTGTGGATGTTTTTTTTATTGAGTACACAAATTTTAATATAATGTTCTACGAATAAAACCAACTTTTATTATGAAACCAATAGTAAAATCGAAAAAGAAAATAACAGCACTTCTATACTAAAGTCGCTGTGCTACTCGACCAATAAGGTATAAAACAGCTGAAAAAAACTTGATTTTAAAAAGAGTGGATTTTACGAGTATACACCTACTCAGTCATTAAATAATGGATAATAATATAATATTCGTTTGCATATAAGTAAAAAAAAATCATGCAAACCATACTCGCTTGTTTCCTGGCCTTATATAAGTCTGTAGTTTATGATATGAAGGAATCAGCACGATCACTATAATTATTTTAATATTCTTTATGTGCAGCAAATGTAAACGGTTATACAAATAAACTCAGAGAATAGCTATCTGGTTCTGTTGTGCTATCTAATCTTCGCTCTGCATTAACTTGCGTATTACCTCAGTTTTTATAAACACCATTAGATCCAATTCTGTTATTTACTAACAGAGGATTTTGAGTTACAGTCATTAACCTACTAAAGACTCCGTCATTAACACCTCAGAACTACAGGTTAATAGACTAATAGTATTATTACGCGGCCCGAGGCGACCGCACGCCAGCCAATAAAATATTTGATATAGAACTCTTTTCGTTTAGACTAAGGTTAAAAATCAGTGGCATATTTTGTAGTATGATCATCATTCTACTGTCAGTCATGTGAACTGCCACTCAGTCTGTTAAAAAACAAATCCTCTGTTAGTGGCTACCAAGATTTGGTGAAATTGGATCTTAAAATTGATCTAGTAAGTCGCAGTACCCGTCAAGAAACAATACGTTTCAAAATTCAGCAAACGGCTAGTGTCTTTATAAGTTACGTCTATATACTAAATACTTGCATGTGTGTATTTTGTATCTGTGAAACTTAACGTTAACAGGCCCCCGGTTTAGAACCCTACGATAGCATATTGACAACCGGTAAATCACGTGACTCACGTGATTTCTCGGTCGACAATTTGCTATCGAACGGTTCTGAATCGGTGGCCTGATCCATGTTTCGAAAACGTGCACATTTCGTGGCGTAGTGTTAAGTCTTTACAAAATCTAATAAACTTAGTCGATCATTAGCAGAACTTTTAAAGGTACATATTATTTCTTGACGGCTACTGTGTGTTGTCTGTTAGCTCATTACAAGTCGGCAAATGTCATATCTAGCACAGTTACTTAGTTATAGCAATTAAAATCGGCGCAGATTGTATTCGTCTCTCGCTCGCTTCTCTAAAGGTACGGGCATAGACATCAGCTACGTCACCGCTAAGTTGCCGATCGGATACGTCGAAAAATACAGAAAGGTTAAACGAGGGAATCACTTTATTGGGTTTGTCTGGCCATTAATGTAAACAGGTTTTAAATATGGGGCCAACGTCACTACAACTATGAAAAGGTAAACTTCTCCGGTTTCGATGTTAGTGCCATAGAGCAAGTTGTGCATTTTAATGAAAAAAAACTTGTTAAAGCGCTTCTCTTGCCTAACTAGCCACCCCGTAAAGTATGTAGAAGTAGCAGGACAAACGTCTCTACACTACACTAGTCAGTCATCTGCACTTTGAAATATTTATTTTTGTAAACGAGACTACCTGTAGGTATATTCATACAGATTGATGTTAGACGAGGAAATTGCTTTACCATTGTATTATCTCCCCGTTAAAATAATTGACACTATACTACCAATATCAAAATCGGTAGAAAAATGCCGAGTGCTAATTCTTTCCCTTTTTGCACCAGTTGGTTAGAGAGTTATATCATGTTGTATTGATTTAAATCCCGTACGTATTATAACATTTATATTTTAGTTCAAGTAAGAAAATCACTTATGTATTATAAATGCACAAACTTTTTAGATATTTTCATCCAATTTTGAACAAAAACAATCCGAAAATCATTCTCAAACCATCCAGTTGCCATAATTTGAGAGATCTTAGTCCACAACAATTGTGGTCACTAGGGGCGCTGACATCGCGCACACAGCAAATACCAACCATAGTCAAAATCGGTAGAAAAAAGCCGAGCTTTTCATGAAATTTTACCATTCCCTACAAAATTATAGTAGTAAGACCGTTTAATTGTGCTAATCCTAATTTTCTTTTTCCTGTTACTTTGTTTCTTTTGGGTGATGTGCAATAAAAATATTCTATCACTCATAGTCTTTTACCTCGACGATACTGAATGGAGTATCAGTTTTTTTTTCCGTGTTGCGTTGTGACGTTGGCCCTAATATTACTGTCCACAGGTGAAATAGACTCAATGCCATTTCTAAAATCGTTTTTACTATTCGGGTTCACATGTTTTTATTGCTTGATCAATTATTTTGGTGTATTAGAAATACCGGCGTATTAAAATTTGTTAAACTTACAATAATGTTTCAATTTATCTAAGTGACGTCAATTGTGAAACATTAGTAGCAAAAAAAAACTACGGAATATCAGGCGGTTTTAAAATTAATATCACACAGCCCGACAAAATGATTTTAAATGTATTATTTTATACAATAAAATATGTATTGGCAAATATACTTAAATAATATTTGTAAAAGCTGGTAACTAATTTGGTTCAATAGTATGTGCTTCACTTATTTCAACAATAGTGGATTTTTATTATATTAACGTGTATATTAAAAAATATGGGTGGACTGTTATAATTAATGTATTATTTCTTAATAAGCATTCGATCTATAAAACAAGTTATACAAATAAAATTATTAATAACTAGAATTATATCCAAAAATATAGGACTTTGCAAATAAATAACATAAATTCGGGTCTGTGTCGATTTCTCTATTATATATCACAGATTAAGCCAATATGATTTTTCAGCAATATAAAATTTATATAAATATGTACACACACAAGACGTAGGTTTTTGTTTACAATAATACTTTAATATCTCGTTAATAAAATTAACGTGTAAATTAATTTACTTTATTACAAGAAACTAATCGTAACCTAGCATGTATAGGTTTTGTGTTTAATAGTTATTTAGTTAATATTGATAGTTAAATAAACGCATAATTCAGGTGTTGTTTTGGTCACATAGAGAATGAACTACTCTTATTTCCTATCAGATTTTTCTCGTTTTTATATTTACCTTCTCCGTGACAGTAACACCGTGCGTTAAATTTTTCGCCAAAATTATTTAGTATAATTTACAAAAATAAGAAAATTATATAATTTTATATACTTAAACAGCTTTGATATGCTTCAAAAATTTCACAACTTCGAATAAAATCAATTTAACGCCTTTCGGGCAGACAATACAAACCTGAAAGTAATAAGTTTTATAATACAAATATACCTAAAATTTAACAAGTTACAAATGGAATGTAATTAATTTAATGATGATAACATTATTTTAGCAGCTCTTTCAGTTTAATGATGCGGGTAAAATAGTGTTATGTAATTTTATGACGGCTAATATTGACGATCGGCGGGAAATGGTTTTTGCCCATTTTCGGATAAGAATATTTTTGTCAGTTTATTTGAATTAGTGTTTATCAACAATCAGCAAACAATATAAACTTTTAATCTTCTTCCAAGATAGTATTCTGATCAGTTACATTTAAATACAAAATACAGACATTAAATTCTACCCAATCTCACTAAACTGCAAGGCTACACGTCATAGTGGTTTCACAGACTTAAATGAAGACTTACATACATATTAAAATTAATATAGTAACGGTTGTGCATTTTAAATATTATTTTGTCCTATTTACTACGTTAGTTTCATTATTATTACTAATTGCGTACAATCCTAATGACAATGCAAGAACAACGCAGACTGAACATTTAATATTTTCATTTAATATTCTTAAGAGATTCATTTATAAAAAATATTAAATGTACAGTTGTGTGTTCATGTTTTACTATACTAATATATTAATTTTAATCTCACTGATTTTGATAACATAATTAATTTCTAATAGCTTTATATACTTAAGAATAGCGATTATTTACAATATAATACCGAATACTTTAACTTTACTTTATATAGGTTTTGCCGAAAGCAATGTAATTTTTGCCGTTTATTGTTCGACGAAATATTACATGTTCGTGATATTGCAATGTGATTGGATACCGTTTATCATATTATGTATATACTGCAGGATTTATGATATTCAATTAACTTACTTATTTACCTATTATCAACGAATACGTTAATAAAATGAAATTTAAAATTCGTTATTTTTTCTTATAATAATATGATTAAATGATGAATTTTATTATTTTGAAATGCAAAATAAGTAAAAATAAAAATGTAAGTAAGTATTAAAATTTAATAAATCACAAAAGTATTTTGTAGAACGAAAACCGAAAAATGAGTTTTCTTAAGGCATAGACTTTTAGAAGTACACTTAGAGTAAGTGGGTACACACATTGAGTATTAAACAAGTTGATGTATGTATGCATGTATTTGTACTCTCAAGTATTTTACATTTAGGCAAGGGAACGCTCTTTATGCCACTACGTCGTCTATAATTTCTAACCTTACTAAATGGTCCGAATTTAGTATGATTAATACAATAATGCTTTAATTTGGGATGGTGAACCGTATCATGGACCCGTTCTTAATTTATACATAACCCGAATGAGAGACCAGCTCATATATTTTTATCGTAATCAAAACAATCTGTGCAACATTAGGTCAAGGTTTCTTAATAGAACCATTTATACCATACTCCAAAATCAATATTTTTTTTCTAATATAGGCATAAATGAACTGTGCACAGTGGGTGATGTTTTCATTAACTAATATTCTATACTAACAACTTTTATAATTTCATAATAGTGTTATTGTCTTCGAATAATAACATTATACATTATAATAAACTCTATTTTCATAAATTATTTATATTTATGTAATTTTGTAACTATTCTTTGATCTTGGAAAATGGTATAAATTACTGTAACAGTAATAAGAGTTACAATATTGTATATTCTGAAGATATACAAGAATGGCAGATAGTAAATAAGCTATTCATAGCTTATATGTATTATATTGAGCCACTGAAGTATATAATATACTATATTTAATCGTCACTATTTAAAGCTCTTAGTTTTCATTATATGCGAGTTCTATTCTCGCATCGAATACTAATGCCCGTCGTACACACCGCATGCCGGAATACTATCCAATCAGATAAAAATAGTACTAGATATAATTTAAATAGTTGTCAGATTGTTGTCCCTTTATTATAATAATTGTCAGAAAAGATAAAAATTGTACTAAATTTAACTGTTTGAATACTGCTTAATAGTTCGCACTGCGAAGGGCACTAAAGATTTTAGATAATAATTATAATAGAGATAACAACTAGTAAACCGGTATAGAGTGACTAGAATATATTAAAAAACAAAAGCTTCGCTTTTGGCAATTTTGCGTACTGTCATCATTACCACTTACATTTACATGAATCGTTCAAGGAATGTCCTTAACACTCACTTTAGAGTTTGTTAGAAGGTCACTTGGATGTAATCACTGCACTTAAAATAGTGTCTACTGCCAAAGTTTAATTGTTCATATATTTCACTATTTCATAAGATTTAAACATTTACAGGCCGTAATACACCAGCAACGCAAACCTAAAACTGCATTAAGGAGAGTGCAATCGGGAAAAACCTAAATGGTCCACACTTGAACTTTTTCTGCTATCACACACCAACTGGCCTGATCGTAGTACGAGGATACCACGTGAAGACTTTCTACGTACTTCTCAATAAGCTGGTCAAGTTCGCCTCTCTTGAATACGTGGTAGTACCTGTGGTAGGTGACAGCGCCGCCCTCTGACGGCAGGCTATCCGAACCATCACTCAACGATGGCAAGAGAGGCGCATGGGGTCCTGGTCGGGCAGGAATCACTGGAACAGTAGCCGTGTCTTCCGAAGACGACCGCGTTTCCAGCAGCTTCCTTTCCTTGGAGCATTCGCTACACGATGGCAGAGAAGCTAAACTAGCGCAGCCCAAGGAAGCAGTACTCCCGGTCTTGTCTCGCCTGCTCCAGTCACTACCGGCAGACGTATCACTTGATTCAATAGAAAATCCTGATTTTAAAGGTGCTGTGCTAGTACTAGACCGAGAAGTTATCGACTCGGGACTGATCTCCATTTTGTCTAGATCGCTCGAGTCGGTCGATTGCCCGACTTTCAGTGAAGACCTTTTGTCAGTACTCGTGCACAGTGAATCAACGCTGATTTCAGATTCTAAGGAGTAACCGGTTTCGAGTGATTGACTTGTGTCGTAAGCTCCCGAGTCTATTGTGATCTCTGGGTTTCCATTAGCAGAACAGATGGCGCTATCATCGTCAGGATTCTTTGTTTCAATGTCCGTTGGCTTCTCTTCAGTAACGATCGGTTTGACATTGTATTGAATATTGGCACAATTGTTTAGGTAAATGTCCTCGTCGCTTGTTACTTTCATCGTTTTCTTGAGTTCTCTGTACTTGTTGATAATAGGATCGACATCTTTTGATCTCTTTTTGCTTTTCGTCTTGGAGCCGCATTTAGGAAAGAGTTTGTTTATATCAGTCTCTTGTGTATCATTCATAGATGCGATGTACTTATTTCTTTCTTGGAGTTCAGCGCTTAGTTTATTCAATCCTTGCATTTCAGTGCTAAGTTTACTTATATAGGGATCTTCTAGGTGTTGTAAACTATCTGATAACTCATCTAAGATTTTCTGGGTGTTTCTGTCTTCTTCTTCACGTTTAAGTCTCAGAGATATACTCTTTTCACTACTGCTGCTGCTTGGTAAATCAAAATCTTCTTCGTTTATGCGTTTAGAATAGTGGTCTATTTCCTGAAGTAATTTTTCACTTAGTTTTTCGGCAAACTCAGTTAAATGTTGACTTCGGTCCTGTTGGTCAGCCCCCCATTCCTCCTCTTTTGCTATCATATCAGATTTACATGTCACTAAAGGTTCATTCTGTATTCTGTTAAAGCTTTCTGATTTGGAAATAGATTTCTCAGAATCGGTACTAGATATCGAGACTGAATCGTATGGAAAACGAGTAGGACTCCGGTGACTTCTGCTTAAATTTTCGTCTAAAGACCGTCCTTCTGGCCTATTTGGAGACAGTCTGTTTAGGCTCCAAGTTGAATTACTCGTGCTCCCTTGTTTTGGAGAACGATCTTTGGATCGCCTTCCTGGTGACAGGCGCTCCAAACTAGAAGAACTTCCACTGGAACTTGTATGAGATCTTGATTTGTCTTCCAATATCCTCAAATCGCCAGGAGAAAGTTTGTTTAAACTCCAGTTGCTGCTACTACTGCTGCTGGAAATTCCCTGAATGATAGCTATTGCTTCAGCGCTTTCTATTTTCTCTAGATGTTTTCGTTTTGATCTTGGGCTAGATTGTATAACTGTTTCACATGTCTCGTCCAAGGAATGTGCTACTTCAGCAACGGCTTCTATTAGGCTTTGAGGAGCTTGTTGTAAAGGTGCTGTTAAAGGAGACTTGTCGGAAGACGTTTCTTCTTTCTTTGGTTCTGTTGAAAGTATATTAGGGTTCGGTAGATCTGTAACAAAAAGAATATGTGTAACTACTTACAAATTATTTATTCGAAAATTTTGCTGACTTTTAAGTTATTATAATTGTTACCTTTTTCTTGTGCAGTTTTCCTGAGTTCATCTGGCACAACACTGATGACACTGTCAACAGAATCGGGGGAAGAGACGCCACTAGAATCACTGTCTATATCATCTGTAGCCGGATTAAACAGCTCCAAAGCCATTAACGTCGGTTTCGTTTTTATGATATGTTCAGCTTTACTTGTGCTTCGCACTATAGGGAATGGAGGTCTTCTTCCGAAGTTTCCTGCGGGGATACCTTTGTTCAGCATCTCTTTTATCTGTTTTATCCTCTCCTTACGTTTTCGTTCTGCAGATCTAGAGTCTAACGTATCCGATATTGATGACTTGTTAGATTCCTTAGGTTTAAATTGTGGTATTTCTGGTAACTCAGCCACTGTCTGCAGGGTAATTTTTGGGTATGGTTTTACGTCTTGAAGTATAACTCGTGGCTTCAATTGGTTTGTTTCCTCTGTGAGTTTGTGTATTTCTTCTATGTCTTTGTTTATTTCTGCTATAAGCTCTTTCGTTATTTCTGTTGGTGTTTCTTCTTCTTCTTTGATAGGCGGGATAGGGTCAATTTCTTCAAAAACGTCCACAGATATGTTCTTATTTATTAGCTGTTGAAGATCTGGCTTAATTACTTTGTCGTCTGACTCCGATTTTGGCGGAGAGTTAGGTTGACTTTTTGATTGTGGTTTTAATGGTGCAGCACAAATAGAACTTGAAGTTGAGTAGTTTTTTAAACTGTACTGTGCAACTAACATTTTGTTTACAGTTGTCGGAGGTTGGACTGCATTCGGTGATGCCGGGGGACGAATTAATGGGAATGCTTGCTTTATTCTTGGAGAAGGCAGTCCTGGTGAACTTTTCATTCGAGGAGAGGTTGGTACAGAAGAGACTTTTAATCTAGGCGAGGTAGGACCTGGTGAAAGGGGAGTCGGCGATAGTGGGTCGCCCGAGCCATCTGCTTTAGGAACGTATATCACAGATGCGAAACTGTCCTCCGAGTCAACACTCGTATCACTCTGTAGACTGCTATCCTTTGAAGAATCCGATCCATCTTCTCTTGAATGGCGTCTTTCAGGGTGAGTTTTTTCATTTCCAGGATTATTATCGCTTGGCGTAGGAACTTCTGGCACCGGTCCGTGACTCTTCCATCCTTGAAGCATCCTCACGAACACGGTTACTTTATCTATATTCGTTGTAGACGTTTTAAACTTACTAGTGAGGCCATTTTTTAGCGACTGAAATTTTTTGGCGGTAGTTGCCGATGTCGAAAATATCGAGTCACGAATTGAGTCTAAAGCACCCGGTCGCCGATAGAGATACTCTTCATTGAGAGATGCCTGTTTTTGTATATTTTTTCTTAGATGCTCCTTCTCTCGTAATCGTTCTACTGACATAAGTTCCTCATTGAGTGATGTCTGTTTGAAAACACCAGGTTTCCTTGGCTCTAATCTATATGTATGTATTTTAAAATTAGGCATTTCTTCTACCATGCTCTTCATGTCTGTAGGTTTATCTAAGTCCTCCTCGGCGTCGTCTTCGTTTATGGATTTTTTTTGCTTTACGAGACGTGGTTTCTTTCGAGGCTCTGGTATTTCTGGTGCTGGTGGTACTACAGGGGGTGGTTCGTTTTCGTCTCCACCTAGACTGGGCAAGCTAGACCTTGAGCGGACGAGAGTGCGTTTTTCAACATCGGCGATATCGGTTAAACTTCTGGATTTCATTGTAGAACTTTCGGACGCTTGTGTGATCAGTCTAGGCGGTAGGGCTTCATCTAGTCGTCGAAGTTCGATAGGTAGATCTGCAGCTGGAGGTTCCGGCCTCGTACACGGTCGGGGTGGCACTCGTGCTACACCCCAGGAAGGCAAGAATGATCGGCGACCGGCAAGCCTCTGCAGTGCCCTCCGTACAAATGAATAGCAGGTTTCGTTCGGTGACGATAGTGAAGATGAGCCTGGGGATCCATCGCGGGTTTTCCAAGGCTCTGCGTTTCTGCAATGCGAAAAACCACATGTTAGGAAATTAATATTTTTTATCAGCAACTTGCCCTAGTTTTGTGCGTCAATCAACAGCAGCTGGAAAAAAATAAAACATAAACTTTCTTGATTCAGTCAGTCTATCTTATTAGTGAATTTTTAATTTTAAAGTAGTTTTTGAGATAAGCTTAAACAGACACCATCAAAAAAATATGCAGAAAAATAAAGGGCAACAACACTGTAGGTATAGTAAACAATATACCTACATAGAGGGTTGATTGCGAAGCTATAGAGTGCGTCACGCACGAAAAAACCACTTTGAATTTTTATTAAAATATTGATTTGTCTAAAATAATCATGAAAAGTAACTTACTGATCGTAATCAACAGATAGAAACCGAGGTGTTGGTGTCGGTGGGCACAAAGTGGCTGGCCTGTGCCAAGGGATCAGCACGTCCTGAAATCAAATTATTGCAACTTAATATTTGTACTAAATTATTCTAACATACCTAACAGCCGAGGATCGGGCTCAGTAGCGTACATCAGGAAAGGCCATTCTCTAACAGTGGACTGACGAGACTAATTATGATGATGACAGAACCTACATCAAGTTCAATATCAAACATTCTTAGTTAGTTTGTCTGGGCTGTTTCCGCACTTAGCCTCTTTGGGCCATTGTGCGTGCTACCTTTTCCTTCTTACTCCAACCAACCAGGGTCATCCCAGAAGGTCAGCAACCTTTTCAGATTCCTGCAGGCGTCCGGGAGTGATCCTGGTGATTGGAGGATCTGATGCCGTTGATCTACCGCGCTCCTACATTCCATGGGGCTGTCAGTCACATCTATGTTAAAAAGGTGCTTGTTTAGAGGACAGAGACCGGTTATAACTCCTATAGCCATGCTGATTTAGTCTCTTTTTTTTAGTCTGATGAGGTTGCGGGCAAGCTTATTTGATGCTACCGGAACTGCATTTTTTGTTGCTTGACTGTTTCTCCATTCTGTTAGATGCGTTTCTTTAGTTATTTCACGCAACCATGTTTTAATTTGAGCTTGAGGTAAGGGTAGTAGTGGTTCAGGTCCGTGAACTACTGCCCTCGATCCTCTCTTTGTCAGTTCGTCTGCTGCGTCATTACCCAGTAAGTTGGTGTGTCCTTTGATCCACTGCAAGGTTACTCTGTTCGCATTCGCAATAGATTGCAAACATTATTATTTTTACTTTTAAATTATAGTTCTCATTTGCGAGTATCGCAGATTTAATATATCTAAGGGAAGAATCCTAGGAATAGTCTTACATATTGTGACAAATTATAAATTATCACATATTATGACAAAAAAGAAAAAAAGGCGTTTAGCGTAATTAAGACATAAACTTTTTCAACTGTTAAATACTGACTTAATTGAGAACCATCTTAAACATGATGGTTATGAACATAGAAACAGTAATAGTTATGGTACCTGAGAATGGAAGTTCCGCCCCTCATGCTCCATGGCCCACACAGTAAGGAGGAGTCTCCCCCCGATCCTGGTGACCCTAGCCAGTTCCCTGAGCGCCATGGCCCTCCGCTCCACCGTTGCGAAGTGGTGGACCACGGCGATGGACAGAACTGCGTCAAACGACTCATCGCGAAAGGGCAGGCAGAGGTTGTCGCATACCACCACCTGGAAAAGGTTTAATATGAATACGCACTCAGGATGTTGTACGTAGGTATTGTATGTTGTTGCCACATTCTTATTTCAATCAAATGACGTAAAGGACCATATAAAGTGATGGCTGTGTTACCATCACGCTGGCTGGAGTGAGATTTCGTTTTGTTTAGTTAACACATTTAAAGGACAGTTGGTAATCCAGAGGCAATACAAGGTTTATTATATACTTATGGTTACTTTTACTGTCGTTTGCGCTTATGAATGACTTTTGGCTTGCATTAATGAACAAAAAGATTAAGTGCGTCGGTACTATAATATGAGTGCGTACTGTATTTAAGTTAAAGAAAATAAAACCCCATAGGTGTTTATTTCTTTAAGGCTTCAATGCCATATCTTAGTTACAAACTTAGCTAAAATGCTGAACTTTACGATAAAAGCTGCAATAATGACTTGGCTGGAAGTCCAACAGGCCAGCCATTGCTCTTATTGGCAGAAGTATTTATCAACCAGTCTCCTGCGACATAACAATATACATGTATAGTACCTATACCTACAGGATCTAGACGGATATATTTTTTTTAGAAAGTTGACTGTCACATCGTACCAGGAAAAAAAACGCTTTCCATCCGATTACGAGTTATAATTTTTTACTTGAAAATTTGGATAATCAGTTTTATTTTTATTTTCTAATGAATTTTTTTTTAATGCTGTTTCTTAGTTAAACACTGTACACTCTTTAAAAAAATACTGATATGCAGAATTTAGGTGCATTTGATTATGGAGTGACTTGTGTTGTAACTCTACGGATTTTTTAAAACTGCAATTTTAAAAAAACTAACACAATCTGATGGGCACCAAAGCCAACTTCCTAAAAAAAATTATATCAGTGGTCTGGACCACCCTGTATATATAAATATGTTAGGTTGTTTATTTACCTCGTTGCTGTGGTGTCGCGCGTGCGTCGCGAGCCGCGTGCAGCGGTCGCCGCCCACGGAGTACACGGACGGGTTTACGCTTAGATATTTTCCGTTGCCGCAGCCTGCAAGTAAACAAACACTATAATAACTATCATATTTATTTGTTTATTGTTTGGTTCGGCTAACTACTTATATCGTTACAAGTTGTAAAGTTGTGAACGCTTAAAAACGTCCCACTGCAGGTCACAGCCCTCAACTATGGGTTACTTACATCTAATCTTTACAAATTAAATTGTACGTTTCACAATAAATTTTAGTTTAACAGCTTTCATATTACGTCATAGGATTAACTGACTCAGTGTCTGATAGATAACCTTCCTGTAACGCGAATATGTTGGTGGAACGAATATGTAAGGGGACGTCCCCTTTGTTTTTCGCTCTTATATTTTTGGAAAACTACCGATTAACTAGTACTAATAAATACCTACTAAGTGATAAATATTAAAGAAATATTAGGATTATGCACGTTGACTTAAACTGTAATCCATATGACGAAATGTGTATTTTTTTTTACGGTAATTAGGTACCTAAACTACGTATGTACGTACCTACATACGCCATAGGCAGCTAAAGAGATAAATAACTCCGCTATTGCAAGTTGTGCTACATATTATAAAATTATATTTGTTGCCAATGATGGTAGAGCAGATGTCGAATGTTCCTAAAGCGGAACATAAGGTACATACTTGTTTACCAAAAGTGGAGCAGATGCGCTAGGTTTTATGTACCTACACCAGAGGCTCAATTCCCGTATTTTGAGAATAGCCGGAATCCGGTGTCTTAAACAGTATTCTCCTAAACCTAAAAAATGCAATTATAGTTCGTAATGCAAACCAAAATTAGATTTTTTTTGCTCTATTTTCAGTTGTATTGGGATAGTTTTGATATTTTGCGTTAAATTAAAAGTTTACGGGAATACCGTTTATGATCGTAATGTTACCGGGAGCGGATCGACACAAGATTGCGACTATTGTCAAATTACGGGAATGGTCTAGTTTCCTAAAAAAATCTAATTAGTCCGTCAGTTGGATTAACAGAAAATATTGGACACGTATTTTTTCTTTTCTCAATCAAACAAAAAATGATGAAGATATATCCCGTTAAAGTTCCGCGTAACGTCACGCCTTGCGACACTTTTTAGCAAGACGTGACGTTACTCCCAAACTTTGATGCGCTTTATCTTCGTCATTTTTTGTTTGATTGACAAAAGACAAAATATGGGTCCAATATTTTTTGATAATCTAACTGACGGACTAATAGAATAATCTTTTTTTGACCCAGGAAACTAGCCTATTGGGCCTCTGGTACCTACTAGCAAGTAAGTATCTACGTAGGTAATATGCTACCTACCAATATTATAAAACCTAAAAACCTGTAATTAATATGTACCTAAACCATACAATTTTATTTGAAGAATTTGTAATTATAGGTAATGAGTCAGTTTTCCAGTAACATAGCTTGCCACAGCCGTAGAATGGCAATGGCGCAACATTGCGAATGTTTCAGCGAAAAGCGTGAGTTTCGAAATGTCACACGTTTATCGCTATAAATGACGCTACGTAGTTCATTTTGACTGTAATTTAGTCAGACTATAAGACATTTGCTTGCAAAAAAAGGATTTTTATAAGTGCGTGGTTTGTATGTTATTCGTACTTTGACGGTAAAAGTCACCTTCAAATAACGAAACTTCAGAATTTGCAATATTTACCAGATTCACGCATGTTCCACGATCATGCTAGATGACAAATTCTACCCAATAAGAGAAGACAGCGATGATTATGAATATTAAGTAGGACTTTTTCAACTTTTTAATTAATTGCAATTAGGTGTAAATTCTTTTAAGCATCAGTCCCCTTGGACTTTAATTATGACATATCCGTGAGCTATATAACACATTTATACCGACTTAAGATGAGGAATACCTCCCCATCAAACTCCATTTACTTGCTTGCGCAGTTTCCATCAAGTCTTATTAATAATGAATAGCGTAGGTGTTTGTAATACGGAAAATAAACAAGCAATGAGCAGGTATTTAGTTAGATACAAACAAGCAGATGTGGGTGTGATTAAGGCTTGGAAGATTCATTAAAGCAATATCAGCCTCAAAATGCCAAACGCAAAAGGGCAAATGGCTTTATTATTTACATCGTTTCAGTTTACATACCTAAACAGTCTAAGGAATAATGTAATACTTAAATAAGAAAAAACTTATTTATTTATTTAGTCTAATAGTAGGTACTTAATAGTTACATATAAATGATTTAATTATATCAAGCGGTAGCTGTGACACTAACGAATAATTGCATGTTAAAACTTAATATTACGTAAACGGATCCTTAAATCGAAAAATAGTGTTAGCACACCCACAATATTTTTAAACGAACTATCTAACAACATACCATGCAATAACGAGATTACAAAAAAACACTTCCACTGTACGTGTAGGGAAGGTACCCTACAAGCGCTAAGCCGCGGACAAACAGACAGACATAGAGAAACTATTAGGGGTTACGTTTTGACTACGGAAGCCTAAAAAAGGTGTTCTCTTAAACCTATAATATGACCTAACATCTTTAGTTCAAGCCTAAAATGGTCAAAATCTCCTTAATGCGACTGACATTGGAATAAAAAAAAACATTTATTATCTCATTACGAACTATAATAGCATTTTGTAAGTTTCCTAGAATACAGTTTTCTCTGCTAAACATTTTGGCACAATACATGATTAAAAACATGAGTTCACTTCATTTATTTAGTTACTTCATCATTACATTCATATAAACTACACATATTAAATGATAGAATTAATAAAATAAAATAAATACGTTAAATAAAATAACTTAACCTAAACTAAAAACTACCTACTCAAAAATAAAAGCATGTCCGTGTGGCATCGAGGCGAGGATACTGGCAGCGTTTCTTCGTCTGATCTTAATGCTACTAGGAATGGATCGAAACTGGATTGTGACTACTTTTAAATTACGGGAATTGGGCTTCAGAAATCTGTACCCGGAATAAAATAAAAAACCAGCAAGTAAACATAAATACAGACTAATTTAAATTAGAGTGCGCTGCGTAACATCTATAGAGTACATACCCTAAACAAAGTCGGGTTAGAACACCATTTATAAGACGAGAACGGCTGGACCGATAGTCATGATCTTTGATTTGTTAATTCGTCTTTGCCCCGAATAGCAGAATAACTATAAAAACACGGGAAAATTCACAAAAAAAATGTATGAAGGGGCGGTACGAAATTCGCCGGGACAGCTAGCGTAAATCCCTATTAAGAAGAATAGTCATATGATTTGTTCGACAAAAATTTCGGGGGTTTTTTTTATCTGTATCTGTCCTGTTTATGTATGGGCGAGAGTTGACGGGACTTGTCATTCCATTCTAAATGTAAGTAAAAAATCCCTAACTAGTTTCGGAGAAAGATGGCTCGTATTGCTGCTCTATAGTGTATGTGCTCGATGGTTCCACCGAACCTGTGGCTTGTATGCTGAACAGTGTTGCCAACTCTAGACCAGTCCAATTCGCCAGAAATTTGGCGCCAAGTAGCCTTAATTCGCCGTTTTCTATTTTCCTATGAAATAGCCTAAAATCGCCTAATTTAAAGCCAAATAGCCTAAAATGCTACTTTTTTAGTGTTTTTTTTGTTGCAAATTTCTTCTTTTGACAACTCCAACTAACACAAAACAAACGAAATCAACTAAAGCATTTATATATTTTTTTATAAATGGTTCATCCACCTGTAGTTGTCGTGCGTACTAAATACTATAAAAATCTTTGTTATTGTGTGCACATGAAAGCAGAGGTATCGACCAACGCAATTATTTGTCATAAAAAGATACGCTTTATCGAGTACCTACATACATTTTTAAAACATTTAAGACTCAGAGAGGAAATTATGACAGTTTATCTACTTCGAAATGGTGTCGCCCCTTTATTTTCTCAAAGTAGCCTAAACGGCGAACAGTCGCCAATCTCAATTTTTGGTCGCCCCGCCACCCTTCGAGATAGCCTAAAAGGCGAAAATTCGCCTAAGTTGGCAGCACTGATGCTGAACTGAATGTTACCGAGAAACACCCACGCGTGACATTTACCACGTCTGTTTATGTTTCCCCGGGTACATTATCATTAATTAATGGGTTCTTGTTATCCACTAAACACGTTGTTTACTTTTATGTAGGCAGATTGAGATCTTAAAAAGGTCCTCGACTAAGTAATGTCGCAAAGTTCTTCATGATGATTATGTATAAATGTTAAGATAATATTTAATTGAAAGATGTGATGTGGCTTGAAATAGGTAGGTGGGTTGTTGTTATTATTGTTAGGTGAGTATGTTAAATGTAACCTTTTCCTTTAGATAATGATTTTGTATGGCTGTCCCGGCGAACTTCGTTCCGCTTATTCATACATTTTTTTCGTGACATTTCGCAGTTTTTTTTAGATATTCTGCTATTCGGGGTAGAGAAAAATTCGACAAATCAAAGATCATAAAAATCAGTCCAGCCGTTCTTGAGCCGTTCTAAATGGTGTAACAACCCGACTTTGTTTTATATTTAAGAAGATTTTCTTATTGATTTTTAATAAGATATCTTTAATGCAAGAACATTACACATACTGAGGTATTAATAAGTACCTAAGCATTGGTTGCCAAGAAGTTGGTACATTTAGTATGGTATCTTGATCTTCTGCTAGTTATGGACACCCATAAAAAACCGGTTTTATACCTTTACATTTGATTGAACACGTAGGTATTTTGAAAATAACATTCTATTTGTTTTCGATTGCTTATTGCAAAATAAATAGTCCTTTACTCAGCTATAATGGACGAAATCAATTTAAAGAGCCATATCATTATAATATAGTAAAATTATTGAGTTAATAAAAAACATAGTCACGTTTCCACCGTACATAGTTATCGAATACAGGCGTTTCGCAGAGAGGCACTTGCTAAGGAAAATTACGCGAGGCACGAACTTAAATTTATTATGGAGTCTATTAGAGACCTTAGAAGGGCGGAGTGTGGAGCAAATTGAATTCATTAAGTGTAACCCGCTACTTAGAAGCGATGCAGTTCATATTGCTGTGGAATTATTTATTTTTAGAGTTGTTGTACAGGTTTATAGCGCCGAGAGAGTGTAATAGATTAGGTAGCGCTT
This sequence comes from Anania hortulata, assembly GCA_963576865.1. NCBI lineage: Eukaryota > Metazoa > Arthropoda > Insecta > Lepidoptera > Crambidae > Anania > Anania hortulata. Next base: position 10,535,596 of record OY756405.1, on the reverse strand, counting down.
TGTGTGTTCGAAATAAGTGGGTAGGTACCTAAGTATATTATTCCAAGCGCATGTCCCATCCAGAGTGCAATGATACTCACGAAACAGGCCTAGCCTAGTGTGGGTAAAATATGATACCTACATAAAAAAAAGAGTTGGCGTTTGCAAAAGATTTACCTAGTTACATAAAAAAAGAAAAAAAAATTGGCGTAGGTACACTTGATCATGCCAGTTGCTTATTAGAAGAAGGCTATCTTTATATAGGTATTCACCTTTTCCGTAGATGTTGTGTTGGACAGTAGTAAGGAGAAAGAGGACGGGCAGTATTTTCGAAATGTGAACTGATCTTGCAACTTCTAAGATCGTCGTGTTTACATGTACAAGCTAAAGTAGTAGTAGGCCGGCCTACAGAACCGATCAAAGGTGGAGTAAAGGGGTTCAGTGGAGACCACGCCTTGCAAACGTAGTGTAGGACGCCCCCCAGCTCAATGGATTGATGACCTTAGGAAGATAGCTGGCTGGCTGATTGGAAAAAGCGGGAGATCGTGTTCTTTTGGGGGAGGCTTACGTCCAGCAATAGGCTGACATGATATATGTAGGTATTGTGATCGAATACCGTTCTCTCAGTACATCGTACGTTCCATCAGATTAATAAATGGTTTATCAGAACTTACCGACATCACAAACAAGGCTTCCCGGCTCGAGTTCAGACAGGAAAGTCCGAACGCCCGGCGCTGGCGCCCGTATAGCCTCGTCTCCATCCTCGCCGGCTTGCTCGTACACGTCGTGCACGTAGGCCCGCTCGAGCGCAGCGCCGCGCGCCGCCGACTCGCCCGCGCACGCGCCCGCGCCCGCGCCCCCCTCCGCGTCCGCCGCGCCCGACCCGCCATCCGCCATCACCGCACCGCCATTGCACCGCGCTGTGGGAAAAACGAAAATTGTTTCTTTAATAAATTAAAATATCACTTTTTAACACAACGGGAAGTCTGTTGGTAAAGTATACCAAATGGTGTGTGTCCAGCATATGTAATGTTACCTCCTTTCAAGGATTGAATGATGCAGAAAATCAGTACCGTATCTGGAGTAAGTTTGAGATTTGTGCGTCAAACCATTTCAGAGGTGTTCATGAAAAACAGATTTTTCCTGGTGGCCTATAGTATATGGAATTGCAGTATTTTTTTTATTTCAAATATATTCTATGGGAGCGACACTAACATTAAAAAAATACACTTTCCTTTACTAAAAGATTGATCAGCTTCTATAATTTTCTATGTTGATTTCCCATAAAATTTGAGCACCAAAGTTAGTTAATTTTCTTTTGGTTTTAGTTTTCTATCGCTTTTAGCTTTATAGACCGCTTAAATTGTGCAGGCTCAAAATGCACCCACTTCACTTGTATTGCTTACTAAAGTATCACTTTTGATAAATAGCTAGATAGGTAAAATAAGTTAATAATTATCAGCCCTTTACCGTTCACTGCTGAACGTGAACTGCTCTGAACGTTGATCACTCTTTTAAACGCGCGCCATTTTATTTCTCATACCGTCATCCGTCTGATAAGCTGCTGGGTAATCACGTGGTAAAAGAAGTTAATAACAGAAATAATAAAAAAATACTGTTGTTCTTTTTGATGATGAGATCTCTATTCAAACATTTTTCATTGATCCTTGATAACCGGCCCAGCAGAATACTCGCCGCCTCCTAGGTGGATGAGCTCACTCGCAGGAGTCACAAGTAATAAATCCGCCCCACCATCCCTTCCGCCTGCCTACAGACGTGAACGTGACTTCCGCTTCCGTGTCCAGCTAAAATGAACTTTCCAATGCTACGAGTTACGGCGTTACGGCGTAGCGTCGTAGTACAGATCAGTAGGACCGCGCGCCCGTGTATTTTGTCACACACACATGACACGCGAGTAAGTAAACCGTTCAAAATATAAAATTTAGTGGTGCCTGTCTCTGTTTATTTTTCATACTTCGTGACTGAGTTAGTTATTTGGGTTCAATAACATCAAATGATTAGTGACGATTAAATAAGGTGAAGTATGATAACTTAAAACACAGACACCTATTGAAGGAGAGTCCCAAAAAAAAAAAGAAATTTAGAATTTGAAGAGTTGATTTATAAAATAAAACCTCAGGATGCACTCAAACGTTATTAAAAACTGAAACAAATGTACTTATTTGTATAAAATGTTGGCTGTCTTCTTGGCCCGGCTAACGTTTAAACGGCATTTACACAAGTTAAAATGACTTAATATAAATCACTTAGGCTTCATTTATGACGTGATATAACTCAGCCTCATTTTTATTTCTAGAAGTGGCGAGAAAAGCGAGTTCCTGATAAGATAGAAGTCTTGTCCTCCTGTGTGTGTTGCCTACGCTTTAGGAGCGATTCTACGACATTATGCTTTTTTCTATTGTGGCCGTACTTACACAAAATGCGATTGTAAAAATAGCTTTTGCCAATAGCTTATTTCTTTCTTTCATTTTGAATACTATTTTAAAACTGCAATACTTTATTTTGGAGGTCGTTGCAATGTACAGCGTTCTAACTCCATAATTGCTTTCAGCTTGCAATTTCAGAAATGCAGAGTTTACGATTTCATCCGTTGTTAAATTAATGTTGTATATTTTTCCTTTTTTGCACGCGGGCTTAGTATTAAGACAATTTTTTTACTTTCGATAACCAACACATTTCAATTTGCTGCAAACGTCAACGTCAATGGTGGGGCCATTGATTAACTTCCGATTAGAGTAAATTCTCCGCCAATTTGACCCTAATTAAACACAAGATATAATCGTCCCGGTCATCGCAGGACTCTCCAGGAATAATTGCTTCCCTAACGATGTTATACAGTAATCGAATGTGGAGAACGCGCGCGGTTGTCATGGGAACGCATCTGGGACAAAACCAGGTCGCAGACATAATGTAAATAAACACAGTGTGTCCGCTATGTAGGTAGGTATTTTATGTTTTGGCACAATAACTCTCACAGACACAGCACAAAATCAATCACAGATTGAACCATGCTAGTTGTGCATCGATAGCGTGCAATTTTCTGGCATATGTGCAGTTGTTGGTTCATTAAAGCGTCTTGCGTCATCTACTTGACGTTTTTTCTGTATCTGAATACCTAAATACAAACAAAAACATTAACCTGTTCAACTAGATTAGTTTGGTATACGCCGTTGGCGCTATAGGCTAGTTTCCTGGGTCAAAAAAAGATTATTCTATTTAGTCCGTCGGTTAGATTGTCAAAATATATTGGACCCATATTTTGTCTTTTGTCAATCAAACAAAAAATTACGAAGATAAAGCGCATCAAAGTGAGCACGTGACGTCACGCCTTGCTAAAAAGTGTCGCAAGGCGTGACGTACGCGAAACTTTAACGGGCTATATCTTCATAATTTTTTGTTTGATTGAGAAAAGAAAAAATACGTGTCCAATATTTTCTCTTAATCCAACTGAAGGACTAATTAGTTTTTTTTAGGAAACTAGCCCATTGTGATTTTAATTCTTACTCAAATTGTTACGATTAAAGAGTTAAATCAAAGAAAATTAAAAACATTGGAATTTCCTTGAGAAATATGGTAGGTGTCAGCGCGGTAAAACAAGATTTTAAAACCCGCACAAACTGTTAATCAGGAGGAGGAGATGCATCAAATACCTACTCTGGTGCAATGAACGCGTTATTATAAACAGTAAAATGAAATACATTTATTTGACATAAAACAATACTACACATTATTATTGTTTACATTGGTATATTTTTTTAATGTGGGCTTGTGGGCTAGTACGTAGGGCACACTATAAGTTTTGCGTAACTTAAAAAAACAACATGTTATAACCAAAATATTATGTTTATTGCTTTTCCAAATACTCTCCTTTACATTTTAAACATTTTTTCATGCGATCGAACAATTTTTTAAAATAGGAGGACCACTGATCTGAAGGCATGTTTTCTACGTGCTGATTGAACGCTATCACTGCCTCTTCGGAGTTGGTAAAAATAAAACCTCTCATCAAATCTTTGATTTTGAGGAAAATAAAGAAATCACAGGGTGCTAGGTCGGGGTTATATGCAGAATGGGTGACGAGTTGTACTTTTTCGGAAGCTAAAAATGACTTTGTTTTGTTGGCCGTGTGTGAAGAAGCGTTGTCATGATGTAGGAGAACGCGGCTTTTGGGTCGTCTTTTGCGAACTTTTTCTAACACCCTGGGTAAACAAATGGTAGAATACCACTCGGCAATAACACTCTTTTGATTTTCAAGTGGAATTGTACAGATGGGACCCATTAGCTGAGAAAAAAAACGCGATCAATTTTATACCAACGTTTCTCGCCTGCCTCACTTTTGTTGGCCTGTTCTCATTTTCAAACACCCATTCACTAGATTGCTGTTTTTTTCGGGTTTTAATCAACGAAACACGTTGATTAATTGTTCGTCGTTGTTCGTCGTCTCCTGTGACAATGTCATAAACAGCATTAGAATGTCCGTGGTACTACGAGTAGTACTTCAGTAGCATCTGTGAGCACCATTCCACGCGAGCCCGCTTCTGCTCCGCTGTCAGTTCATGAGGGATCCAACGACAGCAAAGTTTCCGAACTTTCAATTCTTCGTGTAAAATTTTCTGAATTTGGCTCATACCAATCCCCAATAGTCCTCGATTTGTCTAATAGGTAATCCGCGGGTTTTCTTCAATTAGCCGCAGTTGAAGGCCGCCCTTTACGAAATTCGTCATGTAAAGAAACTCGACCTCTCTCAAATTCAGAAAACTATCGCCTCACGGTGCTCAAACAAGGTGCTTCTCTCCTAAAAGCATTTTGAAGACGAGCGGCATAGTCTTGCGGAGAGAGAGAACTTTTAAAATCATAAAAAATCATCGCTCTAAAATCTTTTCGACTTAATTCCATTTTCCTTGCTACGTAGAACTTTGATGTGTGATAAAAAACAATTGACAAATCATTTTCCGCCAACTGTTTCTTTTTATTACTAAGAAGGTTGAAACGTTTAAAAAAATATAACATTCGAAATTCAAATATGTAGTTCCGATTAGCTAGAAGTGCAAAACTTATACAAATAGTTTATTATATTTTCCATTGTTACAGGACTATGCTATAGGAGGAAGAAGAGTTTACTGTATCTCTTGTTCATTATGTCGTAGGGAAGTCTTCCAGTCATCTCTAGGGAGCCTATAGTGCACCGATTGGGCTATAACAACGTTATTGTGTGGCGGCGGCCAGTGATATTGATAAATAGTTCTAATAAAGTTATTAAGGCTGACTATTGTGAGAAGATTGAACTAGAAATTAATTAATTAACTCTGCATTGTTATTTCTAGGCAAAATAACTTAAGGCCCTGCAGTAGAACGTATTTATTTTAGATTTAACGTATTGTTATGTTAATAAATATCGCTACGGCTAACCCTCAACCTTTGACAGATTAAACTTCAAAGTTTTTGTGAAATCTTTATAAATAAATTTAGAATATGCTGTTTACAAGTTTGGCAAAAATTTAAAAAGAATATGTCTGTCTGTCTTTTTCGGCTAATCTCCAAAATAGTTGGACAGATTTTAACGGGACTTCTACTGACAGGTATCTGATGTTAGTAAGTAGTAACTAATTGTAGGCTAGGCAATAAATTAAAACCCAAGAAATTGTGAACAAAATCCGATAAATGATTTATCGGCAATAGCAAGTAGGTATATTATAAAATTATCCAATCAAAGTTAAGTTGCAACTAGAATCATATCGATAAAGCTTATGATTCCACTGATAAGAGTGATGAAACATTACACCTGCTACGATGTGTTACTATTGGCATTACGATCATATTCAAACATTAATTATAATCTAACGCTTGTTATTTTGCCATTAGGTATTTCCAGGCTAGATGCATAGAAATAAAATGAGATGTAGGTACATTTAAATTTTACATTTGCTTGAGACATTTGTTTTAATCTAATTATAATAACAAAGACACAGGTTGTGATCTCAGGTCGGCCGCTGTAAGGGCACATAAGGAAGTGGGTATACACTGATGGCACTAAGAGCGATTGAGGTGCTTCCCCCAAACCATGGACCTAGGGCCTACTTCTTTTATGTACCACGTGTAAGGACAGAATCATCTGCGAAGACCTGTTACGTGCGTTTCGTAAAACAATACTGGTCATTGACAATTTCAAAAGTTGCCATCAGCTCGAAAAGAAGAAAAAGATAACAACGCGTTATAACGCGTTAAATATTCTATTGATAAAAACAGAATATTATTATTCCGTAGTTTAATTCAAAATTCAACTGTCTGAAGATCTACTTATATTTAGATGTGCGTGTCAAGTTAGATGCATTCAATTCATGCACCGTGATCTGCGGTTGTTGACATTCTATTTCGGGAAAATGCAAATGAATTTATTTACATATTTTATCCCCTGCTCGTATGGAGTCTAGGCTCAATGATATCGGACATGAAACATTGCTGTCTTTTGATTTACTTAGTTATCTATCAGCCCAGAATATTTTTGTAGCATATGAATAGGTACCTTCATTACTAATAAAACTTACTTAAAAACATGTTATAGTTTGTATAATTCCGTAATTGTTTCTCTAATCAGACTCCGACTGAACGGAATTAGCTAAATTGGGCACACGTGTAGATATGGCCTAGCTGAATTTTCTTATTTCTGAAACGCAGACATAGTCTTGGGCAGAAGCTAGATCAGAATATTTTCTAAACATATTTAATAATAAAATTCATACACGTCTTACACGATTTTCTTTTTAATTTTAGGTAACAGAATTCTGAATCCCATCTTTCCAAGTCTCTTTCTGAGTCAAACGTAAGTAGCCACGACTCTGATTGTTTCCTATTTCTTAAAAGTTTCACCTATTTGTATTTCTTATATCTTGTAATGTAAATTAATCGATTCAAATTGAGATCCCCATGTACTACCGTGAGCTTGGCTCCTCGCGAGAATGCTTCAGGCATGCGACGTCGCGGCCGCCCGCGGCGTAGGGCTGCTACATTAGACAAAGTAGGGTATAAGTAAAAGTAAAAAAATACGTTATAGGTAGGTATCGGCTGGCCTAGTGGGTTGCGTTCGGGATTTCAAACCTAGGCGGTAACGGCTTGCAAATGCGAAACCCGCAAGTCTAACGTAGTGGTAACTTGACCAGTGTCAAATGTTAGCGTGAGAGCAGGAGTATTTGTGTTATAGCTGTATATAATTTGTATTAAGGTCCGTTATCTAGTCGCCATAGTACCTACAAGTTTTGCTAAGTTTGGAGCTAGCTAGTAGAAGTTGCCAAGTTTTGGTCGAAATCCGTCTAGAGTCGCCATTGACACTACAGAAGAAGAAGAAGAAGTTGGAGCTAGATGATTTGTGTGATTATAAAAAGAATTTATTTATATAAACTGTACAACTCGATCTATTACCAATTTTATGTTTTATGCTTAAAGGTATACTTTTTTCACCATTTAGGAGTGTAAGATCTTAAGAATTTTAAAACTGACAAATCTTGGCATTTGTTACGGTTACTTCACTTACATAGATTTTAAATCTAAATTGACACTGAACTTGGTAAACCTAATTTTAATATTGGTGGCAACCCTGGATACAGTCGATGTTGATGCCGAGGAGCCGGAATAACAAAAGTTATTCAGTACGCTTTATATATGCTTTTGTCTGATAATGATTTAAAATTGAAGTAAAATCGAGTTTGATTTTTAACATAAGGATCTTTGTGGGATTCAAAGGCAAGAGCCTATAACACTAAGCCAAATCAAGTACTGCTGAAGGTTAGGTTATGTTAACTTAAGTTATCAACTTTATATTGAAGTAATATTTGACGACCTCCGTAATAACTTCGCTATGACTATGCTATGACGTCGCTATATCTGAGGTTCCGGGTTCGATTCCCGGTCGGTCAATGAGAAAAATAACTTTTCTATATTGTCTCGGGTCTAGGTGTTGTGGTACCGTCGTTGTTTCTGATTTCTGTAACACAAGTGCTATGGCTACTTATTATAGGATCGGAGCAATGTATGTGATGTTGTCCAATATTACTTATATTATTTATACTTAGTCTGGCCATAAATACTGTTACAATTAAAAATAAATTAAATATTACATTTGAATTTGGAATCTGTCATTTTTATATGATTGTTCATTGAGTTTTCTCATTTTGGCGCCAATACATTGTACAATATTTTGCTATATTAAAATGGAGTGGGGTGATAAATAGAACCGAATCGCTGTGATTGCATTACACAAAGTAGGTATGGAGCCAAATGCAATTTTTAAAACTCTCGTTTAAAGGACTGTATTGCAGCCAATGAAGACCACTTCGAATAAGCTTTTTATATTTTAAATTGTTTTATATTTATGTATTAAACTACCACACTGTAAAAGTAATAAATGTTATTTGCAATAGATTTTTTTTTTCTTTGTTTCAGTTCAATGGCAAAACTAGGAAAATAAAGTCGGGCTAGTTACACCGTTTATAAGTCAAGAACGGCGGGACCAATTTTTATGATCTTTGGTTTGTTGAATTTGACTAAGCCCCGAATAGCAGAATAACTATAAAAAAAACCCGGAAAAATTCACGAAAAAAAAAAGTATGAAGGGGCGGTACATCGCCGGAACAGCTAGTATTATAATATAACTACTTTGTGCCTTTTAAGTGCTTTACGAAAGTGTTAAAAGTTTTTTAACTTATCTGCAGAAACGTGTACGTAATTTTGTAACGTACCAAAACCATGTGAAGCAAATCCACGGAATAAAGCTTGTAACAACAAAAGGGGCTATGAACCGGGAAGTGGGTTGGCCAAACAAATGAAATTGAATTTTGGCAATGCAGACGGATTAGTCTGCCGGCCATTTTTGTAGCTGTTGCATTTCTATCCACATCATTCAATTCGGATTATCCCTGACAAACGAGATTTCACTGCCGCACCAGTGGTTTTTGTGTTCATTACTTTGCTATTAGCGTTTGTTTTTTGTTTCAACCTATAACGTATTTAAATACCACCGTGATACTCAATAAAGCGCATGGAAATATAAATATTTTTACCTGTTCTTTGAGTAAATTCGAAAACTTTGTTTTAAAACTGGTATGTGACAATAATATTTAAGTAAACTTACTTCTAAGATGCTTTAATTATCGCATTGGGTATATCCTGTCATAATAATTGTAACTAGTGTGTAAATAAATAAAAATAAAGGTAATTTAATTAGACGAAATCGACGAATTGGCAAAATGGCAACGCGATTGGTCTAGGCGCGGAGTCTCATATTCTAGTTCGATTGACGATGATCAACACCTCGATATGTGTCCCTATATGTGTGATAATATGTGCCTCAATAGTTTACTAAATCGATGGGGTCGTACCTCGATCAGTACCTCGTAGGGTTAGTATAACGATGGGTCTTTGCCACAGACGATTGTTACCTCGATGGTTCGTTACAACAGAATATACAGTATGTAAAATAACAGAGGGTGTTCCCTTCAGCCAGTTCTGTTTATCTACATCATAAGATTCATCGTTAGATTAAAATAAAAAAAAAATTCATAAAAGCATACAAAATTAAACATCCAAAAAACGAAATGCTTGTTTAAAACCAAAATCGTAACGCGGAATAGTAACTAGCTTATTTGCAATGCGTTAACTGGCAACGTCGCTTTTCTATCTTGCTCGCACGGTGAGAAAAGGTTCGAACGGTAATTATCATTTATGAATTTTTTAAATAATAAACATTTTTGTTTTAAATCGGAATAATTTATTTTATAGTATGTATGGAGGTTTATCGGGTTAACGGGAACGCTTTTCTAGGTCGTTACCTCGAAAAGTCTTTGATACGAAGTAACGGATCAATGCAGAAAACAATCTTTTTAAAATTGGTTCGCGTCTGGGTGTACTGGGAGACGCCTATGGAAAAATCACTGTAGATGTAGATACCTTGTAACACAAAGATGTGAATTCCTTACTTCGAGGCCATGACAATTGGTGTGGTCAGGCTCAATATTTTTTTAGTCAATAGGGTAAATCTAAATTTTGTAGCATCAATTTAGGTAAAAATCAAAGTAGAAGAAAGCCCGGACATACGAATACAATAACATCATTGTTGAATTATAATAAACCACTATCCATTGACCTCTAATGTTTAATATGGTATTGTTGTCGACGTTTAAAGAAAAAATATTAAGCTTTAAGAAAGGATGATGACGATGATGTGATCATGGTGTCTCTATCAATTTTTTTTCTAAAGATTAACAAACGAGTTAGCGGGAAACAGATAGTTATTAAAAATATAAGTAATAAGAAATAACCAAATATGTCTTCTTGATTTTGTATGCAACATGTAACTCCAAATTTGCAAAACCTCTTTCAGGGTAACTTTGGAGCTCAAATACGATTTTTTTTCTATGGTACCAACATCAAAATATGTTGTATTGCTTCAAATTGCGAAATAATGAAGGCATGTAAAATGTAACTTCATTCATTTCAACCCGAGAGACAATGGGGTGCATAGGCGGGCAAATCGTATTAATTTTAGATTTAACGCAAAACGTGACTTGATTACCCTCGGTTTTGCCGCCATTCACCAAAGTGCAGACATTATTGAATTGATACCATGCCATTATGAAGCGGTGAAAATCATTACTTCAAATTCAAAGACAAAAAAGATTTAGCAGACTTTTTTATTCTGTGTAAATGGATTTGTGGCGATATGGATGGATAAACACTTACATGTCTATACGAGTAATGCCCTATTGCATATAAATAAAAAAATGAAATGTATGTTTAGTAAAAGTGCCACGTTTTTTTTAGAATTTTTGTATTTTTTAAATTCTTGAAACGTTTTTACTCTGGACAAACTATCAGACCTGTTTTTTTCGATGTCATGATCAAAAATGAATGTATGTACCAACTTAGCCCGTATTAATTATTATTCTTAGATACTTATTTTATGGAGTTTCTGAACTAGTTATAGGTTTTTTCTAAAAAAAAAGAAGTATTTGTCAATTTTTCAGATAAAAAAAAAACTAAAAATGTCCGAAATCCGTGTGACGATAATTTGTGTGATTGTTGGATTATTATGGATGACTAGAACTTCCTAGCAGGAGATCTAAAAACAATACGATTTGATTAAATTTAAATTAAAAGTAGAGCTGTAACACAAAGTGCAAAATTCTAGGACCTTGTTAAAAGTCAATAATTTTTAAAGTTTAAAGTTGCAATAAACAAAAAATTGCATTGGCTGTTAGTCTACAATTTGACGACCTCTGTAGCCGAGAGGCGAGTATGTCAGACTTGGTGTCGCTATCTCTAAGGTCAAGGGCTCGATTCCCAGTCGGTCAATGTAAGTATTGTCTCGAGTCTGGGTGTTGTAGTACCGTCGTTGTTTCTGATTTCTGTAACACAAGTGCTTTGGCTAAGATCAGAGCAATGTAAGATGTGATGTTGTCCAAAATTTATTAATATTGTTAAAAATAGCTCAGGAAATAATCATTGCAGTCTAGTCACAATAGATAAATGAGTACCCTAAACAGTAAGCGGACAAGAAAGAAAGAAAATTTAAAAACACTAAGGGCCACTTTCACCACTTGCTGATAAGTTCCGGATAACCTATCTGGCACTTGTTTAGACAGATAACTCATACAATTAGCTGTCAAAAAAGTGTCAGATAGGTTATCCGGAAGTGTGGTGCACTTGCAAGTAGTGGTGAAAGAGGCCCTAAAATGTAATTCAGTGTTTAGAAAAGTAAATAACTTTAAAAATAGAATAAATAGTCTAAACAAAACAGCCGAAACTCGTAAAGTCCTGGCAGGAGACAAAATTAAAAGTGTAAAATGAGAATCGGTCGGGTGCAGAAAGGGTCATCGGCCTCGCGCCCTACTTCCAGCGCGCACGCCGGCGCACCATCGCTGTGACCCTGGATGTTTCCAATACAGCTGCTGCAAATATCCTGGGCCATTGTAGTAACGGCCTTCACACACTAATATCATCAACATCGTACACACACATACATATAAATAGGTAAAAGATAAAAATGATAGTAACTGATACTAATGATGCGTTGCTGAGTTTAGAGTAGGTCTTGGGTTGGATATATTTGGATCAAATTAGTATTTTAGAACAAAATTTGACTGGTTTAAGATCAAAATAGAGTTGTTTAACTTACTCTTGCCATCTGATACTGCAAGTTAAGTCGGACCTTTGTTTGTTTCAGATGTCAAAGATGTTAGGCTATTTTTGCTGATTTGTGAAATTTTGTTGAGACAAATGGTTTTAGATAGCGACTTAATTTATAGTAATGTCGTACAATTAAATAGAGCTTAGGCATCTATTTTTGGAAGTTAGAGAATAGAACGGTAAATTATTTTGGTTAAAAATAATCTGCATTACTAAATCACGTCACTGCTAGATAAATGTGGTATTTGGCACCGATTTTTCATGATCGCCTGTAACGATAGGATATTATGCAAAAATGCAAGGATAGGTCTGCACGGTTATTGGCCCAGTGACCCAGATCGCGGTGCGGGGACGGAGATAGGCCATTGCAGCCTTTATCAGTTTATTAACTGACGGTACAGGGACATGAGTCCTTTGAAATGGTTCATTAATAGCAAATAAGTTGAGCGGGGGATCCTTAGAAAAGTGAGTTTTCAGGAATTAATAAAAAAAATGTAACCATCGCTTTTATTAGCTTTACTAGATCTAAACATTTGAATCTTAGAAATAATAAATAAATATTGGCTACATCACATACATTGCTCTGATCCTATGGTTAGTAGCCAAAGCACTTGTGTTACAGAAAACAGAAACAACGACGGTACCACAACTCCCAGACCCAAGACAATATAGAAAAGTTATTTTTCTACATTGACCGATCGGGAATCGAACCCGGACCTTAGAGATAGCGACGCCAAGTCCCGCATGCTCGCCTCTCGGCTATTGCGGTCGTCAAGTACGAGTAACCTACGTAGAAGTTAACCTACTTCATAATGTTGTTCCGATTTAAAATGTACTTAAGTAATAATAATAAATATGCGTCAGAAAACACACCGATTTTCATGGTCTTCCAGCACACCGAGACTTGAGCCAACTTAGAAAATATCGTTTTCTAAGTTGAACCGAACATGGAATCAAACCTTGGGCGTTGGTGGCGAATCCATCCATACCACTACACCAATCGGGTCCCTTAAAACTTAAGGCTGTATAAATACATAATTTAGATTTAAAGCTGCTAAGGTAACAACGTTACAGTTAATGTCAAACCGGTGAGATATTATGCAGAAATGCAAGGATACGGCGTGCTCGCTTCACGGCCCGGTAACCCAGTTCATGCTGAAGATGGGCCGGTAACGTACCGCCGATAAATTGAACACACTTTTAAAGAGAGTAAAAATATAATACAAAATCTTTTAAGTTAGACTCTTGGTATGTCTGCAGGAAAATCCTAGTCATCTGGGATGGGACTTAGTACGAGTAGCCACGAGTGGTGCCGTAGTAAAGCCAAGACGAAAGAGGAGTTGAAGCAAACTGGGTGAACTCAACCAGGGTGAGACGGAAGAGCGTTCGTCAACACATGAAAGTGACAACAATTCGACGTTTGACTCGATCCCCGTCTCATCGCTCCCGTACTGCAGGAAGTGTCTAGCACTTGCGAGTAGATTATAAAATTATCCAATGGATAACATTTTGATAGGTAGCATGATATATCCTTAGTTGAACAAAGTACCTTATGTACGCCTATTTACTCGATCAAGCTTAGTGACTGGTTGTGAATTTGTGAAAGGGATATGCAACACTTAGCAAATTCAAGATATACTGGACTGACTAGTAAGGCAGGCAGCATATGTGGCTCTTTTCCTGAATCCACCAGAAGACGTTTTTAAAGCATTTCTTGAACAAAATTTCGAAATTCTTGTAATTTTGTATGTGGATTGTAATTCTAGTGTCTCGAAAATACGTCTTCAGGAAGTTAACTGTAAAGTCAATCGATATTCGATACGATATTCTCCGACAGATCACTAAAGTAACCGTCGGGGTAGGCGAGTTCTTGAGTGGAGAACGCGTTTTGCCAAACATAGCGTAGGGCGTCCTTTGACAAGGTAGAGCGATGATATACATAAAGCAGCTAATGGAAAGTATCGTGCTAAGTGGCGTGGATTGAAAAGTAATTTCTTGCACACAATGCAGCTCTTTCGTGGGTTATCCTATTTTAACAAAATCGAGCGCCAGTCACAATACTTATTGATAAATTAAATAATCTATAAATATAAAAAAATATTTGACGTTTGTTTGTCTTACAAAACTTAAGAACGGCTGGAACAATTTGGCTAATTTTGGTTTTAAAATATTTGTAGAAGTCCAAGAAAGGTTTAAAAGGTTAGAAAATATAAAGAAACACAACTTTTATTGGTGGTACGAAGTTCGCCAGGTTAGCTTGTTAAAACAAATAATGCTAGGCGTATAACACTTATTTGTACTTAATTTCTTTTAGAAACTTTCACATTAATATAAATAAATAAATTAAATTAAATTGTTTCCTCAATCACACCAAATATCTAGCCCTAAACTATAAATAAATTGGACAACATCACATACATTATTCTGATCCTATGGTAAGTAACCAAAGCACAGAAATCAGAAACAACGACAGTACCACAACAACCAGACCCGAGACAATATAGAAAAGCTATTTTTCCTACTTTTGCCGACCGGGAATCGAACCCGGGACCAGAGATAGCGACACCAAGTCCGGTATGCTCGCCTTTCGGCTATAAATTAAGCAAAGCTTTTACTATGGCGACTAGATAACGGATAATAAACATCCATGACTTAGGTACAAATGCTCGTGATCATCACAAAAACATTTGCCCCTAGCGGGATTTGAACCCGCAGCCGCTGGTTTTGTAGTCCGGTGCGCGAACTACTACACCAGATGGTCATATATACTTTTTATATTTTGATAAGATTAAACAGAGAATTATAAAAGGCATAGTAAAATTTATGACACAACTGGCAATATCCGCACACGACCTATAGAGGGCTTAAGAAAACTGCACCTTGCACAGCATGAACAAAATTGCGGTTACATTTAAAATACGTTGGCCCGTGCGCTCGCTTCCGCATTCGGTGGTAAACGGCTGCTCGGCTAAAACTTTGAAGTTCCCCGTCTATGAGTATTTACCGCGGTAATAAGTGCGCCACTGTTTTATAATGCCCAATTACCAACTTGGCCGCATAAAGAACTTTGCTGTTTTACTGAACCTCGAGAATAAAACCAGTATAAAGCTTTAGACTTGGCGTCCAACATAGCAAAAAGATATACCTATATTGTTAAATTTTAAGGGAAAACCGATGTATTACTGGCGATCGTTTTGGTCTAGTGGTTCACGCTCATCATTCATCATTTGCCTGCCCTGTTCCCAGGTCAACTGAGGTCGGAGCAGTATGTCTTTCTCTTCCATGCAATCCGGTCACTCGTCATTGAGTCATTCACTCCCTTCTCAGTCATATCTCTCCTCACACAATCCATCCATCTCTTCTTATGTCGTCCCCTACTTCTCAACCCATCAATACTCATATCCATCACTCATCTCGTTACGTGCTCCTCTTCCCTGCTCATCACATGTCCATACCAAGACAAACGGTGTCCTTTCATCTTTTCTGTTACGGGTGCCACTTTCATACTTCCTCTAATATATTCATTCCTTATGTTGTCCATTCTCGTCACCCCACACATCCACCTTAACATTCTCATTTCTGCTGCATGCAATCGCTTTTCATCTACCTTCTTAATGGCCCAGCATTCAGAGCCATGTAGTAAAGCAGGTCTTATAGTGGTTCACGCTCCGGACTATAAAGTTGCGACCTGAGTCATGGATGTCATATAGGTATGTATGTCTATCCGTTGTCTGGTGGCCATAATAGGTACAAGCTCTGCTTAATTTGAGGCTAGATCATTATTTTTTTGGTAACGAACATGAGTAGTTTTTCTGTGCAATTTACAATATTGTTAATATTACTAAGTGTCTCGTATAGCCAGACCCATATTTCGGGTTCTGTGTACTATAGATCACGTAATAAGAAACAATCTGAAAAAAGCGTTACGGGGTTGGAATTATTATATAGTTATATCAAGGATATAATTTTTACTAGATAAAAAATTTCAACTGCCCCTGGTGGGATTCGCACCCAAGACCTTTCGCTATCCGGGCGACAGCACTTCCAACTGAGCTACGGAGGACATAGTAATGTTGCCGAATTTCTTCAAGTGCTGTTAGAAGCCAGCATTGTTTCATTCCCTTTGTTTAGCAATGGACGCGTCCTATGGCTGAAATGATGATGATGATGATTGTTTCATCAATGTCTCAGATTTTATACCCACAAACATCTTCATTAAACTACCATTATTATGAATGCAAAAAATAAAAAAGTTTACTAATAATGCGTTGTTTACAGACTTCTGAAGAAAGAACGCCAATAAAGCTAGTATGCACGTTTTAAAATATCTTGTTAGTAAACAAACAAATTGATTCTAATTTACCCCTTTTGTCTTCATTCATTGCCCATAAGATGCCCTCGTTTAAGTCAAGATTCTAAACTGCTTCAAAGGTAGAACGCATAAAGAGCAATTTTAATTTACCGACCCAATAAGGAATTCCCTACGGAATCGCTTCTATCTAGCTCCATTTGCAAAGATGAGATAAAACTACAAAAATAGTAAAAATATTTTTCTTGGCGATTTTGCAGCATTTTGCACATTTCAAAGTTGAATGAACTCAGCTGGTTCTAACCAATGGGGCACCCGCACGCGCAATGCGACGACCTCATTGGATAGTGCATTCGGTGTTGCCAGTAAAACACCCGTAGTAATGTTTCAGCAGTCTCTTATGTGGCCACACGTGGTTTACTAATGGTACTTTTTGTTTGTACGACGCAGTTTATAGATGCAACCGTGTAATATGTAAATTGCTTGTCTGGTACTAAAGTGCCGCTAATAAATGTAAGGATTTAATTTAAAAGTACGATTAATAGTTCTAAGGGAATTTAAATGTAAACCTATTTGTTAGGTATTTTAAGATACAGATCATTAATTAGCATAATCAGATGTACGTCATTATCTGCGAATCATTGGACTGTCTCTACATTTTATGCTGAGTCTTCAATTGATTTTAATCTAGCAAAATCATCAAAAATTCTCATAATATGGCATGATAGATTTCGTGGATTTCAATCTTTTGTCAGCACTGAGATTTTGCCCAGTGTAGGGGAAACCCGGGATAGTTGACTACAGGGGTAGGTTAACTAATGGTGAAAAAAAAAATCATTTCTGAAAGTATTGCATTATCCAATTAGGTGCTAAAAGCTGATTCCTCTCCCCACTTAGTCGCCGGACACGCAGCATTGCATTTCTCGCGCTTAGTTGGATGACAAAAATGTGTCTAATTTTTGACAGTTAGTCAACCTATTCCTATATCCCCGGCTATTTAATTAGGGTAAATAAACAATAATGCATTTATTAGTTTTCTTGATCTTAAAGTAAGGAATTAACGTCATTGTGTTAGGAGGTACTAATATGATGAATTTTGCAAGTGTTCTCAGCATATCAAGACCCAAGCCTATTTAGAAGAACGTAAAATGTTGTTTACTTGAATTTATTTTACCAATTTCAAGTACCTACTTGTTACTTTTTAATCTCAAATTATATTACAGTCAAACTCGTTTGTAGGTATAGCTACATAATGTTGCAGCAAGTTAAAGCTTGTTGTATACAATGTAGCCTACACGTGGCGACATGACATTACTTATTACTCAGCTGGTACTTGAACTGTACTTCCTTGGAACTTGTTTTGTTGTTGGCCCAACATGGTGGAAGAACTTCGGATATGGAATATTAAATTTTACAAATATTGTAAAAGTGTGTTTGTTGGTTTATCCTTCATGTAGCAAATGATCGCCGTGTTTTTTGCATAGGCATATTTTTTCGGTTTGTCAAACTTTTTATCTCAGAAAATGCGTAAACCTATAGGATTCGAGTAAATGAATACGTGATAAGTCATGTATAAGCATGACCACCTATGGCCTAAAGATAGCAAGTAATAGTTATGCCGATGAATAATATTCTTTTTCAGTTGGTTCATTTTGACAGTAAATTTTATTTTATTTTATTTATTTAAAGATCTACGTTATACATTTAAATTGAATTCCGGTAAACGTTTCAAATCATCTTGCTGTCTATGTATACATAGCGTGCTTTAAACTGAAACAGGGATAAACTGACTAACGATCCCACAGTCACCACAGGTCCCTTGCCAATATGACACAATACTATTAAAACAGTATTACTTTATCTTAGCATTTTTCTGTTTACAGTTTGACGTAAAACATCACAACTTAGCTACTGTTTAGTGTTTGTGTGTGATAAATAGCAATAAATAGCTACAACTCTGGGCTGACCGCACTGGCACGCTGGCATGCTGACAGGCACTGAACAATGCTCTCAATCATGCAAAAAGAACTTAGTCTGTTTTATGTTGTAAACGTTGTAAGTGTTCGTTATTTCAATGAAGATACGCTTATTTTAAGTAAAAATATACGATCTACACGAATAGTAATAGATTAGATTAGAATAATAGTAATAGAGTTCTTTTACCTAATGCAAAACTTGACTCACTCCTATCCAAAATAGCTGCATAGATCTGTGCATTGTCACTAAATTAGTATTTGGCGTTCTTGTAAATCAGTTCAGACTATTTGGATGCCACCCAGCAGGCGAATAGCTTAAGTTTTTGCTATAAGTACTTCACAATATTTGGGTCAGACCAGAACCACAGCCCAGTGAAAATAACCATTGCATTTTTGAAACAATTGCATTAAATCTACAGTTTTACGTGGCATAGACGTGATTTGCCATTTGAAAAATAAAACTCTCAAAGGGCTGAGAAATCATAATTTAATATCAACAATATAACAAATTTAAAGTAGTAGCGGCGAACGCAGCTCCAATAAATACAATTGTTACACAAGATAACGTAAATATTACCACTATACAACCTTTTTTTAGGCTCTGGTCAGTCGCTATAATACAAAACTGTATTAATACGAGTACCTTTAGTATGTCTTAGACAGTTATTCAGTTATTATTATACAGATAAAAATAATAAGTTATGAATGTCTGTTTTATTTGTGCTATGGTAGTTCGTTCTCCGCCAAATGTTGTTGATGGGAGATACGTTTTTAAACTCGTTACGTTTTGAATGCTGGCATTGCGATATGGAGTTTCTGGGCCAGTTATATTTTGTGCACAGGCCACAGATATACCGCGATATTTGGGTCAACTAAATTGTTATTTACAGTAAACAATAAAGTTCGCAAAACGTGCAAATACTGTGTAATGTAACGATATTTTTTGTTTCATTATTTTTAACTTATACTTTTTTGAATTTTGAAAAGTAACAAGGTATTTGTACTATAGATTACTTTTGTCGAATTATTTTTTAATTAGATTATTAGACATCTATTACTTGTCCGTAATTTACTTGTCCGAATTTCAGTTGGTTGAAAATCATAGACCAACATTCCTTTTACTATATGTATCATTTGTCATATTTTTAGTCCATTGAAATATCTCTTGACATAAGTATCATTTTATCGCACTACGTTTCATCGATTATCAGAATAACTTTTTACTGTTGGCCGAAGTCTCTTTTTAACCTTTTTCATTTACCAGAATACTGCGTATATAATAAACCTAAATTGGTTAGGTTAGGTTAGAACAGTGACACCACACAGCGCGAAGGCGAGCGAACGGAGCGAGCGTGCCGCGGCAGCGGCCGCCGAGCGCTTAAAAACTAAGGATACATTCTAAGGATAAGGATGAAGGATTAATTATTATAATATTGGAGGCATTTTTGTGTAAACTAAATCTAACATTTATAGCTCTGGCAAATGTTGTATGTAACATAATAAAATACTTAATACACATAATACTTCGAACAAATGTTATTTCGGCCAAGTTCGGTAATAAGTTTTTCGAACCAATGAAACGTCGGGGTAACAATAACAAACGAATTGATAGGTCAACTGATACAGTGGCAAAGGTCATTTCGATAAATAAAAAAAGGCGAAACGAAATTAGTCGAAAAGTTTTCGGTGAAATAAAATTCGGTAAACACCTTTTCGAACATAAAATAGGTAACCACATCAATGGCTGATTTATTAAGTTTTGCGTATTCCTATTTTCCTAATTTGGTAAAAATTTACTGTAACCAAGAATAAATTAACATCAAAATGGAAGTCCGACTCATACTTTTCGTTTTTGTTAAATTACTATTTTTGTCATGATAGCACACATATCTATATACAGGGTTATTTGTAAAACATCAATAACCTCCTAAGGGCTGGTTCTGGTGCTCAAATACAACAACCTAATTGGTTAAGGATACTATAGTGTAGGGTCTGATGTACCAAATGAAGTTTGCTTACCTACGTCAAACAATTCGGGTAACACGCTTTTCGGTAAGATTGTCTTTTCTCCGGATAATAAATTACGTGTAATAAATAACGTACAGGCTAAATTGAATGCATGTGCAAGCGAGGTGGGTGGGTAATCTCGTCAGCTACTAACAGGATTTGCCGGCTTTGATGTGGCGCCCTTGGCGAATTTGCCATACTTTATTTCTTGGTAAACCTAATTTTTGGTGTATTTATGAAAAGTGATTGGCGCCTTTTTTTGCCTCTTCCAAAATGAGTTTCCATACACTTGTATTTATAAGTACGTACATATAAATTTATAAATACGTACTTTACTCATAAACAAGTTATTCAAAAGTTATATTCTTAATTCAAGTCTTAATCATCATCCTCATTTCAGCCATAGGAAGTTCACTGCTGAACATGGTCCTCCCCCAATGAGTTTCTGATTGGCCTGTTGGAAGCGGCCTGCATTAGATTACTGACTCAAAATAAATAAATACATAATTAGTTCAACTACTTTTTATACTACGTTCGTGAATTTTCTTTTAGTCACTAAACTGAAGTTTTAAAATGCAGGTTTTGTAATAACCATGATAGGAAACAATATCTAATCGTTAAAGACGAACCATGATATACCTGGACATTTTTTATATGTGTATTTGGTTTCTTTTTGTGTAAAATGGCTTTTTCTTTGGCCCAAACACATGGGGCACACTAAAAGTTTTGCACTTCTAGCTAATCGGAACTATTTGAATTTCGAATGTTATATATTTTAAAACTTTGCAACCTTCTTTGTAATAAAAAAAAAAAATTGGCGGGAATTGATTTGTCAATTGTTTTTTATCACACATCAAAGTTACGTACGGAACGAAAATGGAATTGTCGAAAAGATTTTGAAGCGATGATTTTTTATGATTTTAAAAATTCTCTCTCTCCGCAAGACTGTGCCGCTCGTCTTCAAAATGCTTATGGGAGAGAAGCACCTTGTTTGAGTACCGTGAGGCGATGGTTTGCTGAATTTGAGAGAGGTCGAGTTTCTTTACATGACGAATTTCGTGAAGGGCGGCCTTCAACTGCCTTTAACGAAAATAATGTGGCTACCGCTAAGCGGCTAATTGAAGAAAACCCGCGGATTACCTACGAGACAATTCGAGGACTATTGGGGATTGGTATGAGCCAAATTCAGAAAATTTTACACTAAGAATTGAAGTCAAAGTCAAAGTCAAAAATCATTTATTCAATTCAGGACAAAATTGCCACTTATGAACGTCAATAACAACATTATAGGCCCCTAGGGGGCCAGAACATGTCTCCTTATTTTTTTTTTGAAAGTTCGGAAACTTTGCTGTCGTTGGATCCCTCATGAATTGACAGCGGAGCAGAAGCGGGCTCGCGTGGAATGGTGCTCACAGATGCTACTGAAGTACGACCACGGACATTCTAATGCTGTTTATGACGTTTTCACAGGAGACGAAACGTGGATTTATTGTTTTGAACCCGAAAAAAAACAGCAATCTTGTGAATGGGTGTTTGAAAATGAGAACAGGCCAACAAAAGTACGGCAGGCGAGAAACGTTGGTAAAAATTATCACGTTTTTTTTCTCAGCTACGGGTCCTATCTGTACAATTCCACTTGAAGATCAAAAGAGTGTTAATGCCGAGTGGTATTCTACCATTTTTTTTACCCAGGGTGTTAGAAAAAGTTCGCGAATGACGACCCAAAGCCGCGTTCTCCTACATCATGACAACGCTTCTTCACACACGGACCACAAAACAAAGTCAGTTTGAACCCATCCTGCGCATAGCCCCGATCTAGCACCATGTAATTTCTGTATTTTCCTAAAAATCTAAGATTTGATGAGAGGTTTTACTTTTACCAACTCCGAAGAGGCAGTGATAGCGTTCAATCAGCACGTAGAAAACATGCCTTCAGATCTGTGGTCCTCCTGTTTTAAAAAAAAGGTTCGATCGCATGAAACAATGTTTAAAATGTAAAGGAGAGTATTTTGAAAAGCAATAAACATAATATTTTGGTTATAACATGTTTTATTAAGTTACGCAAAACTTATAGTGTGACCTACGTAGTTAAGTATTTGTCGAATATTTTACCTAAGTTTAGGTGAAAAAAATAGACTTAGTGAAAGTCGCACCGTTTTTGAACAACTTGAAATTTCAAAAAAAAAATGCTAAGGAAAACAACTCCAAATCGTAATTAGTGCAAAAATGCTGCGACTTTGACGAAGTCTAATTTTGGACAGAAGACAGAGCCCTTTCTGTTCTATCTACGGTTTTCGTTTTGCAAGCTCTTTACGGGACACCCTGTATACGTCCCACTGCTGGGGGCAAGCCTCACCGTAACTATGGGGTGGCTTGGGCCATATTTTACCACGCGAGCCTGTGCGGATTGGTGGAGGAGTGTTGTAAGGCCAGTGACTTAACCTTACTGTCAGATGTTACTCGTATTAAGCCGCTCTAAGGCCTTTGACTAGGCTTCACGACTAGTATAAGATTATCAGCCAGGACCAACTTTTAACGTGCCTGCCAAAGCACAGAGATGCTTATGATAAATGATGACTGAGTATGGTTGAAATGAGTTCCAGGTTTAAGTTTAGGTAGCAACATTAATACATTTTATATACCTGCACTAGCTCAA
The DNA here is from genome assembly GCA_963576865.1 of Anania hortulata. Taxonomy (NCBI): domain Eukaryota; kingdom Metazoa; phylum Arthropoda; class Insecta; order Lepidoptera; family Crambidae; genus Anania; species Anania hortulata. The sequence continues at coordinate 10,512,471 of OY756405.1, read as the reverse complement.
AGCCATTCTGTCCAACCTGTGTTTTATTAAAATAGATTTTACTTTGGTGCACGGAATAGGAAGGCATCTCTTAAAGTGCAGGCGCGGACAGTTTATCTTCAAAGTACTACTAGATTAAAGAACTAGCTCTACAAACACCGAATTTCGGCGCTATGAGTAGAATTTAGGTTTCCTTTTTGTGACCTATTTATATGAAATTTAGATACGAATATGTCACCTAGAAGTTCATTTAAGTTCACTCTCGCCTGAAGCACAGGTTTCTACCTAGTTCAGGCAAAGGTAACTCCTTGCACTGTATAGTTTTTAAGTTGTACTGTTAAGAATGTATCTGCTTTTCTTGTATTTTAATAAACGATTTATTTATTTATTTATTTATTATTATTACCTTATCTTTGATGATGGGATCATTGATATCTCGTATCTAAGTTTTGAGTAAAACATTCTAATGAGGTGGAATCGTTTAAGAAGAAAGAAATAAAATATTCAGTATTTTATATTGTGGATACACTGGCGAAAGGAAATGTATTTGCAGTGTAGTAGAGTAATAAGACAGAAAATATATGTTATTTCCTAAACAACCTACCGTAAGATTTTCATAATCCGATACAAAATATAAAAAAATGTGCCTCCTTGTACTGTTTTAGTTATAATAAGTGTTTTAATTAGTTTGCCCCTTTCTCAACCTGATCATTTATAGGCTTAGATCCATATTTACTGTTTTAACCAATGTTGTTACTTTTATACTGTTATTTTTGATTTAAAAATAAAAATATACACCAGCAAATTGAAAAACTCATCCACAACAATACAAACATCCCGAATTGAGTGTAAGCCAAGCCGAGTCCTCAAGAGCGCGTGAAGTTAATGGATCATGAAGCGATTCCGTTTCATCGGTCATTTGCGGAAGATTGTTAGGAGGACTAGCCAACTGCAACCAAACTTTCAAAACTTATTTTATATATTTGAACTTTCATAGTATACTTTACGCCCCAATAATGTTTTTATGAGGTAGAAAAAGAATTCGGCGGTAGTTGTAACAATGAGATTAAATGGTCCGAACATTAAACAAATTAATTAACTTTTAAACTTTCGCGCTGCATGATGAATACACAATGTATTAAACAAATTGTAAGACCTTCGGTGTACCCTGTTTAAATATAAGTAACTATTCTATTCTATTCTATTTTTAGTCTTGGATATGAGATTGGATACAATACCAAATTAATTTCGGCAATATTCTTTTTATTTTTTTCAACTCCAAGGGTAAATATACCTTTATTTTTATTACCTAGACCAATTAGCCTTAATCCTGTCAAATTCCTCAGCCGATTGATTTCACCGTATGATTTTAGTACCAATTGGCGTCTTTGCGCACAATAACTCGCGCGCAGTAATTGGGTCAGCAGTGGTTGGGTGCGCGCCAGAACTTGTAGAACCACACGTTGTACTTGCACACATATTACACAGGTATCTACCAGACTGGTTCTCCCTACTGTTTCCACATCAAATCTGAGCTTGTAGTGACTTGACAGAAACAAAAGCTGTGGCTCTTTTAACGTTAATTGCGGGATTGCGAATAAGATGCGGCCAGTCCACTATTTAATGCCAAAGCACCTCACGCCGTAGTCAGCGTTGGATGGATGTCGATACTTTGTTACATAGAAAGTGACATTTATCTGACAGGTGTCTCTGTGTATTAGAAGAAACGTCTAGTGGTTCACCCCGACTATTAAAATTTGATCTATATATGTCTTTCTTAGCATTTAAGTTATAAATGATCGGAAGCATTTTTTGCTATCACTTTACCAAAGCGCACTGTGCACACTTAGTAGAGTTTTAGACTCAAACCGCAGAAGTGCTGAGCAGTAAGGGGGCAAAAGCGGGTACAGACTGACCTCTCGGACCACAAGTGTCTTCGACAAAAGAAGAACCTATAATTCAATAATAAAGTTAAGTGTTGCTCATAGCCATGAGGCACAGTTGTTCTCTACCACAGTGGTTTCGGTACCAATTGGCAGCGCTGCAGGCCGTAACTCGCGCGCAGTAATTGGGTCGATGGTTGGGCTCACGCCAGCCTGAGACACACACTACAATTACAAACATACCTACTGCTCTTTTTTTTTCAGATTTCTGTCACTTCTTATTTGTTTTAGTTATTACAAGATTTGCCTTTTTTAAATGCTAAGGCATAACAGGTCGATCGAAAAATCTGTGTATACTACGTACGCACATCATATACGAACGAATGTACTATACTGACGAGGAATCTTGGGAAATAAGATTAGAACTGTTTTATTTGGCTCAAAATACAGATACATCACCAATAGTTGGTATTTGTGTCAAAAAAGTCCTCTGCTCAGTACTTATTAGTCATGACAGCTTAAAAGGCATGCCACGCCACTGATACATTCTAAGTGTGCCATAATGTAAATAAATAATAAAAAAAATATTCATTAAACATTATAGTGACTACATTATAGACTTAATAATATACTAGTAAAACAATGTCAGCGATTTCACATAATACCTACATCGAAAATATTTAAAAGGAATCCTACTTGAATATTCCTTAACATGAGTGACAGTTAGTAGTCCAGTTGATTCTCACAAATAAAACATACAACAGTTTTTATAAAACGCATAGGCAGGTGAGGGGTTGTCAAATTATGAAGTTCAACAAAATTTACTAAACTGTCGATACATGGAATTTAGTTTAAAATTTTGAATGACCATTAAAAAATAATTTATAAAATTAAACAAAACAATGCAGTTAGATATGATGTGTTTGTATCCAGTTTATTTGTTTTCGAATCAGTTTAGCCGAACTAAGTACGCTGCATATTTTATAATAAAATTATGCAGTTTATTGAAGAAAGTTCAGTTCTTACGTCAAACGAATCCTATTACGGTAGTGCCGCTATTGGTGGAATTAGGAATCGTTCTATTCTCTACAATGCGGCAAAACCTTTCAGTTGAACGAATGCCTAACTGCTATTTTGAAACATAGTTCCGCTGTGATTTTAAATACTTAATTATGTAGTAAAATTATATATTTAAACTTGTTAATTTAAGTAGGTTCAATGTAAAAAAATATATTTTAAAAGTCTCTTGCAAATACATTACTCGTTGCAAATACAATCCAAAATCAACACATACGAATTGATTGGATAACACAACACATGCCAGTCTAACATTTTACCATTGCATATTAGAATTTGTATCTTTCACTGAGGATTGTCACCGTGTTGACGTCAGTCCCCGCCCTCTGTGTCTGAACACCAAAGGTCAGACCTACGTCAGAGGCATGTTGACCAAAACATCATTATTAACCTATTATATACGATCGATCCAAATTCTGCAATTAAGTGTCCCCTGTCCGATGGAGCTATTTATTAACTTCACATACATCACATCAATTGGGTGAAATTAGCTGATGAGCGCAGCTGGAATGGAGATAACTACAAAAATGACAAATTTAGAACCCAGGGATGAAAGCTTGATTAAAGCGGGTTCAACCGAAACCCAAACCATCAGAAGCAAATAACTACAATTTTGAAAATAGTATAGTTGTGTGTGGCCATTTGAAGGCGTGTAAGCGCCGACTACGGCAGCGGAGTAAAAGCGGACGTCATTGCCAGAATCAGCAAGGAACAATCATATCATCATATTAGAGTTTTTTTTTTACCTTGCAATTAACAGAGGCCAAAAGTCTTCGACCACTGAGCTCTACTCGATCTCTCTGGTTTGTTCTTTTTCCTAAGGGTTCATAGGGATCTGGCTCTTGGGCAGCATGTTGGAGAGGCGAGCATACCGGACTTAGTATCGCTATTTCTGAGGGTTCGATTCCCAGTCGGTCAATGTAGAAAAATAACTTTTCTATATTATCTCGGGTCTAGGTGTTGTGATACCGTCGTTGTTTCTGATTGATGTAACACAAGTGGCAGTGGGCGGGGCACATGGCACGTATAACTGACGGCCGATGAGGCAGAAAGGTTCTGGAATGGAGGCCACGTACCGGCAAGCGCAGCGTAGGACGTCCATCTACACGGTGGACAGACGACCTGGTAAAGGTTGCAGGAAGCCGCTGGATGCGGGCCGCTTCCAATCAGGAAGTCACTGGGGGAGGCCTATGTTCGGCAGTGGACGAACTATGGCTGAAATGATGATGATGATGAAGTGATTCAGCTACTTATCATAGGATCAGAGCAATGTATGTGATGTTGTCCAGTATTTATTTATTTTCTATTTTAATCGGAGCACTTCGTCTTTGTTTGTGTATACAAAGAAATGAGGTGGACTCCACTCGCCAGATCTGACGAACCCTAACACAATACTCGTGCATTTGCATAGTTTCAGGCTCGTAGATATATCATCATGTCATTATTTCATGACGTCAGGCGTGTTGATAATTGACTTTGTTTATGTTCAAATATTTTCACTGCTATTAGAAACTTTCACAGAACGTGCGTCATTGATAGTAATCTCACTTTAACTGTGTTTAAATTGTTGTATTCAGGTAGATGATGACTACCTTTGACACTTACTAATTGGCATCGACTTTAATGCAACTAAATATTACAAAAATAAAAATTGCCTAAATTAAAGTTTTTACCTGCCAACATTTAAATTAGTTTTTCTTAAGCAGCGACTATTATCATAAGAAACATCGGCAAGCTATTTAATTGCTTTGGAGCTTAGAGGAGATTACCGTTTTTTACACAAAAATATATCAGTTTTTACAAACAACACACAATATGTACAAAATTTAGATTCTTGATGCTTTGTTCTTTAGATCTTTTGTGACCTACAATGGAGTTCCCGGTAGCAATGTTCAAACATGAACATTTACTATACATTCACCATTTACTTAAATCATCATGGTTCCGTTTTACATAATGCATGCTAACTTTTTTTATTCGATTTGTATTATTTGAAAATCGAGTTTCAGTAACCGTGTGTGGTGGAACGCGACGCCGCGCGACGTCGCGCGTCGCCTATCATTCGATAAATGGCAGGAGCGGGCCAAGGCCGTCTAAATAAGTCTTTACTGCTACATCCACTATTCTTGGCGTTTCAATAACATAACTAGCTGACATTGACATTCTACTAGAATTTACTTAGTCCTTCTCAGGTTAGCATATTATTATTATCATGGAATCCTTGGCAAATAATATCCAGAATTCTCATATGTAGAAGGTACTTTATTTATATTTATGTATGTACTTTAAATTCAATTGTTACTCGACGTACAAATGTTACTCAAAAAGTGACAGCCGTCAAAATATGCAATTAAGTAGGTGCAGTGCAATATATGCAATTAAGAAAGTGGTCTATCCCCCTTAGGTTGAAATTCATTCGCGCGTAATAGAACAATAGGGTTGATTTTCCCATGCAAAATTATTCTGACTGCTACGAAGAATTCGTTCCGTAGCCAAATGGCAAAAAACGGAACCCTTATGGATTCGTCATGTCTGTCTGTCCGTCCGTATGTCACAGCTACATTTTTCCGAAACTATAAGTTCTTCTAGTCTAGTTCTATTTTTGTGTGAAAATCTTAATGCGGTTCACAGCATACTGTGAACCGCATTAAGATTTTCACACAAAAATAGAAAAAAAAAAACAATACATTTTGGGGTTCCCCATACTTAGAACTGTTTTTTTTTTAAACTGAATAGTTTGCGCGAGAAACACTTGCAAAATGGTTAAATGTATGCATGTAACTTCTAAAATAAGAGAATGATAAAACTAAAAAAAATATGTGATGTACATTATTACCATGCAAACTTCCACCGAAAATTGGTTTGAACGAGATCTAGTAAGTAGTTTTTTTTAATACGTCATAAATCGTAAACCGCAATTTACCTTTCATTCAATCAACTCAAATATAAAAATTTGCTTTATTAGCTCTTTAGAACTTTTATAATTATTAAGTTACTTGCTGCTACGGAACCCTTTATGGGTGAGTCCGACTCGCACTTGGCCGCTTTTTTACTTACACGTTAAATTTTGCCAAAACTGGTAGACCACTTTCTTGGCCGACCGTACTTATTTGATTTATTAAAGTTGGTAATAGACAGTAGTAGTAACAATTATGTAGTCGAAAGCTTAACTAAAACTATTTTTAATTCAAGTAACCCAGAGTTTAAGTATTTGTTACAACTCTTGCTATTTATAGACGACCTCTGTAGCCGAGAGGCGAGCATACCGGACTTAGTGTCGCTATTCCTGAGGTTCCGGGTTCGATTCCCGGTCGGTCAATGTAGGAAAAATTGCTTTTCTATATTATCTTGGGTCTGGGTGTAGTGGTACAGTCGTTGTTTCTGATTTCTGTAATACAAGTGCTTTGGCTACTTACCATAGGATCAGAAAAATGTATATGTACATTATTTATTTTATTTATTTACTATGATCATTACGTGGTTTGTTGATAGATGCATGCTTAGACTTGAATACCTACACTAACATTGATGTTGCGACATTTCATTGGCGTTTCGGAATAGGTACAGCCTGGTGGTTGTAGGTTCAAATCTTGCAAGGGGAGATTGTTGGTGTGAAGATAATGTAGTGCTTATTTTAAAACAGTTGTCTTGAATAGTTAAGTATGTCAGTTATTTCATGCTCCGTCATAAACTTCTACCTGAAAGTTGACTGATAGAGAATTCTGTAAATAATTAAGTCCGCCAATTGTATTCACCTCAGCAATAAAGTTTAAATAAATAAATCAGCAGGAGCATTAATACCTTAGTCATGGATGTTTATAAACGTATTTAAGTATGTTTATCCGTTATCTAATTGCCGTGGTATAAGCTTCGCTAAGTTTGAGGCTAGTAATTTAGAGTGATTGTGGAAATAATGTACTATTATTATTAACATTTTAAATTGATAATCATCGACGATGATTATCAACATCCCTAATTGGTGTGCCGTGGCTGCCTGCCCTTCTAGCAACTCACACTACTTTAAAATGACTAGTACTGTCTTCTGCAAGTAAAGCCTACGTTTATTCTTGAGTTACAAGAATTTTATGTTTAAAATATCTATGCTGTCAAAAAAGTAAGTAGGTAAGTCAGAGTGAGAAATACCGCTCTTTAAAACCGGTTATTACACTGCAGTTACTAGCTACAACGTGAAAAATGTGTAACTAATTGCTTGTAATAATATTGTATTTTTCTACATTTTGAAATTGTTTTAGGTTTTATTATTTACTGACTTCAAGGTCTTTAAGGTTACGTGCTGATATGCTTTTATACCCTTATCATTAATTCAAAAGACTATAGAGTTACCTACATGTAAAGATGGAGGGAAATGGTATGATGGAGGAAGTCTTTTACCTGGACTTCTTCTATCATAGCATTTTCCAACCACATTCATTCCATGTTGGCTCACTCTCTATTCTATTTCTGCCTTATTCTTTGATGTTTTAAAACAAAACAAACACTAGTGACTGATAGACAGGATGCAGCGACCATACATTTCAAAGAAGGTTGTAATATCGTCGGCCATGTGATATTCCTTGCTCTATTTCTGTAGCCTGGATGTCGGTTGGCCTATTGCATCTCAGTAAGAGGAGGTCATCCTTCTCTTACTACTTACTTTACTTTTTACATGATAATGGGCTCAGTTAGGCTAGTTATACTAAGTGGTAATATCTCAAAGCTGCAAAAGCACGGTTATAAGCAGACTATTCACAAGTTGGTGAGTTGGCAGCCTCCCAGGCTGGGTGTTTGCTAGTTTACATCATTTTGGCAACTGATGCTTATATAGAACAAACTGCTTTGATATATAGCTCGAGATATGACATGTGCTCACACATTTAATTATCGCAAGACCTTTATGAAGACCTAATAACACAAATAACATAAGACACACGTGCACCAAAAAATGATACAAGTAAACAAAATCATTTTAAATTATCTATTTAAAACATCATCATCATCACGTCAGCAGATTGCAGTTCACCGCTGGACGTGCCTTCCCCAAAGAGCGCCTAAGAGCACGATCCCCCGCTTTTTTCATCCAGCCACTGCCAGCCACCCTTTTAAGGTCGTCGGTCCATCGAGCCGGGAGGCGTCCTACCCTACATTTGCCAAGGCGTGGTCTTCTCGGTCTCTCGTGGCGTTCTCCATTTGAGAACCCGTTTATTCCTTTACACCTTTTATTGGTTCTGCGACAGATGTCGCCGGCACACTGCCAGTTTAGCTTGCTACAGTTTAGGACTATGTCCATTACTTTTGTCTCCTGCAGGATAACCTCGTTTCGAATTCCAAGCATTGACCTTTCTGTAGCTGAAGTCGGTGGGCCAGCTTTACTGTCATGTTCCACGTTTCGGCTCATGGATCATCACTGGTAGGCAGCACTGGTCGAAAACTTTGCTCTTCAGGCATTGTGACAGACGAGAAGATATGACGCAACTTCCCAAATGCTGCCTAGCCAAGCTGCATTCGTCTAGCGAGTCTCTACTAATTAGTCTCTACCTAACTGCAGCGCTTGTCCGAGGTTGACAAACTTCTTGACAACTTCGAGCACCACGCTTTCGAGGGAAACCGGGTTATAGGTAATTATTATTCACGATTGGCTCGGGTTTGCATGTTTTGGGAGACACCTCTGGCAAAAGTAAAGTACAAAAAGTATAACAAGGATCTAGATATTCCTAATTAGATAATAATAGTATGATATAAAGGAGAGTAGCTTCTTTATTTGGAACTATGTCATTGTTTATCTGAAGCATAATAAGAAGACCATTTTTAGGGTTTTTTTTTAGTATATAGTATTTCATAGATGTATATATTATTTAAAATTGTGATCTTAATAAAGTACTTTTTAAAGTTAGAGATAATTTTTTGCAACAAAAAAATCTATTTATAATTGCACAATTAAGGTGGCCTGGCCTTATCGCTAGAAGTGATCTCTTCTAGACAACGTTTGACCTTTGTATCTAATATCATAATTATTACTAAAGTTAAAAATGCTTATTTGGGAATCTTTGAACCGATTCCGTTCAAAGGTCTGCTGCTATGTAGAAAACTAGGTAAAATTAGGGGGTAAGGGATGAATCGCGAAGTGCTTGCGACTGCGGTGCAGAAACACAAACACATACTCTACACCGTAAAACCTGCACGAGGGAAGATTCAAATTGAGTGACGAACGTGGTAATGGCCGTCGCCAGGGTCTGGTCACTGGCTTTGAAGTCGGTATCATTGCTACGAGAAGAAGAGTAATGCATCAATAATGAGGGAGTGATTTATAAAATTTGATTTAATAACCGAATTTTTTTGCATTTAATCACCAGAATCAGCATGAGTTTATTGCGAGTTTAGGGTCTATCGTTTAATCCGTTTCTTTTGACATGTTTTTTTTGTTTATCTATTTAATTCAAAAGTATAGGTACTCATAATTAGTAATCATTAAATTCAGCGGTTAGAAAGGCATTATTTAGATGAGAGCTGTGGACTAGCTAGCTTGTATTAGGTATAGCAGAGAGTATACAACAATACGTGTTTAGATAAAGCCTGTAAATTTTCTATAGAAATTTAGCAGAAGCAAAAGATCATTTTATAAAGATTTTTATCCCCGAGATACCGTAGGATCTATATCGGAGATAATGTACTATCCAAAATATAACTTTTCTGCTTCTATCTGCATCTTATAGTCGAGTGGTTTGTTTGTATTTGTAAATGACACTGCAAACTGCAAATCTTAATAAAAGTAATTAGAATCAAACCTTTATCATATTGTGTTTTCAGCGTGCCGAGGTTGTTGCTCTCCAGTCATAGCGGGCTGCGCCGGCGCCGCCACTTCTGCCCCTCCATTTTGAACGCCGCGCGGCTGACGGAACTCATTCACACGGTTCCACCAATCACGTCTCAAATAGAATCGAGGTTCATTTTACCGTTAATTTGAATGTCACTTATGAGTCTCACACTTGATTTGTCTGAGCAAAACAAAATATCCTTTGTGTTTTGGACATGTATTGAGTACCTATGGACAAATAAGAAGGATTGGTGACAATTACAATGGCAGTATTCGCAGATGATAATTTTGAAATTAATTTGTAAAAAGCATCGAAACAAATAGGACGTATCCTAAATAAAAACAAATAACTTTGATGTTGTTTACATAAGATTATTCTTCAATCCAAACAATACTATTAATATTGCATCTTCCATAACAAAGTTATTCTTAAAAGCAGCTCTAAAACGCGGAAGAGACGAGTAAACAACAATAAAAGACAATACCAAATTGAATTCAAGGCTATTTATCACGCCTTTAACCCGGGAATAGCCTCGTCGATTAAAATATTAAGATCATTTGCATGCAATTGGTTAAGGAAACACAACTCCGCCGGATAAAGCTCCAATTAGACCCGCGATACATTCAAATTTATTGAGTCGTTCGGCTTTAAAAGGTCTAAACGATTTCATATACATCCAAATATAGAAAATAACACAACCCTTCTTCGACGCATATCCTACTACATTTCTTGTAATTTCACAGAAGGCTGCATTATCGATTGAAGAATACGCTTCGGCATAACAGCATATATTAATATTTCAAACTACATATCACATAAGCATACGCCTAAACGTGTCTGTTTAATTGACGCTTACTGAAGAGACCTTCCATTCATTCATCAATCAATAATCCCAATTATTATAAAAGTATATTTAGCGGCCCGACGCTACCAAGCGTATATAATACCAAACATCTTGTGTCTCTCGACTCGTTAGTGAAATATCGACGTAAATATCGGAGGCTTCCGACTGCGTCTGATCTAAAAATAATAGTTGACAAGGAGCGGGGCTGTGTATACCGTTATTGGATAGATAGTCGTGCAGAACGTTATCAAACAGATATTAGCCGCGGGACACACACGTCATCGTCATTCATCCGCTTCGATCGCACGCACACTCGCGCGCGCCCACGCGACACCACACCCGCCGTCGTGGTGGTCACCACACAGTCCGGCATCAGCTTGACTCGACCCATAAACGACCATAAAAACCGACTACGACATCACCCCTACACTCTCTCACACGACGACCGTCCACCATCTTAAATTCATTCACAAAAATCGCCATGGCACAGCCTATTTGTTTACCGTTTTACGCCTCTCTGAGCACATAAAAACATTAATAACAACTGCGTCTACCTTTTTCTAATCCTTTGGATATCTTTAGCACTGTTTTGGGAGACGATAACGCGTTTTTAGCTAGGTTTTAGCAGGTAGAACGGTCGGTCGGTTGTGCGCGAGCATGACGTCAACGCGCCGCGGAAGGCTGTGTGCAACTGAAGAATGGTGGAAGGACTGCGGACAGCCGCGGGACGCGCAGGCGCGCTGCTACCCGCCAAAATACACCTACGCGCATGTATGAGTAATGTAAGCTGTAGTTCCAATTTAAAACTTCAGATGAGAAATAGCGTTTTATTTTTATTTATTTTTAAACACGTGTAAACAGGGGTTTACCTATTCGTTGCGGGAGGATGGCTACGCACGTAGCATTACCCTGCACGGATTTGTAGCGTGCGCTACGAATAGCTACGACGTAGATGCTCCCCGTAGCAGCTTTACGGGGCTATCTTTAGACGGTCATTATTAGACAGTGGTATCTTTACAGCAACAATTGAGTTGAGGTAATTGATCTTTAATCGGGTTGATGTCTGAGTAGAAGTAGTGCTTTCTTGGAAGCGATATTCTTGGATTGTTTTGGTAATAATAATACTTATGTAATTTTAAAACTTTGGAATTCTTTTAAAAATTATAAAAGTAGACTTGAAAGTGCTCAGTTAGATTTTAAAATAGCAAATTCACAAGAAACTCTTTCAACGTGTTCTTCTAATCGAATGAAGACTCTTTCTTTGTTGATGCCCTGCGATATCTGTCACTCTATCAAAACCCACGTATAATTAAAATAGTTCAAAGGTCAAGTTAAGATTTGTGGTTAATGGCGTTTAAATTTGAAATAAGTCGAGTTAGAACAATCTCACGGAGGTTCACGCTTCTGTCTATTAGTATCGATGATAGAGTCTTCTCTTTAAAAGTACGTGTTTGTTCGAAGAATCAGACCAAAGGCTAAGCACTCAGCAATCGCAGGCGACACACTACAGGACAGCGCATCATGGACAGGAAAATATACCAATCATTGGGAAGAGTAGATATTTAATTCCTGAGGAGAAAATAAAAGTGTTACATCCATAAGTTTGATTCTTGTGTTGTCGTGTGTCTGTTAGCATTCGTATCAACCTATTTCAATAAGTTTTTTTAATTTGCAAGCAGGATTTCTCTGAGCTATGATGTTGGCTGACCTCCGCAGCCGAGAGGCGAGCATACCGAATTTGGTGTCGCTATTTTTAAAGTCCCGGGTTCGATTCCCGGTCTGTCAATATAAAAATAATAACATTTCTATATTGGCTCGGGTCTGGGTGATGTGGTACCGTCGTTGTTTATGATTTCTGTAACACAAGTGCTTTGGATACTTACCATAGGATCAGAGAAATGTTGCGGACGAATGCCCAGGGCTTGCCTGAGGCGATAACCCGCAGTTCCTACTCACTCAATGGCACCGTAAAACACCGTAAGGATTGTAGTGGGTAGGCGGGCCTAACTGTGAGGTCCGGAGTCCAGCCGCCCCCGCGGCAATGCAAAACAGCATTTTGCTAACGTAAAAAAAAGGATCAGACCTATGTAATGTTGTCCAATAAAAAAAAAACTGTTTGAATAAAACTGCCCAGCTGTTTAGCCTTAGTCTATCTTGTATTGTGTCTCAGCTGATTTAATCGTTTTTGATGTGGATTAAGCTCAAGGATGGTAACTAAGTTAAAGTGTTTCATGTATGTACATTGAGGTTTTCCATCATTACATCAGTGTTGTCTCGGAAACAGACTGAGGGTGTCGACGACTATTTTGTTTTTGTTTTGTCACCAAACGAGAAGGGCCTCAGAAAAAAGAGACTGTTTTATCAAAATTCCAAAGGCTCGCACAAAGCACATTGCTTCAACATTTACTGTGCGATGTCTTTTGATAAATTCAACCTGGGAGTTTCAAATCCAAAGTAAAGAGCCCCTTTACCGCAGACCACAATGTTGCTTAATATGAGACATACCAAACATCCTGTAGTCCACGCGAACGAAGTCTTCGACAGCACAGCTAGTAATTATTAAAAATGGCTAGAAGTTCTTGAGAGATTATCTATCTCTATATCGTTTAAAAAACACTACTTCAAGCTGAACTGTTTCTGCATATTCTGACCTTGTGGCACGGAGGCATTATGATACAACCAAGCTGTCATTAATACTGGAATTTATAACCTAAAGTACTGTCAAAACCAATGAACCACAATTACCTGCAGCAACGCGATTACCAGATAATACTGTTTAGTAGTAATGGGCTAGTTTCCTAAAAAAAAAATGTCTGTCAGTTGGATTAACAGAAACTATTTTACACTTTCTTTTTTCGATCAAACAAAAAATGATGAAGATATAGTCCGTTAAAGTTCCGCGTAACGTCAGGCCTTGCGACACTTTCTAGCAAGGCACTTTGATGCGCTTTATCTTCGTAATTTTTGTTTCATTGACAAAAGACAAAATATGGGTCCAATATTTTTTGATAATCTATCTGACGAACTAGATAGAATAATTTTTTTTGACCCAGGAAACTAGCCTATTTTATTTGTGTGTGTTGTATTTTACTGCAACCTTTCCGGTCGTTGTCAAATACTGCGCTTGCTGTAGCGTGGAGTGAACTTCACTTATGAACCTGTGATTTTTAAAGTTCACCGATGAATTGTAAAAACCCAGTGGAAAACCTGTCGATCAGTCTAGCCTCGCTTGGCTAATTTTGCCAAGTTTCGGTCAAAGAACATCGAGAATCTTCATTGACACGACAGAAGAAGACACCTTGCTTGTTCACTGAGCAATTTCGACGACATTTTTTCTTTCACTGGTCTCATCATTCCTAATTTTGCCATAACCTTCCCCAAAGAACGTTAAGAAACTCTGATTTGAATTTTACGCAAAAACGAACCCAAAATAAATACATAAAACAACTCGACGGATTGCCACATCAGACGGATTTATTGCAATTGGTATTTGACAACCCAATCAGGTCAGACAGTGAATATTTTTAGATTTTGCAGAGACGAGTGACGCAATGCGATGATCAGACGCAGACCCCATGGCGCCTGGGCTAGACCAAGGTCAGACGGGGATGCTAGCCAAAAATATATCTAGGCATTCATTTGTCTTGGCGATGGGAGATGTAAATCGGAGTATCGATACGAATAAAAAGTGTTTGACGGTTCCTGATAATTGATACAAAAATTATATAAGATAGGGGGATATAGTAAAACTTTTTCTTTGCAGTGTGATTCCATAGTAGGTAGGTAATTTGTATGGCATTATGTTTCGTATTTGTCTCACTTTTAGATTTCTAGATAAACTTTATCCATTACCGAACATATTAGTGTTAACTGTTAGTGTAGATCGTGATCAAGCCCAAAAAAACGTAGAGTTCAAAATACCAACACGGGTTCAAATATCGTGTAACCTACTTATGCCTTTTATATTGACTGGCTGTTGTTCGCGACTTCGTTCGCGAGGTCTTTGCAAAACTAAGGATCACACTAGCAAAGTCGCGGACAACAGTTAGTGTTAGATATTTTTTTCAGATAAAAAAAAACATCGACATCTAAGCCAGCGCCATCTATAATAACAGTTATTTGTATCTCTCGGAAACTATAATAATAGTAATGTAGATAGTTAGATTAATTAGATTAGATAAGACTGAGGAAACCTTTCTAGGCATTAGATTCTTAAAAATAAATAATAAGTAAGTCTTTAACATTTGTTTTTTTAATGAAAGATCAAATTTGTTATCGATCAAGATATAAAAGCAAAACTACTTGGTTAATAAGATATATAATAATTATCGCATCGTAATTAATATCGTGTGCATGTGCCATATGGGGACGACCGTAAATAATATACTTCCCCACCGCCAACAGGAGGCGTGTCGTAAGAAGCGACTAATTCCTGTAGCACGAGACGCGCAGCAGCGTCTTCGTGCGAAATCTTATAAAAAACTGCGCTCGCCAAGCCGCCTGCTAAGCGTGGCGAGTATTGGCAATTCGCCCTGATGATAAGTCATTAGGGGAGGCCTTTGTTCAGCAGTGGACGTCCTATGGCTGAAATGATGATGATGATAAATTAATATCGTATATTAACTCAGACAATCACGTAAAAGTACACTAAGTATAAATTTTCATGGTTGTAGTAGTTAATTTGTTAATGGTTGCTGTTAACATTACTAATGACATAAAAATGTATGGCCGGAACCGCGGGCAGGGCCTAGTGCCAAAACAAAGTATTGTAATTGTGATATTGAGAAAGCCGCTGCCAATTTACTTTGTTGTGTGTCTATTTTTATTATGTAATGTATCTCCGCTAAAGTTGCCACTGTCACATATACCAGTACACTCTAATATCTCATAAGTAAATTATAATAATACATTTAAATTAATTATATTTTAATGTCACGAGGCGATATTCAACAGCACCTTGACTTTCCTTAAGGATCCAATGAAATGGCAGAGTAAAGCATTGCACAAGGAGTCAAGGCATGGAAGCAGGTGAGATTTTATCATTTTTACGACACATTCTATACATCACAAGCATAAATATACAGTGTAATCCGGGATAAAGTGCAATCTTGAAAGAGGGAGAAACAAGTTCAGAATTAACGAAAAAAAAAAATATATAAAAAAATGATTATGCTACTATTGATGAATGAAACTCCTTCTCCTGTCCGTTTTTTAGAAACCGACGCTAAGGCTGTACGCTGAACTGTCTGGCAATTTTATATGATTAAATCATAGTCCGGTAATTTAAGGACAGCTTAGGGGGCAGACCATCTTTTCCCCACGAAGACAAGTGGCACTTGCTGTTCAGCGAGCCACAGCCAGACAGAACTCACCCCCAGATCGGACCCGCTAGAAAGGAGCCCGACAGCGGTCCGGCCTGTTTCGGCAGTTCCGGTCCTGTCGGCGCCACCACTAGCGGGTTCGCCGCTTGGTAGGGTGCCTTTTGCACTCCACATTGGCCCGATCACGCCTGCTAGTATGGGGCTCGACACGTACCAGTCTGAGGCTTTGCTGTGCGAAGCCTCACACTCGGCCGGGTCGCGGCGACCGCTAGCGGGGCGGACCTAGGCTGTGCGCCTTCAGCGCACGCCACAACTGCCCGGGTTAAGCTGAAGAATGTCTTCCTCAAAGGCACTCAGCGATAGGTCCGTCCATATAAAAAAAAAGCCAGACGGAACTGCGAACCAATGCCCTGGGCTTGCCTGAGGTGCTAACCTGCAGTTCTCACCTTACATCGCACCGAAGGACACCGCCATGTTTCCGTAGGTCCAGGTTTCATGAGGTCTAGAGTCCCACAACAATCCTGGCTGGATTCGTGACGATAAAAAAGGACAGCTAGTGCTGTAATTTCACCAAGGCTCCGTAGCCTTCCGTGTGCCGTCACAACGGCTTCCACTTTCAGCACTCTCAAAAGAGAAGAATAGTCTATATTTTTAGACCTAGACGCTGAGACGCTGCAAACGGTTTAAATAGCTTCAAAACGAATAGTAAGACCTCGAGCATATTAAAGATGTGCGAGCAACAGTCTACGCCTGAACCCGGGTATAAACAGATTTGGGGTCCGTCGTGGTCCGTGCTGGAAAGCCAGATCTACCTATCATATTTTATGAGGTTCTGTATCATTTTGGGTCCTAAAGTATCAGATAAACCTGGATAAACCAATGGAGTTTTTCCCCTTTTCTCATTACCAGCATTTTAGATATGATCCACGCATATTGACGCACTTTCAATGTGGCAAATTAGACTACATGGGGCACACTAAAAGTTTTGCACTTCTAGCTAATCGGAACTATTTGAATTTCGAATGTTATATTTTTTTAAACGTTGCAACCTTCTTAGTAATAAAAAAAACAATTGGCGGGAAATGGTTTTTATTTTTCGCCACGAAAATTGAAATAAGTCGAAAAGATTTTAGAGCGATGATTTTTTATGATTTTAAAAGTTCTCTCTCTCCGCAAGACTGTGCTGCTCGTCTTCAAAATGCTTTTGGGACAGAAGCACCTTGTTTGAGCACCGTGAGGCGATGGTTTGCTGAGTTTGAGAGAGGTCGAGTTTCTTTACATGACGAATTTCGTGAAGGGCGGCCTTCAACTGCCGTCAACGAAAATAATGTGGCTACTGTTAAGCGGCTAATTGAAGAAAACCCGCAGATTACCAATGAGACAATTTGAGGACTACTGGGGATTGGTATGAGCCAAATTCAGAAAATTTTACACGAAGAATTGAAAGTTCGGAAACTTTGCTGTCGTTGGATCCCTCATGACTTGACAGCGGAGCAGAAGCGGGTTCGCGTGGAATGGTGCTCACAGATGCTACTGAAGTACGACCAGTACCACGGACATTTTAATGCTTTTTATGACATTGTCACAGGAGACGAAACGTGGATTTATTGTTTGAACCCGAAAAAAAATAGCAATCTTGTGAATGGGTGTTTGAAAATGAGAACAGGCCAACAAAAGTGAGGCAGGCGAGAAACGTTGGTAAAAAAATGATCGCGTTTTTTTTCTCAGCTACGGGTCCCGTCTGTACAATTCCACTTGAAGATCAAAAGAATGTTAATGCCGAGTGGCATTAACATTCTTTTGATCCATATATACCATATTATACCATTTGTTTACCCAGGGTGTTAGAAAAACTTCGCGAAAGACGACCCAAAAGCCGCGTATTTCTACATCATGACAACGCTTCTTCACACACGGCCAACAAAATTAAGTCATTTTTAGCTTCCAAAAAAGTACAACTCGTCACTCATCCTGCGCATAGCCCCGACCTAGCACCCTGTGATTTCTGTATTTTCCCCAAAATCAAAGATTTGATGAGAGGTTTTACTTTTACCAACTCCGAAGAGGCAGTGATAGCGTTCAATCAGCACGTAGAAAACATGCCTTCAGATCTGTGGTCCTCCTGTTTTAAAAAATGGTTCGATCGCATGAAAAAATGTTTAAAATGACAGGACAGTATTTTGAAAAGCAATAAACATAATGTTTTGGTTATAACATATTGTTTTTTTAAGTTACGCAAAACTTATAGTGTGACAACGTATAACCGCCATAGTCCATATTATACTCGTAAATCTAAGAATGTAAAAGCTAGGTTGAAATATCAAAAGAAACCTTTGCTAGGTTATTACCTAGCATTTTAAGATAATACCTAAGTACTTATTATACATGATCAGACAGGATGTAGCAGATGGTGCGGTGGAACTTTAAGGGGTGATTCTACTGCTCAAATACAACCACTTTTTCTATGGTATCAACATTGAAATCTCAACAAATAATTTTCACTTCTCAATACAAACTGATGTCATCTGGCTGGCGGTTTGGTACAGTACATTGTGTACATTGACATAAAAAAAGATAAAAATAAGTACAGAAACATTTCCACTAATGCACAATAATATTGATATAACTTATGTCCTACATTTTACCCAGCAACATTAAAAGGAAAATCTCAACATTTTCAATTGATAAATTTAATTGTAAGGCTAAAAGTATATTTATTTTTGTTTATAAATGTTATTTACCAACAAAACAAAATTCTAAAAATAAGCCAATATCGTAAATATCCGAATCTCAGTCGGTCTACATTGACAATCCAAAGACCGGCTACGCACGAAAACGCCTACGGTTTTAAATTTCGAAGCATTCATATATGCTAGAGTGAGACGGAGAATGGAAAATGAATATGACTAGTACTATACTAGAGAAGGACGGTACTACTCATCGATCGGATTGCGTCACAGAGTACGCGTGGGTGCGATGACGTCACGGCGCGATGACCAATCATAGCGCAAGAAAAAGGCGCCATGAAATTAGCGAAGTGGCGGAAAACATTTGCGTTGAATTTTTCGTTGCGTTCGTAGTGGTGAAATAATATTTCGTTATTATTTTGTGAAATAGACATTTGTTTTCATATGGGCCGGTATTGGTTAATAGGAGATAAGCAATAGTTAACTTAAATATACAGAAAATATTATGGCCAAATATAAAAATATAAATTAATTAAACCTACGGATTTAAATCAAAATATGTATCTAGGTGATTTACTGTTTATTTATTGATTTCATACCCCTGGTATTATACCTACGTAAATGTATGTTTATGTAAGACAGATTAAATTTAAAAAGTATAATAAGACAGTCTTCAACGCAGCTGTATTTTTTTTATTCAAATCATATTATTAATTTACTTTATTTAAAATTATCATAATATAATTAATTAATCAAAAATAAATACTAATGTAAAGATAAATAAGATTACTAAAATTTGGTTATATTTTTACTTTAATACCAAACATAACTTAGTAGGCTAGACCGACATCTAGTTAGTGTAAAGAAACAAGAAACAGATGCTATTTAATTTCTTACAAAAAGTACCTACTACCTGAATCAAAGTGTATAGTAAACCGCTAGATGTCGCTATGCTGTGCTAAAACAGTGAACCATATTCACACTAAACGAAACAGATGGCGCTGCACGGCAATCCTAAGAATAGATGGCATACAAACAGAAATAAATGTATAGTTAAAAATTGATAAATGTATAGTTGATAGTTCCAAATTATTTTGAACAAAGTAGGTTAACAGCAATGTATAAAAGTATTAAAAATACTTAAAAGAAATGAATTGTATTTTTGGTCATATTATGTTAGATTATTGAAATGGAAACCAGTATTTTATTTTATTATTATTTTCAAAACACTTCTTAACAATCCACCCAGTTTTGATAATTATTATTCTAGAGTTAATATTTTATTGATCTAATTTGTTGTTGTTTGAGAATAAACCAAATTTTACGATGGTATTTTACCAATATAAATTTATTTAAAAAAAACCGACTTAAAAAAACTAAAAAGCTAAAAATAATCTTTAAAAGCTTTTTGGAGTCGGTGCAAACGAAAACATTGAATCTCTCATCGGCTGGCACCGACTCCAAAAGTAACTGATTAGGTACCTTACGTGTTTTTAGTTTTTAAAAGTAGGTTTGATTTTTTTAAATTTAATTTACTTATTTCATCTATTTTTAGTGATATATCCCAATCAAAACAGATCTTACGAGTGTTTAACGAAAATTTAACTGCTGAACACTGATTTCATTTACTATTATTCCAACCTTAGGGGTGAAATTTCTACCGCAAAATTTTACTATAGTATATTCTAAGTATATGCTATTTAATGAAAAAAGAATCATCAAAATCGGTTCTCATTTGTCGAAGATATTGGGTAACATAGATCCAACAAAAATCAGTTGGAATTTGACCAAATTTATATGGGACCATTCTGAAAGTATTACCTTTCAAACAAAAAAAATATCAAAATCAGTCAACGTAGTAACGAATGATGGCAGGACATACATAAAAAAAAGGTTCCGCTAATTGAGAAACTCCTCCTTTTTTGCAGTTGGTTAAAAATAAAATCTAGTTACACGTCGTGAAATCCTGCTATAAACGTGTACTCTCGATAAAGTGCAATCCCGAAAGGGGGTGACCAACTATTATCAACCAAAAAAAATCGTTTTCATTGATAAAAATTTTCTTTCTTACTGTAGACTCTATAAGGTTAACTTTAAAAGCATCTAGCCTGCTTGTTTTATGAGTAGAAACGTAGCTTTCCTTGTTATTTGAAAGCGAATATAATTTTCCTGGTATTATTAAAATATGCCAAATTTTAAAAAAAAACAATGTTTTTTCTTACTTTACATTTATTACTTATATCTTCTGAATGTATGCATGTATGCTTATCATACTTATACCGATTTTGATTGTTTAAAGTGTACCTACTATTAATATTAATTATCTATTACACTTTTTTTTAGTAATTTGCCTTTTTAGGATTCCGCTCTTGCGCTAAATTAATTGTATAACAGGCAATATTCTTCTGTTTAGTAAGCATATAATTTAATAATACAGCATTTTTTTAAGGAACCATCAACACCGCAAAAAAAATCACTCAAAACCGCACAACACTGCCCGAACAGCTGACATCAGTTAGTATGAAATAAATAAAATATTTATTTTATTTTGTTTGGACATGATTACATGGTAAATAGGTCATCAATGTTGGTATCAACATGCCGTACCGAGACGGTGTACAAATTGTAATAATCAAAGAAGTGTTTTTTTTAAAATTCGCTATTGGTTTTATAGCACTCTAGTACATAGTTTGTAGGGGGCAATGACCCATTTTAATGTAACCTTCACTAGATTCAATATCGACTAAAGATGCAGAATTATTTACTAATTAATTCATAATACAATCGCACAAAAACTTGGTTATTCCAAATACCGTGGGTTGTAAAAAATCTCGAAGATCAGTTTATCATGACGTTGTTAGTCACTAAACGAGTACTTAGTATTAACATAATGTAAGTATTAGCTAAGCATATTTTTTAATACTTCAATTTATTTATGTATGTTATGTCACCTAATATTGTATCTACCCGACTCTTGACACCTAACGAGTTATAATAAGAGTAGACCTCTTAGCACTTACTGCATGACATCGAATAAAAAAGGAGAATATTGTGATTCATGTACTTAAAAATCTTCTTAATATCTTTTGATATCTTAAAATTGGCAACAGTTAGCTCGCAGCCATATGTATTTGCAGCAGTCAGCATTCAAATGACCACAAACGCTGTTAATGTGGTCCAAGATAGCGTAACCATGTCCAAGAGAATAGGCTAGTTACATGTAAATTACATAACAACAAAAAGGAATAGATGATTCGAATATTAAAACAATAATCTCGAAATATGCTATTTGGATAACAGAAACTTAAAAACACAGACGTAAACAGGGATTTTCATCTTCCCACTAGAAGGAAATCATGATCACAGTAAGGCCACTGCTAAACATAAGTACTTAAGGCATAATCAAACTTAATTAGGTTTTATTACCTAGTGGTTTAGTACCTAGTTAAGTTATTCATAACAGTTAAAAGGTAACAATCGTGACAGATTGTCTATCCCACTAGTGCTAGACACCGCTCCATCCACGAAATGTGAGCTGCCTATTGTTTTGAAGCACAAATTCTTTAGCTCTTACGCAAATGCTAAATTATGACTGTAGGTGTTTTCAAACCTTTTTATGACCTGCTATGTCCACGAAATGTGAGCTGTCAATTGTTTTTATGCTTAAATACTTTACCTCTCACGCAAGAGCTGACTTTTTCATGCTGCTGTCTAGTGTTTTCAAGCCTCCTCCATTATCTCAGTAAAGGATTAGAATTGAATTAAAAGGCTCAAAGCAAAGAGAAGAAATAATAACAAGTAATACTTGCAAAGGGATCCGAAAACCAGAAATAATATCAGCATTGATAATACATAAGGTATTATTTTATTACATAGTTACTTTCCCTTCAGGGGGTGATGGAGCTAAGTTTAAATTTCCTATACGACCCGTTCGTAACAGCTAAACGACTATTTAGTATATGTAGAGTAATATTTTTTTAGGAATTGTGTTGGTGAAAAAAAGACCTTACACAGGCTGTACAAATTTATAGGACACTCATTTGAACAACGTTAGCTTCTCATATACAAAAACTTCTACAATATGAGTCGAAATCGTGTTTTTAAGGCTTAAGTTTTAAAATTTTATAAGCCAACTAGCTATTGCCCGCGACTTCGTTCGCGTGGTCTTTAGTTTATTCATGAACGATTTTTGCGCCACTTTCATAACTTTTTGTTCCATAAGAACCTTCTCCTGAGAATAATTAACACAACAAAAAGAATTAGCGAAATAGTTTCATCCGTTCACGCGTGATGCGATGATCAAGGGAAATAGAGATTCATTTTTATATTTATAGATTTATAGATAAGTTTATATTATATAAAATGAATTTCTATTTGACTCATATCTTTGCCTACTCACAGGGCTCACCTCAACGATGAGGTGGTCTAAACCAAGGTATACCGTTTACCAATTGGATTTGGGCCCGCTTGGTAAACGGTTGTCAGTAAAGCATTTGATTCGTTACGCAGTTGGTCCTAACCAATATGACATGTTAATGGTCTATACAAACTATGGCGCTACCACGATAAAAATGTAATTTAATAGTACATTGTTAACCTAGGGGTGAAAGTAACTTATTTAGTCCCGAGACGAGGTACGCTCGGGCGCCAATAGTTCGAGGGACTAAATAAGTCTTTAACCCGAGGTAAACACTGTGCTTTTCATTACGAATACAAGGAAAGTAAAAATAAAAACATGAATTAGCTGAAGAAAAAAATAGTGCATTTTAACAAAACCGTACCAAAGAGTATGCAATCACTACGTTCTTCAACTCGAAAAAACAAATGAAGATCGGATTGCTTCTCACTGATCATGTAAATGCTGCTTTCCCGCCAATTTTTTTTCTGTGGCTGGCCAGCTTTCAGCCATTATTTTTCATTTTCATCATTGCCCAAATCTGTTATTTTAAAGAAATAGTTGAAAGTACATTTATATTAAGGTCACTGAAAAAAATCTTTAATCAATACATAACATAAGTTACTATGTTACTTAATTCAATTTCCCATCGCGCTATTATTGAGTGGCTGTATAGAAAGTTGCAACATGGTTCAACACAAATGTAAAAATAGAACTAGTTTGTTCTTTTTATAATTTGACAGCTGTCAGTTGAAAACGATTCTCCCTAGGGCTGAAAAGTATTACTTTGAACCCGCTCCTCGGGCAACTTCAGACCTACTTTCCGAGTATGAGTAATTAAAAAATATATTATGATTTAGATCTTGTTCCCACAGTACCTATCTTGTTTTTAACTTGTTCTATGAGCAGTATTATTTATTACGTTGTTTTAAGGAGTGTCTTGTTCTTTCGTATTAACTTTAAACGTATAATATTTTCGACCGTGGAGTTCTTAATAAATAAAAATTATTATTATAAATTTTGGTCACACAAGTATTTAGTCATATCAATATTTCGAGTAAGTTCTTAGGTGCCGAAGTTTATGTATTGGAAAAACAAATAATAAAATAGTATTGAGGAAAAGCCGCAAAAAGTGTTTTGACGTTCATGAGTACTCGATACAAGGACAATTTTCCACAAAACATTAAAATAACAACACACTTAAACCAAATGATAATTCGCAAAACAAATAATAATAAATATGTGACAGACAATACACCAATCGTCATAGTCTCGAAGTAACGAATTAACATATTTTTACGAGGTATTAGACAACGATTTTTTCCGGGGGTATCTCCCAACACATCCAGACAATTTAGAAAAAATCGTTTTCTGAATTTACCCGAACAGGAAATCGAACATGACCCTTTGCTGCCAAGTCAAACAAAACCAATAACTTTACCACTTTTAGTAAAGTTTAGAGAAGAAAAAGATTGCCATTTAGACCTCACCAAAACCTAGGTATAAGAAGAAAAATATTAAGAATTAGACATCAAACACTAATTTCACAGCATGACATATTAACATACAATTGCAACGCAACACAGTAACAAACAAGATATTTTTGAAAAAAAAAACAAGCAAAACCAACACGCAAAAAAATACAAGCAGTGCCTCTACATGCTTGTGATGTCCAGGATAAAATGACCTCTCTTACTGAGTAGGTACTTATTAGATGTTTGGGCTATCTGTGTGATAACCTAAGGGTGTATGTCCTTACGTCTCCGATAGGAGAGGAACGGTGTTCATACAAATGACCACCTTAAAAGGTATACAGGGTTTCCAGTAATGGGCTAGTTTCCTAAAAAAAAATAATTAGTCCGTCAGATGGATTAACAGAAAATATCAGATACATATTTTTTCTTTTCTCAATCAAAGAAAAAAATATGAAGATATAGCCCGTTAAAGTTCCGCGTAACGTCACGCCTTGCGACACTTTTTATCAAGGAATGACGTCACGTGCTCACATTGATGTGCTTTATCTTCATCATTTTTTGTTTGATTGACAAAAGACAAAATATAGGTCCAATATTTTTTGATAATCTAACTGACGGACTAAATAGAATAATCTTTTTTTGACCCAGGAAAGTAACCCATTAAAGGATAACCTTGTAACCACAACCACATATTCTTACATCAAGGTTCGGCTGTTTGGTAATTTTGTATAGGAAGTCGATAAAAAACTTCAAACTTTTGTGGATGGAGCCTAGCATACCTCTATTATGAAAATAAAAGTAAATAGTATATCTTCACCCTGAAATTCTGAACAAAGTAGATATACAGGGTTACATTGCAAAGGGGTGCCAATTTTTAAAAATAAGTTCTAGGGAACAATATTTAGAAGTGTCTTAATCGTTATTATTTTTAATATCGTATGTTACGAAAAAAAAAATACTTTAAAACATCCGAAAATAAAATCAATAGAGAGACTACGAAAGCCGCGCGGTCATTCATCAGACGCGTAGGTTCGGTGAGCCAACGAGGACCTCACTCAGTGCACATACGGTGCAATTTTTTCATGAATGAGTAAATTATCCACGCGTACGATTTTTAACAGCGGATACGAATAATTAAATGTGAAGTAAAAATTTTTTTGTTTTTTGCGTAGTGTGCGCTACTGATTCTGAATCACTCCTAAAGATTTGGCACCCCTTTGCAATGTAAACCTGTATAATTTACGACATTTTGTCAAAGGGTATATTTTCGTTGTTTGTAATTATTTTCTCTGTCGATTGGCGTATTCTTCTTATGTGTACACCAAAATAACCTAACTTTAGGTGCTTGCAATTTTAGGTATGCCAATAAGGTTCAATGCTTATTGGCATACCTACCATTTGCAAAAGTTGTTCATCATAATGTATAGAATAGGTGATCACAATGTTACGGAACATCTATATATATATTTATGGTTATCTTCTTGTATTTTGCTTGTGTTTATCTGGTAATAATACTAACTGATGTTAAAGGATTCAATATTTTAATAAAAACAAGATCTTCAAATTTATAATCTTGCTTTATATTGCAAATTTAAAGAATCCTTTAACAAATTTCGGGAAAGGTTAACAACCTTGTCAGTGTAACTTGTTTGCATAATAAATAGGTGTATTTTATGTTAATTATTGAGGTGAAAAACCTATTTTAAGTGGTAACAATTCTGTGTTTAGGGTTCCTTGCTTGCTGTTTGGTTTCTTTTTGTTTATCTAAATTCAATTAATCATTACTTATTTATAGCATAAGACTGCTAATAGGTAAGTATTCATTTTTTGGTAATACCTAAGTAAGTAACCAGTTATGGCAAGATACACTGTTACGAAAGCTATTTTAATAACACCTTAGGGGCCAAAATGTACGTGTATTTCAATGAATAATATATATATATATTTTTTTTATTTTCACAATAAAAGCAAACGAAGAATTTTATTTCAATTAAGAATTAAAAAAAAGAAACCTACTCATGTTCAACTTAACTAACACTCTATCTTGAAATTAGGATGAAAATGACTGTAAGCAAGAAGTATTAAAGAGAAGTACTTACCAAATCTGCGTATCCCTTTTACAGAGACCGATCGTTATAAAGATTTAAAATAAAAAAATTTCATGTTCATTAAATCGATCAAGGTAACAATATCAAAAAATTACGGTGATACGCGACAAAAATAGTTTCAGTAACATCTGGGTTTAAAAAAAACATACTGAGTTTTTAAAATTATGAACCCAATGCTCTTGCTAGCAAGACTTAAGTAAATCGATAAAACCATTCTGTATGAGAACTTAATTTTCTACCACTTATCACGCTTGACGCATTTTGGCCGAAGACGTCTGTCAAGCAGATTTTATTGGAGTCATTGGCCTCATTCATGTCATGGGGCGAAGGCTATTTGTTTTTTCTTAATCATCTTTATGAGAATAATGACTTTTGCGTCGGATACAGTCCATTGCTAAAGTAAATGATTATTTTTAACACCACAAATATACTATATATAATACTAACTATAATAGGGACTGTTAGATGTTTTAAAATTAGATCTTAAAAAAACTGTTATTAAATGTCATGTCATATCATATATAATGTCATTAAATCAAGAAAACTACAGCATCAAGTCCATATCACCTTATATGAAAATTACAAATTCACAGATGAAATTGACCACTTACTTAAGAAATTGGCCGTATGGACTTTGTCCAAAGCCGTAAAATAATTTTAAAAAAAAAAGTCATTTAAGACGTGTTTGCTTGTATTTACTAATAATTGTTGAAATGGATTGTTAAATTAAAGACAACTTTAGTTAATCACACACATTGATATATTATGGGACGACCATGACTTACAGCAAGGTACCTATAGACAAGGCAGAGAAAAGAAAAACAAAAATAGTGACAGCTCGGGTGGGGTTGTTCTCAAAGTAATTACTAGATGGCGTAACATCACTTAAATAATTAGGATTATAATATTTACCTTAAATTACAACAATAATAGTCATAAGTTAAACTGTTACTAACACTATATGGGCCAAACTTGAAATAAATATTTTAAATTGAACTGAATTGAATATACTCACTGCAAGGCTTAGGCCTCACCTCAACTCTGAGGTGGTTTGGGCCATACTCCGCCACGCGGGCCCAGTGCGGATTGGTGGAGGGGTGTAGTAAGGCCAGTGACTTAACCTTACTGTCGGATGTTATTAAGCCGCCCTAAGGCCTCTGACTAGGCTTCACGACTAGTATCAAACGATATTAGCCTGGACCAACGTGCCTTTTAAAGCACGTAGATGCTGGTAATAAACACTAAATGTGGTCGGAATGGTCACCCATCCACTTACAACCGCGGCGATAGGTGGCTTACCTTTGGTAATTACTTCCACAGCGCTGCCGCCTCTGAGCTAAAAGAACCTCAGCTTTTGTCAAATAATACATACTTAATATGTTATTATAACTGATGGTATTTCAATTTGAGGAATTTTAATATGTAACGTTTTTGTTTGGTGTTAAAAATTTACAAATTACTTTTGTTATTGACTGTACGGTACACAAAAACGGTAAGGTCGTGACTGATCAATGTTTGGTTTTTGTAAATAATTGTTAGGTTCGGTTCTTGTTGCTGTTTTTGCGACGAGGAAACGCCGACTTTTCTGCATTGGTGAGTAAGTGGTTTTAATCAATGATGCATTGTGACTTAAATTGTTTGTAAATTCACCAATTTTATTCATTCTGCCGCAAAAAAGGACTATGTCATTCAATTTTAATAATGACGGTATGTGTGCAATGAGGTTGATATTATCTGTTGTTTTAATTAAATAAAAACATGATTAGACCATATCGTATAGTAATTGGCATGAAGCCGTGCTCTCTGATTAAATGCTTGAATTTTTGCCCTATTACTTAGGCCATTAATTAACCAAAATATTAAGAAACATAACGTTAGTCTTAATATTAGTTATTATTCAGTATATAGGTCCTATTCCGGGCACTTATACACGTTCTAAAAAGTAAGTTTTTAGTAGGTAGATCAATAAATTTTAATAGTTTTAGTGATACCTACTTAGATAACCCTAGTTAATTTATATTGAATTTTATTCAACAATCAGCGTTTTTTTGGGAATTATACTAGACAAGTCGGTAATTGATATTAGATCACTTTAGTAAAAACATTTTGCTATTGTTTTTGTGACTAGTAAGTCTCAAACATAATTGAGACAAAAAAAGCAAAAAACGTGTCATGCCTACTAAAGTTTCAAAACAAAAACTGATTCATGATCCGTCCGTATGTGACAGTTTTTGCCACTTACAACTTGTTAAGAAAAGAATGGAGATCTCAGTTTCGTCATACGCGACGTTTCGCATAGTAATTAGAGCTCGTGGGAACTGGATGTTGAGATGTGCTCTATCAGAATTGGTAACATTATAGTACAAACTCTGTATAGTGTTTTTGAAGTTGTGGTGGTCTTTGATTGAGAAACTCATTAAATAATAAATTTATCATTAGACAAAAACTTTTCAGCTTCAGAAACGTAGCAAAATAACACGTTCATACATAGATTATGGTAAGTTAAAGTGGCTTGGAGGCCTTTGCCATGCAAAAACACATTAAGGTAAAAGCCGGATAGTTGCCCAACTTTTTGAAAATGCTCAATAAGATATAAATTATTAGTGAACTTACAATATACTCGGTATTTATTAAAACATTGGTCTTTAATCTTTTATTCTACACCATTTTTTGTAAACACAATATTGTCTATATGGAAATCTTGTTTTATTTGACCCCTCGAAAAAGGGATAGTTGCCTACTGTGGCGGATAGTTGCCTCACGCTAAAATTGCTTCAATTTATTTTTTAATTTTTGCTCTTTAGTTCTTTTAACCCCAGTGCTTAACTGTCTTCAGTCCAGCTGATGAGACGCAGGAACACGCTAGATTTTTGCAAATATTTGCTGGTCATTTTGCTCACCTGCAACATGAAATCTTCAAGAAATAATAGTTGCCCTTAAGGCAATTATCCGCAAAAGTATATGGGGCGACTATCCTTTTGAATACGATACTTGCCCTTTTAAATTAAAAAAATAAATAAATAATTTTTATCAATAATATGTAATGGACCGTACAGTTTAAACTCCAGTGTATACGAGGAAACAAAAAGTTGATTGAATCCATAGCCATGTAAAAAACATTACATAGAAATGACTCACAAATATAATTTTGACGCTCATGTTGGTCATGCCGTAGAAGATTTTTGCTTATACACACAAAACGCATGGACTTTTTCTTATGGCTTGTATGGCATTGAGTCTTACGGGAGGACCGCTTTTGATCATTAGAGAGCCCTAACACTGGAGGCATCTCTAACATAGTGTATTCAAAACCGGGACATGTATCCCACTGAGGCAACTATCCTGGTTTTACCCTATGTGCTTACAATAACAATAACATCGGTATGATAATATGTAGGGAGCTTTTTTATTATTGATTACGCAAGTGTCGTATCTGAAATGGTGCTTAGATATGATCATCATATGTCCCTAAGATCAAGATCATTGTTCAATAAACTTTAATTACGATACTCAAACAGTGTTCTTGTTTACTTAGTCTTTGGTATTTCATTTTTAGGTTTCCGTACCTTAATATGAAAAACCGAACCCTTATAGGATCACTTTGCTTTCCGTCTGTCTGTCAGTATGTCTGTCAAGACCCTTTATTTATTTATCGGACTACTTGTACATTTTGTAACATTATTTAACTTTCATAGTACGTTTACGGTTACGTAATTTTCGATTCTTTTATCAAATCGAGAGACGCACTAACTAAGCTTTGAAAGGTTTTCTTAAAATTTTGAATGAAAACTTGGTAATTAAATTAGTACCTTCCTAATAAACTAGTCATCAGCGCTTACAGATTCTTGTACCGCGTTATATCGACAATAATTTCTTTCCTTTCATTAACATTTTCCTGGTGAAAACAGGAAAATGGGAACACTAGACTAGGCTTGATTTGTTGTCGTAGTAGACCAATAAAATGAGACTTGACAAGCACATTGCCCGTCATATTTATACAGGGCGAGAGGTGTTGGCTTAAATGACACACACTAGTTATTGTCCAGATATTAAGTATAGTAAGTAGGAAAGTGCTTATTTTTAGGGTACCTGCCGCTGCTGATATTGCGCGCGAAATTGACGACTTTACGGGCTTTAGTTGTCATTTGTATAAAAACACAGCTTCTCTCGTCTCGTCTCCGCTTTGGTCCTATGAACCTTTATATAATACCAATTCAGTGATCTAGTTGCCGAAAATTAGTTCTTTTACTAAAATATAGAAGCAAAAATGTTTTACGCCAAATTAACAAGTAAATAATACAGTTTACCAGTGATTCCTATACTGGGCTAGGCCTGTCTCGTGAGTATCACGTTAATAATAATAATATATACAAGGTCGCCTTTTATAAACGGGTGAAACTTTAACAGAACTTCTAATTATATTAGAGAAACCGGGCCCTATTATTTTCGTTCTTAAAAACGGGCTAGTTTTCGTTTTTATTATTCCTAACAAAAAAAAATGATTTTAAGAGCATCCTGTCTAGTCTGAAACGTCCCTACGTCATCGCCTCTGTCTTTCTCATTTCAATTGTGCCCCAGTCTTCCCTCGGGGTGCACGCACGGGGCACGTGTTTTATTTTACGTTGAAATCAAAATAGTTTTTGGCGTTTTTCTCGAAAACTATCGTATAAAAATTTTCTTTATTTTAACAAAAATGATTCATTTATGTGTTTGTAATTGCTCTTTAAATTTCACCCGTTTATAAAAGGCGACCTTATATATTGCCTACTGATGGATATCGTTCGAGAGGTAGACCTCGAAAGCGATGGCGCGATGACTTAGACAATTTTCTCCAAGATTGGCAGGCCCTAACCACCGACAGGGATAAGTGGAGAGGTTTGGGGGAGGTCTTTGCCCAGCAGTGGGACAGAAACGGCTAATAAAAGAAGAAAGAAAGAAAGAAAGATATATTGCTTGTTACATAAAATTTTATTTTCATAAACACTAAGCCGCGTAGAATTAATGAAATGAGTAAAATTTTAGAATTGCCGACTACAAACTCGAAATTGGATGGTACCTACTGACTCGCATGATTTATTTAAAGGCAAATCCCGAGGACGCCGTCTCCATATATGACGACTAAATCTGTGGCACAATAACTACCGTTTTTTAAAGTACTAGTAACCTAAGATTTTTTGTCTACATTGTTTGCTGACCAAAAAAAAACATGCTTTAATTTAAACTTATTCGTAAAAGTGACTTAAATCAATAAGCTTTTGTCCTGTAATAGATGGAATGACCTTGTCATTTCGAATTTGATTGTCAGAATTTCTTTAACACATTTTTTATTACAAATGTGATAATAAAACAATGGATTGCCAAACTGTTTCTTGTGATACCACCATGGGAAAATTCTATTCAGCCATGTCCATTGTTTGCTCCGGGAAAATGTAATACTATCAGAACGGTATTCAATCAATGGAATTTATTATGTGATTAAACAATTTGCTGTTTTGTTTTAAAAAATAATTCTACTCGCGGTGTTTTTTGGTGATGTCAACCGACTTTAAAAAGAAGGAGGTCCTTAATTCGTTTGTAAGTTTTTTTTTGTGTGTTACTTGATATTTTCGACAAATGTGCGATTTTGATTAATATTTTTTTGAGTACCTAGTAGAGTAGTTTTTTAAGCGTAGTCTCACAAAAAGAAGATAAACTTTCAACCCTACGGAACGGATGTAAAATTATTAATCTTGTGAAGTATTTTACGCAAATAAATTACGTATAAAATACTTATTTTATTAATAAACAAATAAAAACAGACTTAAAAATAACATGTTCATTTAATATTTTCTTTTTTTTTGTTTGACAGCTGTAAGTATTTATCTCTTTTTATGAGTTTGTGATTTAAGTGTGTGTTAATAAATAACTGCGTCTTGTTCTTATTATTGTCCACTGCAATGCTTTTTTGTGTACAAACTAATCAATTAATAAATACAATAATTTAGCAGCTCTCTGACTATTTGCAACTATGCAGGCTGATATTTGCCGTAAACATTTGTTTTTCATATCTTGTGCTACTAAATACTTTTCAATTATATCGCGATAATCACAAATCTCAAATCGCAGTATGTAATATGATGGTTAAGAAGTCAATTAAGAACTACATGTACCTACTTTTGTTGGTAATCCGACTGATTAATAAATGTTAATTAGTAACATTGTTAAGAAGATAGATAACATTCTATGTCTAATGCAGGCGTGTTGTACTAATCGTAAAGTAACTTTTAATTGACTATGGTGAAACAGGCCTTAATTAACTCCTACTTGGCTTATAAAGTTATATAAATCTACCATAACTAGTAGAGGAAAGTAACCAAATATGGAATAGTATCCCTAAAATGGAATACCGCCATTTCTCGAAAACGAATACTCCTAGTTACAAAAGACAGTGATCTTCTGTCTCTTTCTATCATTATACTTCCGTACAGGTTTCGATTTGTCAGTCGGGCGACCGTTTTGGCCGCGGTAAGCGTGTTTTTTTTGTCGCAGTGAGAAAAGTTTTTAATGTACGTAAAAACAAAGTAATTTCTCAAAACGTGATTGGAAATTGTATTGTCTATTATGACTATGCATTTATTACATGTTTGTTTGATTGTTTTATAGGTTTTTTCTTGTCTGATCATGTTTAACAAAAAAATCTGATATAAGTTTTGATTACTTTGTAATTTCCGAATATGGACAGTTCCTGGGGTCTAAATATGGAGTATTCCATATTTCCTTTCACACCAAGACAAGAGACAGAATTTGATCCAGAACCATTAACTTTCAGGCTTGCTTGCAGTAATCTAAATATGGTCTCGCCCTATGACATCAGATATGTGCTAGATTAAAAAAGAAAAAAATCTAATTGAGGTAAAAAAACTACTATTGCTGAAACAATAACACCTTCTCCATATAAAAATCAACTCATTGACAATAATAAAAAGAAGGAAGAAAAAGAGAACATATTGTCAAAGTCAAAAAATAAAAAACAGAAAGAAAAACAACTAAAGGAATACAGCAAAAAGAGAAAACCAAGTCTAAGAATAGTGATTCAGACGAAGAAAAAGAAATACAGTTTGACACAGACAATGAGCCTGATGCCTTCATAGGATAGGAAGCTCCTAACTCAGAAGATGCAGGGTGTATTCTATGTTACAGCCTGTTTTCTCAAGATACTCGAGAAGAAAACATGGATACATGCCTAATGTGTGGGCTCTTGGCACATGCTGTTTGCGCAAGTGCAGATTCGAACTCTGGATAAGTGATTTTTGCAAGTAACTTGAGTATCTCATAAAAGAAAAGGCTTGGTATTCATAGTTTTATAGTAGTCCATATTTGGGTACCTATTTCATAATTAGGTACCTTTATGTTGATTTTGTTTTTAAGAAAATTATATGTTTTAAATTAATATATATAAAACAAGACTGTCAATAAGTTAAGCGCAAATATATGTCTAATAATAAATAATAATAAAAGTTATTGATTTACAATATCTTTTTTTTATATAATACAAAAACAAAATGGTATTCCATATTTGGTTACTTTCCTCTAATATTAACGTGTCAATAATAAAGTCATAAAATGTATCAAAAGTCTTCGAAATTGTTTCGCATATTATATCGCATATTGCAACATTAACAAACTATCAAAAGATTTTACAGCAAGCTTTAGTAACTAAAAAGTTATGTTTTTGTCATTGAAGTAACTTCAATCAAAATAAAAACCTTTTTTGTTTTATGTGCATACCTACTAAGGTAATTTAATGTCTAATTTATTGCCTGTACTTGTGACCTTTTCAAAGTAAAATGGTTAAAATAGGTTTTAATATTAAAGTTTCAAAAGGTAGATATCTGCAGCTATGACCGGATTTATAATAGGAAGTGAGCGGTCTTAGTAGGTAGTTATTTACTGACATCGTGCTTTGTCCTAGTTTTAACCCATAAAGGTGAAGGCGCGCTAAAGGTTGCCATTATAACCCCATTTTTGTTGTGGTATTTGTAGCAATAGGAGGGAAGTTTAATTTGGCATTTGTGTCAATATCTTTTGACTATTATGTGCTAATAGCTAATACATTTTTTTAAACATTTTATAACAAACATAAATAAAATTTACTTTGTATTATGAATTTGTATTGGTAAAGGTCGTAGGAAGACGCTGGATGCAGGCCGCTTCAAACCGGCCAATCTGGAAGTCAATGGGGGGGGGGGGGGGGTCTATGTTCAGCAGTGGACGTCCTATGGCTGAAATGATGATGATGATTATGAAATTATTGACTATTAAGTAAAATAATTTTGCATCATGTGTTATAGTAAGGACTATTTGAGTGATTAGATACTTGGTTTAAGAGAATAACTACGGCATTAGTCTAAAAATACTTAACAGCAAAAAATTTTTAAAAAAAATGTCACGTGTGAATACTTGTGATGTAGGATCATAAACTTTGTATACAATAGATCACTATTGGTGATAAAGTACCAGTATATTAAGTAACCCTTTGGATATCCCTCTTACGTATTTGAAGTAGGTATGTTGCATTTTATGGACGAACAAAATATAACGACATTGTTTTGCTTTTTTGTAGGTATTTATGGAAAAACAAATTGTAATTTCGGTTTTAAATATTAGTACATGTGCATAAAGTCTTATATACACTACAATTTAGTCAATGGGAAATAATACACAATACAAAAAGATCTCTCTCCTAACATATTGCGTTGCTTCCACAAAGATGGCGCCACTTGTTCAAATATACGCCTATCGATCTGGACCGCTAATTTCGTCACGTGGAACATCTGCCTCCGTGGCGCAATTGGCTAGCGCGTTCGGCTGTTAACCGAAAGGTTGGTGGTTCGAGCCCACCCGGGGGCGAACGTTTTTTGTCGATTTGGAAACAAAAATTGAACAGGATTACAATTTATGCAACGCATTGAATAAAAATGCTTTAATTGACTATACAAGCGATACTTTTACTGTTTATTTTTTTATTTATTGAAACTTTTTGTACAGATTATAAAAACGTCCAAAAGGTGATTTTAGTGCCATGTGGTACTCTCTGAAAGTCGAGTATTAGGCAAAAAAAATATTTTAGTAGGCCGTTTGACAACTAAAACAAAAGTCACAGAAAAAAAGTTTTTTTTTTTTACAAAATCTGCAGCTCTCAGCAACATAGTTTGGATATTACATGATGACCTTACAGCCAATAAAGGATTTACATTATACAAGTTAATCATCAACAAACGGTCTACAGAAAAATCTATTTATATATTTATTAAAGTAATATAAGTTAATTCTACCTGGAACGTTTTAAAAATATTAACTTTCAGAAAATACATCTTTTTTTTTTTAAAAGTTAGCTAGAACTTTACAGAATATTCGTTTATTTTCAAAATTGTGATGATTAGTTAAAAACATTTTTTAATCCGATTCAGTAATTTTACATTTATGTAGTGCTTTATTTTATTTAATTTTATAAAAACGACGAATGTATAAGGTAAGACATGAAATAAAATTAAAAAGAAAAAAATACAAAACAAACTGGAGTACAAGAGAAAAAAACTATTTATATTTTATCAAACCATTGATTGTTACAATAATTTTCATCTAATTTCTTTGATTGAAAATATCTCTGTTGTCGTAATAGCCATTCACGACAGCTAGAGAAATTTCGCCTCTCCACTCAGCGCCTTCGATAGCTCAGTTGGTAGAGCGGTGGACTGTAGAGTAAACGTCTGATATCGATATCCATAGGTCGCTGGTTCAAATCCGGCTCGAAGGAATCTTTTTGTTCACTAATATTATTGTATTTTAGTATAGTGATGAGTATTTTGGTAAAACATTTTTTTTTGTTGAACTATATAACTTTTTTTTTCTAAGTAAGTAGTATGAAAAAGGTTTTGTAAACAAAAGTAACAATACAACATTTGGTAAGTTATCCTCAAATGACTTTTATGTAATAACACAAGCGAAAGTAATCACTTTATAAAAACTACATTAATTCAAGGTTTTATAAATCAATTAGCTCCAAATTTTTTGACTGAGAATGACTAATATTATAGTATTAATAATGTAACCGTGAGAAAATATTTGATGTTATTATGGACCGATAAAGGTTAAACTTTTGTGATTTGCGATTGTAAAAAGTTGTTTAACTTGGTCCATATTTCTCACGTCTCAATGATACTTATTTATATAATATTTTTTTAAATAGATTAGAGTTACGACCCATTTTTATTTTGAGATTTCTTTTTTTGAGATTTATAGCTCCTTAAAAAGTTGTATCTGAGCAGTAACTAGAACCACCCTCTAAAATTAAGTTAACTAATAAGTTAGGGCTTAAGACCTTATATTCAAAGGAAGAACGCATGTAGAATTATGTTGTTTAAACTAACACTCGGTTTAATAACATCGTTAATGTATTTAATTATTTATACCTACTATAGTTTATTATTATGATAACTAGAATGTATGTATTGAATTGTTTCTTAATTTAATAAGTAATTATGACTATATTGACTGTCCTGGTTAACAGCACATTATTTGCATGTTTTAATTATATGAGGCAAAACATGTCACAAAAATCTATTTTGTTTGTTGTTTTTGGAGAAATAAAGAGATAATTTCATATAATATATTATATTTTAAACCTAATCCTAAAACATACAATTATATGACATAGCACAATACGTCCATTAGTTGTCAAAAAGTAAGTAAAGCAAGATTTTTTTTAGCTTTTAAAATATTGTGCAAGAAAATTTAGACGTTAGAAAAAAATTTTTTTTTTCATAATATGTTTAAACTGTCTAGCGCTAAGCTACTAGTCGTGAGGCAAATAAAAAGAAAGCGGTTTATCGTGGTAAAGACCCCATTGGTGTAATGGTAGTGACGATGTATTGGCAAAAGCTCCCTGTCTATATTCCCGGTCCGGGTTAATCCAGAAAACCTTTTTGTTTCAAGTTCTCGTACATGTCGTTCTTCAAGACTGACAATTGGTGTGCTATCTCTATAAATACTTATAAAAAAGTTTAGGTAGGTATTCGCACAACAAACCGCAAGCATATTAAAATCTGTATTGTCCCTGAGTGTCAGAATGGCGAGGCAATCAGGTGTTTTCTGACTCAGATCAATATTAGGTGATATTTTATGTCAACCGAAATATCAAATTTTAATTTGTCGAACAGTCACGTCCTAATTCGTCTACACACGTTGGACGGTTTCCGTCAAAGCGAACCACCTTGAAATTAATCCGACGCCTTTCTAAATGAATTTTGCATACCTACCTACATCTGAGAAAACGGTGGTGGATAATAAAATTAATATTTTGTACGAGGCATGTCATTTTCACTCAATCTAGATGTATCTATTTATAAAGCAGACTTGTTTTACCGTGCTGCTGTGCGTCTGTCTTTGGATGTAGGTCTGCTAAATAATAAATATTTATTACCCACAATCACACCAATTATCTAGCCCTAATTTAGGCGGAGTTAATATTATGGCGACTAGCAAACCGATAAACATACTTATATAAATTTTAAGCATTGTTGACCTAAGTACAAATCCTCATCACAAAATGGTTTCTTGCGGGATTCAAAACCTATGGTATTGTCTACCTGCGGCTACATGCATCTAATTTAAGTCAGCTTGTTGTAGTTACTAGTCATAATAGTCATTTATTCAGTAGTAACTATTGCATTGTTTGCATTACATTGAATTTACGATTAAGTTTGTTAGAAAAAATCAAAAAGTAAAGTTTAGATTTTATTTAGTTGGGACCATAATGGTTCAATTACAAGTGACCTATAGAGTTTCTGTTTTCAATATTATCCCTGGTTCTAGGCCCACTGTATAGGTCCACTTCCAGACACATCGCGAAACATACCCAACAATATAGCCTCGCCTTACCTTAGAAACGGCGCTACAAACTCAGTCATCTTTGTCAGTCTTTTTTACAGGAAATACAGTTGCAAGACAAAAAGGCATACATACTACTTCATAGTAAGTATGAGCTAGGCAGGTTATACATACCGTGCACTCTTGTCGTTTAAAAATGGTCTGCTTTATAATATCTTTAATCAGGTAGTTTAACAAGAGTCTGTAGGACTTTATTGAAACATTTAGAGCCAGTTTCACTACTTGCTGATAAGTTCCAGATAAAATATCTGGCACTTTTTTGACAGCTAATTGTATGGGTTATCTGTCAAAACAAGTGCCAGATATGTTATCCGAAATTATTAGCAAGTGGTGAAACTGGCGCTTAATACATTTTCTCAAGAATCAATTACTATCATTTCTATCTCCTCAGCGTTGATAGGTTTTAGTAATCGCCATTCTAGAATTCTTCTCGCTTACCTGCGATGTGGTGACGATAAATGGCGCACAGAATGTGAAGATGGTCTTGAATTATTGCGATATTTTTTTCACAAGGATTTTCCAACCTTAATTTTGATGATAAACAATACATCCCTTCAAACTTGTACGCAAACAATTTAGCTAATAAAAACAAAGTCAAAAACATTACTCTCTTAAAACTAGACTTGCGAGTAATTCCAATTAACTTTGTTCTATACAATTCAGTCAATACAAAGTTACTTGTTATAAACAAACATTAAAGCAATGATTAATGTTTAGCCTGATTGAAGGCATCCTGTTTTGTTTATCCAAGGCCTTTGGGATATAAAATAGATTTTATCTCGCTTCTACCTTCATTATGTTTCATGTTCCCAATATCATTATTGAAAGTTTATATTTCTAATTAGTTTGGTAACCTTATTGAAAATAGATAAGTAATCCACAATTAAAATTGCAAAAACATTACGCATGATCCACTTTCATAGCCCTACTTGAAAACATGGTTGATTAGTGGTGCGGTAATTCACGCGCCTTGGACTCAATGAGTATCGGGTTTGATTCTCGGTCTGGGTCGGAACAGCAACCGATTTTTCAAAAGTCCGAGTTATGTATTATGTTATTGTGTATTATGTTATTTTTTTAAGACGCTATTATCCCGATTTTAAAAAATGTCGACTCTATTCGAATCGATAATACATAACGAATTTAAAACCTACGGTCCTGTAATTCTGTAGTATTTTAGACGTGACGACGTTAGACGTTAGACGTTCATGAGCGTGGTCACGACACTTGGTGTCATAACTGTTTGAGTGGACTGCAGGATATTTGGTTTGTCTTATATTATCACATTGCTTGCAACACAAATATGCCAAACTAACCAAAGGGGCAGACGATTATCACGCGGAACTGAACTATGGTGGTGCGTCAAGAAGATTATTTTATTCACATCAGTAACTTATTTTAAGGCATACTTAATATTGAAATGTGAATAAATGTTTGTTTTATTTTTTTAAATAAAGTTAATTTGTTGTAGTTTCAACAATAGGTATTCGTAAGTATTATGATATATGTGCCGTGTGGGCACGGCCGGAAAGAATACACTTCCCCTCCGCCAACAGGAGGCGTGCTGTAAGAGGCGACTAATTCCTGTAGTACGAGACGGGCAGCAGCGTATTCAAGCGAAATCTTATAAGAAAACTGCGCTCGCCAACCCGCCAAGCGTTGAAATGATGATGATTATGATATATTCATCAGTGTTTTAGCCGGATTTGCCATGCCGCACTATGTTCGTACGCTCCACGTGTTCTCAGTAATAGTGATGGAAAAAATATTTTAGAAATAAAACAGCAACAATCAATATCAACAAGTTTTGTATGTAAGTAACCTTCTTGTATTTGGTTGGTCTATCCTACACTTGATAGAAAAAAATTGTTTGTACAAAATTATGTCGTAGTATCACAATTTTGCTCATTCAACAAGTTTTCGGTTCGGTAAACGGATCTTGATCGGAGACCACGACTTGGCAAGCATAGGGCGTCCTCCGACAAGGTAGAACGACGATATAAGCATGGCTGCTGGCAGTGGATGGCAAGGAATAGCCGTGGATCGGGCGTAGTGGCGTGCTTTGGGAGAGGCCTATGTCCAGCAGTGGACTGGCGTGGGCTGATTATGATGAAAATAGAATAGATGTTTTCCGATGACATTATTCGGTGGCTAAAACAAAAACGCTAGTATACTTACCCTTAAACCGGAACGAAACAGTATGGATGATGTCGTAATATTTATAATCCTAATTAAATGTGTTAAGTGTGACATAAACTTAATTCATAATTTACTAAGAGAAAGTTGAAGTAATGTGGTTATAAAATTATATATACGTACGTTTATAGACTCGCAAAATCATACGATGACTTTCAGATGTTGAACAAGAAAAATGAGCTGAAGGGAAATATGCTGATTTTTGTTTAGAATCGTTGCTGACCCGATTGCAGTATTCCGTAGTGTCACTTTGAACGCAAAAACCCTAGATTTGATTCCCGGTTGGGGTCAATTTTAAGGGTTCTGTTCCTCAAAATGATAAAAGGAACCCTTATAGGATCACCTTGTTGTACGTCTGTCTATCTGTCTGTCTGTCAAGACCTGTTTCATCAGGAACGCGTAGATGTTATCATCATCATTTCCGTCATCTGCTGCTAAACTTCGGCCTCCCATTGACATTCAGATTGACCGGTTGGAAGCAGCCTGCATCTAGCGGCTTCATGCATCTTTATCTGCATCTGCATCTGTCCATCTATATATATAAAAGAAGAAACTGACTGACTGACTGACTGACATATCAACGCACAGCCCAAACCGCTGGTGCTAGAGGTTCCAAATTTGGCACGTAGGTTCCTTATAAGGTCTAGGGGTGCACTAAGAAAGGGTTTTTCAAAATTCACCCCCTAAAGGGGTGAAATGGGGGCCCAAAGTTTGTATGGGGAAACAAGATTAGTTAGACTATTTTGTTCGAAACTTCACAGGAGTATTCCTAATATTAAATGATTAAACACGTGTTTCAGGTTTTTTGCGAAATCCACCCCTAAAGGACGAAGGAGGAAGGGGTGACAAAGTCTGAAAATCAACATGGGTATTGTTTCTATGGTTTATCGGGTCGCTGATTAGGAAAACAACAACGATTTAAAAATACGCAACGTTGTATTGTGAAATATCATCCCCCTGTTGGGGTGCGATCGGGTTGAAATGTCTAAATATCAATATGGGTGTCTCATTATGGTTTTTTGGGATGTTAATTAGGAAAACGACATCAATTTTGAAATTTAATATTGTGGACATAAAAATCCTTGAATTCAACCCTTAAGTAGGTGAAAAGGGGGAAGAAACTTTGTATTTCAGTTATCTATTTATATAAAATGGTAAACTATAAAATAAAATTTTGTTATTGTCGAATTAATAATCACCAAATATATTATCTCGGCTTAAGGTTGCAAACTAACCCAACATACATTGTTATTTTCACTCGGCTGCCGTTGGAGGGTTATGTTTTTAGAGCGTATGTATGTGTGTTTATAATTTTTTGGCACGCTCTACAGCCTAAGCCGTTAGAGATGTATTTCATCATATGAGATTCTTCTCAGTTGTGGAAGTGACATAAAGTATATCGTTTTCCGGAATACTCAAGTCTGCAATCCCTTGGAGCTGTAAAAAACAAAATCAATTTTCTAGTAAATCAAAACATACGGCTAATTATGTTGCATATTTAGACACCCACAAGTAATCAAATCTTATAGAGTACTTGCCGTTGACCTAGATCATGAAATTTGGAAATAAGAAATGATTAGCATAAGTAAAGAAAAAAGTCCCAGAACCGTAAATTTTTAGTTATATATTAACAAAAAAAAATTGATATTTTTCGGAAAGGGAAAAAAACAATGGACGAACTGTCTATATACCTACAAGTTTGTACGTAACCCTCGGTGCGTAAGTCCGACTCGCACTTGGCCGGGTTTTTGAATTATAAATTGGCTGTATTCTTTGGTGTGCTAGAGAAGTCGTTTTTAAAATTCACTGTCTGCAGACGACGTCCTATGGCTGAATGATGTTGACGATGACTTCGGTTCTGACTGAGTGTTCATACCATTTACTGGGGCTTTCTTCAGGCCCCTTACAAAGGCCTGCTTTAAGAGCTCATAGTAAGGGGCCAAATCGTTGTTGCCGATCGATACATATTTATAACTAGCTGTACCGGCGAACTTCATACCACCCTCTCATATTTTTTGTGAAATTTTTCGTTTTTTTATAGTTATTCTGCTATTCGGGGCGAAGACAAATTTAACAAATCAAAAATTATAAAAATCAGTCCAGCCGTTCTCGACTTATAAATAGTGTAATATATATAGATAAAAAGCGACATTCATTTTTTTTTAAATTATCAGCTCACTTTGTGAGTCAGTAGGTGAATTGTGCTGTAACTTAAGTATGCGTTGCTAAACAAATAATCAAAAATGTTAAGTCTAATAAATCAGGACAGAACTATTCGAACCCAGGATAAGATCTAAATGAATTGTTACGTATCTTTTATGAGTTTTTAAAAAATAAGCCACTTAAAAGGCTTAAATTATGGTTCCTCATTATCATATTGGGAACTATTTATTTTTCGTTGGAATTCTAAATGATCTGATACACTTTATTTCTACACAACCTCTCAAGTGAAATTTG
This sequence comes from Anania hortulata, assembly GCA_963576865.1. Classification (NCBI taxonomy): domain Eukaryota; kingdom Metazoa; phylum Arthropoda; class Insecta; order Lepidoptera; family Crambidae; genus Anania; species Anania hortulata. Next base: position 10,469,308 of record OY756405.1, on the reverse strand, counting down.
CGCAATAAACGCTACATAGGATTTTGAACTATACCTATATTAAAAACATACGTTGATAGATTTTTTCGTAGTTTAGCGTTATCAGTATTATCTACTCTATTCAAAACAATATAATGTCCATCTAATAAATTGATATGGAAAATACCTCTCACCTGAATATAGCCTCTTATTTAATCTATATAATTTTTAATACAAAATCGGGTTAGTTACACCATATAAATGGTGTAACTAACCCAACTTTGTGTTAAGAACGGCTAGACCGATTTTTATGATTTTTGATTTGTTGAATTTGTCTTCGCCCCGAATAGCAGAATAACTAGGAAAACAAGGAAAAATAAAATAAAAAATATGAAAGGGCGTTACAAAAATCGCCGGGACAGCTAGTTTTTAGAAAATAAGGGTTTAAAACGTTTTATTTGTATTAGTAAATAGTATTATTTTTAGTAAATAACATTTAAACAACAATAACATACATCGAAATAATTAAAATAGTCCTTTAAATCAAACAAAGTCATTTGGGACTTGGCAAAGTTCAATAAAAAAATGTGAACCATTAGTTAGATCCTTCTTTACAGTTAAATAATTCGATAGGTCGAAGAAAGGTTTCTTTGATAAATAGATTATTTTTCCGAATTGGCGTGAACGTGCAAAATTATATACCGTATATTTCGCCTAAAAGACTATCGGCATCTATTATCGAAATGTTTATTGTTGCAAACAGATACGATCTGTATCAAGGTTGCACACGACCGCTCTCATCCGCCTCGGTTATAAATATTCATAGACGGTTATATTGGTATCAGTATTTAGCAACATTAAGTATACAGAAATATGCTCTTGGAAAAGTTACCTCATTATAATTTTGTCAACCAAAGATCAGTTCTAGGTTGAATTCAAGACCGAGAACTATACAACATGTTATTTTGTCTTACTGCTGGTTCTAGAGGCTGATAATGATGATACAACGATACACTTATACCTCCCCTATAGAATAAACCTTGAATAAGTCGTAAGTCCACCGCGTACACTGCAGGTGTAGGCCAACATAAAACAAGCAATAATCGGATGTAACCTTAAAATAAAGCATTTATAGAGGTAGGAGCACTATGGACGGAATCTTGCCTCAAAATCGTGATTAGAAGCCCAGCTTGTACTCTGAATTTCTTTAAAACTATGGCTTTTTATATAAAACTCAAACAAGCGTTTATCCACGTCAGTAGCTTCTTCTATTCATTCGTTTTAGAGAACAATAAATTAAGAATAAAATGTCTGCAACATGGCCATAATATTCAGTCCTATCGTGAATTACGCTTATTCTCTTGATATTTTTTTTTTCACCAGTATGCATACATAGCAAACAGACAGTATGATTTTCTCATATAAGTATATTCACAACGCACAATAATGCACACTGCTATTATAATGCACTCATTCAAGCGAATGATTTCGTTTCTTCCTCATACATAAAACTGTTGGATATTACGCAAAATGTAGAAACGTAGTTCTCTTGATCTGAAATAATTCAATTGAAATTATATGTGAATTGTAAAATTTGATTTATAAGTCGCTTTTAGAAGTCCACCAGCATAAGAAGGAGCTGCCAATGAAAATGGACTTACATAATTATAACACGCGAAATAGGGAGAAGTTGTGTATCCCAAAAACTAGACTGGTTAAATCCCATAAACAAGGCCTTTCGTTAAAAATTAATATGTTTAAAAAATTACCATTAGAAATTACAAAACTTCCTCTTAATGCGTTCGAACAAGTGATTAAGGTGTTTTTCTTAAATCATGCTTTCTATTATGTAAACGAATTTATGAAATGTTCATTTTCTGACATACACACAATTTAATTTCTATTGACATGTTTATTTTCTTTAAGTTTAAATTATTTTATTATTATATTTAATTATTTCTCAGTTATAAATTAAGTGATTAAGTGACAATTTAATTATGGAAATTGTAAATTTTGACGTACCAATGTTATGCAATGTAACGAAATGGTTAATAAATAATTTGAATTTGAATTTGAATAAAAGTAAAAAACTTGACAATATATACCTTAAAGACTTAGTACGAATTCATCATAAACTATATCCTGAACTAGTTTCCGCCCGCGGTTGCGCCCGGGTGGAGTTCGTCTATCAACGACTCATGTCAGTTCCCAGCTCAAAATAATCAAATAAACAATAAACCACATCAATGCCTCGCTCTAAAAGTAAAAGAAAAAGTGAAGCTAGCGCTAATGAACAAATTTGATTTTATAAGGGGACAATTCCGTCATAAATGATTTTTGATGTTTTTGCGTAACTTGAACCGTTTACGCAGCGCACGCAATGAAAGCTCTCAAAAGGATTTTTTAAAGTTTTTACAACATTTTTCATTGATACTCTGCTCCTATTGACGTCTATTTATATACCTTCTTCGATAAAATAGACTATCCAACATAATTATTTTTTGTTAACACCTTAGCTGCGTTATAATTTTCTTAGAACTTCCAGTCAGTGCGTTTGAGACCTCGATTTTCTTACAATAAATCGAACGATCTTACAATAAATCATATTTGTAATTTCTTTATATTTTACTGAAAAACTAGAGTATGGTTTTCTAATAACTACAGACCCAATAACTACAGACCTATAGCTCTAATACCAGTAATTTCGAAAGTGTTTGAAAAAGCTATGAGTACGAGATTAAATGAATTCTTGTCGAAGCATAACTTGTTACTATTAGAACAATATGGGTTTCGGAAAGGCTACTCAACCGAGTTAGCTTGTTTCGATTTTGTGAAATATGTATCAGAAGCTATTAACAAAAAAGTACCCGTAACATCGATATTCCTTGATATGAGCAAGGCTTTTGATGTTGTTAACAACTCCAAACTACTATCTAAGATTGAACTCTATGGAATTAGAGGCAAAGCACTGGACTGGATTAAAAGTTACCTTGAAAATAGAAAACAATGTACTGAAGTTGCACAAATCGCGACAGTCAATAATTGCCGTATGAAGCAGCAATGTAAATCTCAGTATCAGTATACAAGGATAGGAGTACCACAGGGCAGCGTATTAGGACCACTTATGTTTCTAATATAAATTAATGACCTACCACGATCAACCACTCACAAATGTATACTGTATGCAGATGATACGACTGTCATAGTTAAAGGTGAGGATATTGATTCTTACGAAATTAACATAAATAATGCACTTCGAGACATAATCGCATGGATGAATAAAAACGATCTAAATATAAATGTAACAAAAACTAAATTTATGCAATTTCATTTTTAAGACAAGGCCATTGCCGATGACAATAATTCACGATAGTAATCAAATTGAAAAGGCAGATAGTGTTAAGTTCCTGGGTTTATATATTGACAGTAACTTAATTGGAAGGCTCAAATTGATGCCTTATGTAAAAGATTAGACCGGGTTGTGTTTTCCCTCAAAAAGGTGCTCAATTATGGCTTAATTTTGTGGGGTAATTCTGTAAACATCGATAGGGTGTTTAGGCTCCAAAAAAGATGTATTCGAGCTGCTGCTGATAAATACGTGGTTTAGAGTGAGCTGCAGACCCTTGTTTAAAGAGTTAAATATCTTACCACTAGCTTGCATGTACATTAGAAGTGTTTGTATATTTGTAATGTCTCACCCTGAGTTTTTTCTAAAACTTCTTGAAGTCAAGGCCCGTAAACTAAGAGCACAGTATGTTAATCTGTTGTATCAACCTAAATGTTCAACTTACATTTATAAAAAAAAAAACTTTAAAAGGTAGGGAGTTTAAAATTAAATTGACTGCATGGCTAATGGAATATAGTTTTTACAGCGTGACTGAATTTATTAATTATAAAAATATGACTTAAAATTATTTTATGAATATTGCTCACATACTTGACGAAATGAATTTGCACACCTGCAAGCAAGTCGAATACATGTATTGATAAGCTATTGTTAACACCTTTATAACTTGTGTTCTGGCAAATAAACGCATTTATTTATTTATTTAAATATTCTGAGATGTAATTAACTAGTCACTTTATCCTAATATGGGTTCGCACGAAGTTGTGACAAACAAGTAAATAGCAAATATAAAAACAATTTACTGTATCGATTCCATCTCACAACGCAAAAAATGATACCATAATTATATAACGACTAGTGATGGGAATAGAAAAAACGACAGTTATCGATCACGTAATTTAATTAAAATCCGTAATGCTTTTTATTAAAGCACGGTTAGCACATTGTTTGATTACATTTAATATAACAAGTGATAATTCGTTTGGTTTTCTTGGATACCTCTATGCTATGATTGATAATTGTGTCTTAATTTGGTGTAGCAGCCTAGACACCTTCTCCTTTTTTCTCCTTGTTGAAAGGCATTATCTGTTATTCTTGAATTTTATTCTTGTAACACCAACCTCATTTAAAAGTAATATAAACAAATTAGGTAGAACTAAGCAGTCAAAAACGGCATGGTAGAAAATTTAACTGACTGCAAAACAAACAAGAAGATATTTAGCAATGGAAAATTTGCTGAAAAAAATGCCAAACATAGGTCTCCCCCATTGACTTCCAGATTGGCCGGTTGAAAGCGGCCTGCAGCGTCTTCCTGCGACCATTACAAGTGTCAAACTTGGTGTAATTATGTAACCTTTTAATTGACAAGAAAAAATAAAAACTAGTCAAGTGTAAGTTGGTTAAAGATTCTAAACTTACCGGCCAACTTGGCAGTCAATTGGCATTCCAGATTGGCTGATTGGAAGCGGCCTGCATCCAGCGTCTTCCTGCAACTTCCTGCCCTTGTGGGTTTACGGATCTCCTCTTCTTCTTCTTCTTCTTCTTTAAATAAATAACTATCTAAATCTATTGATATACGGAGCACATACCCAATAGAGTAGAAATGTCGTATCATGTGTTCGACAAAATTTTCCGCCATTTTTTAAATCTATATCTGTACTGTTTTTGTATAGGTGAGAGTTGACAAGACGTGTCATTTCATTAACTAACTAGTTTCAGATATGCTGATCGGTATGGTTCGTATGCTATACAACGTGCTATGGAAAGGGCTATGCTCGGTGTTTCCTTGCAAGATCTAATCAGAAATGAGGAGATCCATAAACGAACAAAAGTCGCTGACATAGCCCTACGGATTAGCAAGCTGAAGTGGCAGTGGGCGGGAAACAGCACGTAGAACTGACGGCCGATGGGGCAGAATGGTTCTACAATGGAGGCCGCGTACCGGCAAGCGCAGCGTAGGACATCCACTCACAAGGTGGTCAGACGACCTGGTAAGGGTCGCAGGAAGACGCTGGATGCAGGCCGCTTCCAACCGGCCAATCTGGAAGTCAATGGGGGAGGCATATGTTCAGCTGTGGACTTCCTATGGCTGAAATGATGATAATGATGATGATGATGATAGTTCGTATTGCTGCTCTATATGGTATGTGTTCGATGACTTTTAATGTGGTTATGTAGGTAGGTAGGAGGTTAAAATCTAGATTTAGACCTTAGTTTTTATTGAATACCATATTTAAAATATAGAATACTATATTTACAGACGACCTGGTAAAGGTTGCAGGAAGCCGCTGGATGCAGGTCGCTTCCAACCGGCCAATCTGAAAGTCATTGGGGGAGGCCTATGTTTAGCAGTGGACGCATTAGGGCCGAAATGATGATGATGATGATGATATTTAAAATAGGAATTGCTAAACTTTCTAGGCAAAAATTTCATTACGCTGCTATTTAGTCACAAACGACACTTTCGAAGCGACTGTGTTCTTTTTTCTTTTAGTTTGGGCACTATCAACTACAAATACGGGCGACTGTCATTGGATTGAGACAGAAACATAATTAGTATATTTTCAATGCGTGCTTTACCCGCATTCTGTGAGTAGATTGTGTAACCGGCCAAGGTCAGATGCTCCAGATTTACTCTCGTGTCTGTTCAAATGGAAACACTCATAAACATACTGTTTGTATGTAATATTTAGATCATAGAAGCTTGTAGAGCTGGAAGGTTATTCTCGTTTATTTTGAGGGCTATTTGTAAATCATTATACATTGCGTGATTGGGTGTGTATTATTAGATTGGTATCAGTCATCTGAAAAAGAAAAAATGACGAATAAAATCGATTAATAATTTTAATTATTTTTAAATATGGTGTGAAATAATCAAACTGCTTGACGTATCAAAAGATACAGCCACATCACATATTTTGATAGTCGCAAGCAAACATACTTACTTATTAGAACCTATAAATTCAAAATAACCCACTGTTTTTTACGAATAAAATATTTTTCATTTTTCATTAGAGTTGTTCCTCATAGCACTTGTAAAGGATAAAATCCATAAATAGTTTTGTAGTTACATTGCACAACAATTTTTTTTAAATTTATTAGTTTTAGACTAATATAGACCAGATTCTACTGTAAAAATCATACAAGTGTCAAACTTGGTGTAAGTAACCTGTTAATTAAACAAGAAAAAAATAAAACTGGTCATGAGTGAGTTGGTTAAAGATTCTAAACTATTTGAATAAAAACACGTTTGATGGAACCCTTCTGATGCGCAAGTCCGACTCTTATACTTGGCCGGATTTTTGCGTTACTTTTAAGTTTAACTTGATTTTTAAAATATTGCAATTGGTCGTATCTAAAATTTATCTAATTTAACGTTCTGCAACGTAATATAGCAGTCACACAATATCGACAATAATTGTTTCACAACAAAAAGTTTATTAAAAAAGATATCATCACGCCGCAATCGGAGTACCATTGAATATGGATGGGTAACCATTTTTATTTCCCAGAATTATATTACATATTTATTATCTCTTCACCGTTTAATAGACTAATTATGTCTGCCATTTTACAGAAAGTGTTAATTCGTTAATACATTGATCGTTGCATACTAGATTATTCTTTGGAAGTGAGATAAGAAAATGCAATGTATGCGGTGCTTTGTAGAGCAACAGCATGCGTAGATTTGTCTCGTTTTTTGCGTGGGTTGCATTATAAAATCGATAGAGTTCTGAGTGTTTATCTAAGCTGAATTTATTTTAATAAACATAAAATCTTCCGCTACCATAAGAAAAATTGGCTAACCATAAATACTTGCTCTGGTAGCTGGTGCTTGGTCAGCCTCTCGTAAATTTATTATTGTCTAGTAGGTACCCTATAGTCTAGATCTTTAGTAGTAAATCATAAATTTTAGTACGACGTCGAAACAACACAGAAATAGCATAAAAACATTGATGCTCTACTAAACATGTCATATTACACTCGTACATGCCGAGGTTGATGAAAAAGCAAAAAAACTTGCGATTCAGATGTTGCTTTAAATAAAGTTGTGCATGTTATGTAGTTGATTATATTCTTTTAAGAAAAATTTTTTTTTTATGTTTACCCTATACAAATTTTGATGGTATGATACATAAAGCAATAGTAGATTTTTAGAAAAACGAATTCTGCGAATTTGAAACTAATTGACGATGAGAACAATGGAATCAAAACAAATGGATATTTGGAAGTAGTTAAGCAAACCATCCAAGTAGGCATTAAATCTAGCTCTATTCGCAAATGCTAAAGTCAGAGTAGGAAATTCGATTTGTCAAGCTTTTTCTCAAAGGTTATCCGAAAACAAATCTCTATCGACTCCGCAATCCTCTCCGTGCGTCGTCCGCACGCGCGGGGTAACGAACGCGCGCGGTTCTCTCAGTCGCCGCTCCGAACGGACCGCGGCCGCTCGTTTCGCGCAAAGGCATTTACCTCATTCTGCCCAACCACTCTACCCGATCGCTTCCGATATCGAGAAAGTGAGTGATCGTGTTTGAAAATCGAACGCTAGGATTTTGTTTTTCTTGAACGCCGTGTCGACTCCCTTTCGGTGAGTACAAGAAGGTATTTTTTTGTGTTGATAAAATTGTATTTTTTATCAATAATTTAAAAATGATAATGTATCTACATACTGGACGAATTAAAAACATTTTTAATATGTTAAGTTAAACTATAACTTTGAAATCGTTTATAACCTTTATCTGCATAAATATATTAATAAATGAAAAAAAGTTTTATAAGAATTGCAGTCAAAATATGAAAACTCTTAATACAAAATACACAGCACATAATATTAAAAGTCTTGCTCACTTGTTGTACAAAGAAATATACTTTTTATTTATTTTATTTAAAACTTTATTGCACTAATAGTGTACAAAAGGAGGACTTAGTGCTAAAAGCATTATCTGCCAGTCAATTGTTGGGTCATGCAGAAACCTTGCAATTGGTGCGGTGTAGGTAACAGAAAAAATAACCTAAAAGTTTAAATAATTCAACAATAAACTAAATTTAATATACTTGAATAAAGTTCTTTTAGTTAACTTGTTTGTTGTTAAAGACGACTTTTTTTTTAGTTTAAGCAGGGTCTAGAATTCTAAAGCAGGTCCATTATTCATTTAGGCATACCGAAGATAAGTTTTTATTTTTCTTTTATTGTTATTTCGTATATTTCTCACAGTGACAATTCCTCACATCATCGCAATTATAAGATCGCGAGATAGCGTGTGGATTATAATGATATCTGTTAAGTTTCGATTTCTTTCGACTCGATTAGGTGCTCGCTTTTTAGGTGGCTTTGACATTAGAATTTATAATCATGTAGATTACGAGAGACGTCGTAAGGGTTTTATTTAGTAAATTTAAACTTAAAAACTATAAAATCTGTAAAAAATGAATTATTTCTTGGCATTGAAATGCATTTTAATTTAATTACTCAAATGACTCTTATTAGCGTATTTTTTTAATGGAATCAAAGAAATGGATTAATTATATTTTTTAAATATTTTTAGCATTTTTCCTACAGTCAATAATCGTCATTCAAAATGGATGTTAGTATCTACATAAATCATTATATCACAACTAAAATGTTTCTTAAATCTTGCTTCGTTAGTAATAAGATATTTTTGAGGAATAGTCATAAAACGTTAATTAATAAATCATCATGCTTTACATAACAGCCCATGTTACACATGATATTGCCTAAAACTAATTAAAAAGGTCTTATTAACATAATCAGACGTTTTTACACGCATCTAACATCAGTCTCATAACAGCTGCAAAAGACATCAACGCGCAAGTTTAGCTTATGTAACAAGTTACAAGTCGTTACACAAACTAAATATCGACTTAAATGTGTATCATGTTATGCTACGTAGAGAAAAAATAGTGTCAGTGTAGTAGGTTGCAGGTTCTTAAAAAAAAAACTGTCAGTGTAGTAGGTTCCTAAAAAAACACTTTAAAATTCGAATTCAAAAAACACAAATGACAGGATGAGAATAGGCCCCTATTCTACGTTGCACTCGATGCCGTTTTTGAGATTGTAAATGCGATTTATCTAGGCATAAAGGGAGGCGCGGCCCGGTGCAGAAAAAATCCTAATTGAAAAAAAAAGTATTTTTTTTTTATTGAGCGTGACACGTGTGATCAAAACCCATTAATTAAAAAAAAATAATAAAAGAAATAAACAATTAAATTAAAAAGTGGCCTTAAAAATAAAATAAAGTTTTGCTCAGTTTAAAAAAAGTCATCATGTTTCGAATTTAGAATTTTCAGGCTGTCAAAAAATAATAATTCAATGAGAATAGACTATAGATCGGCCGGACCGGAAAATAGATCAAGTCACTGTAGTCATTTAAGTGGTAAAAATTTTACATTCTTTTGTTTTTTTAAGCAAAATCTAATAAAGTATATTGAGGCGCTAGAGGGTTAAAACTAGTTCTTACATAAAGTAGAACGTCCGTCCGTAGGTTTCAATTAAGTGTTACAGTTGTGTGCCATTATAACGACCATTTGCAAAACACTAAACTTTGCATCGCGCTCGGGTTGCTTGCACGGTTGCGTCATTTGAAATATACGATGTTGGAGAAATCCTAACTAATATAAATATTTAATACAAGAAAAAAAGTAATGTCATGAAATTATTAGTCTGGTGGCATGTTTAGATTGTCTAAATTTAGAAGAGATTTGGTTCAGTATAAATCCTAAAAAGTTTTTTATAACTTTAATATGATGTTGGTAACTGTGGCTAATATTTTTATGCCAAAATAATATGTAAGTTCGTGAACATTTTAATTGTTAATAAAAGTAAAAATCAAATTTAAGTTTAAAATATTTAATGAAAGTTTGACGTGTGCGGAATGTAAGAAATGAAATTCTAACAGTAATACAGTTTTACTGGTGACGAGAACTGGAAAGTGAATATAAGATATGTGTCATGATCATTTTACGATTCCACAATTTATTGAGCTATATAAGCGTTGGAATAAATTATATTTTACTGTTAAAGTTCTTGTGTGAATAAAATTTCTACTATAAACTTGAAATGTTTTAATTATGTCAGTCATATACAAAATGAGGGACATAAGTGTGTGAAAACGATTTTTTTTTCCCTATTTCGTATTGACAATACCAGACACATACAAGCTCAGATACAAATTTTGATGATTATTATTTTTTTAGTTAAGTATATTATTAAAACTGGTACCAATTAAATTGCACTAAGTTCAATCCTGCAACCTTTACCAGGTCGCCTGTCCACTTTGTGGGTGGACCTTGTGGCGAATCTGGAAGTCAATGGAGGCCTATGTTTAGCAATGGACGTCCTATGAAATGATGATGATGATGAAGTTCAATCATGGTAAAAAAAGTTAATAAAACATTTTCACCAAAAAATGAAAGCGACTTTATAGCCGAAAAAGGTAATATGTGCTAACATATGCATATTATAAATACTGTGAGATTTGATATGATCATTAAAAAAAAAATTGCCTACAAATCGGATTCGCATTTGCATAAAAATAAATTTTTTAATTTCAATTTTTTGACTTTACCATAGTATTTATATGCATATGTTAACATAGGCTAGAGTCGGCTTGATATACCAATTACTAAACTCCCTGTATATGATTTTTGTGACCAATCTGTTAACTTGTGTGTGTTTATTCACGTGACACTAGTTCACGTGCTTCACTAAGAGTGACGTATGTTACGCGTCGCGGTGTTGATGCGCGCACGCAGTATGTAGTGCGGAATCCCGAGTGAAAGTTCAATGCGATCCGCGCAATTAAAGCATGATACTTACGTTTATTCACTTAGGTATTAAATAAGGATTTAACGGCAGTTTAACCACCGGTTTAGTTCTTTAAGTTCCTTGTGTGATTCCGGGAGAGAGTAAAACGAGTAGTAAATATATATTTTTTTAATACTAGTGATGTCCTGTGGCTACGCTTGTGTGTAGTCGCAAAAATATTGTGCATTATGTCTCGTTTTGCAGGGCTGACAGGTTAATCGAGAACTGTAGGTTTTTTTGGATGAGAACTAGCCTAAACTCGGTCTGCTCAATTCCATCCAAATCCGTTTTGCCTTCCACATGAATGATTAACAAATAGAACGTACATACAATACGTACTATGAGCATGAATCTGACGTACGTGCTCTTTGTATGACAACTTACGGAGTTAATACCATACCTATATTAAAAGTATGTTTTGTGCATTAATACAAAAGATAAATTACCTCTATTATACATTGGGGATTATCTAGTTATAAAGATTTGTAGATAATGTGACGACTGCCAAGATCAAAAACACAATAACATCACGATAAAAAAATCTCATAGCAGACAAAGCAAGAAACAATTTAAAGTGGATTAGCATACGCAAATTCATGACAATAAATTGCATCATTGGCCATTATTAACGTATTCTTGGGAGAGAATAAAAAACTTGACAATCACCTGGTTCTGTGAGGACATTAATTATATCTGTTAACATGAAGCGATATAATAAAGTTAATATGTGACGGAATTGTATGAACTCATAGACATGATATAAATCATTCATAAGTGTTTTGTAGAACTCATGTATTCTACTTTGAATCAAAAGAAACAATCATTGCAACCCTGCAAAAACAATTAAAAACATAACAGACACTGTATAGCTAAGAATATCTTATCCGCCAGTCAAACTATTAATGAAGTTTTTTTTTTCATTTATTTTGGCAACAAACAGTCTTATAATTTTAAATAGTAATTAAAATTTGTAGGGTTAAAGCAAAAACGACCTAACAGTGCCAAATAATTATGTAAGTAGTATTATATTTACTAGTTACGTGTTAAATGTAGTTAAACAACGTGTCACAATAAAACATGGACTCAGCAGTAAGCCCGAAACAAACATTACACTATCGAAAAACATAATAAGAGATAATCAACATTAAACGTGAATAGGTTAGGTTTGTTACAATGATGGAAATAAGCTTTGCAATTAATATTATAGTAGCACGAAAAGTTCGCGTGCGATACTCATGTGTGGCGGCAGACATTAACAGTGACGCATTACCATAGTTATTATTAAAAGGATTTTTTATAAGTGTGAAATCCTAAAGGGTTTGTAGTTAGTTAGTTATTAGTTTCGGGCAGTTATTTGTTGGCTTATGCTTAAGTATTACAAACCCATAAGTTTTTTACACTAATCAAAATTTATACTAAAATATTATCTGGCGGAACACTAGACACTAGAAATAGGTTGTTAGCAGTAAGTACTTACTTATTGCTGAGGTAGTAACATAACTTAATATATAATTATATATTATGTACCAACCCAAATGTCATGATCACCACGTAAGGGATACTTAATCGAGTTACTATTATATTACGAAATATCTGATAAAGTAGTCTTTAGTATTTTTTGTACGTGTTCTTTAGACGAATATTTGAATCATTCGAATACCAATCCGCATAAGAAATTGCCAGAATGGAATACGATTTCCCAAAGATTTAACAGATTTAATAACTTTTTCATTACTGGTTTTTAATATCAAAGAGCTTTTCGATTCCACTGTGTAAAAGGAAAATAGTTACAAGATTTCAATATAGTATCATCACGTATTTCGATTGGTTCATAAAGACATAAAATCGTGAGTTATAGAAATTTAATTCACGAACTATTTTCGTGTTTAATTTCAAGATTCATTTCTAATGTTTCAAAAATACGTCTCCTGATTTTGCGATTGTGCTAATTAAATTGTTTGCATATAATATAATTTAACTGCATGTACAGATTTAATTGAGGTAATTAAAATATTTTCGTAACTTCTGAAACAATATTTCAAATTCTTCAAGCTAATTTATACGTTAACTTTGGTCGGTATAATTTAGCAATTGTGAGGAAATGATACGTTTCGTGTTAAGTTAATATATAAAGAATGCCTATTTATTTTATTACTGGCATTACTTGCATTTAATTGCTTGACATTTCTTGCAAGAATTGAATACACATTTTAAAAGTTCTTATTATTAAAACTTTAATATTATCATAATAACATAACTAATGAATTACTGTCAGAGGTGGCAACCTCATCCAATTCCGTGACTTTCGGGTTGGACAACTTACTACAAGTGATCACTGTAAGTGGATTCGAAAGGGAAAATGCAGACTTAGTTACAAACAATAGTTCAAAATTTTATTTTACTTCTTGATGCTAAAATTGTGAATGAAATGAGTCTGCGTTTGACCTCACCCTTTACCACCTCAGATAATAACAGAAGATGACGTCTAAGAACACGATTAGCACAAATTAAAACATAATTATAATGCAGAAACATAAGCTGGCATAGGTAATTGCAGTTATTAAAATGAAAAAAAAAACAACAATCACACACCAATTATCTAGCCCCAAACTAAGAAAGCTTGTACTATGTCTACTAGATAATATATCCATGACTTAAGAACAAAATGTTCGTGCTCCTCACATAAACATTTGCCCATTTTGGGATTCGAACCCGCTACCGCCTGGCTTTATAGGAGCGCGAACCACTAGGCCAGACGGTCAATCATGACATTACCAATATTGGAAGCTACGTGTTCTCGTTCTGAGTTAGCCCAAGTGCGAAATATTTCGTATAAAATGCAAATTACATCACTTGATACACGCGAACACCTTTACTATCAAATTCATATTTTTTACCGATTTGTTAAATATGATCAATAACCATTACAGGGTCAACACGACTTCTGATAATGTGTTAACAAGCGAGCAAACATGGACGTTAAATAAAACTTTAGACTATCAAGGAATTTTAACTTTCACGCGGAAAAAACGGGTTTTGCGGAACCGGACGATCGGAAGCGAAGCGAACACGATCGTGCAGCAAATATATGGACAATTAGACAAATAACATTTCACTGAGATTGTTGTGGGAAAGCTTATGGGCACGTGCTCACACCATTTTTTATGGCTGTGTCAACATTGGATTTTAATTGGTGGTCATGGTGTTTTTCTTATGCAGAGATCATCCACGGTAAAATTTGTTAGTTTTGGAGCCGCAAATGTCACACTCTCCTGTTCAAACACAAAGCCGTTTGAGGCTCCAAACACTATATATTCACAATATAAGTAAACCATCTGCACAATAACACGTCTTCTCTATCTTAGCACTTATGTTTAATCAGGACAATAAAACGTATTCTGTATGTGCTTGTATAAGTATTTCTGAAACAAACCGAAATCTACGTGTGGCGCCATGGACATATAAATATATTATTAACTAAATAACTCGTTTACTTTTAAATAAATTACCGACATCTTCATTTAATACATTATTATGCCAACAGTTCCGGGTGCGAGCATTATTACTTACTTTAAACAATCTTCGATACTAATCTGTTTTTCAGTAAATTAAAGGCCTTGGAAAAAACTAAGTTGGATTATTGTTGAATAAGTATTAATGCGGAAACAATATAATAATTGTAATGATGACTTGAACCGTTATTAGAAAAAAAACCTAATGCAAGTTACCATTTTAAGCCCACATTTAAAATTATGGTGTGTACATTTTGTATTCGATTTTTCAAAATCAATTAGGTATAGTAAGGTGTCAAGTGCAAGTAACAGTAAGGTTAAGGTAGTGTAGTGACTATCAAACTCACTGAGATCGCATTACCCATCATTAGACGCAGTCGGCTAAAGCTGTCTCATGGCAATCGCTCCAATAATACCTAGTGAGGCTTGCTGTATCTAGTATCATGGCGACTAAGAAGATCACCTAGGCAGAAGAGAATTGTTTTATGGCTACATTTTCAAACATGTGATAGTGTTACCTAAATTACACATTCATTTTAATAATCAAATGGCATCTACTTTAGTTAGTAGTTAGTTGCATCTTGCTAGGAAAACCAGTTGGCATTTGGCATACATTTAAACATGTTACAAATCACCGTTATTTGGGTACGAAAATCTGGTCAAGCGATAACAGCTTTCGATTTAATAGCAGTAGCTTCCGCGATCGACTATTGCTGCTAAAGTATTTCTCTTTTTTGGACATACTTCATAATTGTAATCGATAATCTCGTATCCCTTGTGTCTTTTTGACAATATTTTATCTATGTTACCTATTGCAGACAAGTTTCTGGATTGTTTGAGTAGTTTTATCGCGTAGAAATGACGTTTCCAACCAACTAGCTTTCGAATGCGTAATATTATTAGTAAGGACGAGTGTGACAAATATCACATGATTTATTCATTGCAGGACGTGCGTAACTGAAATTGAAAGGGTTTGATTTATGCTTGAAATGTCGTTAGACGTTAGTTAGTTTTGCAATTTGCTCTCGATCGTAATAATTTGTGTTACGGCTGGGAAAGAAGTGCGCAAGGAAATGTATCGAGCCGTGAGTTATGACTATCAACAAAAAACTGGCTTGCAAAAAATAATAATTAGGCCTCCATTAAATTCTTATACATTTCAGGCTGGGTGGTGAATTGTGACCTGGCGACGTTGTATTTGATAAAAAGAATTTAAGTTTTATTGTATTAGCTATTATTTTATTGTATTAGCTGTTAAATAAACTTACATATGTATTTATTAGAAAGCTGTTACTTTGACATTACAAACAGAAATTTAAATTTGATTTATTTATGAGTATAGAAGTCAAGATAGTAGTAGAATATATGTAGATGTAAGTCTCAAGTATATTATATCAACATCAACAACTATCCAGTTGCTTAATATTACATCAAACTTGCTCACGTTTTCGACCTCAAATTCCTTACATTTTAATATGCCATTTTGTATTGTATCAACATATATTTAAAGTTCACATTCTATAGTTCCAATCCGGGCAGTTGGGGTTACGGAGTCAACAGTGGCTTCCATTACCTGGAGCAATGGCGCGTGTTGTCAGTTTGCAAGAATACCGCAATCTAGTGTAATGCAACGATAGATATGTCCTGTCCATCGATCATTTGACAGATCGATGTAAAATGCGATTGCGATCTTGTTACAATATAGTGTTTCAAATCGGAATTGCTAGATAGGGATGTGCCTTCAACCACAAAAAAATTCAATCAAAAGTTTATTTTTAACAGCATCCAATACAATGCTGCTAGTAATGTGTATGAAAGACATGGACGCACGTTTTGATACAAATAAACTTATTTCATTTCATTATTTCAAAAAATGTTTATTAAAGAAGAAAAACATTTATTAAGCATTAGACATCATCACACACAAACAGCACACATAACACAGAAAACATTAATAATAATTTTTAAAAAACTATTGCAGGACTGTTAATAAAAAACGGCCAAGTGCGAGTCGGACTCGCGCACGGAGGGTTCCGTACCATTATCTATAATATTCTGTGAATATTTTAAGCGTTTACCTGTTGTCGTTATTAATATCGAGCAAAATCGAAAAAAAAAAACACGTTTGTTGTATAGCCCTACTTAAATATATATTTTATTCTGTTTTTAATATTTATTGTTATAACAGCAAAAAAAATACATCATCTGTAAAAATTTTAACTGTCTAGCTATCACGGTTCATGAGATACAGCCTGGTGACAAACAGACAGACGGACAGTAAAGTCTTAGTAATAGGGTCTCGTTTTACCCTTTGGGTACGGAACCCTAAAAAAGGTAATGTATTTAGGGTTTGTGTTTAATTTTGCATTTCTTTATCAGCTTAGACTGATTGTGTAGATAAGAGAGAAAACGCAAACGCGAATTTGTGTTTTTAGGTATTTTAATCACAAATTCTAAGTATTAAGAACAAATATTTTAAAGCATTTATTTATTATGTGACTTACATTTGCTGCCAAGTTGTTGCGTTTACCAAATCGCTAAATTCCCCTTTTATTTCCTTATACAACTTTATCATCGCTCCATTCACATCCCGATCGAAGTTTTTATAACGATACAATGATTGATGGTGACAGATATAGATTATCATTTTCTTAGCGCACTCCACTCGAATACTTCGTGCCTCAAAGAATATGTATGCCAAGTTGTCTATCTCATATTGCTCTAGGCTTGACTAGCCTACTATTAATTTATTAACATTTTGTCCATGAATGTTCTTTATTTTTACTAGATTGCTTATATCATATAATGCTTTATTTTTTATGTATATAAAGCTTAATTATTTGATTTTAATGATAAACCAGCCATAGACCTATTGATACGATATATGTTAAGAAAGAAGTATTTTTTATAAAATATCTATTGAGATTCTCTGAAATAAAATACAAACGCATCAGACAACATATAATATAGGTATATGCATTGAAATGTATGCCCCTATGTATTGTGTGTAAGTGTATTGAAACGCTCGAGTTTTTTATAATTAATACCATTTGGGTTAGGTTAGTTATGTTACTAATTGGTTTATTCATATTAAAATCATAATTATCACTGACTTAAACACAATCATAAATGTAAATATTGTAAGGCAGATGTATATGAAAAGATGTATATGAAATGTATAAGAAGTTATGAAAAATGAAATTTTAGATCTGAAATTGAAACTTCAAGCGACCGAAAACGAAATGGATAATTTGTTGTTGGAAAATAAATCTATGACTATCAAGTTGAAAGAACAAGACAGAAAAATAAAGGATTTACTTACTATCTGCTCAAGCACAAATAATACCAAAACTAAAAATAATAGAAAGAAAGATAAAGCTTGCGACCAGAAACAGAAACTACACCAGAGTCTACAAATTAACAATCTACCTGAAAAACGTACCACCAATGAGCCAATTCGTGAGACGCCCTTAATGCCGAATGACGTGCATCAGGATTCAGTAACAACTGCTGCAAGGAAGACCAGAGTTGCAGTAATTGCTGATCAACAAGGGCGGGGCTTGCAACAGGCCTTGCGACAATTGCTGGATGCGAGATGTGAGGTCACGTGCTTTTGGAAGGATAAAGCAAACCTACAGGAGGTGTTAAATACCTGTAAAGCAGAACTCCTTTGTCTCAGGTCACATGATTTCATTGTCGTTGTCGGAGGAATGAATGATACAAATGCACTAAAATTAAAAACCACTCTTTTGAGATGGTTAGATGTAACATGTCACGCAAATATTATAGTATGTGGTTTGCCTTGTGATGCATATCTAGGTAACTCCCTAAATAAAGAAATAGAATTAATTTGTGTGGGCTTCACCCATTGTATATTCGTGAAAAATAATTATGGAAAATCTAATTCATTGTCTAAATATTTCTTATCAGACTTGAGCTTTGCAATATTTCGAGAGATCGTTCATAATATGTCACACCAAAAATTGCAATTATTAACCTCTGATTCTCAATACAGTAGGGGTATCGATGATGTGGAATTGCTTCCTCTGCCAAAACTGGCATCACTAAACGGTAGATCAGATAGATATTCTCAGACACCAAATCTGAGATTAAACAAAACACTTCCTTTTTTATAAATGAAAACTCTATAGGTCTTATGCATCAGAATATAGCCGGTTTTCTTGGCAAGAGAGAATTGCTCGAATTAACACTTAGCGAAATGTCAGAGAATAATGAAATACCGGATGTAATAAGTCTTACTGAGACATTTGTCCAAAGAGATAGTGAGTCAAACATACGTCTCAAAGGATATCGATTGGGCGCTGCATTTTGTAGATCGAAGCAAAAGCGTGGCGGTGTTTGCATTTTACATAATAATTATATTACAACTAAAGAATTGCCTTTTCTAAAGGATTTTGCTACGGAAATTAATTTCGAAATATGTGGCTTGGAAATAATTGAATATAAAATAATTCTTGTTTGTATATATAGAACACCCAGTTCTAAAATTGATTTGTTTTTTGTTAAATTACAACTTCTTCTTGACAAGCTTAAAACTTTTAAAAAACAGATAATTATAACTGGCGACTGGAATATAGATACCTTAAAACAAAATAAATTATCACAAAAATTAACAGATATACTACTTGCTTATAACTTAGATTTACATATAAAAACACCAACACGCAAAAAATCTTGCATAGATCATTTTGCAAGCAACATTAAAAACGCAATTGGAAGTACCAAAGAAGTATGTTTATCAGACCACAATACGGCCCAATTCTTAACTGTACCAGTTGGTTTCCGTAAAGTGAAGCCTAATCATTGGTTTGAAAATAGGCGTGACTACAGTATCGATAATATTAAAAAATTTAAGTCTATTTTAGCGGATTACCCGTGGGAAAACCTGTTCGATTCTGGAAATATCGATCTAGATTTTACAGAATTTCATAAAGAACTTATTCTTTTATATAGTTTGTGCTTCCCAGAATACAACATTAAAGTCTCTAACCAAGCCAAAAAGACGGAATGGCTAACCAAAGGCTTAAAAAAATCTTGCCAAACCAAAAGAAAACTTCGTCTCTCTTATTATAAAAAAAAAACCCTTAATAACAAAATCAAATACCGGAAGTACTCGAAAACATTACGAAAAAGTATACAAATATCTCAGAGAATAAAAAATCAAAAATACTTAAATAATGCTAAAAATAAATGTTTGGCTACATGGAAAATTATAAATAATAAAGACGATTTACAAGATAACAAACATAATATTAAACTGTTAAAAATAAAAGACGAAAATATTACTAATCCATCAGAAATAGCAAATTTGTTTAATGATCATTTCATAAATTCTCCCAGTTTAACTAATAGTCATCAACCTTATTCAAATAACCTCAAATTGATCAACAGAATCCCAGGGTCCATGTTCGTAAGCCCTACTGATGAGAAAGAAATTAAGGAAATCATTAAATGTTTGAATGGGACTAATTCCACGGGTTATGATGGCATAACTACTAAAATAATAAAAATATGTGCTAACGAGTTAGCCCCACTGTTAGCAAATTTTATAAATGGCAGCTTTATAGAAGGTAATTTCCCAAGCTCACTTAGGATCTCCGTCGTTAAGCCGTTATTTAAACGTGGAGAGAGGCATGACTTAAATAACTACAGACCGATTGCTCTAATTCCAGTTCTTTCAAAGATATTTGAAAAGGTTATGTACGCGAGATTAAGTTCCTTTTTGACAAAAAATAATATAATTACAGATGAACAGTTCGGATTTCGTAGGGGAAGATCCACAACCCTTGCTTGCTATTCCCTTATCAAGAACATATCGATTCTCATGGACAGGAAGGTACCCGTGTCAGCTATATTTTTCGACATGAGCAAAGCGTTTGACTATGTCAATCACAAAACCCTTCTTGCAAAGCTCGAATTGTATGGAATGCGGGGACTGGCATATGATTGGTTTAAAAGTTATCTTAGTGAAAGGACTCAATTTGTGGAAATTCCTATATTGAATGATGAACTTAAAAGTGTAAAGTGCAGATCAAATAATAGAATAAATGGGTCAGGTGTTCCCCAGGGAAGCATATTAGGACCATTGCTCTTTGTTCTATACATAAATGATCTTCCTAAATGTACTCAATACCCAGTCACACTCTTTGCAGATGATATATCTGTGACGATTGATAAAAAAGCTGATAAAAATTATAACAACGAAATGAATAATGAGATAAATAATATAGTTAATTGGCTGGCACAAAATAGTTTAATAATAAATACGACTAAAACTAAATATATTCAATTCTTCAACAAAAATGCTAGACCACAACATTTGTCAATACACCATCGGACCGATGCCATAGCGGAATCTACTACTGCGACTTTTCTTGGTATAGTTATAGATTCGAGACTGACTTGGCATGACCATATTGACATGGTATGCAAAAAACTAAACAGATTTGTGTACGCTCTGTATCGTCTGTCGCAATTGGCGAATCAAAACACAGCGCTGATGGCATATCATGGATATGTGGGTTCTCTGCTGAGGTATGGGCTGATTGTGTGGGGAAACTCAACAACTATCAATCAGGCCTTTATTTTACAGAAAAAATGTATAAGGTCCATTTGCGGTGTCGGACAGTTGGAATCATGCAGACCTCTCTTTAAGCAGTTGAATATACTTGCGTTACCATCTCTATATATATTCGAAATCTTATTGTTTACCAGAAAAAACACAAATTATTTTACAAAAAAGCAAGAGGTCTGCAATTCTCACACGAGGTACCCATGCAGATTGGCAATCCCATCAGCAACTACAACCTGTTTTAATAAAAATTGTTTCAGCATGTGTGTCAGATTATTCAACTTGCTTCCGAATTGTATCCAAACTCTTTCGTTTGTTACTTTTAAGAGAATCACATTTAAAATTTTAGTCGAAAACTGTTTCTATAGCGTCAATGAATTTATTCAATTCTGTCGTAATGGTCGCCTCAAGAGGTACCTATCTGATAAATTAATTACAAATGTTTAAATGTTTTTTTTATTTTTTTTAAACTACTTTTACTTACTTTAACTGACAAATAGAACTGTTCTGTTCCGTAACTATACTGACTTTATTACTTTGAAGTGTGACTGATAGCATTTGACTGTTAACTAGTGTTTGTGTTTTGTATTGACATTTAAATTAAATCAACAATTAATTACACTTTATTTCTATTTATGTTGCAATTAAATCTAATTATAGCTTACTGATATTCAATGGAATTTAATCGCAATCTAATTGTATTATATTGAATTAGTGTGTTGTTTTGATCATATTATTATATTTGAGTGAACTACACATGACAAAATCAAATCATTTGTATATCGATAGATCGATTAAACATGTATGCGCAATACTTTAAAATAAGAACCAAAAATGTACCGTGTTTATACAAATAAAGAGTTATCTTATCTTATCTTATCTTATCTATGTCATAGCAGATTACCATAAGACTCAAACGTGGACTATAGTATGTAAATGTGTAAGATAACACAAACTAGGTCAATAATCATATGCAACAATGCACATTAGTAATGAGGCAAGATGACACCTGAAGGCGAACCGACCGAGGCCTCGATTAAGAGGTCTGGACGCCACAATTAGAGGCAGGTCGTATCAATGGACCGGAGGACGCTAATGAGACGATAACACTGACCTTACTCATTTGTGTATAATTACGAATATCTGCATGCATCTATCATCTGATTCCTTATGCAGTTCTATAGATGCATTGGACAAGTTCATGTTGATGGAGAAGATTTCGTTTCTAGTTCTAGTCAATAATTCTGACATTTGAGTTATAAGAAAAAAACTTAAACATAATGGTTTAATCCAAGAAAATAATACTCAATAAACAATGCGCTACGCTTTAATGCATCTATAAAAGATGCTACATTTACTCTTTTAAGTTTTATCACTGTATATTTTCCATTGATAGATAGGAGTTGTTCAATAAATAATTGCATTATATAATGAGCCGTTACACAGTTATTAATACAATTATACTGAGTATAATTGAATCATGAATTATCGTAGCAATCAGAAGTTACTTTAATAACTCCTTTTTAATAAGGAAATTGGCAAGTTTTAGTCCGTTTTATACTGTAACACGTAGTAAAGTAATAATGTAAGGTTTTTGTTGTAATTTTTATACGAAAGTTTTTCCTATATTAAACCTATAATACGTTTGTATTGCTCAATATACCATTCAATTATATCTCGGGCAGTTATTACCTTATATAGAGCTTTCAACACACTGACATACAGTGTTACTGACCTTGACTTGGTAACAAAGTCGAACAATTACTTACAAAGCCGTAGGCAGACATATTATGTAGGCGTTTGACAGAAATTGTATGAAAAAATTAATGGAGAAGCATAAAATAATCCATTAGCTAACGATGACGTCCCAAGGATAAGTAGTAGGGATACCATCGTTGAAATTTTACAAAGTTCAGTACACTACATGTATAATTAGTCATCCTTAAGAGGTTTAAAAGAAACAGGTATTACTATTATTTTTGACTTGACAGCTGGCAATTAGTCCACTGCTGGACAAATGTCATGGTAAAACTGTATTATTTTATGTTATGGTAAAACGGTATTAATGGTCCACGAATTTTAGGGCGAAGGAGTGAGGGAGGAATTCCCTCTACCTCCCAAACTCTCCCCCTTTCAAAACAAACCTCTAATTTTGGAGATATTTAAAATTTCATTACTTACTGACATAAAAGTGTTAAGTAATTAATGAATACACAACTTTTGAGAGAGAATTTGAATTAAGCGCTCGCCGGCCGCTGCACTGCGGCGGTACGTTCGCTTCGCTCACTCGGCTACGCGCTTTATGTGGTCACTGTTCTAACCTAACCTAACCTAGATGAAGGTTTTTACAAATTATGACTAAAAGTATGTTTATTATAAAAAAACAAGAGTGATCCTCTTCAAAATTCCGTCCCCTCATCCTCATAGACCGACTGCAAAAGTTCATAAAATGTATCTATTTGGATAGTTGTAACCTCAAACTTCTATCTTGAATATCTACAAAACTAATAAACCATAAGTTTGTTTTGAGAGGGGGAAGGTTGCTTTGAAGGTTTGGGAGGCCGGGGTTACCTCCCCTGTCACCTTAGCTCTCGAAAGTCTTAAATTCGTGGACCATTAATGTACAGGCGTAGCGTGTCATTCCTGTTCTGGGGTTTGGCCTATGTAACATGCCTCTCGCGATGCACGCCACTGAATCCGATCCTCAACGACTCTTGTCTATTCACTCGAGCAGCAGCGTATATCATCGTGCAATCATCACAAGCCTTGACTATTATAGAAATAGTCTTGACACTTGAACTTCGTCTTTAAACGACTACAATAAAAGAGATGTTAGAAGAAAGAAGAAGAAGAAATTGTTAAGTAGAGCGAGGTCTGTTGCTATGTCGTTAACTAAAATGTTGTCTAAATGTCACAGTATAATTTAATGAGAATAGATTAGATGTGAAATAGATGTTACAAATAAATATTTAAATAACTTCCATTACAGGCCACATCTGCTCTTAATTTGTAAGCCTGATTCGTTCTCAACTATTTACCATAATAGAATCTACTAAACTGTAATGATTATTTGGTTATAATATGTATTCAGTTTCTAACAACCCTCTAACTGTTAAAAGTTACATTATAATTTTCATTAGTTTTCAATCTTAACGATAAGGGGTTTAAGGGACGAAATACTCAAAGGCTATATCTCTACCTCCCTGACTTCATTTTGTCACAATTTCAGAAAGAGTCTCAGTAGACCAATAACACTATTGTTTTTGTTTGCCCAATAATATTGGCACGTCAAAAATCAGAAGATAGTTCTGTATGTCATACACAGTAATAACGAATCACAAATAAAGTCTTAGACTAAAACTGAGGCGTTTTTGCCTAAGATATTGTCTAACAACTCAGTATTATGAATGGGTGCGATTGTAACCTTGGTACTGTTATTAAAAAGATCAGTTAAAATGTATACGCGACTTTTTATTCGTGATTCTATTAATTCGTCACGGTCAGGATTCTTTTGTAATATTAAGGAATCCGCTAGATGTAACGTTTTTAGTGATTTAAACAAATAGATTTGCCTTGAGTAAGCAGCTTAACGGACCATTAACTGCGTTAGTCTATGGGCGTTAGATAAGCGTGACACAACTGTTTATTACATAAAACATATCAGTAAGGTGTTATTTTATTTTTTACATTGGTTGTTAAAACTGTTAACACGTTCACAGAAGTAATCATCATAAAATAAATAAATTGTTTCAACAATTAAACCTATTTATTTAGCCCCTAAACTAAGCAAGGCTATAGCTTTATATTATGTACTATAGCAAGTATAAAACGGACAAACATAAATACATTTATAAACATGCATGATTCAGATAGATAGATAGATACTCTTTATTGCACACCACACAACACAAACAGTACAGAGGAAAAAATAGATGGCGGTCTTATCGCTACAAGCGATCTCTTCCAGACAACCTTCAGGTAGAGAACAGTTTCAAAATTTGAGAGTGGGAGGCGCTGACGCGTCTAAAAATAAGAAATGGAGAAAACATGATATTAATATTTATAAATAAACATAATAAATAATATACATTGTATACCTACTTATTATTGTTCTAGATAATAAAAGGTACCTACACATGATCGGACTCGAACCAGCAACCGCTGGTTTTGTGTAGCTACTAGACTAGGCGGACGTAAATTGAAAAACAGTCCACTGCAAAATACACTAATAATACTCTACTCTTTGTATCAGTGTTTCAATAAACGGCGCCAATTGAATTCCGTCGCGCAAATAAAGTCGGCTGTCGATGACAAAATAAGTACTTTTATTATTTTCCTACATTGTGTCTGTTTACACATTGATGCGAAAGGTTGTGTAAAAATAATTAATACTGTCACTTTCAGCTGACAACAGAGATAAGTGAGTGTAAAATATTATACCTATGTAAACAACACCATGCTACAGAGTTATTTAAATGTTTTCTTTTGTTTATTGCAAAGACTTCATTCTAATTTTTTTCATGTTTGCTAAGTTGAAAGACCCATGAAATCGGCAAACAAAATTCATCCGAATAAATTCACTTTTACATACAAATGTCAATGTCAATGCACACACAAGCAGATGTCAAAGAACTGAAAACAAAGCGCTTTTGAGATGTCCAAGTATTTGTGTTTGCTGTTATTGTGTTCAGCATTGTTAATTCTTGTGCAAACTGAAACTCCAAGGAACGAAAATGTGGTGAATGGGATAAAGGAGATGAATAATAATAATATTATAATAGTCGTTTCTTCACATTTCGTTGCAAAACAAAGCAAGGTCGGACGTACGTAGGTAATTCGGTACTTAGGTGCCGACGAATTGTCTTAATGCTTGTGTCAACGGGTTATTTTGATTGCATGTAAAGTACCGTGAAGATACATGAGTTTCACGCTCATACCGTATTAGTGTCAATTTAAAAATAAAACCCATGAAATACTTCTCATTTTATTTTAAAAGTAATCAATTTTGCAATACGAGTATTTGCTTCTTAAGTTTAACAAAGCTTGTCAAAGTTGTGCTACGATTATTTTAATATTCTAAAGTATGAGTTACATGAATACTTAATCATTATTATTTCATCCATAGAACGTCCACTGCTGAATACAGTCATCGGGGGATGTCTTCTAGGTCGGACCAAAAAACTGATCCAGCGAGTCCAGAACTCGTGCGCTAGATATTGTTTCTCGATTCCCCGTAGAGCTCACGTGACACCGTACTTAAACAAGAGCGATCTCATGAATATGGAGACACGTCGTGCATTACATTTTGCAAGTTTACTTTTTGGAGTAATCAAAAATCAAAGTCCACCGTACCTATTCCTTAAACTAACTTTTACTCAGCGCAAATCACGAATCACTGACCGCCTCATTTGTCCTCCATATAAAACAGCTGCATTTCGAGGCAGTTTCCGATACTCTGCAACAAAATGTTGGAACAACATCCCTCCACCAATAAGAAATTCAACATCGGTACACACATTTAGGGTAAAATATAAGTCATATTTATTAAATTTACAAAAGCAGAAGTAAGATTTATTGTGTATTTAATATTTTTATAGACACATATATTCTATTACACTCTATGTACGTATTTACTTTACTAAATAGATAACCTTATAGTATTATTATTTTTTAATTAGATTTAAGTTTGTTATTATTTTTTGGCTGTCTGTTTGCCGAGGCTACACGCCTCCTCTCTCTATTATACGGCATCCGCAGAATACCAGTGGCAGTGACGCGCCCACCGCGTCACTACCTTATACTGAGCGGAGACCATTTTGATACCTACCATGTTTTATTTTTAAGTTTTTAAAATTTAAAATTTTTTTTGGTATTCTAAGGTCTAATATGTTTTTATTTTATTTTTAACTTGTATTTTATGAGGTACCAAATAAACATTTTTTCTTTCTTTCTTTCTTTCTAACACAATAGTACCTACTTTATAATTAGGTAAAACTTATTTTAGTTTTTATTATAAACATACTTGTGTGTTTGCTATATGTATTAAAAGATTGGGAATTTAAGCTTGTGTCTTCATAAATAATTGTAAAACCATCGTTACAGGGACGTATGACACTTTTCAGTCAAAAACGGCCTAGTGAAGATTCATCATCATCATCATAACAGCTATCGGTCGTCCACTGCTGAACATAGGCATCCCCCTATGACTTCTATCATTGAGAGGGATTGCCAATACTCAGGAGACATGTTCTGCCCCATATGGGACAATAATGTTATTATTGGCGTTCATAAGTGGCAGTTTTCTGCCCTAAATTGAATAAATGATTTTTGACTTTTTTTTTTACTTTTTGATTCACCACGCTTGGCAGGCAGGTTGATGAGCGCAGTTTTCACATAGAACTAGCTGTGCCGGCGAACTTCGTACCACCTCTTATTTTTTTTGTGAATTTTTCGGTGTTTTATTGTTATTCTGCTATTCGTGGCAAAGACGAATTTAACAAATCAAAGATTATAAAAAATCGGTCCAGCCGTTCTTTACTTATAAATGGTGTAACTCTCCCGACTTTGTTTTATATATATAGATAGATTTCGCACTCAGATGCTGCCGTCTCGTGCTACAGGAATTAGTCGCCTTTTACAACACGCATTCCGTTGGTGGTGTATGTATTCTTTACGGCTATCCCCACACGGGAGATGTGAAGATGTAACCTGTCAAGCATGTGTGAACGAGACACAATAGAAATTACATTGTTATGCGACCGCCGGCGTTCTTATAATCCTCAACGGGTGTAATTTAATCTAACCCACCTAGTTAGGCAAAAATCTCTCTTACCTTTTATTGTCAATGTTTTGTGGAGGTGTTACCTAAAGCAGCCTGAAAAGTCTCCTGTAATTTTTGGTAGGTTATATAATTTGACCACAATCAGCCATCGTATACTTCGTCTGCGTTGTATAAAGTTATTGTAGACATGTCAGTTAATTTCACAACTCTTAATTTTATTGTTTTTACAACTAATTACAGTCTTCGTACGAAGGTCGGTGTATAAGTGTTAAGGTCCTCGTTATTGACTAAATGGTCGATTTAATTTCTGGAACGTTTTGTAACGTAATTAATAATGTATGTATTATTAAAATTTATTACCGGTAGGTACGCAGGATTTGTATTAGTGGGAAATATGCTAAAAAAATAATGTTTTTAGGTTTCGAAGTGTTTGTCTTTTCTGTTTCAAAGACTTAGCAAATACAGGGTGGACAGTTTGTTAAGATCTAAGTTTTTACAATAATAAAGTAAAGATACGGATATAGTCTGGTCCATAAAGTTTAGTCTTTCTGCCTTCTGTTTTTGTTTTTATATACGCGCATGCCTTCAAAATGCGTTAGGGCTATCATGAACTTCGCAGACAATATTTATGAGTTGTGTTTTCAGACAAATGTCAAAACTGCTTTCGAGTCTGCTAGCACTACCTAACCCGTTTGATTTTAGAGGTGCCGCGAGATATGGATAATGGTGGCTATGTGTCTAAAATCCACTTGTATTAATCAGCTAACAGGTTTCAGATACTCATAATTAGAAGTACAAGTGAAACTTTAAATACACGATACATAATACTATTATAACCTATTACGTTTCTATTACGTGAGCTAATCTTTTTCTGACACTGACATACGGCTGACATCTGTGAATATTTCAGATCATCAATTAACTGTATGCCGGCTGTTACAATTCTTTTGTTCTTTAATTGCCTTAATCTATGGACTTTATTAAGGTTGTTTGTGGCAGGTTATTATGTCTGATAATGTGACTGTATTTAATAAAACAAACCCCCATTTAATGGTAATTTGAATGGTTAAATTTATCTCAATATTATTGTTTATGGAGCTTACCCATATGACAAAACTGCCACTATAAAATTCTATGTTTTCGTTTGCACCGACTCCAAAAGTAACTGATTAGGTAGCTTACGTGTTAAGATTATTTTAAGTGTCTTAGTTTTTTGAAGTCGGTTTTTATTTTTTTAATAATAATATGTCAGTACTATTGTTGCTTCGAAAATATTATACTAAAACACCTAACTTTTATTTTGAAGACCTTTGTCTTGGTTTTTATATTTAATCAATAATTTAATTGCTTGTGGTTATAAAGCCAGTGTCAGTAGCAATAGTTATACCTATTATGAGGTCTACTCATCGACAGGTAAAGGGTTAAAAAATGCACTGGTATTTTTCTTACTACCATTTTCATCCTCACACCAAGAAATGAACCCTGATTTTATGAAACGTGTGGGAATATGTATGAACATGATATAATAGTAGAAACCTCGTTCGTGATGTATGACATCTGGATTTGCGAGCGTTTCTCGGTTCTCATAGCATAATGAATTGTGTTGGTTAGTCATGCAGATTATGTTGAATGGACTAAGATAGAAGATAGCGGCGAGATGTGCGGGATTAAAATAATTTTGTGTTGACAAGACAATAGTTTATGTAACAGGTCGTCGTTTAAATAAACGTCTTACAAACAAAACCTGACTGACTTTATGCAGTAAAATGTAGCCACCCGCTATTCCGTATGACACTCCCAACTCTGGCGGCAATCGTTGTATTTTCTTTTGGTCCCTTTTTTTCTTTCGTCGTGTCTAAAAACTAAGACAGTATTTGATAAAGTACTACTTAAGCTAAACTACCTACCGTTCGTTTTGACAGTTGACAGCGCTGAGAAGAAATGAGATAAAACAGTTCATTATTCAAAACAGCTGTCCAGATGCCTAATTATTAGGCACTTACAAATGTATATTATTTGTAATCAAAACAAAAAGAAAAATATTTTCAAAATGCTACTATTTTCAAAATAAATTAGCTCTTTTCAAAGTTGCCAAAACATAATTACTTCGTAAAGGAATCGCGTGAAAATATTTCCTCGCACCTCACATAAACAAAGCTATCAGCCATCTCATCTGAGTGCCCACGCTACGGCTACATACGGCAACTATGTGGACGACATTGCATGCTGAGCAGTTGTGTCTCATATTTGGACATTGTAAGACTGCGTGATTACATAAAAGCAGTTTGTTGATGCATCATATTTTTAGTACCTACTTAATTTTATAAAATCAAAACCGAGAAAAAAAATTAAGATCGAAATTAAGTCGAAAGCTAGGCAATGAATTAAAATTATTTGAAGTTCCAAGCTATATACTTTTCTAATAATCACATCGAAACAATTATACAAATTTTAATCCACAAAATATATAATACCACAAAAAAGAATCAAAGTACTACATAAAACATATTTTTTTACACTTAAGAGACAAAAAAGCTGTTTTTTTTCTTTCAATAAATAAATAAAAATATTAATAATAGCCTTATTTACAATCTTAAATATTAAAAGATTTTGTCAAGTATTATTAAAAAAATACTTTTCTAATTAGAGTCTCGATTGCCTTATTATTTCTGAATATACCCAATACAAAATGTATTTACGCAAATTTTGTGACCCGCTATTACATTTGTTTTCATTCGGTCTAAGAGAAAATTCATTTTTATATACAGGGTTAGGTACATTGCAAAGGGGTGCTAAATTTAAAAAAAATAAATCTAGGGAACAATATAAAGAAGCTTCATAATTGGTATTATTTTTAACAATCGTATGTTACGAAAAAAAAAATTTTAAAATATCCAAAAATAAAATCAATAGAGAGATAAGAAAGCCGCGCGGTCATTCATCAGTGGAGTAGTGGTACGGCGAGCCAACAAGGACCTTCCGCAGTGCACATACGGTGAATTTTTTCATGAATGAGTTAAATTATCCACGCGTACGATTTTTAACAGCGGCTAGGTATAATTAAATGTACAAAAAAAATGTTTTTTTGTTTTCATGGTTCGATTAAGTTACTGATTCTGAGCCACTTCTAAAGATAGAAGATATAGACGTTTGGATCTTTCAGTATGATATTTTAAAATAGAAATTATATACAAGAATAAGTAAATTTTATAAAAAAAATAAAACCGACTTCAAAACACTAAAATGCTAAAAATAATCCTAACACTTAAGTACCTAATCAGTTACTTTTGGAGTCGGTGCAAACAAAAACATTTAATCTCTCATCGGCTGGCACCGACTCCAAAAGTAACTGATTAGGTACTTAAGTGTTAGGATTATTTTTAGCATTTTAGTGTTTTGAAGTCGGTTTTATTTTTTTAAATAAAATTTACTTATTTCGTCTATTTTTAGTGATAAATCCTAATCTAACTGCTGAACACCGATTTCATCCCCATTTTCCTACCCTTAGGGGTGATTTTTATTTTGCAAACTTTTATCATAGCATCATTGAAGTATTCAATAAAACAAAAATCATCAAAATCGGCTCATATTTGTCGAAGATAGGTAACAAGAACCACAACCAAAATATTATCTGGATATATATTTGTTGATTTTCTCAAAAAGTTCTGAATCAATTTCGATAATTTTTATATGGGACCACCTCTGAAGTATGATCTACGAAACAAAAAAAGAATCATTAAAATCGATTCATAATTGGCGGAGTAATCGCGTAACAAACATACAAAAAAAAAAAAAAAACATACAGTCGAATTGAGAACCTCCTCCTTTTTTGAAGTCGGTTGAAAATATATTGCAGGCATAAAGAGAATTGCGGTACTTATGGAATCGATACTTGTACGAGTACTGACTTCATCTAATTGCCACATACTGCAACCGTGAATAATCGTTTAGCACGAGTTTTTGTGGTCTGTGAACCTTTGTTACTATGTTTTGCTCAATTTGCATGTTGATTCATTTCTGAGGAGATATCGTATGTACTGTGCAAGTGGTATATTAGTTAGAAGAGATTTCTATTCCAAAAACATGGATCAAAGTGTTTTGTGGAACACTACGATGTTATAGAAAATTCAAGTTGTAAATATTTTAATAAAGCTATACTTTTGCTCTGAATCAGAGCTTTTCTGTACATTTTGTAGGTACTTGTAACTCTAATATGTTTTGTTTTTGTTATTATTATTAAAATTATTACAATGAATGAAATTAGTTTTATCTGTTTACTAAAATATTTTCAGATTAAACAAAATAAGTTTTAAAAGAAAAAATAACGATTTATTTATTTATTTTGACTATAAGAATTCTAGATTCGATTTTGAACCACCCCCTAAAATTTGTCATGTACTTTTTTATAAAGTAGATTCAATGATTTTGTTACATACAAACACATCGGCTTACCTATGTTTGAGAAAAATTCTAAGTCACCACGCCTTTTTTAGGTAGCCAATGTGACGACTTTAGTCCACTTTTTAGGATCCATCAGAATCAAAAAAGTTTTTTAAGCCATCCATTAATACCTACAGAAATAACGATGATGTGCCGGTTCCCCTTAATACATATAGAGAAGGTGTCAATTAAGTAGGATGATCTTACACGTATTAACGTTGTGATTACAACATATATTTTGGTCGGCCTTGTCGCGAAGCAAGTGATCTTTTTGTATCTGGTCCCATTACGAATCGCGTCTGTTACAAATCCTTCCAAGTATGAAGCACAAAGATGCTGCAAGTCTGCAAGTCGTCCTAGATTTAAAGTTCACAGCGTTTTAAATTAATTCAATTATAAAAGTATGTGGAAAATTTAATTTGATTTCTTTAACTAGATAGTTAGTGCAGCGGAGCGTTAGGCCCCTAAGAGCACCTGCCTCCTAGCATGACCACCAGAACACGATATGATATAGCGATTTATCGACACCAACGGTCAATTTTTTTAAAATATCATTCAGATCATAACATGTGACGTCACCGACACGGCGATTTAACATGGCGGCTATATCTATCATATTTTCGCAGTTGGTCGAAAAATCGCTATATCATATCGTCTTCCGGTGGTCATGCTAGGGGCTCTGGGGTCCCAAATTCGATCTGAATGGGCAGAACAAAAATCTCAATTGTAACTTCTTTGTATGGTGTACAATAAAGAGTATCTACAATAAAGAGTAGATAGATATCTATCTATCTCAAGCAACCCGTACTTAACACAAGGATATAGTTTCACTTGGAGACCGTGACCCGTATTCTAGCGCCTATTTGACGACCGTCTGGTGAAGTAGTTCGCGGTCCGGACTATAAAGCTGGCGGTTACGGGTTCGAATCCCGCAAGGGGTAAATGTTTGGGTGATAAGCACAAACATTTGTACCTAAATCATGGATGTTTATAAATCTATTAAAGTATGTTTATCCGTTATTTAGTCACCATAGTAGAAGCTTTGCTTAGTTTGGGGTTAGCTAATTGGTGTAATTGTCGAAACAAATTAATATTATTATTATTTCATGAAAAAACAACCTCACAACACTAAATGTTGAACCTTTGACATGTTTTAAAGTTTAATCCCACACAGTTAAATACATACCTAGAAATCCTTGAAAGTCACTTTACACATAGATAGTTAATACTTATAAATTTCATAAGCAAATGATCGTATAAATGCAATGCAAAGTAAATGATTTGGATCTGTATAAGCTCACTTGAAAACAATCAAGTAAATAAAATAACAAATAAAAGAACATCGTTTTAATCTTATATGGATTTTTACAAAAAACAATTATTTAAAAAAATGCGCTAAACAACACTTCTATTGTCATGATCTCGAAGAAAGAAATAAACATCCTTATGTTACGAGGTGCCAGTACACCCAGACCCAAGGCAATTTTGAAAAATACATCTGAATTGACCCAACCCGGGAATAGAACGCGTGTCACTGCACCTCGTTAGTAGTCTAAAAACATTGCATAACTAACAAGAGTGCCTAGTATGTAACAAGTTTATTGGGACCTTTCTTAACATTAACAGATGTAATAAGGCCACAACAATTTGCACAGATTGCGTCTCTGTATGAAATCAAATGCAATTAGTCTAGTATTGTAATTAGTTGTTGCCGAATATCGGATTACTAACCGTGTCCGTCAATGTGGAAAATAGAATAGGTCAATGTAATACGAATATAGTGCCTACTAAAAAATAAATAACATCGCCTTGAATACAAATGGATAATTAACAAATGTTGAGGGAGAAAAGTAGATGCAGTTCTAATGACATAAACACACACACACACACACACACACACACACACACACACACACACACACACACACACACACACACACACACACACAGACACACACACAGACACACACACACACACACACACACACACACACACACACACACACACACACACACACACACACACACACACACACGCACAAGCACACGCACACATTTAGTCTAGCTATTATGATATAAGTACTGTAAACTAAATTGAACTTTAATAAATTTAATTATTAGCTATGGAAGAGCGAAGTCACCTATCACAGGCATTTTTTGCTTAAAAGGTGACTTCGATCACTGCTTGTAAATGTAAACATGGTTCTGAAATAAAGAATTTTAATTTAATTAATTAATATAAAATAAATAAATAGTAAATATTAGACAGCATCACATACATTGCTCTGATTTTAAGGTTAGTAGCTAAGGCGCTTGTGTTACATACAGAAACAACGACGGTACCCCAAAACCCAGCCCGACCCAACATAGAAAACTTCGTTTACTATATTGACCCGACTGATAATCGAACCCGGGACTTCTGACCTAAGGCATCGCCAGCCAAGTCTAGCGTACTGGCCTCCCGTCTACGGAGGTCGTCAAAGTAAAAATTTCATTTCATCTCTTTTTTATTGCACTAAAAATATGTTGAATTATTATCAGAATTACTTCATTGACATTATGACGTTGCGTCCAAAGCTATCCGCTTTCCTTGTCTCCTCAATTTCGCATGTTCTTGGGCGTCTCTGGTTATGACGTCATTGGCATGCATGTCAGCCCTCGCGACGTCAGCCACGCAGCCAGCACTTCTTGGGTCTACCTCTTCAGCCAGGACCCAACGGTGGCGGCATGGCCAGACATTTGTTTCCCACGACGCTTACCGGCTTCCGAAAAACATGGCCGTCTCATACCTATAAATAAATTAACTGATATTAAATATGTCAAAGTTAAGTTATGTGACATATTTGACAAGTTTCATTTTATCTCTTCTTTTCCTAATTCAACCTAATGGAGTTGTTTATAATTACTTTAGTGTTAGTAAGAGATTGACAGTCTTCTGTTACGAGGTATCGGAGAATGAATAGATGTATTTTAAAGTGAATATTAATAATGCATACATTAATAAAGCTTTGGTTAGCCAGCATTGTTTCACACTTAACAAAATCGCAACCTGTTACCATATCAATAGCACCAGTAATGGCCGGCCCATTACGCTGACCGTTCACTTGCCGCTCAGAGAAAGCACACAATGCTTAAAGCCCTTTAAGCTCTGCGAAATAGACCAATGCCCAAATGACCACAAGTGAGTACGCCAGATAAATGAGAACAGCCAGACAATGCGGCAGGATATGCAATATAATTTTGTTTGTTCAATTTATCTGTTTTATTTTGTTTTTGTTTATGGTAAAACAATAATAATCGTAATTGTAAGTTGACTAAATGGGATTATTGACAGACAAGCCTTAGCTTTGAAATTATTATTTTTTTGACATCTTTGCAATTTATCAATTCCAGCATTTGTGTTATTCAGTTTGACATAATTTATTGTGACAATTTTTTGTTATGATTATTATTTTATGTTTTTCCTTTTTAATAGAATTCGAATACCTGTATAATGTTTAAAATGTAATAATTTAAGATTTTATTATTTCTAAAAATCACGAATGCCTTAGTAGATCATACTGTAACAAAACAAACATCTTTTATACCTTTATTGTGTGGACTACTGTTACAGTATGAAAGTGAATAAATGAATTATGAATTATATGTAGTTCTAAAATATAAATCCAAATAAATGTAATTTTATTATACATTTAACAAAACATAATATCATGTTTGCCCATAAAAATAATTAACTCGGTCACACCCCCATCAGTAAACAATATGTAGAAAAAAACAAATGTCAAGGACACAAAAATGACATTGCTCTCCTATTTGAGCTACGTCTCTACTCTAGTTACTTTAGTCATTGCATAACAACGAACTCTTTGTTTTCTCCTCACTTTCGATTTTGTTCGCGCGGCGAAGGCGCACGACCACGTGGTAACGTAGGTAAGGTAACGTGCTATCATTAAAATGTTGATAACAGGTAGTTCGTAGTAGGGTAGTAGTACATACAGGGTGTATAAAAGAATACAACACTATTCAGGAGCGTTAACGTCGCACGACTTTTCATACAAACTAGCAAGTCGAAAATATTGGAAACGAACAAACCGATTCTAGTAAGACTTTCCATGCATAGGCAAGGCTAGTCTAAAATATTACAGAATTTTTTTCAAAAAACAGTATTTTAGTTCAGTAAGAGCAATTTTGAACTTTAAAAATCGCCGTTACTTATTTTTTCTAAAGACTTTTTGAAAAAACCTTTGTCACCTCTTTAGACTGACCTCACTTGCTTATGCCTGGCAAGTCTTGTTAGAATCTGTTTGTTCGTTCCCATTATTAACGATGTTAGTTAGAAAAGCTGTGCGACGTCTGCTCATATACAAAGTTTTTTTTGGCCTGGGTCTGGGCCGTATGTATTATCTAGTATTTCCTTACTTTGCGTTCATGGCAATTAGTATTTGATTAGCGCATATTTCTCTCTGTGTCTTTGTCGAAGCAAGTCTAATTAAATTTGCATTTGCAAAATATTTAGTATTTAAATTACCTACGTAACAGTATAAAGCTTAAATTGTCATGTAGCATCATACTAAAGCATGCGTGTTCCATAAACCGACATAGTTATAGTTACTCGATAAATTATAATTAAAATCGCGCAAGATACATAACCTTAGCATTTGCATACATTAAATACCATGATAACATAAACTTGAGATATACTGCCACGGCATTAACTAAGTAACCTCTTATTAACTAGTTATCTTAAAGGACAATTAACATTCCATTTGTATCGGAACATTGCGTGCTAAATAACAATAAAAAGGAACACCAGTCATATCATGTCATAATTTTGAGATTTTTATTATCTTGATAAGAGTACATTAGATACTCAATCAAGATAATTAGATGTCACTTAATGGAGAGTTGAAGACAAAAGTGAACACTGTTGATAAATTTGCGCCTGAAGTGGGAATTTCTTTGCTATCCGAGTGACTGCTCTTCCAACATTTGTTCAAATTGAACTGTTGGTTTCAAGACGAAAGTCTTCAACGAGTGCGTACAGCCTGTTATGATGACCTAAGGAGCGAAGACTTGGACACTAACGGTGCGATTCAGCGAGCTATGTAAAGAGCTCTAGCTCGGTTTTTCTCTGAAGGATAAAATCAGAAATAAGGTTATATATGTGCATTCCAAGAGGCCTATGTACAGCAGTGGACTGACGTGGGCTGATTATGATGTTGATGGACAGTTGGGCATGGAAACAGGTCAAATAAATAATTTTGAACAAATTATAATTTGTAATTAATTGGTGATAATAAAAATTATATTACTTTACTGGCTTAACTGGCTAAAATCATTAAACTATGAAGAAACTGAAAGCCTACTTAAATATGATACATAACACAATGCCAAACATGTTTTCCAAGCGCACACACATTTACACATGCACACACACACACGCATTAACATTTACATACGCGCACGCGCACACACACACACTCACACACACACACACACTCACACACACACACACACACACACACACACACACACACACACACACAAACGTTTTGTTTTGTAAGTTAAAAAGTACCATGAAACTTGCTTTTATATAAATGTACCTTTTGTTAAGGAAGAGTGACTCCTTCTGCCACAGGTGCCATAGCACTTATAAGAAAGAGTCCACCTCTGCATAGCTATATTTAAAATTATTGTTTAAGAAATAATCATTTTTTATTTTTCATTTTTTTTTCATTACTTTGCCGGGCAAATGCATAGACTGCACCGAACACACGTAACTGAAATTGTATCTCCTAATAAGGCTATATTTTTTAAATTAATTTATTCAAATTCTACAGCAGAAAATAAAAAGTTCAAATAGTAGAGTTTTGCAATGAACACAATGACAATGAATGAACCCTATATTTTGACATCGCAAATTATGGATCATGCCGTCTTACCATGTCCGTATTTCGCCACAGTCTATCTTGGTAAGTCATACCAAAATGAATTGAAACTGAAATTACTAAATTCGCGCATTATTTATAAACTGCGCTTACAGGTTTTGACGTCGAATCGGAGAAGACAAGGACTGACGTCATTGATTATTGTGACATAGAAACTGCACACTTTCATGTTTAAAAGCTTTTTTTGTATTACGGGTATAACAATGTAGTATAAAGACTATGTATAAATTACTAGTCAATGCCTATTTTGAACTTATTGTGAGTAATTAAAAGTAAATAAAAAGAATTCATAAATTTAAAAAAATCTAAGCCTTTTAAGAGAGCCTTTTAGTAGTTTTTCTATAGGTTTTTTAATGTTTATTATCTATTTACTTCCCCCATAGAAAAACTACTAAAAGCACGTTTATAAACAAACCCATATAAAAATAAATTAATTTGGCCAAATATTCTTAAGTACCTCTTACTTTATTTAACAACAAAAATCAATTCACAGTGTCATATAATCTGGTAGTAAAACAGAGTGGGCCGGCCTTACTCTAAATTGGAAATGTTACAATTTCAATAATATGTGCGGCGGAGACTTGAACCGGTCGCCACCGACCTATTTTGTACTACTGCGAAACCAGATCGAAATATGGCTGTGGCCTGTGATATCACTTGTACGTCTTTGCCAATCGTTAAGAAAACGTTAAAGTAGATATTGATTATGATACCAACATTGACACACCAATCTCAATTTGTGATTTAATTATCCGGCCAGTTATGTCAACCCGTTAATTTTCATATTATCATATTGTTTACCTTAACCATAAAATTCGTTTAGTGTACGTACATTCCCTCATCCTGACACTTAAACTCCTTCCAAAATATACATATTTAGGAAGTTCCGAGTTATTTTGCACATTACGTAGTCAAGCAAAAATCTAAAAATTATGTTTATAAAATCTTTTGGATAATTAAGATTTTCATGTTCAGGAAAAAATACCTGACTTCTCGTAACAAAATTTGTTGGATTAGTGTACATCTGTTATCTATATTACCTAAATTCATCACATGCTACATAGGCAAAGGAATTTTTCAGAAGTTTCCTTCAACCATTTCCTTGTTGATTGGCCTATTAGGCTTTGTGTAGAGTGTATGTTTAGTCCCAACGATCTAAATCAAAACCGAGGCATTCTTCCAAGTCTACGACTTACCGAATAAATTAGTTTTCTTTTTTGACATTATTGAATATTTTTTGATATTATTGAATACCCGGAACTCTATTATTATTTTTATAGTAAACGCTAATTGGAACTAATTTATTATTTTAAATTAGCTTCTAATAGCAGATCTTGATCTCTTAATTTATGCATAAAAATTTTAACATTAAAGTATTATGACATTTTCAAATTAAATATAACTGTCCTATACTAGACTGACCATTCGTCTTAATTAATATTTATGTCATTAATTATTTATAAAGTAAACGACTGCAAATTGATTTCGATCTTGTTTTGATTAAAATTTGCGATCGAATTTGATGGATTTAACATCTTGAATGTGGCTAAGGAATATAACTTAATATCGAGAATTTCGACAATTTCTAAAAGTTTTAATTGACAAAGTAAATTAGAAACCGACACCTACTGTAAATATACATTTATCAAACGCTTGTATAATGCAGGACAGAGTTTTAAGTGTACCTATAATTATAAAAAAATAATGTAAGTTATTAACTACAACAAATGTTGTACTGTGTTGTGTTGTAAACCCGTTCCGCGTGAAGACCAATGTACGTTATTGTAGCTAGTGTTTTTTTATTCTGTTTTGAGAAATAAATGTCTTAAACCATTAAACCATATATTTTTATTAAATTCCTAACAAAAAAATATCAATTATAAGTAATATTTCAAGTTTTCGTCTAAGTTAGATTAATCTAAAACCGTCAATTGACCGTAACATGCGGTTCCGTCTCCTGGTTCGAATCGACTTGGTTTATTTGTATGCTAAGCACGTTGTGAAAGTAACCATGTCTGCTAACTGATCAGAATGGACCTTGGAATCGGAGATCGAATATATTTGATTCCGAAAAAAATAAAACTATTCTAAATTCATTTTCAAAATATCTCAGAATCAGATTACGTACAACATTTTTAAAAAATGCTCAGAAGATTGTCTTTTTCCAATTCATAAATGTTGTATGGTGCCAATGATTATTCTGATGTTGGAAAACATAGACGATAAACATCATTTTACAGTGTACTTTAGTTTATCAATGATAATAAGTATGCAGGGCCGGCATTACATCAAAATCTTTAAACTAAAATATCATGCATATGACTTAGCCATTTACGTAATAAGTAGTTGTTTTTAATTTAATTCCATTATAATCAGTCCACTGGCCAACAATGCAATGGAAGACCTCTCCTAATGCACGCATCCTAACCTGATTCTTAGCATTTTTTTTCATTCGCTGTCAGCAGTTTTGCGTGTAGGTCATCACCTATCATCACTTCACCTTGTTGTAAGGCCTACACTGCGTTAGTCCAGTCACGGTGATAACTCCAGTACATACAAGTTTACCCCTTCGGTTTTCGATTCAAAATCTTCGATTAGTAAAAATTATGTTAAAGTCATTTAATCAGTGTTCATACAAAATCGATCGCTCGTACTCGATCGATATTACGCATCACTAGGACGCACAAGTCGATGCGCCCGGTCCAAATTTTTTGTAAAATACAAATTGTGTTAAAGTCATTGAATCAGGTTTAAAAACTGCATCCGATCGGTAAACTTTAAATAAAGTTTAGAGAGGGCTGTTAGCAATCGTACCTATTAACCATTTAAAGCAAAATGTGTAAACGTGTAATATATTCTAAAATACAGCATGAAATTTAGTGCGGTTACAGTGGTTAGACAGTTAAAGTTATGTCTCAATACGAGTAGTAACTGCATTGTCATTATCTACTCAAAGTTATCCGGCTTTATTTTAAGATATAAATCGTCTGTCGATGTCGAGGATTTCTTAAGATTTATTTATACCCAAGATTAACAAACAAAATAATAATTTACTCTCGATCTATGTAATAATAATCTAACTGGACCAAAATTTGTAAATGGTAATTTATACGACTTTAAAACTATCTTGCGTTTTGCCATCTATTTTATTACAATTATATTGATCTAGTAACATTAAATAATGTAACTGTAGGTACATGATATAAGTATATCTACTGTTGTATATGATATAAATTGAACATTGCATAAGTCAAATATGTAATTTATTGCCAAATTTTGCAATTCTTCAGGTGTCTTCTTGCCGTAGTTGGTCTTATTGCCAAGACTGCTCTTACGTTATCAGAACAAATTGCATTTTAATTAAACACTTCGTAGCTTGTGTGGTCAATGACAGCCGCGCTGAAATGACAGACGGACAACCATTAAAATCGTGTTATTGGTCCAAATTACTACACGAGATTGTGATTTGTGGTTGAAAATTATGAAATCATACATCGTTCCAGTACTGTGGTGCCTGTTTGTGTTTCAGATAGCCGTTAGACGGTCAGTATGTGTTTTATTTATATAATAAGCTTAGCTGATCATTAAGGATCATACTTTTATAATTAAAATATATCTCTCAGTGTAGTTGTAAACGAAAACATAAAGACATCATCATCATTATCAGCCTCTAGAATTCCACTACTAGACACATACCGTGCCGTGTGGGGACGGCCGTAAATAATACTCTTCCCCACCGCCAACAGGAGGCGTGTCGTAAGTGGCGACTAATTCCTGTAGCACGAGACGGGTAGCAGCGTCTGCGTGCGAAATCTTATAAAAACTGCGCTCGCCAACCCGCCTGCCAAGCGTGGCGAGTATTAGCAATCCCCCCCGATGTTTGGTCACTGGGGGAGGCCTGTGTTCAGCAGTGGACTTTCTATGGCTTAAATGATGATGATGATAATGAGACACATACCACGAGTGTCTCAGGGCTGCTCGCATCCTACGCCTACTCGCAGTTGGACCTTTTGAACCTTTCTTTAATAATAAAATTGTTGTCAGTTTTGTGTAAGCATTTATTTCATGTCAACTTGGTCATTCGAAGAGCTGTCATAAAGTGGAGACTGAATTGATAATAGTATCTAGGTACACTTTAGTCGTGTTCTTGTCAGATGGACGGTCTTACCTAGGGGGTTGTTGTTAAACTGCAATAAGAAAAAGGACCAAGAGCTGTGAATAAGGTTGCCAGTTGTAACAATAAAAAAAAAATAATAATAATTATAATGGACGCAATTGCTAATACTTGGAATAAAGAGGTTAAATTTTATTGCTAGAAATAAAGTTTAAGATGATGGAAGACATAATGATAGGACTTATCCTGTATTTAAATACCATCTGCCAACTCTACTGGGGAGAGAGTCTCTACTTATTAGCAGTGGATGGTGGTAAACTGATTTCTGTCATCTATAAATTTTGTTTTTAAGTTTCCACTGTGTTTATATTAGCTGCACAGTATCAGGTCGTCGCATACTCGGTTCTTAACTAGGTGCTACAACATATGGCGCTGGTGCCACTATCTAATATTTTTCAATAAATTCAAGGTCTATTGAAATTACATCATTTAAGTATTATACGATCCTTTGCGTTATTTTTTCATTACC
Source organism: Anania hortulata (assembly GCA_963576865.1). Taxonomy (NCBI): domain Eukaryota; kingdom Metazoa; phylum Arthropoda; class Insecta; order Lepidoptera; family Crambidae; genus Anania; species Anania hortulata. The sequence continues at coordinate 10,426,263 of OY756405.1, read as the reverse complement.
TGCCTATTTATTAACTTAGATTAATGAATAACAATTTAATACTCCTGTTAATTGCATTGATTATATTAAAAAATGTGTTAGAGCCGCGAATGCAACGAAAATCGCACATAGAGCGGAACGTTGCATTTGGTTGCTTATGTAAAAATTACGTAAAACTCGTGCGCCCGCCCGGTTTTGCGCGTTCGTGTGCTGGACACGTGACTTTGGCTGCTTATGGACTCACGTGTTGTTGTTCGATTTATTATTCTGTCCCACGGAGCGTCTGCCGTGAACCTGCATTGTGAATGGTCTTGATCGGGCTCCACGTTTCTTGTTGCTCCAAGCAGTCGCCGCTCTATAAATCACTATCGATATTCTGTCGTAACACATATTTAGTGCTGTCTAAACTTTATTAAGAGCATTGCATCAAAGGGCCTTTAATCAAAACTATTCAAGTCCAAATTAGTCGAATTAGATCGACCAATTGAAATCGAATTTCATACCAATAAGCAAGATGCGGAAAAAAATGTAACAGCACATTACACCTAATGTAGGCTAGGTAAGTATTAGAGTGATTTTAAGATTAAATAAACTTTTTTTAAATATATCCACTAAATCCCTAGGCATATTATGTATCCTGCATATATGTGTTTTCATTAGAATTGGATCAACCAGTTCAGATTTTTTTACTTGAAAGTTTAAAAAGGCTGTGTACGATGTTAACACTCTTAAAACCTCGGATATTTAACCAAATTATTTAATTGTAACCTATAATATACCTATAATAAAAAAATATTACAATATTTAGCACCGCCGACATTCAAAGCTATAGACGAATTAACTTTAATCGCCGATATATCTCCGGACAATCCTTCGGTGCTTAAAATGTTATGTCAATTTTAATTTAAGTTCGTACACTATGTGCAACAGTAATTGTGCAAAACCATGAAGCTGCAATTGTGCGTCAATTATTGTCATTGTAACCCAATTATTGTGATTACACATTAGCATTACCTACACTTGTGATTAGGGCTCATACAGCTCATACAAGTTGCATGAATAGTCATTATTTTATTACCCGTAAACATTGGAGTTACAATACATAATTTACCAGAACTACCAAACTGTCATGCATATGGTAATTTTTGCGGAAACATGCTTAATCAAATAGTTACGGCATGTTCCCTATGTTAGAGATGATGCTACTCCCATTGTACATTACACATAATATCATCAGTCATTTATTGCAGTAAGAACAATAATACATTGTGTCGGAAATTAAAATTAATGAAAATTCTAAAATAAACATTTAGATATAAACAATCATGCAATGATAAATAATAAAAAAATCATATAAAGTTACAAGGATATTACGTAGGAAGACAAGCGATAAGATGGGAAGACGACATAACAAGAATAGCAGGAATGATTTTGACCAGAAAAGTGAGAGATCGAAATGAGTGGAAGCTTTTAGAGGTGGCCTTTGTCTTGGGACAAGCCGTGGTAGATGTAATTTCATCGAACACCGACAGTTCTGTGGCACCTATTACTTCGGTAATATAAGGCTTATTAATAATATTAAAATATTACGTGTGTCAATCAATAAAATAAATTCATATCTTTGTCATAAATTAGATAGTATTACATGATCTTCAACACTATTAAAACAATTTTCCAGTTGATAAAACCTCAATCTGCTTTTGAATATCTGAACATTACTGATTTCTTTTAATTTTATTGGTAATTTGATTGGTATTTTACACTGTGTCTAACAATTTACAATTTTGGCTATATTAAATTTGCAATATCATTACGCTTGGTGCAGTGACGTTCTGTTCTTTCCTTTGTAGTTTCATATCTGTCCGGATTTTTAATAAGGTCTGTTAGGAGAACCAGAATATTATAAAGAAAACGCGTAGTATAAATTTCAAATTAGGAAAATATATGCAACTCTTTTGTTTTTTTTTTTTACTTAATCCCGTTGTGTGCAGTGCGGTGATAATGCCAATAGATTATTTAAAAAAGATGATTTTATACAAGGTTCGCTGGTGGTAATAGATATGTCAAAAACTTATGATAATGTTTAAGTAAAAATAATAATTATTTCGAAATACTACATTCTTGCGAATTACATTTTACAATAGTAATTTAAAATACTTTTTAAATTAAAATCTATCCGATCTACGTGGAGGCGCGCGAGTTTCAATATGTCTCCGCCAGCGGATATGCACCGAGTTGCAACACCGCATGTTAAATGAAGGGATAAGTTACATATACCAGTTAACGGAGGTTAAGACATGACCTAAGCTGAGAAGGAAGCCGGTTGTATAACTTGATGTGGCTGTCAAACCTCGTTAGACTGAACTGTAACAAACTGGTTCTGATAAATTGATATGGCTTAATCTGGCCTGTAAGACCTGCTTTGGTGTAGAAAGTAACACAACAATGTAAACAAATAATACTTATTAGTTCAAAGACCATGCCACAGTCTACACATATATATTTCATAACAATGTCCGAAAAATGCATGTGTTGTGTCTTATGTACTTTTATGCAATATCGCAATAGATCGACTAAAAAAAAAGAGAAACATCAAGATACGTGTCTTTGAATTATTTGAATGATTTCAAATCTGTAAAGTTAAGAGTTGAATAAAGAATTTATAAAAAATATTATCATGGTCTTTGTTTCTTATGCGCTCCTAGTCCCGTTTCTAGTCAGGTTACGTTTGATCATAATCATAGATGCGAATAATCTAGATTTGTATATTGACCGTGCATGTGCTGGTTTCCACACGAAGTTTTATCTTACTGCGCCGAGCAAATGGGTACAGGGATTCGAACTTACGACTCACGCGTGTAAAGCGAATCTCTGACCACTGAGCTATAGATATAAAAATTGAAATGCAAAGGTTGCCGGAAACTAGCAAGCAATAGTGTCGTAACTAGTGATTGCGCACGTTGCAGTTTTGCGTTGCGCGCTCAACTATGCGGCTACGCGGCCTGCAAAACTGGTTTTGAATCAGCATATCATTCATTTTCAACAGACTATCACTAAAATCTATATGTAATCACCAAGTGGAATTGTCAGTACTTGTTGACAATACATTGCGAACGTCTAGCTAGCCTCTCCTTGTAAGGTGACTTTATATAGGTACCACTACCGAAAATGAATGAGGCGAGGTACGGGCAGGGAACCCAAAATTCAAAACGGTTATGTTGTTATTTGGTCGTGTAGATAAACCTTTTTTTTTGCATAACTCTTTTAATATCGTCCCTCATTAGTAAATTAGACGAATTTTTTTTTAAATATTACCCTTGCATGTTCTAAAAGTGAAATCTGTCTCAAGGTACACGATTGTCCATGGTGTACAATAGCCTAAGCTAGGCGGGCACATAGTAATCGTCGCAATTATAAAAACGATGGCTCTTATACGATATCACAATAACACAGTGGCGTGTAATTTAGATAAAGAATTTTAACAAGATAATACTAACAATGGTATCGCAAGCAGGTTTAGAAATTGTTGTAGAGGCGTGCCTTCAGTCATAGATTGGAATTTGATATGAGCTTCATGCTTTTAATCTCTAAATTTTTGCGCTCTGGTTTAAGTATGAGTTTTTCTAACAGACTTCGGCACGTAATCCTACCTTACTTATAAATCCTGCTTTACTAATAAATATTATGGGTTTAAATCTTACTATGATTTACTCATCCACATATTTCAAGCATACATCTTAATTTGATAAAAAAATCTTCCAACAATCATATTTAGCTTCGAACTAGGTCATACTTACTATGGCAACTAGATTTACAACAGCATGAGCATTGTAAGGCACAAATGCTCATGCACAACCTACTAACACTTGCCTATGTATGCGGGATTTGAACTCGCAACCGCTGGCTTTGTAGTCCGAAGTGCGAACCACTAGACAAGATGGTCGTCAAATTTTATCAGTTTTATATTATGTTATTACCAAATAATACTTTGTAACTACGTAGCTTGTAAAGCCTTATACCTATGCGAGTCTAGCTTTATGAGTAACAGGTTTAGATTATATTTTTTAACGATAGCATTTCTATCTCTATTGTAAAATATGCCACATACAATAAAGCTATTATCAAAACAATTTGATTTACAAGAAGAATGCTAAAAAATCTCACAGCAATGTCAACATTTGTGGGACCTCTTTTGAAATGTCATCTAGTTTTGTCACAAGTTTTGAAAGTGGGTTGTGTAAATAATGTAACATCATGGTGATTAAAGATTTTTTACAGTTGTAGAGCAACAACTTCGATGGTTTTGATGACCCTTATATGCATAGACATAAGGACAAAAATAAAAAACATTGCTGTTGATGTCTGTACATATCAGTGCGTATGCGAAACGCGAATCAAATGGAGCCATTAAAGTTTTAAGGCAAATAAAGGTTACGCAAAGCTGGCCAGATATAAATCAGTGTGAGACAAGACAGATCTCATTCTATTGTTTTTAAATTAATATCAACGTTATACCATAAAATTAGTACTATCTTCAGAGTTCGGTTAAACTTACTTTTATAATACTTATTATGTGCATTTTTTTTTACTTTGGTACTGTGGTTTACAATAGGCTATTTGACAGTTTTCTGAAATAGAGTTATTATTGTTGGTAATATTCAAATAAAGCGTAAACAATTTTATTTCATTTTTTAAACTTTTGACAATAATAAAAAAAATCATTTTATTCTTTACGTTTTTAAAAGCCTGCGAAAACGCCCTCGGCCATGATGTACTTGTTCGTGACGTCACGAACCTTGAAATATCCATTGAGTTATAAAATACTAGAACAGGCATTTTAAAAACCTTTGTCGACGGTCACACTACTCATACTTTGTGCGAGCGTAGCGCCAAATCTCGCTTTGGAATGTCAGTTCTAGTACAAAGTTACTCAATGGTGACGTGCCTGTCATTGTTACCGGCGTTTTTGACAATGTAAAATACCAACAAAAATATAGCATTTAAAAATGATTTTTTAACAGTAATCATCTATTATATTTAATAACTATTGATATGTTTCGGTTCCATAAGGTGCAAACTATTAAACTTAGTTATTAGATAAGTCAATTTTGGCACAAGGCAAATAGCCTTTTTGAGGGCAGACTCGTCATGACTTACCTCTTGTCATCTCCTAAGTATCTTAGAAAGAGAGGCGGCTTTTAATAAGTAAGTGTTCTTCAGCTTACACAGACAACGTTAAGGCCGTACCCCACCAAAACTTGTTGGTTCCAACTTTTTAGCTACTTTCTACTCCTTATTTAATGTATTTAAAAATAATTGAAAGACATAACAATAATCTTTGAAGCTTTATCTTTAAAATCATAGTTTAAAATTTGTATTTACTCAATTTTATATATACGAAAATTTGAGCTTGTAATGTTTGCCTTAACTCAAACGTAAAGAAAAGACGGCCCGGAACTACAACAAAAATGGGATTCATAAACCCTAATAAGGATTTAATTTAGCGACAAACATTGAGCATAATGCAAAAGTGCTTGTACATTTGGTTAATTAGTTAAGTATAGTTACACTAGCTGTCATTGATTGAAAAAACTTATTGTTTGTCTGAAGTCACACAATGTACAATTTACCTATGTATGTAACGAAATATTATGCCATTCTTAAATTAAAAGTGATTTAATTGAAACGATACCTATCAATCATAATTATGAAATCTCACGTATGATTAATGTAGCTACAAATTACATGATTCTCGTCCATTCTGACAATTGACAATGATAATTGTTTCATTACCTCCTTTTAATTGCAACAGCCGCTATTTAATTGTCGGATAATAATTGCTCTAACATCATTTGTACATGATTCGAAGAAAGGATTTGTCGTGAGGACTATAATCGTTTTTAGTATTGTAAGGATGTAAACGTGTGGTGATTCATTTATCTAAATTTATCACGTTCTTTATAGGATTATATTCGTATATCGTTGCTTACTTAACTTTCACTTCACTAGGTTAGTAGGAAAAAAAGAGATCAAATGATCGAGTAGGTGGGTATCCAGATTCTACATCACTAAAAAGACACATGAGTGCATTGTTATAAATTTTATGATTAGGTCCTAGTTCATGATATCGACAGTTACTTCATCGTCTGTCGCTCTATCGAAAACGTCCCATTGACTACAGACATTGCTATAGCGTAGATACAAAATATCGACGGGCCACGCAGCGACAGTACATTGGGTATGGGAAATCGTATCATCGCTCTACCTTATCGGAGGGCACCCCACGGCGCTTGCCTAATCGCGGTCTACACTCAAGAACAAGTCTACCCCATCGGCTATCAGTTCCACTGCAAATGTGACCAGCCCACTACCACACCTTTCATTTCCTTATTTTTCAGCTATATCGATTACTTGAGTTTTCAGCCGACATGACATCTAACATTTCCATACTACTTTAAAATTTGAAGACATTTTAACATAGACAGTAAATTTGTTAGATCTGCAGGCAGACTTCTAATGCTCCTGCATTTAAGTTAGTTTATAATTCCTAATAATAAAACCGGCTGTCATATTAACTAAAAATATCTGAAAAGGCTAAACCAGATTATCAACCTACCTAGACTAGTAATTTTGTAAGAAATAATTAATATATTCAAACATATGCACCAGTTGTACTGAAAATGGCAGCGACATTTAGTAACATAGCAACTGAGTTATAGAAGATCCGTGATAGGTTAGTGCCTCTAACAAGTTTTGTATCCGTCTAACTAATGACATCGGTATAGATATTATTACCTACTGCATTTTGAATAAATTCGTTAGTTAACGAGTTAATACTCTGCACCGTGCAAAAACAGGGATAAGTTATTTAAAGGATTGTAATAGAAATAGGAATACGAACATGGATATTAGAACGGTTTCTATTAATAATTTAAGTTAGTTCGACAGTAGTACCTAATCCTTTTTTTTATCGAGAGATTATAAGAGGATTGCGTAGATAAGGTGACCTTATCGATTTATGAGACTTACTACTTTTCAATGATATTTATTGGTTCAGTCTGCCAATAAGGACTGCATTGAGATGTATCTATGAGAAGTTTAGCACACGTTCACTGACACAACTGACAGGTGTCGAAGTAAATATCACAGAAATAACTTAATCAGTGAGTAATAGAATGACGTGATACTACTAATGATTAGCCTCGCGGGAATCATAACCCTGTCTTCGGAGTACCATTATGATCAAGATGTAGTCTAGTCTATAGGTAGATCATGATTCTCTGAAGAAGCTTGTTTACTCGTCGTCCGTGAAACAGAGGCAATGACCTTTTGTAAGGTATCGAAGGACTATTAAAACTCGATGGAGACTACAAGTACCTACCTATTTAGTTATATTCGCTATAATCACTTTATTCAAATTATTAAACAGCAGACACCAAAAGATGCAGTAAGAATCTTCTGCAACGTCAAATTATTATGACATACTTTGCAAGTATTACATGTAATTATCGTTCATAAATAGTCACAATAGATACGTCAAGATGGCCCTCAGATCTAGCCAGATAGGACATAATTATACCACGCATTCATAGCAAAAACAGAACAGTAAACCTAATCTGTGTAAAAAAAAAAAAGTTTATTTGAGAACCCCATAGGTACGTCTTTTTTATTAGTAGTTAAAAAACAAACGTTAAATAACGAGGAGAGTGAGATATGAGTGTTGATGGGATGGAGAGGGGGAAGTGGAGATAGATGGATTGTTGCAAGGGGTGATAATATGACTGTGAAGTAAGTGTATAAATCAACACGACTGACGGATTGCATGAAAGTGAAAAGCAATCTGCGATGACCTCAGATGACCCGAGAACAGGGCAGGCGAATGATGATACAAGTGTTTACAAGATAATTCTTTCCGAGAGCAGGTTTGCAAAGACTTTGAGAAGACAGCTTATTTAGAGGGTAAAATTATTTAGAGCAGAAAGAAGAGAAGCAAAGAAAGAAGAAATTATAAACTGTTACTTTAACTTGTGAAACCTTGAGCGGTCGCATGAGGCGGCGTTTAGCAATAAAATGTCAAAATGTGTTTCGTTTTGCTGGGCTGAAGTTAGTTGAATTTTGTTGTATAAACTTAAATTACATAACAGTACGGTTCTATTTAGGCTATGAAGTGTGCTTCAGGCGTTGTTCTTTTGTAAACGATAGGTAGAATCTAATAGAGGCTTTGTATGCATAATTGACGTTATGGCCTTTATGTGTGTCATATATATCCAATATTTTTATACTCATTATATTGTATAAAAATTGTTTCGTATCAGGGGTTTTTGGTAATAAGAAATGTAGATAAATGTTGGTTTTACGATTTGTTTAGTTATACATAGTATTGAAAACATCATTGACGACCTCCGTAGCCGTGAGGCGAGCATACCGGACTTGGTGTCGCTATCTCTAATGTTCCGAGTTCGATTCCCGGTCGGTCAATGTAGAAAAATAGCTTTTCTTTATTGTCTCGGGTCTGGGTGTTGTGTACCGTCGCTGTTTCTGTTTTCTGTAACACAAGTGCTTAGGCTACTTATCATAGGATCAGAGCAATGTATGTGATGTTGTCCAATATTATTTATTTATTTATCATACCTATACAGGGGTAACTTAACTATATTGTATGTATGGTATGGGCCAGACAACACACCGTTTGCCACGGCCTCAAAGTATGGAACACAAGAAGAGTAACAACGATATTTACTGGAGCCGTCTCTCAGCATACCCAGACCCGAGCTTGTTCAGAAAAAGTCTTCTAAATTGATCTAAACCTCAGAGGCCCAATTCCCGTAATTTGACAATTGTCGCAATCCGGTGTCGATCCGGTCCCAGTAACATTACTATCACAAACGGTATTCTCGTAAACTTTCAATTTGACGTAAAATTATTAAAACTATCCCAATACGACTAAAAACAGAGCAAAAAAAAATCTAATTTTGGTTTCTTCCATTTTCAGTTGCATTACGAACTATAATTGAATTTTTTAGGTTTAGGAGAATACCGTTTGGGATCGTAATGTTACTGGGAGCGGATCGACACCGGATTGCGACTATTGTCAAATTACGGGAATTGGGCCTCTGGTCATCTCTCACTCATTTGTGTAATAATTCTTATTAAAATCTATGAACTATGAAAACGGACACAAGATAAAATATGTAGTTATATTTATTTAATAGACGGTGTTTACATCAACGACCTTTATGATCCTTGTATGATCATAACTATTATGATAGCGTATCCAATAACGTAAATCAGTATTGCTTAATACTTATTATTACATAGACACGTTGTAAATTTTAATGGGAATTCGAATTAAAATTAGTAGCTTGAACACTACCCGTATTGTTTATTATTTTTAAAACTATATGTTGGACTGTAAATGCACAATAGTGCATCCCTAGGGAATAGAGCATATTCCCGGAATAAAAGGAACTGTCACTTGTGAGTATTTATTATATTAATTATTTATTCTTCAGAATGTTGCCTAATTTTCAGGTCTTAGTTATAGAGACTTGAAAAAATATTTATACAATGCATAATGTTTATTTACTATAGGTATTAAAGTATAATTTATACGCTATCCTCGTCAAGGGTATATGCTTAAGTTTAAAACTGTGTTTGTGCGTGGGTCATAAGCAGCTCTTAGTATTTAAACCAAACTTATATTAATTAATTGCCGTACGTTAGTCTCGCAGAAACTCGAGAATGGCTTGACTGATTTGTTTCTAATATCGTTTACCTCAATATTGGGGTGGTTAAAAGGCGACGTTGAAAAATCAAAATTAATAATTTTGTATGGAAATGTTTAATGCACTTTGAGCGGTACGAAGTTTATTAGGCATAGGACAACAATTTTAACAATAATCTGGTTATTATATCTGTACTTATTATTTAACTTGACCTCAACCCATGCCAGGGCTCAAACAAGTAAAGATAAAAAAATATAAAATAAAATACTTAAAAATCTAATAAAAATCATCATCATCATCATCATGTCAGCCATAGGACGTCTACTGCTGAACATAGACCTTTCCCAATGACTTTCATTAGGGGAATTGCCAATACTCGCCACGCTTAGCGGGCGGGTTGGCGAGCGCAGTTTTTATGAGATTTAGCACGCAGACGCTGCTGCCCGTCTCGTGCAACAGGAATTAGTCGCCTCTTACTTGCTTACACGCCTCCTGTTGGCGGTGAGAAAGTCTATTCTTTACGGTCGTCCCCACACAGCACCTAATAAAAATAATAAACATAATTTCTTATTGTTTCAGATAACCGTCTGGACCAGTGGATCTATTCGGACCATCTTATAAATAACACCTCTTTTTCTAAACCTTCTAGCTGATATCACAAATGTCACTGTCATTGACAAGCTGACAGTTTCGCCGTACGCACGCGTTTACGTTTCTCTCAAATTTTATTTGACGAAATCCAACAGTATATGCACAAAACTATGAGGATAGGATCTCTGAAAAGATAGCGTTTGATTTTTTTTTATTGTCAGTAGTGTTGTAGTGATGGCTTCGTGGAAATCAGGTGGACTGTGGACAGTGCTAGTGTTGTGCCTTTTCGGGAACATATCGGGGCTGGATAATGGACTGGCGCTAACGCCGCCCATGGGGTGGCTCGCCTGGGAACGGTTTAGGTGTAATACGGATTGTAAGAATGACCCTGATAATTGTATTAGGTGAGTATTAACATGCATTTTGATAATTATTTTGAACTGACTACATTGCCTGGCCAATAATGAATATGCTTGTATTTAGATTTTTTTCGTTCATCCGTGAGCGGTGTAGGTGGTCCAAACGGAGTTTTGTCTCAATTCCTTGGGTCGTGAGTTTGAATCGTTAACGTCAATATTGACGACAGTGGTCTAGTGGTTTGCGCTCTGGCCTACTTAGCCAGGCGATTGCGGGTTCGAATCATGCAAGAGGCATATGTTTGTAAGTGTGATGAGCACGAGCATGCGCACGCAAGTTATTAATGTTTATAAATTGATGTAAGTATGTGTATCCGTTATTATGTAGTCGCCATAGTACAATCTTTGCTTAGTTTTAAGCAAGATCATTCATCATTATCATCATTTCCACCAGAGGACGTCTACTGCTGAACAAAAGCCTCCCCCAATAACTTATCATCGCGGGGAATTGCTAATACTCGCCTCACGCTTGGCAGGCGGATTGACGAGCGCAGTTTATTTATAAGATTCGAAGAAGCTACTGCCCGTCTCGTGCTACAGAAATTAGTCGCCTCTTACGACACGTCTTCTGTTGGCGGTGGGGAAGTGTATTCTTTATGGCTAACCCTACACGGCAAGATCATTCAATTGGTGTAATTGTTAAAATAATGTATATATTATTAGTTTTTAAAAACTGGCTTACAGCGTAAAAACAACTAGAAATAATTGAACTAAAAAAGTTAATATCCTCTGCAGTTCAGCCTAAACAGCAGTGCCTAGATGGCGAAAGGACTCTGGTTTGATTCCGTCTGAGGCAGGCAAAATGTTCTAGTTCTAGCTCTGAAAATTAGACTAAAAAATTCTAATCTTTTCTGTGTAAACAATACACATGGAACTGGGGTAACGCTATCCTGCGTAACGAAAAAGGGTAAAACTATTAAGGTTACAGGAAGCCGCTACATGCAGGCCGCTTCCGACCGGCCAATCTGGAAATCACTTGGGGAGGCCTATGTTCAGCAGTGGACGTCCTATGGCTGAAATGATGATGACATGGGATTAGAAAAAAAAACCATTAAAACCTAATTTTCTCAGGTTTTTTTTATTGTGGCCTTTTGCGTTACGACGGAAGAATCTATGATCATAGTTGTAGCTAATTCCATTAAAGTTTGCGATACAGTATTTTAATCGTCTCCCCCTTCCAGTGACCGACTGTTCCGCACGATGACGGACATCCTGGTGACCGAAGGGTACGCCGCTGCCGGCTACGAGTACATAAACGTCGACGACTGCTGGCCCGAGAGGGAGAGGGACCCGAGAGGGCGCCTCGTGCCCGACCGAGAGAGGTTCCCGTACGGGATGAAGAGTTTGGCCGATTATGTGAGTTAACTCTCTTTTTACTGTTTTACAAATGTAATTCAAAATATTAAGACGCTCTCTTTAACTTCACAAAAATCTCTGTCTTAGATTAATGACATATACGTACGTAGATACGTACGTATAGATACGTAATCCGAGAGCAAAATCTGTAGCAACTAAATTGAAGCCACAGGGGGTTTCCTACGCCTACCAGCTCCGTAGTGTTTAATGTCATTCCGCTCCGAACGCATGACAATCCAGATGAAGGCATTGTTTTTATCGAATTTTCCCCGGTTTTAGAGAAAATTACTATTAAGAGCAACCCCTATTTTATAGTGGTGCGCGTGTGTTGGTGCAATGTGTAAACGTTTTCACACAAAACTGTTTAGTTGCTTCAATTTTGTAATTGCTGGGTAGATACCGAACTATCATACCATGTGTCATTAATTAAAGCCTAGAAGTAACTAAATCAATTACATATGGGTGAACATCCTTTATTAAGTCAATTACCTACTTTAAATGTCGCGAAACATACTACATACGGTGATTAGGATACAAACCTCTTGGGGTGTACATCTAGTATCTGTAAATAATTTTATTTTTATTTATACAAAAGTAACGTAAAGTTACGTTTACGTTAACGAGGGGTTAACTCGACCGATTTTAAATTAAATTTACTAGGTACTTTTTTAATTTACCCCTCAAGAGAGTATAGATAGTAACACTATAAAACGAAGACGAAGCTGCAGACACAGTTACTGTATATGATCACACGTTTGAGGGTTGCTTAGATCTTGTCTTTTAAAAATAAAACATGTATATAAACTTAACAAAGTTCTGTTATTTAATTTACAGAAGACATTTTCTTTCTTGTGCCTTAAGCATTTGACGTGATTTTGTGAAACGTGAGAATTATACAGCATTTATTTAATGTTTTATCTCTCTTACTCCCTAAAGTGCATCGAGATTGCATGTGCTATAAATTCTATTATACTCTTGGCTACAAAGGAAAGTGTTTCTTGAGCAAAATGAAGATTGTTGGGGAGATAATCATTATAATTTTATGTAATTATGTACGTGTAAGTAAATAGTTTTAAACAATTTATACGGTGTTATTAAAATTATGCACTTTAACGTAAGGTAAAAATATTTGTAGGCAGACACAAGAATTTCTGATGATTCTTTGATTGATTGAAATGATTATTTTTATCAAACATGAAAAATGATTTGGAAGATTCTCACTTTTACTTTGTTGTTATTATTATTAATACATCTACGAGTATAATTTGAAAAAGTTTTAAAAAATAATATTAAAAATGAGGTTGTATAACCTCGAAAATAAATTGCCAGGTATAGATTTTATTATTAAAATAATTATATCTTGATAAAACCGAGATGGTCATAAACCTGTCTAATGTTTTGGATTATTGATTTTAGTTCTAGGTTTTTCATTAGTAGAAATTTCATTTTGCCTCCATTATAATTCAATCTTTAGACAAAATTTTAATTTGTTGAGTCGGATCCCAGAAATAATCATAATAACCAATAATTTAACTGCAAGTTCTAAAGATCTGAACAATAATTTAATTAATTAAATCGTCAATATTAGTTGTTAAATTAACAGTGTGTCTATTGGGTTTAGACGTGTAAACTAAATTAATGATTATTTTATTCAAATGTATCGGCAGGTTTAGTTTTATTAGCTCATATATCACAGTAAAGCCTGTTTTTGAGATTTACAATGGCGAATGAATGTAGACTCCCGGGCTTGGTCTCATTTTGTGTTTTATGGATCTGGTGTATAATTTAGACTGTTCGCATAACTTAGGTATGCAAATTCGCGTTTTAATGTCACGGCTGAGTGTTAAAATATATTTTTGGTAAAAGACTGAAAATTGACGATTCTTAATCACTAGTCATCAAATGTAAAATACGATTCAAAAACAAACGAGTCATTAAACAAGTCGCCGTCAGACGTATTTTGTTAGTGAAAAGGGTCATTTTTAAATACTCAGGTAACTTTTTCTTTTCTTTTAATATTATTATGTCATCGATCGTTATCATGATCCTGGCGAATTTTTTTTTTTTTTTTTTAATGCATAAACAAACAAAGGCCGATCGCTGTGCCCCATAAGTCTTCAAGAGAGGTGGTGGTGGACCTTTAGTTTACGGAGCTCGTTCAAAGATTAAGATAAAAAAATTGGGAAATGAATATATTTTTCTTTATAATAATAAAATACTTATTAACTTATTAATATGTATTTTAAGTATGTATTTTTAAATCAGTAGGTCTTATACCTACTAATTTACTTTATTTTTACTAATTTAATTTATTTGATACTTTAGTTATCATTGCTTTAAAAAAAATAAGTAGTAGGTAGTTATTATATTTATTGTATTGCTTTGTATATGTTATCATGTTTAGTTTAACTATTTTAATCGCTTACAGTAGGTACTACCGAAGCGAATCGATGTTACACTACATTTTGTTTGATGAAGTGTAACTAAAAATCAATTATCGTTTTGTTTACTTTCGCAAGGAGATAATTCGATAAATGGGAGCAATTACGCGGTGTTGCGGTCTAATCAAAGCGATATGCTTTTGTAGTAAGTGTCTTAGTTCTTACAATTCAATTTCATTTATTTACTTAGAAACACGGTATATTATGATTCAAACATGACGTTTACTTTGTGTTTACAGAATAAATAATATAACAGTATCAGAAGTTAAGGTTCATGCACACTCGAGCACGCACACATACATAACACTGTGACAGTAGTTAGAACTTAAACGTTTCGAGATTTCGTGTTCTGAAGCGATGTCTATGTGTGCGTTGCTTTAGCGCGCATTGTATAAATTACTAAACTACTGATATTGATGATCATCTGTCATTACTGAATAGCCTATTAGTGGTTATGGGTCCTGTAATATATTTTTTTAACGATCCCGATGTTGTAGCGGAAGACACAAACACTATATCAATAAAACTTCCAATGATAAACTAACCTCTAAATGTATTCGAGCTCGAAGCTAAGTACAGATTAAATTATAGACCGCGACATGTAAACGCTAGCGATTAATTAACTCTTTTAAGATAAAAAACTAACTTATTATTTCTATAATACCAGACGTATGTTGTCATTATTCCTGTAATAAGTGAATTTTTCTTGGTACACAGCCAACATGAACTAAAGAATACTTGAAATTGTCTTGTGTTCATTCAACCGGCGATGCTGCAATGTGCGTGATGATTAGCTACCTCTTTGTTAGCGTTACACTGTCTTATTTATAACAGAAAAGTTTAATGCATCGGTTACATCTATATGTTATTCATGTTTCCACAATAGGCAATTAATTTTTATTTATTTTTAATTAGTAATTATGGCCATATAATATATTATAACTAGTGTCCCGGCGAACTTTGTACCGCCTCAGAATTCATTAAAAAACCGTTTCACATAAATTTATGTAAGTTTTTTTTTCTTCAAAAAACTGTGATAATAGTTATTCTGCTATTCGGGGCGGACACAAATCAAAGATCATAAAAATCGGTCCAGCCGTTCTTGACTTATAAATGGTGTAATTAACCCTAATTAATTACTTTCTGTTATACAGGGCTATTTGTAAAACATCAACAACCTCCTGAGGGCTGATTTTCTAAGGGACCAACATTGAAATCGCAAAAAAAAACACTTCCCTATACTAAGCCGCCGACCAGCTGACATCAGTTTGTATGGAGCAGTATATTTTTTTAAGTTTTCAATGTTGTTTCCATAGAAAAAGTTGTTGCATGTTTTACAAATAACCCTGTATTCGCTGTGTGCGCGATGACAGCGCCTCTAGTGACCACAATTATTGTGGACTAAGATCTCTCAAATTATGGCAACTGGATGGTTTGAGATTGATTTTCGGATTGTTTTTGTTTGAAATTAGATGAAAATATCTAAAAAGATTGTGCATATTATAATAAGTGATTTTCTAAATTGAACTAAAATATAAATGTTATAATACGTACAGGATTTGAATCAATACAACATGATATAACTTTCTAACCTCAAACTGGGCAAAAAGGGAAAGAATTAGTATTAGCACAGCATATGAGAGACGTTAAAGAGCTTAGAACCAACGGATAAAACTATTTAATAAGAGCTGTGATCATAAGTTAAACGTCTGTGACACAAACCCCCTACAAACTTTTTCCTTTTCACAGCAGCTATCCATTTATTTCTATCAATCTTGATGTTGGAAACGAATAAAACATGCACGAACTGGTTCTCCTATTGTTTCTACACTTTTTAACACAACACGTACTGTGACCCATATCGAGAACTTTAACGTTTTTACTTTAAAATACTTAATTTCGTTAGTATGGAATTCTATGGAAATATAGCAATTTGACACATGACAGTCCAGAGTTATTTCACATTTCTGCCAAACAGCGCGCTGCGATCGATTTGACGTCCTCCACCACCCACTTTGCACATAGCGAATATATAGAGGTAGATGGATATGCGCCAGAAAACACCATTTCTTTATGGTCTTGAAGTAGGTAAGGAATAAAAATTCTTCTCACTGTGCTAGTAGTAGTGGCAGCGCTTTGGTAGTGATTACCAAAGTTAAGCAACCGTCAGCTGCGAGTGGATGGGTGACCATTCCGACCATATTTAGTAACATTTATCACAAGCGTCCCCGTACTTCGGAAGGAGCGTTAAAATTTGGTGGCTAATATCGCTCGATTTGAGTCAAAAAGCCCAGTCAGAGGTTTAAGTGTACGCTTTCGCGATCATTACATCAGTCCACACCAGCATTCATAAAACTCTCAAGACCCCAGAATGTTACTTTTCAAACATGGCTCATCATCATCATCAACAGCCTCTAGAAGTCTACTGCTGGACATAGCGAGCGGCTCTGGGCCGTTTGCACCCAGCTGCCCGCAACCACGGTTAGAATAATTAGAACCAGTTAGAATAATTTCGAACGAATATTTCATCGATTATTAGAGATATAGGCTATAGTTACAATATTGCAAAGCACTCAACACGCAGCTTTATTGTTAGGAAGCGTGTTGCGTCGCTGCTGAAGCGGCTGCGGGGCGGCCCCAATAGTATCCTGAAGGTCATGGCAGATAGATAGGACTCGCCGCTACTTGGGCGCTGGATACGGCTTCATGCCACGGCATGAGGTAGGACTCGGTACCCCTGAGGCGGCGGGTCACATTTATGTAATGTGTCTCGTTTTAATTATTTTATTTTAATTATTTTATGTTAGTCAATTTAGTTTATTTTTAATTTATTAATTTTTATTATTTTTTCAATTTAATACTTAATTTCAATTTAATGTAATTTTATGGGTTCCTGTTGCCTGAAATAAAAATATTTTATTTTATTTTATTTTATTTTATTTTATTTTATATCTAGATTTTGTTGGGTAATATCAATCTACTTCAGTATTCCGTATTATTCCGTAAGTCTAGGTTAAACTATCACTCTCCCGGAAATCCCAGATTAATAAAATACTGATAATGTAACCTTTGTCTTGAGGGCGATTCGATTACATCTGACAGAAGATTTAGCCACCGGTCTAACACCCTTTTACTAAACCACACTGGGCACGCGTGATGCCAAACCACCTCATAGTTCACGTGCAGCGGGTTTGCTTTATTTACACCCTCATTGATTTTAGTAATCTGTTACGCAATCCAATATTAATTGTCTTGTCATTGCATAAAACTGGTCCGATTGAAACGAGCATCACGAAGTGGATTACCGAGTCGGTTTCTAAGCCGCGATACCCGTGTGAACCGGCGACAATAGACAAAGAAGAGCGAAAAGTTTATTCACGACACTGTGACAGGTTATAGACCTACCTGAATAAGTCTACGCTGATATGTAATAATTAGTAAACACCCCTTAATTTAACGACTTAAAAAAGGAGTATCTTCAACTATCATTCGTTACCACGTTGACCGACTTTGATATTAGTATTTTTTATTCGAAGAGGAATACTTTTGGATAGTTCCCATATTAAAAGTTCAAGTTCTGATGATCGGATCTCCGTTACCAGCTGATGTTTTTGTTTGCACTTAAGACTACAAAAGTAATTGACTGATTAGATTTATGTTAATACATAATAATATATGGTAATACATTATATTATGGTAATATAGGGGGTACCCCAGATACTGAGTGAAATCTTTGATAAAAAATTTGCTTTCTCATACTTCAAGCACCTTAAAATCTATAGGATTATGTTTTTTTATGAATTTACCTTTCTACTGGAAATGTGTTTATTTTTATCAGTATACCTACTCACCCCTTTAAATATTTGTTATAATTGGAAAATAGAGTAAAATCTATGGTAGCTTCTGTCCGCGATTTTTCTGCGTAGATTTTAGAACTAAGCTAAAGAGATATAAATACTCATCCCTCGGGAACACAATAATGGGATAAAAGTTATCCTTTGTGTTAAGTTGGATTAATATCTGTATACGTGCTAAATACTAGCACAATCCGTTGAGCCGTTGAAGCGTGGTTGAGTAACAAACTCTAACAAACTTTTACATTTTAAATTATTAGTAAGATAATTAGAGCATTACTTAGTCATATTATCATTATCAGGGTGAAATATTACTTAACTCAGGCGGAATATAAATGTTTAATAATTAAAAATAAGAGAAACATTTGAATGGTTCCTTAGAAACCATAATTCAATATTTTGGAATAAAAAATCTAACGACCGAAAATTTATCTGTAACCTACTCGTTGTCGACAAAGTTAAATATCACTTCTATGCAAATATCACCTTTATCAATATTTTCGGTCGCTCAAAATTTCATGCAAATGTCATAAATTTTATCGCTGATTTTTTATTTATAAAAACGAATGTCCATAAATTATAACACATCTATATGTTAATTTGGATCGTGTAGACATTTTGAATGCCATACTTAGAACCGTTATGAACCAATGAACTTAGACAACGAGATTTTTTGGGTTTTTTATCTCTTTTTATCTTAAGTCACTTTACATGTGGTAGCGAAATAAATCACGTCGCATGCTCAGGATGTTTACATTTCTTTCGGTACGAACACGCTACCTATTTACATTTACATAGAATTAGCAAGTGTAGACAAATATGCGCAAGCTAAAAAAGTATTAGTACGTTAATAGGTACTTATCCTTAATTACAATAACTTTGGTTTACTATTTACTTCTTCTGCTTTTATTAACCGCTCCTTCAAAGTAAAATTAAATAACAAATCATTGATAGCCTATTTAATTAGTAGAGGATAGTTTTATTACTTTACTAGCTGTGCCTGCGGCTGCGTTCGCTTGGAATACGGTTTGTCACACCCTACTTTACTCGCTTAGGAGATAGAATAAAAATAGTAGCTATGTCCTTCCCTAGGTTTTTTCGTACAAAATTTCATCAAAATCGGTTCTGCTTTTACGACAAAAAGTAACCTATGTCCTTTTCCAAGGTCCCATCTATCTCTATACTAAAATTCATAAAAATTGGTTGAGCGGTTAAGGCATGAAAACGTGACAGACAGAGATACTTTTGCACTTATAATATTACTCTACTCTGATACTATTGTGGGCTGGGACGACAGACGCTAATAAGTATTATCAAGGTATTGGTAAGTAGATGCAAGTAAACTCGCCCTAGTTGCCCTGCACCACCTCCTGATACTTGGCAGACTTCATCCCCGTCAGCACAGTATATAGATAAGCTAAAGCAGTACCAATACTAGGCCTATTTGTTGACATAAACACCAACACTCGAATGGGTCGTTGGGTTGGCCTTTTATTTTCTGTAAATTGAATTAGTTTTTGTTTAGTAAGCATTCGATAGAGATGATCGCAAATCGCATCAGAGATGGCGACGCCAAGGTTTAAAATGCAAAGATCTAAAATACAAGCGAGTGTGTTTGTATTTATATTTACCGTGTAGTAACTTGTAGTAGGAGGTAAACAGAGTCAACTGTGGGAACTAACAAGAGCCCTTCGTTTTCCTACCCACATAAAAACGATGCTGACATGTATTGATTGAGCCACAATTTATATCATTTGCATTACACACACCCACTACGGACTTGTGAATCTATTTAACGACTGATGAATCAAGATTTCCATGATGGTTGTTTAAACTTAATCAATTGATCGTCTAGCTTTTGTAGGCGGAGCTGCCTGCGTAAATAACAGTAATTGTTATAAGACGTTAGGGGGCACGCTCCCATTTTTTAAAACTGTTTTCTAGAGATATTCATCATCATTTCAGCCATAGGAAGTCCACTGCTGAACACAAGCCTCCCCCAATGACCTTTCATAGGGGGGATTGCCAATACTCGCCACGCTTGGCAGTTTTTTTAAATAAGTTTTCGCACGCAGACGCTGTTGCCCGTCTTGTGCTACAGGATTTTTACGCCTGTTACGACACGCCTCCTGTTGGCGGTTGGGAAGTGTATTCTTTACGGCCGTCCCCACACGGCACAGGAATATTACTTATCCACTAATCCTCTGTTATTCATATTTCGAAATTGCATTTTCTATTAATATTTATACATTGGAACCCTAGTTGTGGCAAACCAAAGTCTTTGTTAAACTTTTTATATTTTTTTACTTTGTCTTTTCCTTTTTGTTTTTACTTGTCTTTTCTCACGCTCTCTGTCATAAAACAAATACAAAAGTTTCAAGATTATACTGAAATAAATCGCGTTTATTTCCATTTATCCTCTTCCCGATCCTTGTCCTCCTCACGTGTCGCGTAGAGAAGAAGACTAGTGCTTCTTGTTATCATACACGATCCATGCAATTAAGTAGTTCGAAACGTACTTAAATAGCATTAAATTAATAAATAGGTATGTATTATAATATTATGACGACCTCCGTAGATAAGGTGCGGGTACGCCGGATTGAGCGTCGCCATTTCTGAAGGTCCCGAGTTCGATTCTCGGTCGGGTCAATGTAGAAAACAATCTTTTTTGTGTAGTCTCGAGTCTGCGTGTCGTTGTTACTGATTTCTATAACACAAATGTTACAGAAATCACACACAGCTACTTTACCTTAGGATTAAAGCAGTATGTGATGTTGTCCAATATTTATATAGTATTACTTTATTAGTTCTCGTGTTTGAAGTATTCATAGTTACAAAAGTTTAACAAGAAAGTGTAAAATGTAATATGTAAACGTACAAAATTAGCAAACTTCCAAGCTAGGTATTGTGCAATATGCATAATAAATTCATCATAAATACCATTGCGTCGATATTATTTGTCGCTGATTTTCTATTGAATAGCCGGCGAAAGTTTCTTTCAGCTATAAACTTTTACCACTTCACCTTTGTTCTTAGTGAAAACACGAAATATTGCCATAGTAGGTTCCTATCTATATTTCCATACAGGGTTACTGGTTATACGAAATAATCGATTTAACAGGCTGCGTTGGCTTCAGAATTAAGCCAAAGATGAATGAATAATCATCTCACGGGAAGACAATAACGGGATAAATTATCCTATGTGTTAATCTAGACCAATATCCAATCAGATACCTACGTGTGCCAAATTAGAGTCAATTTCGTTTTATAGTTACAATGTGATTGAGTGACAATGATGCAAACTTCTTCATTTTGCATAGAGTTGTGTAACTCGTGAGTGAATTACAAAAAACATTTATTTCAAAAATAGCTAATCACTCACTAGCTCACTTGCATCTCGTAATGTAAAATAAGTCCTTGTCATTCGAAAGCGACTTTTAGTTATTCCAACTCACATTACAGTAGGAACAAGTCATCTGTGAGCCGGTAGAAAGAGGAACCAATATTACGTTCTAATAAAAACGATAAACTAAATTCTGCTACTTACCATAAATCATAATTTAGTAACAAAACTTACTTTTAAAAGCTATTTGACTCAAATTTGTTAAAAATTACAAAAAAATATATGTCAGCGCTCCCTTTGAACTCAGAGACTTGGTTGCACTGGCTGTAGGTTTCATCTCATGGCTATCACTTCTTTCTCCACACCTCACTCGTTGAGCTAAAAGAGCCGAAGATATAAAAGAGTGATAATAAGTATAGTATCACTCTTTTATAGGTATAAATCAGAAGATACACATTACCTTTTCTTTTTACCCGACTGCCAAGGAAGGGTTATGTTTTGCACATTACTATTTTAAAATATTAGTATTTAAAGTATTTGCTCAAGTAATTTTCTTTTTATCTCATATCAATTTCACACCCGTCGCCGGCCGGGTAACACCGATTGACATTCCGCACTTAATCAACGGTTTACTTGATAATGGCTGTCAGTGGAGACTTAATTGAAAATTATAGACGCTAAAACCACGCACGCTAGTGGTAATGAGCAATAACGTGATAAAGCTATTGAAAAGGTGAAGTTGACGGTGCGTGAGACCTTGTTTATTCATCATAAGAATTTTGTGGGAATAGCTAGTTTAATTTGGTTTACAGACATATGTCGCTCAGTGACGGCAGCGATACGGTGTTGATTACCAAAGTTAAGCAACTTACGTCGCAGTTTTGAGTTCATGGGTCTATTCCGACCATAATTATTTAGTGATATTGATCTACACTGGACCTGCCGTGGTGGTGGTGGTGCCGAGTGTGGCCTTAATCACCGTATAGTTGTAGTGACTTGAGGCCTGTGTCCTGTAAGACAAATTTATGCTTTTTTTTGCAAGAACAATATGTTACTTTCTAACTTATTAAGTACACTTTTTACTTTCCTGTTTATTACTGAAGTTTTAGTAATTTTATTTAACAAGTCAGCTTTTTGCAACAGTTTTTAAGTATGAATATATTTTTCATGTTTTTAACTTAAGCATTATTGTTGACCTTTATTATTATGAGTGTATTATTTTAAGTTAACTATAGATTTTTCAGTTGATAACCTAATTTAAAATCAATTTGCCACACGTATTCATAAAACCATAGTCCATAGTTTATTATGCATATTCATTTAACTTAAGAGATTAAACGCGTGAAGAAAAGAACAATAATAACACGATGTTATATCATAGCGCGTGCTACCTCGGACGAGTGATAGTGAACTCTTGCGCATTCGGACACGCAGGCTGCGCGCGTCAATCAACTCTTTTATTACAGTCATCTGTAAAATTTTAGCTACTGTCACACGTTCTAAAATTGTAATTATTGTTATAAACTGAAGTGAAATGCAATTTTTTAGTTCAGGACACCAATAGCATTATTATATACTGTATACATTATTATATAATAATTCGTATGTAGAATAAAAAATTATAACAGATTTTTAAATAAATAATAAATGTTTATAACGAAAACTTTAAATATTATTTTTTTATAAAACAACCAACATTAAATGTCGAAGAAATAAAAAATACTAACAGGATAATGACTATTGTGTAACTATTTAAATTAAACTATAACCAAAGCAGTTAAACAAAAAATTTTGTCATTAGGGAAACACTATAAAATACAAAAAAATTTTGCTTTGTTTGTTGTTTTTCGTTTTGTATCACAAACAGCTCCTTATGTGTTTAATAACTAAACTTAATCCTTTTCCTGATCATTTGTAAATGACAATAACACACGACATTCTTAAACAAACAATATACCATAAGAGTTAATTATATCTGTAAGTCAAGTATTATTTGTATAATGTAAACCATTTATTACGTGATTATTTTCCGGTTTAATCTTTGTTTTATTAATTATAATTGTAATTTAAATAGGATAATTAGAATTATTTTAAAACTAGCCTCCGCCTGCGGCTGTGGACTTATCAACGACCTATGTCACTTCCCAGCGTAAAATAATCAAATAATACGATAAACCACATTAATGGCTCGCTCTAAAAGTAAAAAAATATATATTTTAAAACAAATTTGGTTAACATAAAAAAGGTTATCTTAACTATACATTTTGAAAATATTACATGTGTTATACTTACATTTGAAAATACATCAAAATTGTTTAGAACTAAATCATAACATAATTTGAACAAAATTCCATTTTTGTTTTTTAACATGCACGACACACAATGGGACGAAAAGGTAAAACGATTTATTTTTTGCGAACGATTGATTTTGTAAATAATTTAAGGCTGAACAAAATATCGTCACGTTCAGAACAAAAACATATTATTATTTCGTCCTAACTTAGCTAATAGCTTCATTCCACCTACGAAGCTTAGCAACTTTGTATCTAAGGTGCAAAAAATCCTTTGTTTGCACAAGACAAATGACTAGGAAGTAGCATTGAGACGTGCATCTTCTCTTATTAACGCCACCGCAAATCAAAATAAGTAATGGTTCAGTAGTTGGATGTTAACCGCAAGTTAAACGCTAACTTAACCGCAGGTTATAGCAACAGCCGGTATGGAAAGTGGCAGCCCTCGTCTTATTACCATCTGCGTTTTGGCTTAAGAAGGATCGTTAATTTTTTTCAGACAGCGATTCTGTCTTTTTCAAGTTTTTAAATTTTTTATAGTTTTTTTTTTCCTTTTTGGTACACTTAAAAAAAGCTTGTTTTAAAAATCACGGCAAACTTCGTACCGCCTCTTAATTTTTTTCGTGAATTTTCCCAATGTTTTAATTCTATTATGGTTATCCAATGTTTTAATATTCTGCTATTTGGGACCTCTGTCCCATTCGTCTCTACGAATCCAACAAACCAAACATCATAAAAATCGGTCCCGCCGTTATTGACTTATAAATGGTGTAACTAACCCGAATTTGTTTTATATAAATAGATAATATACAGATTGGTTTTATTTCTCAAAGATTCTTCTAGTAGTTTGTGTATTGTCTGCCAGTCATAAACGCGCTAAAGCTACATTATCTAAACAATTATAGCATAAAAGACGCACGACAACGCGTGGTAACATTGTCCTCTAAAACAGATAAAAAACGAAAAAACCATTGTGTTGGTAAATCAAAGTGAAAGTAACGTAACATGACGTAAGACTTCGCAACGATTTGATAACGCTATTTCTATTATGTGCAAAATAACGTCGTAATTGAGGTTATTACAGCAGGACTACTCCACATTAAGCGAATATAATAAGTAATAAACACACACAAAGACACGTGCATTTGTCTTTGCCAGTTAATTAAAGTTAGGATAGCAAACTAAATTAAATAGGTTTTATAGCTTTAAATTGAAGAAAAGTTATATGTATTTACACTAATTTATCTTGCCAATTCAATGATGGTAACTTTATCCGTAAACCTTCATCGGGGTTTTGTGGCTCGCTGAACGGCAGTTTTTTTATTAAACTCGTAGGCTTAAAACAAAGATCGTAAAACGCAAGTTTTTTTTTTCCAAAGTCGCTTAGGACGCGTCTGCGACTCTGATACGTTTTACAATCAAGTTTTTTTGACGACAGCTTTGACATATTGGTCCAAATTCTGCAAAAGAGAGCGCCACTCCTTAATCAGTCAAATACAAGTAAAATTTTAATGATATAAAAATAAAATAAATTAAAAGTTCCATTTTTCGATGTGTTCATTTTTTTTGTTTTCAATTAAAATATGACCATAGTGAAAAGTGACCCTACTGTATTTATCTACCTATGATTTATCTTTTGATTGTGCTCTAAATTAAATAATGCCTTCAAAGACATGGTGACGGTGAGAAAGTTAAAAAACTATTATAAAAAAACATTAAAATGGGTTTTTGATTGTAAAAGTGACGGGTTGGTAGGTAGGTAACTAACAGCTAAGATGTCAATAAACTGAATAAAATTGTTAGACAACCGGTGGTTTTGGATGACTATTGCTAAATCAATAAAGATGACATCCAGTTTTGTTTTTTATCTCTTTTCTGTTCCTTAAGCTTATTCAAAAGCTAAACATTAGTAATTTTAATTCTCTTATGATTTCAAATAGTACTAATGCTTTTAAAATATGACATTTCATTGAAAGTCATCATCTAGTCATTAATAACGGTCCCACATATACATGTAGGTTATGTTGTTTTGTATTGACTATTTAACCCCTTTAGGAGAAACTACCACCAGACCTCTATAATTCTTAGACATTGCCACGAGACCGTTTTGAACTATGGCTACACGTCCAGTGTGAGCTGGATATTTAAGTTTCCTGACGATGGTAGCAAGTGATATAAATCCTAACATGGATTCTAAAAATTCCAGAGGTATGTGCTAAATTGTAATGAGTCGAATTCAGGAACCACGGAGGTGGGACATGACTTCATTACCGACAATTGTGTTTTAATTTTCGTGCAGTTATATCAACTTTGATTAATTCTAACAGTGACTCTTATAATACGCACTAAATATTCCAGTTTTTCAGCGGTGATGCGACCGTTTCACAACGCATTACGGGCGCAGTCTGTTATTGCGGCGTATAATAAGACAGTTTGGTACGTAAATGGCCGTTTGTAGAAACAGATACGCTAAATTGTGACCGTAATGGCGTTTTCTAACGCACCCATCTGATATCTTAGAGTAGGGTTGCCTCGTCGATGTAAAAAAATATATTTAGATTGGATATTAGATGTTTAAAAAAAACCAAAACCTTTTTATTACGTAAGTTATTAAAATAACGTTTTTCATTAGTGATTTTTTAAGATTGTTTTACCCTTAAAAAGCAATTAGCACACGATATGATATAGCGTTAGAACAAGTATTTTGGTACCTATCAATAAAATAAATCATTGACTACATTCGTCCCAATCAGGGATGAAATCAAATCATATCGAATTCGATCTACTACTAGGCTAGCATAATAGGCTGTTTGTTATTAATGTTAAAATGTTCACAAATGGCAAAAAAGAGAAAAATGTTGCGAGATAACGAAACAACTTATTTAGTGACAACCCTAGTTAGGTTTAGGCTACTAAAATAAATACCACAAACGTTAATCACGCAGTATCGTTTCAAAAGTATCATAACTGTCCTTTTAAGGTGTAATTATTTTCTTCAAGTTAAATAATGGCCTGTTTATGAAATGCGATAAGTCGTTATTCATACTTTTTGTGAATAACACTCCTTTAAATCATCAAAGAGATACATAAAATGTATGACAGTTGAAGAATTCACATTTCACATCCTATGCTGAGAGGAAAGTAGACTAACTATGGCTATTATCAACAAATACAATGATGCAGAAAATTATCAGTAATAATGACACTCAATTTAAAGTTGTCAAAGGAAGTTTTCATACAAGGTCATTAAAATTTATTTATTAAACAATCGTGCTATGTCATTTAACTAGCGTGGGATACACCATACTTTGTAGTTTTGATGTGGATTTTTTAAATAATTATATCCTGATACAATAGTCGATAATCAATAGATTAAAGGGTAAATAAATACTGAAACGGTAATAAAAATAGATATCTTCACTTTTCTACATCATCATCATCATTTCAGCCATAGGACGTCCACTGCTGAAAATAAGCCTCCACTAATGACTTCCAGATTGGCCGGTTGGAAGCGGCCTGCATCCATCAGCCTCCTGCAACCTTTACCAAGTCGTAGTTACTTTTAATGTTATATGATTATTCGCCAATTAATATAATAAAATAATCATTTTATTTCTTCTAAAAGGCTCCTAAAAGCTATTCTAAGAACAAATTTGTAAAATTGTATTTATTACGTGAGTTATATGTAATAGTATGTAAGTTATAGATAATACCAGGAGATATTCACTCAATAGAAAATTTGAAATAAATGGCACATTACTATAACAAAAAGTGGTAGAGCAATAAATGATTGGATCGCTCGAAATGTCTTTGAGAGCAACAGGCCAAAGGTTGTGGGCTCGCTTGTCCTAGTTCTGTTGCAATAATAGCGGATAGCTCTATGGGCAGATAACGACATAGCAAAATTTATTGGTATTTTGAACCTTATTGTTTTTTTGCATCGGAAAGTACAGTAATGTTATGAAACAAAATTGGTATTATTTTCTATTTAATTAAAAAAGTGTATTTTTCAGAATATAAGTAGTTTTTTCTCTTTTAATCGTGCTTTTACGTACGTATGGCCAAGGAAACGAGACTGGAAATTTCATTGCTACGGGGTCACATGACGTGGCGCGTTTGAGCTTGACATATTACAGACATCTTTAACATTCATGCATACGCTCTAAGATAATAAATTCCATAGCAAATGACATAGTTACTAAGCTTTGTTTTTGTATATAATTGTTCATAAGTTATTTATCCTCAAAATATAAAAACAAATCAACCTTTATCATCTAATCCTGTCACATTGTCAAACCAAGTCGCAATTGTTTGTTATTGGTGTTCAAAATATTTTGTATGTATTTTAGAGGCTCATCGTTAAAGTTGAATAAACTTTGCAAACACCTATTACATCAACACCGTTTTATTCAAATTAGCACTTAGCAAGTTTTACGCATGCGGCTAATCACCTCGGGTTATAGAAATACATTTTATTGATATTTACGAGTAGGGAATTTAATAATGGTTGTAGCTTTGTTTTGCGTTTATTTATTGACACCATTAATTTTTATACCTTATTATTTTTTTATGTTACGTAACAAATAAAGTGAAGCAACGTATATTTTGTGATTAAACTTGTTATATTTCGAGCGGAATATTTTTTTTTACTGTTTTTCTAGTTTCAGGAATCGGGTAGTCAAAATTCAGAATAAACAAAGATTAATGAAAGTAGTATATTAACATACCGTAAATGTTTTCCTGAATTACACCGTATACGAATTAAGTAATGAATAACTATGCAAACCGTTAATTGAACTCACATAAGCGCTCCAAAAACGTGTTCTTAGAAATGAGAAACGGCTTCGGTATGAAATGTGGATTTACCCGTTTTGGATCGATATGTTTCATCGATCAGCGATGATTTACCGACCGAAGCCGAAGTAGCATAAATAAATTGGATAACTTTCGTTTTGCTTACTGGTTATATAGTTGCGTTTAACTTAGCTAAATAAAGTTCAGTTCAATGAATTATTTATGAAAATAATATTTTGACGACCGTCTGCTGTAGTATCTCGTGCTCCGGATTACAAAGCCAGCGGTTGCGGGTTCGAATCCCGCAATCCGCAATATATATCGGACAACATCACATACATCGCTCTGATGCTGTGATAAGTAGCTTAAGCACTTGTGGTACAGAAATCAGAAACAACGACGGTACCACAACACCCAGACCCGAGACAATATAGAAAAGATATTTTTGAACACATCGAACCCGGGACATCAGAGATAGCGACTCTCGGCTACGGAGGTCGTCCGTCCGTCTGCGTGATGAGCACAAGCATTTGTACCTAAATCTTGGATGTCTGTAAATGTATTAAGTATATGTTTATCCGTTATCTAGTCGTCATAATTCAAGCTTTGCTTAGTTTGGGGTTAGATAATTCTTCGCGCTCCGGACTACAAAGTCAGCGGTTGCGGGTTCGAATCCCACAAGGGGCGGATATTTGTGTGATGAGCACGAGTATTTGTACCTAAGTCATGGATGTTTATAAAAGTATTTAAGTATTTTTATTCGTTATTTAGTCGCCATAATACAAGCTTTGTTTAGTCTGGGGCTAGATAATTGGTGTGATTGTGAAAAAAAAATCGTTTTATTGTGATAACAATTTATTTATGTTAAATGCAGTTTCTTTTCAACGCCGATAAGAGTTTTCCTAACAAACATATCTCATCGTATTTCTGTTTCATCCGGTTCAGACCTCCACATCCAATTCATAACCCACTTTCGATGAAATCGGCTTTGAAATAGTGATGCCCAGAAAACTATCGATAAAATATCTTAGCGCGTATGGGCAAATATCAAATGGTCAAATTAATTTACATAGTCCGTATCAACCAAAAAGGTCAATGTGTTTTTTAAATTTGGTTTAAACGATACATAAGCAATGTTTAAATATCTCTTTTTATTAATACCTAATCATGTCTTCGGCATTACTACCCTTTTAATATTATGACATTTGGTAGTTTAGAAACGTCGATATCATACTACTAGCTGTTGCCCACAGCTCCGTTCGCGTGGTCTTCAGTTTATTCATAAATATTGTTTTATTTTAAAAGAACCTTCTCCTGACAATAAATAACACAACAAAAAGAAAAAGAAAGTTGCGCAGAAAATCCTTTATCATGAATAAACTAAAGACCTCGCGAATGAAGTCGCGGGAAAGAGCTAGTTTTTATATACATAGATAAGATAGATATGGGGACCTCCGTAGCCGAGAGGCGAACATGCCGGTTCGATTCCCGGTCGGTCAATGTAGAAAAATAACTTTTCTATATTACCTTTATATTGTCTGGGTGTTGTGGTACCGTTGTTGATTCTGATTCCTGTAACACAAGTGCTTTTGCTAGTTACCATAGGATCAGACCAAGGTATGTGACGTTGTCCAATATTTATTTATTTACTAGCTGTCCCGGCGAACTTCGTACCACCCTTCTAACAGTTTTTTTTGTATCTTTTTCAGTGTTTCAATAGTTATTCTGCTATTCGGGGCGAAGACAAATCCAACAAATCAAAGATCATAAAAATCGGTCCAGCCGTTTTTGACTTATAAATGGTGTTACTAGCCCGACTTTCTTTTATATATATATATATAGATTTTTTATATCGACAGTTGCCACAGCAGCATCGCAACATTAGACACAGTTCGCGTCATTTTCTAACATTTTTCACGGTTTGTTGCCGCGAAATTGCGTAAAGAAAGTCATCCTTTCTTGCGATCTCCCAATTAGCCTGTCCTGCTCAATGGGTCTAGAAACTAACCTAATTTAGTTAGTGTTTGTGGTTATACTGTGACGGGCTAACCTAGATTCTTCCACGTGGAACTAAGATAGGTATTCGTTGAAAGAACAAACTAGTTTTTCGTGGTGATAGCGTATTGGTAACGAATAGAAAAGATTAGACTATATAAGGTGCTTCATAAATATCTGCAACGGCTGAAATGGGTGAAAGTATTGCTTATGTAGATTACGATAGTAAAGGCATTACGTGCCCCGGATCGGTTATAATTGTTTGAGAAACGACAGCAACGTTAGCATTTTGGCGGTAACATGAACGAATTCGTAACCGCAGCGCGTGGGACGTAGTACAAGCGGGCTGGTTAGATGAATGTGGACGGTTTAAGATAAAGCCTAGTCATTAATTAATACTATTTTTAATGAAAAAATTTAGTGATGTTTTAGACATTTTTTTTTTTACTATCGTAATCTATATAAGGTATACTGTCACCCATTTCAGCCGTGGCAGATATTTTTAAAGCACCTTATATAAACATAACAAAGAGGGACGGGCAAAGCAAATTAAATGGGGTCTGTCTCCATTTAATTTGCTTTGCCCGTCCCTCTTTGTTTATTTTGAGGGGAACCCTATAAAAAAACAGGATACCTCATAAATACTTTCGGGATGATGAAAACAGGATAAAGGTACATGTTCTTTCGGGATGATGTCCGTCTGTATGTACGTCTCTGCCATTTTGCTCTAAATCGGTTTGTTTACATGTATTACATTACATATGAAATGTATACTAATGCAAACTTTCATGGTCATCATCAATATAAATAACTGATTTGAGATTATTAACATATACCTTTGTATCCAGTTTTTAGGTATTCTTGAAAACGCCAACGTTCAGGATCAATTATTTTTACGATTTAAACTTATTGTAGTCGGTCAACCTATCTACCAAAACTTTCATAGAAACTTTTGGCCTGTGACTGCAAACATGAGTTTGTTTAAAAATATACTTACTAAAGTGACCCTTGGTTTTTGACTCCATTTTAATCAAAATTACTTTTCAAGCCAATTTCAGTTTATAACAAAAACCATTTAAATTAGAAAAATACTTACGAAATACTCGTACCTCATGTTGATTGATACACCCACCCGCATGGAATTTTGGCACTCGATTTCAAAAAATAATTTAGGCTACATAGGCTTGTTTAAGTGACATTAATAGTTACTAAGTTAGAACTGGTTCACGATATTGAATGATATTTGTTAAACTATTTTAACCACATTAAACAAATAATCGTTTTGCAGTTACTCGATGCCTACAACCACAATCGATTATCCAAGGGTAAATTCAAGGTGTAAAATTATACCCTTAATAGTTATTCTGGTATAGCTTTGTGTTTGGTCGAATCGGCCCTAAGTGATTTACCATTCGGAGGTTTAAGTAGTTCATCGAACGTGAACTAAATAGATACGTAGGTATATGCGACCTCCGTAGCCGAGAGGCGAGTACGCCGGACTTGGCGTCGCCTTCTCTGAGGTTCCGGGTTCGATTCTCGGTCGGGTCAATGTAGGAAACGAACTTTCCTAGGTTAGGTCCGTTCTGAGTGTTGTGGTACTGTCTTTGTTTCTGATTTCTGAAACACAATTGCTTTAGCTACTTAACTTAGGATCAGAGCAATGTATGTGATGTTGGTCAATGTTTAAAAAAAAACTATTTCAACCATTTTGAACTAACAATCGTATTGCAGTTACTCGATTCCTACAACCACAATCGATTAAAGCATTAGTGATTTACCACTCGGAAGTTTATATCATCGAAGGTGATCTTAAGTAGATAAGTATATACGAAATAGCTAAATCGGGTGTGTCAGCGATCAAATGTCAGATAAACCAAAAGGCTATGCATAAGTATCACTAAAAATACACATTTATGATAATGCAGTGATTAATAGCTTGGATTCGCCAAACGCCTAGCAACATCTAAGAGCAATCGCCATAACGGGCCTTTCTCAAGGAGTCCTTTTTTATTTACCACGCCCGACTTAAAATCTATTTTTATCTCGTTTTAGTTGTAGATGGTTCTTTTTTTTTTAATCATGCTATCTTGCGAATAACCTGTCGATAAAACACATCGAATTCCAAAATTGCCGGTCATTGAGGCTAATAACATCTAATGTAATTATAAGATGTACTCGCTTCTTAAATCTGTGGAATATGGTTCAAATTTAAGCGCATTTAGTAAAATCACTAATGATATGGTTGTTCAATGCGTTTATCGTAATCATTTTACAATGCAGCACACGCAAGTTATGTCTGCTTCATGTCGTCGACTCGGCAAAAATGTGCAAACTGCGTGAAACTGTTTTCCTATCTATAGCTTTAAATTTTCGCATATAGATATATATATATTCTGAGGCCTTTTATTAAGGACCTACTACAACTATAAAATAAACTTAAAAATGTATTGGACCCGTGAAAACTAATCAAATGAGTCCAAACACGAAGGCGTCCGTTATCAGATCAGCACGATGGCACAAACTGAGACGATGGTGTCAAATTATTGTATTGTCATCCGAATGTCAGATACTTACAAAGTTTTAAATCGGTACGTCAGTTAGAAATAGGTTAAAAATAATTCCTAAATTTAATTACCTACGCATTTAATTAATTTTGAAGCTACTCGTAAAAAAAACGAGTAAAAGTGTGTTAAAATGACATTACATCACAGCATATGATTTGTCAAAAACTCAATAGAGATATAATATAACATTAATTTAGAACTTCGTAATTAATTTTCAAGGACTTATTTATCTCAACAACTGAACTATCATATTGAGTAAAAGGTTAAGGCTCGGAAAACATTGGCAATGACCGGACTCGACGACCTTTTTTGTCTCAGGAAGTTCATTGCATTATTTACAAGATTGGCAAAAACAAAAAATACAACGTACATTTACAAAAGAATAGCCTATGCTGATTACTGTCTCTGTAAATAAACTTGTAATATTTTTGGGTTAAACACTTTTCGATCGCAAGGCTTAGCCCCAATAATTCACGGTCGTCATTTATCTAGACGACTTCCGTGACTTCCAGTTTTGGGTTTAATGAGTTTAAAACGAAAAAATATATTTTATGCAGCTCACACGACCGTGTTCTACTTACAATAAGGTCAATAATAGGGTCTTGTTTGTTTTGCTTCAATAATAATTGGAAAATGATATTGACGTATTATAATTAGACTAGACTGTTATTGCGATTTAACTTGATCCATATTATTATAATTGCTTAGCTAATCATTTGATTTAAGAGTAAATGTCAATATATTTATGCTTATTTACTTGAATTTTAAACTGCATCCTCGCAGCTGTGCGCAAAACATTTACTGTTTCAGCATTTAGGTGAAGTTTTCACTAATTCGTGATAAAGTGCAATTTATTATTTTGAAAATATATTTGAATTAGTATTCCAAGGTAGCTAAACGATACACGCTTACACAATAGCTAGAGCACCCAGTTAACGCCTAAAATAACTAGTTTGAACCATTTTCTGTCTAATGAATATTCAATGTTTTCAACGTGCAAGATTTATGCAAATTCACAAGACTGTGTTAAAAGCACTACACACACTAGACAGGTACTCGTAACGTTGGCAATAGGGATGAGGGCTAACTTTTTTCTTCATCTATTAGGTAGATTATCCTAAAGTATTGGACACGTATTTTTTTCCTTTTTTACATGCTTAATCAAAATATTACAGATATATAAAGTGCTTCATAAATATCTGCAACGGCCGAAATAGGTAAAAGTATTGCCTGTATAGATTGGGCTCCGAATGATTTATATAAGAAAGAATCCGAAATCCGAAAGAAATATTTATCATTCTTTCGGCGAACCGAGCTGTCGGTAAAAAAAATATATTTGTATCGATGAACGATGAACAGTGATTTCTATTTACAATTATATCGTTCAAGGGTAATTCTGTAAATGATTTGGGGCTCGTATAGATTACGATAGTGAAGGAATTACGTGCCCCGGATCGGTAATTGATTATTTGCGAAAAGACAGTAAATAAATGGTTACTTGCTTCAATTTGCATAACCCACTTCGTCATCCGCCCTTGACACTGCGCGGGAGCGGTATAATGTAAAACGTTAGCATTTTTGGACAGATGTGGACGGTTTGAGACAGAATAAAGCCTAATTTTTATTTAATATAATTTTTTTAATGAAAAAATTAATGATGTTCTGGACATAAAATTTCTTTACTATCGTAATCTATATAAGCAATACTTTTACCCATTTCAGCCGTTGCAGATATTTATGAAGCACCTTAAATATTGATTTGAAATGTCGCACGACGTCACGTCTTGGTACAATTTTTACTTAGAAATGACGTCACGAGCCTCTACTCCCGAACTTTGACGCGCTTTATCTTTGTAATTTTTTGGGTGATTGACAAAAGAAAAAATAAGACTCCATTATTTTTTGATAATCTATCTGACAGGCTTAAATAGAATTTCATTTTCTTTACCCAGTCGTCATCCCTATTTATAGCTCGATTTGGTACACTGACTCTTCTGTTTAGTTGAGGCTTTCTATAGGTATCAGATTCGAAAAGAAATTATATTGTTACTTTTAACGATCGTTAACTATACACATACATACATACTGATAGAGAAACCTATTTTAAATTGTCATCGCTAGCAATATTGTGAAAAAAAATGCTGTTGAGCTTCGAAGTGCTGTAACATACAAAGTAAACGTGGCAAGGTGCTGTGTAGTTTAAATGTAATGTAATTTAATGTAATGTCGTTGTTTCTGATTTCTGTTACAAAAATGCTTTAGCTACTTAGCATAAGATCAGAGCAATGTATGTGAAGTTGTCAAACAATAAATGTAAATATGTTGTCGATACACTTCAAATCCCATAATCAGCGATCTCACATGCATGCCACCAAGTGTGTCAGCTCTCTTATGTATGCGTGAGTCTAAATAAGTTTCAATGTCAGTCGATGGCGTTCGCCGTGAGAATGGACCGAATCGCTTAATTACGAAGCGCTAAGGTCGTGGTCGAGTAAAAGTGGCAAAAATCGACCACGCCTTGCGAACTTGAGAGAATAGCAACAAAAATCTTGTAACCTTGCGCGAATTATGCTCGCGCGGATGCGTTTGATGTGGTATCATCGTTCGAAGTTAATTTTAAAGTTAATTCCTTATTTATTTATATTGCTTTATTAAAATGAAAATGAATTATTTGTGCTGCAAACCTTGTAGGCTAAAACCAATTTTTATTCATTTTTGTTATGCAATATTATAGAGGAATTATTCATTAGAAAAACATTTAAAGTACCTACCACTGACAGTTCGTAAAATTAATAAACTACCTAATCGTTAATCGTAAAACGTTATCCCCTGTAATGATAGTTACTAACAAAGGAATAGTTCATTTGAATAATTAACTTAGTGAAATTGGGTCTAAATATTCATATGATGAACAAACAGTATATATACTTTCACAATATCAATGTTATATTCCTTAATATCTGCAGGATTTATGTAGTAATATTATTATATTTATCATAATAACAAATTAATAGTGTCGAACCGTAACAACAATGTTAAGTTACATCCTGAAACGAATAAAAAATATAAACCAAAATTCGAGATTATAACTAAGAAAATGGAAATAGTCTGAATGGATAGTAATCTCTCGCATCAAAAGTTAATTTCGCATCAGAGCTGCTAACAATAAGAACCCAATAACCAGGCCAAGTGCAAGCTAACTTACTGGAAAGTCACAGCTAGTTGGGATCAGACATCTCATTGGAACTTGCAGTTACAGGCTGTGAGCAATGCGTATCTACACTAAAAGTTGAATATCTTAAACAAAAAGCTATAGGGCGTTTTTGTTACTTGCACTAGTAAGGACTTTAGCAAAAATACCTTAACAGAGTTGGACAAAACTAAATATCCCTGCACCATAGTATGGCAGAACGCCGGAACTTCAATTAACTATTTATTTTAGTGACAACACTACCCAATAGTTTATGTGATTTTTTTTATCAGAAGTTTAACATTAGAATTATTTTACTTATTAATGATTAATTAATGATGACAAATTGAATAATTTATACAAAAAACAAATAAAACAAAATATATCTATACTAAAGTTTGTTATTTATCGTCCTTTAGATCGGATATATGCTTTATTTAACTTTTTTATTGAGTATAAATAACTTAATACTAAACTTAATACTAGTTTTAATATAAGCTTCTTATAGCGCCCAAAGGATTTTTATTGTCGGGTTTCTTTAAAAACCTTTTACTATTATATATTATTATGCAAATATAATTAACTGCCTATTTATCCTCACTGTCATTTCAGCTCTGTACGATCTACCGATCATCACATTAGTATGACGTGATTTATGACTATGTAAGTTCTTATCCCTTTCTAGGTGGCCTCCATAACCATGTCAACTCCTGACCAGATTACATGGAAAATATTCTCATGCGTGCTGGCTGTAGTCTTTAGTCTGTGACACTTTAACTTGAACTTCAGTTTTCCCTTTTAACCGATGCCCAAAGGAATTTAACGCTTTCATCCGATGTCACAGTTATTAGAAACGCGTCCAATTCTAAGCAAGCTTGAGAAGTGATTTTTATTGCTTCTAGTGGAATAGTTTGAACGAAATAACATTTATAAAACCTGTATTGATAAAACCATATCCGATTTGTGAAATTGTTTAATGAAAAAAATTATAGAATTGGCACAAAAGTAATAGTTAATCTGGCTTGAACAACAACTTAATTGTAATTCAATCATTCGCAAAAAAAATAACGGATGTAATGTAAAGCTAGTTTTTATTATATATTTTTTCTTTTAACTGGATGATTAATACTGCATCCATTGTAAAAAACTATGGGTTTGTGCCATACTATATCACGCCCTCGGCGCGGCAAATATACTAATAATTTTACTTTAATAAATATATATTTTATGTTGGTACTTTTATATCCATATGATTTTTAACTGTGTCATTAATTCGCAATCATTCAAGCGCTAACTGCGGAAGAGCAATCGTGCTATGTCATTCGGCGCATGACGGCTGACATGTCACATGTGACACGCGATTGCGCGCGAAGGCCGCGGCCGCCTTGACCGTCGCGTGCGCATCATGCGATGGCTTATTATTACCTAATATTAATTGTGGTACCTACAATCTGATTATTAATGAATCATTTGTAAAAATGCTGGATGCAGGCCGCTTTTAACCGGCAATTCTGGAAGTCTTTGGGGAGGCCTACTATGTTTAGCTGTTGACGTCCTATGGCTGAAATGATGATGATGATGATGATGATTTGAAAATATACAAGATTTGCCTTTACATAATACAACCTACATACAAAGTGTAACAGAATTAACACAATCTCTATAAGTTTCTGTTCAGAATCGGATAATAGGTTTCCATCGAATATTTTTCACTAATGACCAAAGTCAAAATACCATCCTCCTCATTGTCAAAATCGAACAATTTTTCTTTTACTAAGACTACTAAGTGTTAGCGGTGAATCGATTGCTGGGAACATCCCTATGAATGGTTCCCGGCACTAGCTGTCACCTGTCATCGGAACGTACTTCTTCATGCGTCGTAATTGTGCTTTCGCGCGTTTTCCGTGTCAATATATTTTATTAAGTTAATATACCGTTTTATTTAGAGGATCCCTTCTAATATAAGTTAGATAAATAGTCAAATCAGTTGATCTGTGGATTTGATTTTTATTTATTTATATTGTTTTCATTTATCCTGGATGAATTTGATACCAGTGATATACTACTTTTGACTTAACGGTATATCGCTGGCATCAAACTCGTCCACGGTAAATCCAAACAATGTCGACTAATTATACGATAAACGATAGACAAAAGGGTATTTACGAATGTCTTTTTCAGACCAAACGCGTTTTCTACACCGATCTCAGTTGCAACAATCTTATTATAACAATTGCATTTCGAAACACCATGGCCCTAGTGATGTGAACCCAGTAACAATAACCGAACCTTCGAACAATGATACGAGTTACAAGTGTACAGCATTATCTGTCACTTATCTAACCTTCGCAGGATCGGGTGCGGTTCTCACGGCTTTTGGTGCAAATAACAAAGAGGTTACAAGCTTATAAAGACACTTGATGACCTTTCTTAGTCCAATTTTTTGTGGATCACTTAATATTTCATTAAGGTCATGTTTAAAAGGTACCTGGATGCTGTATGCTCACACTTGGCCTATTAATTATTTAATGTTACGGTATTGTGCAAAGACATAACTTTGGTGTACCTACTTTAATAGGCTAGTTTCCTGGGTCAAAAAAAGATTATTCTATTTAGTCCGTCAGTTAGATTATCCAAAAATATTGGACCCATATTTTGTCTTCTGTCAATCAACCAAAAAATTACGAAGATAAAGCGCATCAAAGTGAGCATGTGACGTTACGCCTTGCTAGAAAGTGTCGCAAGGCGTGACGTTACGCGGAACTTTAACGGGCTATATCTTCATCATTCTTTGTTTGATTGAGAAAAGAAAAAGTACGTGTCTAATATTTTCTGTTTATCCAACAGACAGACTAATTAGATTTTTTTAGGAAACTAGTCCATTACTGGTTATTACTGATTATAGTTACGTCTGATTACTCATGGGTTTTCTTTGTTCGATCAATGGTGATGTGATAATTTAAATGTAAATTAAATCCTGCGTGCTATGAAGTGAACATTTTTGGGTTACTTAATAAAGTTATGTGTTTTGCTTGTATCGCTTTATCTTGCTACTTATCGATTATCAGATTACAAGCCTACGCGTATTTCATTTGACCTTTTTCAAACCAAATCTATGGTTAAGTTTAACTGCTAATTTTTCTTCTATAGTGTTATAATGTAGTAGCAAGAAAAGAGGTCCAAAATCTTCAATTAACCTTTACCTGCTGGTTTGAGTTTAATGAAAAATTTGCCATTTATCGGTCGTGGTAGAACATCGCGTAAGGTCAAGGCGTGGGCGTTGACTTCTCGAACTGATTTTATGGTCATGGATAATTGGTAATTATTGAACCTTTTGGGGTTTGGAATGGAAGTTCAACTCTGTATAGGTCGTAGATAATTGTCGAGATTAGGGCTTTTTAATGGGTGCCCATGTTGATTTATATCGCTCTTAATGTTGTATTGAGTTCAATGATTAATCTTAGTAATATGTTTTATCTGCTATACTTTGAAATTGTTCTTTGTCTTTTGTCTGTCTGTTCCTTTTTTTTGACCTTGTCCTTATCCAGATTGTTCTACTCATTTTGTAGGCTGCATTTTTAAAAGTGGGTCAGAAAATCCGGATAACACTTTTATTATAGTGCCAAATAAGTTTTAACTACAGCTTTATGGATCAGTATTTACTGAAGGTCTATTCCTTAGGATGGTCTATAGTTTCGATAAGAGAGTAAACGCCAATTTGTGTGGCATTTGGGGTGGCGTGTCACTTTAAGGAAACTTTTATTTTCTATAACCCACAATAACTAAATTGTTTTGACGATCTTTTGTTTATCAAAATCTATCGAGTATCGATCTAACCAGAATTAAGATTCCTTCATTTTTAGCTTTCTTAATCGATTGTCATGCTTATTAAGCTGCCTGCCCATTATTCTGAGGGGTTAGGCACAACAACCCAGTATTTATAAATACTAAATAATACTAGCACGTCTAACACTACCTACCTTGTTCTGAAGAACGATGTTGCCACAACTTAGACTGGTTTGGGCCGGCCTGTAGGAACTTATAAACAATGCTATCGAGATCTGCGTCTGTGCATAGTGACAAATAGATTTGCCAACGCCTTAGGTAGTGTTATCAGATATGGAAATGGCAAATACATTATTGTTTTGTAACCCTTTAATTGCGAAAAGGTTTGCATGATATTTTTTTTGTATCTGGATAATATAAATAAGTATAAATATTAGACAACATCACATACCTAC
Organism: Anania hortulata; assembly: GCA_963576865.1. Classification (NCBI taxonomy): domain Eukaryota; kingdom Metazoa; phylum Arthropoda; class Insecta; order Lepidoptera; family Crambidae; genus Anania; species Anania hortulata. The sequence continues at coordinate 10,385,483 of OY756405.1, read as the reverse complement.
ATTGCTCAGATCTTAGAGTAAGTAGGTATATTAGATTTCGATTATGTTTTATCGCAATAGTGTTGTTCATAAAAATTTACACGTTACACATTGAAAACATTCTTTCTTCTAGCGCTTTGTCAGATATTCCCGTATTTTTTTTTTTTTTTTTTTTTTTTTTTTTTTTTTTTCTCTTTATTTGGGACTACAAACAGTTACATTAATGGCATAATCTCTAATTTTACTAAACAAATTACTTACAATGTAACCAGCACCGTTGTCCACAGATATGATTAGTAAAATTAAACGGTGGAGCATCGCAAAATTAATTTACATAGTTCTCATTTACAAAACTATTCGCACCCCAACGTACGAATAACATCACAAACATTTTTTCTAAACGTAGGAGGTGAGCTTGAGAAAAGGTCGATGTCGCAGAAATGTTTGTTGTATAGGCTCATTAATCTATACAATGGAGAACGCTCACCTGCGTGCGTTTTACAAGTTTTGGTAGCAAATAAAATTGGTTTGCGAGTTTGACGAATGGCGTAAGAGCGATATGGTACATACAGGTGTATTTGATTATTAAGTTCTTTACAGTCAAACTCATTGTGTAAAATATTGTACAACAACATGAGGTCGAAGAGAATTCTTCTCATTTCAAGTTTGGGTAGAGAGTACTTTTGCAGCAGAGCATCGCAAGAAGATTTTGAGCGAAAGCAACGAAAGTGCATTGATCGCACGAATTTTCGTTGAACCCTCTCAATTTGACTCTTATACTTAGCATAGAATGGGTTCCATATAGAAGTCGCGTATTCTAATTGGGATCTAACAAGAGATTTGTATAACAACAGATAGGAGGTGGGACACTTAAATGGTTTGGCAGACCGCATGACTAAACCGTACATCTGGAAGGCTTTACCTGTTATGTGGTTGATATGAACATCAAAGTGAAGTTTAGAGTCCATAAAGATACCTAGATCTCTTACTAAGGTTACTTTTTCTAGTACAGTGTTACAAAGAGAGTACTGGAAACTAGTGATATTAGTTTTTTTAGTAAATGTTATTGATTTACATTTCAGCAAACTAAGTTGCAGTTTATTTTCCTTACAATATGTTGAGAAACGGTTAAGATCTGATTGTAGTTTATAGCAGTCATCTACAGTAGTGATTCTATGAAAAATCTTTAGGTCATCGGCGTATAGTAAAAAATGAGAGTATTTAAAGCATTGATTAATATCATTAATAAATAAAACAAAGAGTAAAGGTCCTAAAATCGATCCTTGAGCGACCCCAGAGGTAACTTTTATTATATTTGATCTAAAACCATTTATAACTACTCTTTGAGTTCTATTCCTCACGTACGAGGAAAACCATCTCAGTAAATTTCCACGAATGCCATTAAAAGCCAGTTTTCTCAAGAGCATATCATGGTCCACCTTATCGAAAGCCTTGCAGAAATCAGTATAAACAGAGTCTACTTGTGCTCGTGCGTCTAAAGATTTGAATAAGAAATTTGTATACAGGACAAGGTTGCTAATAGTCGATCGATGTTTAACAAATCCGTGTTGTTCTTCTATAATAACTTTGTGTAAATGTGGATAAATATAGTCATGTACTATTCGCTCAAGAACTTTCGATAAGGCGGACAACAACGATATAGGGCGATAGTTAGTGACATCCTTCTTGCTACCGCTCTTATGAACGGGAGTTATGTTAGCAGTCTTCCAAACTTCAGGGACAACACCCTCTCGCAAGCTTCTGTTGTATAGTATATGCAGTGGCACAGCAATCGTTTCAGAAGTACATTTTAAGAAGAAAGGAGACAAGCCGTCAGGTCCAGATCCTTTGGTGACATCCAAAGATTTAAGTTTTTTTACTATTATATTTAGAGGTATGTTTATATCACTAAGAATAAAGTCACAGTTCTCATTAAAAGATGAAGTCTCAGGGTTAGTCTCATTATCTGAACGTTCATAGACAGACGCAAAAAAGTCTGAAAATAAGTCACATATTTGCTCAGGCTGGTCAGATTCCACATCATTAAATTTCAATGTAGATGGAAAACCACTTGTTTTATTATTAGAGGATTTAATATACGACCAGAATTGCTTAATATCATTCTTTATTCCTTCTTCTACTGATTCTATATATTTATTGAAACATTGTTTGCTCTGACTTTTAAATCTACTACGAAATAAGGAGAACTGTTCGTAATGTATTTTAGAGTTAGACTTTTTCCATCTTATCCAAGCTCTTTCCTTATCCTTGTAAATATGAATAAGAGGGCGCGAGAACCAGATTGGATAGTCGTTAGATTTGGCAGGTCGCAACGGAACATAGTCCCTTATTATGTCATAAATTGTTTCATAGAAAACAGCTACTGAATTCTCCAAGGGTAAGTGATTTAAGATATCTGTCCAATTCACGCTATCAATATTACCGTTAATAACAGAATAATCACCTTCTAAGTATCGGAACTTGGGAACAGATGTACATTTCATTTGTTTGTAAGGTAGCATGGGAGAAATTTGTACATAAAAAGGCGGATGCAGGCTGTCTAGAGGAACTAGTAAATTTGGTGGCAATACACAGACGCAGATGTCATCATTTGTAATAAATAGATCTAGCGTACGGTTCATACTATTTTTTAACGTATTGCACTGTTTTATTATTATTAAACAGGTTACGCTTAAACATGATCCTACATCCGGCAAATCTGGTTATTTTCTTTGGAGCAATTGCTATTAGATCACCATAATCCTTATATAATATATATAGTCCATATAGACTGGACTATTTTTAACCAGTGTTAGCTGAATCAGCACGATTCCTCACAATTACAAACATTGGATTCGTTACATGGTTTTATTCAGATTTTCATCATTGAGAGTACCTACAACTTTGGAGTGGGCAAGCATAAATAGATTTACAGTGATGACGATTCAGTATAAGTAGAGGATTTCAGTATATTTTAGTAGGATTTGCTAAGAAAGAACATAATAACATTAATTGTTAGTCTACTTAGATACCAGTAAACGAAGCACAAACATTTTGTTTCTTTAATTTATACTTAACTATACAAAAAGATCACTAACTATATTTTATCACAAGGATGTCCAAAATGATCTAAACTAGCCCATAGACTTCACAGTCTAGTAGTAAGAGCTATATAGTTTACTGAGTGTAGAGGAAGCCATTACACTTGCCATTAGTGTGCCATCGTGTTTCGCAAGTGCAGTTCCCACGACATGGCGCAAGCGCAACTGGGTTTAGACTACCAGAGTAGCTGGCAACCCAAATTAAATATACTACTAGCATCGTAGATGGGTTTTGTGAAGTGTCTGTGCGATGCCGAACTTTGAAAAGCGGTTAGTAACATCGATTGTATCGAATCAATAGCACAAAATGTTGTCATGATATTGTCATAGACTTGCAATACTGTCGATGGTAGCTGTCAGTGCCTAAAAAAGGTACATCGATGATATTAAACTTCGATAGTCACTATCCTGTCAATAGTTGTAGGACTTTCAAATACGACGTTTTGAGCAAGACGTCCAGTTAAGCGTTTGCAGCACAGCAAAATATTGATAGTATCGGTAGCGTAGCGGCTAACAAGTTCAAGTTTAATCACTTTCAGACGTATCATTCGTTGTACCATAATAATATATGGCTATGCCATACTATCGAAAGACTATCATTGGTGGCCTAACGATTGTTGTCACTAGTATTGTCACTGCAGAGAAAGTAGGTATAACACGCCCGATGCGCTCAGTAGTGCAATTCTTTAGGCGACACAACAACGTTGCTCGCCGTCACAGATGCAACAAGACATAAACAGAAATACAGGGAATAATGGCACACATGATTGGGCTCTAGTAGAGCTAGCTGTCTTTTAGCCGGTAATCAACAGACTCCCTGTGCAAATTTCAAATTCAATTCAATTTCCTACAAACGACAAGCAAACTGATGAAGAGATGAGACACAAATAGTCGGAGTTTTCGCGTTGAACTCAGATACTTTGATATGTTTCATCTTTTTGCAATTTCTTGCGATATTTATTTTATTTCATTTACAAATGTTCTCTCAACATCTGATAAATGTTTTGTAATATATTTAGTCTGGATTTGAATTAAAATATTGGAAATTAAATTACCTTTTTATGGTAAATAGCGACGCCATTAATTTACTGACAATTTAATTATCTTCATAACCATATAAAATCGTTATCTTAACGCTTAATGATTTCATGAATCGTTCCATAACTTGTTTTTTTTTTTACTTTACTTATATTATAATAATTTACATGTGCTTAATACCTTTGTCTAGTCTAGTTTATAATTTTGAAACAATGGTATTGAGAAACTCTATTAGATTTATGATTAGCTGTAATTGTTACAAGATTCTTAACCTTGATACTCTGACTGTAGGAGTGAATGACTCGTCGTTGTAATATCGTTACATTATAATAATCATCTGAGATAATGATCGTGCTTTTTGCAACATACATTTCGTAATAATTTTACTGATTATCTAATAATGAAAAGTGTTTTTTGGCTGTATGCATGACCAATTTTTGCAATTCAACAAAAACACATTGAAAATGCCATATCAATCATAGTTCTTGTGATTAGAAAAATATATTTGAAATTAGGATATGTATTAGTAAGTTGACTTTTTTAAATTTAAATTTTGAAAATTAAAACGTCCGTACCCATAGAGCAAAATGGAAACCTAATTGCTGTTACTCAGATGTCTGTCCGTCTGTCCGTCTGAATCCCTGACATGCTGTCAGGGGTTCTTCTTGCATACATGAAATAAAAGGCAAAAAATATTATACACGTTTAATTTGTTACCATTATATGAATAAGTATACATATTTTATTAATTATCTTCAAGGAATAGACAGCCGTCATAATAGCTGGCAGTTTGAGACCATTTTTGCTATGTGGTCTCTACAGATATTTTTATCTACTACATTTTGGTGATGTTGTAGTACTACCTCTTGGTAGTAACAAGTGACTGTCAAGTGTTATACTTTATGTGATTAAATAGTGCAAGGCAAACCCTAAAATAAAAGAAAAAATAATAAAGATTGGTTAAGTTGCCAACTAATGACAGACTAATCACGTTACCACAGCGCTAAGTAATTACTATATAAAATAAATAGTAATACCCTCACTGCGAGAGTGCAGCTCGCACTTGGTTAGTTTTTCATATGATTGTTGTCTGATTTAAAAAAAAAATTAAACGAATTTAAAAAGAAGGTTCTAAATCTCAATTCAATTTTATATGTTTTGTGTGTTTGTTGCATTTTGTAACAAACACAATCTTGGCCGAACGATTTTTGTTTTTTTTTTTACTAAAAATAATATAATAAATTTTCTGAGAAGATGAAAGGAGAACATTTATTTTTCATATGGGAACGAACGTTAATGGGAGATGAAATCGGTGTACAGCAAATAACTTTTGTTTTGACCTCAAATATATTTTCTTTAAGAGGGACTTAATATTAGACAAACAAAGTAAATATATTTAAAAAAAAACCTACTTAAAAACAACTAACTAAACAGCTAAAAATTATATTCACTGAAACATACATAATTAGTTATTTTTGGACTTGGTGTCGGCCATGGTGAGTTTAAATCTTTTAATTCGCAATGACTCCAAAAATAACTGATTTACCAAATGTTTTAAGTAAATATTATTTTGAGCCTTTTCGTTTTTTTTGTCACAAGTGTGATAACATTCCAATAAAATGTATTGTTCATGTGAATATGATTATGATGTAGCTACATGATATATGGATAAAAACATCCACTTAAAATGACACAAACAGACTTGCGTACAGCAATCGTAATCGATCTTTGTTTGTAAAATCTATATACCTAATATACTAGCTGCCGGTGACAGACGGTGTCTTGTCCAAAAGGCATCGCACCTAATTGGCATACATAAAGTTGACATTTTGTGAAATAATATATGTTGTATGTAATTATTTTCTCTTTCGCTTTACCTATGTTTCATATGTGTCCACCAAAATAACGTTATTTCAGATTACTTGCAATTTTAGGTATGCCAGGCTCCATACAAAAAAGTTCGAAGTCTTTTGACAATGTAAAACGACATTTGCGTCCGTAGTAGCAAAAATCTTATAGACAAAGAAAATTCAGTTATTCTGAATTCGAAAATTTTCCTGTAAACTTTTCCAGTTTTTCTTTTCACACGAACCTTTTCCTGACAATCTCTTAACACAACAAAAAAAGAATTAGCCACTAGGTGCATCCGTTCTGAAGTGATGGGCTTACATACATTCGGCAATTTATTTTTATTTAAATAGATTCTATTGCCGTGCGTAAGTCTCGCAAAAATTTAAGAACGACTTGACTGATTTCTTTTTCATTGTGTTAATAACAAATTGTTCGGATGTGAAGAATAATTTGAAAGTTTTCCGGAACGTGTTTAAATTCGGGAAAAACTGAATGACCTTTTGTCTACTACCCTTTGTTACTACGGTCTACGGGTTGTTATTTGACAGCTTATTGTTAAATTTGTACATGTTGCCGGACAACCAGTTTTTAAATAAGGTAAAGCTATGGTCTTTTCTTCAAGTCTCCAGTCTAAAACAGATCTATTATTGATTCTAGGTACACAGCAAGGGGCTGAAGTTTGGCATCTATGAGGACTATGGCAACTTCACCTGCGCGGGCTACCCCGGCGTGGTCGGCCATCTACAAGGAGGTAAATAATACTTAAAGGCTACAGATCATAAAACACATACATACCCTACATCAACCAGGGTCGGTGTAACCCGGTCGAAACGTCAGATAAATGTATGACCGAGTTAATTCTCATTTTAGTGTGCATTAATTATACAACGCGAAACTTAAAAGTAATTAAAGGTATTGATCATGCTTGAAATTTTAAACCACAATATCGTATATTTGCCCCGATATTTCTGATTTTCGATATTATCGAAAACTTGGTATTTTGTTCGAAAATCGTTTGCCTTTTTTTATCAGTACAAGTATTTTAGTACGTCCGAGAGTTGCCAAGACTTACCGTAGGTCCTTAGTTTATGTGAACAATCACTGATCTACTGAAATAGATGGGCTTAAATCTATCAAGTTACTCTATATGGTATAGCTACAGATAAACAGGGTATTCCAAGAAATTGCGTCGATATTAAGTCTAGAAATAGAGCACCCAATGGGTGCCCTAAATGCCCCCATGTGTTTTTTTTAAACCTTGACCTATGGAGACTGTTCATTTTAATAGATTTCCGAGATATTATGATTTCTATTACTCACAAGGTGGTCAGACGACCTGGTAAAGGTCGCAGGAAGACGCTGGATGCAGGCCGCTTCCAACCGGCCAATCTGGAAGTCAATGGGGGAGGCCTATGTTCAGCAGTGGACGTCCTATGGCTGAAATGATGATGATGATGATGATGATTTCTATAACACAACCTACCTCAGGATCACAGCAGTGTATGTGATGTTGTCCAACTACATGTACTATTTTACTTTTATCTCCTAAGATATTGATCAATATTTCAAGACCAAAAAGTGTAGTAAGAGTAACTACTAGTTATGTCAACAGTAGGTACTTAGGTAATAATAGCATCACAATCAATATATATTATTACGAAATTACTCCATGTAACAGAATTACTTTTTATTTCGTTTATCTATCGTTCTTACACATAATAGCTTAAAGTAACTAATAATCGTATAGTACTCGTTGCTAGCCAATATCTGGAATGAAGTCATCATACAATAAATGGATAAGTATTTGCCATAATCATTTCTTGCCAAATCCGGTACATCGCAAGAAAGTTGTGTATAACCACAATACATTTTTAAATGCAGTAGGCTTGTTTATCACATCCATGGTCTGACCAAATCACAATCGAGCGAACAAATTATAATTGTTTTTATAAAACGCTCTCCTGCCTGTCTAGCATGACTACTAAAACACGATATGATATGATATGATATAGCGATATATTGACACTAACTGTAAAAATATGATGGATATAGCCGCCAATTTAATTTTTTATCGAAACAGCGATCATAATATGTAACGTAACCGGCACGGCGATTCAACATGGCGGCTCTAACTATCTTATTTTTACAGTTTGTGTCAATATATCGCTATATCATATCATATCATATCGTGTTTTAGTGCTCATGTTAGGCAGGCTGGTTTATCAGGGCAAGAAAGTAGAAAGACTAGGTGACTGCGGGGTTTTTTGTGGGTTAAACTTTCCCTAGGGCAAAGTGTGGGTAATCATGTTCTTCTTAGGTCTACTTTAACATATATTTGTTGTGTATCTAGTTCCGAACTATCCATTATTTAACATAATATTATGCATCGTTTTATAGCTGTCAGTGAGTGTGACATTAACAGAGAACGATAAGACGTTAATAGAAAAGTGTGATGTAGCCTTACTCCCACTATCATCATCATCATTTCAGCCATAGGACGGCCGCTGCTGAACATAGGCCTTACCATTATTACTCCCGTACATTGTTAATCTATTGATACGCAAGTACCTTAAAAGAGATAGCTTAAGTTGGGCCGTGAATTTCTAAATTTCATTTTTATTTAAATAGTGACTGGTTTAATGTTTATACCTATTTATCAAATTGCGATTTGCGGCTGCAAAAATAATGGTTTAACGGAAAAACAATCAGTTTAATAATGAATTTAGCTCACTGACTATATCTGGTCATAATTATGACTGGTTGATTAATACATGATATTTTCACCCAAATCCGACTCAATGTGGTAAATTGGTGTTTAGGTCAGCAGTGGACGTCCTATGGCTGAAATGATGACACAATGTAAACTAAAAACTAATGGTAAAAATCGTTTGAAATTTTAAATTTTGTTGGTTGTCTTGAACTTTCTCCCTTAATGTGCTATACGTTACATTACGTAGCTTGGCGATGATAATAGCAAAAGATACTTTCTACACAGGGGCACTAAATAGCGATAGGGTGTTTCCTCAAATTCGCTGCTCGGTATATTTATTTTTTGAATATTTTTGGGAGCTCCAAATTTTTGATGTATTTTTTTGGATAGGGCATAATTTCATGAAATTGATTACATAAATTTTGTCCTATTTGAACCAACAGTTTAGTTAGAGATCGATTTCTCATGATACCTCGTCAATATCAATCGCATTAAAATTCGTAATTGATAAACAGATCAACTATAACCAGGACCTGTAGAAAAAAATGTATACGATAAAAATTAAAATAACCCTCTAACCTACATAATTGACACATGACCCCTACCTGCCCTGTATGTCGCTAAACTCCTTTGCCTAAACCTTAGTATAGGTCCAGCTTAGGGACTGAGCTTTCTGTGTATACTTCTATTGTGAACGACTACAGCTCCGATTGGGTGGTTAACCTTTAAGTGTAAAAGGTCGTAGGTTCAATCCGCCCTGCAAGGTTTTGATTGTCGATAAAATTGGTTCACAATCGATCGATTGGATCCTTTGTGGTTTCCGCTTGACTTATCGTGGTAACTATTCAAATCGACAAGGTGCTTAAAGTTACCACTCACTAAACTAGAAAAAACAGGTACGTACACCTATACTAGTCGTATTGACAAGTATTACGAGTATAAAGAAAACACAACATTTAGAAAATTATAGTTATGATTACATATTTTTTTTTATCACGAAAATGTTTTTTGACATTCAATAACATGTTAACTATTGTAGTTAAAATGTTTTAAAAGCTTCCGTACTGATAAAACCTGATATAGAACATTTTTAACCACCACTTCGGATTAGTTTGGTTTTACGAGTATATTTTATAAAGGCTGCTGAAGAAAATGGAAGATTTTCTTATTACATTGCTAACAGTTATATGGGTACAAATTGTTTTTTAGCAAATGTTAGAAAACATTAAGTAACAAAAAAACATAACTTTTGTTTTAAATGTTTTGTTTTGCGATAAAATTTTCACTAACAATTAATTCTAACATTTTATAACTTCCGTGTAGAACCTTGATGTCAAATTATTTATAATTTTTGATAATCTTGGTATGATATTGTTCTTGTTAGTAAGTAATCTAAATGTTAACTAAAGTGCTTCATAGGTAGAATTACGTTATTTGATATCTAATTTAGAAAAAACATACTATTTTATTATGTATCACGATTTGTCACGATTTAACAAGTATAATCTATATTTAAAAACAAAGTCCGGTTAGTTACACCATATAAAAGTCATGAACGGCTGGACCGATTTTTATGATCTTTGGTTTGTTGAATTTGTCTCTATCAGAATAACTATAATTTACACGAAAAATTATATAAGTATGAAGGGGCGATACGAAGTTTGCCGGGACAGCTAGTATAAAAAAAGGTTCAGTTAACCCATATTTAGAGTATTGGCTTCTTTGTCTTTAGCAAATTTTCCTCAGTCCTCTGCCAATATACCCAAGACCGTCCAATGCCTAGCTAGTCATACAATGACAAAAGGTTAAAGATTTTCCTTAGACATTTAAAGTGTCGTAATCTTTTTAACATATTTACCTAATTGTTTCGCAAACATAACAATAGTGTTATGTGTTAACATGGTATACATATTGAAATAAATGTTATTGCCTTGCGATCACGCATGATATAGCACAATTTATATTCAGGTGCCGTGGCAAGGAAAGTGAAGAATGACCATTTATTGTTTCGTAGGGTCAGTTGTGTGTGGAATAAAATGACATAAACATACTATAAAAGTTACGCAACTCAAGGATTTTTTCTTAGAGTACACGTAAATATACGTATGTAGGTATTGAAGATAAATGTTTCAAGTATAAAAGATAATTCTTATTATTATACCAGCTGTCCCTGTTATTCTGCTATTCCAGGCCTAACCTATTACCTACACCATTTATAGTAAGTCAAAAACGACTGGACAGATTTTCACCATCTTTGATTTGTTGGGTTTGAATCCGGCCCGAATAGCAGAATAACTACTAAAACATCGGAAAAATCACAAAAAAAATAAGGCGGTACGAAGTTCGCCGAGTCAACTAATTAATATTATTTGAAAAGAGGCTGAAAATTATTACCGAATTTATTTGCGTTGCTTATTTCTTAGCATCTTAAGCAAATAAATCATTTCATTTCAGCTCCAGCTAGCTAAAGACTAGCTAGACTGATAATACTTTAAGTATACCTAACTGTAGACAATTATGCAAAATGCCAACGCTTGGATGGCTCCAAGACATATGACATACAATATGATCGCTTCGCGTGTAGCCATTACTTTGTCATGTTTAATCATCCTCGAACATACCCTTATTGCAACGTGATAAGAACTATAATTGAACAGTTAAATAGTTAATCATTTGATAAATAGGATAATTAAGAATACTTCCCGTATTTATAAGTGGCACCATTTCAACATCGTTCCTTCACAGTTGATGAATGCTCAATTTGGTCATTTTTTGATAATTATTTTCCTAGAATTGGGGAAGTTATAATTATTAAATACTGTTACACATGCCATGTATTCAAAACAATACTGTTACGATAATAACTTTCATAGCCGACATATTATTATTATTCATGAAAAAAAATACATAAATCGATATAAAGATTCGAATGAAAAGTTTAAGTTCAAGAGATTTGTTCCCCTTGTCTGTACCAACAATTTATTCATCTACCTACATCATAGCTCGTAGAATTTCAGTACCTACTCATAGTTTCCATCTTTCACTTCCAGATGCCGCCACATTCGCCTCATGGGGTGTGGACTATGTAAAGCTGGATGGTTGCTACGCACTCCCAGCAGACATGGATCACGGTTACCCGGAGTTCGGCATTGAGCTGAACCGCACCGGCCGGCAGATGGTGTACTCTTGCAGTTGGCCCGTCTACCAGATATACGCTGGCATACAGGTAGGTTCGAATGGCTAATCTAAAATTGCAGAGTTGACAACTGTTGGGGAAGAAAGGTTTGCAGAGGAGACCATGAACTGGAAAACGCAGCGTGGGCATGGATGACGACCTAATCAAGGTTGCGGTAAGCTGCTGAATGCAAACGGCCCAGAGACGTTCTGTGAGAGAGACTTACTCCAGCAGTAGACTGATAATGATATAGGTACATCTAGATAGGGAGAGGGCAGATACTGGTATAGACAAAAAAGGAAGCCGAAGTCGGAAGAGAAAAATAAATTATAATATGCTGAATTTGCGGTTCTTCTAGAGAAACTTAATATTGACGTTGGACGAGCTTTACCTCGTCGGCCAAGAGTCTCGTCACTTTAAGGAACAAGGAAACGTCTTTATTAAAAATTTTACTCCCCACCAGCCAGCCAGCAATAATAGTATTTACTTAAATTTCATTCAGGAAGTCGATAGTCTCAAGTACACGCGCCTGTTGGTACTCAAAGCAGCTAATCCAATAGTCCAAAAAGTAGTAATCACTTTTATGACATTTTACAACATTGAATTAATAACCTGAAAATTAATAAGTACAACCAGGTGCATGCTATGGTATACAAAATAAATCCGGCCCGAGTCAGCTACCATTTGTACCTAAAGTTCATAATTCATCATCATCATCATCATTTCAGCCATATGACGTCCACTGCTGAACATAGGCCTCTCCTAAGGAGAACACCCATAAATTCCGAAATATTTTATTCCGAATTTGAGTATTCCGATTTTCTTAAATCCGAACTTTATAATTTCGAATAAATAAAATTCCGATTGTTAAGAATCACGAATCTTATTTTACCGAATATTAATAATACGAAGTCTTATTTTTCTGATTATCACAAGTACGAAAAATTTAAACACCGAAGTGTCATTAGCCCGAAAACAGTATTCCGAAAATGGGAAGAATAATCAACTAAGATTTATTTTTACTTTAGAGCGAATCCGAGGTTAGGTTAGGTTAGAACAGTGACCACACATAACGCTTAACCTTCTTCTGCCTGCATACCTGCCTGCATACCTGCTTGCATGCTGCATGCCTACTTGCATGATGCATGCTTGCCTGCAGCAGCTACATTAAAAATTTTGAAATTAGTAATTATAAACGTTAGGAAAATTAAGAATTTGGAATTTTGAAAATCGGAATAATGATAAATAGGAATTTTCATTTTCAGAATTTTAAACCGTTTGGAATTTTAAGATTTGGTATTTTGAAATTCGTGATAGTCAAATTCGGAATTAAATTTTTCGGCTTTATGTAGTGTACCCCTCCCCTAGTGATTTTCAGATTGACCGGTTGCAAGCGGCCTGCATCCAGTGGCTTCCTGCAACCTTTAGCAGATCGTCTGTCCACCTTGTGGGTGTGACGTCCTACGCTACGTCCGGTAACGTGGTCTCTATTCCAAAACCTTTCTGCCTCATCGGCCGTCAGTTCTGTGTACGATGTGGTCCACCCACTGCCACTTCAGCTTGCTAATCCATTGGGCTATATCAGCGACTTTTGTTAGTTTACGGATCTCCTCATTTCTAATTCCTTTGCCTTTTCTATAGCACGTTGTGCGACCTTGAGCTTTCTTAAGAGTTATAATTATTAATAAATAACTAAATTCTTCCAACAATCGCACTAGCCCCAAACTAAGCAAAGCTTGTACTATGTAAACTGTAAAGCGACCTGTTGAAAATACTGAAATACAAATGTATTGTGCTCATTACACTAACATTTGCCCTTGTGGGTTTCAAACCCTCAACCACCGGGCTATGTAGTCCAGAGCGCAGACCACTAGACCAGGCCAGTTGTCCATCCACGGCTTCATTCATGCCTTTACAGAATCTGATGACACTATTACACTTTCTAGCCCAACTTCTCATCGATCATCGAACACTGCAACTTGTGGCGTAACTTCGACGACATTCAAGACTCTTGGGCCTCCGTCGAGTCTATCATAGACTACTACGGAAACCACCAGGACGTCATCGTGCCCAATGCAGGACCGGGACATTGGAATGACCCTGACATGGTAAAAACATTTTATGATTTCTATACGATCCCATTCGCCACTTGCTGCTAAAGATATCCAGAACTTAGGTTATTATCTAACTAATAATATATATCTTGACCCAAACAAACAACAGAAAAATCTGCGGAAACGTTTAATGTTACATTTTATATATTAATACAGAGTTAATATTATTATTAACGTTATAGCTTCAGGATATTGTGGCTTATTAAGTGATTTGATCATGAATCGTATTTACAAACGAATATCAGAGCTGTATTGCTTTTTTGTTACCTACCAGGGTAATAATAATGATAATGATAGCTACTTTTATTAATCAATGGATTTCCAAAAGAACTTTTTATTTAGTAGCTAAATATTACAGAAATTTCAGAATCATTATGTAAAATATAGGCAATTTAACTGTGTCAAAAAATCAGAACTGTAAGTTAATTGGAAAATTTCCTTTCATTTCGTTTTACTCTTACGTCAATTAATCCATTAACAATATTTCGTTACTTATGTGTCGTTTAAGTAATATGCAGTCCTAAGATAATGTAGTGTACTGAATTAATAACTCCATAAATTCAATTAATATTGACAGTCTAATCTATCCTTCTAGCTGATCATCGGCAACTTCGGTCTATCCTACGAGCAAAGTAAAACCCAGTTCGCAATCTGGGCTATCTTGGCCGCGCCGCTTCTGATGAGCGTGGACTTGCGAACCATTCGGCCGGAGTACAAGGCGATCCTGCAGAACAGGAAGATCATCGACGTCGACCAGGATCCGCTGGGCATTCAGGGGAGGAGGATATACAAGGTGACTTGCTTCTGTTTGATTTCATTAGTGATAAAGTATCAAACTTATATTTTGACTGGTTATTAATGTTATGTCTTTTATGTTGTGTTTAGGTTTATATTTATTAAATATTGTTTCTGATTATGCTCACTGTACGAACCCTTTTTTGTCGTCTCCCTTTCTCCATAGTTGTCCAATACATTTTGATTTATTTAAAAACGCGTAATGTACCTTTAAATATTTTCGTAAATATCCATTACAATTGATTTTTATGGCGTGTATGTTGAGGTACCTATCTATATACTAACTAAATTAATCTGGAATATATCTTGCAATCTAGGGAATCCTTATTACTCACTTTTCCCAGTTTCTATCGTCCACATCAAAGATCACTTTATTTGGGCCGTTGATCGCTATATCCTTTTCCACCAGGTATAAGAATTACCAGTTCGACGCCTATTCGAAAGATTCAATGACTATCATCTTTTAGTAGGCTGACCAAAACCCCTTATTTATACATTTTAGTAGCCCAGGGGTTTTCCTTTCCACGAAATAAAATACGCACTTGATTGTGGGGACCCTCAGAGCTATCACCACATATCATAATGTTAGCCTAAGTAAAAGACTTCAAGTTGGAATGTTATTAGAGGTAATACTTACTACATTACTCCCCTTTGTTTTCATAATGATTACTCGGCCGATTCTGATAACTGGACTCTTATATCGGATAAAGCATAAAGCGTTCAAAAACATTAAGTTTTATTATGAACATTACTCTTAAGGTACGAGACAATCTTATACGCACTGCTACTCTTAAGCACATAATTGCAGGAAGTATTCATGACGGCACTTTAAACGAAACTACTTTGGCGCATAGAGAATTAAATATATTTATGCATACCCCTAATGTAAAATTATAGCGACTAACTTTGTACCTCTTTCTTCCAGCACCGTGGCATCGAAATCTGGTCCCGGCCCATCCTGCCAATCCAAGGGCAGTACTACTCATACGCAGTGGCGTTTGTTAACAGGAGAACCGACGGGACCCCCTCAGATGTGGCTGTGACCCTCCGGGAATTGGGGCTCAACAACCCAGCAGGATATAGAGTTGAAGTGAGAATAAACTAATCAAATTTTAAGTTGATAATATTACCAGACTTGATAAATGGATACTAAATATCCAACCAGAAACAGGACAAAACGCTAGAGGAAGAAAGTATTATATATATTTACTCCACTTGTTTGTGCCACTCAGCACTGATTGTAAACAACATTTATTGTATGTCGCCTCAAGTCAAACGAATACTCAATGTGACAAATTGACTGTCTTGTCAGAGCAAGTGGTTAAAGAGGTCAAATTATCTTCATCACTCAACCGGCCAAATCAGAAATACGACCATCCAATCCAAAACTGGTACGTCGATGTAGGTGCGAAGGCAGCAAAACTGAAGTGGTGCACTCACCACTGTGGGTCATTTCTGCTAAATGCATCCAGACGATTAATCCATATAGACACTCAATGGACTTCTGAAGATGGGTATCGCCACAGAGAACGTCCAAGGAAACAATGGCGTAACGATTTCGAGAGTCACACTAAGGATTGGCAAACTTTGGCTTGCAATAGAGAAGCATAAAGAAACTAAGTTCCTTCATGCTTCTCTATTGGAAGCCAAAGTTTGCCAAAGACCTTTGCCCAGCGGGACACAATACGTTAAACAACCAAGACCATTAGCTTCGGGACTTAACATCTTATGTCTCACTAGCAGAACTTAGGCTTTTATATCTCCCACTTACTATGCTGCCTGTCTGTTTAAAATGCTAATAATCTTTCTTTTGTTTTTAGGACCTGTATGAAGATGTAGACTATGGCGTGTTGTCCCCGCAGACCAAGATCAAAGTGAAAGTGAACCCCTCAGGTAGAAAGTGTCGCACTTTTTATTTTGCTTCAGGCGCAGGATAATACACTTGCTTTCGGTATGACAGTAGGTTATGTACAGTCACCAAAGTAACGAGGAAGATCGAGAAAGGCATATCAGATAACGTATAACTTCATGTAATGGACGCATAACATGTTAGACTACAGACCTGAAATCAACTGAAGTGAATTGACTTGAAAGTGACTTCACTCTAAAAAAGCGTAGTGACTTGTCACTTTAAGTAGTATCGTAAATATTTCTGGTTGCCTAGTTTCTGGGTCAGCGATTTCAAAATAAAAAATAAAGAAATAGACATTTATTTGCAAAGTATAGGTTTATAATGTGTGTTATAAACTTTTAAATTGGTGATGGTATCTGTGTTGTTTTGAACACTCGTCAAATTTAAGGAGGCGATTAAGTTTATCAATACAAACAACTTTCACTATGAGACCAACATCGATATAATAAAAACATTCTTTGCAGCTCCATACAACATCGTCGAGGTAAAGCGTTAGTTTGTATGGAGAAATTATTTAAAAAATAGCGATATCGATGTTGACCCTACAGAATAAGTTTACTAATACTGCATGCGCAAGTGGGCTTGAGACATATAAACTATAGCTACTTGTAGAGACCAACAATTCCGATAACTAGTGTCATTTCCGGGCTGACACATGACTTTAAAATAGGAATGCGCAGTACCGTAACTACAGGCCCCTTTTTCCCACTGGGCACTCTGGGCTCTTGCCCAGGGCCTCGCGATCGATGGGGGTCTAGTTCCTGTCAGATCACCAACCGATAACTGACATTTCATAACAATATATAAAAGGAGGGAGGACAACGCAAGAATGCACATTATACCAGAGTGGCTATTTGAAAAACGTAGGAAATTTTGAATTTCGCGATCTGCCTTAAACGTTCCTCTTTCCCATTAACAAAATAATCATCTAACAAAGACATAGGGGCCCCATTGTCCTAATGTGCCCAGGGCCTCCAATAAGTTTAAGACAGCCTTGCGTAACTAGCCTTTTACGCGTCTGATGCGAGCTTTCCTAACTGCGCCCGCATGCATGATCCAAATCATGTTTTAATCTAGTCATTCCTGTGTCCCTTCAGGGCCCTGAAGCCCAATTCCCATAATTAAACAGTAGTCGCAGTCGAGTGTCGATCCGCTGCCAGTAACATTATCTAAAACGGTATTCTTGAAACCCAAAAAAATTAAATTATACCTAGTTCGTAATGCGACTGAATATTAAAGAAAAAAAAAGGTTTTTTTTTGTTTTGAATTTTCCGTTTTTTTTTTTGATAATTATAAGTTTACGAAAATACCAAAATGTTACTGGGACCGGATCGACACTGGATTGCGGCTATTGTTAAATTACAAGAATCGGGTTTCTGTGCCTGAGCACCGCTGGCACCGCCATAGTTACGGCACTGCTCGGGAATAGTTAAGTACTTACTGAAACAACTATTCCTGAATATTCACTTTTTCTTCAGGTGTGGTGATCCTCAGAGCAGACGCGCAGCCCTCGTTCGCATACAATGCGATACCGACGCGAACGCCGTATACGCCACTCAACGATGTGTTCCGACTGACCAAGAAATAAAGCCATCTATGAACGCACCCCGGCAACAATATAAACTTGAGCGTATCTTAATTTTTGATTTGACCAGTGACTTACAACTTTAGAGCTTGTGGTAGCTCTAGCCCAGTGATTTTAAAAGAAAATAGTGCGAGCACGATTATTGACCAAAGTGTCAAATAAAACAAGAGATATTATTGTTTTTTTAAATGTTTCATAGGACATATCTTAACACATCATAGGTGGAGTATTACAGACAGAAGTTTTATTATTATAGCGCGTACACTATCCACCAATGTGTTAATTTAATTTGTTAATGTTGTAAATCATATTTAAAATGGTAATGACTGAGCGCAAATTAAACAGGAACAAGTAAATGTCCATTAAAATATTTGATGCTTTATATTAAGCTTTGAACTAACTTTTCAGGGTATGTAAAATTAATGACGATGATAAATAAAAATTCAAAATAAGTGTACGTTATGTTACGTACGTACGTGAATTACAGTTAATTTTAGTTTATTATCAAATGAGATACGCTCATACCAATGACGTTATGGAGATATACAATACGGTAACGTTAACGCCATAAGATGATGGACTCTTCATACACAAGAAGTAGAAGATAATGTTGACTTTTTTTTTTTCTTATTGGATATGTATAGTATTTTTATAACTGACACTGAAGTGCTTCTTTGTAAATAACACTATTGTATTGCAATTTTTTGTACAGACTTATTTGTACAGCTAAAATCAACACCGCGTTGTATGTCTCCTCTCTAACGCCATCTATGGACAACGCCCGGGAACTTAATCTCAAGTCAATCATGATCTGCAAGTACAATTAATTTTGAGTTCTCTAAATTACGACTTTTCAATTGGTGTGAAATATAGTTACCAACCGTTTTGTGTTTCAAACTTGCCCCTAGATTATATTTTATTTATGTTTCATTGTCTAGTGTGATCAGATGTTAATATGTAACAAAATAAATGTTGAAGAATTTTGCCATTATGTTGTACCTAGGATAAGGATGTACATTTTAGGTGCCTGTAAATGTAAGTTTTTGTAGAGATCTTAATTAATTAATTAAAATAAAAAATATGTATAATATTCAAATGTTTTATTACAATACTACTCATACACTATAATGTACGAGTAATATTTTTCCAAACATAATTCATAAATTATTACGATTAAAACTACCTACGATTAAACATAATTACATTAAAAATAATTTATAATAAATATTAACTCAATAATCTATCATTATAAAAAGATAAAGCTGTATTACGTCCAAACACACCATTCAAAAAATACCATTAAGTATATTTGGTAAGCTATAACTGATATTTAAAAAAAAAACGAAAGGAAATTGGTGTATAAATGATGCAATGTAGAAATGTTGAGAAATTTCGAGTCGATTTGCTAATATAGGATCTAGGAACAACCGAAAGTCAGAAGTAAATGGTATCAATAGATAGATTTTTTAGAATATCGGTCGAGACAGGGCCGCGCCGCCCCTATGTGCGAAGTGTGCACACAGGCGCCAAGACAATAGGGACGCCGGATGAAATGCCAGCGCCTCCTTTTTTTTGAAGCCGGTTAAAAAGAGGCGCTTCATAGGTTTCGCACACAGGCGCTGCTAGGGGTCGGCGCGGCCCTGGGTCGGGGTACTTGTAGTTACATTTAACTACATAATTTTGATTGGTCGATAATTTTTTCGGACCTGTAACTATTAATCTATTTGGCCAAAAGAAAAATGAATTTGCTGGTATGAAGCTAAGCATTGATTGAACGTGTGCAATCCTTGTATTATTGGCTAGGGGCCTGTTTTGTTACAAACTTTGGAAGACTAAAAGAGAGATCCGCTATTGGCCAACAGTTAAAGAGATCCGTCTATGCGTTGATGTTTCTAAAAACTAAGTCGCTGTCAACACGAGGCTCACGACCGGTAAATTTAAAACCAGACACTGTTGTTCCTAAGTTTTCCTCTTCAATAACATTGATGCTTCTGTAAAAGAAAAATATAATAATTAATATTTTATTTTATTTGCATTTCTAAATAAATTTAGGGATCAGTCCCAATTATTCTGTGGAACTTGACGTCATTGCATCGGACAGAATGACACAAGTTTCAAACAGATATTTTGGATCCCATTTTTGACAAAATGTCCGTGTATGTAAAATTGGGAAAACATGATCCCATTTTTTTCTATGTGTCAATAAAAAGTGAACTTGAGTTAAAATGCTAGTGTATAAAATAAAGTAGTAAACAAAACATTTTGTTAGACGACGTCAAATTCCATAGAACAAATGAGCCCGACCCAAAAGGTTATATTTTTTTTCACTGTCTAAATTCAACAACATTAATTAACGGACCAACATCTGTGTGCGCGATGACAGCGCCCCTAGTGACCACAAATATTGTGGACTTAAGATCTCTCAAATTATGGCAACTGGATGGTTTAAGAATGATTTTCGGATTGTTTTTCTTCGAAATTAGATGTAAATATCTAAAAAGTTTGTGCATATTATAATAAGTGATTTTCTTACTTGAACTAAAATATGAATGTTATAATACGTACGGGATTTGAATCGATACAACATGATATTACTTTCCAACCTCAAACTGTCCAAAAAGGGAAAAAAATAGTATAAGTACAGCATGTGAGAGAATTTGAAGAACTTAGAACCAACGGACAAAGCTACCTAATAAGAGCTGATCATAAGACAAACGTCTGTGACACAAACTTCCTACAAACTTTATTCTTTTCACAGCAGCTATCCATTTAATACTTTGCTTCAATTCCCATCTTGATGTTGGAAACGAATAAAACATGCACGAACTGTTTTTCCTATTGTTTCTACACCTTAAAACACGTACTGTGACGCGGGTTCCCTCTATCTGGCAGAATCTTGTTGCACACTTGGCATAAACATCTTTAAACGAATATTTGTAAAGCATATTTTGTCTTAAATATAATCATAATTTGGTCGAATGTTTATAAGTCCGAATTTACAATGGCATACTTTTAAGAGGGCAGAATTTTATTAGGCATAATTACCTTTGTCAAAATTGTATTCTGCATAATTTCGTTAAGCATACCCTTTACTTAGTGCGACGATTATTTGGTATAATTTCATTTGGCATACTAAAAAGAGGGCAGAATTTCATTTGGTACAATTTCACTTGGCATACTATGAAGATGGTAGAAGTTTATTTGAAAATAATTTAATTTTGCATATTGTTATTTTTATAAAATATTATTTTAAACTTAAATCGAATTAAGATATTATTTTCTTAAAAAGTCAATATGTTGTGTTACAAAAGTCAGTGACGGAAACGAATCGGTGCAAAACCGACTCCACGCAGTCTTGTCTGCCCTACCCCTAGAGTATAATTCAAACCCGCGTAGGCGCGGAGAGGTCAGGCGGCTCGCGAGCTGAGGAGCAGGTGGTTTACAAGGGCGCCGCCGCAAAGCCGGCCAGCAAGCCGAAGCTGCGGTGGTGAGCGAAAACCTTGTGCGACGATAAGCTCGCGTGGGACCGCCAGAGCCCCGCAGTGCCGGAGCCGTGACAGAAACTATGCATGCTGCCTGTTGCATGCTTGCTTGCACGCTGCATGCTTGCTTGCACGCTCCATGTTTTCTTGCACACTGCATGTTTTCTTGCATGCTGCATGTTTACTGCACGCATGATTGCTTGCATGCTGCATACTTGCTTGCATGCTACGTGCTTGCTTGCATGCTACGTGCTTGCTTGTATGCTGAATGCTTACATCATGTTGCATGTTTGACTTGATATGCATGGTGTATGCTACTATTTCTTACATAGTATTGCTTGGGATACCCAGGGAATTAAAACCATACCCATATGTTTACAATTAACTGTTTAACTTAGTAATAATTACATGTAATTATTATGGATATAAAATGTATGTCAAAAGATGATTTTGAATGTAAACTTTCTGAGATATAATAGTTCTGCCTTTTAATGACTATAGATATTAAACGTATAGTATGCCAAAAGACGATTCTGACTGTGAACTTTCTGCGATATGATAGTTCTGCCTTTTAATATCTATAGATATGAAATGTATGCCAAAAGACGATTCTGACTGTTTACTTTCTGCGATATGATGGTTCTGCTTTTTTATTATTGTGAATATTAAATTTATGCCTAAAGATGATTCTGGCTTACAAAATTATGAGTTTTGAATGTCTGATAAATGAGTGAATGCCAAATGGATATCTGCGAAATGAAGTTGATGCCATTCGCTGATATGCATAATAAAATTATGACATTAAAAGTTCTGCGATAAAAGGTAGACCCACTGTGACCCATATCGCGAATTTTAACGCGTTTACTTAAAATAAGTGTTTAACGTAAGTATGAAATACTATAGAAATATGGCAATTTGACACATGACAGTCCAGAGTTATTTCTATTTTTGCCAGATTGCGTGCTGCAATTGATTTGACGGCCCCCACCACCCCACTTTGCACATAGCGAATAGCAACCAAACTTACAACTATCATTACAGGTAACATACACATTTAAAAAATTATGTTTTTCCTTTATATTATAAGCTGATGGGTTTTAATGAATTAATGTTAATTCATATTCCATCCATTTCAATAGATAATTATGACTAAATATTTTAAAAAATAAAAATTTTGTAACGCAAATTGAAATCCGTAAAAACAATAAAAATAACTTACATAATTTAAGTATTTGGCCGCTGCATCGTTTTTCTAATATTTCGCCTAATTAGGTACATTATAGTACATATTACATTCTGAAAAATATTTTTGAATTTAGTAAGTGAATTAATCATACATTGCCAATTGGAAAATGGAATACGATATCGAAGAAATATTTTATAATTATATATTTTAATACACACTGCTTATGACAAACCAATTACCTTTCTGGTCGAGATTTATATTCTTCTAGCCAAGCAATTTCTGTTGCGATTTCCACAGAGTCCTCAATTTCTGCTGCAATATAGTTAGAAGATTTCTTTATATCAACTGGCGCCTTTAAGTAATCCTTAATAAATATAAATTCATTTTTGTCATTCCTTTCACCATCGTTGTCATCTTTAGCTGGCGTATCTTTATTGGTAGGCTTACTACTCTTTTCAATATTATTATAGACACTTCGCCCCAACACTGTTAACCGTTTTTTCCTATTGTTTTCTAATTCCTTGCTTTCTGATTCTTCATACTCTGGCTTCTCAGTGTCTACATCGTGAGGTTTGGTGTCTGAAATTTGTGTTTCATTTCCTGACTCTCTGATTCCTATTTCTTTTGTAATATCCTCTTTTTCTTCTTCCTTTTCTCCTTTTTTTTCGTCTTCTGCTTTATCTTCTGATTTATTGTTAAAATTTTCGAGTTTTTCCTTTACTGAATCATTTTCTTTTTCTTCCTTATTTGCATGTTCCAGTGTTTTGTTATTGTTAACCTTGCTACTGTTAATTGATTCTACAGCATCTAAATCAAGGCTCTCACTAACATTCTCAGTTCTATCAGTAGAAGAGCTAGTATTTAATTCTATATCGCCATTTTTATCTTCACTTTCATCCTCATAATCCTTCTCATCGAAACTGCTTAAATTATTTTCACTGTTATAGGCTACGTTATAACGTGTACTTGGTGCTTCCATATAACCATCTTCTTCACTTTCATAGAAATTGGTGTCTTTTGGAGTCTGCGCTACTGATGGTTTGTAATTAAATTGCATTCTAGGAGCAAACTGGCGCTTAGAAGTGAATTGAGTGGTTGTGACAGGAGTGGTATATTTCATAATCGGCGCCCTTGTAGCTGCTACAGTTCTCATATTTTTCATTTCTTTAGGAATTAATTGTTGCATAACAGGTCTTTTGGTTGTAACTTGATATGGGGAGTAAGTCCGGACTTTGGCGTACGGTTTTGAAGTAACAACATATTTTACCATACTTTTCGGGAAGATAGAAAGTTTTCGCCTCTCTTCGGGAAGTTTTGGAGTTGTGACCTGAGGTTTACTATTTAAGTCAATAATCGGTTTGTTGAATCTTGTGTATTTTTGAGCTTTTGCTATTTCTATCGTTAAAATGAAGAATATTGCAATCTGAAAATCAAATTTGTTATAAGTTATCTAAAAACCAATTCAAGCATGATTATAAATTAAAACACTCTCCTACTGTTGTGCGAAAGATTACAAAAAATAATAACCGACATTACACTAAAAACACACCAATGGTCAAGGTATTAAAGTAAGAAATTACCATCCTTCTGTTACAAGAGGTACCTGACTGACCGAGAAAGAAATCCGGGACCCTTGCGGTGAAACACGCCACAGAGTCAATCGCGTCAATAGGAAAATTACACTTTGAATAATAAGTCTTGCGATATACGAGTAACTTGCGTGAAAATTGCACTACTATCTAATTTCCATTATTTTCTCAAAGCCCACCAAAGTTTTTATATTAAACAAAATATTTTTAATAAATACTCACCGATAGTGGTTTAACCTTCATTTTTCTAAATGTAATATTATTAATTTTTAGCAAAAAAAATACCGCTCACTTGTCCACAATGATCACAAAAGCACTGCACGGGAACTTATCGTCTGAAGTTTTAACCCATAAATCAATTCGCACATCAATTTATAACTTAGTTAGTCAAGTGGCACTATTACTGTGACGTCTAATTTTGATGTAGCTCCGCTTTTTGATGGGTCTATTCATTGGAGAAATTAATTATAAGTATCATTATAATTAAGCCTAATCACAAATTGCATTAAACGAGCATTGAGTAATAGTGTTCATAGCATTACATAATCTATTAAGGACACAGTTAATCGTCAGATAAACTAATGAAGTTGCGCGAAAGTAAATTATTTTAGTGGTTAGCGGAACTAAACCAGGAAAATAAACAAATTGGTAATATAATAAAACATGTATATCATAAAACAACGATGTAACAAAATTTACAGAATATTACTTGACCTATCCAGTGATAGACGTGTAAACTGATAACTCACATCAACAGAGAACATTAACCCGGTCTTAAATAAATACTTACAACGCAACAATATTAAATATGACATGACACGTGCCAATTATACTTCGATAGTGGCATTATCTTTGGTTTCACAGCAGTACACTACGTACTTCCATCGCAGGCAAATGATTGACAACAACTCTAAACTCCTGCACAGTACAACAAAACGCAAATCCTTCACTTGGATTATCAGGATGCCACGTCAACCAGGAGAAAGAATTATTGTTTCTACAAATATCTCTGCAAAAGAACATCTCTCTAGCCTCAGTTATAGTGTAATAAGGATTGTTGATGCCAACAAATGCAATTCCTTTATGTGTGGAAGGCTCGTACACGACTTTGTAAAAATATTGAGGTACCGGAATCACTGGATTGTTATTTTCATCTGTGTAAAGAAAGATATCTACTCTTCGGCCGAACTCATTTGTGAGTTGAGAGACCCCGTAAGTGCCAGTGTAGACAATAGTGTCGTAGCCGGCTCTGTGGATGTGATCACGTAGATTGACTTCTAGAGTATTCCAGTTTCCTCCATTGAATCCTGTCCACTGTGGAGCGCAGTTCAAATAATGGAATGTAGACCGTTCACCAAAAGCATACACGAAATCTGTCTTCGCTGCCAAGTGACCTCTTGAAAGCATTTCAGTTTTGTTCATGTAACTCTCAATCATAGATCCAACAAGCTGAGCTACCGCTGCTTTCTGACCTCTCGGTGAAAACAATGAATCTACTGGTATGTTTCCATAGTTCTCATTAGCTACAAAAAACGGCCTATCAACTCTAGTCTGGTAAACAGCGTTGTAAGGTTTCTGAGTGTACTTAGAGTATATAACGTTGAGACTTCCTTCATTAAAGCACGACTCATAAGCAGGGTAAAACTGATTTTGGATTTTATACCCCACCTCGATTATAGGGTTCCCTTCGAAACACGTTCGGTTTGTGCGTTGGCTAAGGTGGTTTGGAGGATATAGACATTTGAACAGTGTGAACCTGGCAGGACCATTAAGCCACTGGTCGTTTTCGAAATTGTCGCCTCCCAAACACGACACAGATTCAGTTATGACGTTTGTTTTTATGTCCGGGTGGAGGATATAGCCAGAGCTCTCACAGCTCAAGGTCATGGTATCTCCATACTCCATGTCCACGTTCCCAAAGTTGTCTGTTGGTTCTAAAAGTTTGCCATTGCGAATAATAACAGGTAGTGGTTCACCGAAATGTGTTCTCGTGTGTAGTCTACATCTTTGGCCTGGTTGGATATTAAAAACACACAAAATCAATGAAAACACTTTCTGTAGATGTAGCATGGTTCATATTTCTTTTCGTCTTTTATAATCGTTTTGTAGTTTTTATTTATTTTTACATTACATAAAACTTGGATCTAAAAATTACATACAAAAATTTTTGAATACTTTGACAAACAAACGTCTTGGGTAGATGTCAGAATATTTTTTTTTACAAAAACACAGTTCAAAAACCGAGTCCTTTACAAACTTTCTGATTAGGGGGTTTAAAATGTATATATAAAAGAAAGTGGGGTTAGTTACACAATTTATAAATCGAGTACAACCGATTTTTATGATCTTTGCAGAATAACTATTAAAAATAGAAAAATTCACAAAAAAAAAAATGAAGAGGCGTACAAAGTTCGCCGTGACAGCTAGTTAACCATAAATATTGGACCACATCACATAATTAGCTAAAGCAATTGTGTTACAGGAATCAGAAATAACGACGGTACCACAACACCCAGACTCGAGACAATATAGATAAGTTCTTATTCTACATTTACCGACCGGGAATCGAACCTGGGACCTCGGAGATAGCGACGTCACCAAGTCCGGTATGTTCACCTCTCGGCTACGGAGGTCGTCAATTATTTTAAGTACGCAATTATTTAACGTCCTTAAATATCTGGTAACATATATTTATTTATAGGCTATAACTTTCCCGAGCTTCGATAGTAACAAAGTAACAATAACGCTTTAAAATATGTAAATCCTCTCGGGTGAACTTAAAACCTGATTAGGACGAGATGTCGGCATAATCACTGCACTGCGTCGCATTGCAAATCACTAAAAAATTTGATTTTATTCTAATAATATACCAGCTTACTATCTCGGAGATGCCACAAAAACCTGTCATTGGGTGTTGAACCCAGAACATGATGATCAAAGCTATGGTTGATTTTATTTATGTTTCGAACAGCCCATGTTTTTGCGAAGATAGCACAAAAAGTATATTTGAACACGGGTAGACAGCCTGCAATAAACTTGTTTTAAACTAAAACGCCTACTTAGTCCGTCCTCGGCTTTGAAGGTCAAATAATTCATTTTAAAATATATTAACAGTAATTTAGAGAACAGATCCAAAACTATTTATAGGTAGAAATAAAAAACCGGCCAAGTGCGAGTCGGACTCGCGCACCGAGGGTTCCGTACAAACCTGTAGGCACCGTTATGAGTAAAAGTTCACCCATCACGACAATCGAGTCATAGTTATGGTATTTTTATTGCAAAATGAAATCCATAACATTACGAAAGTTAAATTGCAGTTTACGATTTATGACGTATTAAAAAAAAACTAATTACTTGATCTCGTTCAAACCAATTTTCGCTGGTAGTTTTTATGGTAATGTACATTATATATTTTTTTTAGATTTATCATTCTCTTATTTTAGAAGTTACAGGGGGGGGGGGGACACACATTTTACCACTTTGGAAGCGTCTCACGCGCAAACTATTCAGTTTAGAAAAAAATGATATTAGAAACCTCAATATCATTTTTAAGACCTATCCATATGACGAAAAAAAAAAATTTCGAGTTTTAGTTCTAAGTATAGGGAGCCCCCAAAATTTATTATTATTTTTCTATTTTTGTAAAAATCTTAATGCGGTTAACAGAATGCATCTACTTACCAAGTTTCAACAGTATAGTTCTTATAGTTTCGGAAAAAAGTGGCTGTGACATACGGACGGACGGACAGACGGACAGACAGACAGACAGACATGACGAATCTATAAGGGTTCCGTTTTTTGCCATTTGGCTACGGAACCCTAAAAAGGAAGTGTGCATTGGGGAAGCATATAATTATCTAGCACATGAAACACACAATGGAGAAGAAATATCATGTGATTTGTTCGACAAATTTTTCCGCCATTTTTTAATCTGTATCTGTACTGTTTTTGTATGCGCGAGATTTGACAGGACTTGTTATTTTATAGTAAATGTAAGTGAAAAATAACTAACGTGTTTCGGAGAAAGATGGTTCGTGTTGCTCTATAGGCTAGTGCTCGATGATCTAGCAGCAGGATAATGTAAGCTAATCATGCAAAATAAAGCAGCAATGGACAGAACAAGACCGTCGAAAGACTGATAAGGCAGACCTTGAAAGGACGACTCCTTTCAAGGTCTGCCTTATCATCTGGCCTTCCATCTGCCTTATCTCTAGTCATCAGTCAACTGGAAATCGTTCTCCAGAAGGATACGAAATACAAAGGACCGAAAGCTATGGTGTAGTTGGAGCCTGCAGTCTACGGCACTGTATGGTCAGGCTTGGCGACTAACAACTATTGGTTTCTCTTTATGAGAGTCATAGGTTACCTCCTATTACATGAGATGATGATGATTTGTAACTTTATGACCAAGAAACTCCTATCAGACCGGTAGGTACGCGCAAAGTATTTCCCTTATATGATTTAAACACATTGCATGTACCCTGAGCCACGTATAGCTTAACAATGATTTTACTTTTTGTGTCTACCTAGGTGTTCTAGGACAGGAAATAGTTTAATATAACGCACGTCTAGATAAACAGTAGCACAACTCGAAATAATACAAAATCGAGTTATTATAATGCGATTATCAGAATCTGCGTCGAATCTACGAATACATTAAGGCTTGACCAGTGAAAAATAATTTGAGTAACTTTGTAAGCATTTTGTACGTTAGATATTGAGTTTTTCTATCTGAAAGAAATACACAGTAATTTATAAGATATAAGTAATTATGTTATTTTTCTTGAATTTCATATGAAATCTTTCAGACATATGGAACCGCCAAAAAAAATTGTCAAGTCAACATTTTTTCATATTTGTAAGCATGTTACGGCCACATTATTATCGAATTTATAAACTATTCATTTTTTAAACTTTACTATACACGTCCCATAATATAATTTTACCCTACCACCGCTTCGGGACTACCTACATATTGGCTGGTGATGAGAAGAAACGGCGCAACAAATTCAGAAGCAATTACAAGCTTGTTAAAAAAATTCCTTTTTCTAGCAGTAGACGACGATAGAAGTACTCGTAAGTATTTAAAGCTTCACAAAAACGCAATGCTCTTTCAGTTTTCATAGATAACAGTAAGCCCTAGTTTTAAAAAAATGCGCATTTAAGTATGTAGTAACATCCTACAGTGTTACTGTTACACATCGAGCACATATCTTCATCATCATCATCTATACGGTCAATCCCGGTTGCGTCCAAAGCCATTGCTTTGGAGCCCAGGGTCCGCTTTCCTTGATTTGCTCCTCCACTTCGCGCGGTCTTGAGCGTCTCTAGTTGTGAGATCATTGGCTCGCATGTCAGCCTTCACAACGTCAAGCCAGCATTTCTTGGGTCTACCCCTTGTGCCAGGACCTGGCGGTGGCGGCATGGCCAGACATTTGTTTCCTACGTAGCTTGCCGGTTTCCGCAAAACATGGCCGTACCAGCCATCGAGCACATATCTTATAGATTAGAAATGTCATATGAATTGTTCGACAAATTTTTCCGCCATTTTTTTATCTGTACTGTGCTATTTTTTATGTGCGAGCGTTGACAGAAGTTGTCATTTCATACTAAAGGTATGTGAAATATCACTTACTAGTTTCGGAGAAACATGGTTTGTGTTGCTGCTCTATAGGGTATGTACTCGATGCTGTTACATAACAATATTCACAAATTATTACAATACAAAATAATTACAATACTTATTACTATGTACGACTTTATACCATTTTCACGGGTTGAGGAAACATTTTGAGGAACCTGCGCATACAGATAACCCTGTATGTGTAGCCATGGTCTTGTTCCCTCGTCTATGGGTTAAGGAGGTCTCACAGCAATTGCTCTTAATGTAATAACCAGACTTGTCGACTTCGATTAGGAACACGCAAAGCGCTAGGAAGAAGCTAAAACAATTACAATCGGGTAATAATAAACTAGTTTATATTATTATAAGTTTTTATCAACACCCACCTTCTCCACGTGTCAATGTTTAAACTCGTTTATCTAATCCAGTAGGTCTCACGTCTCGTGGCTTACAGAAAAAAGATGACAGCGTATTATTTACAAAAACTATAATTTACATAACAGTTAGTAGTATTAGCAGATTAAAGGACACATTCCTGTGTCGGCTCTCGGGAGAGACAGACGTTCATCTCGTTCGAATAAGTGTAAACATAGTTGTCAATTGTTAGTGTAAATAACAATCGCTGTGTTGTGTTTAGTACGTCAATAATGACACGGACGGTGAGTCAGCACTTATATAGCACGGTAGTTTCCATATAGTTTTTGTGAAACTTTCGAACATTTATATTAATAGCAACTATTTGCAATGCGACCTTGTTCCACCATTACTCTAATTATTTCCGGAGAAAGACTAATTATCATACTGCTATTAAGAAGGAATGCAACTTTCAAAAACGATGTTCTATGTTTTACTGACTAAAACTCTATGATAAAATAGTTTACAGAGAATATTTAACTGTTTGTTTAGTTAGAAACGATTTTTAAAAGTCTATCCTTAAAAGGGGCATTGATTCTTAACACAATCACATCGATTAACCTCAGAATAATCAATAAAAGTACTCAGATAAGTCGAGCATAAAATATAGCACCATTATAGTCAACAGCGTCTTTAAATCTCTATGGGAAAATTAAAGTACAAATCGATCAAAACAGTATTGTTTTAATTTTACTCACGGTCGCACGCTTCCTACTGTATTAATTAAAGTATGAACTGTTATTGTAACACTTATGATCAATTAAATATAATTATAGTTTGCTAGTTGTTATAATCTCTTACTATTTATTTGCGATTCAAGTAATATTTCAACCTCAACTAGTTTGGAAACATGTTTAAGATAGATTATTCGATAATAAGTGGTAGTTATAAATTAAGATGATTGATGATTGATATACTTATGATTTATTTATTACTTAATAGTAACGATTTTAAACTATCTAATTTTGCGTAGGGATTGATTAACTTAATTAACAAATAAGTAGGTTTAGGATTGAAGCACAGTGTTCGAAGTAGACGTACAGACAACAGCTCGTCAATCTACCTAACGTCTTTTTTTTTTTTTAAATAATATTGATCTCTACCTTTTGTACTTATTATTGGAAATCGGTTGAATGAACTTTAACTTTTTGGGTAGGTTTACCTGCCGTTGTCTGTAACCTGCCTGTTGGTAATAAAATGTTAAATAAATAGTTTATTACCAACAGACAGGTTAATAATAATAATAAGGCAGGAATAAATAAATAAATATGCACAAGACAGTACACCAATAACTGTCATAGTCGCAAAGTAAGCAATGAACTCTTTTTGCCGGGGGCGTATATTCGTTTGCTAAATTGACCTAACCGGAAATCAAACCCTTGAAGCCTTGACCCTTGAACCCCTTCAGAACCTTGCACAAGGTGAAATGGCTCAGCAATACTTCAATCGCACCGTTATCACTATGTACCGAATTATAGCATTCAAATTTAATATAAATTAAGGAAAAATGGAAGACAGGAAGGAAAATCATTAATAATATACACAAAATCGATAGAAATTGCTAATCATTTGAAACCGGTTATCGGTGTAAGCACAAAAGTACCTACAAGTGTATGCATATTTACTGTAAGCAACGATATTTCCTTCCCCAGTGGAACAATACTCCATTCCTCAACAGTTGATGAATCTAGAGATGTAAAATGACTGAATCCGATCAGTCACGATAGATGACCGGTCATTTACGCTCAAATTGACTCAAACATTCCTTTCTATTTAAATATAAATAAGTATATAAATATTATTTACTAAGAGAAACTAATAAACGGATAATTTACAACATTGTAATAATAATACAGAATTACAGATATAGTCATGATGAAATGTAAAAATTGCTTTACTTAGGCTTTAAAGCTTCATACAACAACCGCGCTGTGACCTGTGATATGCATACTGTACCTAATAAATAATATTACTTGCATATTTATTTATATTTAATTAGACAGGAATGTTAGAGTCAATTTGACCGAATTATACGATATTTGACCATAAATGACCGGTCAGATTCAGTCATTTTACATCTCTACATACGAAATCGCAGCCCAAAACTGTCCCAGAGGTAGCTAGCGAGCACGCATAATACGCACATAGCGAAAATAATATTAAACTAATTTGCGATTTTGTATGTACGATTTCAAATATGGTTTTAAGTAATATCGTTGACTTTTTATGTGGCCAAAATTAGTAGAATGAGTATAGCTAACCATTTTATCATCACAATCGGGTAACATTCGAGGAAAATATCGGGTAACATACGAGTACCAAGCAAAAAAATAGATTTTTTTTAAAAAAATTTAATATCTCCATCTCTTTTAAAATTTCTATCAAATATTAGCAGTTTCGATGGCTTACGATTTTTTTTTATCCGGACATACACCGTTAAGCTTTCGCGTTCCACTTACCCACGATAGACTGGAAAAACAATGGTAAACAATAGGAATCTTTTTAGTGGTACGCGAAGGGTTTATTGTCACATACCTAGGTACATAATAAATATTATGCGCCAGTCAACACACCAATGGGCTAGTTTCCTAAAAAAATCTAATAAGTCCGTCAGTTGGATTAACAGAAAATATTGGACACGTATTTTTTTTTTCGCAATCAAACAAAAAATGATGAAGATATAGCCCGTTAATATTCCGCGTAACGTCACGCCTTGCGACACTTTTTAGCAAGGCGTGACGTCACGTGCTCACTTTGAAGCGCTTTATCTCCGTCATTTTTTGTTTGATAAACAAAAGAAAAAATATTGGTCCAATATTTTTTGATAATCTAACTGACGGACCAAATAGAATTGTCTTTTTTTAACCCATGAAACTAGCCTATTGTCGTGGTTCCGAAGTAAGGTATTTACATATTTGTGTTACAAGGTACCAGATCAATATGCCAGCACACCCAGATACGTATACACATACTACCAAAACTGTTTGGTGAATCTTAGAGATATCTACTTTCAAACTCTAGTTTTTTGACACTTACGTTTTAAACGTCGTCGTTCCTGTCATTTAAGGTTTAAAATAGATTAGTTTAGCTTAAATCTTCTATATATATATAAAACAAAGTCGGGTTAGTTACACCATTTATAAGTCAAGAACAGATGGGCCGATTTTTATTTACGATTTTTATTTTTTGGATTTGGCTCCGTCTCGAATAGCAGAATAACTATAAAAACATCAAAAAAATCACGAAAAAAAAACAAGGCGGTACGAAGTTCGCCGGGACAAAAGTGAGTTAAAATCAAACTTGACCCTTTGGCACGGCAACGATATAAATATTTACTTATTTGATTCACCACAAGAAACAAAGTACCGAAATACATTGTATTTTCTTTAACAGTTCCACTTACCATTTCTTATTATTGTATTGATCAGTTAATTGTGAATTCTGTAATGGTAGATTATGGCAATATGTATATATGAGTACATATGATAAGAAGAAGACCTCATTCTTACGATTGTATCTATGTCGATATGTCTGTGACCTCGTAATTAAGTGATAAATAGCCCAGGAGCCAAACTATGACCGACCGATTAAGTTAAAGTTTGGTAGGTCTGATTTTTTACCCAAATAAGACGTGTATCGTAAATAAACGAATATTGGATATACGAGCCACTTTTGGAAAGTTAATTTGAATATTTTAAATAAAAAGGCTTGTTGTGAGGGTTTCAAATAATACGAATACGTGCGAGGAAGCCTGGGAGTACGCGACATTGTCGACAAGATTCAGGAAAGTAGGCTGCATACCATCGCTTCGGTCACGTAAAGAGGAGGCCCTCAGATTACGTAGGGAATTTGGCACTGCAGCTTTCCCTCCCTGGTCGAACATCCAGGGGAAGACCAAAGACAAGATGGGAGAGCGTAGTGCTAAAGGACATGAGGGAGTGCGAGATTTTCGAAGACGATGTCGAGGACAGAGCGAAGTAGAGAAGAAAGTTACGGAAGGCTGACCCCATCACCATATGGGATATATGGTGTGCAATAAAGAGTATCTATCTGTCTATCTATAGCTAGGAATAGAGTGAGTTGTGAGGGTTTCAAATGTGTTCTATGGCTGAAATGAGGATGGCGATGAATCAAACGAACATGAACATAATTCTGCTTCTTTTTCTTAACATCGTTGTCCACAAACATTTATTTAAGTTTTTAAGTTACATACTTACTCATCGTTATACTTAGGCAATTTAAAAACAATAAGTACAGTATATTACTTGAGGATTACGGTAATGAGCAACGAGGTATTTACGTTTACCAAAATCCAAACAACATTAAATGCACACGAAAATGTATACAGGGTTACATTGCAAGATAGTGCCAAAAGACTTCGACCTTTTTTGTATGGAGCCTGGCAAACCAAAAGTTGCAAGTACCTAAAATTACGTTACCTATAAAACACGCCAATCGACTGAGAAAACACTGCCAAAATGTTGTCATTGATTGATTTTTTTGTAATGTATTTAAATATGTAAGTACTTTAATAAAAATAAATATTACTATACTATAGCTACTACTATTATATTATATTAAACTATATTATAACTAGCGAACTTTGTATGGCCCCTTCATAAATTTTTTTTTCGCGACTTTTTCTTGTTTTTTATAGTTATTCTGCTATTCGGGACGGAGACAAATCCAAATCAAAACAAATTAAATCAAATAATTTATTTGCCAGAATATGTTATGTTACACAGTGTTCTTAAAATAATATTTACCAACATATTCTATCGCCAGCGACGTGCGAATTTTGGTAAGGAGATCTATATAACTGTTAATAACCATTAATTTAGATTAATTTGAAAGAAGAAAAACCAAAAATTCATAATTCATAAAAATCGGCCCAGCCGTTCTTGACTTATAAATGGTTTAACTAACCCGACTTGTTATATATTTATATAGAAGACTAGCTGTCCCTGCGAACTCCGTACCGCCTCTTTATACATTTTTTTTTTTATGATTTTTTAATGTTCTAATAGTTATTGCTATTCGGGTCAGATACAAATCTAATAAATCAAAGATCATAAAAATTGGCCGTTCTAAAACTAACCCGACTTTGTTTTATTTAAAGAGATGTAGATTTAGGTATGCCAATTAGGTTCGATGCATTTTTAGCAGCGACTCAGAATCAGTAACACAATCGATCATAATAATGTTTCGGAAAAAACAAAAAAATATGTAATAATAATCATTTTTTGCTGTTAAATTATCGAACTCGTAGAAAATTTACGATAGGTCGATTAAATTGCACCGTATGTGCACTTCCATTTCCATTTGTCGGAGGGGCGTCGTACGCCTGCCTGTGATCTCTGATGGATGAATGATGGCGTACCTCACGTTTTTTTTTCGAATAGTTTAAAAATATTTTTATTTTTATTTTTTAAAAAATACGATAACTTCGTATTTTTATATTGTTCTATAGACCTTATTTTTAAAATTTGGCACAAATTTGCAAATTAGCCCTGTATACTAAAATTACTTTAAGTATATCGTTGTTTTTTTGATTTCCCATAGTTTTATACAGCAATGTTTTATAGTAAAACAAATCTTTAGGCAATAAGGCATTACAGATAAACCGCCTTTAATCTCTCGCTCATTGTCGCGTTATAATATTAAATCTAATTCACCCTAAAAGAAAGATAGATACTTTTACAGAAAGTACATGTAAAGCTCCACAATTTAAGCGGTCTTATCAAAACGAACTCTTCCAGACAACCTTCAGTTAAAAGACAGCTGAATTAGTATTGAGAAGCGGTGAAGAGTTTTATAATATTAAATCTATGGCGCTAATACTCACGATTAATCGTTCCCCTATTGTTTGTTTCAGATAGTATTGGTGCTATGTGCCTTAGTGCTTGTAAATAACATCACCAGCTTCATACTACCCTCACAGTTGGATACCATCAGAAAAAACGTAGAAGCAATCGACAATGAAAGCAAACCACAGCCGTCCATGCAAAAGTCGGAAGACTATAAAAAATACAGCTACATAATAACTACGTATTTATAGTGTTTTGTGTAATTTTTAGTAGCAAATATTACCTGTGAAGTGTGAATGTGAATGACATTTTTGATAATGGTAGACCAAACTATCTACCATGTTTTAGGGAAAGAATCAAATTATTTGTATTATTTATGTAATAGGGTCAATCTTTTCATAAAAAAGGTTAAAAATAATAATACCTGTGATCCCTAAATAGTAGTACATGCAACTATAAAATGTCTGATGTAGGTATATGACTGAACTTTATCCTAATTAACGATTGTTTTCTTAAATGTAACTTAAAATAAAGTTATTTTTGTAAAATTTATTGTTTTTTTTCTGCCAAGTTAATAGATTTGCGAAAACTCTACTAGAGAAAACATGATTTTAAGTTGTAAACCACCCCCAATTTCAAATCAATCAGAAATCAATTGGTAAGTTAAACCTAATTTATCATTTTGAATACTGTTTTCTCATTACGAATAGTACCTAATTGTAAAGCTATAAAAGATAGAATCAAATAGAAAAAACGTTGAATTCTAAAATAGTATTTATGGAAAATAAACGGTTTGAACCGACATTGAACTCACATTATACCTGATACATACTAGGTAGTTAGTGACAAAGAGATCACTGTATAATTATCATTATCGAGTCAAGGCGAATTGATGTAATGGAACGTGATATTTTATAATGTAAAGAAATATCTTATCCTAATAGTTTATCTTTTTTGAAGATACACACGTCTTATTCATCTTCTAACATACCTAAGCATACCTACATTAAAGCTTGTCCCGTTAGAGAGGGTATTCCAAAAATGGCACGCTAGACTAACACTGTAGATAGCTGAGCTAGAGACCTTTAGAGATAAAAATAACATACCTTTAGCAAAAATCGCAAACAAGACTATCTGCTAAATTATGCGACTTTTACTAGAGACTAACTTTTAATGGGACATTATCTCCTAAACTATAACTATATATAACTATGCCTTTTGTATGATTTTCTTAACCTGTGCAATAGTGTAAATAAATAAATATTCGACTGTTACTAGAAACATGATTATCTGAAAGGTATGTAGCTCCAGTAGTGTCAGTCGGGCATGCTTTTTTTAGGACACTGTATATTGTGATCAAAGTCCTTCACCGCGATTGTCTTTCGTTCTATCTGTCTGATTATTAGGCTAATCTCAGAAACACTGTAGGGATTTTGACACGAACTGTTAGGTAATCTGTTGCTTGTTTCGGTATTTTGTATAATTAAATACATGTTTCCGGGATAAAAAGTATCATATCTGCAATGCAAGGCTAATAATCTATTTCTCGGCCAAATTTCATCTAGATCCATTTAGCCGTTCTGGCGTGATTGAGTAACCAACATCCATTCATCCATACTTGTGCATTGATAATATTAATTAGTAAGAAGTAACTTATGATTAAACAGATAGTCTGTAGGTTTTAGAATTTTCATGCAGTAGTCCGCAGGTACGGAGTCAGCAAAGTGCAACCCTCTGAGGGTTGCGCTCCCGGCAGCACTCGGCCTGGCCAGCCTTTAGGTACGATGCTGCCCGCACAATGGTCCAAAACTGAATTATTGAAGTACATTATACTTCAATGTACCAAACGGAAAACGGAATATTATGTAAAAAACATCTTAATGTACCATGTTTCATGTAAATAAATGAATTTGAATTTGAATTTGAAAAATTTGAAATACATTTTAGTTAACAGATTTCATAGTCGAATCTTGCCCACATCAGCAGTAATCACAACACAACGTTGATATTTTCCACTGCTCTTTACGTACTAGCGAAACATACACATTGGGGTAATTAGAGTAACGCTTTTATGGGACCCTATGCAGAACCCCGTCTGCTGGTTTTTTTAAAAATAAATTGGGGACTACGACCACAAAAGGTTGAGTATCTTGACATACTTAATTACATTATTTTTAGGGGTGACTAAAATTGTACTTCTTACTTACTTACTCTACTGACAAAATAGATAGTTGCATGTAAAATACCCAACCTCGAAACTCTTGTAAGTACATAGTCTTAGGTAATTGAGATAGTACTACGTCGCTTTTAACGTATTGTATGAACCGGCTAACCAATAACCACACAATTTGCGCAAACTTAACTTAAAATGGACTTAACAAGCTTCCTTTGTTTGATGTTTACGTACTTGCATCTGAGCGGCGGACTTTGACATTATATCGCACAGGTCCGTATCCGCTGTGCTCAATAGAGTTCGTTGTTCGCTTAAAATGTAGTTTAAAACTATGTACTTACTTGTACATACTTCGGTAGGTGCTATTTAGGTAATATTCAGTTATACCTACGTACCTTAAAGTAATTTTCAATTTTGCATGGTGGCCCTACCTGGTTATTCAAATGTCAATCATGCATGAATTACTTATGTACAGTTTTCTTTTAATATGCAAGACAACAAACACATTGTGACGGTCTCTGACTAAAAGTAAGAGATTAACATCGTTGTGTTACAACTACATTACCAGTATTGTCTACCAGCCAGACAACTAATTTTGATGTGGGGGTGGACTAAGGGCCCACTTGATAGCGTTGTACTGAAAAGGTTTAGTAAAAGATAAGCATTTTGTAAAACGCATCAGGATGCGTTCTTTTCAAATTCCAGGGAATTTGAAAAGAATTTATTCAAAAAACTATTCTACCTAAGGTATCCCTCACTCAATCCTCACACTGTTTTCACTTCTAGGCAATCATTCAGTTTGCTGGCATATTTCGAGAGATTTAGTAAAACACATTTAAACATTTACAGAACTAAGTATACATTTTAATTTTAAGTAATATTATTTCTTTGGTTACTTTGGTACTTGCCTATTTGTAAAGATATGCATACTTATTTAGCTTTCTATAGTGTTTTTAAAGGTGATTGCAAGCAGTGAGCAGTCAGTAATTAACTTGAACCTGAAGTGGTATTTATCCTTTTGTCCCATTATAAAAGCTATTGATGCGACAACAATGAGGTTTTTAAGACAAGAAGGTAACTACGTATTTATGGTGGATGAAATCCCTTTTGTTTAAATTGTCTGGGGTATCGTGTTATTATTTAATCTTAAGTCATGGTATAATTTCCATAAAAATAACTTCCTTTCAATAATTTAGGTAGGTACTAAAATGACTAATAATTGTGTATCTCATTTTCAACATGTGTTACTTTTCTGTAGTATGCAGTTAATACTTAGTATTCTATCTACGATTGTCATAAATCTGGTGGTCGTCTGAAAATTATTGCTTTCAGCAAGAAAACCAAATTGTGCATCTTTCTGGAAGTGTCGATACTGTAACTAATTTGCCCGTTCCTTTACCTACTTACGTGATATCTTAGCATCAGTTCTGTATTGGTTAAAAAAAACTCATCAAATATCTTCCCTTATTTTAATTTCCAATATTGTGCACAAATACAGAAATTTTGTGCCGAAACTAAACACATGTGTCGTCTGCCCGACGACGAGTTGAAGGCATTGGCTCTTTGTATCTTTGCATGGACCGCCAGCAAGCTTTTGCTGTTGCACTGTATTTGTCCATATACTCCGTCCTCCCAGGGAATTCTGTGAACCAAGTCTGGATAGACTTCGGGGCCACACCAGTGTGAACCACCGAAGGGGGGTTGATAGTCGGCCTGACCACTGGAGGGTTCTCTGTGAAGTGCGTGGGGTCTTTGTAGCATCGGAGGACACCAAGCTTGTTACTCTCCATAGGAATGGGCGCGCTCGATTGGGAAGCAGCGATTATTGTTCTGTAGTCGGATACTGGGAAGGCTGGCGGGTAAAATATAAAACAAGTTTGATTTACTGAAAACACCTTATTGTACTACTTATGACACAATGGACATGGATATGAACATGAATGCGAACATGAACATGATAATGAACATGGAAAATGAACATGAATACATTTATTAGTTTAAATCTTGCTGACGGTACGTTGTTTTGTAGCATTATTTTACCCTTTCTTCAAGTTTTGTTGGTCACGCTAGCGCTAAAAGGTGGGTTTCCACCACAGCGAAGAGGAGATATGCTTTTAATACATCGTCATTATCATCAGACATCTCAGTCCACTGCTGGACATGGGACTCCACAGCCCCTATAGAACGTACAGGGGCAATTTGCTCTAGATAGAGCCTGCCCGCAGCCTTGACTAGGTCGTCAGTCCACCGGGTGGGCTGCCCACGCTGCGTCTTCGAGTTCGTGGTCACCTCTCAAAAACCTTTCTGCCTCAAAAATTTCAGTTCTATTGCCAATTTAAGTTTGCAATTTGTAAAGCTATGTCGGCAACTTTGAATTTTCTACGGATCGCCTTATTTCGGAGCCAAGCTTAACTCTCTCCATAGCGTTGGGTGACTTTGAGCTTGTTAAAGAGGCCAACAGTCTAACCACGTCTCAGTGCCGTAAGTCATCACTGGCAACACGCACTGCTCAAAGACTTTTGTCTTTAGGCTCAGGGGTATATCGGGCGAGAATATATCACGTATTCCATACGAGGTTATAGGTTCAAGAGTAAGGTTTCATACAAAAAACAACAAAAACTATAAGACTAAGTTAGTTCGGAACCAACCAACCAACACCAATTTATACCCACAATATTTTGACGTTGATACCTGTACAGAAGTCTATGGCTACGACTAAAACTATTTCATTTTATTTACGTAATATGGTTGAAATAACTCACATCTCTTTTTAAACGTAGCTTGATACATTGTGATCATTTTGCTGTCCAGGTCATCGCATGGGTGGTCCAATATGTCGTTTGTAACATCCACCATCTGAGAAAAATACCAGTTGTTTGTCCAAAACTATAACTAGTAGAAATTAACATTACTTTACAGTAAAGAAACTAAAAGTCTTTATCATAAACCCCAGTAAATGAGCACACAACCTACACAGGAGCCTAAAAAAATGATGGCTGGAAAATGTAGGTTGGTACTTTGTATTCGCAACGATTGTTAAAATGCAAATATCTTCATTTAAGCCTATCTTAGTGCACAGCTGGGCGTAAGTCTTCCCCCCAAAGAGCGGCAAGAGCACGATCTCCATCTTCTTTGATCTAGCATTGCCAGCCATCTTCTTAAGCTCATCGGGCCATCGAGCTGAGCGGTGTCCTACACTACATTTGCTGAGACGTGGTCTCCATTCGAGAACCTGTTTACTCTACCTTTCATCGGTTCTGCGATAGACGTGCCCGGCCCACTGCTATTTTAGCATGCTACTTTTTTGGACTTTGTCCAATACTATGGTCTTCTGCCGGATGAGCTCGTTCCAGACGAAATCCGAAGCACCGACCTTTCCATAGTTCGCTGAGTAAACGTGAAGACGGTGGGCCAGACTTTCATGTTCCACGTTTCGGTTCCGTAGGTCATCACTGGTAGGACTCACTAACCTGAGGTCTGATTCCCGTATCAAATTTAAAAGACCTTTAATATTTATATAACAGTAATATCCAAGACCCCTCCCCTCTTGACATACGCAGAATATAAAAAAAAACATAAAATTAAGTAGTTTTATCAACGTTTCATTTGTTTTCCCCAGAACTAATATACCTTTAACAAAGTTAGCTAAGTTTATTGCCATCTCTTAACATGGACTACAGACAGAAAAATAAAATATATATATAAAAATACCAAACTAGCTACGTCCGTTAAAATCTAGTACAGTTGCCTCCAATAATACAAAATGTTTTTATTAGCAACAATAAATCTATTGTCCATTGTTGTTTCGCTAGGTCGTTTGTCACTAAACTGTTTGGCTGGTATTCCGGTTCGGCATGTGTCACCGCATATACAACGGTATTTCTAAATAGATGAAAATTACGCGCACGTACAGTTAATTGCTAATTAAAATATTCAGGTTTTGATAAATAATCAAACTGATAGACGAATACGTAGAATATTTATAACATTTGCACTTTTACTAAATTAGATTTATTTATTTAACTTTATTGCACATAATTAAAATTTGACAAAAGGTGGACTTTGTGCCAGGTGGCATTCTATGCCAGACAGCCATCGTAATACTTCTATTTAACTAATTACGGACACCGGATAACGTTGCTTAAATAGGGTTACTTGTCTTTTGTATGGAGAAAAAACGAGTCCTCGTAGCTAAAGTGAGTCGAACCTCACATTCTCCATTTAAAAAACATTTGTCAGAAAGAGTGAATGCAACTGCACCCATCCCCCCCCCCCCTCCTCTGTATCCGCGTCTGCAGAAAGTACACAAACCTGTCGCCTTAACTGCTCGTAGTCCTGGCATAGTTTCTGCTCCTTATCCAACAGCTGTTTGTACTGCTCAACCCGTGGAGAGTAGGAGTGCGCGTCGCAGTGGCAGTACGGCGCCACTGGAGCTGGCCTGATAGTCGGCGCTGCTGATGGGCTGGGCGGCTCGCATGGTCTAATAATAATAAAAGTAAGTTAAGTATGCAACTATGAGGTAGTTTGGGCCATACTCCACAGCCATGGCCATACAGCCATACAAAATCTTGGTTTGACGGTTTGCTAACTGCTTAGTAACAGAATCACAATTCTTTCTCTTTTTAAAAGGTACTAGACACAAATGAATAAGCTTTTTTTTTCTGTTATACATATGCGAAAACATGTAAATGGTGTACAGTTTTTTAATTAGTGTCATTACCTGTAAAAATATCACTGTATGTTTTCCAAATAAAATAAATAAAAATACTCCACCACGCGGGCCCAGTGCGAATTGGTGAAGGGGTGTTGTAACGCTTATGATTTAACCTTACTGTCAGATGTTATTAATCCGCCCTAAGGACTCTGACTAGACTTTACAACTAGTATCAAGCGATAGTTGCCGGGACCAACTTGTAACGTGCCTTACGAAGCACTGAGAAGCTTGTGATTAATGTCACTAAATATAGTTAAAATTGTTACCCATCCAATCACAAACGCGGCGTAGGTGGTAAAACTTTGGTAATCACTACCAAAGCGCTGAAGCCACTGAGCTACAAATACCTCAATTTAAAAAAAAATACTTAATTCTTCCAACAATCACGCTTATTACCTAGATCCAAATTGATCAGAGCTTGTACTGTGGTGATGTGGTGACTAGATGACGGATAAACATACTTATGTACATTTATAAACACCAATGACTCGTGCGCATTAGATACACAAACATTTGCCCCTAGCAGGTTTCGTACCCGAAACCGCCTTTCTTTGTAATCCGGACCGCGAACCACAACAACAAGACGGTCGATAAAGAATAGAACATGGTGCCATGCCAAGTACTTTTTACTTCACTTATCCTCGGGGCCCTTTGATCCTAGTAGTTTTTACTTCTCACACCCCTCGGGGCCCGTGGGTCCTATAATTGATCGGAATAAACACCAACCCATTTAACTCATTCACTCACTAATTTAACTCAGTAAAGCTGAACCGAAGCGCTGTCAGTTAATAAGTATGCGTTAATGTGTGGGTAAAAGAGTAACAACAGAGGTTTCATACATTTCTTTGTTCTACAA
The DNA here is from genome assembly GCA_963576865.1 of Anania hortulata. Lineage (NCBI taxonomy): Eukaryota > Metazoa > Arthropoda > Insecta > Lepidoptera > Crambidae > Anania > Anania hortulata. The sequence continues at coordinate 10,341,379 of OY756405.1, read as the reverse complement.
ACATCCAAAAAAGTAAGAAAAATTTACTTAATGGTTTATTTGTGTAATGTAAGATCCAAAAAAACTCAATGCTAGTTGTCTTGTTCGTTGTCCATTGGTTACCAAATCACGTATATGGTAGTGTCGATTCATATTAAACTTGGTTAGGTATATTGAACAGAGGAAGTTTCTCTATGATTTTACATATACTCGACGCACAGTAGACACTATTTACCAACTGTATGAACTTCCGTACACATAAGCTCATTATGTATTCATTAGGTAAGTTTGAAGATTATCTGCCGCACTCAGAGAAGTCACTTAACTTTAACGGTTACTTTAGAAAAACGTGGGATACTAAAGTCGATACGAATAGAGCCAATATTGAACAAACAAATAAACACTTTATTGTTATTGACGTCTCTGAATGCAGCAGTAACTATTTTTGAATGAGCAATACTTGTTTGTAAACTGACTCGTCTATTTTAACATAACCTAGCTGTTTTAACATAAGCCTCTGTTTAGTATTTAGTTAGATACTTCATTAAAGTCTGATACGAAAATATTCTTCAAATTAGTTCAATAAATCATGATTACATAAAAGCATCTATAATAAGCTATGATGTAGAAAAAACAACAACGCCTTACACAATATTTTGAGCAATGTGAGTTGCTGTTAAAATTTCAGGTGCTGCCTATTTGAAAGAAGCTAATAATATGTTGGCTGTTCTTAAGTTGGTGCTAACGAAACCTTGATGAAAATATTGCAAGTAATCAGTTAAATAATAATACAGTTTATCCATTAAATCTACTTACTTGCCAACGATAGGTTTTGGAAAAGGCCATTGATAGTCAGTGTGGTTAGCCGTAGAGAAATCATCCATTGTTAAAGCAATTTATCTGGAAACAAGAAAGGTATGTAAGTAGGATAAAAAAAGGAAATAGTAAGTAAGTAGATACTATTCATTTTGTGGCGTAAGAGGTCTAAAAGATTTTTCTTAGGTTTATTTCTATTTTTGTAGTGAAGTTTTGTCAAATAGTGTCAAAAACATAGCTGTTTACCTGATGTCAGCTTATTACGTTGATATTTTTAAGATTTACAATTACTACTTTTGCTAATTGACACCCTACATAATTTAGAATAGCTTTTGAAGCCAAAAATTTGATCTGCAAAATAATTTCTTCAATGAGGGAAGATAAAAACATTTTTGTCAATTTTCCTTTTTTTTCTTCATTAATAATGACATTATATTAAAAGCGGTTTTATTTAACTAAAATAAAAGCTTTTAAAAAGCTTTCAAATTGTAAAATCTCCTTTACATTTTATGCTTTCATGGGTATCGATGAATCAGTTTAGTGGCAATCCTAATATTAGCAAATGTCTTTGCGTCAAATGAATTCACTCAAATGTTTTTAGTAGCTTTCATTTTTCTTGTTTATTGCTATCGTTCTCTCGCTCTTAATCACAATCCATAAACGCATCGAATCTTTTGTACTATTCACACACAAGACCCTTATTTCGTAGCCGGATTATAAAAATGTTGCCATAAGAAAAAACAATCAATTAACATTGGAAACAGTTGGGAGTATAATTTGTAATATTAAGCGATATTTGATATTGTTTCGTAATGTAATTATTCACAAAGCATATTTTCTGTTTTTCAATAGTTTTGACACTGTTTAAGTTGTAAATTTAATGTCAATTACAGTCCAAATACACAAGAATAAATAAAATAATAAGTGAAGCTAGGTAATTTTGTTCTATATACTTGCAACACCGCTGTGTTTTGCTGTCAAAAGTCAAGTCATCAAATCAGCTGTGTATCACACACAGGGAACATGTAACATTATAAATGTGCGTATTAAAATTTTGGTGTGAAAATGTCCACTGAGACAATTAATAAAAAAGCAACTCAATGTTTATGATAAATTTACGGCCCAGTAGACATGGCGCGGCGGAGGAGCAGCGGGATTACAAGCCTGGGCTTTAACCAGAATCAAGGTTTGTTATACTTCCTAGTTCGTCAACCTACGTTCTTTGTTCTTTGGTTGGTGCATTATTCATGATGTGGATGACTAGGACGTTGTGATGATGAACTAGTGGAGAGTTATGAGTGCTAGGTTGTCAGGGCAGCGTGTTTCGTGATGCGCCGCATTGGCGAAGGCTTGGAGTGTCGCGCGGAGCCACGCTGTGCGATGCTTACACACGTGTTGTTTATATTTTTAGTAGCGCCCACGCGCAGTTTCGTTCCTTGACTTCGCACACTATTGTTTGGGCGTTGGTTTTGTTTACCCCCGCTTACGTATACTCACGCGTTATTTTATTGATAAATAAACGCGTAATATCGCTAGCTATTTCAAGAACTCACTGAAATAATATTTGCTTGGTCATTAATTCCTTTGCCATTTTTAATACCATTCTTGAAGCATCTAGACCTTTATTCTAGGGCTACACTATACTATGACTTAAATACTCCCAGAATACAGAACCAGAATACAGTGTAGAACAAATTGAACCTTATTTATAGGGCTTTATAACTGCCTTGAAAATAAAAAAAAATGCATATGAGTAGCTGTTTTATATTTTGTAAATAACTTAAACTACATAATTTATTTATCATATCTTGTCTTACTTGAGCCCAGAATTGAACTGATGCACAATCCAAAAAAGAGTTAGTTTTTATAAATAAAGCTTAGCCTTCCTTTAGTAAAATTAGTTTTTTAATATATCAAAGGTACATAGTTCCCGTGGAAGGTTAGTTTGTTCTACACTGTATATTGACTACATAATTAAATGCCAAAATCATTTATATCTAACCGTTACTAAATACACTGATAAATAATTAATTTCTCATACTCATATTACTTATTGATTATCAATATAAATAATAAATTGTTCTAACAATCGTACCAATAACCAAGCCACAAATTAACTGATCAAGTATACGTAAACGAGACACTAGAAATTCTATTGTTATGTGGTCTCATGAGACCGCTTGGATGTTAATGGATTAAACAGTGCTTGCTATTGTGACTAAGTACCTATTAGAAAAACGAAATTACACCCATAAATCAAGTACAAATGCTTGTGCTTATTGTGCAAACTCATTCCCCTTGCGAGATTCTAACCAATATTATTTAGGTGACAAACAATGTTGATGATCATGTTACAATATGGTATTCTATGGTAAGAACTTGAGGATACCTACTTTTGAAGATTTTAAAACAATGTATAGCTTAAGTGGCAGTGGGCTGACCACATCTGTCCACATGTACATAACTACAAAACTGATGCTGTTTCGAATCCCGTAAAGGTTAAATGTTTTTGTGATGAGCATGAGTATTGTTACCTGAGTCATGCATTTTTATGAATTTATAAAATTATGTCTAGGAGCTACTTAGTCATCATAGCAAGGTTCGCTTAGTTTGGGCTAGATATTGGTATGATTGAAGGAAGAATTATTGTGTTTGTCATCATGACACATTTATGTTTTATTTATAAAGCCGCAGCTAGTTGACTTTAATCATCTTTTATATTTTTAAACTTTATTGCACATATATTATGGTATTAAAACCGTTTGTAGGTACATATAGCAAGTATGATTGTATTATATTGCTTTATTTACTTGTGTGTTATCCTTGGTTAAAAATATTATTCTTTTTAACATAGTGCAAAGGTAAAAAAAGAGTTGTGTCATTTTGGAAAGGATGTTTTTTGACAGGAACAGATGTTTTCAAATAACACTTACATCTATAGTTTTTAACCAGTGAGATTATAGTCTAACTGAGCCAGTCAATGCCTAAAAAATATACACAATTAAAATGTAGTTAATGACTATTTGACCGAGTTTAGTGGTGCGGTTAATCGCGTTGCACGCAAAGGGTCCCGGATTCGATTCCCAATTCTGATCAGTTCAGAAAACGATATTTTCTAAATTGTATCGTGTCTGTGGGTGTTGGGAGATGCCCCTGGCAAAAAACATTGTCTGGTATCTCTGCACTCTGGTATGAATAGAATAAAATTTATTTGTTATGGATTTACACATTATCGTATCTCACAATTAATCTTTTCAGACATGCAAATTTAATTCAATATTATGTAGGTATATGTCACTCTCTAATTCAAAATCTTTATCCACAGACTGCTTCACTTGCTGCCTAAGATCAGGCCTGCGCGTTTACAATGTGGAACCGCTTGTCGAGAAAGCCCACTACAGTAAGTGTTTTAAAAATTATAATTAACTATAAGAATCTATCTGAAAAAAAAAACACTGAATGTGATGCTAAATGTCATCCAAATCCGTTTAGCCGTTGGTGCTTAAGCAACAGACGTGCGAACCTTTACATTTATGTAATGTTTATGTAAGGACGAGAACTAGATTTGTCAATAAAACAGATCTGTTCACATAAACTCTTAAGAAAGAAAATGGATGGCAATTTACAAAAAAATTCATAACTGCACTCCTAATCGAAAGGTAAGAGCAATTTTACAAAGTAATTTAAAACTGGAAATCTTAATTACTTATTGTCACACACAGTCAAAACTCTTTACCAGACAAAATTAGTTTTAAATATTGTTTAAGTTGTTAAGTATGTAAGTAGTTTTAAGTTTTTTTTTGGCTTTGTATGTAAATGAAGGGCTTTTTTCGTTTTTTTATTATTATGTATTCGGTATTCTTCCACGAAAGCTTTTTACTTACAAGCCAGATTTAACATTACAAAGAAAGCACAAAATCAAATATAACTTTCCAAAGGACAAAAACAAATTTCTCTTTGGATGGATTTATAAATGTATTTAAATAGTACAACCTTTGTTTGTCGATTTTGCAAAATAACATTTATATCTTTGCTTATTTTGGGGCTAGATAATTGGTGTATTCGTTAAAAGAATATATTATTTATTTTTAATAAATTAGCACACAAAATTGGCTGGCATTTGTATGGGAGAAGCCAGTCCAGTGTGTAATTAATTATACAGGTCAGTGTTTTTTTAACATTCAACACTTTTTACGCATAGAATACAAACAAAAGATTTACAATACAAGGTAAACATATTAAATACAGTTCTCTTAAGTTTACCTACTTTCGCAAATGTCATGTTACTTCAAACTACGTCCTTAAACTAAAAATATGTTCAATTTCAGTTAAAACCAAAATTTTTTGGAACAATGGCTGTAGTAATAGCACCGAATATATATAATATTAATAACACTTCTAAGCTATTACCTATGAATGTGGTATTTTTATTTTGATGCTGATGTTGGTTGTTTACACAATTTATTTATGAGAAAGTAAAATAATAAACTTTGACGACCTCCGTAGCTGAGAGGCGAGCATATCGGACTTGATGTCGCTATCTCTGAGGTCCCGGGTTCGATTCCCGGTCGGTCAATGTAGAAAAATAACTTTTCTCTATAGTTTCGGGTCTGAGTTTTGTGGTATCGTCATTGTTTCTGATTTCTGTAACACAAGTGCTTTGGCTACTTACCATAAGATCAGAGCAATGTATGTGATGTTGTGCACTATTTATTATTATTTATTTAAAAACCAATGTTTAAAAATAAATCTTTAAATACCCCATTAGCTAAACTGACAGTCATCATAGCTGATGATGATGACCTTGCCCTCTTTGGATTGTACTGCCGTTATACTAACGCTATATTAGTGAACAATTACCTATTGTCTCTATTCTTACAAATGCTGGTTAGCCATCATGACTATGTAGCGACATCTATCTCGCCACATACGAACTAAAACTGACGTATCCTACATCGCGATATTAAAGATATCCGAGCGATTGAACATATATACAAGAACCCGACAACAACCGTCGGGCAGTAGCCCACCAGACACAACACCAGTCTGGTCGGAGGATCCTCCCTTTTCAATGGTGTATAAGGAACTTTACACCCTGTTCCTCACACCCCCTAACACTACAAAAGAATTAAAGAAGTTTTTTTTTAACACGTTTACCTTCGGGTACCGGTTTTACCGCAAATGTGACACTGCCAATTTAGCTTGCTTGTTCTTTGAAATCAATTACTTTAGTTTTGTGACTGATGACCTCGTTTTTATGATATCCTTTAAATAAATACTGAGCATAGTTTCTGGCCATCCGGTTGACAAACGTTGCGTAAGGTGCCCTCCGAAAAGGCGCACCGATAATTTACGCAAATCCGCTGCCAGTGAATTAAAAAAAAATGCCGAAGATTGAGCTCAGTGCTTCGTTTTAGGACTTAGGAGCGGCCTACGTCTAGCAGTTAGTTAGGGAGTGGACCAACGTAGGCTGAATGATGATGTATCTTTCTGCTTTAAAATGTAGTTTATAACAGCTATTTATTTTCTTTTATAACAATGAATTAATGGCTTATTAATTAATGGACCCTAGATGCAAAGTATCGTAATTAAATAATTTTGATTACAACTAATTTTATCCTTGCTTTGTTTTAAAAGATTTAAAACTGCGTAAGTTTTTGAATAGTAGCCAGGAATCGAATGTACACAAATGCGAAAACATTTACATCTTTTAGGTTGGTACTTTACCATGCGAATCGATACGTGACAATCATTGTATAAAAAGTTTTGTTTCGTCATTAAAGCGTAACACACACAGAGAGCGTGCGCGGGACGGCGACGGGTCACGACGGGATTACGGCGGTTCTATTAACAGGTTTAAATGGGCGCCCTCACACAGCCGGCGTACGCGGCGAGCCGTCCTGCTCTGCTCACGCCCACTGTCTGTGGGCGCCCATTTAAACGTATGTTATTAGACCGGCCGTACTACAGACTCGACCCGCCGTCCCGCGCACGCTCTTGTGTGTGTGTTACGCTTAAGATGTTGGTCCCGTAAGATGCCTAAAGTGTTGTATAGCTAAGCACCAGAGTCCGCCTTTATGGAGATGTGCATTATTAAAGTTAAGCTTTATTAAATGTTGAGAAGCAGTTCGATCCATATCATAAATCGAATCCATCGATTATCACCTAAAACGTTGGATAAATTTATAAGGCAAGCTTCATTGAAAAATCTGCAAATGTAGTTTTATTTACTATCGAAAATGGATAAAGAATGTTTCAGTCTTTAACTGCCTAGAAATTGGACACAATAGAAAATTCATTCGTTATGCCATGGCATTCATGGTGTTTACTAAAATCTTTTATTATTTACAAATATAGTACTCTTCATCTAGAGCAACTATTTTGTCAACTGCCTGTAATTCTTATTCAGTTGTTCATATTATTTTATATTTTCGGCTTTATTCCTTACCGTTACTCCTGTTATTCTTCAGCCATTGACATTATACTTTATTTATAGGCAAAGAAGAGCTGGGCGAGGTGTCGCTATGCGAGATGGTATTCCGCACCAACTGGCTGCTGGTGGTGAAGGCGCGGCGGCCCTGCAGCCTGGTGCTGCTGGACGACCAGCGGCGTGTGTTCAAGGCAGAGGTGCTCTTCAAAACCCCCATACGCGCGCTAAGATCGAGGAGGGACAAGTATGTACCTACCACAGTCAATACTTAGCATGAGACAGTTACGATGGTATTCCGCACCAACTTGCTGCTGGTGGTAGAGACGCGGCGGCTCTGCAGCCTGCTGAACGACCAGCGGTGCTAGTTTAAGGCAGTGGTGCTCTTTAAAACCCCCATACGCGCGCTACGATCGAGGAGGGACAAGTATGTACCTACCACAGTTAATACTTACCATGAGGCTGTTACGATGGTATTCCGCACTAACTTACTGCTGGTGTTAGAGATGCGACGGCTCTGCAGCCTGCTGGACGACCAGCGGTGCTAGTTCAAAGCAGTGGTGATCCTTGAAACCCCCATACGCGCACTACTATCGAGGAGAGACAAGTATCTACCATGGTCAATACTCAGCATGAGGAAGTTACGATGGTATTCCGTCCACACCACCTGGCTGCTGGTGGTGAAGACGCGGCGGCTCTGCAGCCTGCTGGACGAGCAGCGGTGCTAATTAATGGCAGTGGTGCTCTTCAAGACGCCCATATGCGCGCTACGATCGAGGAGGGACCACGGTCAATACTCAATACTCAGCATTAGGCAGTTACGGTGGTATTCCGCATCAACTGGCTGCTGATGGTAAAAGCGCGGGGCCCTGCAGCTTGGTGCTACTTATTTTATCTTATTAAATTTTAAAATCAAAATTTCCTTAAAAAGAAATGTTAAGATTGTTTTAATATTCGCCAAGCAAAGAAAAACTGACTTTACTACGAACGACGACATTTTCGTCTAGTGGTTCTGACTTTGGACTACCATGTCAAGCGGTTGTGGGTTCGAAGCCCGCAAGGGGAATAAATGTTTTTTTGATGAGGATGAGCATTTGTACCTAAATCATGATCGTTTATCCAACCAAGCTTATTTCATACTTCGTTTTCTGAATTCACCTGAACCGGGAATTGATGATCGGGTCTTCTTGACAATAAAGCATTACTTGAGTTACGTTTCTAATCACTGTAGAGTTAAAATTAAACGGCCTCCCTAGGAATTAGGAAGTGGACGGGAATTCAGGGTTAACGCCAGGAAATTCGACGATTCAGTAACGGTATTCGATGTACTATATCGGTTATTCTATTTTGGTTACTCGTGTTTCCAAAACATTGATTACGTTACGTATACTACGAATACAAATGCATATTGTATTTCCTTAGGGAAAAAACAAAATACCTAGTTAACTAGGTACTGTACGATTTTTATTATCAATCTAAAGAAAAAACATAAGACATGAAATATCTCTCAAAGCACATGCTCTTATCTTATACTTCTCGTTGTTAGATATCCGAACTGATTGTTTTGTGACGCGGTGCTTTGCCTCAACGGGCTCGGGTCTGGATGTGCTAACAGATCCCCTTAGAAAAAAAACACTGTCTTGTACCTCGCAACACAAATAAATAACGACATCACCACGTACATTGCTCTGATCCTATGGTAAGTAGCTAAAGCACTTGTGTTACAGGAATCAGAAATAACGACGGTACCACAATACTTAGACCCGAGACAATATAGAAAAGTTATTTTTCTACATTGACCGACCGGGAATCGAACCTGAGACCTCAGAGATAGCGACACCAAGTCCGGTATGCTTGCTTGCGCGCATACTATGTTTTGATTAATGAAACTTTTATGACCTAGCCAAATGAATGAATATGGTAAACAACTTTTTGCATTGTTTATTTTTATTGAGTTGTAAAAGAATTGATATTGTTTTTGTAAGGTTACCGTTTGAATCGTCATAATCGTGATAAGATAAGCGGCGACCTTCACCGAATAACCTAATACGATATTAACGACGATCACGTAAAACGGACTTATTATTAAAGTTTATTATAATGAAAGACAATTTACTGCCATACTGGTGGGCAACATAAAATAAAGTCACATGAACCATAGTCACAAGATAGCCATTTTAGAATGATATCCTTAGGTCCAATTGCGCATCTTAAGATAGCGAATTTAATTCCGAAGTATCCACTAACACGGTATTAAACATAATTCTGAAACTAACACGGTATTAAACGTTTGTATGACGATGCCAGATACAAAATATGTCTTAACCCCATACTACGCTAATTGTCGGTAATCCGGTGGTGCGGTGTGGCAGTCGGGTTAGTTGGAGAAACAAGGTACCGAAGTAAGATGTTCGATGTTTAGATACGTCGAACAAAAAAGCCTTCGCAGAAACAAGCCATCGCACTATGAAAGCTTCGGTACAAGGTTGTCGATGTATCAATTTTCGAAGAAAAATGTTTCGAACACACGTAGGGAACCCGTGGCAGTCCATGTTAATGTTAGGCATTTATTACTGGTTCCTACTGCGAGTCCCCTAAATGATATTCCTACTTCCTAGATGAAGTCGTTGTTTGGGACCTGACCTGCCTGTGTTTTTCTTATTTACTCAGTTGCTGTGACTAATTTGTAACCAAATAACCTTCGACAAATAATATAATATCTAGACGGGCAGTCGAGGCAGCGAACGCTGCAACAAAAATTGTTCCAGACCCTCGTCGGTTCCCAGCATGTGTTCCATCACTTGAGACGTACATGCCGCTAAGCAAAATTGAGGTGTCGGAAATGGCGATTTGTCCTAATAAAGTGTGAAGAAACTATAAAGGAAGACAAGACAAATAAAAAAATTAAAAAACAATCTCTTTTTCGACCAATGTTGGCCTGTTTTTTTTAGTACAATTCAAACAGTATGCTCAATCTAGACAATATACCATCATCGCCAATAACATAATCAATTGTGAAAGATACGACAGATAATAGTCATCCTCAAACAGTGATGTTAACTTTTTATCTCTTTTGTAATTGTATCTTTTGTGTAATAAACTTACGAGATTCAAGATCCTAAAATTCTCAAAAAGATTTTCGCAATTTCAACGATTAATTTTGCGTCGCAATTATTTCTTTGTTACTGAACTAATGACGCAGTATACCAAGATCCTGTAGTATTATTATACCTATATAAAATTAAATTCTATTCTTCATATTGTTCTTTTGTGTATTTCCTGCAATCGAACAATTTAACCTCATTATCTTTAATTTAATTTAATTTACTAACATATATACCTATATGTACTTTGCCTAAAATAGTACTGTTCTTAATTTTCAGTAAACAAATAATTAGTAGATAGAATAATTTATTTACATACCTATAGTTTCTGCGTGTCCTAATACTTACTGCACATTTTATATTTTAGTTGGCAATTTTCTAGTAAGTAGTAGGTATACATATAGTGTAGGTATAAGTTGTAGGTTATACTTCATTAGTTATTTCAATCATACCTACGATGTATGGAGCTAAGGGATACCGTTCAAGCCAGCCCGCGATTTTTTTTTTCAAACGTTTGCTATTTCACTTGTGAAAATGTAATTCACGATTGCAGTAAGTAATAATAGTTACTAAAAACCAATCAATTTTACCTCACTAGCCGATATTTAGTTATAAATGTTGTGTTTGTTTAAAACACGATATTTTCGACTCACTCTCGACTCAATCAGGTAAATTTATGGTTTAAGTGATTATTATTCAGTAAAGATACCATTACTACATACAGCCGCGAATTACATTTTGATCAGTAGTTAATTTAAACCAGAGAAGCTAAGTATTTGTAAAAAACGTAAGAAATATTTAAATTCTCGGGCTTTCTTGTACACTCCCCATAAGCGCAGACCGTTATGTGGTTTAAAATTAGGTATGCCGTTTTTTAAGTATTATAAACTTCGGTATAATGACCGTTAGGTGTCCTAAAATTAAATACCTACTTCGTCCGTTGGTGAAGGTCATAAGAAGAATCGAGTTTAGGTATATCTTACATTATTTTAACATTATACAGGGTTATTTGTAAAACTATCTAATCTAAAAAATAATTTTTACTTCCATACAAACTGATGTCTCAAAGAAAAAGTTGTTGTATTTGAGCACCAGAATCAGCCCCTAGGAGGTTGTTGATGTTTTACAAATACAATAAAATTCGCTTAATAGGAGAACCTAAATAATTAGTATTTAAGTTCTTCTGTTACGCGAATTTTCGTAATTCTTAATGAGAATAAAGATGCTAAACCTTTGGTATCCTGTCCATTAGGCGTAACAATCGTTAGGTGTTTTGTCCATAGGTATTATGACTAGGTATTTCAACTATTCGCTGTGTGCGCGATGACAGCGCCCTTAGTGACCACAATTATTGTGGACTTAAGTTCTCTCAAATTAAGGCAACTGGATGGTTTGAGAATAATTTTCGGATTGTTTTTCTTCTAAATTTGATGAAAATATCTTAAAAGTTTGTGCATATTATAATAAGTGATTTTCTTACTTGAACTAAATATGAATGTTGTATTACGTACGAGATTTGGAGCACCACAACATGATATATATAACTTTCCAACCTCAAACTGTGCAAAATGGGCAAAAAAATGTATTAGCACAGCATTTGAGAAACATTGAAGAGCTTAGAACCAACGGACAAAGCTACTTAATAAGAGCTGTGATCATAAGACAAACGTCTGTGACACAAACTCCCTACAAACGTGCTGCGATCGATTTGACGGCCCCAACCACCCACATTGCACATAGCGAATAGGGATTTTAACCAAAAAAAATTTTGACAGGTGTCAAAGTTTCACTACACAAACATTAAACGCTATTATATTTTATAAATTTTTGCTAGAGTGGCGGTGGTGCTATCGTCGAGCATACAAGTGCTGACGTTGCCGTCCCTGCAGCGAGTGGCCCTGCTGCGCACGCCGCCCGCCGCGCGGCCGCTGTGCGCGCTCGCCATCGAGCCCAACGCCGCGCAGATACTCGCTGCGCCCGCGCATAGGAAAGGCTCGCTGCAACTGCTGGTACGAGTTTGTTTTGCTTATATCATATTTAATGTGTATTTCAGTCATAATAACACAGCGAGCGATAAAATATATCAATAGGTATATCTTCCGGCCTCTCTCTCTCGCCCAAAATGCTTTAAAATCATTTAAAATATTGTCTTCGTTAACCCCATTGAGACATTCGTACTATATTGTTTAGCAATCTGTCTTTATTTCTCTCTAAAGAGCTCATGGATATCTTAGCCATAGTACAAGTACAGTCAACGGCTCATTAACCTACTAAAACATATTACTACTTTTCAAATTTCCTCAACCGATTTTAACTTCAAATCAAACAAATAGAGTTCAATATTCATTGAGAATATTTGACGTTTTGTACTAGGTAAGTTGATAATCCGTTACTTGACTGTACATCACGACCTACTGTCATTTTTCAGAAAAATAGCTTAGTTACCAAGTTTCTTTATATACTATATAACTGAACTATCCGTAATCTATTTCAGGACGTTTCCCGCGCTGTGAAAGGGGCGCAATCCAGTTCGCCGGCTGTAGTGGGCTGCCACCAAACGGAGCTGGTCTGCCTGAGCCTGTCGGCCAATGGCGCGAAGCTGGCCACGGCGTCGGCACGTGGCACCATCATCCGCATATGGGACACCACCAGCAAGCTCATGCTGCACGAGCTGCGGCGAGGGTCGGACTACGCGGATGTTTACTGGTCAGTATTTGGAAACATCTTCTTTCATTGACACCAGCGCTCTACTTGCCCCGCCAGTATGTGGGCTGTTGTAACAAACCGACCGCGACCGACGAGGCCAGTATCTGGAAATACAGGGTTATTAAAAAAAAACAACAACCCCCTAGGGGCCGATTCTGGTGCTCATATACAACAACTTTTTTACGGGACCAACATCGAAAAAAAAAAACACTTCCCCATACTAAGCCGACCAGAGCGGATATCAGTTTGTATGAAGCAGAGATATTTGTTGGTCCCATAGAAAAAGTTGTTGTATTTGAGCACCCTAGGAGATTATTGATGTTTTAAAAATAACCCTGTATATCTATCATCAACAGGAGGCGTGTCGTAAGAGGCGACTAATTCCTGTAGCATGAGACGGGCAGCAGCGTCTTTGTGCGAAATCTTATAAAAAACTGCGCTTGCCAACCCGCCTGCCAAGCGTGGCGAGTATTGGCAATCCCCCGCAATGATAGTCATTGGGGGAGGCCTTTGTTCAGTAGTGGACGTCCTATGGCTGAAATGGTGATATCTATCATCTAGGATACCATCGGCAAGCTAATGCTGCATAAGCTGCGAAATGAAGAAGTGATTTAAGGCACTTGTGTTACAGAAATCAGATACAACGACGATACCTTAACAGACAACTTGGACAAAGTTCGTTTCCTGCATTGATCCTACCGAGAATCAAACCTAGGACCTCACATCACATGATGACTATAAGTCCGGCTTTCTCGCCTCTCGGCCACGTTAGGAGCAATGTATGTGTTGTCTAATATTTATATTTATTTAAGTTAGTAGTGGTCCGTCATTTCACGTCAGGTGTGTGACTGTTGAAGGCGCCCTAATACTTCCAAGGCCCCTTGACTGGCCGGCACTGTACATATTACTATATTTTATGTCTATACTACAGTAGGTTTTAATGTTGATAGCGACTTAACACGATAAAATGGGGACTTTATGTTACAACTCGTTAATACGACCCAGTTGGTGCGGTGCCAAATGCCAATATGCCTATTGCGTTAGGCCGAACGACAACAAACTTTCTATAATTGGCTCGAGTTTCGGTATTTCAAAAGATGTCTACGCCACAAAACATTTGGTTGAAGGGTCGTAATGATTTAAGTTCGTGTTGAAACCTGCAGATTTAGATAACACTGAACGTTGCCATGATCCGAAATGATCGGTTTGCCCTAATGTTTTAGTATAAACTAAGAGACACTATCAGCTGTTGGTTCCAAAGTTGAGATTGATTAGTGCTAGAGGCTGCTTTAAGTATGCAGCGGCGAAGACATGGATCTACCACCACCAATTCGTTCTGCGCTGGAACTCTCGTTGTCAACGTTCCGCAAAAGATGTCGCAATTGGCTACTTCACGAACAGTCATTAGCACTAGCTAATTATAAATTTAAATAGACATTTTCCACTGCTACAAAATCTGTGTTAAGTTAGATATAAGTGTAGATTTTTATATTTTCACAGTTGAATTTGTTTGGCTAAACTTGTTTTTACAAGTGTATGGCAGAATAACAGAGTTTGCGGGTCTCGTGCAATCACTGAGTCATAGACCATTTTGTCTTATTACATTAAGTTTCATACTATTCTGTTGTATCTGTAATCTACTTTGAGACAAATAAATAGGTACATTATTATTCTTACCCGATTACAGATAGATCTAACTTTTTAACTAGGAAACAATTGGAGACGCTTTACGATGCGTACAAAGTATAGGATATTAAAAATGTAATAGCTCTTCCTCTCTTGCTATCGTATAAGAGCAAGAGGTTCTAGTATACAGTTGTCATTACCAATCAGACAAGATGAAGTGACGATATACGCAAGGCTGCTGGCAGTGGGTGGAAAATAATAGCTAAGGTTCGGGCTCTACTAATCCCACGCCACTACGTGCATTAAGAGATGCCGTCTAGCAGTAAGCTGCCGGGGGCTGATTATGATGGTTGCCAATCCTATTGACACATTACATGGTTCATGGTTTTAGATACCGTTAGAAAGCATCTAGCACCCAGTAGTCCCTACACACAATATTTGTCTAATTAACAAATAGTGTCTAGGTTAAGGGTAGATAGATTGCACCACGTGATCAGACCATTTTACCCCCACAGTCCATATCGACGCGTACAGGACCTCACAAGAAAAAAATCTTAGTCAACCGGTCAAATTATTTATGACGGTGACGTTGGCAATTTGTTTCACTTTGACAATAGTGTTAAGTTTCTTGCGGTCCTTCTTCACGGCTTTAGACTATAATTGACTCAATCAAAGTAAAATTTATTTTAAATAACATTGCTTTTAAAGTTTTAATCCTTAAGCAGGCCTAGTCAGTAGATTCATTTATTAGTTTTAGACCATATTATGTCAGGTGAATAAAGTTCAAGTTTCGTGGCCACTGCCGATGTACGAGTGATTTACCTAGTGGCACGCGAGGATGGCTGAAATGATGATGATGATAATGAAACAATAAAAAGACAGTTCACGACCAGTCATCAACCACTCTTAACCATCGGTCATTACCATCACCATTTCACCAACCAATAGCTATCAATGTCGTGTTTCACAATTTAACTTGTTGGACTTACACCCAACAGCCTATATACCCCATAGAGCCGCAATATACAGACAATATTTCTCCATAAAGTGATTATTTACTTACATTTACTATGAACTGACAAGTCCTGTCAACTCCCTCCCATACAAAAACAGTACAGTCACAGATAATATAATGGCGAAATTGTTGTGGAAAACAATTACACTCCTAGTCTTATGGCATTCTTCCTGGGTGAATCAGACGTCGATATCCAGGTTTTTGAGTCATCTTGCGGCGGCAGGTGTATAATCATGGACTTCCGACATTCCGCCACGAAAACAGCACGGAAACAGCGAAGTGAGGATTCGTTTACCACATGGGAAAGGGCACACCACTATAAAATTGGGTTGCTCTTAATAAATAGTTGTTTTCCCCAAAAACCGGAGAAAATACGATAACTAGCAATGCTACATCTAGATTGTCATGCGTTCGGAGCGGTTTGACATTAAACACTACGGAGCTATCAGGCGTAGGGAGCCCTCATCATCGTCATCATCATCATCAGCATCATCATTTCAGCCATAGGACGTCCACTGCTGAACATACTTCTGAACTGAACTACCTCCCCCATTGACTTCCAGATTGGAAGCGGTGTGCATCCAACGTCTTCCTGCGACCCTTACCATGTCGTCGGACCACCTTGTGTGTTGACGTCCTACGCTGCTCCAAATATTGCGCGCGGGTTACTTATGTGTCATTATTCTAAGCTATAGGGTATATGCTCTATGCGCTGTATCGACGTTATCAACCTGTTTCGTTCCAGTATAAACTTCAATCCGTCCGGCTCGCTCGTGTGCTGCGTGTCGGACAAGGGCACGCTGCACGTGTGGGCGGCGCGCGGCAGCTACGCGCACCTGGCGGCCGCGCACGCCGAGCCCGACACGCGCGCGCTCTGCGCCTTCAGCGACGACGCCAGCGCAGTCGGTGAGCACCCCCCGCCCCTCCCGCCCCCGCAGCCCCGCCCCGCCGTGTGCAGTGCAGTGTGCGCAGGCGCTAGCAGAGAGCCCCGCGTTCCGCCTGCGCAATGCGTCTTCAGCGGCAACAGTGTCGTTGGTGAGTAGAGTTCAAAACTCTACTTTGTTCTAGGATGCAAGTGATTTTGATCATGTAATAATATTCTAAGCCAGCCTCGACGTGGTGCCTTCTGCCGGACAACGACCGCAGTTCTAGCGTACCGGTGCTCTATGGGTGTCTAACAGACCCACTGTCGGAATATCAAGCTAAAGGTCAGCTCTAGCGACTTGCTCAGACGTCTCACATCCACCGCATGGGGAGCGGTCCCGCACGTCCTCTGTTCAACTGGACTGGCTTTATCCTTCTCGGCAGGTGAATTCGCCTGTCCAGTATGGCACCGACTGCCCACTCTAAAGAAGTCGATATTGCTATAAATTTTGCCTTAAATCTACCCCCTTAAAGAAGAAGCAAGAGACCCACTCTCGGCATCCGCTTCATGGCCACCGAGTACCCGAACCTAGGCTGAAGAGCCGGAAACGGCCTTGGTCAACCTAGAAGGCGTTAAACCATCTTCCACTGTAGTCAAAATTTGGTAAAGTGGGGTATAAGGACCGAGCGGCAATGTAAATGTGACTTTGGTGCGGACCCACAAATTAAGACTCACCTACTCTCCTTGCCCTTTGTGTCCCTACACCTGCAAAAGGGAAGACCTAAACAGAGCGACACAAAATGCCGTGAAAGTTGCCAAGTTTTGTTCGAAGTCCGTCTAGAGTCGCTATTGACACGACAGAAGAAGAAGAAGAAGCATACCGGTGGTAAAACTCCACGACCTCGCCTGTATGAGTACCACTGTCCTGCTTATTTCTACTGCCTAAAGCTAGTTACACAGCCGCGGGGGTGGCGATTTTTGTTTATTATCTAACGCTGCGGAGCCGTATGAAATTCACGTGTTTAAATAGAAGAACTTTTGCATACCCAGCGCTGGCCTCTACCGCGGCGACATGCAGTTTCATGTGAATGCGCACTAACAGCTTTTTTGTATCCAAGACGTATTTATGTATGTGACGGGTATGAGAGCGTATTTATCTATGTGACAGGGATGAGACAGAGACCAAAGACTCAAAAAGATCTAGCTCAGTATCGGTAGGTTCATGAGATCTGGTGGTAGGTACTGTGCCTTTAGCCGCAACAACAGTTTTGTGGGTGAGTAGCTTTTTAGGGCTTAGTAACAAGGTGCAACGAGAAGATTTGGTTCTGACCACACCGCGTCGTTTTGAGCTGACAACCACAAGATTGGAGATAACCTAAGTAATGAACTGTTTTTTTTATAGTATTGACTCTCAATTCTTGGGCTAAATACAAACATATCTCGTTTTCTCAACATTGTCAAAATCCAAAGAAAGAACTAGTAACAGACTGATTACGTAGTAGTATTTTTTTCACAAACACTTGGTAAACCCTTTATACCGTATGATCCTAAATGAATCAAAAAATTAAAGTTGTATTTATTTTTCTTATTTTCAGTGATATGTGAAGATGGAACATTCCACAAGTTCACTTTTTCAGCTGAAGGCAACTGCCATCGTAGTGATTTTGAATATTTTCTGCAGGTTAGTAAAATTTGATATATTAATTATATTAAAACTTGTTCTTGAGTGGAGACCGTGACTTGGCAAAAGCAGCGTAGGGCCCCTTCACCAAGGTTGAAATGATATAGGTGGAAAAAAATAACTTAAGAGCTCAAAGGGCTCAGTGGCGTGCATTGGGCGGCCTATGTCCAGCAGTGGACTGACGTGGGCTGATTTTAATGATGATATTCCAATTGCTCACAATATCAGTCTAACAATTTCTTCATCTTTTACACGTATGTTTACAAAAACATAATTCATAATTCATTTATTCACTTTCATACAGTAACAGTTGTCCACACAATAAAGGTATAAAAGATGTTCGTTTTGTTACAGTATGACCTACTAAGGCATATATTTTTTATTGGACTGAATTTGGTACCAATTTCTATAGTGTAACTGTTTGCTATTTCTTTGTTAAAATTTCAAATGTTTTTATCTTCAGGTTGGCGACGATGACGAATTCCTGCAATGATGTTTTTTCATACAAAAACTTTGCTGGAAATTACAACCTTATCGGACTCACGTGCTTAACTGATACAACGTTTATAAAGCAGCAGTTATTTCAACGTTCGTTTGAAAAGTGACCGTTACATATGGTGTACCAACATTGTATGCTGTGTACCTTAATTTTAAATCTAGCAAAAAAGTTGGAACACTAAATGCTTAAAAACTTTTTTGGAGATAAAATTTGTATGAGAAGATGGCAGCTAATGTGGTATAAGTAGTTTATTATATCTATGAAATTATTTTTTCATAGCACAAGGTCACTACAGATGCAGACATCGAATCATGCTCGTGTGAACTATGTTATATTATTCAAATGACATGATGACGGGATTTATCATCATTTGGATAAAGAATTAAGTCGCGGAACATACACAAGCGACGCGGCGCGGGCGTGACGCGTGTTTCATACGAAATGTATAAAAGCGATGTGGTGCCCTTCCCGTGTCACGCCTTATTTTGTACATATACAAAAGAAAAGCACTGGGCCTGCGCGGTGGAGTATGGCCCAAACCACCTCATAGTTGAGGTGAGGCCTGTGCCCTGCGGTGGGACGTATATTTATCTTACATACTTACTTAAAGGAATGGCGACGCACCCGCGCCGATTCCGTGACACGACGACGCCCGACGCCTCTTGTGTATGTCCCTTGCTTTAGAACGTTCGCAAAAAAATTCTAGTTCTTAAGTGGCATGGCAATATATCTAGAGAATTCAAGTTGTATTCCAGTGGTTTTAACTGAATTCAAAATTAAGGATATCTTGCTCATTTTATCATTTTGGTCTGTATATATTCAATGTCCTTTTCATATTGTGTTCAATGTTACGTCTATGGTTTATAATAATCATTATTGTCATCAATTTTACCTTTTGCATTAGTCATTAAATTGTTTTATATGGCAGTTAATGGTACATTATTATGAAGGATGGAGAAGTAGTAATATAAATCGTGATTTAGGTTAAAATTTAATGTCATTATAAAAGACAAATGGTACTAAATTGCATTTTTAACATAGTTAAAACAAAGAAATGGTCGTGAACGAGTTGATTTTGTAATTAAATATTCCTCGAGTGTCATTTTATAGTACCCGGCGGTAAATATTGCACATCGCCAATCATCGCATTTCCAAATTCAAACGAATGCAGATTTCCATGTCCATCAATTATTACATTTATCGTTTATCTGAATTTGAATTCAGAACTAAGTACTTTATTGTTGTTTTGTTTTGGTTCCCATGTGAACTATATAGAGCTGTAAAACTAAGAGTATGCCAACGAAATTAATAGTAATATAAACAAAATAAATAATATAAGTTGGGGTTTTCACAACTCTATATAGTGTCTACAAACGTCATGGTAGTGTGCGACACAGATAACGCTATACAAAGCCGAAATTAGCCGATTGTCTCTTTCTAAAGGTCGATGTGCAATATTTACCGCCGGGCACTGTACATTTTATTAATGTAATCAAACGCTGATTTATGTACCAGAACATAAAGGTTTGGTAAGAATGGTAGTTGCGTTTGGTCGCAATAGTATGAGTAGTTGGCTTACGAATGTTTAGTTGAGATTTTGTGTTGATGCATCACCAATTAGTAAAGAAGGTCACATTCAAACCATGGTGGATGCAAAACATATGAAAGCTATAAAAACGTGGCTTTATGGATTTTCATATTTACCTAAATTGCAGCTTGAGTCGCGCAATTTAAATATATTAATAATTAATGTATAAAAAGTATGTTTGTGTTGTCTATGTATAATTAGTTTTTAATATGATAAATCAGTAATTTACGATACAATAAACGCATCTCTCTATAAGCAACTACTTTCTGTAAAATAATAAATGTTACATAAAATCATTTTTTATGTTTCTTCGTTCATTTCTTTTGTGGGCTATACATTTCTTTTTTATTAATATCGCTCAATAAAAATCTGTACCTTTATACATTGCTCATTTTAGTGATAATCTGGAGTTTTTATTTTATGTGTAGCCATCATCCCTTTTATTGTTTAATTTTAATTTATTTTGCTTTAAATAAACAAGATTTTAATAGGTATAAAAGAAAGTCATGTCTTTGAACTGAGAGAATATTAGATTCTATTATTTTTTATTATAAAAGTTTATTTACAAAAAATATTCACGACCCCATAGTAGCAGTGAAAATTTAATGTAAAGATCTATATGTAATTATGTAAATAATTAATAGCAACATATTATAGTTTTTATACTTTGTCAGTAGATGAATAGGGAATCATAATTATATGTCTCTGCTTATCTTAAAATTCGGAATATGATAAAAGGATAATTTAGGCTAAAAAAGCACATTTCTAATTGTAAATAAGAAGTTTCAGATGTTGGTTTATTTTTTTATGAAATTGTAATTGAAACAAAGCCTCTCCCTGGTGATAGTTGAGGTCAATGTACCCACAAAACTTTTCAATAATAAACATTTCTTTTTTTATCTGGTTTTTCATTTAATTTATTTAAAGGTCCCATTTTATCAGATAAAGAAGACGAATTTATGTAAAGTTCCTTTTTCTTTGCTCGGCGAATATTGTAAACATTTGGCATGTCATTTTAAAATATTAGTTCATAAAATCAACAAACTGTTATAATAAAAATAATACAGTGTTAAATGATTAATTAGGTACTATTGTAGGTCATTCATTATTAAGATTTTTATAGTTTGGGTTAATTTAATATTTATTATAAAATTACAATTGATTTTAAACTTTTATAAATAAATTTTATATATAAAATTTATAAATAAATAAAATTTCACTCTTTAATTACTAATTTCTCTATTAATAATTAAAGAGTGAAAGAGATAAACCTATACGAATTATAGTTGCTTTATTTACATAGGTACATTTTGACCCAATTATCCCTTAAACTGATTCCAGGGGATATTTACTCATGTGATACTAAAAATATATATATAGGAATGAAGACATAAAAAGACAACAATTGGGATGATGATTCACACATAGATCTAATAAAACCATGTCTTTGAAATTAATTCCATTTTTAATAACAATTCTTAATCTATATATATAAAACTGAATTGCTGTTCGTTTGTCTCGCTAAAACTCGAGAATGGCTGGACCGATTTAGCTTATTTTGATCTTGAAATATTTGTGGAAGTTCAGGGAAGGTTTAAAAGATCAGAAAATATTTAAAAAATGCAAGGAAAGTAGTAAAACAACCATTTTATTTTCACAAACTGTTCGTACCTGTCAAACGAATTGGCGGAACGAAGTTCGCTGGGTCTGCTAGTTAATATTATAAAGATTCCAAACGGTCAATCTGGAAGTCAATGAGGATGTCTACTGCTGAACATAGGCCATGTTCAGCAGTAGACATCCTATGGCCGAAATGATAATGATTATAAAATTGCTTTGAAATAAATAAATATTTAGTCATTTGACTTTATTTATCATAAAAGTGATGTCACATTTGAGTTTTCCCCAAGGACGTACTACTTAGTTGTACGTCCTTGTCGTTAGTACTTATAAATTCTCATTTAAATGGTATGGGGATATCGCATTTTGACAGATTGTAAAAACCTAGTTGATTGTGTATTTGGTGTCAACATCCCTATTGTCATGGTCTCGCAGCAAGGAATGACTATCCCTGTGTATTACGAGGTACCAGAGACCAGACAAAGAATTTTATTAGGGGCGGCAGCACCAGATCCAAGTCAATTTAGCAAGAACTATATATAATAAATATATAGAATAAATTTATCTGAACTGGGAAGTTAACCCGGCACCTATTAGGTAGAAGACGAATTACCGACTGCCACTACATAGGACCATACAGGGTATTGCAAGGTAGCGCCAAATTTTAAAATAAGATCTAGAGAATAATACAAAAGTGCGTCTCCTTTTTAACCGACTTCAGAAAAAACTCCAGAAAAGGAGGAGGTTCTCAATTCGACTGTTTTTTTTTTGTATGTATGTTACGCGATTACTCCGCCAATTATGAATTTATTTTGATGATTCTTTTTTTGTTTGGTAGATCATACTTCAGAGGTGGTCCCATAAATTTTTTATCGTAATTGACTAAGCAGTTTTTGAGAAAATAACAAAATATATACCCAGATAATGTTTTGGTTCGTGATTCATGGATCTATGTTAACCAATATCTTCGACAAACAAATGTAAACTGATTTTGAACATTATTTTTTTATTGAATAGCTAATACTTCAAAGATACTATAGTAAAAAAAATCGGAAAAAAATTTACCCCTAAGGGTGAAAAAAAAAAGAGGATGAATCGGTGTTCAGCAGTTAGATTAGGATTTATTACTAAAAATAGATGAAATAAGTAAATTTTATTTAAAAAAATAAAACCGACTTCAAAACACTAAAAAGCTAAAAATAATCCTAACACTTAAGTACCTAATCAGTTACTTTTCGAGTCGGTGCCAGCCGACTCGAAAAGTACTTCAATGTTTTTGTTTGCACCGACTTTGCAAAACCATAGTTAGTCTCAACTAAAGACTACGCATCAAAATCGTAAGCAACAGCTAGCGTAACATAATTCTGAGCAGTTGAATTGATTGTTTCTAAACTGTGTTGTTTGTTTGTGGTTTTGTGCATGCATATTTGAATTTTTGTAATAACCATTTTAAGAATATAACATTTAATTCAACTACAACTAAATAAATTACAATACAATATGTACAACAATTCTATTTTCACTCTGACACTGGTTTCTTTCGGTCAAATGGATCTGACCATACTTTCATGTCTGAAACAACAAAATTAAATTCAATTTAGTATAACCTTAAGTAATATTTTTTTATTTAAATGTGTTGTGAATCCAATATTATCAGGGTAAGCCTATCGAAACAAAACACTTTTTATTAATGCAATTTAAATGGGCTAGTTTCTAAAAAATTCTAATTAGTCCGTCCGTTGGATTAACAGAAAATATCGGACACATATTTTTTCTTTTCTCAATCAAACAAAAATTGATGAAGATGTAGCCCGTTGAAGTTCTGTGTAATGTCACGCCTTGCGACACTTTTTAGCAAGGCGTGACGTCACGTGCTCACTTTGATGCGCTTTATCTTTGTCATTTTTTGTTCGATTGACAAAAGACAAATATGGGTCCAATCATTTTTCATAATCTGACTGACGTACTAAATAGAATACTTAATCTTTTTTTGACCAAAGAAACTAGCCTATTAGGTAGGTACGTAAATTTTATCTTGTTTAACAATATTTAACTTTTTATTCAAATATAATAATATTTTGTCAGTAAAGTAGATAGACTGACTATCAATCAAATATCTTCTACTTATGATTAATAATTAAATTACTAATATTAAATTTTAAAAAAACATTAATGGATACAATTTTGTGATAAATATCAAAATGTACTTATTGGACTTACTTCCAGGTTGGATATCTTCCTGTCTTATATTCTTTCTTGTCTCTTTTTGAATTTTTTCTACAAAGGAAATAATAATAAATTAATTAGAACCCTAAAAACTTAACCTATTAGTCATTTTGCGATGGTGTAACTAAATTTGCAAGAGATAATGTTTGGAACCGGCTATTGTTAGTATTAAAGTTTGTCTTAAATATGCGTAGCGAAAAATTGTATCCAGATGGATACAACAGCTTTGGGCATAAATACACCGGCATTGTGTGCAGCACTTTTTGTTACGTTGATTGAGGGAGAGCGAGAAATATTTTATATAAAAGTGCGGCATGGTCACCATTCTACTTAAAAGTACTGCTCCATTCATAGCATTTTATTTTAAAAAATTAGAAGAAAAACTTACTATAATCTGAAGCATCCATCATTGGACTGATGACTATTGGGTAAAGGGTAACTCCTATAAATCCAACAAACCCAGCTAGGAATGCGGCATAGCGCCAGCCTTTGTAAAAAGTGGCCATTTCTTTATTAGATTTATTGATTTTAATAGATAATATTAAAATGGAAAACAATCACATTTCGCTTTCCATTTCCCAATTATTTGACACTAGACAGCAGCAACTGTCAGTTTTGTTTGTTTGACATTTTTTTTTTTTTTTTTTGGTTCCATTCTTTCCTTCCTCGATGGTTGGAAAAGGCAAAGGCTTTCGCCATACAGCCAGGTCTTATGTTAAAATGTATCTTCAATGTATTTTTTTAATTTAGAGACGTTCATCAACCGTTTCACAAATAATGTTTAAAGCTCTTCTACAGTTGAAATTATGAAATTATATAGGGCTTTATAGTTTTCTTCATTCTTGAGAAGTTCCTGTAGACGGCGCGGGATGTCTTCAGGCCTTTTATAGACTTCTAATAAATCTTCAATCAAGATAAGTCTTTGAAGTGAGAATTCAGAACACTCAAAGAAAATGTGATGGAGAGACTGAATTGGTTCATTACAAAATGTGCATGACGGGGAGGTAATCATGTTCATTCTATGCAGATGTTCGTTAAAACGACCATGCCCAATTCGTAACCGAGAGATTAATGAGTAAAATTTTCTGTTCTTGAAAGTTCCTTTAAAGAACCAGGGCACTCTTATATCATTATTTATTTCTCTATACCAGGTTCCTTTTGCTTGAAGAGTTTCCTGCCAATGCTCTGTCCATTCTCTCCGTGACGATTCTTTTAAAAGAGTAGTGCAATCTGAATGTGGTAATTTAATATTCTTTGCAGGAACTAGATCCGAAGTATTTGTTATAAGTTTAGCAAAATAATCTGCTTGCTCATTGCCAGCCACACCTATATGCGAAGGAGTCCAAAAAAAAATAATATCTTTACCCTCATTAATTAGCTCGACATACTTTTCTTTGATTTTTATAATTAGGTAATTGGTTTTAGCATTGTGGCATGGATTAGACAGTGCTTCTAAAACGCTCATACTATCTGATATAATAATCCACTTTTGACTGTCAAATTTTTCTATGTACTGTAAGGCAGCTAATAAGGCACATGCCTCGGCCGTGTATATACTTGTAACGGTAGGTAATTTTATTCCATGACCAGTCTTTAAGCATGGATCATAAAATGCCATAGAAACATTTTCTACCGTTTTTGCACCATCCGTATAAATCTGCCTGTATCCTTCCCAATCATTAAGTTCATTATGTACAACATATTTACAAAACAGTTTTTTATTAATAATAATCTTCATTTCAAAAAATTTACTTTGATAAAGACCACTATAACATGGTAATTCATCACTTGTATGAACATTGTTTTCGTCTTTTAACTTTTTAACATCTCTTAATGCTATATTTAAATAGGAAGTGAAATTAGCATTAAATAACTTTCTTAATAATATACTATTATTTACAACCAATAATTTCATCAAAAATATTTTCCGGAGATAATCAAACCGTATATCTAATGGAGGCAAATTGCATTCAATTTGCATTGAATTAATCGGTGAGGTGTTCATAGCACCTAAGATAATGCGTAAATTTTTATTTTGGACTTTATTAAGTTTCTCGACGAGCTTTTTGTCTGATGCAAAACAAAAGAAAGCGTATTCGAAATGGCTTCTCACCAGAGATTTGTATAATACCAGCAGTATTTTAGGGTCAGCGCCCCATTGAGTACCAGTTAGAGATTTAAGAATATTAGTAGCTCTGAGGGATCGTTCTATGAGACAGTCGACATACATTTTCCAGGAGAAGTTTTGTTGGAAAATAACACCTAAAAATCTTGCACACATTTCTGTTGGCAACTCTTCATTATTATATTTTATGTTAGAAATAGGCAATTGAATGTTACGTTTCTTAAAAACTACAACTTTGCTTTTGCTTGCATTTACATCTAAGTTCAAATAAGTTAAATACGAGTGAAGTTTAACAAGCACGCTATTCAATTTGTCTATAAGATTTGTAAGATTTGAACCTTGTGTATAAATAGCTAAATCATCTGCAAATTGCAAATTTGTTATGTCAGGATCAGGTCCTAAAATTTCATTTAATCTATAAATATATAAAATATACAACAAGGGGCTCAAAATACCCCCTTGGCAGACTCCTTTGTAAGACAGCCTAGGTCCATACAATTTATTGTTTATCTTCACAAAAAC
The DNA here is from genome assembly GCA_963576865.1 of Anania hortulata. Taxonomy (NCBI): domain Eukaryota; kingdom Metazoa; phylum Arthropoda; class Insecta; order Lepidoptera; family Crambidae; genus Anania; species Anania hortulata. The sequence goes on along the minus strand of OY756405.1, from coordinate 10,314,580 downwards.
CTTACGTTTATTTAGGAATTGGTACAACCATGTCACAATTTTATTGGGAATTCCTAAAGAAAGTAGCGTAGTTGATAAAACTGAAAGATTTACATTATTAAAGGCACCTATAATATCGAAAAATACACATACTAAATATTTATTTTCAGTCAAAGCTTTTTGTATATCTGTAAATAAACATCCCAAACTCTCACGAGCCGAACGACCACGTCTAAAACCAAATTGATTGTTAGGAAGTAAGTGATTGCTTTCAATGAAAAACTCTAGACGTTGCTTTAATAACTGCTCAAATACTTTACCTACGCATGACGTGAGTGCAATCGGACGATATGAATCGGAACTATCTTTATTTTTACTTGGCTTTAAAACTGGAACTAAACAGTCCACCTTCCACTCTTCAGGGATTGTATTACTCTTCCATAACCCGTTAATAATAGAAAGCAATTTTGATAAATTATCTTTAGTAAGTTTTTTAAACATCTTGTAAGAAATATAATCTAAACCGCAAGTAGTGTCCTTTCGCGACTTAACAGCTGAGACTAGTTCAGATAAGCTAAAAACGTCTGTTAAGTAACTGTTAGCTGAGGTATTATTGCTTGAAGTATTATAGTTATTAGGAGGTGGAGCTTCTACATGATCTGGGGTATATTTCCTTAAAAATTCATTAACCCAAGGTGGACATTCATTATTCTGTAGAAACCTAGAATCGCTACTTTTATTAAACTTTCTCAGGGTATTCCAAATTCGAGATACTGGAGTCAGTCTATTAATATTTGAGCAGAACTCTTTCCAGTTCTCACTTTTTTCAGTGTTAATTATGCGTTTTTTTAAAGCCTGTAATTTTTTAAAATTAACATAATTTTCAGGCGAAGGGTCAGTTTTAAACTTTATAAAAGCTTCTTTAGAGTTTTGTACAGCGCTAGCGCAACGTTCATTCCACCAAGGAACCGAAAGATGTTTAAAGTTACTACGAGACGTTTGTGAAACGGAACGATTGGTATTATTTTTGTTGTAATTTGGCATTGACATATTTACAGCAGATTTGATTGTGTCACAAAAAAAATTGTATGCTTCAAGAGGACGATTGTTGTAATTAAAAGTCGGAAAATCATTTAACATTTCATTGACTGTGTCTGAATAGTGTTCCCAGTTTACTAATCGAAGGTTGGGATGATCAGGAATATCAGTTCCTGAAGCAACAAATGTTTGCAATGGTGTACATACAGCAAATAGTTGCATTGAAGTTAAGGTGGGTAAATGATAACTACCTAAAGGATCATCATAGACTTTCCAGTCACAATTTAATGCCAAACAAGAGCTCACCATAGTTAAATCCAGGCCATTCGGTCTCCAACTGTGTGAACCTACAGTTGTTACTTGTTGGTCATTTAACAGTACTAAGTCACAGTCATCTAAATTATCAAATATATTTCTACCTCGAGGGTCTATGGAGTTGCATCCCCAAATTGTGTGATGAGCATTGAAATCTCCAGCTACAAAAATAGGTTTTGGTAAACTATCTATTAGATCTTTGAACTTCTTAATGTGAAATCTTGGTGAGCTGTTGTTTGGACAGTAGACTGAAACTATTGTGTATTTCTTATTATTAATTGTTACCTGGATTGCTAGATTTTGTAAAGAATTATCAAAAAAAGTTGGGAGCCTGACATACTGAATGCTTTTATGAATTATAATAGCAACCCCATTATGCTCATTTCCACAGTCATTTCGTTCTATGTGATAACCTTTAATTTTAAATTTTTGGTGAGGCTTGAGCCATGTTTCTGATATTAAAGCTATATCTATGTAGTTATCATAAATATATTTTTGAAATAAATTGCGACTGCTCAGTATGCTCTGAGCATTCCATTGCATTATATTTAAATATTGTTCTGTGAACTTAGTAACCTTTCTTTCTTACTGAGAGTTTCTGATAGAATACCTAAAATATTTTTTGATGAAATTATTGTCTCATTTGTTTTGTTCAAAGTAATTATTTTAATTATAGTTTCTATTAAAAGATTCATTGCTGATGCATCAGTATTTAGTATGTCAAGTAAGTTGGTTTGAGGTTTTTTGTAATCTTTAACAGTGGTCTTTAGTTCTGGGAAATTTTTCTTATCAAACAGATTTGCATAAGTGGGTGCTTTGTGTTTAATTCTGTTCTCTTGAATTTTCTTTTGTTTGATGGGGCATTGACCAGAAATACTAATGTGATTACCATTACAATGAGCGCAAACAGCATTCTCTTTGGTGATTGTGCAGTCTTTATAATTGTGGTTATTGTTGCAGATTGAACATCTCTCATCATTTTTGCAGTATTTAGAAATGTGTCCATACCTCAAGCAGCGATAACACTGCTTTACCGGTGGTATATATTGCATGATGTTATGTCTCCATCCCTCGAGGTCCACAAAATCCGGCAGGGAGGTTGCTGCGAATGTGATGGCAACTGTTGGAGTTGGCTGACGGACGAAACCATTTGCTGTAGCAACTTTTCTGAAAAAACGACGGATGCTTATAATTTTCTTAGTGCTGCTTAGAAGAGTGTATATTTTCTTATTTGTGTACTTTACTGGGACATTACGAATAATGCCAGTTGTTTCTGTTGATGTTGCTGGTATTGTGGCTGCAAAGTTATTTTCTTTTAGAAATGTTTTATTTATTAAAAATGCATTGGCCAATCCTGGTTTTTCAAAATATACGCCGATTTTGTATTTATTGAGAGCCCTTAAGTACTTAATACCCTTATTATATCTTCTTATGCAGTTTGAAATGGAAAGAAGATCTCTGCTGCCTATTGGTGTCTCACTGCCTACTGCTTGTACAAAGACGACAAACTCTGTTGCATTTGAATCCTCTGGATACATTCGAGTATAGTCGGTAACATAATATGGGGCATGGTTACTCTCCTGCTCTCCCTCGTCCTCCGACTCCGATGTTGTGCTGGTAGAGTCTCGGTTGAGACCCCCCGAATCCTGATCAGGAACATCATCTTTTTTTCTTTTTTTCCCTGCTCGCCTCCCCATCGTCTCAATTGCGGTTAAAACTCTTAATTTAACAACTTTTTTTATTATTGAAGTTAAAAAATTTAAGGAGCCCGCCTTTACTCTTCGAAGTTCCCGCGCTTTTTTTTTCGTTTGTTTGACATACAGCTGATTTAGGTATTTTTTTATTACTACCAAACATACGCAAAGATACTAACAATAGGTCGTTAAATTTTCAATCAAAAGAAGGAGGAAGAGATTTTCAATTCGTCAGTTTTTTGCGTTGAGTATCTATCCTAGTTTTTTGTTTTGTTTTATTTTATGCGTTCAGCGATCATTTATTACCACGTTGATGATTTCGTTCGTTCGAAAGAAAAATGTACTCTAAGTGTAAATGTCCTACCCGTATTTTATTTAAACTTTGATAAGAAAATCATCAAACATTGTATGACCTGTGATGTGATGTCGGACGGATGACAGGTGAGCTCTTTCACATATTGATTTGTACTCCTTATTATTTAGTGCAGTGGTCTTCGAGGAGTTAGGTAGGGTAGATGGGAAATTGATAGGTAGGACTGGTAGATGGTAGGTGAGGTAGGTAGGTAACTTACTATGAGTTCAAGCAGGCTCGATTTTCATTCATCTGCCTGCCTTGTTTGTACTGCCTGCCTTGTTTGTTGTAAGTAGTAAGTATAGCGTGAAAAAGTAGGGCAGTTCAAAAGCTGGCCTGCTATAAGAGCTCATAGTAAGGGGTCTATACTATACAAGAAAAAGTTTGAAGCAGATTTTACTAATAATTGGCCAGATAGGTGCAAAGCCAGTTATTAACGATTTTAACCGAGCCGTTATTAAAAACTTTGTTTGTTATTAACCGTTAATAACCATTTATAAGGTGACATACCATACCAGACTTGCTGTTTTGCTTTTTTTCACATAAAGTATTAGCTTATCGGTTATTAGTTTAATGTCTATCTTATTTTAAATGGTTAATTTAGTTTTGTTTAGTAAGAACGTAACGTCAAGATTGTTGACAAGCAAGAAAAAATCAAAACTGTTGCTCACGAACGAACTTACTAAGGTTTTAACGCAATCGAAAAATAAACATTTTATTTATAAAATATTGTGTTGGTAGCTAAAGTACTTGCAGTTAACTGCCATTAATTTAAGACGACAATAACGACATATGTTATATACGACGACGATATATTAACACTCTTTTGATCTTCAAGTGGAATTGTACAGATGGGACCCGTAGCTGACAAAAAAAAAGCGATCATTTTTTTACCAACGTTTCTCGCCTGCCTCACTTTTGTTGGCCTGTTCTCATTTTCAAACATCCATTCACAAAATTGCTGTTTTTTTTTCGGGTTCAAAACAATAAATCCACGTTTCGTCTAATGTGACAATGTCATAAACAGCATTAAAATGTCCGTGGTACTGGTCCTACTTCAGTAGCATCTGTGGGCACCATTCCACGCGAGCCCGCTTCTGCTCCGCTGTCAGTTCATGGGATCCAACGACAGCAAAGTTTCCGAACTTTCAATTCTTCGTGTAAAATTTTCTGAATTTGGCTCATACCAATCCCCAATAGTCCTCGAATTGTCTCATAGCTAATCCGCGGGTTTTCTTCAATTAGCCGCTTAACAGTAGCCACATTATTTTCGTTGACGGCAGTTGAAGGCCGCCCTTCACAAAATTCGTCAAGTAAAGAAACTCGACCTCTCTTAAATTCAGCAAACCGTAGCCTCACGGTGCTCAAACAAGGTGCTTCTCTCCCAAAAGCATTTTGAAGACGAAGACTGGCCGTCTTGCGGAGAAGAGAGAGAACTTAAAAATCATAAAAAATCATCGCTCTAAAATCTTTTCGACTTAATTCAATTTTCATTGCGTACGTAGAACTTTGATGTGTGATAAAAAACAATTGACAAATCATTTCCCGCCAATTGATTTTTTTTAATTACTAAGGTTGCAACGTTTAAAAAAATATAACATTCGAAATTCAAATAGTTCCGATTAGCTAGAAGTGCAATACTTTTAGTGTGCCCCATGTACTTATTTACCTACTTACTAGAAGAGCTTGTAGAGTTTGAGAAAGGAAAGAATTTGTATGGAATCCTCGAGGCACGAGTCCGATTCGCACTTGGCCGTTTTTTTGTTTACGCAAAAAAGGGTGGTGGTGCTGGTGTTCAAATACGAACGAACACTGAAATCTCATTTGAGCAACAAGATTAGCCCCTAAAATGTCAAACAAAAAAACTTTGTAAGTAAGTAGTTTAAAGTTTAAGTTTTAAGTCGCAGATAGATTTTAATTACTTACTTAAGTTACTTATTACAATCTAAATAATTCGTAATCACCTGAAATAAATAGGCCCTGTTTTATCAAGAACTTTCTGTTATTAAGCTAAGTAAGAAAATAAATAGATAATTTGAAAAATTGGTTAAATGTAATGTACCTAATGTTGCTGTTAGTGCAATGCGTCAGCGATTTTACTTTGCTTAGCGATAAGAGAGTGCGAACGGATGGACGGGTTGGACTTTTTGTCGTTGTAATGAACTAATGAATTTTGTTTGGAATGTGTCCCGAATTCCCGATAAGCCATTTCTTAGGTTACGTGGACATCAACGCCATTAATTTGTAGTTACTAATATATTATATACGTAAGTACGTACTCACCTATGTATTTTATTATGACGTAGTAACTTAGGACGTGCGCACGTCATTCGTGATTGTATCCGATTTGTGAGCTATAAGCCAGTGTGCTGATTCTTGAATCGGGTGAACAAGAATGAAAGACGAAGCAAAAGTATACAGGGTAAACAAAAGAATGGGACATCATTTCTTGAAAACAAATTCAAATTCAAAACGTTTATTGCACACATATGGTTAAAATTGAAGTAAATACAGTTTAAAATTAAGTCCCTAAACAAGTAATCAGCTGCTCACAAACCTCTTTTTTTTTACTCATAGAATACACACATGTATTCCATGTTGCTCCAAAACATCTAAATCGTTTTTTTTGAGGTAAATGCGAGATGTTCCAATAAAATAACGCTATATCTTACCTCGATGATGGTGTTTATAACACCTAAATTTACGATTTCGATCGAGAAAATTATTTCATTTCATTAGTACCTAAGTAGTTGATAAAAAAAAAGTTGTTGCTGACGTTGTACGAGCGTACCGAACGTAAGTAAGTAGGTACCTACTAAACAAAGTGTTTTTTGTGCCGGTGCCGCCTTTCGGCACTGAATGCGAGGATACGGAAAACTTAGTCGTTTCCTAAATTAGAATGACCAGGAAATGAACCCGGGTCCTTTGCGACTGTGCACGGGTCGTCAAAAGTTGGCTGCCTTTTTTTCTTTATTATTAATGCTATAATGTCATGCTCTTTTTGTAAAATTAGTCTTATTTCACAGGCTATGATGCTAAGTAAACAATAATAAGTATTGTTTTTGTAAATGTGTTTTTGCATTAAGTACTTATATAAAATATAATGTTTACACATAGTCTGTAAATAAAGTTCTTATTTAAGAAGTCGACCATGATAACCTAATTACTTATTTGCGATTGCGATTATTATTACTTAGTTAGCCGAATCACAACATTTCAAAGTCACACTGTCGGCTTTTATTAAATCAACATGCAGTGAAACAAAATAAAACTGCGATTGTGACACCAATAAAATTACTATTATTTCTTATTATTAGTAAATGTAAATTTATTACTTTACTAAAATACAAAAGTAGGTAATTTATCCGAAATTTAACAGTACGAATAAATGGTTGGCTCAGCCGACTAGACTACGAATTTTTGGTTCGATTGAAACAACAAAAAATCATAATCATAACATTAACATAAAACGCCAGTTTATGTTTACAATTCTAACGGCAACTATACTAACTGCGCGAATCTAAACAATGGTAGGTATTCATCCAGTCAAAACTTAACTCGACGAAACATTTGAAGCGTAAATAATCTTTACAGTTATTAATTAGACATAACAACATAAATGCACGATTTCATCACTATCTATAATTTTGGTATTTTATTGCATTACGTTTACATACATTATACTTAACCTAACTTATTAAACCCATCACGGCTAGTTAAGATCATTCGTTTCTAAATTAGGATCTACGAACGATTTTGTAACACCTTCTTCGAGTAATTGTAACAGCTTCATGTATACAAGAGATGGGGCATCTATTCCCCATAAGAAATCGATATGATTAAATTCTTTTAATGGCACAATGTAGTGTTCTATGGGATTAGCCAACTGAACGTACAAATTCGTCACATCTACATCACCCGCCAGCCAATCGTTCTCAGCACTCAACAAAGCTATTGGTAAAGTTATTTTATGCACTGGGTACTCAGGAGGAGTTAGTGATCCGTACGCCTCAAAATTTTGATCAGGACCGTAATCGAATTGTTGAAATCTTCCATCGTTTCTGATTTCTTGCGCGTAATGAACCAAAGTCTTCGTTGAAGCCCCTGCAGGGACGTGACCCAATAGCATTGGTAGTAGGGTCCGATTGAACTGTTTTGGATCATGACCACAAAGTACAAAGAGAGAATTCTCACAAATCACTTCTTCGTAATGATTGATTTCACACGCATGCTTCGACAGCCATCTCAAGACCGAATTCTGAGGCAGAAACTCATTTGCTCCGAGCAGCTTCATCAAATACTCTATGTTGTTGCTGAACTTCGCAAGCAGACGAATGGGACTCTTAATATCGGTCATGTATGCAACTGGAGCTAAAGCAAAACCAGCTCGCAACACTTTATTGTATTGTGTTTTCGTGGAGAGTAAAGCAAACAACACAGTGGTTCCCATCGAGTGACCGACATAGTTTATTTTGACATCCCAACCTTTTATGTCCATAATGTAATCGATCACCGCGGGTAAATCGTGTTGACTTACTTCATGAAATGTGAAATTCCAGAAGGCGAAACTGTCAACATTTACTGAAACATGAGCTCGGGAATAAGTATTTCCTCGGACATTAGCCATCCATACGTCATAGCCAGCTTCAGATAATATGTAAGCAAGACCTTTTTTTGGGCCTGCTAAAACCCAGTCTGCAGAGCTTCCCAGCAGACCGTGATGAAGTAGTACTGTCTTTCGGGGACTTATTTTTTGGGTATAGTTTTTCGAAAACGGTATTCTATGTACAGTAAGGATGTAGCCATCGTCAGTGACGATTGTGTGCGATTCAGCCGTATAGCCATTACTAGCTAACAGCTGGGGCGTCGTCATGTGCACATCTGGGTTGTCTTCTGTGCATTTGTACTCTATATCTTTAGGAGCTATGGTATCGAAAATGCTGTTATCAGTCGATTCAGCTTGGTCAATATAACCTTTGAACTTTCTTTTTATTCTTGCTTGTGAATCTTTCGTGCGCTCTATGACTTTGTTTTCATCGTCATCATCCACCCCGAGGTACGAAGTTATTTTGTTGCGGACATTTTCAACGTAGAAGTGTTTTAAGCTTCTACCTTTTTCGCGTACGTAGTTACTAATTTCTGATGTTTTGTTTGCGACGACGTTGTAAATGCTTGGGAGCCATGAGGTATGACGGCAGTCACTGAATTGTACGATAACAAAAAATGTAAACACGAGAAGCGTTAGCTTCATGTTTATGTCCCGCACCCGTCCGTTTAACGCGAGCCCGGCAGATCAACTAGACAGACGTTAACTGAACCGGTTGTTGAGTTCTAATGTATAATATCGCGCCACCGCAAGAGAGGTCAAGGTGAAATATGAGTAATACGATTTAATACGTAAATAAAAATTTAAAGGATAGCGCTTACACATTATTTTTTATAAACAATAACAGTGAATCATGTCATCGAATTCAGAGGATGTACATTCACGGAAGTAACTATTTATTTTTATCGATTTCCAAGTTAAAATATAATGGTTTAAGTGTGGAAAGTTTATCGGGGTTCATTATTATATTCAGTTCTTACTAGCCGACCCCACAAACGCGACGACGATATATTTGCGAACGTAGTTCATACTAGCAAAAATCGCATAGAAAAAAGCACTTCCAGTTTTTTCCGGGTCCTTAACTTTTCTTTTCATAAAAGTTATTCCAGCGAACCATGTAAATAAATGCCAAATTGGTCGAGGCATGCTACTTATTTTTTGCGTTTAATTTTTAGATGTAAGTAGATTATATTGGATGGATGGATGGATGTGCGGAGTCGCGCGGAAGGACCGCGTGAGGAACTCTCGCATCTGCGGTATCGCATCTGTGATATTGCAGACAAACTGCAAGTGTCGCCTACGCTGGTACGGCCATGTTTTGCGGAAACCGGAAAGCTACGCAGGAAACTGTACTACTGTACTGGACTGAACTGTAACTTCTGTATAAACTCCTAACAAGTACTGTTTGTTATAAATGCCGTGTACGTGTAACGTGTAACGTGTGTAAGAGGTATATATATAAGAAGCTTATGCTATAGTAGTTTTGTTTGTTTGTTTTGTTTTAGGCAGCTCCCTTAATTATTTGAATCTTAGACCATAAAACTCAAAGATCTGAACATATCTATCTATTTCAGCTCAGCGACTGATTATCGCAGTCCACGCGGTGTTTATTTAGCAAATAGGGGACTTAAATAACGATTAACGGACGAAACTTAACTGAGTCAATGTGACCGTTAACATTTTTTTAAGTTAACATAAACTTAATCCGTAACTAGAAATGTTAACTTCGTTATTACATGAGAAACGGATTAACGAGTTAACGCATAGCTTTACTTAGTCTGATTGTAATTCAAATAAAAAATCTCTCAATAGAACGATTTTTCGTTAGAGTTGTGTATAAATTCAGCAGAGAAATTATTGAGGATATAACGTAGTTTTACTTGATCAGTGATTGAGTGCTCTGGAGGTTGATGTAAGATCGGAAAAAGCTTTGGACTAGGATTATGATACGGCCACTGACCTGTAATTACTTGGACAAGCTGCTGTCAAATTAAATTAGTGCTTAATTGATTAAGATTATCGTAATTTTGGCGCTGTAGGGTACTTTATATAGATGCGAGGTCACCATGGAACTTGGCTGTCGACTGATGGGCGCGGGCGGTGTCATCTATTTTATCTTAAGTACCTATTTGTTTTTTTTTCTGATATTTCCTTGAAATTATTTGGTTTTATTTAAATTTAATTCATTGTAATAAGTCGTACTTATTTAGTTCTTTTAAATGTGATGTGGATCTTATTGCAAATGATTAAGGTTCTAAAACATTTGTCAAAGAAGCACCCCGTTAAACGGTGATTGTATGGTTGCCGAGTAAATTAGTAGTTTGACTATTTATCTTAGGGAGATGGCAAGGCAAGCCGTCAAATCACCGAACAATTTTTTCCGCCATTTTTTGCGGGGGACAAGGTAGCAAACTACGATTTGACGTGTACTACAGGCAAATATACCTCTCCATTGTTATAGACTCACCCTTGAAAAAAGTGAACAACAAACAAATAAAACACACGTTTGCAAACGAATGCAATAAGTCAGTAATGTGATCGAGTCAAAGAAGGAATAAGAGAATATGGAATAATGTTCAATAATGAGTGAACGGTTTAGTGTTAGAATATTCAGCCATCATTTATTTATTTTATTAAGTACATTTTGACTAACTCACTTACTGTTTTGTACACAGTCATCATCATCATCATTATTTTATCCATAGGACGTCTACTGATGAAGATCCTCCCCCAATGACTTCCAGATTAGGTTGGAAGCGGCCTGCACCAAGCGGATTACTGTTACCTTAGTTATAGTTTCGGTTACAGTTAAGCTTCCTACTAACATACCTGTTCAAATCTATGCATGGGAACCCATAAGGCATAAGGCAGGCAAGGAACCCGAGTGACTTTTTGTCACCCACAACAAGGCATGCCAAATTAATTTGTAATGACACATGTCCGAAGAAGGAAAAAAAATTAACGACATTGTATTTAAGCTGCTATAATAGGCTTGTGCTATGTAAAATCTACCGCCGTACCATGTTATTTTTCTATAATTTATTTGTCTGACTTATGCTGGCACTTCACATGGCAGTAGGCATTTGCATTGGGTGCGTCTCATTTGTTATATTATCATTTGATATAATTAAACCTTAATAACGATCAGTTTACATAATAATAATTTTTCATAGCAAAACATGATATAATTTTGTTTGTAATAACGTTTACTTTACATAATATTTATTTCATATAATGCCATTTAGTATAATGTTCGTAAGCAATAAACCCGTTTGAAATAAAACTCATTTTATATATCGCTCATTTGATATAATTTTGTTTGATATAAGTACGCAATATTTCATATAACTAATATTTGAGATAGTAACGTTTCAAATAATGATCAATAGAAATAACCGTCAATTGATATAACCTTCACTTGTTATAACTTTAATTGGTATAATCTCAATTGGTATATAATATAAACCCTCAATACATACTTACTTACAAATATAATTACATACATGACTTTATTTCTACTTTAGGGCGAATCCGACTCAGCCAACCCCCTCTCCAAGCGGTACTTATCTGCCCTAACCTTATAGTGTAATTCAATAAGGCGGAGGCGCGGAGGGAGGCAGCCCCCGCCCGCTGTAACAAATTACAGGTGCCCGGGCTCTCCGTAGCGGCTGAGGCTGGTAGAAGCCGGTGACAGATGGCGACGGACGCGGCTCCGGACTCTTCTTGACATTGTAAGGTCTAACGCTGCCATTGGCCAGTCCTTGGGCTGGCGCAGTGTTGCCAGGCGTGCGATAATTATCCTAGATCCAAGAAATTTTTAGGATAATTTCACATAAAAATAATAAATTATCGCACGATAAATCTACGATAATCCACGATATTTTGCTCAGTTGGAGATAACTTTAGGAAATCATTTTGTGTGCGTCAGAACCGCGGGTGGGGTGTCATAAAATCAAATGAAACATATTCAATATTTAAAAATGATTAAGTAGTATTTGGTAGCGAAGCAAAAACATTTAGTAGTTCTATAAATACAAAATGAAACTAAAAACAAAGTCCGCCGCCAACCTGACATCAGGTTGGCGGGTGGTAGTTAAACGGTGTAAAATGCTTAAGATTAAAGATGTCAAACTTTAATAGTCCTTTGGAAACTAAATAAAATAACGTTAAATCTTAACCACGCCTCTCTATTTAGATAGAAAATATTTTTTCAATATCCGGAACCTAACCTACTACGAATAAAAGTTGCTATGATAATATGCCTAGGCGTTCCTGATATGTTTTTTCCTTTGACGGGCCTCCTGAAGTCAGGAAAAGTTTACTTAGTGTTTTTCATTCATTCGAGGGTTTTCTGATTATAGCAATCTTAATTAATACATTTATTAGGTGCATTTATTATTACATAAATAGGTACAAAATTATACTTAAAAATGTGGTGGGAACTATTGTCCTGAGCCCTCTTCTTAGAGAAAGCTCGTATCTTGCAATAAAATGTAAATAGATAGATGATGAAACAATGTTATGTTGAATGATGCTTATACGAGAAAAAATGCTAACGGATTACAAGTCAAAGGAATAAATATATCGGGAACACCTACGCATATTATCACAGCAATATTTATAAGAGATATTTTTTCAAATTTGGAAATCTCACTGAATGTTTTTTTTATAAATTCATAGGTTCTCTGATTAAAACAACGTTCATTAACAAAATTAATAGGTTTATTTATTGTACATAATATTTCAAAATCACAAGTCATCACTATAATAATTATTATTACATATAACATAATTACAGCATAAATTAATGATAATACATAATTGTAATTTTAATGCATAATAAATTATTTTATTGCTTATTACATTTTGATTCCATACACAGTTCTCTTCATAGTTCACATTTACTTTGAATTCACAAACACAATGTAACAACACGATATTAACTTGTTGATTGGATTTAATTTTGGTGTAGATGAAGTATCAGATTTGAAGGAATTGAAATGATTATGAAGGTATTTGAATTTAATAAATAATAATAATAATAATAATAAACTCATTTATTTCGGACCAATAGTTATCCATAAGAGTGTTAGTAACAAATGACTTAATAATAGTGTTAGTAAACTTACATTAGGGTTTGGACAAACTTTTTATTTAAGGGAGAATAGTAATTCTCCGCTACTGTTTCTAGAATGCTGTTCGGACTATCTCTCACTCTTCTTAGCAGAGAAGCTGTTTTTTTGCGTATTATCGCTTGAAAGCCATCCGTGCGGGCTTGCGCGAACATCTCAGAAGCACTGCAGTACCGTGGCAGTCTCAATAGCATTCTAAAAGCATTATTGTATTGGACGCGCAGGACATCCAGCGACTTTTTGGTGTAATTGAACCACAGATTGCCCGTGTACAGACTTTGGCAGTATGCCTTAAAAAGGGTTATTTTAACTTGGTCTGTACATCGTGCAAATCTGCGGGCCAGCATGTTACTTCTGACCGCTAGTGCCCTACGTTCCCTTTCAATATCTAAACGGTCTTTCAGGTCATCGGCAAGAAAATGGCCTAGGTAGTTAAAGGTTGACACTTTGTTAATCTTAGATCCATTTAAGAACAGCTCAGGTCCATCTTCTCGACGTTTGCCGCTGACCCCAAAGACCATGTATTCACATTTTTTGACATTATATATCAAACCATGTGAGGCAGCATAGGCTTCACACACCTTTAGTAGCTCCCTGACCGCCCCCACTGACGGACCCAGCAGCACCATATCATCTGCATAGCTGATGTTGTTTATATTAACCCCACCAACACTGCATCCGACACGCCTGCTGCTGAGCTCACCTATGAGAGCGTCTATGTAGAGGCTGAAGAGCCTGGGAGAGGTTAGACCCCCCTGCCTCACCCCGAAGTCCACGGTTTACTAAGTGTACCGTCCCATTTCACGTGGTTTGTTTGATTGCCGTACCAGTACTTTAACAGCCCACATATCTGAGAAGGAACACCCCTGTCCTCTACCTTCTTCCAGAGCACTTTGTATGAGACAAGATCAAACGCCTTGGAGAGATCGAGGAAACAGGCGTACACCGGCGTACTGCGATCTATGTAGTAACGGATGGTGTGCTTCAGACTTAAAATCGCACTTTCGGTTGATAGTCCTGGTCGAAACCCGAACTGTGCATCATGAAGACGTATGTAGTCGTTTAACATAGTATCCAGCACACCGTCCAACACCTTCGCTGTGATAGTCGCAAGGGAAATGGGACGATAGTTATTCCTATCAGAGATGTCTCCCGTCCTGTTCTTGACAATGGGAACTACAATGGTCTTTATCAGATTTGAAGGTAAGTAAGAGTGACTAATACACATTGTATAAAACAAGGACAGGACGCGCGGCAGGTGGACACCAGCGTGCTTTAGATGCTCAATGCTGAGCCCGTCGTGTCCTGGAGACTTACCTCGGCTCATGCCGTTTATGATGTTACGTATTTGTTTCGCTGAGATGTGTACAATAGGTTTATCTGCTTGACACGCGGGCCCAGCACAACCCACCTGCTTTGAGGTTCCAAGTGGGGATTGAACCTTAAAATGTTTCATGAACATATTTGCTATGCCACTGTGTTCACTAATCCCTCCGACGCTCGCAGCAATACTGGGCTTAGTGTCCAACTTACTAGTCGACTTCCAAAATTTAACAAAGTCTTTATCAGCTCGTTGTTCAGCTAACCTATCCATTATAATTTGCTCGGTGTTATTCTGACAAAATTTAAGCCTGCTTTTAAAAACTTTTCGCTTATCCCTCATTTCATCATAAACAGGACCCGAAGAGGGACGGTTGCAGATTACCCAGGCCTTAAAACTATTTCTGGCCTCAAAGTGAGCCTCTTTAACATGCTCGTTCCACCCACATATAAATAATCACAAAATTACGAATCGGTAACAGTTAAGAACAATTTCAAACAAGTAATATTGTTGAGATAATATACGGAGGCGTTCCCGATATGTTTATTCCTTTGACTTGTAATCCGTTAGCATTTTTTCTCGTATAAGCATCATTCAACATAGCATTGTTTCATCATCAACTTATTACATTTTATTGAAAGATACGAGTTTCATCTAAGAAGAGGGCTCAGGACCATAGTTCCCACCACATTTTTAAGTATAATTTTGTACCTATATATGTAATAATAAAAGTACCTAACAAATGTTATAATTATGATTGTTTTAATCAGAAAACCCTTGATTGAATGAAAAACACTAAGTAAACTTATCCTGACGTCAGAAGGCCCGTCAAAGGAAAAAACATATCTTGAACGCCTAAGCATATTATCATAAGGACCATAGTTCCCACCACATTTTTAAGTATAATTTTGTACCTATATATGTAATAATAAAAGTACCTAACAAATGTTATAATTATGATTGTTTTAATCAGAAAACCCTTGATTGAATGAAAAACGCTAAGTAAACTTATCCTGACGTCAGAAGGCCCGTCAAAGGAAAAAACATATCTTGAACGCCTAAGCATATTATCATAGCAACTTTTACTCGTAGTAGGTAAGATTCCCGATATTGAAAAAATATCTCCTATCTAAATAGAAAGACGTGGATAAGATTTAACGTTATTTTATTTAGTTACCAAAGGACTATTAAAGTTTAACATCTTTAATCTTAAGCATTTTACACCGTTTAACTACCACCCGCCAACCTGATGTCAGGTTGGCGGCGGACTTTGTTTTTAGTTTCATTTTGTATTTGTAGAACTACTAAATGTTTTTGCTTCGCTACCAAATACTACTTAATCATTTTTAAATAACTGAACATGTTTCATTTGATTTTATGACACCCCACCCGCGGTTCTGACGCACACAATCATTTTAATCCGTGTATTTGAACACATTTTACGTTTATTTGGACAGGCTGACTCTGACAGCACGATAGTGAATTTAATTTCTTTGGTTTAAGAACGAGATCGACTCTTGTCAGCGTAAAATTTCACAGTTTTGAAAAGGGTGAATTGTCACTGTCAGTTTGGTGTCAGTCATACTTGTGTAGTGAGTACTGCAGTTCAGTTAACAAAAACTTGTTATTTTAAAAAGTAAAGAAATGGGTAGTTACAAGTTAAACTTTTCAGTCGTATGTTTTGGTTTTTTCTAAACGATAATTTTGTGAACTGGGGTTGCGATAAAACTACGATAATTCTAACCTATGAATCTGGCAACACTGGTGGCGGAAGTTAACTGAAGGATAGACCAATGGCAGCGCTTGACCTCACTTTAGTCAAGACGTTTTTAATTATACGACGACGACGACGATTATAATTATTTTGTGTAGGTGCAGGCATAGCTTCCTAGCTATTTGACATTGAATTGACAGTTACAATTGAAACTGACAGAAGTTGATTTCATAGCACAGCTGCTTAAAATAATTAAAAAAACCATTTAGTTAAGAATCTAATGACACAAATACGTATTTGTGTCACGTTTTTAAAATAGAAGAACGAAGTTAATTTGGCAATAAAGTAAAGTTTTCTTCGTTTGTTTGGTTGGGTTTTAAGTTTTCTATAACTAACAAAGTTTAACTTCTCTTTTTAGTTGTGTTGTTGTGCGTAGGAATTATTTTGTTTTGAATAGTTAGTGGCACGAATAATTAAAGATCAGGTGATCAGTCAGTGCAGTAGTGGTACAATGATTGCAGATTTTGCAAAAGAAAAGGTTTATTGGACACGTAAAATGAATTTGAAATTAGTCAAATTCATACAAACTCGACCAAACATTTGGAATCCAAAGCACCCTAAATATACTTCTGTGGAACACAAAGATAGAACTTACGCTGAATTTGCTTCAAAATACGGCGATGAATTCACAGGACAAGCGGTAAAAGACCGATGGACAAATATTCGGTCCACATTTTCACATTATTTGCGAAAATTAAATGCTAGCCGTGCCAAGGATGGTGCCGAGGTTAGTTGTCGTTTGAGCAAATTGATTACAGAGACTATCATATTATCGTCTGCATTTTGGGAACCATTTAACAAAAACAAAAGAATAGTTGCAGCATGTAGGTACTCTAAGTACCTATAAAGCTGCCAGGAATAAAATGTATTGTGGTCTATCTAACCATTAAATATTTATTTCTAGCAAACCAAACAAGGACACTTCTTTCGGACACAACATTATTTGTCCTATATATGTATTCTAAATTCATTAACTAAAAGTGCTTGACACATAGTTCATTTTAAGCTGTTATTTAACAGTGCCTATTGGATTTCGTAAGTTATAACTTTGTTTTCAGGAATACAAAATTAATTGGCATCTTTGGGATGCTTGCCAGTTTTTGTTATCAGTCAACAAAAAAGGGCAGAATGAGTTGTCAGACGAAGATGGTATAAAGGTATATAATATGTTTTAGTTTGGTTTTAGTAAAAATTAACCACTCTTCAATTTGACACTTCTTCAAACTTTATTTAACATTGAACTATAATATTGTGCCCAAAGCTGCTTGTTGTGGCATTCTATGTGGAGGCTTATGTTCAGCAGTGGACTTCCATAGACAGGTGATAAGAAAATGCCTATTTGTGATGAATTTCTGCGGTATATCGGTTTCAATAACTCAATCAAATGTGTTTTTTAACTACAACAATAAAAAACCTATTGCAATTTTAAAAAATACAGTTGCTGTTACTAAACATGCCAGTTTCATTTTTAAATCCATTTGTTTTCAGGATTCTATTAAACAAGAAGGTTGGCTAAGTGAAGATGATGCTGAAGTTCCACCCATAGATAATCCCAAAGATATATGCAAAAGTATTGCTGAAAATCTTGCTCAAGCATTACAAGTCGTGCAAAATGATGAATTTGATATTATGGCTTCTACCAAATATGGAAACATTGGACGGGCTGTATCTAAAACTCTCTCTCAATTGAGTTCTTATGATGCTGCCACTGCATCACATAAAATAACGGAAATCTTGCTACTGTATGACAAAGATAATCCAGAGAATCCTAACAATAAATCTTTAAAAAGTGAACATTAAGTTATGTTTTTTACTAAACCATGAGTGAAACTATTATCAAAGTAGAAATTACAAGGGTACAAAAAACCATTCATTTGGCAACTGTGCAGTGTGCAGTGCAAGTGTTATTTTTACCTCGCTTTTTGTGCGAAACCCCGCATTAGACAGCATTTAATTTTTATATAATTTGCATTATACTCACAATGACGCTAGTTTATATTCTTCTGATTGGGGTACCGGGCGCCTGTATTAAAAAAAAAATTGTCATCGTGACAGACTGTCATTTAAATTGACACATTTTACGCGTGGCGGGCCGTACAATTAAAATGTTTGTTCTAAAATTTTTTACAATTTTATTTACCACTCAATAAAGTAATTGATTTAAAAAGTTTGAAAAACTACATTTGGTGTAATTTATTGCATCAATAAATACCAGCACTTAACAAACATGATTATTGTGAGTGGCTTCGAGCGCGAACTTGATATTGATAAAAACAAATACCAAAACACGGACTTTCTGACACTTTTAACTCGTAAATGGGATGAAATCCATGACAAACCTGATGTATTTCGATATAAAATTAATAACCTTCAAGAAAAAGTCGTCAATGGATATTTGCTTCAGGTAATTAGTTTTTTATCATTCATGCCTAAAACTTTGTGTTGTTTGCGACATGGGTGCTTTACCGAAGAGATAGTCCTTTAACTACAAAATAAAGTGTTTTGAGTATGTCAGTTTGTTTACTATGATTATAGTTAAACCCTAATAGAAGCTGCAAAAGAAGAACACCGGAGCAAATTGACAACATTTGTCAACCATTTGATGGCGCGAAATTTAATTTCACCAAAGTTTCACCACAAGAAGTTTTATTTACAATGAAAAAAGATATACAAGGTAACAGAATGTTGTTTACAATTACAATGCATCTTTTGGGGTATTTAAACTTATTACTGTAATACTGAAATCAGGTGTAAGATCCAAATTGTAGCTACTAAGCACTATATAATTGTTGTTTTCAGATACAGATGTCCACAGTATTATAGTAAATGTAAGCCCAATATCTAGGTATCACAGTCTTATATGTCCTTCAATTGAGAAGTGTCTACCACAGATCATCACTGAAGATAGCCTGGAGTTGGCTATAAGAGTAATGTTCCTAGTAAAAGACAGGTAGGACCCCTTTTTAGCACATTGTTATTGGCCATCATCATCATCATCATTTTAGCCATAGGACGTCCACTGCTGAACATCCAATAGGCCCAATAACTTCCAGATTCTTGCAACCTTTACCAGGTTGTTGTCGTTGTTGGCATTATTTGTCACTCTATATGTAATAAAAACTTGCAAGTTGATTTTGCATACCAATTAAAAGTATGCTATCAGGCTGACCACTAAGTTTACGTTAAGCCGCTAGACGCAGGCCGCTTCAAACTGGCCAATCTGGAAGTCATTGGGGGAGGTCTATGTTTAGCAATGGACGTCCTCTGGCTATGTACTATCTATTTAGTATCTCTCTTTAATGGCTATTACTAAAAACTTGAGTTATTCTAGACTATTGTAAAGCCCTGATAACTTGAAATTATATTTCACTCATTTTTCAGGGCCTTTCGAATTGGATTCAACAGTCTTTGTGGGTTAGCATCAGTGAACCACTTGCATTACCACATTTTTATAGAAAATCATGTATTACTAGTAGAAACAGCTGTAAGTAGGAAATATCAAATAATATCTTATCTTTTTTATCAGATATTAAACAAATCTCACTAATAATTTCTATGAATTGTTATGCATACTTTGGATACTAATAATAAATATGTATTATAACATAACATAACAAGTTACATTACTTGTTGTTACTTAGTATCTCACTTGCTATACATCTATGTTCATTCAGCAAGATGTGTGCATTGTGGTGTAGTGTATTTGAATACATATTTGCTTCCTTTAAATTTTTACAATATTATTTTTGATGTTATTCCTAAAAAAAAATAGTTTTTCTTTACATTTCAAATAAGTATGCTTACTTTCTTCCAGAAATGCAATCATATACATGGGCCTGTTTACTGTCTGAATGAAGAATATCCAATTCCAGCCTTTTGCTTTGAAATAGGTTCTGAGGAATCAATCACAAAAATGACAAAGGAAATATATAAAGTATTTGGTCATTTGTTAAAGAAGTCTATTGCTCATAATGTCTTCATGACTAGAAGTCTTAGCATTAAAGGTGAAAGGGAGGTCATACGAGTGCTGGTTTGGCCCAGAAGGAGTACCTCGGGAGTGAAACAGTTGACTGCTTTTAATGTGGCCCTACTAGAACTGAGTGGATGGTTCCCAGTATACAGTAAGTAGTATCCATATGTTTTGTTATGATGTGTGTTTTTTTATTATTATCATCATCATCAGCCTTTAATCACTGCTGACCACATGCCTCCGCCATGCCTGCCTGCCATACTAGTAAATACCTTAAATAAAAAGTGTTTATATGTAACTTTTTTGTTTATGTACCATTAATCTGGTCAAGTGTCAACAATCAATAAGAGTATGAAATTTTATTATTGAAATTATGTTGTAGACGGCTGCCCTTACTGTTTTTTTGTGTTGTTTCTACTTAGGGCATTTAGTTTGAGTTTTCCTCTGTATTTCTCTTGTAAGGGAATTTAATTCTTATAGAAAAATAAGTTTTTAAAACCATAAGAAATTAACAAATTATTCTAAATCATCAACTTGATATATTATTGCTGGATCGATACCATTATGTACTTACTGTTTATTTTGTTGTGACTCACGCAGCTCATTATGTGTGTGTCATGATTATAATAATAATATAGAGTACGTATGTATGTCTATAAATTATTTTGCGACCTTTGCTTTCCCTCATATCCTGCTTTATTGTTTACATTTAGGAACTGAGTCATGAAATCATATTACTGTTGTGGCTTTTCACCCCTGAGCAATGCTTTGATAAGTAATAAATGCGTCAGACACAACAATAATAATATTACGTAGGTACTTTGAAATATGATCAGTAATGATGAATGATAGATAAATTAATAATAAACCTGTAAAGGTCTAGCGATATTCCAGAATTGATGGGATAGAAGTGTGTCTTTCTAACACACACAACATAATAATAATAATAATATAGCCATTTATTTCAAATAAAAGAAATGTTACATTTAAAATGTTAGTAGTTGGTTAGTACCTACTTTAAAACTAGGATTTGTAGTATGGTTAGTTTAGTCTGCTTCTAAGATTTGAATCCTTTGGGTAAAGGCCTCGTACAGCTCCATCCATGACGCTCTGGCTTTGCCCAGAGTCATCCACTCTTTTTCGGCTACTTGGGTCAAGTCATCGGCCCATCGTCTTTTTGGTCGGCCGACACTCCTTTTTCCCGATGGACCCTTACATTTTGTAGTTTCGATGGTCCACCTTTTGTCAGTGTAGGTAGCGTAACGTGTGGCCAGACCATCGCCACTTCAATGATACAGCTTGTTTTTTTTTGCCTGATTTTTTCGCTTCTTATTTATTGAATTTTCTTTAAGCTCTCTGGGTTCTTTGTAAAAAAAAAACAGAAATAGATAAGATAGTTTTTGTCAATAAGACATAAATCGTTTCTAAGCCTCTTCTCTAACGTTGACATGACACGACTTGATTGGCGTAGGACTAATATTACATAGTACGAGAGCCCACGACCAAAACCATGTCTCATAGCAATACGGCAAAAACCCTATAAAATCGTTAGATTGTATGATTCTGAACCCGACTAGGTGTGTAGTAACGGTCAAAAGTGTAGCAACTGCGTGGGAGGCCATTTCTGCTGTGTCAAAAAAAAAAGACAGTCGGTATTATAGCAATACGTCTGATAGTGAAAATGTACATAGATTTTATAATTGTATTACGAAAAAGTTTGTTTTCAGACATTTTGCGCGTAGCATATAGCCTGAGCGCATTTTTGAAAATGTCAACAAATTTAGCCGACCTGTATCATAGCAATACGGATAATTTTTTTTTTCAACTTTTCGTATTGCTGCCATGATTACCAAAAACCTGTTTTCAGACACTTTAAGTGTAGCATATACTCCCAAAAACGAAAATAACGTTTCGGAGTCGCCTGGCCGGCGCCTCTGTTAAATGTTTTTTTAAATTTACAACCTTCATAGATATTCAAGAATCTCCCTTGTCTATTATATGTACTTTGACAGATGACAGATTTCATTACTTATTTCTTTTGTAAAAGTTACTCAAGTGTGATTTAAATAAAACCAAAACTATCAAATCAATCAGTATTTAATTTCAACAGCCTCAGCGTATTCATTGGTTTGTAACAGAAAATTCAAGATGCCTCAATACGATTTTTAAAAGATATCTGAATATCGAAAAGTTGTCTGATAGAAAAGGTGCTACACTTAATTTGTCTGATATAAATTTTTTGCACATGTGGACAACTTATTTTATCATGTCCAACAATTTTCAGACATATTGCTATGATACCGATCGGTAAAATTTGTTAACATTTTCAAAACGGTCTCAAAATTTAATGCGTTCACATTTCCGTCTGAAAATTGTTTTGTTCGCATCAAATAACCAAAATTTACCAATAAAAAAGATTTTCAGACGTATTGCTATGAGACATTTTTTTTGTCTCATTTTTAATTTTTTTAAGTGATTTTACGGGTTTGCGCTACACCACTAACGTCTGAAAAATATGTTTCCAGTATCTCAGAACTATCATTCAACTACAGTCTGCAAATCAGACATATTGCTATGATGCAGTTCGGTAAAATTCTTTGACAATTTTGAAAATTCGGTCAGATCAAACGCTACGCGGAAAATGTCTGATATTGGTATTTTCGAGTTCAGGATAATCGTACCTATCGATTTGATGCGGTTTTGGCCGTATTGCTATGAGACAAAAATTTTGGTCGTGGGCTCTCGTACTAACAGGTTCATCGCCATTAAATAAAAGAAAAAGAAGAAGAACACAGTGATTTATTCGCCATAAAAGCAACGTGTCTTGGGTTAGGTCAATACAAAAAACGGTTTTTTTAATAAATTGATCAGCCCCCGATTTAGAACCGTTCAATAGTAATTTGTCGACCGGAAAACCACATGACATTATATGAATTAGCATTACTCTCACGTAATTTACCGGTTGTCAATTTCATATCGATGAATCGGGAGTCAGTTCTTGGTGTTCAGGGAGACGCCGTTGTTAAAATTAAGTGTCTGGTACTTCAAACTACAACACACTATTTAATAAAACCATTTTATTTCTGCTCATTAGGTCTGAATTAGCTTTTTGCACATCAATTTTTTTACCCTACCACTGCTTCGGGGCTACGGGCTACTACCCTCGAGAAGAAATAGCGTAAGAAACACACATCCGGTTTGAGTCGAATTCGTAATAAACTAGATCAAGTTGTAGTAAAGAAACACAGCAACATTAATGAACCCTGAACAGTGGTATGTGTTCTTTTCTAGCAGTGGTGTTTAAGATGTTTTCAGTAATTTCAATACTTTTTTAAATGTCTTTTGTAACCATATTTCCTGTTATAAAAGTAGGCTGAGTTTTTGGCGCCGTTTCTTTTCAGCAGCCAATAGCCCAATATGTAGCCAGTGGTAGGGTAAAGCTATATTTTGGGACGTGTATAAGGGCCCGGAAGAGGGCCTATATATTGAATAAACGAGTATTAATTAATGAGTAAGCCCTGAAGAGGTGGTACGGCAAAGCTTTATGCGACATATATAAATAAATGCCCGCAATAGGACTGAATAAGTTAGTATTATGATGTTTTTCATTAATAAGTCTTTTTATTTTTAAAGATGCTGATGACTACGAAAACCTTCAACACACGGACCTTGAAAATGTGCTGAAGAAGTGGAGGATAGACAACTTTGAAGATTTATGTAAGGAAATAAAATTATTGTTTTAGTAGAGTTGTATTTTTTAATTAAATTAAAAAAACCGGGCAAGTAATCCCGTGTACTTGAACACGCACAGTATCATAGGATTCCGCAGTCATATGATGAAACTAAACGCAAATAAACTTAATATGCGGCTATAGCGGCTATAAATATAGTGCTATTTATTGTAAATGAAAAAGGTACACATTTGTTACCAAACTGAAACTATACTCATTTATTTATTTATTGCGTCATAAGTGTACTTTAAGGTGTTATTACATTGTGTGAGACCATACTATAACTATACTCAAAGTTGAGAACCGCTGACATTGATTACGAATTTAAGATTAATGAACTCCCTGAAGTCTCAACTCCTTGATGTTGCTCCCTGAAGTCGAAAGAGAACAAGATAATATTATATGTCACAATTACGTTAGATAGAGCAATCTGGAAGTCAATGGGGGAGGCCTATGTTCAGCAGTGTACGTCCTATGGCTGAAATGATGATGATGATGATGAATTGTGGCGAAATAACGAAGTGTCCTTAATTAGTTTCAATATTTGGCCGTCATTAAGTTAACTTTATGTTCGCCTAGTGTCTTAAAATAGTTTCTTTAAAACTAATGTATGACAGTGAAATTGCTCTATAGGAATAAAAGGCGCTATTCAAGTATATGCCCGTTATGGCGCACTTTTCAAAATAAGAAACAAAGAAACATAATCAATTGCTTATTATTTCTTAACGACTGATCTTCCATAATCAATCAATTTGTCGTTCCTTGTAACTAATGTGTTAAACACACATTAAAATTAAAGAGTATCAAGAGTAGTCCTTCGTTGTACGTTTGTTTGCATGTTTGATGCTTTTGACCTTGAGTTACTTAGGCCTTTGTCGTGGGAATAAACACAGACTGTCGATCTAAATTTTCGTTGCACGTTTATTGCATCTTTTACTAATGTTGAAGCTAAACATTTCTGAACCCTTTGCGTAGCTATGATAAATATATAAATAATTATGAAATGTTTAACTAGGTAATTAATAAAATCGTTATTTTTCGCCTAGCATACTCACTGTCTCTACAGATGCAGTGACCAAAGAAAAAAAAATTGCTCCTAAGCTTAGGTACTAAAAAAAAAAAATATAGATGTCATTTAGAAATTAACTTCACGACCATTATTTTCATTGGATTGCTTGCTATCATCATCATCATCATCATCACTATTGCAGCCATAGGATGTCCACTGGCCTCCCCCAATGACTTAAAGATAGCTAGCTAATCAAACGAATATAAAATAATTCGGTATATAAATAATATTACTTAACTGTTACAATGAATTCAGCTAACAACTAATATGAAATACTAACTTATTTTGATGCTTGTAGGGTTGCAGAGGAATCGATAATTCTATTCATAAGTCGACAGTATCGGTCGGTAGTACCTATTGGGTAAGTGTCGTTATAATCATTTGATTTCAATGTTGGCCTCATAGAAAAAGTTGTTGTAATTGAGCACCACAATCAGCCCCTAGGAGGTTGTTGATGTTTTACAAATAACCCTGTATAGGGATGCAATCATGCAACAAAGGACATCCTACTCGAGCGAAAAGGAATAAAAAAAATAAAAATATTTCCATTTGTTATTTTTATCATTCACGAGACATTGTTTGGTCAGATAATATTTATTTTGTGACTTACACTAAACTTTATCAATTTACTTACTTTTTATTTAATCAATCCAACCATACTACAATAAACGAAGTCGAATGAAAGCTCTGTTTAGCATGAACATATATTACACATACATAGTCGTCAATTGCTAATTATTATTATTATTAATTGTCACTTAAGATATAACATTGATGTTATAGGCAGCCAATCGACAGAAAATCGACTTCCCGGCAACACTACTGCGATGCAATGCACGCTACTGCGACCGCAACGATTAGTATTCAACGCATCTGTGCATGCATCATTCGGTAGAAATCACACGCAATGCAACTCATGCGCATCTTAAACGCGCACTGAGAAAATGTGCTATTTTGTTGACTTAATGCGGCTTGTGTCAGCTTGAATTACTAGGCATCGACAGTATTGACTAGTTGGACGAGACTAGGTTGCCAGTATAGGGCACTGGGTTATATATTCGACGATCTGTAGGTAATCGTATCTTGGCAAACGTAGTGTAGCACGTCCCCCAGCTTGATGGACCGAAGATCTTAGAAAAATGGCTGGCAGCGGCTGGATGAAAAAAGCGGGCGATCGTGCTGTTTGGCGCTCTTTAGGGGAGGTTTACGTCCAGCAGTGGACTGCAATAGGCTGACATGATAATAATCGTATCGGATAGTCGGAGTAGTATGCTGCCACATAGTTAAGTAGTAATGTGCTGCACTAAACACACTGAAAAAATTTGAAAGTACAGGTCATAAACCAAGTACAAGTAAGTAGTTAGTATTTGTTACACGAGATCTACATTTAAGGCAATCTTATCGCTAAGATTGGCATCCTCTTCCACAACCTTTAATAAATGGCACCTTGAGCAAAAAGGAGAATGTGGTATCGTATCTAGTATAAAATCCAATATAGAATAACTTACTTAGAGGTCCAGGTAGTTAAAGTAATGCAACAATAGTTGAATAATTTAATCAAAAAGACAGATGCAAACATTACCTTATGGAGTTAATTTACAAGTACTTCCTACGTTTATGTTTGTGTTCGGCAGTGTTCGTTATTAATTCCAAATAGTGAATGGCATTGTAGCCGGCCATGACTGCAATGTCAGTCTCGTTTCGGACGGCTCCCGTGCAACGGTACTTCGTGGATCTGCGCCCGCAGTCGTCGACGCGGCCTTCACCGCTATGGGTCGTTCTCTCCGCTCGCTCGCGGCGTACGCGCCGACCGCCCTTAAAAACGCCAGATACTCCTCATCAGGGTGCCCCTTCTCCAAACGCCAGCAATCCCAAATAGCCCCAACCGCCGAAGTGAACGAAGAAATCTTTGCCAACGCCAAACCATACTCTGAGGTCCCAGGACCCAAACCGATCCCCATACTAGGGAATACGTGGCGCATGGTACCGGTTATTGGACAGTTCGACATCTCGGAATTTGCAAAAGTGACCAAGTTGTTCCTTGATAGGTACGGGAGGATCGTCCGTTTGGGTGGACTTATCGGACGACCAGATCTCCTGTTTGTGTACGATGCGGATGAAATCGAAAGGATGTACAGGCGCGAAGGGCCGACGCCATTTAGGCCAGCTATGCCGTGTTTGGTCAAGTACAAGTCAGAGGTTCGCAAGGATTTCTTCGGGGAGCTACCCGGAGTTGTTGGAGTGTAAGTGTTTTTATGATTAAAGTCATTATAGAATGCTTTTTTGTAGCAAGTTCGATATGTTTTGTTTATATCTGAAGGAGAAAACATTGATTACCTCGGATGTCATTAGTATTTGGAGCGACTATGTCGTCGGTAGTTTCACGACTTTCACCTTTTTTCTTCGTTCGCAATTTACTTACGACATACTTTGATTCGTCTCAAAGGTCTAACAATCAAAGGAACTTTACATATAAAATTAAACATCTACGTAAAACTTTTTTATCATAATCATGTCAACATATTATAATAACTCCGTCATAGTGAGCAATTTCTAAAAGGAAATGTTGCAACATTTTGTTAGCAATAATATTTAATGTTACTATCATTAAAGTTAAGCTGGCTTGTAGAGTTGCGAAAGTTGTTACTGGTGGCCTACCACAACTTTGTGATACAATAAACAAAATTACTAAACTATAATCGTTTCGACGACTAGATTCGTTCGTCATGTTTTTGTAACATGATGAGAATTATTGAATGATGTTACCATCAGAGTAGTTGATATTTTGGATTACTTTAGTAAAATATCAGCTACGTAAAACCCATGTATCAAAACAATTTTTAAAGGATCATAGTCTTTAGTAATTCAAAAAGTGAAAACAAATGCAAATAAAATTAAAATTATTTATTATTTTACTTAATAAACGCTTCTACTGCTGACTATGGCTGAAATTTAAACATTAATACACTAACGTAAATATCGGTGTTTCATTCTTCCAGTGGCTATAAATATAGCTAGAATTACATATCGAGTACTGAAAAGGAGAGATAGCAGAACTAATCGTGGCTGGATACAAATAGCTTCACGCATTGCTAGTGAAACGACATACCATTTGAATAGAATAGCGTGAGATACTATTATTCGGATGTTGAAGAAAGGAATAAAATAGAAAGTAAAACTAAAGACAGCCTTTGAAATGATTAAATATCTTAATACTATTTTGACAAAACATAAAAAAGGAAATGAGAACGCTACTTGGTTGGAATTCTAGAGCTTTATCTAGTACTGTTCAAATAATATTGACTGGTCTTACGCAGGGTACAGTATTTGGTCCTTTTGTATAAGTATTAAAAATATTCTCCTGGCATTCGTATCGCAGCTTGATTTTGCGGCCTCATGTGCTTATTTACTTAGTCCTTCGTTTAAGTCAATCGTTCAAAGGTATATTTACTTAAGTAAACAAACTAATTAGTCAAACCAAACAAGTTGTGCATGACTTAAACCTAAGACTTATGAGCTATAACATCCTAGACCTAAAACTCATTTACCAGTTGCTTAGTTTGTATGCAGAGGTTGTATAGTAAATAATATTGTAACGTAAAGAAAATTGCACAAAACGCAGTTTCAAAATATTGATGAGCAAAATAACTTTTATTGATTTTAGTACTTACTTATGTAGGCTACCGATACCTATAGCAATAAACCTCAAAACGCAATAATAACGAATTACATTATTTCTCAGGCAGCTATTTTCGTTACTAATTTATTAAAGGTTGATTATAATAATTAACTACCGAAGTAGCTAAATAGGTTTTTGCTAAAAACCTATGTCGATTTTTATAGTTTAGTTTTATTCTAGGCTGGAGAAGTTTACAAATACATTAGATTATTTAATTGAGTATTTGGTTCAAAAGTTTCTAGATGAGGTACTATCGACGTATCGATAGAAATTGATAAATAAGAAAATTCTTCCAACAATAACACAATTACATAGCCTCGAAGAAGCAAAGCTTATCCTAACATTGAAGTTATCTCCAACGTTAGTAGGTATAAGCATAACGGCTAAACATATTTAATATATATATATAAACATCCATGACGAAGGTACAAAAATGACCGTGCTCATCCATGGAGCACATAGACACACATAGAGTAGAAATGATATTTAATTTGTTCGACAAAATTTTTCGCCATTTTTTAATGGGCGAGAAATGACATGCATCAAGTCATTTCATACGATCTCATCATGAAAAAAGATGTTTCGTATTGCTGATCTATAGGGTATGTGCTTATCGAACAAACATTTGCCTCTTGCGGGATTCAACCCGCAACCGCTTGACTTTGTAGTCCTCAGCGCGGACCACTCGACCAGACAGTCTTCAAATTTAATTAAAACACGCGATTTTATTGCTTTTTTACGACCTGAGTAATGAGAATATACCTTACAAATAGTACGAGTAGATGTTGACCTTGCAGGCCTACTATGATCTTCATTTTATTATGCACTTATGCTTTTTGCACCAAAGTGCTAAAGAAACAACAGTGGGAATTTGCTGTATCATACTATTGACACTTTGTTAGCACAGTGCGACGAGCAAGGATACTACATAGTGACATAATAGACTCATACATTAAACGCTATACCGTTTGTTCTATTGACGTATTGTTATCAGGTAGGTGCAGAACCCGTAACAGAGCAGAGGCCTAAAACCATGAAAAACAGTATCTAAGCAGTGTAAGTTTTACGTCATACTTCATACAGAAAAAACAAAACAAGGTTGAAATAATACTGTTTCATACACTTAAACTTTTTTCTTCTAATGGCTAAAAAAAGGGATAAAAAAAATTTCATGATCTTTTTTTAATTAGGTCAATTTAATGTCCTTTTTTGGCTGAAGATATTTTATATCTTAGATCGGTCAACCAAGTAAAAAATTTAATGGTGAACATGTGGACACATCGATGGGAAATTCCAAACTGGTTTTTACCGACCGGTCCAAAACGGATTCTTGAGTCAACGGGCGTGCCACATATTTATTTAAGCGCCTAAAGATACGGATTAATTTTTTTCATGCGTAGAAGAGATTAAATTATAATTATCTTCGCAAGTAAAAGATTTAAACTATTGTTAGGTAAATAAACATTTAAAAAGAAAGGTTTATGAAATAGATTGTGGAATTACGCAGATTCTTTGAAACCTTTTTGCTACAAAAATATTTTCGGTGTTGTGTAAAATTATCATGATGAATAATATATTTATTAATATATCTTCTTTTTAAGTACGGTATCCGAAGGTGAGTAATGATTCATAAATCATACAATTTAACATTATGATACAGTAAAAACAAATTTTATCAAGCGTTACAAGTTAGTATTACTCGTACATTGATAACTCTATCAGATGCATACTAACTTTGTTGTTTGAAAAACCAGCGATGTAACGTAAATGAACACTTGAACATTGTATCAATGATGAATGATAATTGAAGTAGTAGAAGGGGCACTTGACCCATTTGGTTAGCAGGCCGAAACGAAAGCGATGCGACGTGATACGAGTACGATAATGAGTTTATTATCTAGCTAACGGTCAGGTATTAAGCCGTTGATATCCATCCAAGGTTTTCTTTTATTGACCACTAATAATTACTTTGTAATAGCAAGTCTGTAACTAAAAAGCTATAGTTTAACCGCAGATCCGGATCGTAATCCGGATCGGCTACGTATATTCCCGGAATAAACGGTTTCGCAATCGGTACAAATCGTAAAATAAGATAAGGAATTGAAATGGAAGATTAAATAAGACCCAATTTTACCATTCTAGGGGTAAGAAAGTATTGAACCATTAACAAACGTTAAATATGAAAAAAGAAACAATTTTAGCTCTGTGATTTAATTTAAACTAAGTTTTGTCTATGTCTATAGTAAATACATGTCAAAAACGTACCTTTGGCTCAGATTAAAATCCAGACAAGACAAGATAGGCTACAATAATCAAGAAGTCAATATGTTATGATAGTGTTATTACTCATTGTGTTGTATTGTAGGACAAATATTTTAACTATTACTTATTTATTACTCGAATTCAATACTTTACTTAAACAAGGTTTGATTGGTATTTTAATTGCAACTAATTTCCGTTTGGGCTGATAATACTGCTCAACTATGTACAGACAACGGCTGGTCAACCTACCCAAAAACTTAAAGGTCATTAAACTGATTTTTAAAGGACACGTTTTTTTAACCATACATTTTTGCCCAAATGTTGTACCTAAATTACACACAGTACAATTATTACACTTTGAAGAAAAAAATATGGCTAATTCATTAAAAAAATATCAGATTTTTTAATACATTTGTACCACCTAAAATTATCAATTAAAGATACATAAGACATGCAACACTTAATTAGGCATGTCAATGTTTATGAGGGTGATCAGCACAAGTCAACTCAGCTCAGCTCAGTCTCATACTAATTTATTTTACAGAAAATAACATTGTTTGATAAAAAATCTAGCTGTCACGTTGACATTGAGTAATGAACAGATAACACCTTTATAAGACATGGCGGCAAGCATGGATATGCATTTTTAGGCTATTTCAAATCTATTTTTTATTCAGTCTTCTTTTGATATTCAAAGATTCGAATTATACAAATATTTTTGTTTTAATTCAAGGATTTTTTCCCTATATTTTGTACCTCGGTACATGCTTTGGGCAAAAACCGAACGTGTCCTTTAAGTCCGACACGTAGATCAATATCAATTGAGAAAATTTGATGTTTTGTGATAGGTTGACGAGCTGTTGTCTGTTGTACCTACAACGACTTTTACTGAACTACCAACATCATCTAAATTTAAAAAATGAGTAGGAAACGGGTTCTCGAGTTGAGACACGCCTTGGCAAACGTAGTGTAGGACGCCCCGCAGCTCGATGGACCGATGACCTTAGGAAGATAGCTGGCAGTGGATGGATGAAAAATGCGAGAGATCGTGCTCTTTGGCTTACGCCAGCAGTGGACTGCAATAGGCTGACATGATGATGATAATAGATTAATGTGATTTGTTGGTTAACCACATAACTTATAATATGATAAAATTTACAAATGATAATAGAGCCATAATTTTAGTTTCAATATTTTTGAATTAGAGTTTTAATACTGAGGGTATATTCGACCACTAAAAAAATCTGTACAAAATATTATTCCTATGAATTATTTAAAAAAATTGCATCAAGGTTCAAATTATAATTCGATTTCTCGAAACGAATCTCCATTGCGAAACCTTCGCGTTAGTTTAATTTATTCCTGATGATTATACTATGCCTTCGTGATATAATATCAAATATTTACGTTATTCCTATTTTATAACTTTGTTGAGTATATCTAACAAAAAGACTTTATTATTGAAATCATAAAGTTTAGATTGATCCAAGCTATTAAAAAAAAAACTAACCAAGGTAAACCGGCTCAGCGTCTGGGGGCTCAAACTTTTTAAGTTTCTTTTAGAATAAACCATTTATTACTTATGTAAATTACAACAACTTAGTAAAATAGAAAAAAGACGTATCTGATTATTTTTTCCGAATTGAGTTACATTCATATTCGGAATCATTGAAAAAAGACGCATTTTAATCAGTATTTTTCCTAATTTGATTTTTGTAACGTCATATCTCCTTATGACGGTTTAAGTCGTGTAAAAATGTCTTTGACAGGTTTCTATACAGTTCTGTCTGAAAATTCTGTCTGAAGGTATAAAGAACTTAGCAGTTACATAAACATGAGAGCTTTTTGAATTGATTTTAACGGTACCTACCTACGATATGTAGTTACGACTGATTGTATTTTTTTAACCCGGTATACCTTATAAGAACTCGGCTAGTTACATAGACATTAGGGCTTCTGAATTGATTTATACGTACCTACGATATGTAGTAGGGGACTTATATTTTTTTATCCTGGTACCTTATAATAAACGTGGTACACATAACGCGACGACCTCCGTTATCGTTATCGTTGTCTTCCGTTATCGTTCCGGGTTCGATTCCCGGTCTGTTAATGTACAAAAAATTACTTTTCTATATTGTCTCGGGGGTGGGTGTTGTGGTACCGTCGTTGTTTTTTGATTACTATAACACAAGGGCTTTGGCTACTTACCATAGAATCAGAGCAATGTATGTGATGTTGTCCAATATTTATATATTTAACTATAGATAACAAGCTTTCTCTCTCTTTTTAAAAGAAAAAAACGCGGTAAATATTTTTATGCTACACGATGTATTTTAACGAGGGTTAACATTTTCACATAAGTTTGTAAACCATACTAGCACGCGTAGTTACATAATATACACAAATAATACTTGACTTCTCAATAGAACTCAGCATCATAGCCAGTTGAAGGACAAACAAACATTATGGTAATCGTGTGGGTACACTCGCCTTAAGTATTTGCTGGGACTAAACGACATCAACGAGCTACTTGGCTTAGCAAGGTAATTGAAGAGAGAAGTAAAATTGTAAAATATACTTGATACGATTTGTATATATATAGCTGCCTCAATTATATGTTTTCATTTGTTTATACATATTTGTATTTATCATCATCATGTCAGCCATAGGATGTTCACTGCTGAACATATGCCTCCCCTAGTGACTTCTAGCTTGGCCAGTTGGAAGCGGCCACTAATAATTATATAGTTAATATTGTTTTGATGAAGCAAACATGGTTATTTATTTAAAAGAAAACACATTATTTTTGACGTAGCATTTACATTAATGCTTAAATATAGATAAAAAATAAAACGTGGAATAAAATCACATACCTACTTAGAAAATATCCGTAGTATTACATTATTTAAAAAAATATAATGAATATGTTGAATAACCACCAGATTTGGCACGAATACAATATTAAAAAAAACTTGAAATCTAATGGCAGTCGTTTAACGCTGATATTCAGATGATTTGTATTCTTAAAACGTCGGTTGTGTTCACGCAAACTAACAATAAGAGCGGTTTAATGTTAGTAGTAGATTGTCATTCCACAAGCGAGTTCTACGAATGGTTCAACGTCTGAGTCAGTTCTGATAATCATCGAGTGGTGATGACATGTTTAAAACTGTAGTTTCTGTATGAGTGTGGATTTAGGTTTTTGATAAAATGGCGTAGTGGTACGTACTATAGAGTCCCAAGTTCGGTTACTGTTTCTCGTCAAATTGAATTTATATAGAGGTTATAAATTGAAATCATTTTGTGAAGTGAGCTTCCTGGTACCCGATCTTTGGTAACGAATTGACAAGCGGTAAATCACGTGACATGCACTGATAACATCAGTGATTTATCAGTGCTTTACCGGTTCATAAAGAGTTACGGACGGTGGTATTCGACAATTTGCTATCGAACGATTCTAAATCGGGGGCCCTATTAAAATCCCGAAACCAAGGCCATGATAAAGCTGTTGTAACAACTATTTTGACGACCGTTTTGTGAAGTAGTCCGCTCTCTGGACTACTAAGCCAGACGGTTGCGGGTTCAAAGTTGCAAGGGGCAAATGTTTGTGCGATGAGCATTCCATCCTTCCATCCTTTGATATAGGATTCATTCTTTCGTCATGGATGTTTATGAACGTATTTGTTATGTTTATCCGTTATGTATTCGTCATAGTACAAGCTTTGCTTAGTTTGGGGCTAGATAATTAGTGTGATTGTGGAAACAATTGATTCAATTCAATTTATATAATAGAGGTATAAGCCCTTTGTGTGTAAAAGGGACGACAAACCGTAATGAAAATGGAATACCCACCTTTGTCTGCAGGTTACTATACCTAATGTAACTCGATACATACAGCTGAATGCTTCGCTTTGCACCTGGCGTCTAAGCGAGAAGCCAAGAGAAAAGAAACGTACGAACATACGGGTCCGGCCACACAGGTTATGCCCCGTATGCCACAGTTGCAAAATAACTGCCAAAAAGTCCCGCTAGGTACAAACATCAGCACGTCAACCTACCACAAAACGTCAAATTGATATTGATCTCTGCGTGTAGTTTATATATAAAGTTGAAAATCAATTCAATGACCTTTAACTTTTTGGGTAGGTAGCTTGACCTGCCGTTGTCGTACGCCACAAATTAGGTACTTACTTGAACTAAAGCAGACCGTACCTACACTCAAAAAGTAAAATTATATAAAACTTTTTGATATAAACAAACTATATATTTTCTTATAAGTTTACAAAAGGATATAAAATATTGAAAATATTTGACAATGTTAATAAAAATTACAGAATTTAAATTTAATTTACGGTCTGAAACAGCCTTAAAATGATTTATAATATTGTAACTGGATTATGTAACAGACGGAACAGTCAGAAACGTATTCAGTGATCAGCTGCTCATATACAACAACTTTTACTGTGGGAGAAACATCGAAATCGTGATTTGTTTTTACAGATGATACATTATTATCGTAGTGTGTTAGTTTTACGTTTTTAACAAATATTTATTTAATTCTCATGCTTAAAAAATTAAAAAAGATGATTAGATCGCTTCATTAGGATGTACCTATTAAAATGAGCAACTCACTCTGGCACCATTAAGGAAATCGAGAGAGAAAAGTTTTCCATACAAAATAGTCGTTTGCCTCGACTATATTGTATGGAGCATCAGGTTTTTTTCGTGTTACGACGTTGGGCCCATAGTAGAACGTATTCAGTTTTAGGCAGAACCTCCCGTTAAAGTGATTCCCTCGTTCGACTTGTCACCCTGTATTCTCATATTTACATGTAAAAATTTTAAAAAACTTCAGACCCCTCATCGTCATCATTATCATTTCAGCCATAGGACGTCCACTGCTGAACATAGCCTCCCCCTAAATGACTTTCTGATTGGCCGGTTGGAAGCGGCCTGCATCCAGCGGCTTCCTGCAACCTTTACCAGGTCGTCTGTCCACCTTGTGGGCGGACGTTGCGCTTGTTGGTACGTGGCCTCTATTTCAGAACCTTTCTGCCCATCGGCCGTCAGTTCTATGTTCTATGTGCCCCGCCCACTGCCAATTCAGCTTGCTAATCCGTTCCTTACATCAGCATTAATTAGTTTTTTTAGAAACACTTATCGTACGGATTTCTATTGTTTGTAAATAAACATGCATTTTAAGAAGCAACTTCTTGATTTGAAATAATTTGCAAAGTACGATTTGACAGAACGCATCTAAGGACAGCAGCCAGTAATTGTTTACACTTGACAATGGTAGGCTTTAGTATAGTGTCATAAAGTTTTCTGCATGTAATTTAGGTATTTGAACAACTACTTACTGCTTGCTGTTGCGCAATTTACGTTCTTTGTATTGCTTACTTAGCATTTACGCTGTGTTTACAAGCAAAATGTTTACAGCAGTAAGTAGGTAGGTAAATAATATTAACGTAGGTAGGGAATGTGTCGCTTTCTTTAACTTTCTTAATGTGCCTACTTACACGATAAAAGGTATTCTTCTATGTAACTAAAGGGCTTGTGTGGTTGAAACTAACTGAGTCCCAATTCCCGTAATTTGACAATAGTCGCAATCCGGTGTCGATTTGCTCCCAGTAACATTACGATCGCAAACGGTATTCGTAAACCCGAAAAATGCAATTATAGTTTGTAATGCGACTGAAAATGGAAGAAACCATATTTCGATTTTTTTTGCTCTATTTTCAGTCGTATTGGGATAGTTTTGATAGTTTGACGTCAACTTAAAAGTTTACGAAACTACCGTTTGTAATCGTAATGTTACTAAGAGCGGATCGACACCGGATTGCGGCTATTGTCAAATTACGAGAATTAAGCCTCTGGTAGTTTTAACCAATTCAGAGCTGATATTGCGATCGGAAGATAGTCAAGTTAAATAACTAATCCTCTTAATTTCCGGTCCAGTAAGATAGTTGAAGATAGTCCATGTCGGGTCAAAACGGATATTGCGCAATACTAGTTAATTCGATCATCTATCTATCGACATTTCTTTTGGCCCGTTACGGTTACAAAAATACTAAACCCTCCACAAAATTATGTTGGACACCCCTGGGCTAGATGGTACAATATTAGTACTTACCTAAATGTGAGCGTGTATTTTTTGCTTCACCTTAATGTCCTTGACAGCACGCTAGAGAATGCTTTACTTCTGTACATAGTGACGTAGAGTCCATATTATTATTTTGGCTTGCATGGTATTTTTATCACGATTTCGATAATGCAATAAAAGTTGCTTGTTATTTTCATTAATTGTCGTATAATCGTCTCATGCATATTAATGTCTCGAAGACTTTTTCCATATTTGAAAGTCTACTAAATAATAATACAATACGTAGTTAAAAAAATTGTAAAACCATTATTTTAGACGTTGAGAGATTAAGACAATTGAAGAGTTTCACAATGTACCTCTTGGCTCCAACATTAGATCAGCATATGGGTCTAATAGGCTAGTTTCCTGGGTCAAAAAAAGATTCTATTTAGTCTGTCAGTTAGATTATAAAAATATTGGACCCATATTTGTCTTTTGTCAATCAAACAAAAAATGACGAAGATAAAGCGCATCAAAGTTCCGCGTAACGTCACGCCTTGCGACACTTTTTAGCAAGGCTTGACGTCACGCGGAACTTTAACGGGCTTCATCTTCATCATTTTTTGTTTGATTCAGAAAAGAAGAAATACGTATCCAATGTTTTCTGTTAATCCAACTGACAGATTAATTAGTTTTTTTTAGGAAACTAGCCCATTATTGTATTGTCATCTAAATCTAAGATACAAAGTTTCAAATTGATACGTCGGTTAGCTAGGTTAACGGAAAACATTACCTTCCTTCTGGGTCAGTCGGGTTAAAATACGTCCAATATTTAATTACATTGTCAGCTAGTCAGTTACAAGTGTAGCTTATAAGAAAGTGTGTAAAATGTAACGATTATTTTGAAAACTGGATCAATAAACAACACCCTTTTTAATTCCAGGCACGGCGAGCAATGGCGCAAGTTCCGCTCGAAGGTGCAGCGACCGATCCTGCAGCCGCAGACGGTGAAGAAGTACGTGGCTCCCATCGAGACGGTCACGGAAGACTTCATCAAGTACATGGAAGGCGCCCGCGACGAGAACGGAGATATGCCACACGAGTTCGACAACGATATCCATCGGTGGTCGTTGGAGTGTGAGTTTTCATCATCATCGACATCATCATTTCAGCCACAGGACGTCCACTGCTGAACTTAGACCTCCCCTAGTGATTTCCAGATTGGCCGGTTAGAAGCAGCCTGCATCCATCGGCTTCCCTCAACCTTTACGGTCGTCTGTTCACTTTGTGGGTGGACGTCTTACGCTGCGCTTGCCGGTACGTGACCTCCATTCCAAAACCTTTCTGCCACATCGGCCGTCAGTTCTGCGTACAACGTGGGAGTTTTACTTTAAACTAAATACCTCATCATCATTTCAGCCACAGGACGTCCTTTGCTGAACATAGGCCTCCCCCAGATTCTTCACACTTCCAGATTAGCCGGTTGGAAACGGCCTGTTCAGCGTCTTCCTGAGACCTTTACCGGGTCGTCTGTCCACCTTGTGGGTGCACAACGTCCTACTTGCTTGCTTGGTGTTTCCTTGCGAGATCGAATCAGAAATGAGGAGATCCGTAAACGAACAGTCGCTGACATAGCCCAATGGATTAGCAAGCTGAAATGGCAGTAGGCGGGGCCGATAGCACGTAAAACTGACGGCCGATGGGGCAGAAAGGTTTTAGAATGGAGGCCACGTACCGGCAAACGCAGCAATGTATGTGATGTTGTCTATTATTTATTGTTGTATTATATAACGCTTTCCATCTTCGCTTTCAGGCATCGGTCGCGTAGCACTAGACGTGCGACTGGGCTGCCTCTCGCCGGACATATCCACGAACTCCGAGCCTCAGAGGATTATCGACGCAGCCAAGTACGCGCTGAGGAATGTGGCGGTACTGGAGCTGAAGGCGCCCTACTGGAGATACTTCCCGACGCCACTATGGACCAAATACGTCAACAACATGAACTTCTTTGTAGAGTGAGTATTCATCGTTATAATGAAATAATGATAGCTTTCTTGTTCTAATCATAAAGCAAAAAAAAACTATACTTTCATTGAATTAAAATTGCCTTATCTTTTATATACAGGGTGGCCAAAAAAGTGACGTCGGAACTCGATAACTACGAAAAATTTTAGAACATACATAGGGGTAATGCAGATACCTCTCAACACAAGGCACCTAAAAAAAATTTTTGGACGTGCCTTTTCTGGCTACCCTGTGTATAAAAATGAATCTCTATTTCCCTCTATTTTTCATCGCATCACACGTGAAGGGAATTTCGCTATTTATTTTTGTTGTGTTAATTATTGTCAGGAGAAGGTTCTTATGAAAGAGAAAAAAAAGAAAGTTGCGCAAAAAATCGACCTATATGAATAAACTAAGGACCACGCGAACAAAGTCGCGGGCAATAGCTAGTCTGTAATAAAAATTCATACTAAACATAAAGGCTGACATTTTAATAGGTATCTAAGTTGTATTTTTTGCTTGTAACACTTACCCACACTCAAGTAATTTTTAAACATCTGCAGCCAAGCTAGGGAATTCATCTTGTTTGTGTGCGAGTGTATTTGTGTGGGTAATACCTATAGTGTTCTTCACCCATGAATTTTAACCATAGACTTACAAGTGAGAGTGTTGCTCGCTGTATTTTGCCTGTAATTTAAAGTTTTATATCTCATTTTGCAGACTTTGCTCACGCTACATCAACGAAGCTCTAGAAAGGCTCAAGACTAAGAAGGTGACGTCAGAGAACGATCTCTCTTTACTGGAGCGTGTGCTCAAGAGCGAGGGAGACCCAAAGATAGCCACTATCATGGCTTTGGACCTTATTTTAGTGGGGATTGATACGGTAATTTTACACTAAAACCTTCGCTATTTATTGCTTAGTTATAGTAAAGAAATATGATTAAAAATTAAAAACGTAATACGAGTGTGGTACGACCCAGTCGTCAGCATATTAGATAGATAGATAGATACTCTTTATTGCACACCACACAAAAAAAAACAGTACAGAGAAACAATAAATTTAGAATGGTACAATTTAGGCGGTCTTATCGCTAAGAGCGATCTCTTCCAGACAACCATTTATGGTTTTACTCGGTTGTCGATATAATATGGTGCGGCTCAGTCGTCAATATATTTAAGGTTTGACCCCGTCGTCTATATATTTATGGTGAATCGGTCGTCGGCATAAATGGTCGACGGTATATAAGTATTTATGATGCGACCAGTCGTCTATATATGAACGTTGCGACTCGGTCGTTGATATATTTATGGTGCGATTCAGTCATCAATATATTTTAAGTGGGACTTGTTCGTCGATATATTTAAGTGAATTGTCTACAGCTACTCTCAATTCTCGTCTATAATGAAAAACTTACCATTCTGATTTATATAATATCTTCATTTCCCAGATATCCATGGCTGTATGCTCAATCCTCTATCAAACGGCGTTACGGACGAAACAGCAGGAGAAAATGGCGGAAGAGATCAGAACGGTCCTACCTGACCCGAGCAAGCCCCTCACGTACTCCGATTTGGACAAGTTGCATTACACTAAGGCTTTCGTTAGGGAAGTGTTTAGGTCAGTATAAAAATATTTAATCCTTCCGACAATCCCCCCAAACTAAGCATGACTATGCTATGGCGACTAGATAACAAACATACTATTTTTCTTTATGTAATCGAAAAAATATATGCTGTTGTGAAATCTGAATTATTGTTTAAATTGTTTTACAGAATGTATTCTACTGTGATTGGAAATGGAAGGACATTGCAAGAGGACGATGTCATTTGTGGATATCATATTCCAAAAGGAGTAAGTGAATTGATTAACTATTTTACCATCACAGGTTCTGGGCGGTTCGCGTCTATTAGCTTCTCGCTACCTTGACTAGGTCGTCCGTTCACCGGGTGGTCTGTACCCAGTTGCCTGCTCTGAACCCTGTTGATCTAGGGTCGGTGCAGTATATAAATATATTAAGATACTTATTTAGAACATTAATTTGGTACATTACAAAAATTAAAACGATGCTATCCGCAGAAGTATTGAACTGTGTCGCAGACAACAACGCCCTCCGAATTATACGTATTCTAACAGATAAAAGCAATTAAAAGTATACATTCCGAAGAAGTATGTTTTCCTCTACCTTGCAATCCGGTCATCAAGTGTCCCTCCCTTCCTTCCCCCCCCTTTCCCTCCTTAGATAATAGCCTAGCCTCCCCCCACACTATCTATCCCTCTCTTAAGTCTTCATCTACCTTTTCACCCATAAACTAATACCCATCACTCCCCTCGTTTCGTTCGTGTTTCGTGCCCCTCTTCCCTTTACATCAAATGTTCATACCAAGACAAA
The DNA here is from genome assembly GCA_963576865.1 of Anania hortulata. Lineage (NCBI taxonomy): Eukaryota > Metazoa > Arthropoda > Insecta > Lepidoptera > Crambidae > Anania > Anania hortulata. The sequence goes on along the minus strand of OY756405.1, from coordinate 10,273,179 downwards.
CGACTTTCTTTCATCTTTTCTGTTATAGGTTACATTCATACTTCATCTATATCTCTAAATTACATATTATGTCAAAATAAATTGAGGTTTGTTAGTCTGTGAGACTAACAAACTTCAAGAACAGCTGGACCGATTTGGCTAATTTTTGGTGTAAATTATTTGTAGAAGTCTAAAGAAGGTTTAAAAGGTGAAAAGATATAAAGAAATTGCAAGGAAAGTAGTACCAAAAACTATTTTATTTTCTCATATAAACTGTTCGTACCTGTCAAGCAAGATGCGTTCAGAAATTAATATTGCGACTAATTGCAAGAAAAAAACTAAACAATTAATCAGACATTTGTTTTATTTATAGTAAAATTCAGACATTAATGGCGGTACCAAGTTCGCCCGGTCAGCTAGTCTTTAATAAATAATATATTTATTAATAATTTAAATTTATTTATTTCTTACTTAAAAATAATTTAGAAAGAACTGGGTTTCCAGACCTCAAATAAGATGGTATTATTTAATCTATGTATGTTTTTCTGTTGTCTTGCAAGTCTTTTTGAGTGCTGGTAACACCTTGAAAACTGTTAAATTTGAAAGTTACTAACGCATATTCATCTATTTCAGGTTCAAGTAGTATTCCCAACGATAGTGACTGGCAACATGGAGCAATTCGTTTCGGACCCCGAAGAGTTCAAGCCGGAGCGGTGGCTGGAAGGCAACGGGAAGCTACACCCGTTCGCATCGCTACCGTACGGGTTCGGAGCCAGGATATGCCTGGGCAGACGCTTCGCTGATCTGGAGATACAAGTACTGCTGGCTAAGGTAGATTTCCCTTCATCGTTTGACGACCTCCGTAGCTGAGACGCGAGCATACCGGACTTGGTGTCGCAATCTATGAGGTCCCGGACTCGATTTCCGGTCGGTCAATGTAGAAAAATAACTTTACTATATTGTTGGTCCGGGTTTTGTGGTACCGTCTCGTTGTCGTTTGTCGTTCTGATTTTTGTAACACAAGTGCGTATGATACTTATAGGATCAGAGTAATGTTGTCCAATATTTATTAATTATTTGGTCTCGGATTTGAAGCTATCAAAACCTAGATTTTATCTCAGGATCCTAATAGCGTTGATTCTTGAACGCAAATAGTCCTGCGTTCGGTTCTCGTTTGGGGTTAATTTAGAAAAAGGTTTATAGGTTGTCTCGGGCAAAGAAAATATATAAAGGGGATCTTTGTCTCGGGTGAAGGTCATCTAGGTGAGCTGAGAGACGACCCTGGTAGAGTTTCCGTCTGGTACCTTATTAATAAAAATATGGACTAGATTTTAACCATGACTAAAGAACAGCCAACCAATTTAATAGTTACAAATGCATTTCCTGTACCTTATTCACTTCGTGTGCTGTGTAATAAACAGTATGTGTAGCTACCACGAACTCCGGTAGACTGACCACCACTAGGTCAGAATTTTGCAATCTTGTAGTGAAGGTTGCGGAAGCCGCTGACTGCAAACGGCCCAATGCCGCATTCTGTGGCGTTCTATAGTGGAGACCTATGTACAGCTGTGGACTTTCAAAGGCTGATGATGATGATGATGATGATGAGACTCTTAGTGCCGGACCATATAGGTTTTAGTTATAATCTTTGATTTGTGCGCACAGTTTGGTTGACACGCGGCAACCTTGTAGAAGGTTTGACCCAGAAGTTTAACATGGTAAGAAAGAAATTGCAAGAAATTGCAAGAATTGACAAAGTTGACCGTGTAGCAAGCACTTTATTTTGGGATTCTCTGGTGGTCCGATGTGCCGCTGCGTCACTCGCTGCACGTTCCAACGTCGAAGGTTCCCGCCGAAAATCAGCGTCGTGATAAGTCTGGCTGTCACGACAAATGCTGAGCACCTTTTCGACACAATATCTAATTTATATTGTTTTGTGTATTTTTTTTTCTCTTGTGCGTCGAATAAACGTTTCTTTCTTTCTTTCTTTCTTTCTATTTTCGTATATGATTGCAGCTGCTCCGGCGGTATCGCCTGGAGTACCACCACGAGCCGCTCGAGTACGCGGTCACGTTCATGTACGCGCCCGACGGCCCGCTGCGTCTGCGTATGATCGAGCGATAGGACACGTGCGGCGGATGATTCGGCAGATAGATATCATCATCATCATCATAATTTCAGCCATCGGACGTCCACTGCTGAACATAGGCCTCCCCCATTGACTTCCAGATTGGCCGGTTGGAAGCGGCCTGCATCCAGCGTCTTCCTGCGACCTTTACCAGGTCGTCTGACCACCTTGTGAGTGGACGTCCTACGCTGCGCTTGCCGGCAGATGGATAGATCACTTGAAAATAATACATTGTTAAAAAAGGAACGAGGCAAATTTAGGGGGCGGTTCAGTAACGAGTCAGTACTGTAAAGATATAGAAAATACATTGTAAAAAAAAGTTCAATAAAAAACGAGTTCATTAGACAGTAAAAATCTAGTACATCTATTGTAATCATTTTAGTATTAATTAGAAGAAAAAAATCGCCTAGTAATCATACGTTTCGGTGCGTCCACAATCGCACAGTTGGCGTTTCTGATTGAACAAAATCAAAATTTTTTTTTGTTCAAGTATTTTTTCAATATTTTCCTGTATTCTAGACTCGACTCAGTCGGAGGACCCCAAAAAATTACTCATATTTTATGACCCTGTATAAAGCCTAGCACACACTAACTCAAGACATAATATTAATATTTTGCGACTTCAGTCCATACTTGACGCGTGAAATTAACGAGTCCTTTTCGAAGATTAGTTTGTTCGTGTCTCGCCTCGTTGCTAATTTTTTTTTATATTACAAATTTGTGTGTCAATAATACAATCTATGTACTAATAATATTCGATTTAAAATGACAACTAGACTTAATAAAATAAAAAACAAATACAATAAGTATTTGTCAGTTTCACTATTTTATATCAGTGGAGAGGACAGGTTCTAGTTCAATATTAAATTGTCCAAATTAGTAACGGAATATTTTTTAAGGTAAATGATATGACAATTTCGTTTATATTATAATGGATCATCATTTCATCCTTTACGTCTACACTAAAGATTTAAATGATGATAATGAATGTTTGGATAATAATAAATGTAAGTAAGAGCTATGTAAATAAATGTTTAATTATACATATTTGTTTTTTTAGAATCTACAAATACCTATTTTCACCAAATGTTATTTTTTAATCAAAAACTGATAATAATTGGCGACTCGATTGGCGTAGTGATTCGGTTAGTTACCATGAAAGCAAAGTTCCCGGGTTCGATTCCTGGCTCAGGTCAATTCAGAAAACAACTTTTATAAATTGGCTCGGGTCTGTAGGAGCTGGGAGACGGTTAATTTTACTGTCTAGTATTGCGTAATACATTGTTGTAATTCCCTACTTCGAGGCCCTGTTATTTTTTTTCGGATGGCCCTTTCGCTGAAGGTCTTTAAGGAAGGTCTTATTCAGCTACACCAGCCAGTTGTGGCGAGCGCTGCAGTCGTTCAGTCTAGGTCTGCCCCACTAGACTGTTGCCGCGACTCGGCCGAGTGTAAACAAAGCAAGTATTAGTCCAGTTTTGTTTAAAAAAAAACCTAGGAAATTTCGTAGGCTGCCTTGAACGATCCCCTTTCCCATTAACAAAATAGTCCTCTGACAAAGTCATAGGAGCCCCATTTTCCTAATGTGCCCAGGGCCCCCAATAAGTTAGGGACGGCCCTGCCTCAGCCTTAGGATCGTTTATGTCGGGCCAATATCGAGTGAGCCCGCTATTGGTGGCACCAACGGTACCGGGACTGCCGAAATAGGCCGGACCGCTGTCCGGCTTCTAGCAGGCCCGTTTTGGGTGTATCGGACTCGGGCCTCTGTAGGCTCGGACTTCGGCTAGGGCCGTCGTCCGAAGGACCCTGTGTCCAAGGGATGACAATTTGTTTTTTTGGACACATTCATTTTTCACTTAACTATCCCGCGGCTTTGCTCGCGTGGAATATGGTTTGCCACACCCTATTTTACTTGCTTAAGAGATTGAATAAAAACAGTAGCCTATGTCATTCCCTAGAGTTCAAGCTCTGTCCATACAAATTTCATCAAAATCAGTTCAGCTTTCACTACAAAAAGTAGCCTTTATCCTTTCCTAAGCTCTCGTCTATCTCTGTACTAAATTTCATCAAAATCGGTTTAGTTGTTTAGGCGTGTATGCGTAACAGACATAAGAGTTACTTTTGCATTTATAATATTTGTAGGGATTAGTAGGGATTTATCTAATTTACTCATCACGATTTTCAAGATATTTTTAGAATGATTTTATTTAAAATCTATGTACAGACAACAGCGGCCTCAACCTACCACTAAACGTCGATTTTTTCATTATTGATAATTGATCTCTACGTGTCAGACTTTAAAGTTGAAAATCGGTTTAATGACCTTTAACATTTTGTTTAGGTTGACCTGATTAGTAGGTTGGTTGATCTGACTGTAAAGAACGTGTACAAAAATGCGAAATATCTACCTACGGCGGCCATATTGGTGCGAATAAAAATACGCGCCAACTCCAAACGCGTGTAACTGGTAGGACAGGTATGAAAATGTGAAACTCGCCTCAACTCTGTGGAAATTGCTAACGATGTGGCTGTATGCTACTACGACCTCGCAACACCACTTTCGTAGCCCTACCCATAGACATAAATTAGTATGGTGAAGTAAGTCTTTTCTATTTTTAATTAATATTTTTTGTATTGAAAAATTGCTCATTATTATCATCATTTCAGCCCATGGAGCACATACCCTGGAGCTACATAGAGTGGAAATGTCATATGATTTGTTCGACAAAAATTTCCGCCATTCTTTAATAGTTTTTGTATGGGCGAGCGTTTACAGTTTAAACTATATGTTAGTGATAAAGTACTAACTAGTTTCGGAGAAAGATGGTTCGTATTGCTGCTCTATAGAGTATGTGCTCGATGTTTCAGCCATAGGTCGTCTACTGCTGAACATAGGCCTCCCCCGATGACTTCCAGATTGGCCGGTTGAAAGAGACTTTACTGCATTGGAAACAATAAGTCGCACGAAGGCTATAACTTAAACAATGTTGTCATCAACGTAAACTAAGCATGTTACACGCATCGGATAAGTTAAAGCTGTTGCAAAACAAAGGTAACATCTCACATTATGAGTACTATCGGAATGTACGACACATTGTACGTTTACTCAGCAAACACTTGTTCCGGATGCTTGCTTTCTGCAGGGCCTGTCTAATTTATAAGAATAGGTGGAAATGAATTTTTCGAATTCAACAAAGTTTTTAGTACGCCCATGCTTCGAAATCGAGTCAAGCAGATTGGAAATGTAATGTATGTACAGTTTCCACTTGTGCTCGTTGATCATAATATTCTTTTTTATATTTTTTAAAATTATTTTTCGCTATTTATGACTCGTTCCTGGCAAACCAGCACACCCAGATTCGAGCCAATTTAGAAAGGTACGTTTTCTGGATTGACTCGAACTGTGGACCGTTTGCATTCAATGCGAGATACCGCACCACTACGCCTATTGGGTTTTCGGATATTTGTGGGCTTTTGCTGCAAAATTTGGCATGGGTTTGATCAAGTTATTTGATTTTAGATAAACTTATTTACATAACTTCGCTACAGCCTATATTTTGGACCAAGAAATACTGGAGTTTGCAAATACTTCGTATTGTACGCGGCATAAAGAGCAATTTCCAATAACTCTTGAGGTTATTTGATATACCTATACTCGAGCCTACTACTCGAGACTAACAAAGAAATAATGGCATTGCTGGTTTGACTAAACGAAACATGTTACCTAATTTAGGTATCGTTAAAACATTTGTTAAGGTGTGGTCTACAAGCTTAAGGCTGATTTATTATAAAAAAAATAAGATCTCTAAATATTTTCTCGATGTTCTTTGTCCATAATCTTTTGATCAACGTTTAGTTTTTACGTTTTCTACGTACGAATTACGATGTATAAAATAAATAATTGTAATGAAATGTAATGTATAAAAAAACACAAGAAGATGCCTAATCTATCAATGTTTAGTTTCGTTTTGCTATCTGATGCAAGGTTGCGTGCGTACATACGGTAATGCTTTTATTTCGCAAAGGTTAGTTTTGGCAGTTGTATTTTTAGGGTTCCGTACCTTACAGGGAAAAACGGAACTCTTATAGGATCACTTTGTTGTCTATCCGACCGTCTGTCTGTCAAGACCCATTGTCTCGGGAACGCGTGGAGGTATGAGGTTGAAATTAAAACGAACTACTCAGGTCTACAGTCTCTTGAGGCAGTGAAAAAATCAAACTTCTAAGATAACGTAAAAAAATACGGCCGTGTATGCCGCCAAAACGTATATTTCTACATTCTCAATGGAATCAAAATTCATAGGGTACTTCGCGTTGACCTAGAATCATGAAATTTGGCAAGAAGCAATGTCTTATTAGCACAAGTAAAGGCTAAAGTGTAAAAACTAAAACTAAAAACCGTAGTAGATACATAAAATAAAAGATTTTTTTAACAAACTCGGAAAATCGGTAAATATCTTCGACACTCGATTTCCCAGACGAATTGTTTACAAAGCTATAAGTTGGTACGGAACCCTCGCTGCGCGAGTTCTACTCTAACTTGGCCGGACTTTTTTCAATTTATAACAGAAAAAAATAACTTAAAATCTAAGCAATTTTCATTGTTTTATGTTCGCTTCTTAATTGTTTAATTACACTAACATAAATCTACACGAAGGGCGAATGCCTATTTGTTAAGATAGGCAATTAAATGTTATTACTTTATCATGTTTATACATTACATCAATAATTGCGAATACGTCCGACAACACGTTACATAGGTACAAACGTAAAACGGGTTAATTCATTTATTTTAGTTTTTACGAATAATCAAAGGAACTGTTGTGTCATTTTTCTATCCCAACAGAAGAACATAAAATAAATGTTGTGCCGCAATGGTAATTTGTGAAGTGTTATAAAATTTCTTAAGCCATTAGCTGTAAAATGATGTGTTTTATGTTAAATTACTGTGATGTAAAATATGGCGTGTACAATGGTCATGTGAGAAGAATTCAAATGTAATGACGACTGACGACCTCCGTTGCCGAGAGGCGAGCAAACTGGACTTGGTGTCGCTATCTCTGAGGTCCCGGGGTTCGATTCCCGGTCGGTCAATGTAGAAAAAATACTTTTCTCGATTGTCGCGTATCTGGGTTTTGTGGTATAGTCATTGTTTCTGATTTCTTTAACACAAGTGCGTAAGCTACTTATCATAGGATCAGATTATGTGATATTCTCTAATATTATTTTTAATATTTATTTTTATTTATGCACAATGTCAGGAAACTGTTACCGGTAGGAGGTACCGGTTGTGATTGTTGTTTTCAAGGTTTTCGAAAAAGGTTCCTGGCGAGTGGATTCGCTAAAGTTAAAGCAAGGCCATACTAAAGGTCATCATGAATCTATCCAATAATTAAGTCTCGAATTAGATTAAAAATCTGATCAGAAATGATAACAATAATTAAGTATCTACTTTTATTTATTTCCTCGAACGTCCATTTTGATGAAAAGGCTTTTTTTATTAATGAGTCGATGCACGTAGACGATTTGAAGTAATCAATTAATTATAATGAAGTGTTATGAATTATTATGATCCAAGTTTCAACAACTTTATAGTTTCTATTTTGTCTACAAAATTACTAATATACAGGGTTTTTTGTAAAACATCAACCTCCACTAAGCAGCCGACCAACGGACATCAGTTTGTTTGAAGCAGTGAATTTTTTTTTAGATTACCATGTTGGTCCCATAGAAAAAGTTGTTGTATTTGAGACACCAGAATCAGCCCCTAGGAGGTTGTTGATGTTTTACAAATAACCCTGTATAGACAATTCTTTAATATTTCTAGATATGATCATTTATTAAGATACAGGCGGGCCGACTATTAGAAAAATGTTTTATTCGTATATTTTGTACATAACTACTGTCCTACCACAAAACATAGTTATTAACAGATATGATTATGAGAAAGTAGATTTTTAACTAAAGTTATTACTAAAATAGTTATTAACAGCGATTGTTATGGGAAAGTCGATTATTTTGATTCCTATTATAAATAAAATTAAAAGTGAATTGTAAACTTTTACTTAAACAGTAGGTATCATCTACGCACGTAACTTTCTCGAAACATTTTGCATTGTAGAATTTGGTTAGGACGTTAAACCATGAAATGTCTTTGTATGGGTTTGAACATTTCATTCACACAATACGCATTTTACACTTCGTCACGAAAAGAAAGTGTTTCCTGCTATGTAGAAAAATGCGTAGGAAACTGTTTATGTTTTGTAATTTCAGTGTTAACCTAGAGCCCACCTGCATACCTTTTTAAAATCTAGATTTAGTCTAAACCTGGATTGAAACATCGTTGTTTCTATATCAAAATAAACTGACAAATAACCATTTCTAATACTGATTTAGGAAAAAAATATTTTAACGATGCCGAGGGGTCATACATAACATAACAATAGCATAACAATGAAATTTTAGTATAGATAAATATCCATTTATTGCCCTATTTTACACTTTTTTTTCTATTGTCTCGTTTTACTGGACTAAGGGAATAAAAAAATCAGTAAAACCAGTATGTTCAAGTCTGAAAGTTATTGCATACCGTTTACTAATTTGTACTTTCATAATGACTTGACTTGACTAACATGCATTTGTCAAAAATTTGCATTGAATGGACATCGTCGGTCGAAGTAGGTTGAAATGAAAAATATTGAAACTAGTAAAGAAAAACTTTCTTTCCTGTTCACTTGTTATCCAAATAAACATAATGCGTCATACAACAACCTATGTGTGATACAACACAACGATTATCATGGTCACGAAAGTAGGAACTTATGTGTGTTAAGATTATGTAGTACGCACACACACCTGTCAGTGTACTGACAATGACTTTTTTACTCGAATTAAATTCCGATCCCAGGGTTTTAAAACTAGAATTGTTTTCTTGCATATCGGGACCGGGAATAATCAGGAACGATGGTATTAAAATTATACATATATTGTTTTAGAAAGAGACAGGTATACCTAAACTTCCAATTACTGTATTACAGTTATTTTTTACCTAAAATCAATTTTGTTTCCACTATTAGCAATTTTCATATAATCTGTGTATAAAAATGAATCCCTATTCTCTTGGTCATCGCATCACGCGTGATAGAACAATTTCGCTAATTATTTTTAGTTATTGTTGTCAGGAGAAGGTTCATACAAAGGAAAAACTAGGAAACTTGCACAGACAATACTTAATGAATAAACTAAAGACGCGAACGCGACGAAGTCGCGGGCAACAGCTAGTTTCTTATAAATATAAGGTGGTTCATTAATATCTGCCACGGCTGAAATGGGTAAAACTATTGCATATATTGATTACGATAGTGAAGGAATTACGTGCCCCGGATCGGTAATTAATTATTTGCGAAAAGACAGTAAATAAATGGTTACTTGCTTCAATTTGCATAACACACTTCTTCATCCGCCCTTGCCCAAATCAGTGGCCCTTGACACTGCGCGGGAGCGGTATAATGTGAAACATTTTTGGACAGATGTGGACGGTTTGAACCAGAATAAAGCCTAATCTTTATTTAATATAAAATTTTTTTAATGAAAAAATTTATGATGTTCTGGACATAAAATTTCTTTACTATCGTAATCTATATAAGCAATACTTTTACCCATTTCAGCCGTTGCAGATATTTATGAAGCACCTTATATAGTAAAACAATGTATAATTTTCGCGCATATTCCCTATTACGATGCTTGGCTTGGACACTGTTCAAAACCACATTTTGTGTAACCTACATTAATGTAAGTATGTAATATATTTTTATTACTCTTAAATTGCCAAAGTACAGCTATTCGGATTTGATTTTGACATTTTACCCATACTAAATACATGATGTTTCATTTAAATATGAGCTTAAATCTAGGCCCACAGGTTATTAGTTAACACGGACCTAATATTTAATTCAAGACGCTTTCTTTTTAGCGCCATAGTTTCAAAATTCACGACGGTATTTATTATGCGTGTGTGAGTCAAAATTATTCATTTCTGATCCGAATAGGTAGGTACTCAAAAATTATATTAATAAATGCAGCAGATAGGCTGAACTACATTATTATAATAGGCTACATATCATTATAAGATAACAATGGTCGTCAAGATAGTTTCTCTGTTGAATGTACAGTCATTTAAATAAAAACACTAAAATATAACAGGTAAGTACCTACATAAAAAGTCGTAGAGCTATTTTAAGAAAAAAAGTATGAACCTAATAATTATATAAAATTTAGGTAAAGATGAGCTTAAGTTAAAATAATTTGTTTAATGGCTTCATAATACATTCATAAATCGTAACCACTTAAGGTATTCTATAAACATCATAGTGAAAATCTTTTGTTCTATGACTTTAGCAAATTTGTATGATTTTTTTTTTAACTACCCATAAAATCACCATACAGCCGATTGAATTTAATAACAAAAATCTTTGCATAAAAATTATTCGACTTTCCATACAAAATTACCATACTCTCGATTGAATGTGTATGCAAAAATAAGAACTAATCATATTTTTAAAAGTCAGAACAAAAGTTGTTTACTTTGATGTAAAATATGTTAAAAGGTTCCTTATCCTTGGTATCCTTGAATTAGGGGACTGGGGCTCTTTTGATTGCGTTAAATTAGAAGTACTTATGCTTTTTTAACAGCTTCAAGGAATTGCAAACCTGAATGTTTGGTATTAATTTCAACTTCATACCTCTAAGCGGTCTTGGTAAATAGGGTTTTGACAGATAGACAAACAGCCAGACAGATGGCCAAACGGACAACGAAGTGATCCTATAAAGGTTCCTTTTTAAGTTTTCAGGTAATGAACCCTAAAAACTACACTCAACATTAATAAATAATAGTAATACATTGATTAGACAGTTACACAAGTTATCTAGACCCAAACTAAGTAAAGCACAACATACACATTTACAAATCCTCGCGCTTATCACTGCTCATCTCATAATCATTTGCCCCTTGCGGGATTCGAACCCGCAACCGCTTGGTTTTCAATCCGGAGCGTGAACCACTACATCAAAAAATTGTTCGTCAAAATTAAGTTGAATTAAGTATTGTTAATTAGAATCCTCTTTTTAAGTTGCTGAAAAAAGAGTAAATTATTATCATTATTATGTGAAGTGTACCGCGCCAATCATTGTAAGCGGTGGCAGAACTTTCGATCTCATTGATCAGTGTAACGCGAGCCTGAGAACATACACTATCTCTGCTGTAACGTGCGATGTGTTTCCACTGTTGCACGAGAAAACGTTAGAGCGGTTTGCTTACCTACAACTTAAAGTTCGTGATAGTATACATTATAGGTACGTTTTATTCAACAAAATTAGTTATTTATACAACTGGATGTGTAACCAAGGTTCAAAATATCAGACCATTTTTTCTAAGAATTATAGAGGTCTGATGGCAATCGCTCCAAAAAAAATATAACAAGACTTGCTGCATTTAGGACTATAGTCAAGCGGAGGTACCCAGATTACGAACGGGACTAATCGCTAGGAGGATGTATTATGATTACCATGTAATATAAAATAATATAATATTTATTTTCTCATCACAAACACATGATTACAATTCTGTATTACAAACTTATGGTAAGTAAGTGTAGTTTGTGTGAGACTGACGCCTATTATAGGTATACATACCTGTTGTACAGGTCATCAGATAAATAAAGATTATATTATATTATGTAAACTAAATCTAGTATCGTATTGCAAACTGACGCCATATTATGGGCATAGGGCAAAACAGTGTCCAAATAATAATAATATACGTGGTCGTACGAGTTTATTGCATAATGTAATATAAAGATTTACAAAACTTCTTCTTCTCGTTTCGAAGGCAGCCAAACATTTTTGTGAATATTCCACCATGAATATAAAATTAATACTAATAGTCTTAAATGAATATAAATCTCAGTTGTACACAACAGCACGTTAACCTACCACAATACGTAACATTTTCTCAATTAATGTTGATTTCTACGTGTCGGACATTATGTTGAAAATCAGTTCAATGACCTTTAACTTTTTGGGTAGGTTGACTTGCCGTTGTCTGTACAAACATTTATTTATTTTTCTTTATTTATTAAACACTTACAACGTATCATGACAGTAAATTCCAAAACAACATAATAATAAAATCGTGCGCCGTCAATGGAAACGCGCGCCCTTTTACGAACTCCTCGCAAAAGGTAAAGGCGTTCAGTCACTCAGTGGCTTCATGAGGGCGCGCTACAAGGGACGGAATTTTCACCTGTTTGTTTGTTTGTGTGATGTGTGACGTGTTGTGTTGAGTAGTGTGAAATTGTGTTATTTAGAAAAGGTTTGTATTTATAAAAAATATGTTTTGATGTTAATTAGGTTCGTTCACAGATATTTTAAAACTACAATAAATTCATTGATCAGTTAGAAATTAAAAATAAACTTCTCATCAAAATAATGATCAGTGTATAAATATTTTTGCAGCAAATATAATATAACGGGTAGTAGGTAAACCTAAATGAAATCTTTATTGCCAGATTTACAGAATACAATAGATAAATAATAAGATATAATGTTTACAGTTAAAATCATCATCAAATATCTATTAACATTGACGACCTCCGTAGTTATAGCCGTAGTAGTAAAATTTTGTAGACCGAATAGATGGAATAGACGAGCACATTTTTAAGGATATATACACTGCTCTGATCCTATGGTGAGTAGAAACAATATAGAAAAGTTATTTTTCTACATCGACCGACCGGGAATCGAACCCGGGACGTCAGAGATAGCGACATTAAAGTCCGGTACGCTCGTCTCTCGGCTACGGAGGTCGTCAAATGTGTATATTTCCCACTCTATAATACCGTCAAACTAAAATAATACGCGAAAATGGCATAATATTGTCGCGTTCTTGATATCCGTGAGAGCATTGTGATAATAATTTTGTGATAAACCGGATTTTTTATTGACCTGTAGGGTAGAGCCGTAGGCAAAGCTAGTTCCAACATAAATATCAGAAACAGTAAAACGCCTTTAGGCTTAGGTATTTAACATAACCAAGTAAGTGCGTGTTAAAATACGCGCAATAAAGGGTTCCGTAGACTTAACTTAGCGACACTGAAAAATCAGGACCTCCAGTAAATCAATAAATAAAAATTTGTGTACAATTTTTGTCAAGGTGTCATCAAAGTAAGAAATTAAATAACTTGTGTTATTATGAGGTACAAGACAATAATTTTGTCAGTTTGTAAGGCGTCTATATAGCTATTTATTCCTGCAAATAGGCCAAAATTAAAAGAGCTTAATTTCTTTTACCCTACCATTGTTTCGGGGCAATTGTCGGCTAACGCCGAGAAGAAACAGCGCAAGAAAATCGGTCATTGTTGTTTTTATAAATAGTATGTTTACATCTTCTATATATATAAAACAAAGTCGGGCTAGTTACACCATTTATAAGTCAAGAACGGCTAGACCGATTTTTATTATCTTTGATTTGTCTTCGCCCCGAATAGCAGAATAACTATCAAAATCTCGGAAAAATTCACAAAAAAAGGCGGTACAAAATTCGCCGGAAAAGCTAGTTACAAGATAAAATGTACCTAAGCGTAATTTAAATTTTTTAAATTAACCTCAGGTACTTTTAAGTGAATACATTTTCCCATGAAAGAATTACCTACTATATGCAGTTTGAAATTTGGAACGGAAAGTTTATCTTTATTCCAGGTATTACGATAATTAATATCACTTAGGAATAGCTGCAAGTTTTTATGAATGTACCTAATATTTTTATAAATGAATTGAGAAGCCACTGAACTGAATCGTTAGTCTGCCAGTATACCCAAACCCAAGCCATTTTCTTTGTATCAGAACCTCGATACGTGAGGGTACAACTATTTCCCATTTGGCTGCAGAACTCTAAAATGTTATATCAAGATTGTCTTTTTTTCTAGTCATTGAGTTCCTTAAGAGATATTTGTATTCAAATGTTAAGTTATTCATAATAAATTGCGAGGCTGTTATAAAATACTTTAGCATGCTTTTATACATAACATTTTGGAATATCTAATTGGTTAAGATACATATTATTAATATATAAGAGGTCAGCTCAATAACGTTTTTTCCAACAAGATAGGTAAGATAGGAAACTAAGTATTTATGATAGGTACAGTCAGCATCAAAAGTAGCTAATTAAAAACTAAATTTTAAAAGTACTGACTCTTCTAAATGTCACACTAACCTGACATATTTATTTGTCTTTTGATATTCTTTTGGGAAATTCAGATACTAAGCTATTTTTGATGTTGACTGTACTAGGTACCGTAAACACTCATTTTCTGAATTAGTAAAATTTTCCATTATTTCTGAAATCTGACATATTTCATCACTGCCGGGTTTGCTTTCCGGTTGGGGCAATGTAGAACTGAACTTTTTTATATTGTCTCGGGTCTGGGTGTTGTGGTACCGTCGTTGTTTCTAACTTCTGTAACACAAGTTCTTTGTCTGTTTACTTTAGGATCACAGCAATGTATATGATGTTGTCCGATATTTATTTATTACACTCACACACACACACACACACAAACACACACACATGAACTCAAATGCTGAAAAGTTGTTAATAAATTAACCTAAGTCCCCAAGAGATATGATCACCTAGTTTGGGGACTACTAATAAACCATTGTATGTGCATCTTTTTAGTAATAAACTATTTTACTATTTACTAGCTGATGCCCGCGACTTCGTTCGCGTGGTCCTTAGTTTATTCATAAAGAATTTTCTGCGCAACTTTCTAAATTTTTTCTGACCTTATCCTGACAATAATTACACAACAAAAAAATAATTAGCGAAATTGTTCCATCCGTTGACGCGTGATGCGATGACCAAAGGAAATAGAGATTATTTTTTATAAATATAGAATTTTTCTCTGGCTCCAACTATACGAATAGATAGTTGTGATACATCTTTAAATAAGATACAAATGCTAGATAAAATTCACAGCAAAAAAACCATACACATACCAGAAATCTGAAGTTAAAAAGAAACAATTCATTTAAATACCTGTAATTTGGCTTCTCGTCACCTGATGATTACAAAAATGGCTAAAATCCGCTTTCCCCGTAATACCTACCGGGTTGTATGTCGCAATTATTGTCGTAAGCTCGTATTGTGAAATAGTCATTGTGCGTATTATGATGTGTGTCATTTCATTAAAGTTTTTATGCTTTCTTTTGTGTAATGACGCCGGTCATTCATTCAACGCATTAGCTAAATGATTTTCATACAGGGTTATATTGCAAAAGGGTGCCAAATTTAAAAAAATAAGATCTAGGGAACTACACAAAGAAGTGTTTAATCGTTATTATTTTTAATAATCGTGTGTTACGAAAAACATATAGTTTAAAATATCTGAAAATAAAGTCAACAGAGAGACTTCGAAACCCGCGCGGTCATTTATCAGAGGCGTAGGTACGGCGAGCCTACAAGGACCTTACGCAGTGCACATACAGTGCAATATTTTCATAAATAAGAAAAATTATCCACGCGTACGATTTTTAACAGCGGATAGAAATAATTAAATGTGAAAAAAAAATTTTTTGTTCTTTGCATAGTTCGATCAAGTTACTGATTCTGGGCCACTCCTAAAGATTTGACCCCATTGCAATGTGACCCTGTATACAAACGCTATAAAAACATAACTGCGTTAGTATAGTCCGCCCGATTGGCGTAGTGACAATTGTTTTTATACGCAAAGCGAACCCTTTCTGGGTTCGTTTCCCGTTTCGAGTCAATTAAGCAAACTGTATTTCCTAGCTTGGCTTGAGTCTTGGGCATAACCCGTACTGGCAGACGCCCCTGGCTGATTTGTTGTCTTTTAACTTATTACATATGGACGAGACTATGACGACCTCCGTAGCCGAGAGGCGAGAATACCTAACTTGGTGTCGCTATCTCTGAGGTCTCGGGTTCGATTCCCGGTCGGTTCATGTAAAAAATAACTTTCTAAATTGTCTTCGGTCCGGGTGTTGTGGTACCTTCGTTGTTTTTGTTTTCTGTAACTCAAGTGCTTAACCTATTTATCATAGGATCAGAGCAATGTCGTTGATGTGTGTCCAATATTTATTTATTTATATATTTATTTTAAATAAGTTGCAATGCAAATACTGCTTTACATAAATTCAAGTGCAACAATTGACATTTAATATGGATTTGACTGGTCTGATCTGAGGGCCAATTCCCGTAATTTGACAATAGTCGCAATCCGGTGTCGATCCGGTCCCAGTAACATTACTATCACAAACGGTATTCTCGTAAACTTTCAATTTGACGTAAAATTATTAATACTATCCCAATAAGACTAAAAACAGAGCAAAAAAATATCTAATTTTGGTTTCTTCCATTTTCAGTCGCATTACGAACTATAATTGCATTTTTTGAGTTTACGAGAATACCGTTTGTGATAGTAATGTTACTGGGACCGGATCGACACCGGATTGCGACAATTGTCAAATTACGGGAATTGGGCCTCTGATAGCAACGCGGAAATCGCTCATAAGAACGCCGTCCTTGACCAGTCTTTCAAATCGTTACTCCAACAATCACACCAATTATCTAGCCCCAAACTAAGCAAAACTTGTAATTACTGTGGTGAATAGATAACGGATAGACATATAAACATCGGTGACAAATACTCGTGCTCATCACACAAACCTTACCCCCTTGCGGGACTCGAACTAGCACTCGTCTGGCTTTGTGTTCGGAGCGCGAATCACTACACTAGAAGGTATAAATGGTTGTCTAAAAATTTTAAAAAACGAAACTTCTGTTTAAAACCAAAATCGTAACGCAGAATAGTAATTAGCGTAATTACAATGCGCAAACTGGCGACGTCTTTTTCTGTCTTGCTCACACGGTGAGAAAAGTGTCGGGCGGTATTTTTTTTTCATGAAATGTTAAAATTAAAAACTATTTTATTTTAAATGCAAATATTTTTTTAGTTTGGATTCTATAGTATTACAGGTTAACTGGAACGGTTTTCGTTAGTTTACATACTGTATTTCCTATCATAAACCACTCAAACTTTTCTTTTCTAAAGTTTAATTATATTATTTACATCATCATCATTTGTCTGCCCTGTTCCCAGGTCATCTGGGGTCGGCGCAGTATGTCTTTTTCTTCCATGCAATCCGGTCACTCGTCATTGAGTCATTCACTCCCTTCTCAGTCATATCTCTCCTCACACAATCCATCCATCTCTTCTTAGGTCGCCCTCTACTTCTCCACCCATCAATACTCATATCCATCACTCTTCTCGTTACGTGCTCCTCTTATATTATTTACATGCCTACTACTAAAGGTATAATACTGTTGATACTATCTTGTAAGGTCTTTATGACATACCCGCACCAGTACTGTACACAGTTTTAAGCAAATAAATGATTCTATTCTATAAATTAAATTAAAATTAGAATAACCTAAAACTAAAAGCTACCCACGCAAAAATAAACTAATATATCTCGGACTATCATTTAAATTATATCTCATAGTTAAAAACCAGTTATAGTAAAAGTAAAAAGCACCGTAACCACAAGCAAGTAAGTATAACTCTTTGAAGTTTTTGATTAATTACGTATCTATGTGAGAGTGCACTGTTACAATTCATTTTAAAGTATGAATTTCAATTATTAACCTTGCACATATTTCAAGGTGAAGGTGAGACCGGAAAAACTTTATTTTCTCAGAATCCTTAGGCCGGTCAGACCTGTCGATGGAACCAGTTTTGTTTTTAACCTTACTTTAAATGAGTCAATTTCCGTGGCTTTGATCTCACGATTTTTTGAACTCGTGTATTCGTTAGTCGTGATTAACAAGTATCTGTTTTAAATCGTTTAGTTAAAGTGATCTTAAAAGTGCTATAATTGTCAATGTTGATATTAAATCGTACCTAAATTAAAAACCACTGTATCGTACAGAGATTTTTTACAGAAGGTGCTAAAGATTTTTTTGATTACTTATTATAAATACAATAGTATTTTGTAACTTTAGAGTAATTATGATCAAACCAAATGTTATTTATTTATTGTTTATTTAAAACTTTAAAAAGGCGTAATTGATGACATTAGATATCGTCCCAACACCATCATCACTTCAGCCACAGGACGTCCACTGCTGAACACAGGCCTTCCCCAATTACTTTTATCAGGGGATATTGCCAATACTCGCCACGCTTAACAGGCGGGTTGGCGAGCGCAGTTTTTCATCAGATTTCGCACGCAGACGCTATCTACGCTACGCTATGTATAGATAGGCATCGTCTATTTCATTAAATATTTTTCTCTTTCAGTTTTCACAGTCCTGAGTATTATTTTTGGGGCCTTTTAGTTTGTTTTAACAACTGTTTATGTTTCTAAATAATAAAATAAAATACAACACTCAGACCCGTGACAATAAAAAAAAATCTACATTGACCGACCAGGAATCGAAACCGGGACCTCAGAAAAGCGACACCAAGTCCGGTATGCTCGCCTATTGGAGGTCGTCACATGAATAAATACAATATATTACAATTTATGACTATGTTTTAATAATATACATTTCCTAGGTAGTGTCTTAAAGAAATATGAGGCATCGACTGAGCAAGCTAAAATGGCCAATGAGAAACGGAACGGCTCGGTATCTGAACACTACAGCAAAGGTTAACCAGGCCTCTGAAAATGGACTGGAATTCAGTAAGTACTATAATTACAATACCTATGTAACGATGTTACATAAAAATGTTATTAATAAATTACTTTTTACAAAATTTAATGTGACCTTAAACTTGCACTTAGAACGCGTAATATAAAGGTTCAGACATATTTCAGGATATGGTTGGTCCACGAAATGAAACAAGTTTTCCTATGAATTAATAGTACTTAATGCCTAATAATAAATAACAGTTTATACATCCTACTAATATTATAAATGCGAAAGTTTGTGAGTATGTATGGACGTTTGTTAATCTTTCACGCAAAAACTACTGAATGGATTTTAATGAAACTTGGCATACAGATAGATCATGGCCTGGATAGGATACTTTTTATCCGGGTAAAGTCAAGGCAGACGAAGTCACGTGCTAAAAGCTATCCTACTTCCTACTAATATTATAAATGCGAAAAAAGAAAGTTGCGTAGAAAATCCTTTATGAATAAACTATAGACCACGCAAACAAAGTCGCGGGCAACAGCTAGTGAAAAATAATTTTGGGATCTCCCGTACAAAGTGTGCGGTCAATGATCGGTTTGGTCTATAAGAACGAATAATAATTTAATATTTAGGCTTAAATGTTTCTTTACCAAAGTTGTTTGGTTTCAAGATCGCAACCATATCCTAATGCAAATATGTTTGTGGAAGATTAGGTGAGATATTTACTATCTAATTGTCAATTGAGATAGTTATTATTTGTTTTGTCTCTTTTTCACACTTCTGTTCTAAATAAATATTAAATGTATAAAAAGGTAATGTATTTTTTTACTTGAGATTAGAAATGGAATTCACAATTCTCGGGACGTTTTGTCAGATTCGCAATTGGCAAACAGACTAGGGGCCGATTTTTCAAACGCCGAATAACTTTTGTCCGACGAATAAAGTTGACGTTTTGACACATTTTCTGCAAAAATTGACAAACTTATTAAGCCTGATAACTTTTATCCAGTAAATAAAAATTAACGTTTTAAGACATTTTCTATACAAAAACATTAAATATATTACAACTTATTGTTTAAAAAATTAACAGGCTACTAAAAAAGCCCTTAGGTTTCGTTTTAGATTTTCCATTTTTAGAAGTTTAAGTTTGTTTGTTTTTATTTAAATTATTCATTAGCTCAGGATTATCAAACTCTCAAGTCACAAGTTTGTTGTAAAAAAATCTTGTCTTACAATCTACCAGGTTCTGCTAACCGACTAGATCGGGTGAGAAAACTTACCACTATGTTTGGAGAGTTCCAATCTCAGGGCTACTAGTTTTCTCTTCTAGATAAATGTAGATGATCAGCCTATTATAGGTTCATTATCATTAAATATAAAAAAACACTAGAACCTACCTGATGAAAAAACCGATGTTCATAATGAAACCTTATTCAAAACAACAAAGGTTTGTACTCGGACTTGAGTAAGAGATAATCTTTTAAAATAAATACAGTCATGTAAAAAGTATCCGAAATGTAAAAATTTCCGAAATTATTCTACTTCGAGATTAGTTGTTAAAGCTTAGCTTAGCGTTATTTAAATCCACAATCCACAAGGCTGATCTTTATTTTTATTATAATAGTATAGTCAAAATACGTCGTTTTGATACTTTGGTCTCGTTTCAATAATAATAATCCTATAAAATCAGCTCAGCAACAGGTCGCTAACCTTTGATGCATCACTAGACAAACAGTTTCATTTCAATACTGACACTTTTTGATTTTTGTCTATTCTTATCTTAATGATCTAACAGGCTATATTTTTTTCTGACTTTAATATTTATCAAATATAGAGTGTGAGTAAAAAATGTGTCAAGCGGAAGTCTAGAGATTAAGTATCGTCGATTTTTTTGATAGTTTTGAGTTATGTTTTTTTGGTATTTCTTGCCAAATCTTGATTTACGAGATATTTTTGCTTACCAAGACAATTTATTGATAAATGCTTGTTTTTTTCCGAAATAGGTGACTATTCAAATTACCGTTCCAGAAACAAGATACCATTGTTGATGTGTTTTATCCCAGTTTGTTAAAAACAAAACTTAAATCTAGAAAAACACAGAACATACATAGGGGTGATTCGGGTACCCCTAGTGCACTATTAGACTGCCTCTTGACTCCTACTTTTTTGCACACTTTGCATAATTATAAGAAACTTTGAGAATACAATGATATATCAACAGGTGCCGCCAAGTCTCGTGCTTGCCCCGTCCACAGTCAAAGGTCACGGTCCACTCATGCTGCGCTGGACACCTCAGTCTTCGAGACAATCACTCCAGCTGTAAAGACCTGGGAGGAAGTGCCGGGCCCCAAGCCCTTGCCTCTCTTGGGAAACACTTGGCGGTTCATACCTTATATTGGTAAGTAAAATTCTTAAGGTCAATTGATGAAAAAATTAGGTTAGGCAAGAAAATACTTATGGTCGGTCAAGTCCGTTCGAGATAGGCGTTGGCTGGGACGCTAAGTATTGTCAAGGTATGAAGTATCTTTTTCTTCTTAGGGTGTCTTCCCCTATCGGAGGTTGGCGGTCATCATGGCATTCTTCACTTTATCCACTGGTGCCCTGAATAGACCTGGTGCTAAGTCCAAACCACTGCCTAAGATTCTTGAGCCAAGAGGTTTTACGTTTGTCTGGTTTTTCCACATCCTTGAATCATCCCTTGGATAATCAGTTGGACAAGTTCACACTTTGTTGCGCATTATGCAGCCAAGATCTTTAAGTTATGCTGCTTTGCGCAGAACCTTGAACCCCTTTGTTCAATCTCCGTAAAACCCAGTGGCATTTCCTTTTGTCTAATCTTGGGTTGGCTCCAGGCTAAAGTAATGTAATTAAGTTGTTTCCCAAAAAAAAAAAATGTTTTTAATTAATTATTAAACTAATAATACTAACAATTGATGAGTTTGTAAAATATTTAGATCATCCACATCTGTCGAATTCCAGGCTGAATTGACTTGTGAAAACAGTAAACAAGGCCAAAAAACAATTTAATTCACCATCCTCGCCATCTTAAAGGAATGGTTTAAGTCTATCTAAAATTGACATTGACACACCAGAAGACGAGTGTACACTCAGAAGTATTTCTAGGCTCCTTAAATTATTTAGAATTGTTGTGGTACATGCAGGGACATATAGTATAGATTTCATCAAGTTCAGTTTGAAATTAGCAGACAAAATCTTGTACACTCAATTCGGAAATTCAATTTTAATGTTCACACATTTCATGTAAGCGTATATTTTATAACCTTACAGTACCTGATAACTTGAATACCTTTCTTTTAAACTTTGCTTGAGACAAAAAGATGTGCCTAGATCGTTTCGTTCATTAAAATTCACAATATCCTTAGTATTGCATTAAAAAAATATCCTACTCAGTGCAGAAGAAGAAAAGTACCAACTTTTCTTCTTCTGCACTGAGTAACCTGTGTTTCAGGCAAAATGAGTGGTAATTATAATACCTAGTGATTTATTTCCTACGTGATCCAGGCAATTACTTTTGTCAAGGTTTCGTTCTTGTAAAGGGCATTTTGATCCTGTCTACCTTCATGCTAATTTGTATCGAAATTAAAATAATGAGAGCCAAAAAGTTGTACACAAAAATAAATTTACAGCGAGCACCTACCAATTAAAGGTATCTTTGAGATAATTACTTTCTTAAAAATATGTAATTTCTACTTAGTATTCTAGCCATATCCCGTTTGGATAATTTTCGGTTGGATTCAATCAGTAAAAAGTACTACATGAATAATCTTAGGTCAGAATGTCCATTTTGTTAGCCGCTTTCTTTTCAACACCAGAAAACTCTTGCGAATAAAGCACTCTAGCCATAATAATTTATTTTAATGAGCAATAATGATCAACGTCATAATCTAATAGATCTTTGATGTGATTATTAGATACAAATAACTGCATAGTATAATGCAACTATGAGTAAAGTTAATCTTCGCTGTGTAATTATTAACTCGCAGTTAATCACACACTTTCCATTGTTAAAAAAAATAATTGCTTCCCTTTTAGTAACGACTTGATTGTGGATATTATGTTAGCTAATATCTTAATTTGCACATAAATCAGTGTTTTTGTTTCATCATCATCATTTCAGCCATAGGACGTCCACTGCTGAACATAGGCCTCCCCCAGTGACTTCCAGATTGGCCGGTTGAAAGCGGCTCGCATCCAGCGGCTTCCTGCAACCTTTACCAGGTCGTCTGTCCACCTTGTAGGTGGACGTCCTACGCTGCGCTTGCCGGTACGTGGCCTCCATTCCAGAACCTTTCTGCCCCATCGGCCGTCAGTTCTACGTGCTATGTTTTGTTTGGAATCATAATATATTGCTTTGCGGTTTTGGTTCATTCAGAAAACGCACTGTTCTAATTTGCCTCGGGTTTGGATGTGCTGGACAAAATTAAAAGTTTTTAAATCTGTAACACAACGAGGTTAATTGAAATTTAGTTTATTAAATAACTTGTAGTTAAAGACGGCTACGGAGCCGAGATGACGACCTCCGTAGCCGAGAGGCGAGCATACCGGACTTGGTGTCGCTATCTCTGACTGAGGTCCCGGGTTCGATTCCCGGTCGAACAATATAGAAAAATAACTTTTCTATGTTGTATCGGGTCTGGGTGTTGTGGTACCGTCGTTGTTTCTGATTTGTGTGACACAAGTGCTTAAGCTACTTATCATAGACTCTTATTATGTGATCTTGTCCAATATTTCTTTATTAATATTTACTTATTAAAATTATTTGTTATTTTATTATAATTTTACTATGCAAGGATATGCAGGTTGTCCTATAAAGAGCGTGCTAAACGACAATTGTAGATAGACCATAAAAAGCTTTAAAAATAGTCCTAATAAAGGTAGCAACGATTTTGGGCAAACTGAGATCTGAGAAAAATCACTTAAAAACGACTTTTACGAAGTTGATTTTGGCCAGGAGATAGAGCCTTTTTTTGGCACGCTCTTTACACACCCTGTATAAATAAAAATCAATTGCCACATGTATGATGGAGTATCATTTGAGGACGGTTAGACCGATATGGCAGATTTTTTTCTCATTGTGTTCGTAGTTGTCAGGAAAAGGTTTGTATGGAAAGAAAAATGGGGAAAAAA
Source organism: Anania hortulata (assembly GCA_963576865.1). Lineage (NCBI taxonomy): Eukaryota > Metazoa > Arthropoda > Insecta > Lepidoptera > Crambidae > Anania > Anania hortulata. Next base: position 10,249,213 of record OY756405.1, on the reverse strand, counting down.
CTTGTCGGAAAAAACTGAACGTCCTTTATTACATGGGATTTATACTAATACGTGCAAATGTTGTTTGACGTCTGATTCTCAAATTTGGATATGAAGACGTTTGTCAGGTGTGCGGGTAGGTAGTTAAAAGTAAATATTCATCTATTTGCTCATTACTAATTGGTTAACTGCATACCATAATTATCTATTAGCACACTGCGACATCAAGCGACGTCTTTAATGAGACCTTTACACCATTTCGGTATGGTTCGTGACCGCCATGCCAAAGACCGTATTGTCGAAATTGAACCCGAGACATGTTGACACATACGATGTCGTTGCCCAACCGACAGCCATGGTAGTCAAAACCGTAAAATTATACATTGTTATGTTATGTTTGTGTGTGCAACTTTAAGATGTGTATGCAACTTTAAGATTCACGTTGTGTTCAATTTTAAGCACGGCCTATTGTTATTACTATTTATATTAATCGCGCTCGGCACTCGACAGGTCAGTGACAAGGAAACTGCTGTACCAAAAACCCTTCTAATAAAAAGATTTATGACTAAGCCACGGTGGCGTTTGGGCCTTAAATCTAACCGGTTTTTATAGTCGCAAAAGAATCCTGTCAAAGGCGTGGCAAAGGCACACCGACGTAAATTTTTTTCTTCTGCAGTGTTATAAAATATGACAGTAACATACAAAGAAACTGCTCATTATTTATTCACGAATATCAATGAGAAATTGTGTATTATAATAGTGCGTAGGCCAAGAAACATCTGTTGGATATTTAGTCCAGTTTTTGGATCACCGACTTAATACTCAGTAGCTTTGGAAAGTTTCATGGTATTGTTCATAAAAGTTTCTTTAAATTTTATTTTATTTTACAATATTAGACTCTGATTTAACACAACAATAAAGATACCTAATTTGGGAGACAATTTAACACATTGAATGCCATGGTCAACCGTGACCCCAAAAACAGATTTCCTATTCTGTTTAGTTTAGTTACTGTTTAGTTTCTGTAAAGTCAATCAACAAATTATCATAACTTCAGTCAGTCTGATCTCACTGCAAGGTAGTCTCCTTCGTGGAACTTGTAACAATTCCAGCCAAATCATTAAAACTATTTAATATAAGTTTTGACGGTTTGAATATAGGTTCGGTTTGACAGTGCACATAGATACGATAAGTGTCTTCTTGGCCTGAGAGAACTCGCAGAGGCTGAAAATTCATCGACTTTCGATACAAAATTACCAAACAGCCGACTGAATTTACATTTAAAAAAAAAAACATATTTTTAAAAGCCATACAACAAAAGTTGTTCGCTATGATACATAGAATATGTGGTTACATGGATATCCTTGATTGAGGGAGCACCCTGTATAAAAACAGCCATATAGTTTATACTTATGAGTCTTCGAAAAAAAACGATAAAGAACAGAATAGTTTCATCGTTAGTACGAGTATAATTAATTACCTACTTACTACAAAAGCTGCGGTGTTAAGTGCACCGTATTTATCTGCAGTCTCTGCAGAGCCTATCACCGTACAAAGAGCGCATACAAATTTCTTTGATGCCGTCTCTGTGTTACGAAACTAATCTAGCACGAGGACATAAGGCACATCGTGCACTAGCCTTTGAACCGACACGTTTTTTTTAAAAGTACAGTCAATCTACCGAAATAGTTAAAGGTCATAGAACCGATTTTTAACTTTAAGTTGACAACGACTAGTAGAGATCAATATTAATTGCGAGAGTTTGATGTTTTGTGGTAAGTTGATAAGTTGTCTAATTTTTGTAGCACGAGCAGCAGCGTCTGCGAGCGAAATATAAAAAAAAACTGCGCTCACCAACCCTGCCAAGCATGGCGAGTATTGGCAATCCCCCCTTTTCGGTAGAGGGGGGGGGGATGGCTATGTTCAGCAGTGGGTGTCCTATAGCTTCACGAGACCGCGTAACAATAAAAAATCTATTGTATTTTGTTTTGCTAGGCTGTAACCCATCAGCCTAGCAAAATGGCTGTAATTTTTAATAGCGGTGACCTTAAATCTTTTTACCACCAAGGGCCTATAAACCTTAGTATTTAAAATTTGTTTAAATTTAATCCACCTGTTATTTGAAAAAAAAAGGTACCTATTAACTGACAGACAGACAAAAAAACACCCCTTGGAGTTTTGTTTTTTCTTTTAAAGTTCTAAACCCTAAATTAAATTAAAATAAAATAAATTGTTTTGTTTGTAAATAAAGGTTATATAACAAACTTAACAAGTCAAATCTTTTATTACGGTCTTTTCTAAGGATAGGTACAGACAACAGCTCGTCAACCTACAACAAAACGTCAAATTTTCTCAATCGATATTGATCTCTAAGTGTCGGACTTAAAGTTGAAAATCATTCAACCTTTAGCTTTTTGAGTAGGTTGACCTGCGTTGACTGTGCATAAATTCATCTGCGTTTTACTAGATGTGTTATATGGGTAAAAAAAGGCGTATTAATCGCGAATGTGTAGCTATCCTTATTTTTATATTCACAGACCATCATAATTTTTCTTAACCTCAGCAAAATAATTATCAACCTTGAAATGTCAGCTAACTTCAAAATCTTTTCAGTAATGTACCTTTCGAAAAATAATGTTGCGAATGTGGCGGTACTTAATCATGGATCAAGGTTGGCTTAGCATTTTGCATTATAAAAAAACTTAATTAAGATAAATGTGTGTGCAGAAATATTGTTATTCTATTAGTATTACATTAAAATGTCATCTTCTTTAAATCAACAAAATAATATTGGTTCCTTTTGTAGTCACAATTTTTTCAAATCGAAATTTAAGTTGCTTTTTGTTTCAATTATTGAGAGTTTTTGTCCATAGTCATTTCACTTAAAAATATAGGTTTACAAAAACGCCTAAATACATTGTAGGCACATATGGAATCTATTACAAAAGACGAAAATTTTGTGGTGTAATTTGTGATTATCATAAGCATGAATATGTAAAATCGGCTTTTGTGACAAAATCATTAGGAAACCGCGAAAGGGATTTAAGTTTTAAGTTAATTTTGTAATGTTGGTTTGGCAATACATATACATATTTTTTCACAAGATTTTACAAAAATATTTAAAAAAAACTTAACTGATGCAAAATGCCGTCTAAAAGTCATGGTATCGCAGCATGCAGCATTGTATAGTCATAGTATCGTACGCAGAAAATATTATAAAATTGGATTGCATGAACCCATTTTAAAAACCGGTAATGAATCGCAAAAACGGCACGTAAATAAAAAGATATTATGTCAAATCAACACATAACAATGTCATTATTTTGTACTTTACTCGTATATTAGTAGAAAACGAAAAAACGAGTGGTAGAATTCACCGAATAAATTTTCAAAAATATTGATTTTAGGTATTCGCATGCGAATTTTGCAATTTCGTATTTGATTAGAATTTGCATGATTCTAAAGCACGTCTTTTTATCACTATCGAATTTCAATGACAAATGTATTATAATAGTGCGTAGGCCTAGAAACATCTGTTGGAAATTTCGACCCGTTCTTAGATAATTGATGAAGTCCATACTCAGTAACTTTTGACTTACTCAGTAACAATGAAGTTGCCGGACTATACTAAATATAAACAAATAAACAAATATTGGACAGCATCACATACATTGCTCTAAAGCCAAAGCACTTGTGTTATAGAAATCAGAAACAACGACGTTACCACAACACCCAGACCTGAGACAATATAGAAATGAACTTTTCTACACTGACCCGACCGGGAATCGAACCCGGGTCCTCAGAGATAGTGACGCCAAGTCTGGCGTGCTCGCCTCTTGGCTACGGAGGTCGTCAAAATCAAAATAATGGAAACCCCACGGTTTGGATGAACCACAAACATAGACTATCAAAACTTAACGAACTAGCCGTTAATCGACTGCATAAAAGGTGTACTTATAATTATAGTAGGTAGCCAACTAACATTTGCCTTAAATCATTCGTAATATTGGAAATTTATTAGCAAAACTATCGTTGAAAGGAAATACGTTGTAGGAAACTGTTTTGATGGATTTCCTAAGTAAAATGCGAGTACATAGTAGTTTGTAGGGTAACAATACTTTTAGACTATTTTTATTTAGCATTTATTTATACAGCTTTATATTTTTTTAAACAATACCTCTTAGATTTGATGATAGTGCTCAATTGCAACATCTTTTGCTGTATCGTAATCATGTAATTCTTAAAAAAGTTTTTACTTTTTCATAAGTACTAAATATTGAACGACATCACGTGCATTGCTTTGATCCTATGATAAGCAGCGAATGCACTTGTATTACAGAAATCAGAAACAACGATGGTACCACAACACCCAGACCCGAGACAATATAGAAAAAATCTTTTCTGCTTTGACCCGACCGGGAATCGAACCGGGTCCTCAAAGATGGTGACGCCAAGTCCGGCCAGCTCATCTCTCGGCTACTAAGGTCGTCAAATGCTAAATGATCAAGCGGCTACGTTTTGTACACATAAAACAATTTTAGAATAACTTATTATACTAATATTATAAAACTGATTTTAAAGATTGTATTTAGAGTGTCACTTAGCGATGGGCTAGTTTCCTAAAAAAATCTAATTAGTCCTTCAGTTAGATTAACAGAAAATATTGGACACGTATTTTTTTTCTTTTCCCAATCAAACAAAAAATTATGAAGATATAGCCCGTTAAAGTTCCACGTAACGTCACGCATTGCGACACTTTTTAGCAAGGCGTGACGTCACGTGCTCACTTTGATGCGCTTTATCTTCGTCGTTTTTTGTTTGATTGACAAAAGAAAAAATATAGGTCCAATATTTTTTGTTAATCTAACTTACGGACTAAACAGGATAATCTTTTTTTGACCCAGGAAACTAGCCTATTACCCTAGAATTACACTCGAAAAGTTTGGGTTTCTTAACTCCTGAATTCCCAGAAGTACAAGCTTTAGATACTTTTAAGGCATAGGTGTGGTAAAAACCCATGTTTTATTGGAGTTTCTATTATTCAAAGAAACTTTGTTTTGAATTATGTTGTATGTATGGTTGTGTACTATTTATCATCTTCATTAGCCTTTCAAGTCTACTACTGGACATAAGCATCCTCCATAAAGCGCCACAGAAAGCGGCTGTAGGCCGTTTGCATCAAACGGCCTGCCGCAACCTGACTAGGTCGCAAGTCCACCGGGAGGCCTGATCACGCTGCGTATCCCAGTTTGTAGTCACATAAGAACCTTACTTTTCCCAACGGTTGTCAGCTGTGTACTATTAAAAAAAAGGAAATATCTCACAATTTTCCGCCGCCATAGTCACCCCTCGTATGCACCGTCAACCGTTGCAGCATTGCGTCAGTAGGAAACGCGTTGCGTGCGCGCAGTATGCACGGTAGATGGTATAATAATATGCAATATAGTTGCCAAAACTAGGTCTTGCTTTATTAGACTACTAGTAAGTACAAGAATAGGCTATAAGAGTTACATTTACATTTACATTCTCTAGTAATATACTGTTAAATGTGTAAATTAAGTTTGCTAATAAAAATTAGCAAACTTAATTTTAAACAGCAATTCAACTGCTTCAATTCAATTTTCTCTACAAGACTTTCCCATACTCAATTGCAGAAGTCAAAAACCTTCGATAACGAATTGACAACCGGTAAGTCACGTAACAATGTTAAATCATATAGTGTCAGGTGGTTTCCCGATGGACAATTTGGCATCGAACTGTTCTGACCCTGAATTCAGAATCATTCCTGATTCTGATCATCTGATTAGGGTCTTAAGAAATGTCATTTTAAAATTTAGATTTTGCTAAAACATTAGTGAAAATCTAAGCAGTAGAGTCACAGTAGAGTCATCCTCTAAAAACAAATTATCAGAAAAAGGGATAGATGTCAGAAATTAAAATAAGTATCGATATACAGTGTGTAACGAAAAGGTGAATTAAAACTTTAAGGGGTTATTCTACGGCTAAATTACATCAACTTTTTCTATGGGACCAACATCGAAATCTTTAAAAAAAAATTTACGTTTCCATACAAACTGATGCCAGACAGCTGGTCGCGTTTTAGTATGGGAGTGTTTTTTTTTTTGCGAATTCGATGTTGGTCCCATAGAAAAAGTTGATGTAATTTAGCCGTAGAATAACCCCTTAAAGTTTTATTTCACCTTTTCGTTACACCCTGTATATGATGTCGCAATTTTTTTGAAATATCTATATTAATGTTAAAAAGGTTTTAAAAACTAATCAAAATATCGGTGCAATTTCTGAGAAAATATTCGCGCTCTAAAAATTTGTGTATTATCCTAATTCCGAAAATTACGAAATAGGACCTTAAATAGGTAATTAGTTTAAAGTATCTTTAGAAAGCGAATAATTGATTGTAGTCGACGACAGCTAGATGTTTATAAAGTAAACAATTGTTTTTGATGTTGATGGGATGGATGATTTTTGGACAATTGGGTGATAAAACTCCAAGATAACATCAACATCGTTGTATTTTGAATACAGTTTGAAAATAATACTTAATGCTTAGGTAGGTACTGATTAGAACTTAAACTTAAAACTAACAAAATAGCTAAAAAGTTAATGTAACCTAAGCAAATTAAACATTTAATTGCCTGACAAAGAATTACGAGTTGTTAAATCATTTGGTTTTAGCTTCCTAACATAAATGTCGAGAAGATGTTTTATAATATATCGGAGAAGTTAATTAGTTTAATGACCGACAATACACACATAAGAAAATGTTGCAACGTAGACAACATACGTGCCCTATAAATCGTGGGCAAACATAAGAATATTCGTTATAAAATACGACTAGTGAACTAAAACTTTGGTACACAGTAGAAATAGATAGAAGGTTTGCTCAGCTATCCTATTCTGTAAAAGCTAACTGTCAATCATAGAGAAAGTATTTTACCTTGATTTATGCTTTTAGTGACTTTGTTGTGAATCAGAACTACTTACTCTACCTATAACATTAACTGCTGCACTTAGAGACGTCACTTTAACTATAATAGTTAAATAAGAAAAACCTGTAATACTAAGGTGGATACCATCATTATTATTGTTATTTCAGCCATAGGACGTCGACTGCTAAGCATAGGCCTCCCTCAGTAACTTCCAGATTGGCCGGTACATAGCACGTAGAACTGACGGCCGATAGGGCAGAAGGTTTAATAATGGAGGCCACGTACACGTTACTAAACACAATACTTAAGACAAATAATGAATGAACAAAATTGATAATCAACACTTTATTGTTATTTAGCATTGCTGAGTGTGGCAGAAGTATTTTATTTTTTCAAAGGTTCTGAGCCAGTTTGGATGATTTCAGTTAATTATTTTTTATAAGTTGGTTTCAGTGTATTGGGAGATTTCACTGGCAAATTCACTCAAATAACATATTTATCTTACAATCTCTTTTTGTTATCTGATAAAGATTATTTGTTATTTCGTTACTTCAAGACCATGGTACTTAATTTAGTGTTGCCTGTAGCAAAAAAAAAGAATAGGATTTGTATGAAAAAGCAAAATTAAATATTGTTTATATAATGCCTATTACTACGTAGTAAAATTTGTCCCTTACGTTTTATAACTTATTCATTAAAACGTTGTATGCAGGTAATAAGTGATAATAGCAGTAGGACTACTGTCCATTTATGTTCTGTGGTTTTGCGACAGCGAAATTAGAAAAGATTTCCCTACTGCAGGAAATGACTGCAGTAATGGCGTCTATTATACTGCAGACTGCAGTATAGTGTCTGTTATAACGCGATAATGATGCTCATGTAGGGGAAAGCTTGCTGGCACGGTCAATTGTCTTTAAACGAGTACCTATAACCCTGAGTTTCCTTTTTTAAAACTGAATATACTTTATTTTTGCGAATAATAAAACACAGAAACGTGTCGAAGATAAATAAATAAATAAATAAATAAGTAAATAAACTTTGTTTGTTAAAATAAAAGAATCACAACCTAGATTTTTCTACTCTAAAAGCCTTTGATAGCAGCTACATTCGCGTTAAGTTTCCTTTGTTATATTAGAACATAGCCTGTGTCGTTAAAGATAGTATAGCTTTCTAATAGCTGACAATAATAATCACTCGTTAACAATCCCTCATCGTGTCTGTATTTCGTTCTTATATTTCTGTAGTTAGTTTTGATTTTTACTATAAGATAAACCAATTCACGAGAAAGGTAGATATAATTAAAACGATCCAATTGGGGTAGTGCAGCGGGGTCCGCCTTGAACGCAAGGGTTTGATTCCTGGAAGCCTACTACGAAAAACGAAATACGATGTTTCGGACGGAACGAAAAACAAACGATACGCAAACGATAGGCTTACTAACTATGTAACACTTTTGGATGTCGATGTTTTAATCGGATGCGACATGTTTTCGGAACGACTTCGTGAATGAATGAATAAAATGTTATTTATCGTATTATTTCCAAAAATCCGAAGCGTTTCGTAGTAAGTAATCCGAAAAACGATTATCGTATTGACGGATTTCGTTTTTCGTAGTAGACCTGCTGGTTCGGGTCAACTTTTTTATTTTGGTTGGGTCTGGGTGTAATGGGAGACGCGTGTTGTGTAATTAATTGCCTGGCATCCCGTAACACAAGTATGCTGTTTCTTTATGTCGACCCATGACAATAGGCATGTTGTCTCAGTAGGTAGGTACAGTTACCTACTTACATTTATTCAATTTGCAATAGATACGAGTACTTTAGTGCTACCTGTACAAAGTCAAAGCGGGTGTTTATTAAGAGTTTATTTAGTCATTGAAGAATCGTCAGAAAAAAGACGGTACGTCAGGATGAAATCGTTTTTTTTTCTCGATCCGTCGAAATATCCGAATTGATGTTCACACTTTAACACTTTAGATTTCAGTCTTAGACGTAGTGTGTTGATGAGCGTGATTTTGAAACAATAGTATGTCATTAGGAACTATTCAGTCATGTGACGATTCGTGATACGGGCATTTAAAAACCATTGCCACCGTAAAAAACGAGTCGTAATAATTACGATTACTAAAAAAAACACGAATCGTCCTAGTGTGAATAATATAGTCCTAGTATAATATAACAATATCGTTGATAACATTTCATCATTCAATCAAATCATGCGTAACATACCTTTGTATCATCATTTTGAACATCAATCACTGTTCATTAAATGGCGAAATATCTGATGCAATAGAAACACAAAAAACGATCCAAAATGACTTTCATTTCAAAGTACAGTCGTGGCCATGACTAGTACGATTTTGTGTTCTCTACCATTGTGATAGGAAAATCAACTGTTTGGACAGACTGTACTTACAGCCGACCTTTCTTTTAGAATGGTGCTTATAAATAAACCATTCACTACATGATAAAATCTCTGTAATATGAAAAAATGGGGTGTAATTAGGAACAAATATTAAAAGTTAGTGAACAATTAAACAGGCATTCTACTTATTTGCTAGATTGTCAATGTGAAGTCAGACCTTTTTATTATACTAGACTTCATTCGGATTGTGATCGTAATTAATTTTTAGTTGACTTTTATGAGATTTTATCGACATTTTACTGAAACCTTAAGGAATAATAATATAATGCTTGCTTTTATGTTAAACACACGATACAATTTTGATAATTTTACAATGTTTTTTTTTCTGTGTTTATATATTTGCTCTTTTTGTTCTACGGATCAATAAGATCTCAAACAAACTAAAAAACTCTTAGATATATTATTTAAAACTTTTCAGTTTAAGGGAATATGCATGAAAAAAATATATTGTTTTTACTATATTTATAGGAAAATATACGAAATTAGAGTGCTAATAGTAAAAACAAAATTGATTTTAGGTAAAAAATAACCGAAATACATTAATTATAAATTAAGGTATACCTATCTCTTTCTAAAACAACTTTTACTATGAAAAATGTATGGCGGGTGTGTAATGTGATGTCACGGTACATATCGGATCTCCTTGTCTAACACGCGACTTTAATGGGCTGTAAGTCAGGTATTTATCAATATTTTTCGAAAATTCTTAAAGATTTATTCATTATAATTAAGTGCTATTTATTTTAAGACCAAATAAAAAAACATGCATATTCCCCATTATCCCTTTAAATTTTTATACTGAAAAAAGAACTTACCCATTAAGCTTCATTAACGAAACCTTTTTTATATCTGACTGTACAATTCCTCCTTCATCACGGGACCGCAAACTATTCGACTCTCACTTTCTAAGGAAAGACCGCTGTGTCGTGACCGACGAAAGCGGCTCTGGGTGTAGAGGCACCTCGGAGATGCTGCGATAGGCGGGGGATATAACCTTTGGAATTGGGTCGATTTCGAAAATAAATTTATACTTTTTAGCCTCTGGCTAGGTTTTCTTGACTACGAAATATTTATTAATAGACTAGCTGTTGCCCACGACTTTGTTCGCGTGGTTGTAAGTTTATTCATAAAGAAATTTCTGCGCAACATTCTATTTTTTTTCTTTTAAAAGGACCTTCTCCTGATAATCATTAACACAACAAAAAAAGAATTAGCGAAATTACTCCATCCGTTCACGCGTGATGCGATGACCAAGGGAAATAGAGATAAATTTTTGTATATACATGGTTATACTAATTTTTTTCATTTCTAATTCTTCCATTCTGCATTTGAACAGTTGAATACGTAGAAAACTTACGATAACTCGATTAAATTGCACCGTATGTGCACTGCATGAGGTTCTTGTTGGAGCGGCGTCGGCGTACGCCTGTGATCTCTAATGAATGACGGCGCATCTCGCGGATTCTTTTTTTTCGGAATTTTTAAGTATATTTTATTCCAGAAATACGACGACTGAATTTAATTACGCTAAATTAGTATTTTAAAATTGTTCTATAGACCTTATTTTTTAAATTTGGCACTACCTTGAAATGTAACCCTGTATAGATACGGAGTACTTTTACCTATAGTTTCAAGTAATAAAATCTGTCTAATCATCCTATTGGATGTCGAGCGATCGCAGAGACCGCGTAAGGCGTAACGCGCTTGCGCGTAAGCGCAAGATGGAAATGATATTCAAAGTTAAAGTTACATATTAATATTCAGTTCCCAATGCATTTGAGATGGATTTGATCATTTGATATTAAGTGACCATAGCAAGCAAATTGATATACCCACTAACATAGAACTTTTTGCGATGTAACGAGACTAGAAAAAAAAGTGCTTAATTTGCTTAATTTGTAAAATATAAGTAGTATTAGTTAATTAGCATACAATAGCCGTACTTAAAGCTATGAAAATCATTTAACATAAATAACAGGATAATATTAAATGTATTATTTTCAGGTGGCTATTCGGTGGAACATGTAGACAAAGTCTGTGTCTCCCTACGGGAGCAATACGGCAAGTGCGTCAAAATGGCGGGCCTGCTGGGCCGGCCTGATATGCTGTTCGTCTTCGATGCTGGCGAGGTGGAGAGAGTATTCAGAGGCGAGGATGCAGCTCCACACAGGTGATCACTGTCATCACTTATACGTTGCCCACTGATGGAGAGAGATTATTTTTCAACACGTTCGTAATTAATGTTGTCTGCCTAAATAGTAATAATGGTTTTACTATTCATGTTAATTTATATTTATTGAGTAAATAAATATTTTCTTTTTGACAGTAAAATAAGATAGACATATCTGTAGGTAATATCAATAAATAAAAAATTAACACTTAGCCTCAAACTATAGTTAAACTATTCAATTCAACTCTTTATTTTGCTTGACCATAATATTACATGATGAGGTTGTAGATGAGTCTTGAAGCTATTTAGATGATTATGAACCTGTCGAGCACTGCAATTAGAGCTGCTCCTTATCATAAGGGATAGAATAAGGAGGTCACTATGGTGACCAGATAACGGATAGGCAGACATTTTTAGACATTGTGGCATCTATGAATCAAATGAAATCAAATAAAAATGATAAAACTGTTCGTTTACATAACACAAACACTCGGACTTCAAACCCCCGACCGCTGGTTTTGTAGTCCGAAACGGGAACCATAAGATCAGGCTAATCACCGTAGAGTACCTAAGCTATGCCTTGACTCCAAACATTATTTTAGTTGAAAATTGTTGTAAACATCAACATTGTAACATTGTTGTAACAATTATGATCTCTGAATAAAATCAGAATAAATATTATTTGTCTTTGTACTTCCAGACCACCAATGCCGTCTCTGAATTACTACAAACACGTTTTGCGGAAGGATTTCTTTGGTGCCGAGGAGAACTGCGCAGGCGTCATAGCGGTGTAAGCAAATGACGTTTAATATTGCTTTTTAAGTAAAGCATGTCTCTTTATAATATTGCTTAAATACTATTAGAGAATATAATAAGTTTATGGCATGGCACAAGTAGATGGCACTTAACAGCAAAATTCAATCAAACGAGACATCATAATAATAATAATTGTCAGTTTAGAGGCCCTCTTCCGAGCACTTATATATGTCCTAAAAATATAGTTTTACCCTACTACCGCTTCGGGACTACATATTGGCTGGTGAAGAGAATAAACGGCGCAACAAACTCAGTTACCTTTGACAGCCTTTACAGGAAATACAGTTACAAGACATATAGTAAGTGCGAGCTAGGCAAGTTATAAGGTCCATGCACTCTTGTCGTTTAAATAATCTTATATGCTTAATTTAATTAATATTTACACACAAAGTAATTTTTGTAAAAATCTTAAAAAAAATATGTTACCTTGACCCTCAATATTTCGATAACCAGTAATTTTTCAGGTAAGGTGTAGAAGAAAAATAATGATTGTAATAAATGGTAGAATATGTGGTATTCGATTTTGTTAAGCTGTTTTTAACACCCAATTTGATAAATACAAATCTATGACTGTGATCACGTGATTCACTTCGTAAACTGGTACACCGCACACTTCCGTCAGTACCTATTAAAAGTTTAGAAACAATGTGTAGATGACGGAATCTGCAGAATGACATACTTACATCTGCAGTCAAATCTTGATACTCTTATGCATTAGTAATGCAATAATTTATAAAACACCTCTGAGGCCCAATTCCCGTAATTTGACAGTAGTCGCAATCCGGTGTCGATCCGCTCCCAGTAACATTACGATCACAAACGGTATTCTCGTAATCTTTTAATTTGACGTAAAATTATGAAAACTATCCCAATACGACTAAAAATAGAGCAAAAAAATCTAATTTTGGTTTCTTCCATTTTAAGTCGCATTAAGAACTATTGCATGCATTTTTTTGGTTTACGAGAATACCGTTTGTGATTGTAATGTTACTGGGAGCGGATCGACACCGGATTGCGGCTATAGTCAATTTACGGGAATTGGGCCTCAGGTCGCTATGCTCCGTCATATACAAAATGATAATTATAAAACTTAACCTAATTATTAACTTTAATTCCATGCTTATGTACTATTGTACTTTAGGTTACCTTCATGTTAACTCTACTTTAAAACCCAAACTTTTATGTTTGATCTTTGAATCGCAGACATGGTGACTCCTGGTCAGCGTTCAGAACGAAGGTGTCTCGTGTGGCGCTCAGCACAGGCGCGGCGGCACAGTACACAGAACCCGTGGCACAAGTGGCAGACGCTTTTATTGACAGGTATAAATAATATACAAGTAAATATTTGTCTCCATTGCCTACGCCTTGGCAAACGTAGTGTAGGACACCCCAGCTTGATAGGCCGAAGATTTAGAAATATGGCTGGCAGTGGCTAAATGAAAAAAGTGGGAGATCGTGATCTGTGGCGCTCTTTGGCTTACGTCCAGCAGTTGATTCCAATAGGCTGACATGATGATAATAATTGACTCCATAATAAAAAAAACTACTTCTCCAATTTCTTCCCCAGTCTACTAACTATTATTCACAGTCATTTACTGTGCAGTCCATACGCTTATGGAACTCCTTACCTTTACCTATAAGGCAATCCGAATCAATTGATATCTTTAAAGGTCGGCTTAAAGAAAGAAAGAAAGAAAGAATGAAAATTATTTATTTGGTTCATATTATCACAATTAAGCAAAAGCACATTTTCTTGCGTCTTGACAAGTACAAACCATTTGCTATCCTTCTTTAATATTGTCAACTGGTAATTGTTGGTCACGATATTTCCTTGCCTGTACCAAGTATCATTTAATGTGTATATATTATGTATATTGTATATGTATTTAATATTATATCTTATATGACTGTTATGTATTTAAGTATATTGTTATGTTCATTTCATTCATTAGGTATATTAAATTAGTCACACTAGGCTCTCCGCACCACTTTCCCCTCTCTTCTTATCTGTCCTCTACCTGAAGGTTGTCTGGAAAATATCGATTTTAGCGATAAGACCACCTAAATTGTGCATCTTTCTGTAAACACAAATTGTAACTTCTTTGTATGGTGTACAATAAAGAGTATCTGTCTATCTATCTATCTAATTAAGATATAAAATGATATATTAACGGTACTTATATAATGCATAGGTAATGACTTTTTCTACGCCATATCACTATATACATTCCTAAACCGGATTATATGCACACCGAGAAATGTTTTTGCAAATTGAGTCGAAAACACATATACGAAGTCGCGGGCAACAGCTAGTATTTCAATAAAGTCTCATACTCGCTATCAATTTCCTATTGATGTCCTTTACTTTTGGTACTTTTCAGAGTACGAGCAATTAGGAACAGAGACTTGGAGACTCCTGACGATTTCTTGAATGAAATTCACAAATGGTCCTTAGAGTGTAAGTACAGGGTATAAGAGCAATTTATGATCATGATTAATAATTCAATAGTTAATTATCTTTACAACTTAAGTTTGGAGGTAAGGACATTGAAATCGTTAACTTTATGGTTTTTATGTTTTTTGACGACCCATTGGCCTAGTGGTCCCAGATTCGATTTCTGGTTAAGATTAATTCTGAAAACAAACTTTCTAAATTGACTCAGATCTGGGCGTGCTGGGAGACACCTCTGGCGTCTAAGTCGTCTATAACCTCGTAACACAGGGGTGTTAATTCCTTACTTCAAGGCCATGACAATTGGTGTGTTGTCTCGCTCATTTGTTGATGAACTGTAATAATAATAATAAATTGTTTTCACAATCACACCAATTATCTAGTCCCAAGTAAAGCAAAGCTATGGCGACACGATAACGGATAAACATATTTAAATACTTTTATAAACGGCCATGACTTGCAAAATGCTCGTGCTAATCACACAAGCATGCGGGATTCGAACCTGCAACCGCTGGCTTTGTAGTCCGGAGCGCGAACCACTATACCAACCTGTTACCTGTCGTGAAACAAGACAGAAAATTGTCAAAAATGCCTTAAAAGATTTCTACTTTCTTATTTCAGCTCTGAGTCTGATAGCCCTCGATACGAGGTTGGGTTGCTTCGAGGCACGCTCTGGCTCTGAAAGCCAGAAACTGATCGACGCAGTCAACACGTTCTTCCTTTGCGTAGGAGAGTTGGAACTACGTGCTCCGTGGTGGAGAATATACCCAACTGCTATGTTCAAAAGATACGTTGCTGCATTGGATACCATCCTCAGGTAGTGCTACTCCATGAAAAATAACTTGAATATTTTAAAACACTGAAGAAGCTTCATAATTCAAAACAATAATAAAAATGCAACCCATTTTTATTATTGTTTTGAATTATGAAGTATCTACGACTCCGATAGGATAATGTTTAAACTTGGTCATTAGCTTTAAAAACTGAGCTCATCCTCTGCTGAAACCTATGTTATTTTTCCTCCTTCGGAAGCGTCAAGATTAGTTACAATTAGAACGATTGCCATTAGATCTGGTTTAAATCCGTATATCCGCTCAATATTGTCATGTTGAGCGATTTAGGTATAAATGGTGTATTGCGATTTTGAAAATCTGAATGTGGTCATCGACATTTGATACTGACCGAACATGCCAATATTTGAAGTCACGAATCAAGATTCTTGGATATGAGGCTAAGCTGACTTCATCTTAATCTGTCAGATCAAACTTCTTACATGTAGCCGTGTAACAATAACATTTCCATTGTCTCGATTCCGTGGTCTGACGATGTTAATACAGGGTGAAAAAGAAAGTCTTTTAATTTATATCTTTAACCGAATGTGTTTGAAATATTGTTTTCATATTAAAAGTTTTTGTATTCAGTAGCTGATTACATCCTTCTAAAGAAATACAGGGTTTCTTAATCACCTTTTAAACGAAGTTTGAAAAAGAGAGAATAGAACAAAGGACCTTTCGCTATCCTGGTTTCTGCTCTTCCAACTTAAGCAACTTTGAAATTAGCACAGAATATAAATAATACCTAGTACTGGGCCCGCATTTTCTTGCTAATCTAAACATGACTTGTGTGTGTCAGTGCTATGGTCCCAAATTTTTTTTTAGAACTAGACAATACATTTAGAAAAAGGACATGGTAACTTCAGAGTTAGTTTTTTCCAATACTACATTAATTATCATTTGCCAATTTAGCATTTGCATATTCTTTACCAGTGTAACTCTGAGACACGTAGAGAGGGCGCTTGAGGAGCTGAAGACTGCCACCAACAAATCGCTGCTCCAGGACTTGGTGGCGGCTGCTGGTCCTAGAGTAGCTGCCGTGGCTGCCTTGGACATGTTCCTAGTGGGAATTGATACGGTACGGTAATTTACATTCCACTAAAATGCTACAGCTAAACCGATTTGTGAAATAAAAGGCACAAAGTTAATCTCTTTCTGAGACTGAGGGAGATTTTTAAATGTGTTATTATTTTTATATCTTTTTCTTTGTAATATTTTTCATGTTTTAGTAAGTATTTTGCTATTCAAGGCGGAGACAAATTTAAATTCAAGAAGTTTAAATTTAAGATCATAAAAAAAACAGTCCCGCCTTTTTTGACTAATAAATGCTCTATAACTTTGTTTTGTAATATTAGTAGCCTCGCAATACATTTTTGAAAATATTATGTACATTAAAAAAAAAGTTCGTTTTGCTTAAAAGGTGATTTTCATGTCGGTTCATTATTACTTACTCGAATTAAATATAAGCAGAGTGCCTAGACGAGTCAGGTATTGTATAGAATTACGAAGTATTCTACAGAATTACTACATTATAAGTTCCAGTTACACAAGACTGATTAGCAACTGTTTAGAGTGTATTGTTAGGCTCCTGGTTAGATTGTCGTTTATTTAAAATAAACCCAATTAATAGCAAAAACTTCTATAATTCCAGACATCGAACGCCGTGGCTTCTACCCTCTACCAATTATCACTAAGGCCATCAGTGCAAGAACGACTACACGAAGAAGTAACCAAGGTCTTACAAGGGAGATCAATGAAGCCAGGGGACATTAGTCAAATGCCTTATTTAAAAGCTTGTGTTAAAGAAGTTTTAAGGTAGTTAACACATGTATATAATAAGACAACTGTACAAGAGTAGCTTTTCATCATTTAATGGGACTTATATCTTACTAGTCTTACTATTATTACAAATGCGAAATTTTGGATGGTTGGATGTTTGTTACTCAATTACGCCAGAACGGCTGAACAGATCCAGATGAAATTTAGAACATGACTAGATTAAAGTCTGGAAAAGCATTAGTTTATTTTTATTCCAAAAAAATGGACGGTTTCCGTAAGATGTTTTTTTTTACTGGGCTCGACATGATTTGTTGCATAGTGGTAGTTAATGGGTCAGTTACATAGGCTATTTTTTATCCCGAAAAAAAAGAGTTTCTATAGGATATCCTAACAATGATTGTATCCTTAGAAAGAACCTTGGCTACTATTATTAATTTACCTCCGAAAGGAGTAAAATAGAGAGTGACAAGCCGTATTTCACACGGGCCGCGAAGCCGCGAGCACAGATAATTGACAATAAAAGACAAATTGTAAAAGAGTAACTAGCATCATCATCATCATCATGTCAGCCTATTGCAGTCCACTACTTGACGTAAGCCTCCAAAGAACGTCAAAGAACACGCGATCTCCCGCTTTTTTCATCCAGCCACTGCCAGCCATCTTCGGCATATCTTCATGTAAATAAAAATATCTCTGTTTCAGAATGTATCCTGTAGTGATTGGAAATGGTCGACAGCTCACCAAAGACACAGTTATCTGTGGTTATAATATACCAAAGGGAGTGAGTATTTAATTTAAATTAGGTAACTAATACTTTTTATTATTTTGTTTAGACTGTGAATGTGTAAACACAATAGGTAAAACTATTGTTATTGCTGTAGTGTCAGTGTCGAATACAGAAAGCTCGACAATTGTTTAAAGTGACGACCTCCGTAGCCGAGAGGCGAGTTCGTCGGGCTTGGCATCGCCATCTTTGAGGTCCCGGGTTCGATTCCCGGTCGGGTCCATGTAGAAAACGAACTTTTCTATATATCTCAAGTCTTGAGTGTCGTTGTTTCTATCACAGAAGTGCTTTAGCTACTAACTATATTAAGTTAGTAATTAATCGAAGTTATTATAAAGATTTACTTATTTATTTACAATCTTACAATAGATATTTACAGAAAATAAAATATGTAATGTATCTAGTAAAGATATAAGCACCATGGTTGACTGGTAGATAATGGTTTAGCCATTTTTTCGTCTAAGCAATAAAGTAAACATAAATAAAATGTGCTTGTCAACCACTAATTGTTCCCGTTACATAAGTTTTATTGGTCAAGAAATTCAATCTTAATCATTCTACCACTATAAACACAGTAATTATGATTTTCCAGACCCAAGTGATATTCCAACACTACGTAATGGGCAACAGTGAGGAGAACTTCACCGCTGCGTCGGAGTTCAAGCCGGAGCGGTGGCTGAAGCGGGCGCCTGCGCACGCGCACAACGCGTTCGCGTCGCTGCCGTTCGGCTTCGGGCGGCGCATGTGCCTCGGCAGGCGCTTTGCCGAGCTCGAGATACATACTGTTATTTGCAAAGTAAGTTTGAAGGGTAAATTTGTATTTATGTAAAATAATTATAGGTTTGTTTATACTCATGGTAACAAACAACTTTGCCCAAAAAAACTATTCACCTATTGCAACTTAATTTTCAACCGACTTCAAAAAAGGAGGAGGTTCTCAATTCGACTGTATGTTTTTTTTTTGTATGTATGTTACGCGATTACTCCGCCAATTATGAATCGATTTTAATGATTCTTTTTTTGTTTGGTAGATCTTTAGAGGGACCACCCATATATTTTCGAAATTGATTTAGAACTTTTTGAGAAAATCAACAAATATATACCCATATCATATTTTGGTTGTGGTTCTTGTTACCTATCTTCGATAAATATGAGCCGATTTTGATGATTTTTGTTTTATTGATATACTTCAAAGATGCTATGATAAAGTTTGCAAAATAAAAATCACCCCTAAGGGTAGGAAAATAGGGGATGAAATCGGTGTTCAGCAGTTAGATTAGGATTTATCACTAAAAATTGATGAAATAAGTAAATTATATTTTTAAAAATTAAACCGACTTCAAAACACTAAAATGCTAAAAATAATCCTAACACTTAATAAACAAAAACATTGAATCTCTCATCGGCTGGCACCGACTCCAAAATTAACTGATTAGTTATTAGGTGTTTTGAAGTCGGTTTTATTTTCTTTATTAATGTTAAACTATCTTAACAAAAACGCGGACGGCACAAATACAAATATTTTATTGGTAACGAAACATGTTTTTGACATATGTTGGCCTTATCCAGCCTTATCCTGTATGTTTATGAAAACTTGTCCTAGGATGAAGCGCTCTTTTTTCATCTTAACTAGGGCACAGGTAAACTAACAAAATTAAGTCTAGATAGGCAATAAGTTTCTTGGGCAAAGTCGTTTGTCACCATGAGTATAAACAAACCCCGAATTATTTTATACTAGTTAATAATAAACATAAATAAAATCCCGTAATTTGACAATAGTCGCAATCCGGTGTCGATCCGCTCCCAGTAACATTACGATCCCAAACGGTATTCTCGTAAATCCAAAAAATGCAATTATTGTTCGTAATGCGACTGAAAATGGAAGAAACCAAAATAAGATATTTTTTTGCTCTGTTTTTAGTCTTATTGGGATAGGTTTAATAATTTTATTTCAAATTGAAAGTTTACGAGAATACCGTTTGTGATAGTAATGTTACTGGGACCGGATCGACACCGGATTGCGACAATTGTCAAATTACGGGAATTGGGCCTCTGGAAGACGCAGCGTAGCCAGGTCGGAACCCGGTGGGCTGACGACCTGGTCAAGGTTGCGGGAAGCCGTTGGTTTTAAACGGCCTATAGCTGCTCGCTGTGGTGATCTATTGGGAGGCTTCAGTCCAGCAGTGGACTTCCAAAGGCTGACTAATGATGAGATGATCTGGTTCATATATTATTTTGTCGTCCTTAAGGCGATTTTCAGCATTACATCTATCTATTTATATAAAACAAAGTCGGGTTAGTTACACCATTTAAAGTCAAGAACGGCTGGACCGATTTTTGTGATCATTAATTTGTTGAATTTGTCTCCACCCTGAATAGCAGAATAACAAAAAAAAACACGGAAAAATTCACGAAAAAAATGTATGAAGGGGCGGTACGAAGTTCGCTGGGACCTAGTTTTAAATAAAACAAACAATATGCTCTTCCCAGCTTTGCATTTCTTTGATACTTCCATACAAAATCGATCTGTTAACTGGGCAGTGATTTATTAGATTAAGTGGGGGGAACATCGGGCATAACTAAAGCTTTTGTACTGAATAGTAACTTAGCACCAGTCAGCCATAGATTGATTGTAATGATATCTAGTATAGATTAGAGTAGCTATAACCGTCAAGTTCGTGCCCGATACAAGTACTTTTGGGTAGCGACAGGCGTTGACTGGGAAGACATATCCTAGGTAGGGATTAGCAAGGTATTAAGTATACCAGGTTGATCCAAAAGTAATAATAATCGTATATTTCTAGTGGTCTTAAAATTTTGCAAAAAATTTGGTATTTAGTTTGTATCCTCACTAGTAACGGGTTAAAAAACTATATCAATACAAGTTCATTCTTGGTAACCCTATTCATGTGAATACGAACCGTCGGTGCGATAACTCGAAAATGAAGGAAAACGAAGTTCGAGCCGACACCAAGTACCTCTGCCTGAAAAAAATGTTTATTAAAGACATACACGCCGACTTGAAAGAGACACTGGGGGACTATGCTCGTCAATATTCTACAGTTGTAAAAAGGAAAGTGCCTAAATTTTATAATGTGCAGCCTGCTGATGCTGATACCTAGCACACGTCGCCCATTTCAGCGATTGCCGCCAAACATGTATTAGTGAACAATTACTTCGACTTTCAATATTAATTTTATCTGTACATATAATATTACTTATAAGCTGAAGAGTAATTAAATGTTTGTTTGATTGGTTAAACGCGCCAATCTCAGGAACTACTAATTCAAATGGAAAAAATATTTTTGTGACAGACCGAATTCTACGCGGGCGTAGCCGCGGGCGGAAGCTAGTACTACATACATAGAAATACATGTTTATTGTTTGCAGATGGTACAAGCATTCAAGATGGAGTACCACCACGAGCCCTTAGAGTACCACGTCCACCCCATGTACACCCCAAATGGACCCATACGATTGAAATTGATCGAGCGCTAATATTATTTTAATGACTTGGAAAAAGCCATGACAAATATTTAGGATGATTTTTGTAATGATAAAGGGTTTTATTTTAAACGAGAGACAATCTTTGCAACAAGTTGTTCTTCTTAAATATAATATTTTTTTACTATGAGACTGTATTTAAACTCGAGAAAGAAAAAACAGCTGTTCAATACTAAAGTGCAAGGCTAAATGTGTTTTCTTTTCTCCATTTTGGTCCCATAGTAATGGTTGTTGTGTTTTTGTGGGCCAAATAAAGTAATTGCTCTCACATGTGATTTTGTACCTTTTTTTTATATGTTAAGGACTAAGTACTAATTTTGTAAATGAGCTCTTTATTAATGTCTAACTGCCGCACGCAGAGACGTAAAGTGTTGATTATCATTTTTGTTTATTTAATAATTGACTTTATTCGTATCGACTTTAGAATCACATATTTTTCTTAAGTGACCATTAAAATTAATTGACGTGTTTGAGTGCGGCAGTAAGACAGTATTTTAAGAATTGATTTGTGTGGAAAAAAATATTATACAAATATACGTTTACACAAAGTAACATGCTCAGGCATTCTTATTTAATACGTACGGGACCTTGGACACGGAGGATTGCACCAGCACAGTCTACGGCCAGCCACCTGCCATCTTCGGTCTTCACTACTACAGGGAAGTTCAGATCTGCGGAAGTAGCTGTTAGTCGGGCCCTTGTGAACCTATAATCTCACACAATGTAGGTATACAAAAGTTACAAAACCATAATGTGTAAGTACATATGATGTAAAAATGAACATAATTATAGATAATTTAAAGAAATTACTCCTTTATTTTTATTTTAATGGAAAACATACAGTTCATGAATTATACACTGTAAATGAATAACAATAGTTTTCACATGTCTACTTGCACGGCTCGTTAAAACCCGAGAATTTCTTTCACTTCTATTATATATCATATCATATCATTTATTAATTCATAAACATGGGTATTATAGGATGTCACATACAAAATATTATTAGGTACACAGCCATGATTTACCATAAAGGTACATGAATACTTAGTTGTCAGTCTTGTTAAATTATAATTCTATATTATTATTATTACATTATTGTAACATATTTTATCTTCCTTTGTTTTCATTAGATTGTGAGGCCTAAGTGCAGTACTTCCTTTTTAAGAAATTCTGACTGACGGATTGTTAGTAGGCTTTTTAAAGAGTTATGAGAACAATTTTAAGCTATTTTTATGTGATTAGGTTAATTGCTAGAAAATATAATCTGAGTAACTTTGAAGTCTTTTAACACATTCCATTCTTCTTTGGAATGTTGCAGGAGCTGTCTTTAACCCAATAGGTATTCTTTTAAATGTCGAATGTCCCAACCCAACTGTCATAAGAAGGTAGTTTGCAGTCTGCCCCCTCCGTAATTTCGTAATTTATCCTAATTAATTTACAACTATGAGAAACTTTAGTGTAATAAATTATTTAAAATGGCAATGATCAACGTTATAGGTACTTCTAGGAATTATATATGCGTCATAAAGATGACAATAATAAAGTCAACTTAATTTAACTAAATTTTAATCGCGAACAACCGTATCTAACTCAAAACAAGCATAGCACTTGATTTAGCAAGTAGTGCCTTAAGGCAGTGCTATGCTTTTACCTAATTTATTAAATAAATGTTAGGCAGTGGGTATTTATCGTCTACTATTTATCTCATTCAACTTGCGGTAGTCCATCTGAACTTTTGTTTCCTTGAGGCAACAATTTTTTTGGTACTAGATGAAATGGTGCACTCCGAGACTCCGAGGCGAAAACCTAGGCTGGTCTGCTGGTTTCCTCACTGCTGCTGCTCTGCTGGCTGGCACACTGTGTTGAACTGACGTTGCTTTGTTGAACTTGGGTTGAGTTGCTTCGCTCTTCCATCGTTCCAAGTTCCAAGATCCAGTTAGCAAAACTGTCGTTACACATATACATGTCAGGTTAACGACTAATATTGACTGATACCTAGGTACTAACTAGTCGTGAAGCCTGGTCAGAGGCCTTAAGGTTCAAACCGTGGCAGGGAAGGCACAAGTTAAGCTTAAGTACGGGTGAGCACGGACTGTCTCGGAACTGTTAACTAGCCCGACAAAATAGTTAAATTAATAAATATAAATATTGGACGACATTACATACCTAATAAAGCCTAAGCACTTGGGTTACTGAAATCAGAAACAACGACGGTACCACAATACCCAGACCCGAGACAATATATAAAGTTATTTTTCTACTTTTTAACCGACTTCAAAAAAGGAGGAGGTTCTCAATTCGTCGGAATCTATTTTATTTATTTTTTATTTATGTTCGGCGATCAGTCGTTACTACGTTGACCGATTTCGATAATATTTTTTTTGTTTGAAAGGTAATACTTTCAGAATGATCCCATATAAATTTGGTTAAATTCTGATGATGGAATCATTAAGAAAATCATCAAACATCGCATGAACTCCGTACCACGCCAACTGATTTTAGTATCTATCTTACCTAATATCTTTGCCAAATGTTGACCGATTTTGATGATTCTTTTTTTAATGAATAGCTTATACTTTAAAGATACTATAATAAATTCACCTCTAAGGATGGAAAAATAGGTAATGAAATCAGTGTTCAGCAGTTAAATTATGTTTGCACTCGTAAGATTTGTTTTGATTAGGATTTATCACTAAAATAGATGAAATAATTTAATTTTATTTAAAAAAACCGACTTCAAAAAACTAAAACGCTAAAAATAATCTTAACACGTAAGTACCTAGTAGTAGTATCAGATACTTTTGGAGTCGGTGCCAGTCGATGAGAGATTCTATGTTTTCGTTTGCACCGACTCCAAAAGTAACTGATAAGTGTTAAGATAATTTTTAGCTAAGTCGAAGTCGGTTTTTATTTTTTTATAAAATTAATTAAATTTTTTTTGGCCTATGTTTAGCAGTGGACGTCCTATCAGTCCTATGGCTGAAATGATGATGATGATGATGATTTTTTCCTACATTGACCGACCGAGAGTCGAACCCATAACCTCAGAGATAGCGCACAAGTCCGGTATGCTAGCCTCTCGGCTACGGCGGTCGTCAATTGTTACGGTAGTTAGTTAGTGCGATACGGTGGCAAGTAGGTACAAAAAAGTCTATTACAAATAGACAACGCCTTTGCTTGTAAAGGGTTTTCCAATAAGAGGTTTCATTTTGATGTTTCCAAAAATACGAGTATTTTTAAGAGATATCAATGGATGGTTATTTCATTGTAAAGAGGAAGGTATGCCATTAACAATGGAAAACGATATCAGCCAAATGGCCTGCACGGCTACGCTTGCAGCACCATAGGTTTTCATGAAATTTTCCATGACCAATTCTTGAATTGAATGTGGAGCATTGTGGCCCCGAAGAAAAAAAGTCTAAAGGTGTTAAATCACACGATTTCGGTGGCCAATTGTGATCACCTCTTCGAGAAATAACACGGTCAGGAAACTTTTCTTGCAAAATTGCGATGGTTTTGTTGCTTGTGTGGCACGTAGCGCCATCTTGTTGAAAATAAACGTAGTCCACATTAATATCTTCCAATTCCGGCCATAAAAAATCATGGAAATGGATGTGCGAATTGGTCATGGAAAATTTCATGAAAAGAATATGGTGCTGCAAGCGTAGCCGTGGCGGCCATTTGGCTGATATCGTTTTCTTTAAAAAAAAATAGTCGTTTTTATAATATCAAAATGAAACCCGTTATAGGAAAACCCTTTATTATTTAGAAGCTGTTAGCTGTGAAACAGCCCGTTGCCCAACGCGTTAGCAATTTTTATTAAAATAAATAATAGCCTACGTTTCTACGTAACACAAGATAAAATAGAAAATAGTGTCTTCTGCAGCGTGCTTATTAATCAACATCGGCATTGCGCTTATTTACACTGTAAGTACATACCTTCAAAATGCATTTTGTATGCATCCAATTTAATTTAATGCTTGGGATTGGTGATCCAGTCTTGGAAAGCATACTTGACAATACCATGAACGCACGAGCAGTCTGACATTTTAATACCGACTTGCCCTGATTGCCTTGCAATGTTACACTTGAATACATTAAGATCAAGATATTATTGTAGTAATTTTCAAACGAATTAAATACTCACTCTCAGAACTCAGAATAACTGACGTTCTTTTTTATTTAAGAATTTTTAGGTTGTCTGTGACGGTTATTATATTTTATTATGAATATAATTCCATAACTTAATATTGTTACGCTGCCACAAGTAGGTATCTCGATAACAGTTAAACGTTTTTCTGACTCTTGGGTAACCAACACCTAAGGTATTCATAGTATTTGGAATTTTTTAGAAATAAACAATAAAACAACGAGTGACATTCATAGAATGTTTTACTTAGATTGACTCCACAAGCAACCTTACAAACATACATAGGTCAAAAATACAAAAGTGACCAATTATATACGTTCTGTTTTGTATGGTAACTACTACACAATACTAAAATATAAAATGTACTCAAAATATTCATTTTACAATACAGAACGAATATAATTTTTGTCTTTACATAGTAACTCTAGTCATTGAATGGCCACAATAGCGTACTGGCAAATATATTTACAAAAATATCACAAACAAGTATGATTTATACATATTATTCACCGAATACTGGTAATACATTTGTGTTTATATGTACATAAATATTCATTTTGACTAGGGAATATAATGTTACATATCAATATAATTTTTCGAGACTGCATCAAGTGGTATTATGGCACTATTTTATACATATATAAAATAGGCATGCAAATATAAAGCGCCTGAAATTTATATAAAGCTAATAAGGCAGTGATAGTAAACCTTTTTTGAAAACTTTGCAAGCATGTATTGCAAATGAAAGGTTCATTACTTTAATATCACAAAATTAACCATAACCTTAACGTTACTGTACAATTATTTAACAAAGAGTTTGAGCGTTGGCAGTTGGTTTGACAGACTGGTGTCTGCGTTTGTTGTATAAGTAAATGGCAAGGGTTATGGATAGGACCATAAACACCGCGGAGCCTACGGTTAGGTATATGACGGAGGAACCACTAGCAGATTGTGCGATGTCGTTGCTAACATTGCTGACATCTCTCACTTTTCTGCTTCTAGGTTTGGTCCTGGCGAAATCGAAGTTATCTGTAAAATTAACTAAGATTAGTTAGGTACAAGTTTGAGCACCTTTGTTTGTTAATATACTTAGTTTTCTATTGCAAATTATCTAGGGATCAAATTAAGCTGTACAGCTATATAGGTCTTGTATAGTAAAAAAAAAACAAATTAACTTACCTACGTCAGTTTGCTTGCCATCATCATAGTCATCTACATCATTGGAAGCCAATCTCCCAGTCCTAGACGACCTAATTTCATTTTCGGCTGGGAACGGTGGTAGGTATGTAGAAGGTGGATTTGTGCTGCTTGGGGCAAACGGCTGTGGGCATTTAGGATCTTTGGAGCCTGGGTAACAGGAGCTAGGTGTTGTGGGCTGAGGTGTCGTTGGTCTTGGACAACGAGGGTCAGTGGAGCCAGGGTAACACCTTGGAGGCGCCTGTGTGGTTGGTCTGGGGCACCGAGGATCGTTGTTACCAGGGTAGCAGTTGGGTGGTGCTTGTGTGGTTGGCCTGGGGCAACGAGGGTCGTTGTTACCAGGGTAACAGTTGGGTGGTGCTTGTGTAGTAGGCCTGGGGCACCGGGGGTCGTTGCTACCAGGGTAACAATTGGGTGGAGCTTGTGTGGTTGGCCTAGGGCAACGAGGGTCGTTGTTGCCAGGGTAACAGTTGGGTGGTGCTTGTGTAGTAGGCCTGGGGCACCGGGGGTCGTTGCTACCAGGGTAACAGTTAGGTTGTGCTTGAGTGGTAGGTCTGGGGCACCGAGGGTCGTTGTTACCAGGGTAACAGTTGGGTGGTGCTTGTGTAGTAGGCCTGGGGCACCGAGGGTCATTGCTTCCAGGATAGCAGTTAGGAGGCGCTTGCGTTGTTGGTTTGGGACAACGTGGGTCATTGTTACCCGGGAAACAGTTTGGTGGTTCCTGGGTTGTAGGTTTGGGACAACGAGGGTCGTTGTTTCCAGGGTAGCAGTTGGGAGGTGCTTGGGTAGTTGGTTTCGGGCAACGAGGGTCAGTAGATCCAGGGTAGCATCTAGGAGGAGCTTGAGTTGTTGGTTTGGGACAACGAGGATCAGTGCTTCCTGGGTAGCATTTAGGTTCAGGTGATACTGGTGGTAAATATGTAGGAGGAGTTAAAGTTGTAGGACGAGATGGCTGTGGACAGTTAGGGTTAGGTGAGCCTGGATAGCAGACTGGTTTAGTCGGCTGAGATGTTGTGGGCTTAGGACAACGTGGATCAGTTGAGCCTGGATAGCATCTTGGTGGGGCCTGGGTTGTAGGTTTAGGGCACCGTGGGTCATTGTTGCCAGGATAGCAGTTAGGAGGTACCTGTGTTGTTGGTTTGGGGCACCTTAGATCGTTAGAGCCAGGATAGCACCTAGGTGGGGCTTGGGTTGTTGGCTTTGGACAGCGCGAATCCGTTGAACCTGGATAGCATCTGGGTGGGGATTGAGTGGTGGGCTTAGGGCAGCGAAGGTCTGTGTTGCCGAGATAGCAATTAGGCGGAGCTTGAGTTAAGGGTTTGGGGCAACGTGGATCTGTGCTGCCAGGGTAGCAGTTAGGTGGCGCTTGGGTTGTAGGTTTAGGACAACGTGGATCAGTGTTGCCTGGGAAGCAATTTGGAGGAGCTTGAGTAGTTGGTTTAGGACAACGCGGGTCAGTTGAACCAGGGAAGCATCTAGGGGGTGATTGTGTAGTTGGCTTGGGACAACGAGGATCATTATTACCAGGATAGCAGTTAGGAGGAGCTTGAGTTGTAGGTCTAGGGCAACGAGGATCTGTATTGCCAGGGTAACAATTGGGTGGCGCTTGCGTTGTAGGTTTAGGACAACGCGGATCATTGTTGCCTGGGAAG
This sequence comes from Anania hortulata, assembly GCA_963576865.1. NCBI lineage: Eukaryota > Metazoa > Arthropoda > Insecta > Lepidoptera > Crambidae > Anania > Anania hortulata. The sequence goes on along the minus strand of OY756405.1, from coordinate 10,220,523 downwards.
CAATTTGGAGGAGCTTGAGTAGTTGGTTTAGGACAACGTGGATCAGTTGAACCAGGGAAGCATCTAGGGGGTGATTGTGTAGTTGGCTTGGGACAACGAGGATCATTACTACCAGGGTAGCAGTTAGGAGGAGCTTGAGTTGTAGGTCTAGGGCAACGAGGATCTGTATTGCCAGGGTAACAATTGGGTGGCGCTTGCGTTGTAGGTTTAGGACAACGCGGATCATTGTTGCCTGGGAAGCAATTTGGAGGAGCTTGAGTAGTTGGTGTAGGACAACGTGGATCAGTTGAACCAGGGTAGCATCTAGGGGGTGATTGTGTAGTTGGTTTGGGACAACGAGGATCATTATTACCAGGGTAGCAGTTAGGAGGTGCTTGAGTTGTAGGTCTAGGGCATCGAGGGTCTGTGCTTCCTGGGAAGCATTTAGGTTCAGGAGACACAGGAGGTAAGTAAGTAGGAGGAGTTAGTGTAGTTGGTCTTGACGGCTGAGGGCAGTTAGGGTCAGGAGAACCTGGATAACAGACAGGTTTTGTGGGTTTTGGTGTTGTAGGTTTAGGACAACGTGGATCTGTAGAGCCAGGATAGCATCTTGGTGGGGCTAAAGTAGTAGGTTTAGGGCATCGTGGATCTGTGTTGCCAGGATAACAGTTAGGTGGAGCTTGGGTTGTGGGTTTAGGACAACGAGGATCATTGTTGCCTGGGTAGCAGTTGGGTGGGACAGGTGTTGTTGGCTTAGGACATCGAGGATCTGTGCTTCCTGGATAACAATTCGGCGGGGAAGGTGTGGTGGGTTTTGGGCAACGAGGATCGGTATTACCTGGGTAACAATTAGGAGGAGCTGGAGTAGTCGGTTTAGGACAACGTGAATCAGTAGATCCGGGGTAGCATCTTGGTGGTGCAGGCGTCGTTGATTTGGGACAACGTGGATCGTTGTTTCCTGGGAAGCAATTAAGTGGAGCGGGTGTTGTTGGTTTAGGACAACGTGGGTCCGAACTACCAGGGAAGCATTTTGGTGTGGCTGTGGATGGAGGCAAGTATGTAGGAGGTGTCAATGTAGTAGGCCTTGGTGGTTGAGGACACTTAGGATCAGGAGAGCCTGGATAGCAAACTGGTTTGGGAGTTGTTGGTTTTGGACAACGCGGGTCTGTGGATCCAGGGTAACATCTAGGTGGAGCTGGTGTTGTTGGTTTGGGACATCTAGGATCAGTGTTACCTGGGTAACAGTTTGGTGGGGCAGGAGTTGTTGGCTTTGGGCATCGGGGATCAGTGCTACCAGGATAGCAGTTAGGAGGTGCTGGAGTTGTTGATTTAGGGCAGCGTGGGTCATTGTTGCCCGGGTAGCAATTTGGTGGAGCTGGTGTTGTTGGCTTAGGACAACGAGAGTCGGTGCTGCCAGGGAAGCACCTGAGCGGGGCAGGAGTCGTAGGTTTCGGGCAACGAGGGTCATTGCTACCAGGGTAGCAGTTTGGTGGGGCTGGTGTGGTAGGTTTCGGGCATCTAGGGTCTGTGCTGCCAGGGAAGCACCTTGGCGGGGAAGGAGTCGTGGGTTTCGGGCAACGAGGGTCATTGCTACCAGGGTAGCAGTTTGGTGGGGCTGGTGTGGTAGGTTTCGGGCATCTCGGGTCTGTGCTGCCAGGGAAGCACCTTGGCGGGGAAGGAGTCGTGGGTTTCGGGCAACGAGGGTCATTGCTACCAGGGTAGCAGTTTGGTGGTGCTGGAGTTGTGGGCTTTGGGCAACGAGGATCGTTGTTACCAGGGTAACAGTTTGGTGGGGCTGGTGTGGTAGGTTTCGGGCATCGAGGGTCTGTGCTGCCAGGGAAGCACCTTGGCGGGGAAGGAGTCGTGGGTTTCGGGCAACGAGGGTCATTGCTACCAGGGTAGCAGTTTGGTGGTGCTGGAGTTGTGGGCTTTGGGCAACGAGGATCGTTGTTACCAGGGTAACAGTTTGGTGGGGCTGGTGTGGTAGGTTTCGGGCATCTAGGGTCTGTGCTGCCAGGAAAGCACCTTGGCGGGGCAGGAGTCGTAGGTTTCGGGCAACGAGGATCATTGCTTCCAGGAAAGCAGTTTGGTGGTGCTGGAGTTGTGGGTTTGGGGCAACGAGGATCGTTGTTACCAGGGTAACAGTTTGGTGGAGCTGGTGTTGTAGATTTCGGGCATCGAGGGTCCGTGCTGCCAGGGAAACATTTAGGTGTAGCTGTAGAAGGTGGTAAGTATGTCGGTGGTGTCAACGTTGTCGGTCTTGGTGGTTGAGGACAGTTAGGGTTAGGTGATCCTGGATAGCAAACCGGTTTTGGGCTAGTAGGTTTAGGGCAACGAGGATCTATGCTGCCTGGGTAGCAGTTAGGCGGAGCCGGTGTAGTAGGTTTGGGGCAACGTGTGTCTGTACTACCAGGGTAACACCTTGGTGGGGTCGGAGTGATTATCTTTGGACAGCGAGGATCGTTATTGCCTGGATAACAATTAGGTGGTGCTAGGGTTGTAGGCTTAGGGCACCGTGGATCTGTGTTGCCTGGATAGCAGTTAGGTGGTGCAGGCGTCGTGGGCTTTGGGCAACGTGGATCATTATTACCTGGGAAGCAGTTTGGCGGGGCAGGTGTAGTTGGTTTAGGGCAACGAGGGTCTGTACTACCGGGGTAGCACCGTGGTGGGGCCGGAGTTGTTGGCTTTGGACAGCGAGGATCGTTATTGCCTGGATAACAATTAGGTGGTGCTAGGGTTGTAGGCTTAGGGCACCGTGGATCTGTGTTGCCTGGATAGCAGTTAGGTGGTGCAGGAGTCGTGGGCTTTGGGCAACGTGGGTCATTATTGCCTGGGAAGCAGTTCGGCGGGGGAGGTATGGTTGGTTTAGGGCAACGAGGATCTGAGTTTCCGGGGAAGCACCTTGGAGGAGCAGGCGTTGACGGCTTAGGACAACGTGGGTCATTGTTGCCTGGGAAGCAATTAGGAGGGGCAGGAGTTGTTGGCTTTGGACAACGAGGGTCCGTGTTGCCTGGGTAGCAGTTAGGTGGCGCTGTGGTAGTAGGCTTGGGGCAACGAGGATCATTGTTACCGGGATAACAGTTTGGCGGGGCTGGTGTAGTAGATTTGGGACAACGAGGGTCTGTGCTACCAGGGAAGCATTTTGGTGTTGCTGTTGATGGTGGCAAATAGGTAGGAGGTGTCAAAGTAGTTGGCCTTGGTGGCTGGGGACAATTTGGGTCAGGGGAACCTGGGTAGCATACTGGTTTTGGACTAGTGGGTTTCGGACAGCGTGGATCGGTTGAGCCAGGATAACATTTCAGTGGAGCAGGTGTGGTAGGCTTAGGACAACGCGGGTCTGTGTTACCAGGGTAGCAATTAGGAGGTGCTGGCGTTGTAGGCTTGGGACAGCGCGGGTCCGTACTACCAGGGTAGCATTTTGGTGGAGCCGGTGTAGTTAGTTTAGGGCACCTAGGGTCAGTGTTTCCAGGATAGCAGTTGGGAGGTGAAATAGTTGTTGGCTTAGGGCAACGTGGATCGTTACTGCCAGGGTAGCAGTTTGGAGGAGCTGGTGTAGTAAGTTTAGGGCAACGAGGATCTGTACTACCAGGGTAACACCTTGGTGGGGCTGGTGTGGTAGGCTTAGGACATCTAGGGTCATTACTGCCTGGATAACAGTTAGGTGGTGCAGGGGTCGTCGGTTTAGGGCAACGTGGATCTGTGTTGCCCGGATAGCAGTTTGGCGGTGCTGGCGTGGTTGGTTTAGGGCAACGCGGGTCGTTACTGCCTGGGTAACACTTTGGTGTAGCTGTGGATGGTGGCAGGTATGTTGGAGGTGTAAGCGTTGTTGGTCTTGTTGGTTGAGGACAGCTAGGATCAGGTGATCCAGGATAGCACACTGGTTTCGGACTTGAAGGCTTAGGACACCGTGGATCTGTGCTGCCTGGGTAGCAGTTAGGCTGAGCTGGTGTGGTGGGCTTGGGACAGCGAGGATCTGGACTACCCGGGAAACACCTTGGTGGAGCTGGAGTTGTAAGCTTAGGACACCTAGGATCGTTGCTTCCTGGGAAGCAGTTGGGTGGTGCAGGTGTAGTAGGCCTAGGACATCTAGTGTCTGTGCTCCCTGGGAAACATTTTAAGGGCTCTGGTGTTGTAGGTTTGGGGCAACGTGGGTCGGTGTTACCAGGGTAACAGTTTGGCGGCGCAGGTGTTGAAGGCTTTGGACAACGAGGGTCATTGCTACCAGGGTAGCAGTTTGGTTGTGCTGGAGTTGTTGGCTTGGGACACCGTGAGTCGTTGTTGCCAGGGAAACAGTTAGGAGGAGCAGGAGTAGTCGGCTGAGGGCATCGAGGATCTGTGCTACCAGGGAAGCACCTTGGTGGAGCAGGTGTGGTGGGTTTTGGGCATCTAGGGTCGATACTGCCTGGATAACAGTTAGGTGGTGCAGGGGTTGTTGGTTTGGGGCAACGAGGATCAGTACTTCCATGATAGCAGTTTGGCGGTGCTGGCGTAGTTGGTTTAGGGCAACGCGGGTCGGTACTGCCTGGGAAGCACTTTGGTGTAGCTGTAGAGGGTGGTAGGTATGTTGGAGGTGTAAGCGTTGTTGGTCTTGTTGGTTGGGGACAGCTAGGATCAGGTGATCCAGGGTAGCACACTGGTTTCGGACTAGTAGGCTTAGGACAGCGTGGATCTGTACTACCTGGGTAGCAGTTAGGCGAGCTTGGTGTGGTGGGCTTGGGACAACGAGGGTCATTGCTCCCTGGGTAGCAATTGGGTGGAGCAGGGGTAGTTGGTTTCGGGCATCGTGGATCTGTATTTCCTGGGTAACAGTTTGGCGGTGCTGGTGTAGTTGGTTTAGGACAACGCGGGTCGGTGTTTCCGGGATAGCAGTTGGGTGGTGCGGGTGTCGTAGGCTTGGGACAGCGGGAATCTGTACTACCAGGATAACACCTTGGTGGAGCTGGGGTGGTAGGCTTAGGACAGCGAGGATCAGTGCTCCCTGGGAAGCAATTAGGTGGAGCGGTGGGAGTTGGTTTAGGGCATCGCGGATCATTATTTCCTGGATAACAGTTTGGAGGTGCTGGTGTGGTAGGTTTAGGACAACGCGGGTCGGTGTTTCCAGGATAGCAGTTGGGTGGTGCGGGTGTCGTAGGCTTTGGACAGCGAGGATCAGTACTGCCAGGGAAGCATTTAGTTGGAGCAGGTGTTGTGGGCTTGGGACACCTAGGATCGGTGTTCCCAGGATAACAATTAGGTGATGCAGGCGTAGTTGGTTTAGGACAACGTGGATCAGTACTTCCAGGGTAGCAATTTGGCGGTGCAGGTGTTGTAGGTTTAGGGCAACGAGGATCTGTACTACCAGGGTAACATTTTGGCGGTACTGGTGTTGTTGGCTTGGGACAACGTGGGTCATTGTTTCCTGGATAGCAATTAGGTACTCCGGGTGTGGTAGAAGGTGGTAAATATGTTGGTGGGGTAAGTGTTGTAGGGCGATTAGGCTGAGGGCAGCTTGGGTCAGGTGAGCCTGGGTAGCAGACTGGCTTAGGAGATGTTGTTTTAGGACAACGTGAGTCAGTGCTGCCAGGATAACAATTTGGTGGCGCGGGTGTGGTTGGCTTTGGGCATCGTGGGTCTGTATTTCCAGGGTAACAGTTAAGTGGTGCGGGTGTGGTTGGTGTAGGGCACCGTGAGTCAGTGCTTCCAGGGAAGCAGTTTGGTGGTGCAGGTGTTGTAGGCTTAGGGCAACGAGGATCTGTACTACCAGGATAACATCTTGGTGGAGCTGGTGTTGTCGGCTTAGGGCAACGAGGATCATTGTTGCCTGGATAGCAATTAGGTGCTGCAGGCGTTGTTGGCTTAGGGCAACGAGGATCAGTATTTCCGGGGTAGCAATTTGGTGGTGCTGGTGTTGTGGGCTTAGGACAACGAGAATCTGTGCTGCCAGGGTAGCAGTTTGGCGGTGCTTGTGTAGTAGGCTTAGGGCAACGAGGGTCAGTATTGCCAGGGTAACAGTTAGGAGGAGCAGGAGTTGTCGGTCTAGGACAACGGAAATCTGAGCTGCCTGGGTAGCATTTAAGTGTGTCGGGTGTGGTAGAAGGTGGTAAATATGTTGGTGGCGTTAATGTTGTCTGACGTGTCGGCTGAGGACAGCTTGGATCTGGAGATCCTGGGTAGCAGACTGGTTTAGGAGATGTTAGTTTAGGGCAACGTGGGTCTGTGCTGCCAGGGTAGCAGTTTGGCTGTGTAGGTGTTGGCGGTTGCGGGCAGCGGGCGTCATTACTGCCAGGGAAACATCTAGGGGCCGCAGGTGTTGTAGGTTTAGGACATCGCGGGTCATTGTTACCAGGGTAACAATTAGGTGGTGCTTGCGTTGTAGGCTGAGGGCATCGCAGGTCCGTACTACCAGGGTAACAGTTGGGAACGGACGTTGTAGGTCTCGGGCAACGGGGATCATTATTGCCTGGGAAGCAATTTGGTGGAACTGGTGTAGTAGGTCTTGGACAACGTGGGTCAGTGTTCCCTGGGTAGCAGTTTGGAGGTGTAGGCGTCGTCGGCCGTGGACAACGACGGTCTGTACTGCCAGGATAGCAGCTAGGTGGTGCAGGTGTGGTAAAAGCTTTAGGGCATCTAGGGTCCGTTGAGCCAGGGTAGCATTTGATCTGTGGTGGCGCTGTGACCTGCCCGCAGCTAGGATCTGGAGAGCCTGGGTAACAACGAGGTCTGAATGTTGTTGTTATTTCTTGTGTCACTCCGCAGTTCCCTTCACAGTTGTTTGTGCATAACTGTAAAGTAAAGGCATAATAATTGGGTATGGATTTAACTGCAATCAGTAACAATATTGTACAGCTGTTTCATGCAAACAAAATTATTACTGTGTAGTAAGTTAAGCTTACCTCAACGTTACAAGTCAGGTACACTTGATCAGTCTCCGGGAAGCGGAATGCACTGACTTTGCTGTATGCAATCAATGTAGCTCCACTCTTGCCCGTATTTGTCGACTTCTGCCATAAGTCAATAAGCTTCTTTTTCCTGGAAAGTATTAAAGCTTGTCAGACAATTGCTAAGGACGAGAGAGATAGTTGAGTTGAGACTTGTTTAGTTTTGTACAAATTAAAGCATCAGAATTATTTTTAAATAAAGATGTTCCATGACATAAGTTCGATGTTACAGTCTCATTTTTCAAATGTAAACTGGCAGACGAGACCTAATAGCAAGCATGGCCATCGCCGATTGTTAACATTGACAATATATAGTTGTCTGACCTAGGTGTACTAATTCTTTGCCTATTCTGATGGCGGTTCCAAATTATTGTAGAGAATTCTCATTAATAACCTAGTTTGTAGCCTAAAACCCCTCTCTATTATAGATTAATCAGATATAAGATGGTTCACACTGCAGCTGCTTCATTCGTTTTAGGTACAATGAAACAATTTAAACATAGAAAACACGAGATCACATTAAGCAAAGAAGATGGTAGATGATTGGAACTCAGTTCGCGGGAGCAAAAACCAAGCAAACCTCCGCGAAAGCTATTCACATTGCCCTTTCACGCCTTTTAGGCTGACGATAGTGTGAAGCGGCTATGAGACACAGGATATTAAGTTTTTTCTCGGTGGTGCTCTACTATCTTCTACCTGCCAGGATTATTAAATAAAACAATTCTGTCTTTGGGACAAACAAAACTGACTGATATTAATTGATGTTATAAACTTACTTGGGGCATCCTTCTTTGTCAGTAAGCTGGATCTTATTCGTCTTAGGGCTGTCGTAGCTCTCGCTGTCATACGCCCAGCAGTCGTGGATCTTCAGGTTAAACTGATTCCTCACATCCTTCAGGTATACGAGGATAGTAAGGTATTCTCCAATCTTGATAGAACTAGTCAGTGGAGTAGTCTATAAAAGAAGAAGAACATGACTTATTACTTACATTAATCTTTCTTCTAACTATTATACTCGTAAATGTTAGTTTGTATAATTGTTACCCATTAATGCTTTCAGAGTGCAAACAGATCTGGCAGAAACACCGCTCGTGAGCTGCATATGAACGGACTCTATCGGCTGAACGGAGTTAACTGAATTAGACACCATATATAGGGTGTTGTTATGTCCCTATGACAGAATCTCAACAGCGATCCTACGTCGTTCCACTAATAGCGGCCTGATGCAACACGCGGAGAATTTAGTAGGTATAGTCGGTGAGTGGTGGCGGGAAGCGCTGTCACTAAATACAATAGTGAAGCCAGAAAGATATCATCATTTTGAAAAATTTCATTTAAATACAAAAAAAACTTCATCATTTCAGCCAATTCCCAATGACTTCCAGATTGGCCTGTTGAAAGCGGGCTGCATCTGGAGGCTTCCTGCAACTTTTACCAGGTCGTCTGTCCACCTTCAGACGTCCTACACTGTGCATGCCGGTACGTAGTCTCCATTATAGAACCATTCTGCCAATCGGCCGTCAGTTCAAAGTGCCCCGTGTTATGTGCCCCGCCCCGCCCATTGCCACTTTAGTTTGCTAATCCAACGGTCTGTGTCAGCGACCTTTGTTCGATTAAGGACGTAGCACAAACCTTGATTACTTTTTTTTTAAATTATCATCATCATTCGCCTGCCTTGTTCCCAGGTCATCTGGGGTCGGCGCAGTATGTATTTCTCTTCCGTGCAATCCGGTCACTCGTCATTGAGTCATTCACTCCCTTCTCAGTCATATCGCTCCTCACACAATCCATCCATCTCTTCTTAGGTCGTCCTCTATCTCTCCATCCATTACTACCCATCACTCTCCTCGTTAGCTCCTCTTTCCTTCACATCACATGTTCATACCAAGAGAAACGGTTTAATTATTTTTGTAAATGATGACCTCGAATTTCTGACTTCACCGTAGTATCTATACAGGGTTACATTGCAAAGGGATGCCAAAACATTAGGAGTGACCCAGAATCAGTAACTTAATCGAACTATTCAAACCTCAAAAAAAAAAAAACACTTTTAATTATTCATATCCGCTGTTAAAAATCGTACGTGTGGATAATTTAACTCATTCATGAAAAAATTGCACCGTATATGCACTGAATAAGGTCCTTGTAGGCTCGCCGTACCTACGCCTCTGATAAATGACCGCGAGCCTTTGGTAATTAATCTCTCTATTGACTTTATTTTCGGATATTTTAAAGTAATTTATTTTCGTAACATACGATATTAAAAAATAATAACGATTAAGACGCTTCTTTATATTGGTCCCTAGATATTATTTTTAAAATTTGGCATCCCTTTGCAATGTAACCTTGTATGCATATGTTAGCACTTAAAGTTAAAGTGTATACCGTAACACTCAGTAGATAGTGATGTAGCTTAATACACGGGACAATTTTATACCATTTTCGTGTTCCCGTGGCATAGTTACTCATTCCTCTTTAGGTCTATTTTGAAGTATAAGCTGAAAAAATATATAATAATAATAAGCTGTTACAAAATTTACCCGTAATAAATATCACTTACATTGGGGAAGACACCCTTCTGAATGTCCATCCAGCACTCCACGCCACCTGCAGGACCTTCTACCGCGACAACGTCCAACATATCAACCATGAATGGCTTCAACTTGAGGATGTGAGTCTCTTCGCGCCTGCCTACGCCGGTCGACACCTCCAGAGATGTTTTTGCGCAGGATATCTGTAAAAGAATTTAAATCAGTTAAACCAAATAAAACTATTCAAAATAAAAGCGCCCTCCGACAAGGTTGATTAGAGATGTGCCGTTCCCAAAAACATTTCCCATGAATGAAAATTCCCTGTATTGGCTAATCCCGTGAACGGCACATCTCTAGTGTTGATATACGCAAAACTGCTGACATCAGGTGGAAAAGAAGAGTATCTGTTTCCAGCAGTGGTGCCAGTTTCAAACAAATTAAATAAAAGTTTGATTAGGAATCTAACTCAGGATTCCTTGCGCTTGAGAAAAAATATCGTACTGGAACTACCATTCAATTAATTTATGCGTGTCAGGTTCACTTTTCCTTTTAAGCTATGTCACAAAAGTATTAAATGAATGTTCTTCTTCTTTCTGGTCGTTCCCTCAATGCTGAGGATCGTGACTGTATGTTAATCTTCTCCACTCAATCCGGTTCTGCGCCATATGTACCGCTCCCCGTATCTGGCCTCCAGTCACCTCTTTGAGTTGGTCCACCCATCTAGCTGGCGCTCTTCCTCTAGCGCGCTTTCCCTCCATTTGTCCGAGAATGATGAGTTTCTCCAGGCTGTGCAATGGGGATCGCATTATGTGCCCAAAGAAACTCCGGATCCTTTCCTGGCACGTAGTCAGTAGGCGCTTGGTGACCTTTAGCTCTTCGAGGATGGAGACATTGGTTCTCATAGCTGTCCAAGGAATGCGCAGTAGCTTTCTCCAGCACCACATTTCAAAGGCATGGATCTTGTTGCGTTCCTTTTTCCCGAGACACCAAGTCTTGTTGTTGAATGTTCTTATCATTTGTAAAAAATATATTTCTAAAGTTCAATGCACGAGATTCCAACAAAAAAATGCTCGAAGTGCACCTTTAAGCATTTTTTGAAATTACAGCCATATTTTTTTAAATTCAAATTCAAATTTACCTTCAAAAATCCTGCATTCTTAAATTGTGTTTTTAGCAATTACATGCTAGTAATATCTATGAGATCGCCTATGAGATGGACTGACCAGATAAAAGCGGTGGTAAATGGCATATAACACTTAAAAAAAAAGAGGTGAGACGTGGGTTCGAGTCCCATCTGAGGCGGTCGATTGGTTCTACGTCCATGATTGGTGTCGTCACAGCATTTGTACTAGTAGTACTACTGGACTAATCATAATAAACATGATTATTCATGTCCCCCAAACACCAATCCACGATGACACTATGTCGAAATAGCATGTCTTGACCTTCCGTCTATGCGTGCCTCTTGGAGCAACATCTACACTTTCCGTAAGAATTACAAAATAATGTCAGCAACTATTACAAATTGGAAGAATGATTATTGTGAGAATTTGATCTTAAAAGATAGTGGGAGGTTATTATGCTGTTAGTTAAGGTAGGAAGCTTTGAATGCTTTGTTTCTAAGTAGTTACGAATCATATTTATGTTAAAATTAATCAGGTGGAACACTAAAACGCCAAAACAGTACTTTGATTTATAAATTTTTTTATTTAACGAAACATTGTCAGTATAAAAAATATTTTATAAAAGAAATCTAAATCACTCACATACAAAACTATGTAATTAGGTAAATACTAAAATCATAAATACATTGTTTATGAGCTACGGTAAGGACTAATGGCAAACGCTCCTTATGTACCAAAGTCTAGTTAGACTTACCGCATGTAGGATCATGGTCATGGTTGACCATCCTGGCTATGTACAAAAAATAAATAAATTGTAAAGTGTTTGTACATAGTTTTTTCACAATCACCAATCATCTAGCCCCAAACTAAGCAAAGCTATGGCGACTAGATAACAGATAAACATAGTTAAATACTTTTATAAACATCCACGACTTAGGTACAAATGCTAGTGCTCATCACAGAAACATTTGCCCTTTGCGGGATTCGAAACCACAACCGCTGGCTTTGTAGTCCGGAGCGCGAACCACTACACCAGACGGGCGTCAAAAGTGAAAGTAGTTAAGCATTTCCAAAGGCCTAATATAATGCTGCCAAAAATTAATGACCTAACCTATATCCTCTCCTAAAACCCACTCATACTTTAGAGGCGTATCTTCAAATAGAACGTACCTTCCTGGCAAAGTCCAGAGGACCCTGCACGAAGTCATCAGATTGAAAGACGAGCACATTGTCGATGGTTCCGCACGCGTTGCATAGAGGTCGGGACCCGCAGCTGTTCAGGGGCACCCTGAACGAGTAGCGAGACTGGCTTCCGCCGAGAGATACGTATCTGAAAGGTGAGAAGAACAATTTTATCAAAAAATATTCTTGGATCCAACTTTCATAGTTGATGCTAAACAGTTTATAAGCAGTGTAGTTTTTACATCTAACTCTATACAGAAAAAAACAAAACAAAGTAATATTATTTAAAGAGGATTTTAACACGGTAATATCCAAAGCTACCGGACCATCTCTACCTAAGACACGATTTAAATTGGTCAATTTAAATTTATTGAAAATCTTCTTGCAATTTTGCTTGTCTATGCAAATAGAAATGATATATTAATATCAAAGTACTTACAAGAGTAGGTATGATTTTTTAAATGATGTATGCGAAGAGGCGCTAATCAACCCCAAAAGTACAAAAAAATTACGCGATAGGTTATTAAACGATAATTTTACCCGCGAATTTGTTTTCAGCCATAAGAAAAAAGAATAGAATAGAAGAAAGATGAAGGCGGAGTGTTTCAACAAAAACAATTATGTTATTTATTAACTAATACTTACTTGCACTTCGGGTCATTCAAAAATCCTTTACTGTAGATGATCCCATCATAAATATCTTGGAACTCCACAGTCACGTCGATGTAGTCACCAGCGCATTGTACTTCAATATCAGGTGAGAGCGGCGAATCCGCTGCCCTGGAGCCTCTCACGAATGTGACTCCTGCATCCTCGTTGCTCTCGTAGGAGAAGAAAGGAGAGAGAGAGTTCTCTCCCGAGAGCTGAAGGTTTAGCTCCGCAGCTGTGAGTGTGTTGACGTCATCTGAAACAGCTGTAGCTAGCGACAGCTACAAAAAAAAAAAAAATTGTCATACAAAAATTACTAACGTATGAAATTAAGTATTACGCGATTATGAAACGTAGGTAATGCTTAGTTTTCGAATAAAGGTACAAAAAGACTAGAAAACGTGTTATTTATGTAATCCAAGCGTTTTAAAGGGTACTTATTTATTTTCACGCTGCATGAAAAACACGCTCTTATGTAAAAAAAAATATGTTGATAGTAAACCTAATAGGAAACCTAAACTATGCTTTGCATGAGATTTTTCTAATCATAGGTAGTGGCTTCTCCCTCAGCCATAGGTAATTTCACATTCAACAAAAGGTAACAAAACGTGGTAGAGCTTATGCATTTCGTATAGTAAAGGGGTGTACAAATATTTATTCTTTACTGCAGTCTTTTAACTTCGACACAAAAACATATCAATTAGTATAGATTCAGTAATCCATTTATCTTCGCCATATCGGGGCAACAGAGTAATTATAATGGTAACTTTAATTTATTGTTCGAGGTGCAGACAATAGGCATTTTTTCCATTCTCAAGCACTTTATATTTCGCGCGAACCTTGTGAATTTGAAACATACTCTATATTGTTCTTTGACAAAATTGTTACAACTTAACTTTTGGAGTAATAACATCATTGGATAAATTCTACGTCTTAGAAACACCACAGCCACATACGAGTATTTTGACAAAGGTGTAGATTTTGTGAAGTTGTAGCTTGTAGAGTTAGGGCGCATAGAGTTAGAAGCTTGGCTCTAAATTAGAACTAATAACATTTTGAGAGTGCGAGCCGTATGATCTCGTCTTGTCAACATTTTATATGAAAATGTTTTTGGTAGGTAGATTTTACAACTACCTGCCAAATAATAATAAATAATAAAAACGTTTATTACTAAAAAGATGTACATACAGTGGTTTACAGTAGTCCCCAAACTAGGTAATCCTGTCTCTTGGGGACTTGAGTTGATGGATTAACAGCTTCTTCTTAGCATTAAAATGCGCGCGCGCATGTGTGTGTGTGTGTGTGTGTGTGTATGTGCGTGTGTGCGTGTGTGTGGGTTCATTTTCGGTTACTCAATAAAAACTCTGCTTCCTTGTAGTTGATTTGGAGGAGCCAATCAAACGTCTTTAATCTGACAGTACGTAGGTGACTGGATTTGATGTCGCACTTAGCTACAACTTTGTTATAAATAAAGGGGTATAAGTATTTACTGTGTCTTTTTGCGAAAGCAGTGTTAACATGTGGGTTTTTAATTTTGAAAATTTGTTTTGCAAGTTGGTCCTCGAAATTTAAAATGGTCCTATAGATAGAGGCGAATATAATACAAGCTGTTACGTCAACTGACTAAGGGGTGTGCAAAGTAAGGGGAACTATGTATTTGCATCCACGCGGCTCCTCAGTCCGGCGTGGCTTGTCCTCAGTTTCTTTTGACATATTATGCGATCTTCAAAGCATTACTTGGAGTAACACATTATCATGGGCCAAATAGAATATAGGCGTGCTCGGAGTAGAACACCTACGAGATGGCCAGACGCGGTAAAGAAAACGTTGGGCGGAAGTATGCATCGTGCGGTCCGCGTATGATCGTGGTCTGTGGAGGAACGTTGTATATGGTTGCGGTCTTCATCATTGAGGGACCGAGGAAGAAAATCTATTTGCAGGACCGCATAGGGTTGCGGTATACGCTGAAAGGTAAAAAGGTAGGGCTGCGTTGCGATCGCAGGCCGCCAACGCACAGCAGCCGCAAAAGCGTTGAAGATGTCTAAATTAAGGGCGCCCTGATGCTGGGGGATTGTTACTAATTAAGTTTAAACTCTACTACCTTACTGATGTACCTTTGGTATAATTTACTAGTGTTGGCTTATCTTTAGGGGCCATGAGACGTTTCCCACACTGCACTTTGATCTCCGTGATGCCCCTTGCCTGATTTTATAATTAACCTTATGACGTGACAAGTTGAGCCTATTTCAGGGACGAATAAACTTAAAATACCTAGTCAGTTAAACAAATAACAATACTGTTTCTGTAACTAAACTTAGCACCAAAAAAAACAATCGTTAAATCCTACAGTATAAGCTTATTTGACATTAAACTCTGTTACTTACAGGTTGGTAATTTATAACATTTTGATTGTAAGTTATCTGAGATAATTTTGTAAATAAGCTGGTTGGCAATGAACTAAGACATTCCTATGCAAAACAGTATCTTTATTTTGATAATTCGCCAATCTAGCCTCGTCCTAGACACTCAAATATACTCGCACGCAATCGTTTACGTAATTATTACTACTTTCATTACGTTTAATTGACTATTTCGCGTGTTTTTGCTAGAATTGGTAAAATAATTATTCATGCGCACATTAGGTATTCAACTTTGACCCGACTAGAGTTTTATGACGATTACGTCATTGAAGCAGTAACAGTTTAATAGGCCTTTTAGCTCACATAACATTATGTAAATTATGTATATTGCTGATTAGAACATAAAGTGGATCTATATTATTAGAATAACAGATTGATTTTGTTTACACTTTTTGGATTCTTTTTTTACATATTTCTGATTTCTTTACAGTTCTTTAGCTACTTATGATCAGAGCAACGTATGTGATGTTGTCCAATAATTATAATTATTGATTTGTTATTATATTTCTATGAACAACATGTTCTAAGTAGTACTGTGTGAATCGGTCTAAAATAAATACATATCGGTATGTCGCGGTATTCTTCAAGGTATTCTGCATTTTCGGGAGTGGCTATAGATGATACACAGTTAGACACAGTGGATGTTTTCCGGGATATGTCAGCCATTTCTTCATCTTTAATTGCGCTCCATTTTCAATTCACTTCATAAAAACATCTTGCGGATCTTGGCTGATTGTGTGATATTTCAAAAGGTGATTATTATGGGCTTAAAACGAATGTCATTATATTTAAAAACGAACTTGAACCCATAAAAAAAATGCTTTATTTTTTACGAAAAGCAGTTACGATTTATATGAGATCTGTATCGCTATCTATATGTATATTAACAATTAGTGTGTTTAGTTTATTTTAGATCAGGGTAATAGGGCTTTATATAACCTAATGATTTATATTTCTTTTATTCCTTGGAATTTTAACAATAGTCGTACTCACACATATTACGATGACAGTGTTGCAGTAATACTAAACCATGTACTTATGTCATCTATCTATCACTTTGCAATATTATTCTCACGGCAGAAGCACATAGCGGGTTAATGGCAACAATAATTCATGCAGGTACAGGCGAACATAAAGTAGATAATATTACACTTGAAAGAAAAATCGATCGCCTCAGAGTCGCTGACCGAAGAAGATATTTTGTTGTAAGTAAAAGTATGCCTATGAGGTGGTTTGGGCCATACTATATCGCTTTGAGTTTACCTGCATTGTTACGTAATTCTAGGCTATTAGCATGAACAAAGGTCGGAGATGCACTACTGGATTAATGGAATGTTAACAACGATCTTGCAAGTAAGGGCTTGTTACAGAGAAGAATCTACAGGGGCCAAACCGTGAACACCAAACAGTTATTTAGCAATGTGTTTAGAGTTCAAAATTATGATGAGAGATTCAATGTTTTTGTTTGCACTGACTCCAAAAGTAACTTATTAGGTACTTAAGTGTTAGGATTATTTTTAGCATTTTAGTGTTTTGAAGTCGTTTTTTTTTTTTCATAAAATTTACTTATTTCATCAATTTTTAGTGATAAATCCTAATCTAACTGCTGAACACCGATTTCATCCCCTATTTTCCTACCCTTAGGGGTGATTTTTATTTTGTAAACTTTTAGCATATTATCTTTGAAGTATAAGCTATTCAATAAAACAAAAATCATCAAAATCGGCTCATATTTGTCGAAGATAGGTAACAAGAACCACAACCAAAATACTATCTGGGTATATATTTGTTGATTTTCTCAAAAAGTTCTAAATCAATTTCGATAAAATTTATATGGGACCACCTCTGAAGTATGATCTACCAAACAAAAAAAATATCATTAAAATCGATTCATAATTGGCGGAGTAATCGCGTAACAAACATACAAAAAAAAAAACATACAGTCGAATTGAGAACCTCCTCCTTTTTTGAAGTCGGTTGAAAAAACAAGGTTAATGTTACTCTGTTTAAGAACTCATGAGTTCGAATGCAGAAAAATCATTATTTGTTCTTAGATATAAGTATGTATATTCAAACGTTCTCTGAAAGTACCTACATTTTTATAGCCCACAAATAGGAATAACTAATTTAATTCTTATTAGTTTTATAATTGCACAAAATAACTTGGTTGCTTAAGCATTACACTGATCACACACATCTTAGTGATGTATCAAACTGACAGCCTGGCACCTATCACGTATACAGAATAAATCATAAAAGGCGCAACTCGTGGCGACAGGTGACGATCATTGATAAATTGTTTCTTCACGGATTGGGTTCAATACGTGAGTGCGATGACACTACTTCGCTTTACCATATTTGGATAGTCAGGATATTCAGTTAACTATAATTGGATAATAAATGTGCCAGACTTTGTTTAATTTAGCTAGCGAAGTAACCCTCTGTACAACATATTCAAAGTCATTAGTTTTCGACTATATAATAAGTTAATAAGGTTCAAATATGGTGTCCAATATATGAATAGAGTCCTCTATAGGGTTACGTGACTACCTACGTGGGGCTTGAACTAGCAGACCAAAATGAGTATGTTTGTTTTTAGGTATAATAATTAAACGTAAAAGCACCAGAAAAAAAATATCGTATCGCCTAGAAGAGGTTTGTCAATCACAGTGAGAAGTCGTGAATGAACATCCAGGAATGAATAATTGGCTGTTAGAACAATTTATTATCCACGAATAAACAGGCGAATAAAACGCCTCGGAAAAAACAAGGTCAAGTTCCAAGAGCTGGTAGCCAACCTTCATTGGACAAGCACACAAAGGAGGCCAAAAAGACAAAAATTGAGCAGCTATTTAATAGATTCCAAGTGCAAATGTGCTGTGCTCTATCCATCATGAAATATTTATGGTAATGTAGATACATACCTGCACGAGTGCGATCAGTGCCGCTATGCGCATGACAGCCGCTTCATGGGGCTCTGAAACAAAAAGAAATACATAAATACCTTTTGCAATGATTCATTTATTCACTACATTTGGTGTCGATGGCAATATAGCTACTCCCCGTGAATTTTTACGCGTAGACTTCAGAATTGAGCCAAACACAAAAGTTAAATCATCCCAAGAGAACATCCTTCATCCATTATCCTATTTGTTAAGTTAGGTTAATATCGAAATATGTGCCAAATTACAGCTTATTCGGTTCAGCCGTTAAGGCATGATTGATAAATAAAATCAAATCCCATTTATTCTATAAGACTAGAATTTAATTACTAGCATTATTAGCATATCAGTGGCATCTATTCAATAAGCATAAAAGCCTATCACCTATAACAACGATTTAATTACCTTTAAGTTTGTATGTGTTAAAAAGGGATTTGACTCTCTGTTAGAGAAAACTTAATATGATTTAAAGACATTCACTAAAACATACAGTAAAATGCGGAATCATTTTGATTGATAAGTAAGATGTTTAGGCTTAAAAACAACTGAACACCGGTTCAATTGTTGTTCAATATACTGATATTATTAGGCATCATTAAAGTACTTTTACTGTTATGCTAGACTAGATGAGCATTGCAGCTATTGAAACAACATAATGAAGACAGCTCTTTTGATCAAAAAGACCATCGATCATAATTCACATGTACGAGTATTGCATCTGCTAATGATATCCATTTCTTAAAGGTCGTTTGTTTCATCCAATATTTCCGTCACATCTCAAATAAAATAACTATAATTCTATCAGTCAAGAAAAGGTTACTTTTTGTTCAATAATTATTTGCTTTCATAACTTCGTCTTAATGTTTAGAGGTGATAAAATCTTTGGAGGATTCGCAATATTATTCAGTACAATAGTGTCAAGAGGCAAATGTGTAAGGCGCACTGTGGCTTGCGCAACGTGTCGTAACATTTGGGAGATGAAATGCTTTTCTACATACGAAAACGACTCAAACATTAAATTTAAACTAACCTATTTCACCATATCAGGTAGAATTTGATATCGTTAGTATAATAGAGGTAGATATCATTTCTTTATGATAGGTGGAGCTTAAGAAAGAAGTCAAGCGTGACGAAATGGGGTTTTCATTTTATTATTTTAATTGTATCGTTTTCATTTTTTGTTGCAAAAAGAATATGGGTTGATTTATTACATAGATTTCGCTATTTTGCATATTATATATTTTTTTTATTTTGTTAAGGCATTTAGTCTGAAAAACTCATAAAAATTCCGAACGAAAATGTAGACACTAATATTATTTATGTTATTAAAAAAACTTGGCATATGCTGGAAGTGTGTATTGTAGTGTATTATGTGCATTACACATAGGTCATCAATAAATCACTTGACATTTATCGGGTTATCAGTTTGATAAATATATCAGTTTTATCAGTTTCGATCAGGTCAGTATACTTTAGAATTGGTAAAGCATTTAGCCGTAATGGATACTTAGGTAAGTAATTAAGTTACCTGAACATCGGTAAATAAACAGGCTAGTGTCAAACAATTACTATACAAGTATGTTACTTATGGCTGAATGCTGAAACATTACTCATTGTTCTAAGGCTCTGTTGTAATGACGTACTACTACATAAGAGATAACTTAATTAATTTTAACTAACCAAGGAGTTACAATATTCTATTATAACTTTGATTACATTCGAAATGAGTGAATATTATCTTTGAGTATTTTTATGTATCCAGGCGAAAAACTGGGTTTTTGTATTCAATCGTTTTTGTGGCGTCAACGAAAATAGAAAAGCATCGGGTCTAGCCCTACCTGTGATTCATCAGCCAAACCTAAATGTTATCTGTTTGTCTGTTTATTGGTTTTTGTGGGTTTATACTAAAGAATCACTTGATGGATAAGCTAGCCATCCGTGAGATAGAGCTGACTTTTAGAGAGCTCTAGGCGATTTTGAAACCTATATGGGCAAGACCTAGTGCTTTGAATTACGCTAATAGGGTACAATAGCGCATGCGCTCTTGTTTTTCTGCAGAAAATCTGCCGAAGAAGTTATAGGAGTAATTAAGGAAAGGTTTAAGTTGAATTAGAAAGGCGTGTTACACTAATTAAAAGATATGTATGTCTTACGATAATAAAGATACTAGCTGTTGCCCTTGACTACGTTCGCGTGGTCTTTAGTTTAAAAAAATGTATAGGTACACCCTAATCCCCTAACGGTATGAAATATACCTTACGACCAATTCTCGTACCTACCAAATATACATTTAAAAAATCATGAAAATCGGTCGAGCCGTTTCGAAGGAGTGCGACCATAAACACCGTGACACGAGATTTTTATGTAAATAAGATACATTTCAAATGAGAAATTAAACAACTGTTATGTTTTACTATCATGAAGTTTCTGAATATTTTATATATTTTATATACAGTGTGTAACGAAAAGGTGAAATAAAACTTTAAGGGGTTATTCTACGGCTAAATTACATCAATTTTTTATATGGGACCAACAACAAAATCTAAAAAAAAATTGACGTTTCCATACAAACTGATGCCAGCTGGTCGCGTTTTAGTATGGGAAAGTGTTTTTTTTGCGATTTCGATGTTGGTCCCATAGAAAAAGTTGATGTAATTTAGCCTTAAAGTTTTATTTCACCTTTTCGTTACACCCTGTATATATATTTTATTTTTGATAGCCTGTGATTTGCTAATATCTCAGAGGCACAATTAGAGAAATATTTTTTTTAATTTATTTTAACTAATTAACCATTTAAATTAACTAATTAATTAACTAACGTAGATTCATTGTCTTTTAATAAGATAGCTAAGTGTTTGATGGCTATGCAACCAATAAAGTAATAATAACTAGTTCCACTTACTTATTGTTGCATAATACCTAAGTTTCAGTATCGCTCACAATACTGTTCTTGTAATTAAAAGAAACAAAACGAGGCTTTAACGCAATAAATTTAGACTGCATTCGGAACTGATGCATTAACCAGTCCATTATAAAAGCGTGTAAACAAAAATGTTTATTATCGCTTCCTAAATAAGCCGTGACGTACACACGGCCCATTATAACATTGATAGCTAAATGTCTGATCACGACAAGCTTAAGGTTGCCACACATATGTCGGTATCGGATGAGCATCGTTTTAGTTGAGTCGTATCGAATTGATCAAACGAACTTGAAAGTTAATTTAATTACAGTTTATGTGATTCTAAGATAGAGTGTTCATTTACAAGTTAACGTGTTTTAAAACTGAGAATAAAATATAACTATGGTGATTTCAATTTTTTTTCCGTATTTATAACACCATCTATATTCAGTACCACTCCAATATCTAATTACGTTGCTTTTACGAATCTGACAATATTAAAAAAATATAGGAAGTAATATGACAGGAAAGAGTTACTAACAAACAAACTTTTAATTTAATAATATTACTCGTAGTAACATTTAAAAGTGCTTACTAGGTAGTAAAAGTATAAGGTTAGGTTGGGTTAGGTTAGATATTGATTTTATCAACTGCACAAGAAAGTGTAAACGCTTTTTATTCATAACCTATAATAAAATTTAGATAGGCATTAAAAATCATATTTCGAATTTTAATGTAGCGGTAAGGCGAGGCAGTGCTTATTCGTTCCGAGGTAACACACGTGCGACAACCTTTATTCGTAACCCCAGGTCGAAACCATCCGTGAGGTCAGGCGTGGTGAACTCGCCTTTAGTTTCCGGGTCCGTCTCATCGCGCAATTAAAAGGGTTTCGACATAAATGGAGATTGGGAGTAGCACTGATTGTTTTGACTTATTGATTTTAAATTAGTTTTTTATTCGCCTCTGAATACGATCGGATACGGCTTTGAAGTCAAGTTGTAAATTATCTATAAACAATCGTGACTCGTAATCAGTCTGAGGTAAATCATAAGTTATTATTTTGACACATAAATTAATTTTAGTTAAGAAACAATTGATTGAGCAAGTTTTTTAATTTGTAAATCATTCTTTTGCCGTTCTTGGTAATACCATAGTTAGCGGGTATGTTGCGTTATAAAATGGAAGTAGATATTGAGGCTTAGTCGCTACAGTTGAAGCAGACATGGACACAAAGTATCGCCCAGGTGGTTTGAGTCAATATCAGATAAACTTATTACTAATGTATATGTCGCAGCCAACTAGCTTAATTAGCCGTTCAATTAACAGCCTAGCCTCTTTACTAAACGGCGCCGTTCAATTAAATGCCTGAATGATGTTCAGCCGAAGCCTCTATTACAACATTTAATAAACCGGCTGGCTAACGCTTAGGCCATTCGTACGATAGGGTGAACATGGAATGGAAAAAAGATGAAACACTTCAAAATAAGTTTTTTTCATTTAATATAATAATTAAGATGTAACAAATTACTATAATTTGGGAATTAAATTAAATTTAGATATCAAAATACTTTTCTCTTGGTAAAATGCTTACTACAGGAGCAGTGACCGTGAGTCTTTTAAATATTAAACAATCTTCATTTGCAGTTGTAATATTATCGTACTTGCCCATCCAGTAATAATCCATAGCCGGTCTCCGCTGGTCAGAACTCATGGTTACCTGAGCTTTTTTTTTATATCGATCATAACCTCTAAAATTATTTCTGATGTCCAAGCTTTTCTATTAGATCCTGCAAAGATAAAGATAAATCACATTAACTATAAACCCTTAGTAATAAACATAGTAAACAATTCGCTGAATAAAAAATAATTACGAAAAACAAACTTAAACTTACCTGGATGCTGTTCGTCATATTCAACAAGTTTTCGCTCGAAATTAGATTTAAAATTAAGTTGCTCGACTCAGTCAAAGTTGAATTCACATTGTTACTGTCACTACACTCTTTCATCAACAGGCTAGACAAGTAGTTAAACATCATCGCTCCAAGTCATTTGCCTAGCTGTTTCATCAAATGGCTGAACATCATTCAGGCCGTTGATTGAACGGCGCCATTTAATAAAGAGGCTAGGCTGTTAATTGAACGGCTGATTAAGCTAGTTGGCTGCGACATATATATCATATTTATCATCATCATCATTCATCATTTCAGCCATAGGAAGTCCACTGCTGAACGAAGGCCTCCCCCAATGACCTATCATCGGGGGGGATAGCCAATACACGACACGCTACTCGGCAGGCGGGTTGGCAAGCGCAGTTTTTTTTTCCAGACGCTGCTGCCCGTCTTGTGCTACAGGAATGAGTCGCCTCTTACGAAACGCCTCCTGTTGGCGGTGGGGAAGTGTATTCTTTACGGCCGTCCCCACACGGCACTCTATCATATTAGTTTTGTTTATTATCAGTGAGCCAGTGTTAAAGTATTCCTACTAAATCTTCTTTTATTGTGATTATAATGATGGAGGGTTAGGTATCTTCGTATAATCACATTCGTATTATCAACTTATTTATTACGCGATCTCTTGACATTTAACGGAGTCGCAGACATTGCTCATACTTGTAGCGTAACACAATGTAATTATGATAGTTCACATCTTAATTAGCGTGTGAAATAAATTTCAAAGTTAAGCTTAAGTAGACCATTCGTCATCAGAGCCGTCATCTTTGACAAATTGTCCAATCGCCTTGAAGGAGACAGGTCAAGACGACTGGCCGCCTTTTGTCGATACGTGCCTCTGATTTTAGATGGACGTTAAAATACTTGACAATACGCCATAAATAGTGAATTTAATAGGACACAGGTTAACTTACCTATGAACTATGGGCTGTGGTGTCCAATTATGATCATTAATTTACATGGACGAAGTGGTTTGATACTTTGAAATATTGTTGGTATTTTGTGCTTTGAAGATGCACAAAAAGAAAACGTGTGGTTGAAATGTTTTACTTTTAACTCAATATCAGTTTTAGGTTCACTTGCGCATCTCCGGATTAGCCAATTTAATTCCCAACTATCCACCATCACAGTATTAAATATCATTATATAGCTGTCAGATTGTATGGCGTTGAAAGAGATAGATAGATAGTCCTAATCCCGTACTAAACTAATTCGGTGGTGCGCAAGTGGACCTTAGCGTATTTATATTCATGTTTTTATTTTATTAAGTTTATTCATGTAGCTAGGTTATGCCTAATTTTGTTTAAATAACGCATTGAATAGGGCATAAAGTTAGATGGGTTTTCAGTTACATTTTGTAAGACATTTAGAGCGATGACACACTATGCGAAGCGAAGAAATAGCGCTTTCTACTTTATCCGTCAACTACCTAAGTAATACTTAAACTGACGATGGTAAGATAGGCTCATCTTAGTTTTAGGAATAAAAGCTTTAAATAAAATCTCATTAAATTTAAAATTGACACACTGATTGTAATCACTTTGTGCAGATTATGGTATGGTAGCATATTTCCCATGTTTTTGCACTCGTACGATTGAATACACAATCACAGAAGCCATTGTTCTTATGTATAGACATTGATAATGAATGGCAAACTTCTGGGTATGGTTAATAAGGTTTCCTACTCATGTAAAGCCCATAATCATAGGTGTCTTTGTTTGTCAATCCAAAAATATATGAATGGAAGTACAATGAAGTGTCTCCGGTAGGGTATGTACCGTGTGCTTTTTTTAAAGGCGCAGGATGCATTTTTTTATCTGGACTCACTACTAGCCGTTGAACTTTAACAAAATTTATCTATATTATCCTGTTGTCTTATCTGTTTTGTCTGGTAGGATAGTAAAACGTTTCAAACGTAACGTAATACATATAGCATAACCAATACATTTTAAAAGTGCTTTATGTATTATAATTTATAGCTTGGTTTCAATCAAAATCACAATCAAAACTGACTAAACAAAGTTTCAGTATGTAAGAGAAAAAGAAGATAGTTTGTCACCAGGACATATAACATTAATCTTACAGACGATTGATTACATAATTATTCGTATCAAATCTGAGATTCAAACATCGTCTTCATCAACGACATTAATTTATTTTAGTTAAATCGTGTTAAGTGGGCGACCTTACAATAAGGTGCAGTATTAAATATATAACTTTTAACCGATGCCGCGGGTCGTCATGTGTGCCAGGGTCATTGTGACGTCAACCCATAAACCCTATGCCCTGGAGGTAGGGCGACCAGATATTAATCTCGAAACACTACACTCGAAAAAAAATACATAGGAAAAGGGTATTTAGTACTTTCATTAAGATTCGGAAAATAAGCCCGAACAAAAATTACGTTTGGAAAAACGAAACCATTTTTTTTTTCGTTTTAGAAAATAAAATAATGTTTGTTCTGCCTCGCTCAAAGGCTAACTGTTAGGAATAATTAAGCCACGTGAGCCGTGCAAACTATGCATCTATCTTTGAGTTCGTATACTAGTCCATCGCTCTTGCCGATATAACAAGCCGTTCCGAGCATCAGACTACAAAAATTTGGTAATTCATAATTAGGGAAACGTAAAATTATTTTTTGTGAAGTACCACAGACTTTTGTTGTTTGTTCCTGTACATGAGTTAAACTTCACATTTATAAACATGAAAAATGGCTATTTTAAAGTAGACGATTATTTTAATGACAAGAGTGCATGAACGAGTCTTATAACAGATTTTTTTGTCTACTACAAAGACTGATAAAGTTGACTGAGTATGTTGCGCAGTTTCTTCTCATCACCCGCTGATATGTGGTCCCGAAGTAGTGGTACGGCAAAGCTATATTTTTAGGATGTTATATAACTGCCTGGAAGAGACCCTATATACTGAAGCCCTAAGCCCTAAGCCTACGGTATTTATACCCATCCATACGAGGAAACTTCCTCACGGACACACATTTTTTTGAGTTGGTGCTAGGTAGTTTTTATAAAATGATAAAATTGATTACAGCCCGATTAGACAGCTAAGTATAGCTTATACGCTTGACCTATAAAGGTTGAAGATTAATTTTCGGTTTTCAATTAAGAAATGAATATTTTAATTTCGATTTATTCAAGTCACAAAGAATAAATCACAAAGCCTAATCCAAAATCGACAATTCTTTGATGTTATTTATGATGTTCTCATAAAAAATTATTCTTAAGCAAATTAAATATTCATTTTATAGTTTTTTTAATCCGCATCGATCACATTATTTTGGTCACCCTACCGGACCGGTCGGACCGGCTGAAGATCTGTACCGATTGAGGATCCGCCCAGACATTATGTAATGAGATACGGGAAACTAGCTGCGCCTGCGACGTTGATTGCGTCTACCCACATTATAGCCTTGCCTCGTGGATGGCAAGGACAAATATTTTTTGATTTTTATGTCACTGAATGTAGAATGATTATAATCAGGTAAATAGATTTTTATACTTTGAAAATACTTATATATTTACCAGTAGTAGATCTGCAAAGAAGTGCACAGCTTAAATTTCCAAAACTGATCCTGGAGGCGACAATATCAAGAAAAATAGCTCCAGGACGTCGCAAATAGTTTGACGACATCAAATATTGGACCGCAAATCAAAGACCTAGCCAGTGGCCGCTCACAATTTCAGATACTGTTCTCCAAACTTCGATAAAAAACTTGGCACTTTATGATAATTAGTAGATCAGTGATCTGAGTCTCGACTCTCACCCGTCAGCCGTAAGTTTGAATCTCAGCTACTCTAGATTTTTTCAAATCGCTCTATGGATTAATTTGGTTAGTACCACTTGCTCGGTAGTAAGAGTAAAAATCGTTAGGAAACCTGGGCATTTAGATAATACTGGATGTGTAGCATTGGGCAAAAGGGTCTTATTTTCAGAATTAAGTGATAACAATTGCAATAGCAATTGCTTCAAATGTAATCAGAGTAATGTATCAGAGTTGTTACTAATGAAGTGAATTTAGAATTAAGTACAATTAATCTGTCAATACAATAAATTTTAACCTAAATATAAATATTATACATTCCATACATGGCGAGACATGTCGGATTACTTTTTAAATTGTTAATAATATGTATCGTGTTTCTAAGTAAATAAATGAATTTGAATTTGAATAACTGGACTTGCTGCATCTAGGACCGTAAAGCCTGTACTTCTCTATTTAACCACTGGTTGATTGATAGAGAATGCTTTTTGGCATTTAGTCATCTATACAATTATTTTAAATGTGCAGTAAAGTATATATGAATTAATAAAAAGTTTCTTATATCAAACGGTAGTATTAAACGATTGCCTTGCGAGATTGCTCATATAAATAAATCTCATCTTCAATTAACCAATTAAACAATTATATCATAATTTATGGTGTCACAAAACAACGCAGTCGAAACAAAAAATAATTGTTTAATTAGTTTATTGGCGCAGTTCATACATTTTATACGTCGAGTGATTTACAACTGGTAAAAATTATAGAGGTGCCATTTTTGACATTGAATCTTATTATTAGAAATTCCTTACAATGATATTCGTGACTTATTGGATGCCGAGCGGTCGAAAGAGACCGCGTTACAGAAAATTTCGATTGTTTTAGTAATTTTACTGACTGACGTAAAGAGTCTCGAACCAATTGTGGTAAAGACGGGAAGGTTCTATCGACAAACACATCCTTCTAAAACCAGAAAAATTAGAGAAGGAAAGTTCGAGCGAAACTGAAGTATGAAATGAAGTATTTATACCTACTTTCCTCATTAGAAGTGTCTTAGGTGTAGGTTTGTTGAACAGATTTGTTATCACAAAAGTGATATTAGCACGGTGTGATAAGAACCGAGGAGAGACTAAAATGAGTTAGTACGGAATCATGTTATGTGAAATGTTATTTTAATTATTATATTCTAACAATCACACTTACAAATTATATCTAAACACTACACTGAGCAGAGTTTGTACTACGGTGACTAGACAAGATAAAAGGTCCTGCAGGAACATTTAAGATTCAAGTACAAATACTCATGCTCATCATACAAATACTCACAGGATTCAAACCTGCGACTGCTTCTTTTGTTGTTCGTAACGAAAAACACTAGACCAAGATGCTTGTATAGTACGCGCATAGTACGCGTGATCAACTGTCAACATTGAGAAGTAGCTATTAATTTTACTTTAAGTTCAACAACTTGTTCCTGTCTTAACTTTACCTGTGATTCATTCGAGTCACGAAATATTCGACATCGAAATATGGATGTGGCACTCTATAAATTGCGATTGTGGAGATATTACCGCATGCTGTAATTATCGGAGATTATGCGCGTGAGTTGCAGTCGATAAACGGTGTGGATCAGATGACACCGTTTTGTAAGGTCCGTATCGGGTGACCACAGGTCAGCAATAAATAGCCAGGCCACTTTTGCAGAGCACTTTAACGGAAACTAGATTTTAAGTTTGCGTTTGCAACTATCATAATAATACTTTGGGTTTATTTAAAACCAGTCACCAGTAAAACGTAGACATGATAGCTAATAGGATGTAATACCCGAAACACTTCTACTAAAAATAATTTTAGTCCGACAAAATTAATATGGATTGGATTTATTTTTTTAATTGTTTTATAGGTTGTGAAATTTTAGTTAATGATTGTGAATTTTGTGTAATGGATATACTTTTTAATTAATAATTAAAAAAGCCCACACTTAAAGGTTCAAGACTTTAGACACTTTGTCTGGTAAGCTCTAACAGAAATGTTTAACACACATGCAAAAATAACTTGATTTACAACACACTTTGATTCACAACTTGACATTTTTTTTTTTAAACAGAATTAAATTATTTCTAAGGCACACTTAATATTTAATACAACCTGTAGCGTAGAAACTTTAATGTAGTTTCAAGAGTTTGCTTTTCTACCCGGGTTGTGGCATAACTCAAACTGGAAATGTAAAGTAACCAGACGTTTGCATTGAACGCCAAAAGTTTGAGCCATTGTGTTCTTTTCGTTACCATAACTTACGAGATGATTTAAATTGGTATCGGCCACTTTTCACACGGAGATCGACTATCAAAAATAAAGAGTGATGTAATAGGTAGTTATCGTATAACTTTGGCAGCACGGATAATACAAGCACTTTTAGGAATGAATAATGATCTAACTGTAGATGGTTCGCTTTGATAACCATTACCGACCGACACTTATGGAGTACATAAGCATTGTGTAAAATGCTGAGTATTTCAGAAGCGAACGATTTTGACGTTTCTGAAGAATACTTTATCCATGTAGTTCTATAAGTAATGTTTATGAAAAAGAAAAACAGAAAATCAACAGGGTCGCTATTCATTTCATTACTACTTCGATAATAATGAGTAGATTAATAAAAGTAAAAGATAAACAAATATAAATTATACACGGCATACCGTGATACATTTAGATGCTAATTATAACCTGCCGATTAGGCATATTTCGACCAACAATATTTATAATTTATACTTATATCTTAAAAATTAAGCAAGATTTGTTTTATCTGTATTAATAGTCAATTGTTGATTATGAGCCTAAGTGTGTAACACGTGCAGGTACTATCTTATTTAGGCTATCATTGTTATTTGTCTAGTAATGTTATCGAAGTATTTATTTACTTCAATTACATTCATTGCTATGATCCTATGGTAGGTAGCCAAAGCACTTGTCTTAAAGATATCAGAAACAACGACGGTAACACAACACCCAGACCAACTGGAAATCGAACCCGGGACCTCTGAGATACATAGCCAGTATTTAAATAATTACTTAATACTAAATACTTTAACTTTCAGTTTGACCGTCACTCCGATACCTACCTACAGGTGGCAGAGGCAGTCCATCCACCTGGCCCTCCCACGCTACGCCAGGGAAGACCTTGTCCAAAATTAACCTAGGATTCATTCGTGGTCTAAGTCATTCGTACTCCATACGGACTGCCTAATTAAGTTTTACTACGTCTGTGAATAGCAAAATGTTTTTAGGTTTAGTGCCATTTAGTAAATTACAAGTTGTTCACAAAGTTCTGGGCTGGGCCGTCAGAATTTCAATTAAGGAAATTATGTAGTGTGTAATAAAAGGATTAATTTAATGTTCAAACGACGCGTTGGCCGGCATAGCAAGCAAGGGAAACGAAGATTGACACAGTAGACTTAGGCTGAGACAGTGCTGTCATTTAAAATAAGTAGTAAGTATTTTTATTTTATTTTAAATATCACCTCGACAAAATTGTAAACCACTGTTTAAGGAATTAAGAATACTGACTCTTCCTTGTTTGTACATACTGGAAGCTGCCAGTTTTGTAAAACAAAATAGTCACCTCTTTAAAAGGCGGCAGGATATACATGACAGAAACTTAAGACGTCCAGACAGGCTTGTTTACAATAGTGCACCAAAATTGACATTTTATCAGAAACAGTGTAATGTAATGTGTGTTAAAATCTTTAATGCCATCCCAAATGAAATTAAGGTGCTCCCTAGTACATTGTTTAAACGAAAACTAATAATGTGGCTCCATGACAAAAACTTTTATAATATAAATGACATTTTTATTGCGTAACACTATCTATGTGACATTATGGAATAAAATATGTACTGTAACTTGTGACTTGACATAAAATTTGGACTTAATCATGACTGTGTTTATTAATTAATAACAATGTAATAATTTAACTGACATTTGTTGTATAATTTGATCCAATTAACATGCATTGAAATATTGTACATTTTAATTATTTTATTATAATAATTTGCATGCCATCACATTGGTAAAATCTTAATTAATCTTAACATCTTGTAAACCATATTTTAAGCAAATAAATTTCTTTATCTTTATCTTTATCTATTGCATAAAAGAAATTGGACGAAAATTTTAACCATAAAGTATTCTGTGCAAACCTTTGCGATTCCATCTCTAGCAGCTCTCAGGCCTAAAGAGATAAATAGAACTTAGGTGGAGGATATATTAAGAGTTTTTTAATATAAAATAGTGCTAGAGCACTTTAACTAATTATTATGGGTTAAAGTAAATCTAGGACCATCTGACCGAATGACTGTTCGGCTTTTTAGTCCAGAACATGAACCACTAGATCAAGAAGAGTGTTAGATAAACACCGTAGAGTATTTATTATTCAATATTATCTATAGGAATACATAAATGACAGACATCAACGGTTAAATACAGTCACCGGCAAGTCAACCTGCTCAAAATTTTAAAGATCATTGAACAGATTTTTAACTTCAACTTCAACTGCCTAAACATAAGTTGTCTGTATGCTTGGTGGCTTTTATTGTAGAGAGAGCTTACTGAATATAACTATTTTTGTAAAAGTAATCATCAGGTCACAGATTGTAATAATTAAGTATTTAACATCACATACATAGTTGTTTTAAGACTTTCAAAGTATGCAATAACTTCACATTCACCCTAAATGGTACTGAAGAGGCAAATCAAGTTTTGTTTTTTAAACTGAACTCAGCCGCACGTATAAAATAGTATTATGTTTTTTTTTAAACCATTTTTTTCTAAAAATGTGTAGGTACGTAAACACGTCCCATTTTTTTTATAATGCAACAGCTTATGAATGTTTATGGGTTAAATAGGAAAGCTATAAATGCTGTTAATCACCACTTTTGTTACCATTTTTTTTAGTTTCTATCTGTTTTCTATCGCACAGGATTTTAATTGGTAAGTATGATGCTTATTGTAATTCCTAAGTATTGACGACATTCTAGTTGTACCGGTTCGCGCTCTGGATTATAAAAAGCCAGATGGATTCGGGTTCGAATCCCACAATGTTTGTGTCATGAGCATGAGCATTATTAGCTAAGTCATGAATGTTTATAAATGTATATAGGTATGTTTACCCGTTATTTAGTCGCCTTAGACCATAGTACAAGCTATGCTTAATTTGGGGCTAAATAATTGGTATGATTGTAAGTAATTTATAATTATTATGAGCTTTTAAGCTTATAAACTTAACCTGATGCATTTGTGCTGTTAACGTATTTTAAAATGACGTTTATTTCATTGCACAGTCAAAGCTTTTTAAGCCAAGAGTTGCGGTTAACACCTTGCAATACATTTTATAGAAAAATTGCGTTAAATGGTGAATTTTCCTTAACATCATAATATTGCGCAAAGAGAGGCGGGGCCAAGCATGAACCCGCGTCCCTTAATTGCCCTTCTGTCTGTCCGTCCACCGGCAATTTGGACATCTTGCACAATTTCTCAGTGGGCATCTTGTGGTTAACAAGAAATTAAGGACGTTATTAGCGTTAATGAATTGTTTGTGCTATTCTGAAATTGTGTTGAATGTGAATGGATTTAATAGGTCATGGTAGAGCTATGGGCTTCATGTCAATTAGTAAATATTTTGATTCTCAGCTTATTAATCACCTAAAGGTAAAGAGCTTAAAGTAATCAACATCGAAGTAACATTAAGAGATTTCGTCTTTACATTAGAAAATTGTGTGTGTGGGGACGGCCGTTAAGAAGAAACTACTCCACCGCCAACAGGAGGCGTGTTGTTAGAGGCGACTAATTCTTGTAGCACGAGACGGGCAGCAGCGTCTGCGTGCAAAATCTTATAAAAACTGCGCTCGCCAATCCGCCTGCCATGCGTGGCGAGTATTGGCAATCCCCCCAATGAAAGTCATTGGGGGAGGCCTATGTTCAGCAGCGGACGTCCATATAGCCATAGGAATGGCTGAAATGATGATTAGAAAATTAAGACAGTCGTAGTTTTAGTAGTTCGCGCTCTGGACTACAAACTGAATTAAAAGCCTTAATCAAATCAAATCAAATTATTTCTTTGCGTTACACGTGTGGTTTCCAGGTGGTAAATATTTATATACCTTTATATACGTTCCATTGCAGGGCACAGGCCGCACCTCAACTATGAGGTAGTTTGGGCCACACTCCACCACGCAGGCTCAGTGTTGTGCGGTGGAGGGGTGTTGTACGAGTAAGGCCAGGCCTTGTCAGATGTTATTAAGCCGCCCTAAGGCCTCTGAATAGGATTTACGACAAGTTTCGTATCAAGCGATAATAGCCGGGACCCGAGCCACTAGACATAGACGGTCGTCCACCATTACTTCTTGGATGGATACTAATGACTACTTAAGTACCTGACCTATTGTAAAAAAATGCGTTGCATTACATTTGTAGCCGCACAAAATGCGTGAAAGCAATTTAGATCTCTAGCAAAGCTTGACGGCTTTAACATAACATACATAGGCGTAGTAGTCCCTAATTCAGCATGTAAGCTAAACAAAACCTAACCTCACGTACTCATGCTCATCACACTAACCCTTGCCCCTTGCGGGATATGAACTGGCGACCGCCTGGCTTTGTTGTCTGGAACGCGAACCACTAGGCCAAGAAGGGCTTCAAGTTGAAATCCAGGATTAAGGAACTTTTTTTAGCTTTTCTAGCAAACCCGTAAATGGCCTAAATCAGTAGGAATCTTGCTAAAACAGTTGGGGCCCTCAATATAATTTTGCCTAATATAAACATATACAGTTTAAAAAAATATAGTTATAACACTGATTTATAGGAAGATAACGACTTGAAAGCTAGCTATTTTCATGTACTTAGAATATCTGACAACATTTATCACCTGACACGTCTTTCAGCATTATCGATCCGTGCCGATTTACAAAAACTAGTTTTCCTAAATTGTCTCGATTGTGAATCGAACTCGGGTCCGTTTGCGCTCTTAGGCGATTCACTGCACCAAGCCATCGTACCTGCTATACTTTCCTATTTTATGTCTTCACCGTCTCCTAATGCGCATATGATGCGGATGTGCAGATGTTGCGCGGAGGTCGCGACCCGGGGTATACTATGACATATAGGCTTTTAACGATAGTGAATGCGAAGCTAATCGTTGCGGTTGGGCAACTCTCATTCATAGCGCTTTGTTGGTATTGATAGCGTTAGCAAAAATAGAAGTAAAAATATTTTGATGATAAAATATTTTTTCCTCTGAAAAAAAAACACGATTTTGATGTTGCTCTTATAGTATAAGTTGTTGTGCAGATAACATCTCATAAACAAACCACAAAACGTCAATTTTTCTCAGTTGATATTGATATCTACGTGTCGGATTAAAAATCGGTTCTTTGAACTTTAACTTTTTGGGTAAGTTGGCCTGCCTTTGACTGTACATCAGCAGCTGACCACGGGGTTTCAAGGTGCTCTTCTTTTGTACTCCCTATAATAAGGTGTAACGTAATTAACGCAAATCCTCGGGTTGATTCCGACGCTCAATACAATTTTTGTATGGAACCAAAAAAGAAATCGCAAAAAAATCTTATCTTAGTACTAAATGTCCAATCAGCTGTTACAATTTTTGTATGGGAAGTCGTTTTTTTGCGATCCTGTTGTTGGTCATATTCATATTCATTTATTGCGTCATAATTGTACATTAAGGTATTATTATAGAGGCTGCTGTTTTTAATACTTGCCAAATTTAAGGAGGCGAATGAGTTCATCAACACGAATATCTTTTACTAATGGACTAACATTGAAATCATAAAAACATTATTTGTTGCTCCATACATTATCATCGATGTAGAGCGTTAGGTTGTATCAAAGATATCTTTATATTGGTTGTATGGAGGAATGGAAAAATGGCGATTTCGATGTTGACCTCATAGAAGAAGTTGTTGGTATTAATGAATGCATACATCTCCTTAAATTTGGCAAGTGTTCAAAATTACACCCTGTATTGTGAGACCATACTCGTTGTATTTGAGCAACAGAATCAGCCCCTAAGAGGATGTAGGTACGTTAGTTACCTACCTACCGTACCTTGTATAGAAAATAGCCACATCAGATATATTTATAATTTTTTTCTGTCTTCTCGCTAAAGATTTTTTATGCTCACGGTACTCCATACGCTTGTCAAGTCAGCTCTATCTGTCAGCCACTACTAATTGGTGGTTATTAAACTATTAATATGTCAGTAACCGAAGATTGAAGATTACCTGAAACAAACAGTAGAAACTTTGTTAGTTATATAATTACTTAATTTAATTTAAATAAGTTGTATTAACTATTGCATGCGTCGGTGTATACCTACAAGGTCACCTTTTATAAACTGGTTAAACTTTAACAGAACTTCTAATTATATTAGAGAAACGGAGATTATTTTCGTTCTTAAAAACGGGCTAGTTTTCATTTTTATTATTCGTAATAAAATAAAAAATTAAGAGCACCCTGTCTAGTCTGAAACGTCCCTACGTCATCGCCTCTGTCTCTCTCATTTCAATCGTGCCCCACTCTTCCCTCGGGGTGCACGCACAGGGCACGGGGTGTTTTATTTTACGTTGAAATCAAAATAATTTTCGGCATTTTTCTCGAAAACGAGCGTAATTTTTTTTTTTTTAACAAAAATGATTCATTTATGTTTTTGTAATTGCTCTTTAAATTTCACCAGTTTATAAAGGGCAACCTTATATATGAATTTATAAGATTCTAGCTTAGTCACAGCTACTACATAAAATATTTTTTGCCAACCCGTTTGGCTAAAGAGTTTGAATTCTGGTCAACTTTAGTTTTTTTTTCTAAATTGTTACAATACATGCAGTTAGAAGACGCAGATGGCAAAATCGTTTCTTGGTAAGTATCTCTCGGCACAAGGATATTAGTTCTTACTTTGAGACCATGACCATAAATTGGTGTATTGTTTACCGGATGAAATGCATTATTATTTAATTATCTATAATAAATTAATTAATTATTATTCGCGATAGAAGAAGAGTTGGGAGTACAAGTAAACTATTGTAAAGACTTGTAGGGTAAGAGCTGAAATGATGATTACAGTTTGTCACATTACTCTTATCATGATGAAGCTGAACTCCAATTGAGATTTCTGTTTTCTTCGATTTAGGTTAAAATGTATAATTTAACATTTACTAAGAATATTCAAAACATATCACAGGTACGATTTTATTATTTACGAGATATGCGTTCACGTTACGGCAATTTCATATAATTATAAAATCAAATGTTATCTCATCCGAAAAATATGACTGATTAAAATAAATTAATCACGAAATCAATGGTTAATCGATTTCCACAGTCCCACAACACACGAATTTGTCAAGGCTGACAAAAGGGCCGTGGTGATCACGACTTTCGACTAAAGTACGCGTATTCAATCGGAAGATATCCGTGTAATACTCATAATTGAATAATTTGACGAAAACTATTGTGCCCTTCAATTGAGCTTAAGGCTTCAGTGGCTCCATAGAGTGAGTTCCGGTTTTATAAACTATTAAATCATTCGGTTTCGTTCGGCCAACCGGGAACACATACCCTATGGAGTAGAAATGTCATATGATTTGTTCGAAAAAAAAATCTGCCATTTTTTAATCTGTATCCGTGCTGTTTTTGTCTGGGCGAGCGTTGACAGAAGTTGCCATTTCATAATAAATGTAAGTGAAAAATTACTAGTTTCGGAGAAAGATGGTTTGTGTTGCTACTCTATAGGGTATGTACTTGATGGGCCAGCCATAGAAAAACTTTTAATGTGCAAGGGAACTGTATTACCTATTCCCAAAAGAAAGAAGATGTCATGTCCTTCGGATATATATTTTCATTTCCTCCAGACAAACATCCATATTTATCTTTACAAAAGGCAATTACTCATCAAAGTTTCACCACAATCGGATAATAATTCAGGAAGAAATACAGAACAAAAATATAAACGATATTAAATATAGATTTTAAGAATTTTTAATAATACATCTAATTATGCAAATTGTGGTTTGGACAAACAAAATTGGTCGAACATTAATATTAAAAGGATAATGCCCCCTACCTGTGTCATTAAGATTTATCTTTGTATAAATTACTAAAAGATTACGAAATGTCCTTTATCTTTGTGAACCAGAATTTCGTTTATTTTAGGTAGCAGTTATATAAAATTTAATCTCTAAAAAGGTGATACAAATGCAGGTTTTTATGTATCTTTTTTGAAACCCAAAAAAATAAATGAACGTTATAAGAGGTTTTCTTAGATTCGTTTCAAGAAACTTTAAAACATATAAATTCTGAACGTTAAGCGATCGCTACCTTCCCACTAAATATTGTTTTATTATATTTAGTTACTTCTAATAAAGATCTGCTATGTGATATACGCACTAAGGAATGCCATTATTCAAAACCATTGATGACAAATGTTAGGGATCAACTGCAGAATATTTATAAGGTGTGTTTACGACTCCAGTCATCATTTATTGCTTGAATATATTGTGCGATTGCTAGTTATTGTTCTGAGATCAAGCGTAAACAACTAAAAGCTGTAAATAATTTTAAGTTTACACGTTTTATCACCAAACTTACAATATTGTCTATGACTTTGCGTTGAGTTAGGCAATTTATAGGTTGTTTGGTTCACATAGGTTGAATTTTTATTAGTGTTAAATACTTATGTTTTTACCTATACTTATGGTAACATCCAACTTTGCCCACAAAACTAATTACCTATCTCAACTTAATTTTGTTAGTGTACGTTTGCCGTTCGCGTTCATGTCAAAATAGCTTTCTGGCAGTAACAAAATTAAATTGAGAAAAGATTATATCAATACAAACCCACACATACACATATTTTACACTAATAAGAATTCGCTTATACTTTTCATATTTATAGATTTGACAAAAAATCTGTAAGCATGATAAGTTAAGTTTTTCATGAGTTAATACTTCCTTCGTTCCTTAATAGGAAGCCGTATTCAAAATTTAGATTATCTCTGGGCTAAGTTTTATAGACCAGAGTATAGTCACTGTAAGTGATAAACAGACTCATATTACCTCATAAAATATTAGTAATTTGCACTTCGCTACTGTCCATGATGTAATAAGGATGTTGACAAGGTCACATTTCTTATTATGGAATACTAAAAAAAAGCAAATGTTCGATTAAATATATTGTGACATTTTTTATCAAGGTGCAGAATGGACGATCTGACCTTTAGAAAAGCCTTTGACAAATGAGCGGTCAGAAGCTAAAGATCCATTGATAAATAGATACTTACCTACCTAATGTGTTGAATACAAAGATAATCACTTGAACTTATAAGGTCAGAACCACTGAACACAAGAGGTTCTATATTTGTTATGTAGAAAGAACCTCTATAATTTGACTGGCATGGGGTTTTGGGTTTTACAATGGCACTAACTAAACCCAGTAAATTGAGATTACTGGATAGGTGTAGACCGCATTAGTTTGATAGGTGGCTCAGGTCTGGCTGTGCTTGGAGACGCCCCTGGCAAAATTTATTATCTCATACCTCGTAATACAGGTATCTAGCTTAAATAATATGTGATTGCTATCTTGAAAGAAACTATTCCTTCCTTTGAGACAATTGCAATCGGTGTGTTGTCTGAATTCAAAGCGCGTCAATCTTATATGTATTGTTAAATATTCTGTGATTGTTTTTAGTGCTTTTGAATCTCAAAGTGAACTATTACTCGTATGTTGTATACTTGAACCATTTGTCACGCGTTTTAACCTGACGAAACAGACTTTCAAATACCCTATGCGCATGACACTTTAACATTTAGCATCCCACATTTTATCCGCGGATAGGTCACGGCGCTTCAGCTGAGCGCGTTTGCACATGATACGGTCAACCCCGACCTTATTAATCAAATTTAATCTTTATATCTATTGCAGTTAAGTGCGAAATTTGATTACCGCAAATTACGGATTACTTAAGCCAATTCTCACGATTATTCATTAAAGTTATCTTCTATTTTTGCATCTAACGTTGCAAGTAAAATACAGGGTCATTGAAAAAATCCTGACACCTTCGTAAGTGCACGTATTGCGCTACCTTGCACTCCAATGTAGTCAATCTGGTATAGGGACTGATTCTGCAGTTACAAATGTAGGTATTTTCCTATAAAAAAACTCGTCTGTTTGTCTTTAGTAGGAATTAGCAAAATTTGTTTTTAAATTTCGATGTTGTTTTCATAATGTTGTAGTCAAGCACCAGAATCAGCTTTGTAACAGTCACCTTTCTTTGCTAAGAGACTATCAGTATTTTTAACCTATAATCCTTTATAACTGTAGTGCAATACTTTTCTAGATCTGTGATTTGCTAATGCCTGTGAGAGGTATATTTTAGAGCAATGAAAGATCTCCATAAGTCTGTTAAGTGCCTAGATTCAAATTTTCTCGATTATACACTATTTGATGATGCAATGATTACTGGGCTTGGTCGAAATGGAATAGATGGTAACGTTTATGGCATGAAATTATTACTTGGGAATCGAAGATTGATAAAAGGTTGAGTATGTACTCGTAGTTGAGTACACTAAATAATTATAACGCTAGAAATTATACAGTTTGGTTGACTAAAAGTATTATAATTTATATATAAATAGGTACAGATAAAGATAACAGACAGCCTAAAATGTCTATGACTGAAACATGAAAAGGCAACGCATACGTTAAAACTTAAAGGGGTTCCATAAAAACATGAAAAGTAATGTTCGATGTGTAAAATGATAAACAGGTATCAGATTCTTACTTATAAAGTTTCCATTTCTGTTGCAATACGCATTGTATTGTAATACAACGTCTGTATTGATCCGTTTACAACTTTACATTGTTTATCACATTATACAATGCTGCATACATTTGCTCTTCGATTTTTAAAGATAACCTTACACTCAGGATTCTTATGAAATGTCAACGCTTATATAAGGTTCTCTTGAGAACAAATGACCATCAATACTGATCCTATTAAATACGATCCCACAGAAACTGAACTATTTCGATATGATTTTTAATTATATCTTTAGGTGTTTCAAGGGCGTGTCTTAACTTATTACTGTGTAAGTAAAACAATGCTAGCATAGTTGGGTAATATTGTGGGTGTCATTTCATAAATCTCGGACAATAGAAGGTGGGGATTCCCACGGGGTATCGCTAAAAAGTTAACGTTACTTACGACATTTTATTATGGTCACTTGATTCTTGGCCCGCTTTATAAAATTGTTCAATCTTGTCAGTACAATATTATTTGTTATTGTGGCGAAGGTATTCCTTGCTGACACATTTATACTTTCATACATTTGTGTATTGTTGAAAAACTTTTATAATTGTCTTTGTGTCTTTGTCTATCGTTGTAACTTACATTCAATCCTTTCTTATTATTCCTCATGTTTCATTTTATAGTTATTGCATCATATAGTACATTTATCAACGCAAACAAGTTATTTAAGGATCTTAAAAGTTATTTTAATAAGGTTCCTAACTAAACAATGATTTGTTGAGAAAAGAAAATAGATAAAATGTCAACTTTTCTACACATCTACTGTAAATAATTAATATCAAAAAGTAAAGTGCAATGAAGAATACAGATTATTAGGTGAAATATTTAGATTCTAGTGATTTCGAAGAAGTTTAATTTCATTAAAAAGAAGAAAAAAAAAACATGTAATATAAATCATCCAATTTTAAATTCAAAACAGGTCGAATCCTAGACTGGTTGCTATAATATACCCAAAAAATGTGTAACGAAAAGTGAAAAAAATTTAGCCGTTTAATGATCTTGTGACCTTTTCAATGATTAAGATTTTTAGTGAGGATTCTTGTATTAATTAGGCACATTTATGTTCTATAACGTCAGATAATAAATCACATTCATAGCGAATACATACCTAAGTTGTGGTGATTTTTTCTTAATTTATTTGGGTAAAAAATACTTTTACATAACAACATTACATTTATTTATAAAGTCAATCTAGTCAATTTTGGGGAAAACTGCTGAATTTAAACGCCCTAAACTGCTCGCTATAGAGGAGTTTTTTTATATTGGGGAGGCCTATCTCCAATAGTAGTATCATCTAATTATGCATGGCGTCATCCTCTCTGCCCACAATACCTATCTTATTGTTGTGCCCTACAGGGTCTATAATGATCTGATCTCTTATGTACCTATTTATAACACCTGTGTAACATTATAGAATGCAATAAATATATTGAATTGAATTGAATTGAATAGTCTTGTCTCCAGTAGTAGTCAAGGGCTGGTGATGATGATGATAATATATGAAGTCGAGTATTGCGTTAAATTCATTTACTTACAACACCCCTCCATCAATCCGCACTGGGCCCGCGTGAAGTATGGCCCAAACCACCTCATAATTAAGGTGAGGCCCGTGCCCTGCAGTAGGGCGTATATAGGCATATTTAAATTTAATAGGAAAACATGTGATAGTAATTATACTGAGGCGCATAGGCCTAGAGAAACATTCTAATCAACTGGTCACAAATAAACTTTAATAAACGTTAAAAGCGCTAATTAAATCTTCATTACAGTTATGATTTGCGTTTAAGCACGTAATAATTATGTTCATTATGTAATAATTATGTTCATAGATGGTCCGTCAAACGAGCATTCGCTGCACTAGCGCAAAAGGGCACACTTCAAATGATTTTACGCTTTTGAACTATGTCGCAACAAGTTGTCTATGGGAAACAATGATGTTTATTGAAGTATAACGAGGATGGTAATGACACAACCATTGTTGCTAATAGACGTAGCGGTTGGAGGTCGAAGAATAACTATATCTGATTTTTATGGGGTCAATTCGTCACTGAGTACACGCACCATTCGCAAGGCATGATATTTTAAACTACAGACTGCAATGCCTGATGTCGTAGGTTCGCATCCCGTATGGGCTAAGTGTCTGTGTGATAAGCACGAGCAAGTAAATAAGTAATGGATGTTAATAAGCGTAATTAAGTATGTCTATCCGTTATCTAGTCGCTTTAGTATAAGCTTTTCTTAGTTTTATGCTAGATATTTAATGTAATTGTTGGATAAATTTATTATTATTAAAATAGGTATGTCTATCAGTTATCTACACGCCATAGTTCAAAGCCTTGCTTAGTTAAGAGCTAGATTTGGTGTGATTGTTGAAACAATTTATCTATTGACATACAACTTTACCAAACTGTGTGACTAAAGTAAATGAAGAATTGACTTTTATGTAAATGATATTGTCAACACTTTATATTCATTGCAAAGTTTTTAAGCATACCAAATGACATCAATTCCACATTTTATACCCACTAATGATAAAATCAGGTAAGATTATTGCCGAACCATGACCAGACCGTTGTAAATAAAAATATATTTGATAGGTACAATAATGTCACTCTGTTTTTAAATTAGCCTTTTTAATTTAATCCGAAAGAAGGTATAGCCTTGACAGGTCAAACTGAGAAAAGAAAAACTGGTTGACAAAACATGCCATGGTAAACATATGGTAATGGTGTTGTTTCTATAGTAACATTTCTACACGATGTGGTGAGCTAATCAGTATTTTGTTTGCTAATTTATGGACGTTATTCTGGTTTTTATGAAATGTTAATTTCACCATATTTATTTCAATCTTTCTCAAGTCTATGGTTTTATTAATGTTACCTTTTAAATCGTTAGAACAGGAATTCATAATTATCTTAGCAGTTCTGGATTTGTGATCTCTGATAGATTTTTAGTACGTCATTAGATTATTAGATTTTTAGTAGTCGGTCGAGACATTCTCGAGGTTTTGCAGGCAAGTCTTCGAGAACTAAGAAAGTTTAGACTGATTTGTTTTTTTTGTTCGCCCAAATACTGGGGTGGTTTTAAAAGGAAAAAATAATGAAAAAACTCAAACACCGAAACATCTAAAAACTGAAAATATGTAATTGAAAAAAATGGTAATGCACTTTGTAATTTAGGAAGGCCTATGTTCAACAGTGGACGTCCTATAGCTGAAATGATGATGATGATATACTTTAGGTGGTACTTATCATCTAGTAAGTAGTTAAAAAACAAACAAAATGTATACAGGGTTAGGTACGTTGCAAAGGGGTGCCAATTCTTT
Source organism: Anania hortulata (assembly GCA_963576865.1). Classification (NCBI taxonomy): domain Eukaryota; kingdom Metazoa; phylum Arthropoda; class Insecta; order Lepidoptera; family Crambidae; genus Anania; species Anania hortulata. Next base: position 10,177,950 of record OY756405.1, on the reverse strand, counting down.
AGGAGTGGTTCAGAATCAGCAACTTAATCGAACTATGCAAAGATTTAAAACAAAAACATATTTAATTATTCCTATATCCGCTGTTGAAAATTGTACGCGTGGATAATTTAACTTATTCATGAAAAAAATGCACCGTATGTACAGTGCGTAAGGTCCTGTTGGCTCACCGTACTTACGCATCTGATGAATGACCGCGCGGCTTTCGTAGTCTCTCTATTGTCTTTATTTTTGGATATTTTAAAGTAATTTTTTTCGTAACATACGATTATTAAAAATAATAACGATTAAGACGCTTCTTTATATTGTTCCCTAGATCTTACTTTGTAAATTTGGCACCCCTTTTCAATATAACCCTGTAGACGCGTTCAAAACTTAGTTTAATCTTGTGGTTAAATATTGCAAATATAGGTACTTAAAGTTATTAAAAATAGATCCTCTAAAAACGTTCAGTTCTCATAGATCGTGTTAGTCAAACATTACAAAATTGTTAAGAAACAAACGCTCAACTCAACCGCAACTCATTTAAGTGGATGCTCGTCCATTGCCGACAAAAATGTAAATGTCAGTTGTCAAAGGTTAAACCGAATCACCAAGACGTGGCACGGATCAATGCAGCACTTCTGGCGATCATTAAAACATCGTTTATCATTACAATACTTATTATCATTGACATCGTTGCAAAAATTGAATAGCCCCTAATTTTTGTTAATCGCGCTTTTAGGTTTTATTAAACAATTTACAGTATTTTATTACTTATGAACAATCAATTATGTATTGTAAGCTGTATTTACCGTTACGTAGTTCTTTATTTCTCTCACTTTAAATATATTTTTGAGACATTTAATTGAAGTTTTGTATGGACAGTTTAAAACTTTCATCGTATACAAAGTCTTAAAAACAATTTTTTGTATACGTTTACAAGATTTTCTTTAATACCTTTTTATGTTATTGTACCGTCTGTACCATCTCTGCCTGGCTCCATGTTTGACTGGTAGAGAAAGCTTTTGGCATTTTCTGGCACAGGTACTACTTTTTATTGTGCGTGCAATACTTAAAGTTTAGATTAATGCATTAAAATCGTTAAGCCAGTCTACACCAATCAGCTGGTTTTATCCAGTGGGATTTCCAGAGGTCAAAAACGCTGTGATTATTATTATTTATTATTCCAATACTTTTTATTACATCCATGAATTTATTGCTTGTTCGTAATAAATGTTGATCATTCTTGTTCTTATCTGCCGTAATATCTCAGTTTAATTAACTCGAAAAGCAGATAGTGATTGATCAACGACAATCCTGCATCCTTAAAATACTTTTTGCTTACGGTTTTTCGTTTATTTTCCCATCATTAAGCCTACATATTCTCACAAAATGTCAGAATGGAAAGTGGGATATTTAAGAATGGCAACACTGATTGTTCTATTGAACTTAAGGTGGTATTGTCAGCTGATCATTCATCAAGTTATGCAATATTATCATTGGCATTATTGCCATTGTATGATATAATACGGTATGGCACAGATGAGGCTACAAGTATTGATGGCCAATCTCTTTGTATCTCGACAGATACTAGACACCGATATAGGTAATTCGAATTTTTACGTCATTCAGTCTGCAGATTCGAATCATAGCTTTCTAGTTTCGATAAGTTTTTGAAGACTTGATTGGTACAGTATATCTAGATATGTTTGATACGATATTATGAGTTTGTTTTTATGTCCTCTTTCTGAGTCGTCAACATAATTGTTTTCGATTATCTACCTCTGAGTTGTCTTAGATTGTTATATAATTTCTTTTGTGTTTGCTTATAAGGACATTTAAATAATTAAGAAATAGCCATTTTTGGTAAGGTTAGAAGTAATAGTTATCTATTATTGGAATGTATCAGAAGTAGAACAAAAAGTATCACAACTTATGAAACAAACCAGTATAATAAAGCAGGCAAAGGACAATAATGTTTTAGCGTATGCATTATTGAAATTGAAGTAACCACACAAATGCAGTAAAACACTAAAAACTTCGCTTATGTAACCGTACAGAGACAAACAGATGTCGCAAATGCAATAGTCACGCGAACAATGGGACATCGGTTTGATGCCCATTTCCCACAGAAGTACTTTCTCTCTCGTGATCGACTGTTATAGGGGCGATTCATAGCTGAAGACACGTGACACTGATGTTAATGTCGTCTATAATAAATTAATAAATATTGGACAACATCACATACATTGATCTGATCCGATGGTAAGTAGCCAAAAGCATTTGAGTTATAGAAATCAGAAAAAAACGAAGGTACCACAACACCCAGACCCGAGACAATATAGAAAAGTTATTTTTCTACATTAACCAACCGGGAATCGAACCTGTGACCTCAGAGATAGTGACAACAAGACCGGTATGCTCACCTCTCGGTTACGGAGGTCGTCAAAATCATAGTAAAACGAAGCACAAAAATAATAACAAGTAATTCAAATAAATAGAAAAATTGGTTTATACACAAGAACACGTCTACCCAATCATCACTGTCATCTACCTCGTCTATCTTTAAGGCTGGTCTCCAAAACAGTGATTGTTATACGGTTTTTAGTAATGATTCACAAGATTTGATACCTATTAGGTAAGTACCTAATGCAGGTAGAATTTATAACAGTAGATAGATACTTAGTGCTACCGTGTAAAGCCGGGGAGTGTCGCTATATTTCTACAAAAACTTATCCTCACTTGTTGCAAGATTTTGTCAGTGTGAATCGCCCCTTACACTGCAGATGCATCGTGATTTACTGTTCCGTTATTTCACTTCCACTTATCAACGATTACGTCCGACTAATGTTTGTTAAGTTTCATCAAATGACAGGAAACAGACGGAAATCATGTAACTTCATTTTTATTGGAGGCAAAATTTCTTGTAATATGTGTTTTATCAAATATACACTAACACATTATTATATTATTTAACGCATGAAGATTACCGATAACTTTTCATACTAATGAAATGCTGATAATAATTGCCAATAATTATTTAATTTCATCATCATCATTTCAGCCATAGGACGTCTACTGCTGGCAGGCGGGTTGGCGAGAACAGTTTTTCTATAAGATTTCGCACGCAGACGCTGCTGCCCGTCTTGTGCTACAGGAATTAGTCGCCTCTTACGACACGCCTCCTGTTGGCGGTGGGGAATTGTATTCTTTACAGCATTATTGCACACGGCATATTTAACTTGACTACAATAAAATCTAAATATAGCAAGCTTTTATAAATAACATCGAAGAACAATAAATTATAGATGCATAAATTAAAAACAGCACTAGACTAGAAAAATGCCGGATAAGAGATAGCCTTGAACGTTTTTTGTTTAAAAGATTTGTTGTTGATAAAGACTCATCAATTAAACAAGGTTGTAGCTAGATTTTTGTTAAAGCTGTAGATGTAAGGAAAGTCATAGAAGTATACCGAAAGTCTTGAATCAGAGAAACTTTGTGTTTGGCTGAACTTGTGACACATAGATACTTGAGCTAGCTATCAAAGCGAGACCGCGACAATGCTTTTAGATAATTTGAACCTATTGGATACTGTACTAAAGTGAGTGACGGTTATGTTTTCTGATTTTTAATTTTAAAACAATTTTGAATATTCAGTTGTCTAACAACGCAAATTTAGGTGGACACTGTAAACTTGTAATGACATCATTATCGAATAAAACAATAACTGTTTGAAAGACATGTCTTTCTTGAGAAGCATTGAAGAATGTAAAATTATCTACGGAATTAGTATTCAAATAACCTTTAAGAATATTAAGGCAAAATTCGCAATGGAAGTCATGCAAACAAAGCGTTGATTTTCGATGTGTAAATAATATTTTTAATTTATAATAGCAGGGCATTTTGAGGTACATACTTTTGTGTTTAAAACGTATTTTTTATAAGTGAAAGAGTAATGACTTTTGTTTACTCAGGTATGAGAACAGTAGTATGAAAAGCTGATTCTGTTATTTTTCCGTTCACTGCCATACCATGTACCTATGTGCGGATTGATGAGACCGGTAAAGTTACATTGTAAGGTCAAGAGACTTGATGTTTCTTCATTTTCATACCTGGCTTATTGGCTGTGATGTGATGCTTTATAGGTATGTCGTTACTGACCAAAATTATGCAAATTATCTCGCATAAAATATTATGCTAAAGACATTTTCGATTAATGATTTCTTTAAGAAATCATTACAGAAACACACAAAGGTTTTTTGTTATAAAAAGAGTGTAAAATCCAGTTTGGCCTCCTTTATTTATGTAAGTAGTTCTTTGTAATTAATTAAAATAGCCAATTTTGCTCATCTTTTATAAATAAAATAAATAAAAATATGAAAAAGTTGAAAGAATTTACATAATGTTTAAAATAAATGCTTTATTTATCTCGCACTCGTTTCCAGAATTCATCAGTTGCAATGAATTTTGTTGACTTGTTAAACGTATTGTCAACCGCCTATTGTAGTGGTTTGCGCTCCGACAGCTGCAGGTTCGAATCCCGCAAGAGGCAAATGTTTGTCAAGGCAAAGGCGAGCATTTGTACCTAAGTCATGGATGTTTATAAATGTATTTAAGTATGTTCATCGGTTATCTAGTCGCCATAATAGGCTAGCTTGCTATTATTTCTAAGATAAAAAGGTTTGGGGCTAGCTGATTGGTGTGATTGTTGCAACAATTTTTTTAACAATTTATTGTTGACGACGCGAATAAACTCGCGTGCAACAGCTAGTATTTAATAATTAAATCCAAAATGAGTAATTCTAAATTACACGTTTATTGCAAGTACAGTAGTTAGTTCAATATTTAATTTAACATTACCTGCCTCAACTAGACTATTACGAAAATCGCTTGCGATACGTCTGCGGTGCGTTAAACAAATCAGTGTAAGTAAACATTGTGTAAAGCTAAACTTACTGGTTCTGTGTATTTTGTCACAGAGTTAATATAAGGACAGAATAGACACATAAATCAATGAATTACGGAAACAATTACTGTCCAAAAAATTTATATAAGTCAGTTTTCTTTTGAAGCTTTGATTATAAAATAATGTTAAACAGTCCGCAATTAAATAAAACACAATGGTACTTAAAACAAAAAAACTTGTTAAAGTAAACCGCAACGTTTCTAGAAATCAGTGTCGGCAAAAAAACTGTAGATTAATGAAAGTAAAAAAAGTAAGATTAGAAGGTGTTGAAAATAACATTGAAAACAAATTAAAATCCATCATAATTATTAAAAACCATACCTAATCGAAATTAGTCATCTGTTAGATAGATTCGATTCCTAATGTCGCTACATAATAGAGAAGTGACAGGATGTTTACATTTTAATGGTTTTATTATTTAAAATGTTATATATGCTAAAGATCTGAATTCTAGACGAACACTTATTAAATTATGCAAAAAAATTGATTCCACGTGACATAAGCGAGCTATTTTGTACGAGTATTATTAGATAATGTCATACTGCTTTGAGTCTTGCTTGTGCTACAAAACTTTAAGCATATACCTCAAATATTAATTAATACTATAATATAGAATACTTAACTTTTATTTAAGGCTTGTTTCATTACTGTTAAATATAATAAAGTTGAATAATTAGGCGCTATTTTCTAATGTAGCGGAGCAAGCGAAAACGATAGGAGTAAAAATCCTAAAAGAGAAAAACAAATGTAGTTTTATAGATTTGAAAGTATTTTTTTTACCTTATTTCCTCACCTTAAAACTACCAGAAACCTTTAAAGGTGAAACTAACAAATTAAAAATATTTAATAATAGGTTTTATTAAAAGCTGGCAGATCACAGATTTTTAATAGCATTGCAATACAAGGTGGACTGACGACCTAGTAGAGGTTGCAGGAATCCGCTGGATGCGGCCGGATTGCAACCGGCCAATCTGGAAGTCACTGGGGGAGGCCTATGTTCAGCAGTGGACGTCCTATGGCTGAAATGATGGTGGTAATGATGGAATTTCATTAAATATATGAGCTACGGAAAGTCATTATTAATTCGCTCTATTAGTCAGATTTCAATCAATCAAAAATAATGGAAAATATATTAATACCATGGAAAATCTTGTAGCTCCATATTTCCCTATTAGACTGTGGGCTTTAATAGAGGTTTTTCTTTTGATCTTACTTATTAATGAAAATGTCCCACTAATTTGCATATTGCACGTGCCGATTGTAATCTCTCATACATGCATATGTATGCGGTTTAATTCACACGAATAAATCATTACTCATTAAGATTACGAAATTTCTTAAGGACATAGTGTGGTATACTTTAGGCTCAAATCCCAGAGGTTTACAAACAACACTCCTATTAATTAGTTTATAATTTTAACAAAGTATTTTACTCGTTCAATGCTTGGAGGTGCTTGTAGCTCAGTGGCAGCAGCGCTTTGGTAGTGATTACTAAACTTAAGCCACCCACGTTGCGGTTGTGATTAGATGGGTGACCATTCCAACCATATTTAGTGACATTAATCACAAGCATCTCCGTGCTTCGGAAGGCACGTTAAAAGTTGGTCCCGGCTAATATCGCTTGATAGTTGTCGTGAAGCCTTATCATAGGCCTGAGGGTGGCGTAATAACATCTGTCAGTAAGGTTAAGTCACTGGACTGACAATACCCTTCCATCAATAACCACTGGGCCGGCGTGGTGGAGTGTGGCCCAATAGTTGTTGTAGTGTGTTCTCATAGTTGAGGTAAGGCCTGTGCCCCGCAGTGGGACGTATTAGTCATACTTTTTTCACTCATACAATAACATGGAGGTTGTTCTTTGATAAACATGAACTCATCATTTTAGATATGACTCCTACCTAGAGCTATTCTCTGTATAAGTTTGTCTAAATTCTGTTTCAGATCAGTCCTTACTCTGACTTGAAACAGAATAAAGCTCAAGGAAGCAGATTAAACGAATGGTAAGCCCTTGCCAACTGTTCGGTATCGTATCAATTAATTTAACTAGGAAAAAAAACGTTGTTAAGTCAACGGCAGGTCAACCTACAAGTAAAAGTTAAATGTCATTAAACCGATTTTCAACTTTAAGTCTGACACTTAGAGATCAATATCAATTGATAATATTTGTCGTTTTGTAGGTGTTTAAACATTTATACGAGTATTTTAGACAGTCATTTGTTGAATTAGACAGTTTTACCGGAATCAAGATATTAAAAAATGCCAAAATTATAAATCTTCGTTTCGCAATAGGAAATGATTTGAAATGTAATTGCGGGTCAAAGACTACATTTGAATAATTAAAACTAATAGATATAATTATTAAGATGCAAAAGTTTATATTTTTACTATTTATTATTAAAAAGTAAATTATTCTAATAACCACACCAGTTATTCTGCCCCAAACTACTTAAGCAGAGCTTGTACTATGATGACTAGAAAATGGATACTCATTCAAAGACTAAGATACAAATGCTTCAGCTCATTAAACAAAAATTTACCCCTTACGGGATTCGAACCAGCGATCGCCTGGTTTTCTAGTCCGGAACGAACGAAACGTAAACCATAGACCAAGACAGTTGTCAATAAAGTTTATGAAAACAGGATTCAAGTCAAAGACGACCTCCGTAGCCGAGAGGCGAGCATACCGGACTTGGTGTCGCTATCTCTGAGGTTCCGGGTTCGATTCCCGCTCGGGTCAATGTAGAAAAATAACTTTTCTATACTGACTCGGGTCTGGGTGTTGTGGTACCGTCGTTGTTTCTGATTTCTGTAACACAAGTGCTTTGGCTACTTACCACAGGATCAGAGCAATGTATGTGATGTTGTCCAATAATTATATTTATTTATATTTAAGTATGTCAAACTTCTTTTTATGCGGCTATAAAAGTACAATCAACGGCAGGTCGACCTACCAAAAAGTTAAGGTCATTGAACCGACTTAAACTTTATTATGTCCGACACGTAGAGATCAATATCAATTGAGAAAATTTTATATTTTGTGGTAGGTTGACGTGCTGTTGTTTGTACCTATTTTACCAAAGTGGAAGCAATATAATAATCTTTTGTTGATTTACCAGATATCCTATAGGTATACCTACCTGCCAGGTTTACATAAAGGCATACGTACTATAGGTAATATATACAGTGTGTAGCGAAAAGGTGAAATAAAACTTTAAGGGTTTATTCTACAGCTAAATTACATCAACTTTTTCTATGGGACCAACATCAAAATCTCAAAAAACAAATTGACGTTTCCATACAAACTAATGCCAGCTGGTCGCGTTTTAGTATGGGAAAGTGTTTTTTTTTTTGCGATTTCGATGTTGGTCCCATAGAAAAAGTTGATGTAATTTAGCCGTAGAATAACCCCTTATAGTTTTATTTCACCTTTTCGTTACACCCTGTATATAGTGGATAGAATATAAAATTTTATTGCAATTATTATTTTTAGTGTTATTTATAGAAGTATCTGCTATACATCTTCTAAAATGAAGCATTTATATGCAAATGTGTACAAATCGTCAGGTAATTATCGTTTCTCTAATAACATTAGCATGATGGTATGAACTTTATATATATTTTTGTTTTTTTGCCGTTTGGTTTATAGGTCACATGTGAACTTTGAAAGGTCGGCCTATTTATTATAGTCTAGATATTATTAGTTAACAATTCGTAGTGGCAAAAATAAGATCTAGAAAATAATATAAAAGTCCGTCTTTGTTTTTTTAACTATGCTATGTATGCTTTATAACTAACTAGTTGTCACGGCGAACTTTGTACCGCGTCTTTTTTTTTTTTTTTTTGGTGAATTTTTCGTTGTTTTTTTATAGTTATTCTGCTATTCGGGGCGGAGACAAATCCAAAAAATTATAAATCATAAAAATCGGCCCATTCATTCTTGACTTATAAATGTAACTAAAATCTGTCTGTTTTTTACGTAGATCGATTTAGTTACTGATTCTGAGTTGTCCCTGAAAAATTGGCACTACCCTGAAATTAACCCTGTATACATTGCATTACCTGATCAATAATATATCCAGAAATATGTTTATTAGTATCGTTGAAGTTTTTGCTCTTTATAAGGTAAAGACGCGATTACTCTAAACGATAACTAATTATTAATTAAACTATAGCTGCATTGTACACACACGGTTATTCTTAAGAAATATACATAATAGAACTATGAATGTATAGAATGTATAGAAGGCTCAACAAAAATGTATAATCACCGAATTTCGGATTATCGATGAACGTAGGTTATCAAACAGACTCGTGAGTTATTCGGAAGGTACAGTCAGTACAATACTATAATAACACTATTATTGAAGCTATTAAAGATCAATCACAAGCTTCTTGCGTATATTGTTATAAACAATGTGTATTGTTGCTATGAAAGCCAATAGACAGATAATTTTGCACAATTCATTGTTATCGTATAGTAGCCGATAGTATGGCTAATAATTTGTAATAAATAGATGTTTCGCAATAACTAATGTCTTCGCATGAAATGTCAGAGATTAATCTTGATTGATGCAGCGTTAATAAAATTTTTGCAGTTTATATAATGCTATTTTTACTACCATAAATGAGAATGTCTAAATATTCATAAAATTAAGTGTAGTTTTGGTGTCGAGAAGATGGTTAGGTGGTATTTGGATACATAATTAATGGTACATTTCACATGTTTCCGGTAGCACATGAATAGTAATTAATGATTCACACACATAGCAAAAACATCATCATGACCGGTAAAAAGAATTATGCAATAAATATACCCGATGACTTTTAACTAAGACCCGTAAGTGTTTTTGATTTACAAGTGATTGATGAGAGCATAATCGATATAATGCCATTGTGATGACGACTGGTTAGCGATAAATCAATTATAACCATCTAACGAAGTGAATAACCTAATTTCAATCTTAAATCTAATGTGTACTTACACAATACCTTTTTCGGCAATGCGAGATTCTTGATTGAATATTTTAAGTAAAATATGAACCTATAGGACTTCACAAGATCATGTATAATAAGAAATCTCTACTAGCGTTTCCGGCCATAGTTGCGATGAAAAAGAGAATTGGCAAGCAAAAGGTTTTTACAAATGTATACAAAAGAGGTATTTAGTAAAGGCTAATGTTACGTGTCTACTTTCGCTTTTGCTGAGTGTGAGACGAATCTGTTGGAGTTTGTTTTGGCAACTTTACCCGGCACGTGTTATATGATTACGGTATGCATGCGGTGCGCACCTTTGATTTGGAACAGCTATCAATGACCACTAATGGTGGTTTAAGTATTTTAACACGAAAAAAAAACAAACAATGGTACCACTTGTTGAATAGCACTCGTATGAACTTTATTGTATATTGGTTGTCACCAAATTTATGTAAAAAATCAAAATCTTTAAAATCTAAGAATGTTGTAAAAAAAATTAAATTTCGGATTTAACTTTGAAAATATTTAACCCAAAGAAATTAATGTTTACTACATAAATATAAAATAAGTCCCGGGTTCAATTGATTCCCGGTCGTTCAATGTAAAAAAAAACTTTTCTATATTGTCTCGGGTTTGGGTGTTGTGGTACCGTCGTTGTTTCTGTTTTCTGTAACACACGTGCTTAAGCTACTTATCATAGGATCAGAGCAATGTATGTGATGTTGTCCAATATTTATTTATTATTTACTTATGGTCTTTTATACTAGTCTTATGATATTTTTCATCATAATTCTAACAACTAACCATTTACCCAAAGAAAGCATGTTACTTTACGAATCTATTTAAATATTTTTTGTTGTTAACACATATATTTGGTTGTCCAAAATCGTTGCATTTAAGCAGTATTTTGCAAACAATAAGGCGGTATAATGAAAATACGTTACCTAAATTGCTTAACCATTTTCTGCGATCGAGGGAGATCGTCGTGGGCGCAAGACTCATCTTAAGTCGGAAATTTTAACACTTAAGTAGGAACTTTAATTATGCTTGTCTTATTATTAGTCAGTCATATTAGTTTTGGTCTTGCTAACTATGTGTGACAACTGGCAACACGGCAATATAATTTTAATTTTTTTCTAAGTTGCAAATAATTTTAATTGATGTACAAACATAATGATGTATATACAATTGATTTCAATTACCTATATCTTTGCTAGTCTATTTAAGATTCTCAAGCCTCCAAATTCTACTAATATGTTCTTAAATCCGTAAAATCTTTAAATGGAAAAATAAATAATGACCTACTTAGGTCATTAATTAATTAAACCTACCATCAAAATTACTTCAATGAATATTAATATTTTGACCTAATGACACTTAATATTAAAATTAACCGATGTCCTTATTTTAATAGCATCTCTTTAAATAAATAACGCTAAACAATATAGCCAAAAATTCCAATGACATGTCATCAGAATTACTTAAAACGTAACTTGATATTTTGTTACGTATTGTATATGTCAACGTGCACCCACGCAACTTGTGTCACTCATAATGTGCTAAAGCTTATTATTATTCCAATCATCACCCAATTTGACCTTTAGTTTTATTGAACCTTAAATACTTTAAGTACTTATTTAACTTCTGTAACATAATGTATTAGTTTTAAAATTATATCCTTATTTAATTACAAGTGTAATAACACATATAATCCTAATGTGATAACTTGGCACATTAGAATCAAAACCTAATAATTTCATAATATATAACTAGAAAACAGAAGCTAAAGCTGCGTTAATATTTTAGTAATAAAACGAATATATACCAAATCATTTAAATAACTTATTATTCTGTAAATAATTGAAACAAGAAATTTGTGTATTCTCTAATAAAAACTTCCTTATGAGATAATTTGCATTTGTAACTTGAAACTAATATAAATACTGTGTAAATTAAAACACCAAGTCAACATTGACATTGTCAGTTCAAACACGAAATTATTTATTAGTTTTGATGCAATTTGTAGAGGTCGTTAGTGACCTCTGTTTAATCGGCCGTGTCTACACATTATTTGATCTGTGAATGAGCTTTAATAATGGGAATTTTGATTGCATTACTATGTGCACATGTTTTGGTAAATATTTGCTTAATGTAGAATTGGCTCTGAGTATATTTAAAGTTCATAATTAATAGTGCACACTGTGGGAACATTCAATATAGCTGGTTTTATTTCGTGAATAAATAAATAATGTTTCAGATTGTTTAGGAAAACTGGTAGCTCATTTTGTTTGGTATTAATGTTTACTGCTTTTATGTACCAAATGAAGTTTGATATGACCAAAGTCACATACTCGTAAGTGCTCATCAGTTATGAAATAAATTATGACAGTACATAAGTACATAAGTAAAAGTGTGTTTACTTTTTTTATTCAAAAACTCATTTACTGTGACTTTTTAATACGTTAAAGCTATCGCGAGTAAACTACTAATCAATTATCATAAAAACAACACTTAGGTCACATTAGGAAATATGAATGATAGAAACCGAATATTGGCGCCTAAAGTATGATTGATTGAAAAGCATTTCTAGGTATACAATGCACGTGTAAAAGAAGTATTCTGAAGCCTTGATTGGCCGAATTAGTTAATCAATAAATAATATATGCAAAGTTTATAAAAACTATGAAAATCTAGAGCTTAAACATTAATATAGATAAACATTGTTTTTTTCTTTTAGGTCAAATTTTGTTTAGAAAAATAAAACAAGGTTGAAGTAAGTAATACTGTTTTAAGAGGTCTTCTCAGGTTAGATCCTTGTCCAAAAACTTATAGAAATGATAACTGTGCACGAAATAAATATTATTTAGTTGAAAATAATACTTAATTAAGATGATAAGATAATAGGTGATCTAATAATGGAAGCTTATAGCTTTAGGGCCAGTTTGAAACTTGTTACTGAACGAACTGATAGTTTTTTTTTCTAAATATTTAATTGTGGAAAGCATAGTTAATCTGCAACGGTATTTTAATACTCAATTTCTAATTGATGCTACACCAATTAATTCAAAGAAAGTATTTTGTTGATTCTAGTACAAAAATGACATGGTCGACGTGAATGACCCGAATTCAAAGAAATATTAAACAAAACTTAAAATTACTTTTGTGACAAAAATGATTTTTAGAAAAATAATCGAACATTAGGTATATTTGGACAAATTAATATCGACTAATCTCTCTGTCTGTATTCAGAAAGTACCACTTTTTAATGAAGTTCTGGTAGCCCAGAGAGAATCTAAACTGTCTTAAGTGATTACTGTTTTCAAGTAACTGTATAACGAATTAAACAGAATCGGAGCCATGTTTCTTTTTTAATAAATCACATCGTTATTATTCATTCTCCTTAAATATACTTAAAATTTAAAGCATCACTTAGGCCTTTTATGATCCTCTGCTGTATTGAAATTACCGAAATATGCTTAATTCTCATTGATGTGGGTGGTCCTATACTGTTTCATAAGAGTGACTGATGTTAGCAATCTTCTGCCTTTCCGAATATTTGTTTAATGAGTTCTCAGTTGTGTCAAAAGGCAAGGCAAGATCTTGATATGATCGCAACCGATTATTCGCGTAATCGATCGATTTCTCAATCGATTAAATTACATGTTTCGTTCTGTTATTCTATGATGATTAAAACATAATTATGGTGGTTCAAGTATTTGTAGGAACCTTCACATTTAGTATGGTTTTTGTAACAAATATTTTGGTTAATCACACCATTATAAGCTGATGCAGTGAATATCGTATTAGCAATGTTATTTGTGTTAACGTTTTAACTAATTTCGATTTTAGTTAGATCGTAAATGTTACATTATGAAATAACATCAGAGAATACCTTTGATCTATTCGGCTTTGTATAGCAAATTAGACAATTTTAAGACTAAAAGACAAGCTTATTTATACAGCTAGCATACTACTAATTTAGTTAAATACCGATTGTTAATTAAACCCTTTAAAAACTCTACAATACAACGCATTTTCTATTGTATAGGTGCGTAGGTTTCAATATTTTTCTAATCTTAATTCAGTAGATCACGAAACAACTGAAAGAGTGAATGAGTTTTTTACAAAAACTATTTATTAAACTTGAGTGGAGTATATAAGATTTTATCTCTCTTAATTATAATAGCCCTTATTGTACTTCTGTAACAGACTGTTTCCATGATCATATCTAACAGAACTTAATTATTTTTACCTTTACGTTTCCGTATCAATAACTCAAAATGAAGAGGCGATTTGTACTTTGTAACAAAACAATGGCTTATTAGTTAAACTGGAGAAGACTAACGACTGATTTCGCGTGGGCGTGGGATCAGCTGATTACCAGTTACTTAACTCTTTGTTAGTGAATAATTGCGTACGTTAATAACGATCCTGATCGCAGACTGATTGATAGTAAGCTTTTAAATTAAATGTCACTCAACGGTTTTGCGGTAAAGGTGTGTTAAAATATGCAATACCTAACTACTGAGCGTTTTTGTTCTAATACAGTGTTTAAGAGTTTGGTAAAATCAGAGAATATACAATAACTACATGCTTTAGGTACACCACTTTGATACAACTGATTTATTTCTACATTATCTCAAAATTAACCTTGTGTAAAAAAAGGCATTGTTGATTGTTTTTAATTTGACTGGTTTAGATACCTACGTCTTCATTTACTTTTACTTTTGTTAAATTATGGTACCTTTATTTGAATGGTTTTATTTGAAATTTGCATCATAATATTATAGAATCAAAAATTTACTTTATCTTTTGCGACTGACTGTCGCAAAGTTGTCACGATATCAATTTTTACCCAGACTAGTATTGAATAAAATGTTTACGGTTATACGATGCTCTAGGTTTTAACAATAGTACATAGAGGTACCTATTAACAATAGTACATAGAGGTGTACTACTTATTTTGGGGTTGAAACTTTTTGCGATCATAAAAAAACGGATGCAACAAATTTGTTCAATTTAACATTCCAAATTTTACAGCCTCGATATATTTATAGAAAAAACAATGGTTCATTCGGATCTCATTGTCTGTCTCTCTCACGGAAGATTCTCGGCACACTTACCCAGATTGCTTAGTTACGTTGCGAATGTAATAAATATACGTTAACACATGTAAATTTATGTACAACATCCATAAGCTTCGTAAATTAGCCATGTAACGGTTCTAATAAGAATTTATGGCAGCGTGTAGTCAGGACCGTACGAATTTTAAAGGTAGTTAAAAATAAAGTTTTATAGAATTTTTTATTTACCATAGTAATATTTTATAACATTTTACGCTAGGCATACTAAACTCGATAAAATATGCAAAAACACATCCGAGGGACCTTTTTATTTTTTCTGCTAAGATTTTATATATTTTTTAAAACTTTCTGCACTGTAGCAAGTCGCTTCGTATGACCGAAGCCTTACATTGGCTACATACAAAATAAGAAAGATATATTAAACTACAAGTACAATATGTCCTTAATAATATTACAGGATATCCTATTTAAATGCCTATAGGTTTTTTTTTGTAACAAATGATAAAAAAAAACATTACTTCTGCGAACATTTTTGAAAACGCTTAAAACACACACACACACACACACTAAAAAAGTTCAAAGTATATGATCATTCTTTACTTATAAAAATGTAAGTAATTTGTAGAATTACAACAGTTATTTTTGTGGCCTAATTTCATACAAGGATAAAAACATAATTTCTGAAAGTTTTAAAACATTATAATTGGCTAGCCTGTATTAACAAAAATAATTAAAATAATTTCAACTAAATGAAAGTTCAAAAATCTTATAATCAGCATTCCACGCTAAACATCTTTTGGCTGATCTCGCCAATTACGAAACAGTTTATTTAGATCTCCCGAACCTAATTTTCTCTTGAGATCCGACGTTACATTATCAATACATTATGTCTGTCAAAAAGAATTTCTACAAAGCGGCTAGCCTTGAACCCGCTTGCAAAACGCACGTTACGTGGAAAAACGATAATTTAAAACGCCTACATTTTCGGTAGCGTCTACCTACTAACCCATAGATTACGTTGCTGTGACTGTGACACACACATCTTAAACAAAAACATTTAAATTATCCCAAAATCTTGATTCTATTGATAATTCACATTGATTTGAACACAATTTTTTAGGTATTGAAAAGCTGTTGGCATTAATCTTGCATTTGTAGATTGCATTATATGCTGGGGTCACTGAACTTAATACCAAAGTGAGAGACGAGTAAGATTATCTTTATTTAATTATTTGTACTCTGTAATATATCCTTGATAATAAAAGCTCTGCCATTTTCTGACCTAGATTTAAAGCTTAGATGATATCATATTTAAAAAAAGCAGAATTATTTTTTGGATATGACCAGCTGACTGCTTAATCGGTGTACGATTAACTGGGGGTTAGTGTTGCTTTGTTAGATAAGTCAATACCCTACGTTGATGTGAATCAAGTCTTTTTGTAGTCAATATAAAAGGTGGCCTATCAATAGACATTTAGATAAAAACCTATTTTTATGACTCTAGGAATTATGAGGCCAGGAGAAACTAAGCTCGACCATAACAACCGCATGATCTCTGGACTTATTATAATACAAATTCTGGACGTCAGTTACACTTTAAACCTCAAGGTAATTTTCACGACCTCCATAGCCGAGAGGCGAGTATGCCGGTCTTGGCGTCGCCACCTCTGAGGTCCCGGGTTCGATTCCCGGTCGGTCAGTGTAGAACAATAACTTTTCTATATTGTCACGGGTCTGGGTGTTGTGGTACCGGCCTTGTTTCTAATTTCTGTAACACAAGTGCTTTGGCTACTTACCATAGGATTAGAGCAATGTATGCGATGTACAATATTTGATAAAATAAATTGAGTTAGTATCTTGACGATGTTTAACTTTCTCACATAGCCGAGTGGTCGAGGACAATTCAGACGTACTGGAATTCAAACTTTACTTAACTACCACCGCTCTAAATATTAAATATCAAAATGAAAAAATAAGTAAAGTAACTATAGGCCTAGTTCATAATATTTTCTTACTCGCCTACCCACTGACCCGTCTATCTTTGTAATCAATGTACTGCGTGACACAGCGTGATGTAACCCACACGTAACGTCTTCACTTTCTATCGCTCGACCTCTGACATTCCGCTAGTCGTTCAGAATAGTACCCTTTTTTTCTAGTGATTTATGCTGCGACACAAAACTTGAGCTAGACCTGAATTTGATAATAGCTGTCTAGGTCCAGACGATTTATGGTTCTGTTATGTCTTCATTCTTATGACTTGTTACGTTAGATAGACTTATCTTGTTTCTGATAAGATTTCCTATCGCTTATATCGGTCAAAAGGTATTTTTATAACTTTATTAGTTTGAGTTTTTATAAGCTTATTGTCATACAAACTTTAAGTAACTAATAAGTTAAGTATCTACAGGGTGTTAGGTAAATGGTATATCAAGCCGAAACTAGCCCATGTTAACATATGCATATAAATGCTATGGTGAAGTCAGAAATTTGATATCATTTTTTTTCATACAAAACTTAATTCTCAGAATCCGATTTGTATAAAAAAAT
This sequence comes from Anania hortulata, assembly GCA_963576865.1. Lineage (NCBI taxonomy): Eukaryota > Metazoa > Arthropoda > Insecta > Lepidoptera > Crambidae > Anania > Anania hortulata. The sequence continues at coordinate 10,160,394 of OY756405.1, read as the reverse complement.
TTTTTCAAAGATGTTGATCAAATTTCTGACTACACCATAGCATTAAATGCATATGTTAACATGGGCTAGTTTCGGCTTGTTATACCATTTACCTAACACCCTGTGTATTCACGTCCCACTGCAGGGCACAGGCTTCTACTCAACTATGTGGTGGTTTGCGCCATACTCAGCCACGCGGGCCCAGTGCCGATTGGTGGAGGGGAGTTGCAACGCCAGTGACTTAGCCTTACTGTGAGATGTTATTAAGCCGCCCTAAGGCCTCTGACTAGGCTACATGACTAGTATTAAGCGATATTAGCCGGGACCAACTTTTAACGTGCCTTCCGATGCTTGTGATAAATATAACTAAATGTGGTTGAAATGGTCACCCATCCAATCACAACCGAGGCGTAGGTGGCTTAACTTTGGTAATCATTACCAAAGCGCTGCCGCCACTGAGCTACAATCACCTCATAAGTACACATTTGAAATCTGGATATCTATAATATATAAATAAATAAATAAATTGTTTTACAATCACACTAACTATCTAGCCCCAAACTAAGCAAAGCTTGTACTATGGCGACTAGATAACGGATAAACATACTTGCATACTTGATAATCATCCATGACTTAGGTACAAATGCTCGTGCTCATTACACAAACATTTGCCCCTTGCGGGATTCGAACCCGCAACAGCTGGCTTTGTAGTCCGGAGCGCGAAAGCGTAGAAGCGAAAAAAAAAATTAAAAAAAATTATTTGCTTCAATATGATGAAATACCATCGAAATAATCTGATGATAGAAATAGGAGGTGGATAGTGAAAGTCTTCAATGGCAATTAAAAGGTTTATGATAAATGTATATATTCTGCAATTAAGACATATATACTAAAAACTTTAACCTATTTATATGCTATTTATATACTATAACCCTCGTGCTTCTCAAGTTTTGATTGCATGTGAATTAAACACGTTTGACAGTATAAAAAATATTTACGCGAAGCTTAAGAATGAAGATGATGTAGAAAAAACAATTGATTTAAATATTAAAAACAGTAATCCATATATTAATGAATGTTATTGAGATTGCAAAATGACCTTTTAAAACTAGTTATCGCCGAGCCTAAGGTGATGTGAGCCAAATAAAAATGTCAATCTTTAAGTTTGGGAAATAAAATGCGTCAAATGACCGTTTGAGCTTACGAAAAATATTATTGTAGATGACATGTTACATAAGTCTTGGTAACTGCTAAGTTCGCGACCTTAAGCTATGTCAATGATTGATGCTGTTGAGAAATAATTATTTCGTTTTCCTTTAGGGAAGTTGTTTTTTTTTAGTTGGCTATATCCTCAACTTCTTTCTTAGAACACATTAATGTCTTATTAGGTACGGCAGAGGGAAGCCGTTGATTATTTCAAGATATTTATAAACTATCCTTTTAAAAAAATAAATGGTTTCAATAACACTAAAAAGCTAAAAAATATATTTACACAAAGCTTTTTAGTGTTTTTGAAGTTGATTATTTTTTAATAGAAAAATATTTATTTGTTGATTTTTGTGATGTTGTCCTATATTTATTATTATTTGTCTAGTTTTAGTTATAATTTCTCCAAGAGGAATGATAAGAGTGCAAACTATTAATTATAACCGCTGTACACCGATTTTAATGTCTATTTTATTTGTCACACTAAGTGGCGTTTTTTTTAAAATTTAAATGCGACTATCTTTAAAGTAAATTTTGTAAAAATAATTTAGCTAGAGTGAATCTCATGACGATTTCAATAAGTCCAAACATGGCTCGTATACATTGTTTTTTTACGAAGTTTCGGTGCCCACCTTCCGCCTTCTTCACCAGATCAATTTAATTGTATAAGTTTTGTCAGAATCATTTAATTTTATTTAAAATTGATTTGTCGACTATGACAAAGCTTTTTGAAATAGGTACTTATAATTCTGGTGGCTATCTGTGGTCTTCTTCATCAGTGCTTGACTTGTTGCTGACTTGTTATACCTAAATCGCTATATATGTCTATAATATTTGAGGAGTCCCCTCAGTTTCTCATGGATTCCATCATGGAAATAAGTTTCTTTTTAAACAGGGACCATTCCTGATTTATACCCTTTCAAATAAAAAAAGAATTTTATAAATCGGTTTATAAAAACAAAACATATAAGGATATTTTTTATAAGTCGGTTAAAAATTATAATTTCTGTACCTAAAATAATTAATTTGGTACTTTATAGCTTAAATTAACATACAGATCGGTAGCATTTTTAATAACTGTATATAATTCACCAAGTTGTAAATCAAAATTTGCATATGAAGTCATCAACCAGTTGACCCATATTTTTAAATTTGCTGCAAATATGTAATGTATATAAACTTGTAGGTCACGCTTGACAGAAAGGTGGCAAATCTTGATTAGCACGATTAGTGTTATATTACAAATGTTGAGATTTCCATCAAAAATAAATGTTCTTGAGTTCATGGTCAAAATTGGGCAACGTGTGAGAATATGTAAATGCAATCTTATTTATTCACAAGTACTCAAGTTACCGCTAATGCATTTTAAATTATAAAATATTACTTTTAAAGATTTATTTAACGAAGCACAAAATACGTGCCTAAGGGGTTTTCATTTGGCTAATTTGCTTCTTTTATGAAGGGATTTCTTTGATTCAAACGCATAACTCTAAGAATTATGTTTTGTATTTAAAAAATGTTATACCATGAGTAGGTAAATTTGTTAAAAAATACTGTGTATTGTTTGGTCATTTTAGTATTTTAACACTTTAGTTTACCATGTATATAAATTAATAACATTCTACAAAAGGCATCGAACCTAATTGGCATACCTAAACTTGCAAGGAACCTTAAATAAGGTTATTTTGGTGTACGCGAAAAATACGTTAATCGATAGACAAATTAATTACAAACAACAAATACTTCTGAAAATTAACTTAAACGTAAATGATATGCTTTATTCATAATTTCAGAGTGAACATGTAATATTTATTTTTATTTACATAATCAAATTGAATTCTGAAAAAAGCATGTCATTTACGACATTTTTTCAAAGAGTATTTGTTGTTTTAATTTTTTTTCTCTTTCGATTAACGAATGTTTCATAGGTGTACACCAAAATAATGTTATATAAGGTTACTTGCAACTTGAGGTATGCCAGGCTCCATACAAAAAAGTTCGAAGTCATTTTAACTCATATAAGCATAAATTGTATTTTCATACTTACTGGTTTGTGCATATTTTATTTACTACTACACCTAGGTCCATAGTAGTAATTTATGCAGATAATTCTAATTAGTAATGTAACGAATCCTCCCTTTACCCCAGAATAATTGCTTTTTTAATATCAATAATTAAATACGTAAATAACATATTTGGTTCCCTTTTATAAATCTAAATTGGCTGTCTGATCGTCTAGTTTAAATGGTAGGACCGTACGTTGTGATTATAGTAGTGAACCAAATTCTTTTAGAGGTACGTGGATGTTTTAATTAAGTTTCTCTAGAGTTTCCTGGGTGTATGCGCATTCAAGGAAGAGGAAAGTGAAGCCCCGAAGGGCCCTGAAGAGCCCCACACCAAACGCTCATATTCAGGAGTGGTGACCATGTGATAAACGTTATCCCAAAAGCAATTTGCCACCTCCATAAGAATAGGACCTACCTGAAAAACGCATTTAACGTAAATTATGCGCAAATACGGGGAAAGACTGAGCCTAAAGATATTTAATATAAAATACTAACTACTTGCTCTTAAAATCTAACTATCTGACTTCATGTAAAGTCAACCAAAGGTACGGGGTCCCTAAGAAAATTACTTATCTGAAACCACCAATAAATACGACGCGCTATGTAACACTGTACCATAGGACAATCTCCCACATGTGCAATTTCGTCTGGGCTTCAAGCTCGATCAACGGATGATTATGTGAACGATTAAACCGGCGTAGCCTAGGCGGCACCTCGGCGACCCTTCGGCTAGTTGCGGGAAAGGAGAAATGGTATCCAAATAATAATCCACATAGAAGCCCTAGAAACGCACAGCGATCTTGGATCATCAAATGTTACAGCGGCACCAACACGCAGCACTCAAAGGCAGCAGATGGTGTAATAATGTAATTAAACCCGAATGTTTCCGATGAATACAAGGCTTCAAGTAAACACTGCACCAGCCTCCATCTCCTTATGTGATAAATCATCTGGCCACCAAGCTCTATCAATGGATGATCGGGTGTGTCATTAAACCGGCGTAGCCTAGGCGGCACCTCGGCGACCCTTCGGCTAGTTGCGGGAAAGGAGAAATGGTATCCAAATAATCACACACCGGGGCGCCTAGAAATAATACACATAGATCTTGGACAGATTAACCGTTACAATGGTAACCCCACCTGTACCCATCGGAAGCAATTGAAATGAAAATAGTTCGTAAGAATCCCTAACAATCCTTTTATAATACAGAGCTAATCCAAAGATACCAATGACTTCTTTATAGGTAGTAGTGGTAGCGAGGTAATAGTGTTTGAGATGTAACCTAAAAAGCCATCGATATCCCCACATCAGCACGCATTATTCGGATTTAAAACGTTCAAGTATAATTGTTCCTTGGTAGTCTATTCATGATAGTCGGAATTAAGAAAAAATATGATTTCAAAAATAATTAAATTTTTAAATAATTGTAAAAATCACAAAATTTATATTAAATTCTTTTCTCAGTCCTGTGGATATAGGAATTTGGTATAAAGGATTTAATAAGGATGGAAGCCTAAAAATAGCCCATTCGCTAACTACCTAAATTAAAACCTACATGAATGGAACTATTTTTAGAGTGCAGGAAAAGACAGAGATTAGGATAGGATTATGGGTTTTCCTACCTAACAGTACCTCCACCTAAACTACATATTTACGAACCTAGAAACCTTAAAACAAACGCCTATGTGCTTTACTGAAACCTATCGAACTTCTACCTCAGTCAAAATATTGTAATTAATAATATTTATTAGGTTGTGATTAATCGTATGGTAGGGATATGTTTCGTTATCATGCCTTAAATTCTAATTTAATTATTTTAATTAAAGTCAGATGTCGCAACACTGGAATGTATGAATCACCCTAAATACCTACAATAAATAAATTACCTTAAATTTATGATATTAGAACTCGATAATATTTTCCCAATATTCAAACGTGATTTCAAATTGTAAAGTAAATAAGTTTAGTAAGAGTTAAATGTAAAAGTTTCAACTATGCACTGCATAATATGTAGAATTAATTGAAAATTAAAGATTCATCAATAAAAATAACCGATTTCAAAAATAAAATATCACAAAATAATGAGCGCTAAAATAGCAATCAAAAACCGTACCGGTACCGGTAAACCGTAATCAAAACCGCCAAGTAAAAATCAATAAATTACAGTACGTAAAATACACTCAAGTGAGCTATAAAACACACAACATTAATTTTCTGTAAATAGATGTTAAAAAAGGTAAAACACAAGTAAAATTTACATGCATTACATCAACAGAAATTGGAAATGGGTTCTGTTAAACAAATACTATACTCGTAATTCAAAATGCACAAATTCCAACACAAATATAAATTGAAAATGTTAAAACAAACAATTTATAGAATAAATTTCAATTAAATAATTTAGTTACTAAACTGAGAATATGTGGTTAAAGTTTAATATATTTATTACATTTATTGTTTAAAAGGTTTTCAAATATACCCCTTTCCATTTCCTAATGATAATTAAATAATAAAACTGTTAAAATCCTGTTGAAAGAAATGGTGTAAATAACAAAATCCATGAAAATTATGGTAATTCATATTCAAAAGTATTATTAAATTCAATTTTTACAACTTTGACATCAGGTATTAATTAATTAACTTCTCAACAGGTATTTTAACGAATCAAACGAACTCATACGCTCTCTGCCGTCGTACACTCACGTCACCCACCCATCAGGGTGTAATCGAATTCGAAACTCACGGTCAACTGCCCCGAGACCAAGCTGCTAAACCTATTTAACCAAAATCTCTTCCCCGCGTCCCATGTTTTAAAAGCTGACACCCGAACTCTCCTAATTCTCAGAGGTACTCAACCTTTAATAATATAAGAGTCCTATTTTAGCATAACAATATGACAGATTTGCAAATACATAGTACTAACTTCTCACCGCCTAAATCATTTTAGTTTCCTGCTATGAACAAAAACTAACATGAATATTATTGACTTGAAATATTGTTAGGTTTTTTCCTTTATTTTCCTTTAATTATTTCGCGAATATTCCAATAATCTTTACTGATATTATAAGTATCTTATAAACATAGCACATCCCAGACTCACGATCATTAAATAAATTATGACGAATCAAATCTTAATAAGTTACAGTAAAACGTTATCATTCAAAACGTTGACAACATCTGACTTCGTGTTTTTGCCCAATTGTATAGCGTGCACGTGAGTTCGCCTCTTGAATCAACGGTGTGACTACTCAGTGTCCTTTTGTTAATTCGGTATTTTTTCTATACCTTCGCATTTTTTTATTTATTACTTCGTTTCGAAAGTCTGTTAATGCTTTGACATACTATTTTGCACCCTATGACCGAAATGTTAATGTTCGACGTCAACAGCATGCGCCCTTACTACGTGCGCCCGCGCATTGCATTGCTGAGTCTATCAGATTTTCAATGTAATTGTTTATTTGACTATTTATTATTCCATCATAGCTACATTGTTTTACAAGTGTTAAGGTTAGCTGTAGGTAATTAAAGTAGAAAGCATGGTCATTGGAAAAATCGTGTTATAATCATGTCATTTATTTAGTAAGGTGAATTTTCTATATATTTTTAAATATTATTTTATTAATCAATTATTTTTATTCTTGATTTGCAAGGGTTGGGTTGGTACATTCGCCCCCAAAATTTATACGCAGTTTACTGGAGTAGAAATTTTTCAAAATCCGAGCAACAAAACCCTAAATCATTAAAACTGTTTTTCTTTTTTTTAATTTATGAGTTATCAATGTTTTCTCTTGTCTCATACCGTACTTATAAAGAAATGATCTCTATTTTCGTGGTAACAAATTGCAAGAAAAATAAAAACACTTATAATTCCAGCACAAAATAAGTGGTAACTAGTTTATAACTTGTTTAGTCTACAAATATCAATACAAAATATCAATTCATTAAAAAAAATATTCATATCGAGAAATTCCACATAGGGTAGCCAAGCCAAATAAGTGGATAATATAATCTAATACGATAACTTTACTGTATCTTTTCGTCTACCCTACTAGCAATTAACATGTCTTAGCATAAATCTATCTTAATCAACCAACAAGCTATATTGCTAACATTTACTGCACAAAATAGACAGATAGGCATCTTGCTAACAAAAAATAATATTATTTGCACAAACCCTTTTTTTTTTTCACTAGTATTTGTGCAATACATGTATTAATATATGATTTAATTTATTAACATTTGTACCCAAAATGTTGTATTTTGTGTATTTAAACCAAATAGCAATAGCTGCCGCATGGCACAGAAGTTCTGAGCCTCCAACCAACCTATGTATAGCTAGTACTATCGCCAGGGAATCCATTCTCTGCAAGGAAACTTGGTTGTGAGGCAAGCTCAGTCCTAGTGACAATATGTTGACACTATCAGTCCCATCGTGCCATACGTTTGTTACTGATACCACCGACACATCCCTGCACGAAAACAGATCACGTTTAACAACTTTAGACATCACCGTACACCGATTAATCTTCCAACTCAGGTCCTGCACCAGCTAACAACCATTTACTACCTGGAGCATGTGTAGTGTGCTTAGTTCTGGTGGATGTAGAGAATGATTTGGCTGAGGACCAGTACAAAACTGACAATGTTCAGTTTACATATTAGCAAACATGAACCTTTTAACCTAACACCTATCCCTCAACCAATTCAATGTTGTGGGTGCTTTGGGTCAAAATGACAATAAATTATCACCCCGCAAGCAAAACTACTGAACTACTAAAGCCACAAACTTTTCTACGATTCATTGTAACATACTTCCTCAAACTCACTTTCACGCCACTTTGCAGTCCACCAATTCACTGTACAGGGTGAACAACCTCATAACAGGTACCTAACATCTCAGAGCATCTATTAAAAAAACTTTATAAAAAATTAAAATACCCATCCATCCATCTATACAAGTAATGTCAACAATATTAATCTATTTCTCTTTAGTTTGACTAATATTAATTCTATGCAAAATTTTCATATACTTTAGCTATCCACTTTTCAGACACTAAGTACTAAACAATAGTTCTCAAAGAAGATTTCCGGGATCTTATGTTACTGGTACTACAGTACCCGTAACAGCATCAGGTTAAAAATCTGTTGTGTACGAAAACTGGACCCTTATCATTTTTAACTTATGGTTTAATTTACTAAGAACGAATGGTAATAATTACACGCACATAAAACGCTACATTAATTACACTACCAGCGCTGGAATGTAAAAAAAAAAAAAAAACCCACCAAGGCAAAATTACACGAATGCATACTTTATTTAACCCTATCGCATATACTCACTAACTTCGATATAAACAAATCACAACTACACAATTGCAAATATTGAGTCAATGCACACTCAAAACTTCACATTAATTATTATTATGTATGTGTGCCAAATTGTCTAAGCAATCTAACAAAGATGTTTACACTATCACAAAACACGCTAACTCTTAATCTCAAAACCTCACTTGCACGCAAATACAAAAATCATATGTTATTAACAACAAACATACCCTACACCCAATCACAACCTAAATACGCAAAAGGTCATTACGACAACCTAAATTATTGTGATCTAACATTTATGTCTTTCTATTAATCTTTAATCGCTAAATTTACTTTCAACGTAAACTTCCAATACCGTAACTACGAAACCTTAATAATGTTTAATGAAAACAATCAAACGTAACTATTTAAATAAACGATAAAATTGTTTAGCGCAATAAAAAACATCAACTTACATGGGAATCGAACCCATGATCATAAAGAACTGCAATTCTAGGTAGCCTATAAAATTTGTATAAATTTTGTCATCGCTTTTATGATAAATAACTGGTTCCGGAGTCAAGCCTGTGACCCATGTTATTATTATTATTTTTTAACCACCGAAGTCTTATCGCAAACTTATAACTACCTTATATCTAATCCCTATTTAAATAAACACTCCCTAAGCCAGACTCCCATTTGTTTATAGCACCGGAATCGAACCAGACATTATGTTAACTTTCCAACCACTAAGCTATGTATAGCTTTTATAATTACTCAATCACCTGTTATGACTTACAACTAACTGACCTTGTGCTAAAGTCGTACAATCTCCCTTGATCAATAAGTAATACTGGAATCAAACCAGAGACTATGTTAACTTTCCAACCACTGAGCTATGTATAGCTTTTATATTACCCAATCACCTGTAATGACTTACAACTAACTGACCTTGTGCTAAAGTCGTACAATCTCCCTTGATCAATAAGTAATACTGGAATCGAACCAGAGACTATGCTAACTTTCCATCCACTGGGCTATCTATATAACTTTTGTTATAACTCAGTTACATCTACTGCCTTACAAACTGTTAACTGATCTTGTGCTAGAGACGAACTAGCTTCATTGATCATTAAATAATACCGGCATCAAACCAGGGACTATGTTATTCTCCCAACCACTGAGCTATATGTATAACTTTTATAACTACTAAATCGTTTGAAATAACTAACAACCATCTGACCTTAAGCTAGATTTAAACCAGTTATTTATTAAATATATTTCCGGAATTGAACCAGAAACTATGTCATTGCTCAGCTACTAAGCTTTATATCTTCCATATTTAATTAATTAAACGCCTCCATAAAAAAGATAACTATTTAAGCATGGAATGGATTCGAACCAGGGACCAAATTCACTTTCAACCGATGAGCCATCTGTACAAAATCAAATAAACGTCATTTAAATAATCAGTCACCCATGAAACACAGCTAATCCGCTGTTACCTATCTGCCCACGTAATCGAATTTGCAATTTTAGAATGACATTAAAATGAGCCCATTGTCATACAGACAAGTCTATAATTTATTAATAAATAATATTACCTACACACGTACCAATTAAAACTCGTAATTACTGAATAGTCCTATTGTGATCAATCAATAACTTAATAAGCTAATTGAATAATAGTAAAATAAAAAACAAATTTCTGAAAATCCTGTTACGCAATTAGCATATTTCACACTTGACAAACCCTAAACTGTAATTTATTACTTTTCAACGCAACATTTCGTCTTATGAATGCACTTGAAATTCCAACACTTTGACCTTATGGATGCACTTGAAATTCCAACACATTTGTCGCTAATGTGACAAAAAGGTCTCTCACGCTCAAGATCTACTACGAAACGATAAAGCGAGTGTTGTTTATGTTAAAGCTATCAAATTTTGCTTATGGACCAAGAGCTTTTGTTCTCTTTGTTTATCAAATACGCAAAGTGTTTATATGATAGCTCGAGCTAGCAAAACAAAGAACGGAAATATGAACTTATGCTATTAACTGATTCGACAATCTTGAACAAAGAACTAAACTGTGATCGTGTTATGTTTTTTTGACTGAAATGAAATGTAATATAACTAACAGAACACCTGCATTGTTGTATACCAGTTATTCTCAAAGTGGGCGATAACGCCTTGAGAACCTCTGTTGTATACAATACGCTTTCTTGGGCACTGGAATATTCTAAAAATAGCTTTACCTGTTAGTATTTGATGGGTTTTTTTATTAAAGTAATTTGTGCCCTCTGTTCGCTTAATTTACGTACACGACGTAATCAACAATCACATAAATAATATCCTATAGACTTATATAATAATTTTTAATTAATGATATAACAATAGTCGCACAAAATTGAATTAATTGTAATTTCCTAAGCGACCTACGTAAGAACATGTTTGTACATTTAACTATCCAATATCGCCCCCATTACTTTCGCAACACGTACGGAACCTATTAAAATTGTATATCAAATTATGCTTTGAAAGCTAAATCGAATCTGTAACTTATACTTATTGTGATTTTTATTCCTAAATCTCAACTTTAACTATGCCGTAAAATAAACAGGACCTATGAATTAATCTATTTTCATTGATTTAAACTATTCGTTTTATGATCTGTACTCCCTCATGATTGTGACATTTTTACTAAACACCCCGCCCCCACTATTCCAAATTCCTTAAATACGTACACCAACAAACTCAGATATCCTTGAATCAAACATCCACGTTTTCAACCTCTTTCCATTTCACAGACAACAATTGTAGGCTGATAAGCCTACTAAAAACATGTACCAGTGTTTTTTTTAAATCCTGGGTCACGCGGCACCAATTGTAACGAATCCTCCCTTTACCCCAGAATAATTGCTTTTTTAATATCAATAATTAAATACGTAAATAACATATTTGGTTCCCTTTTATAAATCTAAATTGGCTGTCTGATCGTCTAGTTTAAATGGTAGGACCGTACGTTGTGATTATAGTAGTGAACCAAATTCTTTTAGAGGTACGTGGATGTTTTAATTAAGTTTCTCTAGAGTTTCCTGGGTGTATGCGCATTCAAGGAAGAGGAAAGTGAAGCCCCGAAGGGCCCTGAAGAGCCCCACACCAAACGCTCATATTCAGGAGTGGTGACCATGTGATAAACGTTATCCCAAAAGCAATTTGCCACCTCCATAAGAATAGGACCTACCTGAAAAACGCATTTAACGTAAATTATGCGCAAATACGGGGAAAGACTGAGCCTAAAGATATTTAATATAAAATACTAACTACTTGCTCTTAAAATCTAACTATCTGACTTCATGTAAAGTCAACCAAAGGTACGGGGTCCCTAAGAAAATTACTTATCTGAAACCACCAATAAATACGACGCGCTATGTAACACTGTACCATAGGACAATCTCCCACATGTGCAATTTCGTCTGGGCTTCAAGCTCGATCAACGGATGATTATGTGAACGATTAAACCGGCGTAGCCTAGGCGGCACCTCGGCGACCCTTCGGCTAGTTGCGGGAAAGGAGAAATGGTATCCAAATAATAATCCACATAGAAGCCCTAGAAACGCACAGCGATCTTGGATCATCAAATGTTACAGCGGCACCAACACGCAGCACTCAAAGGCAGCAGATGGTGTAATAATGTAATTAAACCCGAATGTTTCCGATGAATACAAGGCTTCAAGTAAACACTGCACCAGCCTCCATCTCCTTATGTGATAAATCATCTGGCCACCAAGCTCTATCAATGGATGATCGGGTGTGTCATTAAACCGGCGTAGCCTAGGCGGCACCTCGGCGACCCTTCGGCTAGTTGCGGGAAAGGAGAAATGGTATCCAAATAATCACACACCGGGGCGCCTAGAAATAATACACATAGATCTTGGACAGATTAACCGTTACAATGGTAACCCCACCTGTACCCATCGGAAGCAATTGAAATGAAAATAGTTCGTAAGAATCCCTAACAATCCTTTTATAATACAGAGCTAATCCAAAGATACCAATGACTTCTTTATAGGTAGTAGTGGTAGCGAGGTAATAGTGTTTGAGATGTAACCTAAAAAGCCATCGATATCCCCACATCAGCACGCATTATTCGGATTTAAAACGTTCAAGTATAATTGTTCCTTGGTAGTCTATTCATGATAGTCGGAATTAAGAAAAAATATGATTTCAAAAATAATTAAATTTTTAAATAATTGTAAAAATCACAAAATTTATATTAAATTCTTTTCTCAGTCCTGTGGATATAGGAATTTGGTATAAAGGATTTAATAAGGATGGAAGCCTAAAAATAGCCCATTCGCTAACTACCTAAATTAAAACCTACATGAATGGAACTATTTTTAGAGTGCAGGAAAAGACAGAGATTAGGATAGGATTATGGGTTTTCCTACCTAACAGTACCTCCACCTAAACTACATATTTACGAACCTAGAAACCTTAAAACAAACGCCTATGTGCTTTACTGAAACCTATCGAACTTCTACCTCAGTCAAAATATTGTAATTAATAATATTTATTAGGTTGTGATTAATCGTATGGTAGGGATATGTTTCGTTATCATGCCTTAAATTCTAATTTAATTATTTTAATTAAAGTCAGATGTCGCAACACTGGAATGTATGAATCACCCTAAATACCTACAATAAATAAATTACCTTAAATTTATGATATTAGAACTCGATAATATTTTCCCAATATTCAAACGTGATTTCAAATTGTAAAGTAAATAAGTTTAGTAAGAGTTAAATGTAAAAGTTTCAACTATGCACTGCATAATATGTAGAATTAATTGAAAATTAAAGATTCATCAATAAAAATAACCGATTTCAAAAATAAAATATCACAAAATAATGAGCGCTAAAATAGCAATCAAAAACCGTACCGGTACCGGTAAACCGTAATCAAAACCGCCAAGTAAAAATCAATAAATTACAGTACGTAAAATACACTCAAGTGAGCTATAAAACACACAACATTAATTTTCTGTAAATAGATGTTAAAAAAGGTAAAACACAAGTAAAATTTACATGCATTACATCAACAGAAATTGGAAATGGGTTCTGTTAAACAAATACTATACTCGTAATTCAAAATGCACAAATTCCAACACAAATATAAATTGAAAATGTTAAAACAAACAATTTATAGAATAAATTTCAATTAAATAATTTAGTTACTAAACTGAGAATATGTGGTTAAAGTTTAATATATTTATTACATTTATTGTTTAAAAGGTTTTCAAATATACCCCTTTCCATTTCCTAATGATAATTAAATAATAAAACTGTTAAAATCCTGTTGAAAGAAATGGTGTAAATAACAAAATCCATGAAAATTATGGTAATTCATATTCAAAAGTATTATTAAATTCAATTTTTACAACTTTGACATCAGGTATTAATTAATTAACTTCTCAACAGGTATTTTAACGAATCAAACGAACTCATACGCTCTCTGCCGTCGTACACTCACGTCACCCACCCATCAGGGTGTAATCGAATTCGAAACTCACGGTCAACTGCCCCGAGACCAAGCTGCTAAACCTATTTAACCAAAATCTCTTCCCCGCGTCCCATGTTTTAAAAGCTGACACCCGAACTCTCCTAATTCTCAGAGGTACTCAACCTTTAATAATATAAGAGTCCTATTTTAGCATAACAATATGACAGATTTGCAAATACATAGTACTAACTTCTCACCGCCTAAATCATTTTAGTTTCCTGCTATGAACAAAAACTAACATGAATATTATTGACTTGAAATATTGTTAGGTTTTTTCCTTTATTTTCCTTTAATTATTTCGCGAATATTCCAATAATCTTTACTGATATTATAAGTATCTTATAAACATAGCACATCCCAGACTCACGATCATTAAATAAATTATGACGAATCAAATCTTAATAAGTTACAGTAAAACGTTATCATTCAAAACGTTGACAACATCTGACTTCGTGTTTTTGCCCAATTGTATAGCGTGCACGTGAGTTCGCCTCTTGAATCAACGGTGTGACTACTCAGTGTCCTTTTGTTAATTCGGTATTTTTTCTATACCTTCGCATTTTTTTATTTATTACTTCGTTTCGAAAGTCTGTTAATGCTTTGACATACTATTTTGCACCCTATGACCGAAATGTTAATGTTCGACGTCAACAGCATGCGCCCTTACTACGTGCGCCCGCGCATTGCATTGCTGAGTCTATCAGATTTTCAATGTAATTGTTTATTTGACTATTTATTATTCCATCATAGCTACATTGTTTTACAAGTGTTAAGGTTAGCTGTAGGTAATTAAAGTAGAAAGCATGGTCATTGGAAAAATCGTGTTATAATCATGTCATTTATTTAGTAAGGTGAATTTTCTATATATTTTTAAATATTATTTTATTAATCAATTATTTTTATTCTTGATTTGCAAGGGTTGGGTTGGTACATTAACTAGTAATAACCGTAGAGTTTTCCTATCTGATAGTAATATCAAGACATATCATAGTAGCAATATCGATTCATGTTTACTGTTTTGCTGGCACATAATTTAGGGATCTTTACGAGTGAAGTTAGATGTACAACAAAAAACAAAAGTGAAAACTTTTTGTGATGTTCAATTGTTTTGTAACATACATAAAGGTGCAACTACACCAAAGATCATTTTGAAGAGAATGCGTGATTTTTGTCTTAAATAAACGAAAATATCAATACCGACTAGGCAGTATATACTAAATCTACCTGATTAGATAAAATAAGTTGCAAATTAACAAGTTGTTAACAAAATAAATTTAAGTTTTATATTAAAATATAATGATTATAACAAGCTTCACATTGTTAAAACGATTATACAATAGATTTAGTAAACGATGACTAATTTTGTAATGTTACTCAGTTTCATTGAGCTTCTGATAACTTTATCAACAAGTCAATTAAACTAACATTACCCTCTTTTCGAGCAAAAACACTAGTGTAGTGTAATTAAAAGTTAATAAACCATTGATTTATGTAAGCGTTTAAAATGACGGTAAGACCTTACTTATGTGTATAAGTGGAGGATACATACAATTATATTTTTTTGGATTCGAGCAACAATCATCAAACCATATTCTTATACGGGAGGCTCAGTTAATGCATATATTAAAAAAAATATTTATTAATGAATATTGGACAACATGAAATACATTGCTCTGATCCTAAGTAGCTAAAGCACTTGTGCTACAAAAATCAGAAGCAACGACGGTACCACAACACCTAGACCCGACCTAACATAGAAAAGTTCGTTTTCTACAATGACCAGACCAAGAATCGAACCCGGGACCTCCGACATGGCGACCCCAAGTCCGGCGTACTCGCCTCTTGGCTACGGAGGTCGTTTATCTTTTAATACTTATTAATTTACATAAAATCTTTATTCTAGCTTTGTCTAGTTCCTTCTAGTCGGGATATATATATATAAGCAAAACTATGATCTTAGATGCGGCGAGTATAAAATATGGAGTTATTGCTATCAGATCTCACAAAGTCCATAACATTGGTACAGCGAAATTGAAGTTCAGCATCAATACAAGTTTGTCTGAATAAGGAAGTATACGTAAGACAACGCAAGAACAAGTTCCGAAGATATTCAATGAGTTTTGCAACTTTTGAATGAATATTGTATACTTTCTGTACAAACAAGGTAGGTACACTTAGGTATAAAAATGTACAGAATAAAATAAGCTTTTCGACTTTTTGAAATAGAGTTAATATTGTTGGTAATATCCAAAAGAACCTTTAACAATTTTTTTTAAGAACAGTAAAGAAAAATGTTTTATTCAATCTTTTGGTTTTAAACGCCTGCTAAAACGCCGTCGGCCATGATGTATGAACGTGGCGTCACAAGCGTATAAATATCAATTGAGTTAAAAAGTGCCTGTTAAAAAACTTACACCGACGGTCATACTAAACATACGTTATACGTGAACCGCAAAATCTCGATTTGGGATATCAGTTTTAATAAAAAGTTACTCAATAGTGACGTGCCTTACGTACATAGTGGCCGGCGTTTTTGACAATTACCGACAAAAATAATACATTCGGAAATGTATTTTTGACAGTAATCTGTTATATTTCTAGTTTATACGAGTACGAATATGTATCGGTAGCATGTTGTACAAACTATCAAACTTAATTACATAAGTAAAGTAAATTTTGGTACAAGAAAACTTGACTTAATTTGTAGAAATCTTATGGAATTAATATATAACTTTGGCTTTTAACTGTCACATTACCTTAGAACGTTGTAAATCAATAAAGGTAACAAGTCGAATTATGACATGGTTTGTGATTTTAAATTTGGTGGATTGTAGAGGACCATTAAGTTAATGGTGTGGGTATTGATCAATGTTACGCTATGGTCAAAAATGCAACTTAAGGTCACGTATGAATAAATGTCATAATAATTGTAAGGATTCGTCGTAGCGAAATATTCTTTGACTTTTATTTTGATAGTTAATAATCTTTGTTTTTGTAATAAAAAAGACACAGGTGCCGTACACCATTCAGATCATTATTATGACTGCTTTAGAGGTATTTAGAGTAGCAAATAGGGTAATATGAGTATGAACTCATAAAGGATGCTCTCTTGATTAGTATTTTTAAATGTACCTAGCATAGGTAGTTGTTTTAAAATAATATCTATAATCTCTTCTTCATCTATACGATCAATCCCGCTTGCGTCCAAAGCCATTGCTTTGGAGCCCAGGGTCCGCTGTCCTTGATTTACTCCTCCACTTCGCGCGGTCTTATATTATTAAAATAATATCTATAATATTTATTGTATTTACTATCGCAGCGGGGTGACTTTGATAGTTGTAAGTTTGGTTGGTAAATAAATAAATGACCATTATTTTAATAACAATCTTTATTAATTAATTAATGTCTTAAGGTTGTGGAGATCCGATGGCAATTGATCCAGATATATTGTCTTGTCATGGTCAAGCTTACGATATGGAAACCTCTAGGAGGAAGAATCCTACTTTATAAATTGGGATATTTTTACGTCATAGATTAAAGACATGTAATTATTCTTATCAGATAATCAATAATAATTATGTTCTAGGATTATGGAGATGGTTATGATACTATTTTTATATCTTTATTAATTACCCATAGCAATCATATTTGAATTTATGAACAATAACATTTCTGCTCTACATAGTACTCTTAAAAGATAGTGAAGAAAGTTCAGTGAATAGCGATGCATACAAACCAGAATTGAACAAGTCCTTCTAAACACATACTATAGTAATACGAGTAAGACCAACAATTACAAAACAAGAAAATTGGTAAAAATTATACAAGTACTTAGACATGCAAATTTAAACTGTATTGTCAGGTCAAAAGATACATGGTTCTAATGCAAGGTTCTCAGTTATGCAAAATAGTAATAGTGAATATAAATTACTATAAATGAATGGTAATTGCCGTTTATGCAGAATTTGTATGTTTCATTTACATTTTTTTCATTTGTTTTACTTTTTCTGACGGTAAATGTCAACACTTTCCATTTTCTTAGCATTAGGAATAAAAAATATTAGTAGGTATCGTACAATAAGTATCAAATAATCGATATTTTTATGCTAACCAGAATACTTTTAAGATCATTACCTTGTTCATTATTTTACACCTTGAAGTAATTAGGAGAAACAAATAGGGAATATGCATAAAAAAAATGTTGTTTTTACTATATTTATAAGAAAATATATGAAATTATAGTGCTAATAATGAAAACAAAATTGATTTTAGGTAAAAAATAACCGCAATAGAGTAATTAGAAATTAAGGTATACCTCTCTCTTTCTAAAACTACTTTTACTATGAAAAATGTATGGCGGACGTGTAATTTGACGTCACGGCACATATCTCGTCATCTCCTTGTCTAACACGCGACTTTAATGGGCTGTAAGTCAGGTATTCATCAATATTTTTTAAAAATTCTTGAAGTTTTATTAATTATAATTAAGTACTATTTATTTTAGGACCAAATAAAAAACATGCATACTCCCCATTGAAAGAATAAAACTTCGTTTTTGTCAAAGCATGCTTCAGCATGGCATCAATGCTTTCTAAATGTTCTAAAAGTGTTACCGCCAAGAAAAGAGATTTAAATCCGTATTTCGTACCTACTCGTAAAAAGATTGTGAAAAATCCAGAGGCGCAAGCGGATTCGAACTCACAATCTACGAAAGTAAAGCAAAACTACTAGCACCCGCCATAGATATTCTGTGACGATGATCACTGCTAACATCGCTCCCCAAGATTGAAAAAAATATGACTATTTTGATATTATTTTAAATCGCAATAAGTATGTTAGAGTAGGTACTTACTTAAATATACCTATGTTATTGGCCTTCGAAATTTTAAATGCTTCAATGGATTTTATATGAGTGGGTACTTTACGTTTACATAGAGTTACTCACTAATTTTATAAGTGTGAACGAATGTGTATGAAGTGGCCAGTTGTAAACAGAAGTGGTTTTAGCTTAGAAAAAAACAAATCATTTAAAAAAACACCTTATAACCATTAAATAAGCAAAGCTTTATCGTAATTTTTGTTTTAGCTATATGATTTTTTCTCTCTTCTCATATTGAATCCAAATTTTGCCAGTACTAAGTAATAATTATCTCTTGTTTTTGTAGACTCTTTTTTATTTTGGCATAAAGTACTTTAGAAATTGATAGTAAAACTCTTCAAATGGGGACTAAATCTAGAGATTTAGTAAACTCTTCAAAAACATAATTCTGACTCTATCAACCTTATACCAACTGACAGTATGAAGTAATACTCATACCTAAAATGAATATTGTACAACATCACATACATTGCTCTGATCCTATGATAAGTAGCTTAAGCACTTGTATTACCAAAATCAGAAACAACGACGGTACCACAACACCCAGACCCGAGACAATATAGAAAAGTTATTTTTCTACATTGACCGACCGGGAATCGAACCCGGAATCTCAGAGATGGCGACACCCAGTCTGGTATGCTCGCCTCTTGGCTACGGAGGTCGCCAACTAATACAACTACAACATATTAGCTTTATATCAGAAGCTAAACTAGCATCTTGAAACCTAGTTAAAGTACCAGTGATTGGCCTGGATTCTTACTACCGACTACGGATGTGCTACGTCCATTAGGCGTGATCGAGATACTGCTAACAATACCTCGTAGCAATCCACAAGTTATGCCAATATCAACTTTATTCCCTTGACATAAAGACCGATAAAAAATCAAACAATAGACTACTACTGTAGCAGTTTACGCTGCGCAAATGTGAACCTTCATACCTTAAAATAACGATGCTTAAGTTGATTTTGAGTATTACACTACCGTCAATCATAAAATGATAAAGCACCTGTGAATGAGTAATGCGGCGGTTTTAATAGAGATGTACAATGTTTGCAATGCAGGGTACGATTGTTGTTAATGTTGTAACACTTTTAACACTATCGTGTTGTTACATTTTGATAATACATACCTACCTACTAACTGGATGAATTCTGATACCAATTAGAAACTTTTTGAATAACTTTTTTATAACAAATCATCTTAATTAATTTTATTGGTTGGTTAAAAATCTTATCCGTCCTAGTTGAAATAGATTGGATGGTGTCTTGGTAAAATCATTAATTTTGTTTACCACAAAATATAATTAGCTACTGTCGTTGTTTGGTATCTCTTATAATGCAAATATCGAAAGTCAATACATTAATAAAAACCTATATACGTTTAAGCAAAGTTCAATTAATGTTAAAAGTGTTTATTGCAGATGAACTGTTATATTACACAGAATTATAGTTACAATGACAGTTTTATGTTTTTTAAGACATTATGTATATTTATTGTAGATTTTAAGATAAGATAAGATAAAAATTCTTCATTTGCAGAAAACATAGTAATAAATTAAATTAATCAATACACTTAATATGTCAATTGTTATGCATTATTTTATAATTTATTTTGTCGTCTTTATCCTTTTTTGATTACATTATTATTAATGAAGTATCTCACTTATTTCGGAGGTCAAACATTTTGCGAATAACACCCTTGCGTCTTTTATGTTTAGTCGAATCATACTAACGTATAAGCAAGCATTTTGATACTGGTTTTACTAATATAACGATTACAGAGGTTTGTGTATAATATTGACAACGTCTAGTCTAGTGGTTCGCGCTCCGGGCTATAAAGCCAGGGGTTCGATTCCCGCAAGGGGCAAATGTTTATGAGATGAGCACGAGCATTTGTATCTAAGTCACGAGTCTATAAATTAAAGTCTATCCGTTATCTAGTTGTCATAGTACAAGCTATGCTTAGCTTGGGGCTAGGTAATAGGTGTGACTCTTGGAAGAGTTTAAAAACTTCGGAATCTGTTTCATCGATCATTTTTAACAACCTTTATCTAAAATTCTGTAAATCCAAAAAATACATAATTTGGAGCATCCTATTAGTTCTGTCTATAAATAATACGTACCAAGGATCACAAGTAATGTATCTTGATCAAGTAAATGTATTACATAAGTAAATAAAATTACTTGTTCAATTTCAAGACTGATTTTGGAACACTGTAACATTATATGGGTACAAATTATTAGAAATTGTTTTATCCACATTTACAACAGCTACGTTTCTATTTTAGTTATGTACATTTCAGTACTAAACTATAAACTTTACTTTGTAGAACTGTATAAGTGAAGACGCTTCCAAACATAGAAATCGAAAGTGCAAGAGCAACTTAGGTCTCAAACTGGCTGGAGACCTACGAAAGGTCAAGGGACACACTCGCTTGGAGTTTCGATGCTTCGACTGGAAGCTGGGTCATCAATCTTGGGCTTGATAGGAATTCTTGTGGTAGCTCATCCGCTTAGGAATTTACTGATTTTAGATGACATTCGGTGAATTAAAGAAAACATAGCTAAAATTAGTTTTCTCGATCGCTTAGTAGGGCTTCGTAAAACAGTATAGATTTTAATATTCAATTTTTAGATTAGGTGTTTTTCTTTAATTCAAAATAAACTAATATGGAACTTACTGTATTAAAAAACATTAATTACATCTACATGTTGCAATTCATATTGGTTGTTTTGCCATATTTTTTGCACTCTAGTAACCTTTACTTAATTTATTATCAGTGGATTTCTTTTTGAAAAACAAACACTAAAAGAGCGACAACATAAAGCTGGATTGTTTTTAATGATTATAATTATAATGCGTTCTTTTTTTACATTTTTGGGTAAGTCCTGACTATTTATTTAATATTTTTGTATACAGGGTTATTTGTAAAACATCAACAACCCATTATCAAATACAACAACTTTTTGTATGGGACCAAAATTGAAATCGCAAAAAAACACTTCCCCATACTAAGCCGCCCAGCGGACATCAGTTTGTATAAGTATGAAGCTATGATTTTTTTTTAGATTACTATGTTGGTCTCATAGAAAAACTCTTTATATTTATAGGCACCAGAATCCGCCCCTAGGGGGTTGTTGATGTATTAAAAATAACCCTTTATGAAATTACTTATTTTACAAATGACTATACACATTTGGCATAATTTATGTCAAAGTTTGAATTTGATTTTCATACGAAAAATTATGCGGTAATTGACCTGAGCTAATTTTCACACACCATCATTACGACATAACTGCCGAACCTAATGTTAAAATCATATGTATATCTAATGCACTTTTAATGTTGCATGTGTTTGGGCATACGTTTCGCAAAATCCTTTTAGGTGTATGTGCATAACTATTTAGTATTCATGGGACGTTATTGGCATGGAGATGATAGGCAAAGTTCAGATACATTTGAAGAAAATGCACACACAGAGACTACGGTCTTATTGCATACGACACAAGACTTTAATTTCAATTAGGCTTATTTGACTTACAAGAACACCATATGGAGGAATCTTATTGCCATCGGATTAGGACTTATATTCGTTTGATAAGCAAGCATAAATAAGGTCTCCAAGCAATAAATTCTGCATTCAAACAAAAGATATTAAAGTTCGATGCCATTAGTATTAGCGTTCCAATATTTTGCATATATTATTGCATACGATAGATGCAATCATAATTATTTGACGAAATGTACTAATAAAATACTCCATAATCGTCAATTATAAAGGTACCGACTAGTGCAAAACCTAGACCTAACCTTAAAATCAGTTTCCTAAATTAAATAACAAAAAGTTTATCGCTTTGATTTTTGTTTGCCGATATTAAAACCAATAAGTGTTCTTATTCATTTGAGACATAACATTGGATTCAAAAGTAATTTATAAATAAAAAACATGATTGCTCGTACTTAGTACGAAATTTTTTTACCGACTTTAAAACAAAAGTGGGGAGGAAGTTGTCAATTCGTTCTTTGTTAGACGGTAAGTTTAACTTCATAATATTATTTGACTTTAATTAACCTCATTTTCAGATTAGTAATATTATTAAATGAACCACTGTAGTACTATGTTCAGTTTTCTGCTGACCCACAAGCTTAGTTCTCAACGCGCTTCCCACGCATTGTCGTTGATGTCTTTTTGATGCGCTTGCGCCGCGCCCTGTGTCGGCTTGAATTAGTTTGTGCGGGTCGGTGTATTTGTGAATGAAACTTAGTTTTTTCGTAATTATTAACTTACTTTAAAAAATGTATTAAGTTATACAAAATAAAGATGGGGTACATTCAATTTGTAATTAATTATTTTAATGTAGAGCTTGTTTTTTAAAAAGAAAGGACTTGTCATAACATTCTTTAATTAAAGATAAACTGTTGTGAAAATCATGGAAAAAATAAATTGAAGTTAATTATTATTATTTATGCAACAGACAATTTTTTTTTCTTTAATTTTTAAAATCTCTTAAATTCTTTAAAAAAATATATATTATATATTTCTCTAAATTGAAAATTCTAAATTATGAATTGTGAATAATAAACAAATATTATTTTTTCCATAATTACCAAAACATCCCGAATATATCCAAAAAACTCACCTTACGCACGAAAAATAAAACACGACACTACGTCTCACAGCACACGCGAACGCACGCGCGGTTCAGAGTTCGCTCAAGACCGCGACTCGGGCGCATCGAGAGTGAAAGTGCTTATATAGCCTCTGCAGCCTCCGACTTGGGCTTAGGGGCGGCCGTCCCGAGATGACCCTTGGAATAATTGATTGAAAACTGAAAGCTGAAGATGAGTCAGTCAAGGTCATACCTGCAGTTGCAAATTATTGACAAGTCTTTAAATATTATCTGCAGTTAATTTTTAGTTGAATATCTATAAGAAATTGAATATGTCACTTATAATACGATGTAACTTTGCCGATATAGCTTAGGGCGATTGTCTAGAGACTATCCTTATAATTGAAAATAGAAAGCTTAGGATGACTTAGTCAAGGTCATACTTGCAATACCTACATTATTTTAAATACAATTGGACGATGTAGTTCCGATGTTAGAACGCCCGTCCTAAGATGACCGTTTTATGATGAATCATTATAGTTCATACTTATAGTTGCAAGTTGTTGGCATGTCCTTTTATAACCTGCAATTAATTTTTAGCTTACAATATTAAAATATATTTAATTAATCATCTCACTTGACTGATGTAATTCTGACGTTAGAACTTAGGGCAGGCATTCCAAGTTGACCGTTTTATTGATTAAAAACCGATTGATGAGGATGAATCATTAAAGGCTATATACCTGCAGTTGTAAGTTATGGGTAATTCGTTAAATATTACCTACAATTATTTTTTATCATACAATCATAGAGAAAATTGTATGTATTACCTATAAAACTATGTAACTTTAACGATACAGCTTAGGGCGATTGTCTAGAGAATATTCTTATATTTATTGAAAACTAAGAGCTAAGAATGGCTCGTTACCTAATAGCAAACAATCTTAAAGGAAATTAAACATCTCATATAATATTAACATATTGGATGCTGTAATTCTAACGTAAGAGTTTAGGGCGGAGCGCATCTCGAAATAATTCTAACATTGATTGAAAACTAAGAGCTTAGGGTAAGTCAGTCACGGTCAGCACTTTTGACTTGTAGGTAATTTCTTTAAATTACATCAAATAATTTTTAACGCTTATTCTGAGAAGGATTGGATTTAATAGTCACACTGGAAGTTGATATTCTGACATAAGAGTTAGGCCTATAATAGTACAAAGAATTTACTCAAAATAAAAAACTTTTTTTTTTTTAGTTATATCTAAAATAGCATCCACCACCTGAGGTGCTCATTTTTTGGTACTGTTATATTATCTTTAAAATAATTTATAATATATAGTTTAATTATCAATTGATTAAGAACTAAACATTGTCAATGATTCAATTAAGGTCAGACGTGCAATTGCAAGTTGTTAGTAATTAAGTACTTTATTGTTACCTACTGTAACAAATGGTGGTGCAAGGATATTTAATTGGACCATGAATATTCTGTTTCAATATAGTTCTTGGAATAATTGTTTAAAAACCCTGGATGTCTCAACTAAGGTCATATCTGCAGCAGTTACAATTTAAAGAAGGTATGTCAATGTTGTGTTCAATAATTGGCAGTGCGTAAAACGGATGTAATTATGAAGGATTCAGTAGTAGATTTATGCTGTTGTTGTTTGATTTTTAAATTTTTTGGTGTATGATCTTACGAGTAAGGGCTTTTTAAAAAAAAAACAACATACGAACGTACTTTTATATGTTACAGGTATTATTTAAATAAAATAATGTTTGAATAAATAAATAAAATAAATAAATTGTTTCCACAATCACACCAATTCAATCTAAGCAAAGCTTGTTCTATGGCGACAAGATAACGGATAAACATACTTAAAATACATTTATAAACAACATACAACTTAGGAACAAAGGCTCGTGCTCATTACACAAAAACGTTGATTCATATTTCTTATTAAAAACAAAATCCCTGAAAGTTTTAGGTATCCTATATAGATCTCATGATTTATCTCCCTATCTAGATCTCATGAGTACAAAGCCAGAGGTCGTGGGTTCGAAACCTGCAAGGGGCTAATGTTTCTATGATAAGCACGAGCTTTTTACTTGAGTCATGGATGTCACATTATGTATTTAAGTATGTCTATCGCTAAGTTTATGCTTATTCTATAATCTTTTTTGGGGCTAAGATAATTTCTGTAATCGCTAGAAGAATTAATTATAAAGAAAATCTTTAAAAATATGTTTTATTACCTTCTTTTTATACGAGATTTGTGCACAGTTTTCTTGCCCGACTTTTGTTACTTTATTTGCTGCAGTAAATTGACATAAATTAATATTTGTTTTGACTGAGTCAACTTTTAGCTTAGCAAGGTTAGATTGAACTGCCTTTATTTCCCAAAGTTGTTTAACGTTACAAATTAGAAAAATAATAGACACAAGCTCGCGCAATGCTCTGATAAAAATGCCTAATGATAATCTATATATATATATAATATATAGTATCCCTTGGTCATCGCATCACGCGTGAACGGATGGAACAATTTCGCTAATTCTTTTTTTGTTGTGTTAGTTATTGTCAGGAGAAGGTTCTTTTGAAAATAAAAAATAAGAAAGTCGAACGAAGTCGCGGGCAACAGCTAGTTAATATATAAAAATATATACAACTCTTATTATTATCATATAAAATACAATAGTAATAAATTTATTTTTACTTAAAACACTCGTCTATAAATGTCTAAATAAGAAACGCCTTAGTATGCAAAATGATAATACAAAGGTTAAAATAATAAAAAGAAATTAAGCACATGCTACAGTTTAAGTCAACATTTGAGGTTCTGAAAAGAATCTTTTTCTTGTCAGCTTCTTTTTTTCTGGAGCCTAGTAAAATAAAACTTAAGCGAATGGCCAAATCAGGAAGTTCAAAAACCTGAACTGAGTAATACGCATATACCTATCACAAATATCACAATGTGTATTGTTTTTTAGTTTGTGCGAAAAACAACAGATCATTTAAATGTTTTATTTCTCCATAACGCGAAACACGTCATAATTATTTTGTATCGTCGTTAAGATGATTACTGTCTCCAGTTGAAATAATGTGTTGTACATATTTGTAATTTCTCAACTCACAAAAAACATATGTATAAAGCAGTTGGATCTTTAACATCTTAATTAGGAGTCGTACTTAAAACAATTATGCAATAGAGCTTACAAAGTTCACTGGCGGCATCTTTACGTCGTATTTGTAGCTTAATTAGATGTAATTGAATTATCTTTTTAGTAATTACATATTTTGGAAAGGAAAGGAAATGTACAGAATTATTAGCAATGTGCCAACCATATTACTTATTTGTTATAAGTGTATTTACATTATTAACTAAATACCTATTATAATTTTGATTTTATAAATTGACACTTACACGATATTCGAAGGTTCGAATTTAAAACTCATGAAAATATCAAATGTCCATAAAATTTTTTGCCTATTACATTAATTTGATAATAATAAATAAATTGAAATGACGTTACTTTAGTCGTAAATATAATGAAATTATAGTGAACGATTAACTCACAACTAACTAAGCTCATTACAAGCTTGTAACACTTAACTCATAAATTTTAATTTTATGCATTAAAATATTTTGGTGCTATTATAAGTTTTAAGGTCAATTCAAACGGGCAAAGAAGACCAAGACTATTATAATATCTTAAACGTAATGCAAGTCTATTTCTACAGGTTTTTTTTCACTTTACGTATATTGCAATTGTTGATACCAGTTAGTTAACAATAAAAATGTGGGTGAAGAACATACCATGCAATTTAAAAAGCCTCATGAATAAACCCCCCAATTCATCCATAAGCGTAACCGCCATCAGATTTACAATCATCAATTTCTCATATGAACTGGTAATGTAAATTGGTCGCTATGATTAATCATCTGAAGCCAGTTGACATATTAACTATTGTACGACAGATTTGGGTAACTATTCCGAAGACAATGGCTGAAACGATGTCAGTGTGGCCATAGGAAGCAGTTGAGGTTGCGATAGCACTCTTTAGTTTTTTTTGTTGTTTAATAAAGATCCCAGCGGGTAGTCGTGAATTGATATGATATTGCAACTGTTGAGTAACTTGAGGAATCTTTCACGATCTTTAAGACGTCTTTGGAAATTGTGAGTTGTTTTTTTATCAATTTGTACCAAAGGTAAATGAGCATTTGGTTTGGACCTGTGACCCACCAGCGACCACTTGCGAAACTAGTTGGAGTATGTTAAAGACCATGAATACTACCCGATGAGATAAGTCGCATTCCTCAAAAGCATGGGTAAGAAAGAAGTAGGAAAACAAGAATTATTATTAAAAATACCAATTATCGTCTTCTAAATGTATAAAATGCTTACAAAAATGCACAATATCTTCCTAAAAAGGTACAAGAATGTTAAAGAGCTTTTCTATCTTGCTCCCCGCA
Organism: Anania hortulata; assembly: GCA_963576865.1. Taxonomy (NCBI): domain Eukaryota; kingdom Metazoa; phylum Arthropoda; class Insecta; order Lepidoptera; family Crambidae; genus Anania; species Anania hortulata. The sequence goes on along the minus strand of OY756405.1, from coordinate 10,132,307 downwards.
ATTTCCGTTGCGTCATTCCAAGCGCGGGGCGGGCAAGCTTCCCGAATGATCGTCTATGGCAAGCCAGCGCATATTATGAATGAGAGGGCCTCAAAACTCTGTATTTTAATGTGGATTGCACCTTACGAGCGCCAGAGAACGTATCACAGTAATTAGCATTGATTTAAAATCAATAATTAGAAAAAATATACGTTTTGCGTTGAAGTACATAACTTTTCCCCCATGCATTTGGATCAAAATAAGAACGTTCCGTGAAATTCTAATCCTAAACCCATTTCAATAATGGTCGTGCTCTAGTAGTTATAAACTCTAAACAGAAATAACTTAGTTTGAAACTGCCGATACTTATTGCTACCTGTTCAAGTCAAGTCGCAAGTTAAATACTAAACCAAATGAATACTAAACTAAATTCTTAGAAATAGGTTTCCAAATTATAGAACTAAACAGGCAAGTAGTGAACTTCTTCGTTACCCTTTTTATTACCGGGTAAACATACAAAGACTGGGTATTCATAAACAGCAAAGACTGACATGAATGTGACGGCCTCTACTACGCCCTGCAGAATATGCAGAAACAACATAATAATACGTTATCATTTTTTTGCATTTCTTGGACAACATGACATACATTGCTCTGATCCTATAGTAAGTAGCCAAAGCACTTGTGTTACAGAAATTCGCAACAACGACGGTACCACAACACCTGGACCCGAGAAAATATAGAAAATATATTTTTCTACATTGACCGACCGGGAATCAAACCTGGGACCTCAGAGATAGCGACACCAAGTCCGGTATGCTCGCCCCGCGGCTACGGAGGTCGTCAATAAATTTATCTAAAGTATGTATAAAATAGGCCTAGTTTCGGTACTGCTTTTGTTTATTAGTTCTAAGGGATTAATACTATAGATATAGTGTTGGATTTAATCAATACTTTTACTGTAATTTAACAATTATACTATAGATCGATACTATATTATATCGATCTATAGTAGGCTATCGAGCGGCAACACTACTTGATGGGCTACATTACTTTGAAAAAAGAAGATATAACCTGTAGCTACCCGCCGTATGTCTTCCGGAATGTGTGACTTACTGGTTTACTAATAAATCATCCAAATTCAATAACATCAAGGTTTCCTAAAACACTACGATACAAGTTTTCATTTCGTGTTTGCTATGTAAATACAATAATTTAATTGGATACCATTGGCCGTGACTTTGCACGCAAGAGTGTTTTCGAAATTATAAAGCTATACCTAAGGCCGAGTGCTTAATAATGAAAAATACTGTCTAACTTGATTTGGATGTTTCCAATTGAAACTAAAGGAGTACGGAAAAGAGCATAATAGGGTTGTTTACACCATTCTTAAATAATTATAAGACAACATTTATAAAAACCGTCACCTTATTTTAGGCCTAATAACCCGGCACATTATAATTAATTTGAAAAATTCGATTTTTAATTGTTCCAAAATCAATAAAAAGTTAGTCCGTTGAGTTAGGTAAACAGTGACGTCATAGTTTCCTATCGCCATACAAATTATATGGAAGAGTAGCATTAAGACAGTTTTTAAAAAGTATGTCAATTGATTAGTGGTGTAAAATACCGTATTCTAGGTCCCTTTCGAATTAAAACAATGGAACATTAAACAGGTTCATATAGTCTCTCAAAAAATTATCAAGCGGAGGTTTAGAGAAATCAACCTCTTGTATGTTCCGCAATTTATTTGTAGTACCATTTTTTTGTGAAGTATTTAGATTCATGCTTTTTTTAACCAAGTGAATAGTTTTTTTGTCAGTTACAAAAAAGTGAGTAGATATAATTGCACTCTGTTACTATTTTTGCTTTGCTTGACACAATGACAGCCTTATACGAGTTCCCATCTGTGGTGAAGTGAGATGACGATGCGCAAAAGTATGCCCGGTGCCGGCACGGCCCGCCCTGGCCGGTTGGCCTACTAAACCATTCCCTGCTAAAACCAGCCTTGCCAACAGAAATTATGAGCAGCTCATGTCCACATTCAAAAATAAAAGTTTCTGAGTTCTCGTTTCATCTGACCCTTCAGACAATATTTGACTTATGATATGAATTTATCTTTATTTTGTGTGTGTGCACTATAACAAGAAGTGATATATAACAAGAAATAATAACATGAACAATATATAAGCTAGCTTAACCTACACTTAATACTGTCTCTCAAAATAAAAGCGTGTTTTTCTTTCTGAGATTTATTAGTTTTACTTGAGCATCATAGAGTCATCCAAAAGGAATGATCATTCATAAATTTAAAATAACCCTGTATTGGCAAATACGTCTTACAAGTACCAAGTACCCGTATTCCCAAAATAATCAATCAAATATTTTAAATTGTGTGTATCTAAGCAGCCGATAGATGAGCATGTACGACCGTATCCAAACGATTTTTACACTCAATTTTCATCAAGGAAACTTGTTTTATTTCCTTACCTTCTTACAGTGGTGTTTACATGGACCGACTTTTTATCAAGAAATACGAGTCTAACTAAAACTAGACTTACATTTTTTAGTGAGATACTGACTAAAATTTCAAAGTCTAGTTTTAGTTAGACTTTCGTATTTCTTGATAAAAAGTCGGTCTATGTCCAAAACTATTCAGGTCAAAAACTGCTAGATCTACTTCTACCATATTATCTAAGAATAGATGTTTAAATTATTAACACAGATTTTTAATTAATACTGAAAATTCGTTGAATAAACTAATTCTCTCTTAGTGACTAAATTGAGTCTTAGTAAAATGCAGTTGTTAATTTTTGATGGTGAAGTGAACTGAAGTATGCCATAAGTATACGTTCCTCTGCAGCGTACAGGCCTCACCTCAACTATGAGGTGGTTTGGGCCATACTCCACCGCGCGGGCCCAGTGCGGATTAGTAAAGGGATGTTGTAATGCCAGTGACTCAACCTTAATGGTAAGTGTTGATAAATATTTTAAACATATTTCAGCTCTATTACACGACTGGCAAACACCTTTATAACCATTATATTACAAAGGTTGGCCGTGACTGGCAAAAATTTCTTCCCCTAGATTCTTATTCCTACCTATTCACATTTATTTCAAACTTTTTAGATTGCTTTTACTAACGGCAGCCATGTTTTTTTTTACAAAGTTACATAACATCAACTGAAGTAACCTTATCATAAGATGATGACGCGAAGAAATGAATATTGTAAGTATACATTTACGACCTGCACACAGCACTTTAGGAAGGTTCTTTCAACCGACCATTATAGCTGTGAGAAAAATAAATGATTATAATAACGTCATGTGTAAATCGCATATCATAGTTTTTGTGGTCGATTCAAGACGTTGCACCTTGCAGTGCGCTGTGCGGTTAACCGCAAGTTAGGCTGCACTTAGCCGTAAATTGGGTACAAACGCGCTTGGGCGTTTTATAACTATAAATTATGTTGATTAAAGAATGTCAGCTCTCCCAAGTTACCGAGATATGGAGAGATGACAGAATCTAAACGAAATGAAACCTAAATAAATCTTGTTTAAAAACTTTCTTCAGATTCAATAAACGTTAGAAATAACATGTTGGCTCGCAATTTTTTTCGTTGTTAGAAAGAATAAAGGTCACACTTTTTAAAGCTTAATGCCTGAGGTTCTAGTTTCACTGGAAACTAAATGAAATAAATAGTAAATATCCGTCAGACAACATAACAAATGACGTACATGGTTTTGATGTTATGATGTAAAGTAGAGTCTAGTTCTTAAAGTGTGCGCCGCGGCGCCCTAATGCACCGTAGAAAGTAGAGAGGGACGCCGTGAGTCGATCATCATCATTATCCGAAACCATAAGTGTTCGTGGGTACCTATAAAGCATCAAGAAATGAGAGTAGCAGTGTTAAGCCTTATTCCCTACTTAGAAAAACTAAGTATAGATCATTAGGCTCACCCGTCACATTGATTTTATTTCAAATAGCTAGCTAGGGTAGGGCGTCGTAACAAAATACTAAATTTGTAAGTGCGCCGAGAACTGAAAAAGATTTGGAACCCCTGCAATAGACAATGAATTTGCCAAGGGCGTCTTCGTGTACAACAAGATACGATTCAGTCATCTCGGAATTAAAAAATTTGGAACTTTCTTATTTTTATTACCTTACAATTGTCCCGAAATGGGAATCAAACCCATGAGACCCTTTGCGTTCAAGGTGAATCACCGCGCTACCACTACTATTGAGTCGTCATAATCACATAATAATATCTTCAGGTTGCTGTCGAGAAAGTCTCGTCTTCGCAGTGCATCGGTATATTTGCGAAGTACCAAATTAGACTTACTTAACTTTTAAATTAGTAGAGGTTTAACTTATTTTTTCAAAAATAAAATAAAAATCTTTATTCAAATTATCACCTTTACAGAAACAATGTTAAATAATGTATTTAGGCAGATAGGCTTGTTAATTTGAATAATTATACGTTTGCCTTAATTTTGCTGTTACATCATGCGATATATTGTCGTGTGCTCAAACCGGTAGACAATTCAAATAAAATATTTGCCAAATTTATATTTGCAATTTTGTATTTGTCGGTGTTTTTTTTCGTACAAAATGGTGTTTTTTAATTTACTAGTACGAATTGTAGGTAATTTGCATTTCTTTACGGAGGCTGTTTTCCTGCTATTTGACAAGTAGGTTTTAGCACTGTTGAATACAATTCTCTAGATAGTATGAAGTTTGGTTAAAAAGCTAATCATGATTGATTGATTCTTTATTCATCATATTTTTTACAGCCATAGGACGTCCAGTGCTAAACATAGGCCTCCCCCAGAGACTTCCAGATTAGCTGGTTGGAAGCGGCCTGCATCCAGCGGCTTTTACCAGGTTGTCTATCACCTTGTGGGCGGACGTCCTACGGTGCGCTTGCCGGTACGTGGCCTTAATTCCAGAAATGTTTTGCCCTATCGGCCGTCAGTTGCACTTGCTATGTGCCCCGCCCACTTTAGCCTGCTAATCTGTTCGGCTATGTCAGCGACTTTGTTCGTTTACGAATCTCCTCATTTTTGATACATACTAAATTTGAAATCGATACGATAATTTAACAGTAGGCATAAATCGTCTTAGAATATTTGAATACATACCCAGTTAGTTACAAGTGAACCGTTTTATTTATTTAGCTTATTTATTTAGACTTTATTGCACAGATTTTAAAAAAATCATACAAAAGGTGGACTTAATGCATTCTCTACCAGTCAACCATTAGGCTAAACAGAGGCGTTTTGTGGGCGGTGCGATATAAATTCAAATGAAAGGTCTGTGTGAATTATTTTTAAAAGTTTAAACTACATACAGTAAAGTATAATAAAGTAAAGTTCACGATATCCAAGACATATCTAAGGATTTCATATGAGTGACAAAAAAGTCACGGCGACAAAAGTCACCCGTGCGCGCACACTCTTAACCCGTATTTATAAATAAGTAATTGCTTGTTGCTAAGTAACAACTTAGCGAAGTCATTACTTCAGTATATAATTCTAATTTTGAAAATTTATTCTAAAGTCAAGATAAGTACGTTAAGTAAATGCTAAAGTAACAGCCAGTGCTTGTTGGTTATTTTCTTCTAGCAAGACTCGATTGCTGTGTTATGTTACATGAGAAGATATGCCGATGAGATTGACATTCCGTTAGAAATGACAATACCACGTTACATTTAATTAAAATTCGTTTTAATAAGAACAAGATTTTGATGGAATTTTTTTTAAACTGTGATCCCGCTAATTTGTCAGGCGAATGGCATTGTCTATGACACTCATAAGCTCTTTCCGCGTGCAGGTGTCAGGGCATTTCAAGTAAGATAGGAGGGGGTCATACTTTGCAATCTTTGCAATGCAAAACTAGTAAAACCCTTAATTTTGCTTACAATGGCCTACTTGGCTCTATATTTAAGGACTCCTGAGTCACCTTGTTCAGGATGAAGGTTGCTCGTCTCTAGCTTACGATGCTCAGTGCCACTTGCCACTGTCTCGCATATCTGGTGGAGGCGATGCCAGCTAGTGGATACATTATTTGAACTGTAGATGATTTAAGAGACCAGTACCTACCAGACCCACGTGTGCAGAACGTCTCCAAGTATTCGCGGAGTAGTAGAGCATGGAGGTGGGCAAAACACCTGGTGATGCTCCTCACTTAGTAAAAGTCAGTCGTAAGAGGTTGTTGTGGGCGTAAACTTTGCTTTTAGCTTTAATCCTGATAAATAAAATAAAAATAATATCCATAACAACTATACTTTCCAATGTCATAAATAATTTAAAAAGTCGCTTCGAAACTTTCCATTTTGGAAACAATTATAAAACATTACGTAAACTACCGCTAAATCATTAAAAAAAACGTGTTCGAAGCATGTTCTTAATTCTTAAGTAAAGGAATTGGTGACTATTGCTTAGCTAAGAATTCTAACTTTTGACAGTTTTAACATCACTCAATTACTTCACTAAAAAAACAAAATCTTTGCTTAGCAATTACTTTTACTCAAGTAATTACTTAGAACTCTCTATAAATATGGGTCTATAAAAGTCCCAAAATCATGACACGTGGTCGCGTTGGCTTGTTTTTGCAAATTTCGAATTAAGAACCTCCTTTTTGAAGTTGGATAAAAAGGCATACATTGTCGCTACACGTGACATGGCGCGACCACGCCCGCTTACATTATGTAGAATCGCGTTCTGCGCTGCCACCTATCGTGCATCGTAGCTGTCAAGCTCCTTCTTAAAATGCCAACTGTGAATTCTTAAGGTTCTCAGTCATTTACCTCATAGCCGAGTGTCGTCGTACATTAATTTGCATTGACTACTTGTAGAACAGAATAGAATAGAACTACTACTACTATTACTTGAAAGCAACAACTAGTTAGTGAGATAAAAGACGATGAAAGACGGCTCCTAGCAGTGTTTTTCAGTTTCAGCTTTCAGTGACAGAGGGAAAGTTAACATCTTTTACCAACACAAAAAAATATTTTATTATTACGAGTATAAATGTCATCTAATCTCACCACTCAATCGCCTAATACTACCAAGAGAAGGTGTTGCTGCTCTGTAATACACGATAACTACATAATAAATAGTTATTGATGACCGTCTGGTGTAGTGGTAGTAGTTTGTACCCCGGACTCAGGGGCGTGCATTCCATATAGGCTATTATGCAGAGCCTACTTTCTTAAAAAACTGACAGCTAACCATAATTATTAATTACGTATTCAACAATAAACAATAAATATTCTGTAACCATTTTGTCGTCTACCTGTACTTATTCCTTACTAAAGCGCGCAACTTAGATCGTTACTGTGCAATTTGACCAATGTTAGGCTGCCGCGAGATCGCCTACTGTTTCACGCAAACTTACTCAGTTTTCACTCACAGCCTACCCCCATCTGAAATCAATGCACGCCCCTGCCCGGACTACAAAGCCAGATGGTTGCGGGTTCGAATCCCGTAAGAGGAAAATGTTTGTGCGATGAGTACGAGAATTTTTTAATATGTCATGGATGTTTATAATTACATTTATGTAGGTTTATCCGTTGTCTGGTTGCTATATTTTAAGCTATGTATGCTTAGTTAGGGGCTAGACAAATAATTGGCGTGATTGTTGGAAATTTTTCTATCTATTATATATATATATAATGAAATAAAAGATATTTTATCACTTACATTTTTATTTTTTTGCTTTACCTACAATCGACCACAAGGTTCATAACAAGCTATCATTCAATAAAAAAGTTCTTTCAACTATTTTTCTACAATGAAAACTAATAATATAAACATTTAAAATTGGGATCCTAAACACACCGGAGTAGATTTGGTGCTTTATCGTAATATCACATAATCAAAAGCTTGGCAACAATAAAAAGCGAATAAATTAAACCTGTCTCTATTTAGAACCAAAAGGAACTGCCTAATAATTTATATGGTTGTTATGTCACAGTGTCGAAAGAATGCCTAATTATGATCCTACCTACACAGGAGTTGGAGTGACCTCGTGCGGAGCGACCTCTCGCCTATATGACCATTTTTGGCAATTAATCGATGTTGATAACAAATTCGCCGATTGGAAACGTATTATGTCTAGTTTTATGAGCCAGTCATAAAGTTCAGTTCGGATAGTTGCGAATAAGTCATGTCGGTTAAAATAGGAATTAAGCTATGTAGCAGGCAAGATAAGTATTAAGGAATTATTCTATTTTTCTGTATATTGGGTTACTTTGCAAGATAGGGCCAAATTTTATAAATTCCTAATATAAAAATACGATTTTATCGTAATTAACTGTAATATGTGTATTTTTGAAAAAAATATCCCGAAAAAAAAAGAAAACGCGAATTGCGGCGTCATTTATCAGAGATCTCATACGTACGCCAACACCGCTCCAATAATGACCCTATGTCGTGCCCATATGGTACAATTCAATCGACTAATTGTAAATTTTTCACGAGTTCTGTTTTTTAAACGCAGATGCTATGTTGCAAAGTAACCCTGTAGGTATATGGGTCATTATTAAATCAATATGAGTATACCTTCAGTTTGTAAATTAAAAGCCTGATAAATTGACAATGCAAAAAACTTTTTTCTCATGTTTCTGTAGCTGAAAATTAAAATAAACTTTTGCATCAACGTTTTTGGCGTTGGTAGCCTCTCCTAATGCACGTTACTGAGCCCGATCCTCAGCGATTCTTTTCCATCAGCTGCCAGCAGTTTTGAGTATATAATTGCTTCGCTTTTTTTTGCGTATATGAGAGTGGAAGGCGCTCTTCGCGAAGTCACGGTCTCACTCAAAATCGTGTCTGCCCCATGCATGAATGATATGTTGTTAAAACAAAATAAAACATAGAGTAAGATCGCAATTGCAAAAGTAAAGAGATTCGTCGAAGTTGACATTAATAATGAATTCATGCGCCTTAATATAAAATCTCAACTACCAATATCAATTGCCATTGGCAGTGACTTTATAATGAAATTACATATTGAAATGCCATTATCATTTACAATTTGTGAGCTCTTCCTTTCATTACTTTTTGATTGTTCAAACGTAATAGTATCATTACATGTAATTTAGTCATGATGCGAAATAAGCGATTTCATATATTACTACGACAACTAAACAGCCGATACTCAGACTGTTAAGGTAACAGTGTTAACACGTCTTACAATACATTAACACAACCTTTGCGAAACCCAATTTTATTTTATGTAGAGTCCACTACAGGTCAAATGTCAACAATTATATGTTAGTCAATAGATATACCTAAATGTAATGTGTGCAAATCGATGTTTCATAGCAGTTAGTATAATAGACTAGGCACTGTAACACTTGTTCGGTGCAATTAGAATAATAAGAAAATAGGTTAAGCAACTTTACGCCTCAAATAGAAATTTAAAAATATTTGACGGAATAGTGAATTCTCAAACTTGGTTATCTGTGAGAGAGGTGTTGACAGATTAATAAACAAATTCACATAATAGTATTTTTCTAATTATTTACCTTATTAATTCTATCAAGCTGGTCCAGTGCGGATTGGTGGATAAATGCTATTAGACAGTGACTTGCTGTCAGATATAATTAAGCCATCCCTCTGACTTGGTTTGATGTCTACCTATATATATAAAACAAAGTTGGGTTAGTTACACCATTAATTATAACCCAAAAACGGGTAGACCGATTTTTATAATCTTTGATTTGTTGAATTTGTCACTGCCCCGAAAAGCAGAATAACTATTAAAACATCTGAAAAATTCACAACAAAAAAATGGAGAGGCGGTACAAAGTTCACCGGGACAGATAGATTCATCATCATCATCTATACGGTCAATCCCGGTTGCGTCCAAAGCCGTTGCTTTGGAGCCCAGAGTCCGCTTTCCTTGATTTGCTCCTCCACTTCGCGCGGTCTTGAGCGTCTCTAGTTGTGAGATCATTGGCACGCATGTTATCTATCACATATCTATTGGGACAGATAGATTAATATATTTAAAGAGATATTAGTAACGGTCAACTTTTGAAAAAGTTGGAATGGTAAAAATAAATATATTATTGAAGCAAGATTATCTTTTTGCATCCCAGTAAACAACATCGAAACAACTCGTCCGGTCACACACAAAACTTAACAGCTACTACGGTGTTGTACGTAGGTCACACTATAAGTTTTGCGTAACTTAAAAAAACAACATTTTATAACCAAATGTTATGTTTATTACTTTTCTAAATACTCTCCTTTACATTTAAAAAAAAAATTCATGCGATCAAACCATTTTTTAAAACAGGAGGACCACAGATCTGAAGGCATGTTTTCTACGTGCTAATTGAACGCTATCACTGCCTCTTCGGAGTTGGTAAAAGTAAAACCTCTCATCAAATCTTTGATTTTGGGGAAAATACAGAAATCACAGGGTAGGTAGCTAGGTCGGGGCTATGCGCAGGATGAGTGACAAGTTGTACTTTTTCGGAAGCTAAAAATGACTTTGTTTTTTTGGCCGTGTGTGAAGAAGCGTTGTCATGATTTAGGAGAACGCGGCTTTTGGGTCGTCTTTTGCGAACTTTTTCTAACACCCTGGGTAAACAAATGGTAGAATACCACTCGGCATCAACACTCTTTTGATCTTCAAGTAGAATTGTACAGATGAGACGAGAAAAAAAACGATCATTTTTTTACCAACGTTTCTCGCCTGCCTCACTTTTGTTGGCCTGTTCTCATTTTCAAACATCCATTCACAAGATTGCTGTTTTTTTTCGGGTTTAAAACAATAAATCCACGTTTCGTCTCTTGTGATAATGTCATAAGCAGCATTAGAATCTCCGTGGTCGTACTTAAGTAACATCTGTGAGCACCATTCCACGCGAGCACGCTTCTGCTCCGCTGTCAGTTCATGAGGAATCCAACGACAGCAAAGTTTCCGAACTTTCAATTCTTCGTGTAAAATTTTCTGAATTTGGCTCATACGAACCCCGAATAGTCCTCGAATTGTCTCATAGGTAATCCGCGGGTTTTTTTCAATTAGCCGCTTAACAGTAGCCACATTATTTTCGTTGACGGCAATTGAAGGCACGAAATTCGTCATGTAAAGAAACTCGACCTCTCTCAAATTCAGCAAACTATTGCTGTGCTCAAACAAGGTACTTCTCTCCCAAAAGCATTTTGAAGACGAGCGGCACAGTCTTGCGGAGAGAGAGAGAACTTAAAATCATAAAAAAATCATCGCTCTAAAATCTTTTCGACTTAAAGAGTGCGCGCACGGGAGACTTTTGTCGCTGCGACGTTTTTGTCTCTCATATCAAGTCCTCTGTTAGGTATGGAGGTGCGCGCACGTTGCGACGCGACAACTGGGAGACTTTTTTGTTCACTGACCAGCACGGGTGACAAAATTGTGTCTTTGTTTTTTTTAAATACTGGGTTTTACGGCTCTGGGTTCTAGACCTCACAAATAAAAATAATTAAACAACATGTAAATCCAAATACTCAGTGTCTTGTTTTGGTGCTCAAACACAACTTTTTCTAAGACCATCGAAATTTCGAAATAAAAACCAATGTTTTTTAGTTAAATGAAAAACATTGGACAAAATTGTGTCTCTCCGCCAGTGTTGCCAGATTCATAGGTTAAGAATTATCCTAGTTTTACTGCAAAATTATCGTGTTATCGCATCCCAATATAGATTTTACTAGTAAAAGAACAGAATATACGGCTCAAAAGTTTAAATCATGTTACTTGATTATTTTTTAAAATTACAAGTTTTTGTTAACTAAATTACTGCAGTACTTACTGCACAAGCATCGAGCACATACCCTAAAGAGCAGCAAATACGAATCATCTTTCTCCGAAACTAGTAAGTGCTTTTTCACTTACATTTAGTATGAAATGACAACTCCTATTAACTATCGCCTAAATAAAAAAGTACAGATACAGATTTAAAAATTGCAGATATTTTTACGCTAAAAGTCTATCTCTTTCGTAGTGCAAAGAAATTATATTTACTATCCTGCTGTCAGAGTCAAAGTTGTCCAAATAAAGATAAAATGTATTCAATACACAGATTGAAATTTCAGAAAATTTTCTTTTACTTAACTGAGCAAAATGTCACGGATTTTTGTAGATTTATCGTGCGATACATTATTATTTTTTCTATTGCATTACATTCCAAAATATTGTGAATCTAGCTTAATTATCCCATGTCTGGCAGCACTGCTCTCCATGTACTAAAAGGCTCCAGGCTTTAAAGGGCTGGAACCCAGAGCCGTAAAACACAATTATAAAATTTAAAAAAAATGTATTCTACATTACAAGCGAATGACGCTTCGAATTTTAAAAAAAGTTTCGTCGCTGTCTCCTTCGTGCGCGCACCCCTCTTTGGAGACGCGACGCGACAGAGACAAAAACTTTTTTGTCCCAGCGACAAAAGTCTCCCGTGCGCGCACTCTCTTACTCGAAACTTTGATGTGTGATAAAAACAATTGACAAATCATTTCCCGCTAATTGTTTTTTTTTATTACTAAGAAGGTTGCAACGTTTAAAAAAATATAACATTCGAAATTAAAATAGTTCCGATTAGCTAGAAGTGCAAAACTTTTAGTGTGCCCCATGTATATGCGTGTGATGTAGATTTAGGTTCAACGTGCGTTATAGTTCCTTTTAGAACTTGAGTCCTGCTTATGTCCTAAGTTATGAAATCCTCGTAGAAAGGTACAAACTTTTAACTTGTCAAATATAGATTGAGAATAAGTTGTAATATGGTCACTGATATTTTATCAACACTATTTTAGTCTGCTGTCGTAACTATTAAACCATTCTCATTGAAATAAGACCACAAATGTTTATTCTATCATTCTAAACACCATAGTAGAGTAAACGGGTTATTAAAATATTACAAAATGACAATTTTTCTCATCCGATTTCCAACTTAAATTCGAACTAATAGAGTTCGATATAATTTGTGAAAATTTTACGTTTTGTATTAAATGGTTTACCTGTTGACTATACACTCTACCGTCACGAGCAATTAAATGTATAAATTTCATTGTAATAAGGCTTAAAGTGGAAAGAAAATGTGTGTGTGTGTGTGCTCGTGACTGTAAGCAATCGTTTGCAATACGAGTATTAGTTTACATCATTTGAACCGATGACCAAAAGCTAAGTAAACGTTTTGTTATTAATACCAATATTACTGCAGGGTATAATGGATATAGCTTTTTGAAAACAAGTAAGTACTAACATTCATATACATCGTTTCTAACCGTTTCGGATAGTTTATTTTACTCCAAATTTACAATTCACCATCACTTAAAAGTTCCTAATGCGATAGTGGGGGCAACATGACTGCATGATTTAGGGTTACGTTGCTCAAAAGGAAAAACGAACCCTTAAAGGTTCACTTTGTTGACCGTCTGTCTGTCTGTCAATACCCTTACTCGACTGCCTTACCTTTAGAAGTCGTCTGTACACACTGCCGATACAGATGACTTGTAAAGGTTGTTGGATCCAGGCCGCTTCCAACCGGCCAATCTGGAAGTCACTGGGGAAGGCCTATGTTCAGCAGTAGACGTCCTGGCTGAAATTATGATGATGATGACACTACATTATTCATTTTTATTTATCTATATACAAAGGAATATAATCATGTTATTATGTACTACTTATGTTAAGCACAGATTTATTTAAAACAAAACCGTCAATCAATCATCGCAGTGTTTAATTTATTGACTCACGCGCATCAGAAACGGAAATCAAATGCGATGAGATCGTGCGGTGACGACTGGGCTAAAACAGCGATAAGTAACGATTAAATAAAATTATTCAGTTATTATTATTATTGCACGTCTGGGTTAAAATAATAGGGTCATGGTTAAAGATGATTTAGCGTAAACTTGACCGAATACTCTATTTTTGTAACTTGTGTTGTGTGACTATCATTACAAAACTTTGGAGATAAGTGACCATCGTTTAGCCCCCCCCCCCTCCTGTCTCTCTGTCTCATCTATCTAAAAGTCATCGTAAATAAATTTTACAAACCCTTTAAAAAACCATAACCGTATTCACACATTCAAACACATAAACAAAATCTCCATTCCGTCGTCGTTGAAAATAATTAAACTTTTTCTGATTTATGTTTACGAGTAAGAGTGCTTTCACACTAGGTGTCATTGTCACGCGATAGCCGAGCTGTGTGGTCGGGAATTTGCATCACATTGCATCACAAAGCCACGCAACTATCATTTATAGATGGATTACAGTCGCTCAGTGTAGTGCGACTCGGCCGCGCGGCCATGTCGCGTAGTGTGCATGCGCTAAAATACTATTGTCTGCTTTCATGTAATCGTATATAAATCAAATTGAAATCTTTATTTTATCAGTTAATTAAACGCATTCAATTGTCACGATCATGGTTTACCAAAACTAAAACTATCTGATTCCCATCATTGATAGTTCATTCATATTCCCCATAATAGTGTGGAACAATAAAACTACCGCGCAGGCGCAGCGAGTTGAGCAACATAGATAGCATCGCGGGCGATGTGTTTTCTATTAACAGCTAGACGCTAACGCGTCGATGTCTAAACAATGAGAACTCACCTGCCAGTTATTGTGAAATCTTTGATATTGGATATATTTATTTCAAAAATAAATGAAAACAACAAATCTTAGACAACGTCTAAATAAGGATGATCTTTAGATGCGATTTAATTATCATCAACATCATCATTTCAGCCATGATAAACATAGCCCCCAATGACCTTCAGATTGGCCGGTTGGAAGTTGTATACATCCAGCGGCTTCATGTAACCTTTACCAGGTCTTTTGTCCACCTTGTGGGTGGACGTCCTACACTACGCTTGATGGTATGTGGCCTCCATTCTAGAACCTTTCTGCCCCATCGGCCATCAGTTTTACGTGCTATGTGCCCCGCCCACATTTCAGTGACAAGTGTCATGTGTATACTTACTATCTCTTAGCGCTTTCCCTCCTTAGTCGTTTGATCTCAGGTGGGTTTGATCATCTTCGTAAACTTCAGAGCTACGAAGTAAATAAATAATCAATGTTTTCTAAGTATGCAGTATTTTTTATAAAGTTTTTATCGTCATGCAAGTGATATAAATACAACTCCAAAAATCCATTAAGTAAACAAGACCGTATCCGCCTCCGATCAAGTCCTAATGTTTTGAGGGTTCCATACCAAAAAGATTCCAACGGGACTCTGTTACTAAGGTTTCGCCGTCTATGCGTATATTACTCGATTTTAATAATATTCCTATTACATAACGTCTAACTCTAACTAATAACCAAATTGCATACTCTTAAGTAAAAATGCAAATATTGAGCCGAGTGTAAGTTGGACTCATAGTAATAAAAATTTGACTCTGCGCCATTCATTTCATAGGCATGAATTAAAAAAATATATATATTATACTGTTTAATACAGAACCCTTCGTGTGCGAGTCCGACTCTCATTTTCCTGGTTTTTTGCGAACATATTTTTCATAATTAAACTCCTTTAACAACTAGACCATACTACCACATACCTACACCATATACATACCATTTTAACGTCTGGGAAAATGCTGTCTCGCATCACTATCCTCCAGCCGCGGGGTAACGGCTAGAGGGGTGTGTGGGACTCCGAGCTCAGGAGCTCGCATACCCACTAAAAACCAGACGGCACTCACTCAGCAGTGAGGGCCACCCGGCTTAGAGGGGAGGGGTGCCTCCCCCCAGTCTCCTGCGTGTGGCACGCGGGAACACGCGCAGCGCCGTCGCGGGCCCCCTTAAACGGGCGTCAGACACCCCCGTGTCTGTCGCCCGGGGCTCAGACCATACTGCACTGCCCTGTCTCTCTTAGTGGAATAATCGTATGCTAACGCGTTGATGTCTAAACCAAGTATTTTTTTATCTTTTTGATTTTGTGACAATATTTGGTGTGTTAAAATTACAGGGATCTAATGGCGATGGCTACATAATGTAGTAACTAGAATTATTGTATCTAGGATCATTAATAAGCGTTCCCTGCCCCTGATGTCGTAATGTTAAATTTTCGGCTGGAGTACCTATGGTTAAGGTACTCGTAGTCCAACTTAAAACTTAAGTATTGTTTAGTTTGGAGTACCTTGGAGTATCAATGAAAATTAGTGGTAAAATGAAAGTCAGTTGTAGGTTTTGTCTCTGGCTTTGAGCTAGTTTAGTTTATCTTAGATAATCACTTAGGTTCGTCTATGCTCTTAATGGATAAATGCGTAGGCAACCGATAATCGACTTTACTTGACATTACATATATTTTCTCAATATAGGAGGACTTATATACAAAAGGTTTACTGCCGAGGTGGTCCTATTTTCAGTAAGTTAGGATCTCAGGGAAATTAGGCAAATCCTCAAAAATATAGGCACGTAGAGCGTAACTGTTAGTTGGTAATAATTTATCAGGCATCTGACCGTCATCATATTGTACTGCTGAGCTGACGATGAAAACCACATAACTCCTTAACGATCAGGAGTTCGTAGATATTTTGGTCTAGGGGTTTCCAAAATACAAATCAAATTTGGTCTGTTTATGTTAAATAGATTTTGATTTACGAAGGGATCAAAAGTGGCTCTATATTGTTCGTGTAAATATGCTCGCCAGTATTTTTTGGCTAAAACTTGGCTTAACACACTCCGTCTTTAGAATTTTGACCATAAATCCAAAACTTTTACATAAATAAATGTATATTTTCTAGTTCTTACACGTTTGTATTAGCATATTTTTCCATTTTGCCACGATAAAAAGCTAACATTACGTTAATTATAAATTTTTTTTTGTTTGCTTGACATTTATTTCTCATGAATGGGGTAAAAAAGGAAGAATTTTCACGCTCCGATTCATCCGGCAGCGTTCGAGTTGGAAAAATAGAATTCTTACGATAGTGATCTAATGTCCTTTTGTGAACAAAACAAAGGTGGAATCCTATTGACGAGTCAAATGGACTGCAACACTATAACTGTGGAGTTGGCTAAAAACATACAATATTAATAATTCTTGAAAAACCTACTCGGCACTTCAATGGGCTAGTTTCCTAAAAAAATCTAATTAGTCCTTCAGTTGGATTAACAGAAAATATTGGACACGTATTTTTTATTTTTTCAATCAAACAAAAAATTATGAAGATACAGCCCGTTAAAGTTCCGCGTAACGTCACGCCTTGCGACACCTTTTAGTAAGGCGTGACGTCATGTGCTCACTTTGATTTCGCTTCGTAATCGCTTTATCTTCGTAATTTTTTGTTTGATTGACAAAAGATAAAATATGGGTCCAATATTTTTTGATAATCTAGCTGACGGAATAAATAGAATAATCATTTTTTGACCCAGGAAACTAGCCCAATGGTATAAATGATGTTAAATTAAATGCTGCGATGAATTATAAAAAAATTAAAAAATACTTTGACCTGGGTTATACGAGTACGACATTCGTACTAAGAAATCCTTGACATTGCGGTTATAGTTTTATCTCTCAAATCCATTGTTTTTGTTTTATATCTAAACTGTTCGTGGTCGCAATTGATACATTATGTGCTTATAAAGATGGCCCGCCATAATAACCTATTGTCTATGTGTATCAATGGGCCAGAAGCAAGCTTAGTGCGGTATGCGGATTGCACTATACAATTAATATTTGATCGTCACGTCCAACTGATGACATTGACTGGATGAATTATATACAAAACGTAATAATAGTTGCAGACTTAAACCTAACCTTCAATGCCTTCAAGCAGAAAATCTAAATAAAATGTCTGGCACTTGGTCATTCTGAAGTCACAGTTAGTGAGTATTCAAATCAAATCGAAGATTCTTAAAATATAATCCGTAACACTGTTTCTTACATTTTTGTATACTAATATATGATGTGTAAGAAGTCATGGCTAAATAGCCCCAACCTCTTGTGCCGCCTGATATCCTCTAAGTGGGGAGCCTCACCACAAACTCTGCGGACGACTGATCTAGACCTTTCCTTTTCAGCTGGCGAATAGGCCAGTCCGGTCTGGAGCTATTCAGCACACACCCAGCTAGTAAATACAGCACTAAACGAAACATGCCAAATCATCACGGGCTGTCTAAGGCCAACTCCTGTCGCTCCCCCGGACATGTGGACATGTGGCTGCGCAGAGATGTGGCTAGCGCTTTGGAGTGTCTTAAAAAAGAAAATGACCCGCGGCACCCCTTACACCACCACGTGCCGGTGGCCCAGAGGCTGAAGAGCTTCGTCAAAAAGGTCTCTCCTCTGGACGGGGATGCTAGGGACGCCCGCTTAAAGCTGTGGAAGGAGAAATATCCCATATATAGAGCGTCAGAGCGACTCCCTCCTGGACATGAACTATCTTAGGCAACTTGGAAGTCCTTAAATAGACTACGGACCCAAGTAGGCCGAAGCAGGGAGAACATGCACAGGTGGGGCTACAGCTTGGAGAGCGCATGTCTATGTGTTATTTTCTCCCAGACAATGGCACATTTATTGTCATGCCCTGCGTGTCCCTACACTTGCACGCGCGAGGATCTCTACAAGGCTACCAATAGTGCTATATCAGTGGCTAAGTTTCGGTCCTCACATATATGAAAGCCTGAGTCGACACGCAAAGAAGAAGAATAGCCCCAAAGCAGTTGTAGGGTAAACAAATGTTGCAACTTACAACTTTAGGCAGAAATCTGGATCCAATTTTAGTTTAAAAGTGCATTCCATATTACCCTACATCGGAACTATAAGTAAATATGGATCCTAGAGTCCGATTCTTTTGATATCTAGTCTTTAACAAAAACAATCGAATAATAAGAGAATGGCTCAGGTGGATCTTTTGAATATTAGTCTCATCTACGTGTATTGACACGTGACATGTATGACATTATCTTTTAGTCGTAAAAATAGATCCAAGCTTTTATTATCAAAGAGATACGCCACCAAATTGCAAAAATAACACAGCGTCGTACAGTATCGCTGAATGAGATACTATCTTGACATTTGTGTCAATCATCTATTGTTATAACATAGGTATCATGTTATCAAATAGCTCGGTGGACGTACACTATCATTTTATTACATAACATCTGATTTTATTAAATCTATGGTGGTACGTATGGTGTAACGTCTATTTGAATTCACCTTATAATATTAATATTCCTGAAATATAAACGACTGCTTCAGATGGGTCTCGCATCTTTTCTTTATATGGGCGACGGCTGGTTCAACTGAGCATCTGAGGACTTAAGATAAGCAAATTCATATAAGTATCTACTAATGAGAGGGTGAGAGATACTTATCCCAAAGGGCATAAGAAATCAACTGATATATATGTACTGTATCTAAGTAATTAATTAATGTATGACTCTCTGAAAATATGCTTCTACCTACACATACACAAAAAATGCAACAATAAAATTATTTTACTTAATCACGACTAGGTGCTTTACTGCTACCATGATAATTAGCAATGATTAACTGACCATCTCGCGAAACGGATCTCCTGCGATGAATTATTAAGATCCAAGTATAAACTAACAAAACCGCAAGTACATGCGAGTACAAATAGGAGTTTATTTTTCTTAATAATAAACCTACATGGAAACCGATTTTTACGATAATGTGATAAATTGTGAGTTTAATCTGTTCATAATTTAATGTCATCAATAAAATTAATAATCAACTGTGTTGTTCATGTTAAACTTCATGTCATTGCATTAAGCTTTTATTACATAAACACGCAAAGATAAATTCCCACAATAGCATTCCTACGACTCCATGTTTATGATTCTGCAACGTATACATATATATTTTGTAATTTCATTTACAAACTATGAGACCTGTGTACATAATATTATCATCACGGTATTTCAGGTCGCATTCTATTAATACATTCTATTACAACAATTTTTACTTAATGACAAACATCGAAATCTAAAAAAAAACACTTGTTTTTTTGGGATTTTGATTTTGGTCCTATACTAAAAGATGTTTGATTGAGCAGTAGAATGATAGTTATACTTATGTACCATCATCATCATCATCGTTTCTGGCCATAGGCCGTCCACTACTGAACATAGGCCTCCCCCAATGACTTCCAGATTGGCCAATTGGATAGGTTGGTGGAATACGGATGTCCTACACTGCTCTTGCCGGTACGTGGCCTACATTCTAGAAAGTTTCTGCCCCATCGGTCGTCAGTTCTACGGGCTATGTGCTCCGCCCACTGCTACTTCAGCTTGGTAATCCGTCGGGCTATGTCAGCGACTTTTGTTC
Organism: Anania hortulata; assembly: GCA_963576865.1. Classification (NCBI taxonomy): domain Eukaryota; kingdom Metazoa; phylum Arthropoda; class Insecta; order Lepidoptera; family Crambidae; genus Anania; species Anania hortulata. Next base: position 10,112,039 of record OY756405.1, on the reverse strand, counting down.
GTTTACGGATCTCCTTCTAAAACACCAAGCGTAGCCTCTTATAAACCACGCTGTGCAACTTTGACCTTTCTTATGAGGCCCTTAGAGAGAGGCTACGATTAAGTCTTATAAGTCATAACTGTTATCATGTATATTTAAATGATAATAGTGAAATAAGAACAACATAATTATTAACTTGATCCTGTCAGCAAAATAAGTCTACGATAAAAGAACAAAATAATTACAAATTATAAGGTAAATTTTAAACTACGACCACGTATTAAGTAATTATTTGTTGATAATATGTTTAATTGAATTTCAAAGAATAGTGTGACAGGTTTTAGAACTTTTGTTTTTGATTGTCCAATTTGATCAATTTACTGCTTATACTTGATCCTGTCAGCAAAAGCTTCCTCATTAGTTAGCACCTTTAAGGCAAAATGGACGCAAATACAGTGGGCCCTCTACCATGTCTCTGCAATTACAAATGGCGTGTTTGTGCCGATTTTTGTTTTGCTTCATCATCGTCAAAATCTGGGATACGAAACAATAGTTGTCTGAGACATGTTTATACATTCTAACCGTGATATTTTAATATTGATCATTTATTTATAATTACCACAAATTATTATGGATACGTTTATTTATTTATAACTATTAATATTATTTTTAGTCATTTTATTCGATTTATAATTAATTTGACATTATTACTACTCAATTTATGATTAATTTCTCAATATTTAGTTATTTATCAGAGTCCAAATAGTAATGACATTGAATGAGACAAGGTTACGCGCATCCTCGCGAATCTTCAACAAGGGCGAAAGCGGAAATTTCTACACTGAACTGATGCCTTTTGCACCGTTGCGGCACACAAACAAATTTACTACTGTAATATAATCACTCTTTTGTATTTTTCGTGTATTGTGCTAATATACGAAAAAATACAAATCTATTACCATTTCAGCCATAGGACGTCCATTGCTGAACATACAAGTAGGCCAAAGCAAATTCATCTTTATCTGTACACGTAGGGTTTTTTTTTTGCACTGGACAAATAGCTCGAATATTTACACAAAGAGCGTCATACTGAAAGCATAATCAAAATAAGCTCTGTTAGACAATCTTGCGGAAGTAGTAATGTACTGCACCCATAATTACACCGCAATGCACTTGAGATTGAGTACTCTTGAAAATGTTTACTGTCTTCTAGCGTTTTGTAGGTTTAACTGTTCTCTTAGTCTTGGCTCTAGGTTTTGTGGTATGGTCGTTGCTTCTGATTTCTATAAAAGTCAAAGTCAAAAATCATTTATTCAGTTTAGGGCAGAAAACTGCTACTTATGAACGTCAATAATAACATTATTGGCCCATATGGGGCAGAACATGTCTCCTTATTTTTTGAGCCCTACTAGCGCTTCGAGACAAGGCACAGACAATCTGGCATGTGCTGAGAAGAAACGCCGGAACAAACTCAGTCACCACTAGCTGCCACAAAAAAAAGGAAAAGAAAATAATGTATACCTGTGCGAGCAGGGCAGTATTTAATTCCAGACATTTTTGTCATTTAAATAGTCATTAACAGTATAATAACCCTTTTTCATCAAAATAATTTTAACATGCGATTTAAACTCAAACATACCCATGTTCAACAATAGACTGTGGTAATTTGTTAAAAAAGCGAATACATTTCCCCATGAACGAATTACTCACTTTATGCAGTCTGAAATCTGAAACAGCAAGTTTATCTTTATTCCGGGTATTAAAATTATGTTTATCACTTTTCTTAGGGAAAAGATGTAGGTTTTTGCGAATGTACATAATATTTTCATAAATGAATTGAGAGGCCACTGTAAGTATATTAATTTCCTTAAACAGTTCTTTTAATGAGTCTCGTGGTCGAAGGTTGTAAATTGCCCGTACAGCTCTCTTTTGTAGTACAAAGATAGATTCAATATCGGCTGCTGAGCCCCATAACAATATTCCGTATGACATTATACTATGAAAGTAGCTAAAATACACTATTCTTGCCGTTCCAACATCAGTCAATTGTCTTATCTTTCCCACAGCATAAGCAGCTGAACTAAGTCTTCCTGACAGAGTCTCAATATGAGCACCCCATTGCAGTCGGGAATCTAAAGTTATTCCCAAAAAGGTAGTGGAATTACTAGTATCCAGTCGTTCATCTTTTACAATGATATTTGTTGGGACCTGCCTTACATTTGGCATTGTAAATTTTATGCATTTCGTTTTGCTTGCTTTATAACACTAATGTGTTAGCTACTTAGTATCAGAGCAATGTATGTGATGTTATAAAATATTTTATTCATATTAATTCGTATTTTATAATCGGGGTTAGAATACATAAATAAATACTCTGATCGTATGGTAAGTAGCCTGAGCACTTGTGTTACAAAAATTATAAACAACGACGCGGTATAAAAGTTATTTTCTACATTGACCGATTGTGAAACGAATATAGGACCTCAGAAATAGCGATATCAAGTCCGGTATGCTAGTCTCTTGGCTACGGATCTCAGTCTTCTTCTTCTTCATCTATCCGGTCAATCCTAGTTGCGTCCAAAGCCATTGCTTTGGAGCCCAGGGTCAGCTTTCCTTGATTTACTCCTTCACTTCGCGCGGTCTTGAGCGTCTCTAGTTGTGAGATCATGCCACCCCTTACGACGTCAAGCCAGCATTTCTTGGGTCTACCCCTTTTGCCAGGACCTGGCGATGGCGGCATGGCCAGACATTTGTTTCCTACGTAGAATGCAGGTTCATCGGGCAGATTTCAGTAACTCTTATAAAGGATCAATATTGATTTTAGATTTATACTCGCCATCCAAAAATGCGAGGCCTGAATCCTACTACTAAGCTACCACTTCTTTTGAAAATCTTTGAATGGGTTATTTTTAAAAGGCCTATTCTATCCTATTTGAAATAAATTAGAACGACCAAGTTTTATTTTTAGGCCTATTGTTTTAAGAACAAATGCAATGTTCCATATATTTTGGTGTTAGTAAAACATTTTAGGGCCTCCGCTACGTGAAGCGGACGTCCACGCCGGACCGGATGCGGATACCATGTGAACGATTATGGAGATGGATAACTCGCGCAACGAAACGGTAATCCAAAAACAGATATACGCGGGCTGTCCAGCGCAGACGTCTGCTTCACGCAGCGGAGGCCTTTATTACGGAGCAGCTGATGTTGACTGAGGTCACTGTTACACGTTGGTTTGTTTGAGTCGTGTGCGATGCTTTTTATCTGCTTAAACAGTTAATGAGCTAATATCATATAATCACGGTTATTTGTTTTTGCAGACATCATTTTAACGATATGATGATAGGTGAATGACGTGGTAAATAAATAAAACCTTAACGAAAAAATGTTAGCTCCGACACATGGTCTTGTAAATGTCCATTTCCAATTTTGATTGAAAAGTGCAAGGCCTTTTTTGGTTGCCTTAGCTCTGTCAATCGTTACGTGTCATTGGATAGCTAAACATACTTTCTCATTCAGTGCATGTAGTCTTAATTAACGAGCGCAGTTTTTTTTATAAAATTTCGCATTCAGATTGTACTGCCCGTCTCGTGCTACAGGAATTAGTCACCTCTTACGACACGCCTCCCGTTGGCGGTGGGAAGTGCCCAACCCGCCTGCCAAGCGTAGCGAGTATTGGCAATCCCCCCCGTTGATGGAAGTCATTGCGGGGGGCCTATGTTCAGCAGTGGACGTCCGATGGCCGAAATGATGATGATGATAAGTATTAATTGTTCATGTATTTTTACCTACTAATTAGAACTAAAACTACATAAACAATTCCGACCTCGACCTTCGGGCAATTGTGTTCCGCATACCACACCAGCCGCGGGGGCGGCTGGGGATTATGATGGACCTCAGCGTGAGGCCCATCTTACCTTGGCATTGAGTAAGTAGGAATTTCAGGTTATCGCCTCAGGGAAGCCCTGGGCATTGTCCTCAGTTCCGTCTCTGGCTGTGGCTCACTGAACAGCGAGCGCCACGCCATCTGGCTTTAGGGGTGAAGTTGGCATCCCTCTAGGTCTTTTTAGCGGACCTTCATTAGCAGACGACCGACACCCCCGAATGCAACCTCTAGACCTAGATTGACCTGGTGGTCGCGTGCACGCAGTTTAAAAAATGTATAAGAATATCACCAAAGAACATAATTAAATAAATAAACATGCGCCAAACAACACACTAGCTGTAAGAAATTAACATACTTGTATAAAATAAATTCATGTACAGGGGAATCAAGCCCTTGCTTTACATCCATGTGCAACTTTGGAATATTTTCCTTCACCACCGAGCAAGTGGAATAAATTTCTATATACATCATCATCATCATCATCATGTCAGCTGCTCAGCACTGCTGGACTGGCTCCTACAAAGAGAGCCAAAGAACACGATCTCCTGCGCTTTTTTTATTCAGCCACTGCCAGGTATCTTCCGATCATCATCGAGCTGGGGACCGTCCTACACTATGTTTGCCGAGGCGTGATCTAATTTCGAAAACCCGTTTACTCCACCTTTCATCGGTTCTGCGACAGATGTGGCCGGCCCACTGCCACTTTAGCTTGCTACATTTTTGACTGTGACTTTGGTCTTAATGCCGGATGACCTCGTTTGAGATTTTATCCCTTGACAAGATCCCAAACATTGACCTTTCCATAGATTTCTAAAATCCAGAAGAACGTCCAACCATTGGATGTGAGTCTAGACCAGTGAGCTACTACCGCTCCTGCTGAGACTTTCTATAACTTAGTCATTTCAAATGCTGACCCGTAATACTTTACAAAAAACCGGTCAAGTGCGAGTCAGACTCGCGCTCCGAGGGTTCCGTAAAAACTTGTAAGTGTGTAAATACCTAGTTAGGTCATATCGGAAGTCTCGAAGATTTTTTACCGTTTTTTCCGAGTTTGTTAAATATACGGTTTTTGGACTTTTTTCTTTACTGGTACATAAGACATTGCTTTTTGCCAAATTTATTTTTACCAAAGTTGACTTAGAAGTTTCAGACAGTAGACAGCTTCAAGGAATTGCAGACTTGAGCATTTGAAATTTCAACTTGATACCTTCACGTGTTCCTGATAGAAAGGATTTTTACAGACAGATGGATAACAAAGTGATCCTATAAGGGTCCATTTATCTTTTGGGTTACGAAACCCTAAAAATATGGTGTAAATAAAATGTAAACAATTTAGAAGTTATGAGGCGTCGTTTTCAAATCACACCTGTCCAAAAGATTGACAGTATGTACCTGAATGTAAAAAGAATGCGACACGCATGTAATACCACTTCAGTAAAACTTAATGTTTGTGTAATGTACGTACAACATGGATCTTTCTTGTAGGCGTAATGTGTCATATTAACATAAAATCTCTATTAGCTATTTGACGGACTTGCAAAACTGCGACACGGGTGACTTTTTGCTATAACCATTACAAAATAATAAGTCATGCATCCGTGTGATCTCACACGGGTTCAAATTACAAAAGTTGATGGTCAATAAGATGAATTATTTATTATTTTCCGATGCTAATCCTGAGGATCCATCAATCAATTTGTACATAATTAGATGAGATTTAATGAAGATATAGATTAGTCATTTCGAAGTAATTAACGCTGAAATGTAGAAGCTGTAAATCATTTGAATTACAATGGTATTCTATTTTTTGAGTTGTTGCGGTATTAATATCCTTGAAATATGAATATGCACTAGATTGATAAAAATTGTATACTATAATGGTATCTGAATTGTTCTACTTTAATAATAATATTAATATTTTTTGCTGCTTGATAGTTTATTTACCAAATCGTCCTAATTTTTTTTTATTACTGAATTCCTTTAAATGTTATTTTGTTAGTGTTGAAAATATTTTTAAAAAATGCCTATACCATCTTACTGCTGGGCAAAGATCTCCTCTAAAATACTTCTCCGATTTTTATCTCATAAATAAGTAGTATAAATAATTGATTGATTAAAATAACACTTCAACAAAAACTGGTCCGACATTTGTCTTTTTGGGACTTACCCCCGATACCTTAAACAATATTTATCTATGTAAGTACAGATTACAAGAGTGCTTTTGTAGCTATAGGTAGGTATATATTTTGTGGAAGATTATTTACACAAAAACCCACTTGCAGAAACTTTATAAATCGTCATTCAACTTAAATCTGGTTTTAATGTCTTCTTAATGTATAGAATCTGTCAATTTGTTTAAAGTTGATAGAAACACAATGATGTTTTATTCTAGAATTTGGTTAGATCGCGACTTAAGAATGTAACTGAGGCTCACTTGCATACTAAATGCTAAATAACTCCATAAAACTTTCCATAACAATATTGTAACCCATTAGGGTACAACAAGCAAAAGATGAAACTATCATTTCTTTTCTATTTTGTTTCGGTACGATAACATGAATCAGAAGTTGTAAAAATAAATGAAGCCAAGTGCTAAATAGGAAATCACCATGTTAGGAGTACAGTAACCTCACACCTGCCCTCTTACGGGTCGAAAGGGCATGAGTGAAGGCCATTCGACCGCATCCGTTTGATAGAGTTGTGTGTTATATCATATAATAACCGAAATAGGTATATATTACTTATATATTCGATTAATGGCGAAGAAATGCATACAGTACATAAAACCAAACGTTTTTAAATACCTATATTGGATTTTATACTTTCATATTTTATATTAAGAGAGCTTTAATTTATTAGAAATTGTTGTAGGTAAAAGAAAAAAAAGAAAAAAAGGTACTTTTTTAAAAATGGTTTAGGTAGTGATGTATGAAACGTTATGATAGGATTGTAAAAAACATTTTAAGAAAATTAGCATGAATATTACATTAATTGATTTAGATAAAGTGTTTAACATCATTAAAATATTATTTGTGATGTTTTATAAGGTCGCAAGTGATAAAAAAAAAGTATCGACAGAAGGTCGATTTTGAAGAACATCACTAAATTACTGTGAATCAAAAGTTTAAAACTTATTAAAATTTGCGGTCATCTAACAATATTAATAATTTAAAGAATTTAATCAATATACATGTATCTTACTACAATATGGTATTTAATTGTAATTGTATTCACTATCATAATAAAACGATTATTTAATAACAAAATGTTAATTATTTCTAATCATCGAGCAACGTTTATTATTTCAAATAACATATTGTTATGTTTCTAAAGAAACTAAAGTTGAGGAAAGGTGGCCTTGGCCACGCGTGTGACTTTTCAGAATAGTTTGAGAATGCGACGTATTGGTACATTAGAGGTACCTAGGTCAAAATTAGCCATTTCTAGCAGTGACGAATATAAACTAATGTTTTTTAAACTGCGCAGACGCATACGTTAAATATACCAACTTTTTTGTACTTTTTCTTATCACGGTGAAATTTATATGGAAATAAAATTAATTATAGTTTTGACCGATGTGTGTGTCCAGTGGCGTTTATTTGTAATAACTTAATGAAAAATATTGAACAGGGTTATTTATACCAAAAAAAATAGGTACTATTCTAAAAAAATTGAATTTTGGGCTTTTCAAAAAATCGAAAATTGTTAGAGACCGACAATTTGAACACAAAGGTATGTCGAATAACCTTTAGCATCGTCGAATTCGTTTTAAATGATAAAACGTTTGGCTAAAAGTTTATGTTGTGTGACGACGATTTATTACAGGTTTGTCATTGGTGGTTTGCGAAACAATTAACAATTATCTACAAATCGGAGAATTGGACAATTGTTTTGCCGTCAATTTGTTTGTATTTAACCTTTTAGTTGGGCAACGTGAAGAAGAATTAGATACGTACGAATATAATCAAAACAATAAACCCCGCAGGGTGGCTCAGAGGAATGCTATCGTGGAGAGCTACACCAGTAGTAATCCTGCTCCAAAAAGTCAGTCAAGCCTCTTGTCTTCGGCTTGCCGAAGTGGAACCTAAGAATACAAAACTCACATCCCTGGCTTGCCATAACAGGCTGGCTATAGTAAAGTCACTAGAGCATTAATGATGAGCATGATTCTTGGGTAAATGTAGTTCTGTTCTTTGCAATTTCTGATGGTCTTAGGTAGCTGATGAATTTACCTGAGGTAACTTAATTTATGACGACAATACTGGAATTTTTTTTGACATAACGTAATAAAAAATAGAGAAACTAACTTTTAATGACTAAAAATCCTTAAAATTCCAAAAAAAAGATATCTTAAAAACTAAAAAAAATCGGGGAGCTTAGAATATATATGGATTTTTCCAAAAAAAAATTTTGGACGTCACATCTTGGGCCAACCTGTATAGTAGGCATGTGAGGCTGGACCCTCAATCCTTTGCTAAAGGTAATTTCACGTGATGCTACGGAAACCATATGGTAGTCATACAAACGTTTATGTCAAAACGGTTCTTTTCGTTTCAATTAAAAACTACAATTCATTTTATGCTTATAAGTTAGCCCAGCCCACCTACAAGGTGGACAGACGACCTGGTAAAGGTTGCAGGAAGCCGCTGGATGCGGGCCGCTTCCAACCGGCCAACCTGGAAGTCACCGGGGGAGGCCTTTGTTCAGCAGTGGACGTCCTATGGCTGAAATGATGACGATGATGATGAAGTTAGTTTTCGTTTCGATTTTGTCAATATTTAAATAAATATATTAAAAACCTCAAAAAAACATTTAAAAATCGAACTGGCTTATTGAAGTTTTGACTTATCTACTAATAAAATTTAAAGGCATTAAACGGTCAGGTTTGCCTGTAAAATGCAAATATCTGTTTTAAAAGGGGTTACTTCGATAGTTTTCTTTAAAAAGTTAACGAATCGTGTTTCTGCAAAAGCCATTTCCCTACCACTAAAATTTCCAATCGTCTGAAACAGCAGGATATGGGCTCTAACCACAAGTAAAGCTTCTGCTTTTTTATGAATTGCAAGAACTATTACAGTGTTCTTGTTGTTGTTGTTCTTGCATTTGTTTTTCTGCTGAACTTTACGCAAGACGTTACAACTTCATTGAAACAAAAAGTAATTATGTCTATGCTTGTAGAGTTCGTGAGGTCATCCCCAAAATTATAAGGCATTTTATTGAGCCCCATTTGAAGATAAAAATAAAGGTCACATAATTATTAGAATAAAGCAAGTCCAGACTAAGACATGTCGTGATGATCATCAATACTTTATCACGATCCATTGTTAGTCTTTGCGTTTCGTAATGGGCTGGCTAATGACAGTCTAGATCTTTACTTAACTGACTCTTCTAGATACTTTCAAACTGATTTTGGTTATAAACCGCTTTAAATTATTTTATAACGTCAGTAATCTCAATCATAGGTCATTCAACCGCACCTCGTCATAGAGTTAAGAGACAAGACTTTTAGAACTGTGGATTTTTAAACAAACTATATTGTCTCACTTTGTATTTTACACGACCTTTTACTGCACCACCACTGCACTACCTCTTTTACTACACCATCCTTGACTCCAATTTACTTGTATTCGTTAATGTAAATGTGAAAAAAAAAGAATTAACAAGTACCTTGGTGTTTTAAATTTACTTGTATTGCATACTTTCCATATTTTTTTCAATTAACTGAATATAGAAAAACGTCAGCCTAGAATAATTTAATCCAAGCCTTTGTCGGATGATGAGAAAAAGAAAAAAAAAAAATTTTAGATTAGAGCATAGTTTGAAACACACTGCCTTGGTCTGAAAAATGAAGGTCAAATCATGATTAATGGTTTTATAGCTATCAATCATACTAGTTTCAGTGACCTACAGGGGGTGGGACGATTATATGAGATAAAAAATATTATACTTAGTCACTGTACCTACGAGTTCATCATCATCATCATTTAAGCCATAGGACGTCCGCTATTGAACATAGGCCTTCCCCAAGTAAGTGTTTTTCTAATAACAATTTGCATAAATTTTGAAGAAAAACAAAGAAAAAAAAATTCCTGTCCTAAATTTGTAAGTGGGGGTAATAAATTCCTGCAGGCGTTTTACAAAAACGTTATATACCTACATGATTTCATAAAATCAATATAACAATAATAATTACACATAATTAATATGATCCCTGTAAACCTTACGACACACGTGACTTTAGATAGATTGACGTAGAAAAGTGCAAAATTGAAATACAAGTCTATGCTTGTGTGCCTATGATGCAGGATAAAGCGTCAACAATGTTGATCCTTTACAAGATAATATTGATAATTTATTAGGTAGCGGACGTCCTACTTAGGTAAGAAAAACGATCGATTTTGCGCGCTTGATTTTATAGTTAATTTTGACTTAGGTTTACTACTTAATTTTTTGTTTTTTTTTTCCATATTTTTTTTTTTTATTATTTTAAAAATATACCTGAAAATTATTGTGTAGTGTTTAATCTTTTAATAGTTTTTCATAACGACAGAAAAAAAAAGATATTTGAATGGACATTTCTAAAATTTTATGTTACTTCAGCATTTTTTTTTCTGCTATATTTTGTAAGAAAGTAAAAGTATTCAACCCATGTGCAAATTGACCTTATTATCTTCAATTAAATGTTAAAATCGAATTGTCAGGATTATTATTTTTAGTTTCTTGTAAACCGATGTTCAAACGTAACTCGAACGTCATTTTTCTGATTCTATTCTGTTTTTGAAATGATTGAATAATCCATTCGCGCCACATGCAAGAATAAGAAATAATATTTTAAAATCACAAGTAGTTTTTTGTTTCAATTGTCATTCACGTCTTTACAATCAGAGAACAAAATGTACGGAAATAAGATCAATTTCCAGGACGGCCTCTTAAAGTACATGCACTATACTCGATTTTACACATTTTGTTAAGTACATAAAAAAATAGTAAGCTCTTTGAACGAAACTTTTAAGGCACGGAATCCCAAAACAACTGCTCGTGTGAGTGGAGTGGCGGCCAGAAACATGTTGTAAATATAAAACAGTGTTTCTATTGTGAAATCAATTAAACAAGACAAGAAGCGACCGTGACCTCGGGCCGGACTGGAGATGGGAATCACTTGTGACTGATTGCTATTGGCATTTATTGATTGTACTTTTAATATCAGATATTGTGTGAGTAGACTCGAAAAACACCTGTTACAGTGTTCTTCTGGTTAACAAATACGTGTTCTTTTCGATTTCCTTGGGAATAATAATCCCTTTTCTAGCTAAGAAGAAACTTATGACACATCACGTGACTTTCCTAATGACACAAATAGTGATGTGCCCTAACGAAATCCAACCGATTCTTTTTAAAAATCGAGAAAGTTCACATAGAAAGTTTAATCGATTTCATTCAAATGAACTTAGTTAAAAAAAAAAAGAGATGTACTGCAATGTTCTACTGCCAGACTGCCGTATACTGATTTTTGACAAGTATTTTTTCCTTTTTTTGGCATTTTACCAAATAAAAGCAAAACAATAACAAAAACTTTACAAAAATAGTAATAAAAGTCAAAATATGAACTATGCGAAAAATAACAATAACAAATCGCATGCAAGCAGACGCTCTCGTACTACTGACGTCAACGCATAGGTTTTTACAAGACGACCGAACAGATTCATCGATTTAGTTCCGATTATGTATTGTCAATCCCTATAAGTAAACATTCCGTTTTACGCATTAAGTATTTGAAGGAAATCCTATTAATTTATTTGTTTAATCATTATGATATATTATTGGTTTGTAATTTTTGCTTAGAATTTAGGAGGAAAAGATTGTTGTGTTTTAGCAATGATGTAAATTAAAAATTAAAAATAAAATTTATAAAATATTATCGTAAATAGTATGGGTGAAACGGAAAATGCCAAGTGTCTTAAGTATCTTCTTATCTTGAAAGGACTATAGTTAACGTCTAAAGGAATAACATGTTATAAGATTTCTTCGAAATTCACACTTTTGTTTTTAAAACTAACACTAGATAATGTCCCGACAAGTTGCAATATCTATGTTTTTTCCATGAATGTTGACCGACGCTGTGTAGTAAGACAACAGGTCCAATTCTGTAACCAGATTAAGTAGTATTTAAATAATGTTGTCAAGTTGACAGTTTTTGAACGAAAAACGTGATAATCTCTTTACAAAAATTTCGCTTTCAGGACTTGTTATAAATAATACAGACGTTTTATTTTAATTAAACATAGGCCATACTTTCCCACGTAAGCCCAGTGCAAATTGGTAGATGGATGTTGTACCTAAGGCTAAACCATTTTACTGTCAGATGTTATTAAGCCGCCCTAAGGTCTATAACTAGGCGTATCGACTAGTCTCAAGCGATATTAGCCGGGACGAACTTTTAACGTACTTTCCAAAGCACGGAGATGCTTCTGATAAATGACACCAAATATGGTTCACCCATCCAATCATAACCGCGGCCTAGTGGTTCAACTTTGGTAATCACTACAAAACCGCTGCCGCTGCCACTGAACTACATACAAGCATACTATACTATTGTACTATTCAAGAAATTTTAAAAATGTCATCTTGTAAGCAAGCACAGGTATGAGTCGGAAGTTCTGACGCATAATACTTAGTTTATCATCATGATAACGACCAAACAAAATGCAAATGATGAAATAATGGATCCCAAATCAAGCGTGACTACAATTTGTATTTAAACATATTAAGTTTATTGTTTATGGTAGACGTTGCTATAGGATTTTAATGTCAATGTCGTAGCCTTCGCTATATTTCATGTTATTTTGAAAGTGATTCTTAGATTACTCTATTGTTGTTATATTAGATTTGAAAACAATACCAATATAAATTTTTGCCGTTAAAAAAAAATTTAGTAACTGCAAATATTAGATAACGTTTTAGCGGCCTTTTTGGGTTTGAATCTTGCACATGTTTGTGTACTGAGCGGAACATTGAGCCTATAGATACTTCAAACTTCAAACAAACAAGTCAAGTGTGTGTCGGGCCACGCGCATTGTTGGGTTCTGTTTACATTTGGTTAAGATTTTTCTTTTTACTTCTCCAAGTACAGACAAAGTCTGGTCAACCTACCCAATGAGTAAAATGTCATTGAACCGATTTTCATCTTTAAATCCGACACATAGATATCAATATCAATTGAGAAAAATGGACGTTTTGTGGTAGGTTGACGAGCTGTTGTCTGTACATTTATAGGTTGGTCAACGATTACTCTCTAATGTTTAAAGCCTTCACTTATACAAACTACATTGAACTAGCGTGGAATACTTGTCTCTAACAAAAATTAGCACTATAAAGCTTAATATTACGCAAACGGATCCTATTTAGTTTTAACACACCCGCGATATTTTTGAACGACCTACCTAACATAGGGCCCGGCCCATCCCTATCAGCCTAAAGAATCGATAAAATCTATATTGGCAATTTTGTAGGGATGTTCTTTAGACGTTTAGACGAAGTTCAGCCATCTAGTGTGATATAAAAACAAATAAATAAGTTGAGTAGAAAAACAATTTAAAAATATATATATATATATATATAAATAAAAATTATTATCAGGCATAGCTCAGTAGTCTATCAGTGGACTTCCAATCCAAAGGCTGATGATGATGATGATGTAGTAACAAATAACGCCTGTTTGATTAAAGCATGCAAATTAGCATTTCAAAGAAATTGCTGCTTTTATGATTATGGTCCAAATAAAATTAATTTTTTTATAAAACTATTAAAGCTAACACGTTGTGAATTATAATTAAGTTTAAAGTCTAATACGCTTGATCATACAGATTGCATATTCTCAGCAATATTAGTGAATATCATGTTTTAATCAGTCATAGTTATATTTTATTTTACAAGTGATTTTTAATGTCGAAAGTAAAATAAGTCTCCAATGTATACAAATTATTCCAAACGGATAAGTTCCTGCTCATAGTCTCATATATTTGTAATGTACAGTAATATCGATAATGTATTAACAGTTTAAAACTAATTAATAAATTAAAACCAAATTTTAGATACAATGCATTTTATTACGGTATGACTGTGATCTCTATACTTCTCGATTCAGATTTGACGGGTATTCGATGCGAGACGCGACAGGTGTAGACTCCTGCGTCGCTGTACGACACTTTGTCAAACTTTAGCTCACCTGTTACTTTCAGATCGCTATTCTGAAAGTTAAAAAACACCTAAATGTAAAGTAAAGATTTATGTTAGTTCAAATAAAAGTTATGTGGGATTCCTTGACTCCAAAACTTCCGTCACTCGAAAAGTATACACACTAAAACCTCCATGTTTTCCACCAGGTCGCATTAGCGGGACGACGAAAGATCGCTGTTTACATGCACTCCGTCATCCCTGCCACGGTCTGCACCCACCCGTGCAGGCCGTGGCCGGCCTCAGGAATGTCTCGAGAACAACGTAGCATCCTTCCCGTCAGATGAAATGCTACAGATACCTAACTCAAATGGCGATAGCTACTTAGTCATTTCAGTTTCATCATTGTCAATCAACATAATTTTCCTGACTTAAATGTTCTAGGGTCAGCGCAGTGTTTCCCTCTTTCAAGTGTTCTAGTCATTCATCATCAAGATATCCAGTAATTTCTCACACCCTTCACACAATTGAAAATAAGTAATAAGACCCATACCCTGTACCACCGCATCGAGACGTCCAAGTTATGTGGAATAGGACATTTCACCTCGGCTGGCTTTCCAAATTTAAGTAGATATGTATCGTAAATTTTTGTTGGTTTGGGATAGTCTGAAAATACAATAAACAATTTAGTAGTAATGCCAGGGTAAGAAAACTGTCTTGAAATATCTTTAAATTTTCTGACTAATATCGATGCCGTCTTATGACTTTTACAATTTATCAGGTGCGCCAATTATTTGCTAAATGGTGACGCTGTCAATGCACATCTTACAAATGAACTATGAAACGTTTAACAATTGGTTATTGTTAGTTTTTTTAATAAATTTTAATTGAATATGAATTGGATGATTATCATATAAAGCCAATCCTGGCACTTGTCAAATTGAGCGATTTAGGTATGATACGGTGTATAGCGGTTTTAAAAATCTGAAAGTGGTCATCTAAATTTTGATGATGACCGTTCTCAATTGTACACTTTTAAGCAAAAGTAGAATCAAATGCGGTGCAAATTGAATCAGTTTACAAAAAAAGATTTCGTCTACCTACCTCTAAGATCCACTATAAACTCCTTGTAATCAGGTGCACTTAGGTCGTTACTGGCGGAACATGTAAAACTGCCACCCTCCGTTATATCTGCGATGAGCAAAGCGCCATCTGTGTCCAAGCTGTACGAAATGTCATCACCTGTCAACATACAAATATATTTAAATTTAGGAACCTGTTTTCATTACATTCAACTAAAAAAGTCTCAATTTCGTTCCAAAATAAACTGTTACAACAATCACACCAAATATCTAGCACCAAACTAAGCAAAACTTGTAAAATGGCGACTAGATAACGGATAAACATACTATAATACATTTATAAACATCCATAACTCGGGCAGGTACAAATGCTCGTGCTTATTATCACACAAAATTGCCCCTTATGAGATTCAAACCAACAGCCGCCTGGCTTAGTCTGGAAGGGAAACACTACAACAGACGTAAGGCTACTACGGTGCAGCTGTTGCATTCCAATTAACCTCTAAATAATAAATAAAAAATATGAAATATTTTTAGCACTGTAATGTCCTCTGTGACGGATTTGTTATGGCCCTTAATTCGGTTTTGGCTGGTATGGCTGCCAGAGGTTATGTCAGGGTGATCGGACTCGCCTCACAGCCAGCAATAGTATAACAACATTTACCAGACATAAAAAGGTCCTTATGCCGAAATTTCTGATACAAAAGCGTTTTAGTCGGTTGTGCGTGATATATATAATATTACTAGCTTCAGCCCGAAGCTTCGCCTGCGTGAAATTCGATCTGTCACTTAAAGTCAACGACCAATTAATAATGCATTATTTTAAAACAAATTTAATTATCATTAAAAAAGGTTAAAATGAGTCAACCTTAGAAGGTTGTAATAACGGTTTTTTTTAAACTTTTAAACGAGAACAATTCCGACAAACGTTTTTGGCGTAACTTTAACCGTTTACGCAACAGCGCACGCAGCGGGAGCTCATAAAAGTATTTTTTTTT
The DNA here is from genome assembly GCA_963576865.1 of Anania hortulata. Taxonomy (NCBI): domain Eukaryota; kingdom Metazoa; phylum Arthropoda; class Insecta; order Lepidoptera; family Crambidae; genus Anania; species Anania hortulata. Next base: position 10,095,921 of record OY756405.1, on the reverse strand, counting down.
CCCATTTCTGCACTGCTCCGTTCCTATTAGTCGTAATGTGATATTATATATAACCTTCTACGATAAATGACTAATTAACACAAAAAAAAACTATTTGAATTAGTATGTAGTTCTGAGATTAGCGCATTCAACCGCAAACAAACAAACTCTTTAGCTTTATAATAGTATATAAATTAGTATGGAGGAAGACAAACCTGTCGGAATATTATATCCATTTTTGAACCAGGTTACATACGGCTTTGGTTTCCCCGCCGCCTGACAGGGAATCCTTACTCGGTCCCCTTTTACAGCTTTCGTTGGTGCTCTTAAAGCAGCATTTGGCAAAATGTGCGCTGGTTCTGAAAGCAGGCCCATCTGTTATTTCAATAATACCTATACTTGTCAGTGGTGAGCCTTAGTCAGGCTATGGTATGGAACACGTCATGTTAGGGTGTGTTTTAAAAAACCGGCCAAGTGCGAGTAAAACTCTCACACATGTTATGGCGCAGAAACAAATTAGCATGAATTCGAGTCACACTTGGACGGTTTTTTATTATTTGTTGTTTTAATCATGAGAATGCTTAATAGTTGCACTAGTAAGATTTATTTGTCATTATTAAGATCGAGTAAAAATTTCGAAAAACACGTTTCTTGAATTACTTTTTACACGACTGTCTTAAAGGAGTGTATTGTTCTTAAGTTTATTCCTTTGTTGTTATAGTGGCCATAGTTATACACATTCTGTAAAAAAAAACAAAAGTCAAAGTAAAAAATCATTTATTCAATTTAGGGGCAGAAAACTGCCACTTATGAACGTCAATAATAACATTATTGGCCCTTAGGGGGCAGAACATGTCTCCTTATTTTTTGGGCCCTACTAGCGCTTCGAGACAAGACACAGACAATCTGGCAAGTGCTGAGAAGAAACGCCGGAACAAAGTCAGTCACCACTAGCTGCCACACAAAAAATATAAATCAAAATAAACAGGTAGTTACATCAGTTTAGTGCAGGCTGGACTGACCATACATTCTTGTCATCAAGATAGTCTTGAATTTTGTAATACCCCTTTGACATTAGGGTAGTTTACTTATCCTTTGTTTATACACCGTGTAACGCTAAATACGCAAAACCTCTGATTCTGATGCTTAAATACTACAACTTTTTGTACGAGACCAACAGTGAAATCTTTTTAAAAAAAAACTTCATACTAAATGTCAAATCAGGTGTCACGCTTTGTATGGAGAAACGAATTTTTTTTTGCGATTCCGATGTTGGTCCCATAAAAAAAGTTTTATTTGAGTGCCAGGATCAGCCCCTAAGAGGTTTTGCGTAATAAGAGTTACACGGTGTATAGGTTACGGTTATGGTAATAGGAAAAAGGTTAAGAAGCTTAAGAATAAGGTTAAGGTAATAATAAAATTATAGGAAACAGGCAAAGATAAATATGTTCCAAAACATCAACAGTGTTGAAAATTTGTAAATTTTCGGAATTTTATCTCAAATCTTTTAACAAAAATAAATTTACACAAAGCAATTGTAATAGGTGTTACCTTTAACTTCGACTGCGAAAGCCAACATTTTTTCACTCTTTTTGTTGCTAGCAGAACAAATATAGTAACCATCTTGGTTTGTGTTTATTAATTTTATTATCAATTCGTCAGATTTTGCAGGCCTACAGAGGAAAAAATAGAAAATAGTAAAGAGGAATCTATTATTAATATAGATAATTTAATTTTCTACCTACAAGATCTAAGCAGTAGCATAAACTCTTTAAAATATTTATTTTAATTTAACATAACCCTAAAAGTTGCCAATATTCATCGAAATACTCAAACATCCTTAAATATAATAGGCGACTAAATTGATACTTGCAAGAACAATTTTAAAGACTTTCAGCCCTTTAAGAAATTATGTATTACGTATCTAGAAACGTAACACATGATTTCCTAAAGTTTCTAGAAACGTAACACATAATTTTCTAAAGTTTCTAGAAACGTAACACATAATTTAATTTGAGATCGCTGAATTGTACCATTCAAAATTGATTGTTGTACTGTACTGATTGTTTTGTTTGGTGTGTAATAAAGAGTAATATCTATCTACCTATCTATAATTTCCTAAAGTGCTGGAAGTTATTAAAATTGTTCTTGAAGGTATCAATTTAGTCGCCTGGTACATTTATGGATGTTTCTACGATTCAAATTGAAATCTTGACTACTTAAGTATCTTGAGTATTTACGGATTGGGTACTCAATATTACAATTTGTAACTGTCTAGAACCAAAAATGTTTACTGTTACGAATTCTAGGTTTTCTACCATTACGCGTTTCAAAGGGTTCAAAAACTACTTACGTACTTTAATACTTTAGGTTTTTTTGCAGTTTTATCCTCAGAGCTGAAGAACTGCCAAGTGATGGTTGGCGCAGGGTACCCATCAGCCTCACATCGCAACCTTTCTTTTTCGCCGACGAATGTACTAATATTGGTCGCTTCAGGAACTTTAAATTGTATTTCCTCTGTAAAAAAACAATTCCATATCTCTACTGTCTATAATGCATATGGAAAGGTTGATATTTTAGAGTTTCGTCATGTCGTTCCTTCTGTCTGTCCGTGGCTTAGCTTAGAGATATATACAAGATGGCCAGAAAAGTGACGTCCAAAAATTTTTTTTGGGGCCTCGTGTTGAGATGTATCTGAATCACCCCTATGTGCCTATGAATCCTATGAAGTAAATAGTACTTTTTTATTATTATTATGAAAGATTAGAGTCTAGCGCATTCTCTGAAGCTACTTAGAAACTAAGAAATTATCAGTTTAGATTTTTAATTTTAAGTTGAAAATTTTAATGATAACTCATTTAACATAAATTCTCAACTTTAGGTCAATTTTGTAGTAACTTCTATTAAAGTTATGAGGCTGTTTATTTTATGCATAAATGGACAGATAGAGATTTAGCTGCAAGAATATTTTCAAACTGATCCGGTTGCAAAAATTCATTAAAAAAAACTACGAAAAATCGTAGAACATACCGATTCAGATACCTCAAAACACGAGGCACCTTAAAAAAATAGTATTACCCAAGGTTTTTGGGTAATGTCCAAATAATAATGAAATAAGTTTTGATGAGGGATTTACCCATTCATTTACTATCTCACCTAGGTGTATCCAATGCTTACTGGGTAATGTTAGATTAAATGCTAAAAATAAAAACTAGGTTCGTAGAAAGCTTTCATTATTTTAAAATATGAAAATAATATAATAGCTTTAAAAGCATTAACATAATCGGTTTATAAGCAAAATATATAAAATTTTTGATTGTCAATTAGTTTTAAAAAAATAATTTTAAACAAAATAGATATATTTAATTGTGCAAGACAAAGTAATATGACATTAAGAATTGCAAAATTTTCCAGCAACTTTGCAATGAACACTTCTCTGTGGCATATTTTCATAGTTGTAATATATTTTTAAAATCAATCAGTTTATGACACGCAGAAAACTGGCAGCCAGGTGCCACGCTACGTGCACAAAAATGACGTAATACCTAACATTACCCAGCCAAAGTTGGGTAAATGTAGATGAGTATGGGTAAATTCCGAATTAAAATTTATTTCACTTAATATTCGAACTTTACCTAAAACGTTTGGGTAATACTAAGTAAGCACAGGTAAACCTAGGTTTACTAGATCTTCTAGCATTACCCGTAACATATAATTATATGATCAAGTGGTTTTAAGAAGTGTCGTATTCTCTTGTACACCCTGAATATTTATTATTTTCAGAGTGAAATTAATACTAGGGTTTGGTAAGGATTTATATTATAAATATACCTAGTAATTTCAGAAAAACATAAAAATATACCAAATTTGCTTATATTAAATTCACCATACGATGTTAAGTGAATGAAGGTGAAAAGAACTCTTAGTAATTAAAAACCCAGTTTGCTGCTTATCAAAGTAAATTAAAATTAAAAGTAAAAACTTACTATAATAATCAACTTGAGTTTCAATACTTGCCGTACCAAGCTCATTTGTAGCTGTGCATTTAAATATACCATTATTTGTAAAAGACGCCGAAAATCTGTAAAAAAAAAAACATCGGGTTGCGATCCGGGAGTGCCGGCAGAAGTGAAAACTTGAACATTAACGATGTGCGATTTTGATACTTTGGAATGGTTAATGAATAATTTCGCACGAATTGCTTTAATTATCAGTATAAAAGTAGATACTATCATTTATGTGGTGAAATACAATATTCATTTATTGCGCGATTGTACACAAACGTGACAATTCTTCCTCTCCTACGCCGCGCCGGCGGTCTACTCTCCCTCCGTCTTACGAATTTTCGATCAGGTCACATGTCCTGACGCGAGTTTATTTTTTTTTACCCATCCCAAAAAGTGCACAACGCCGCTAAAGAAGTTTTCACTTCATAAAATTTACATATCAGTCCAGTAGAATCAGAGCAAATTGGCTGTGACAGGTTTCGTTTTGTCATTCGGGTGCACGAAACCCTAAAAATAGAAAAAAAAAATCTTTCGAATCAAAAGGCCAAAGATTTTCTTATACATTTATGTCCACTTGCACAAAATTTAATTAAGTACCCTACATTTAGACCAAAAATGGCTTAAAATATAATTCTCTCTTTTAGCATGAAATCAAATGATAGATACGTAGGTCACACTATAAGTTTTGCGTAACTTAAAAAAACAACATGTTATAACCAAAACATTATGTTTATTGCTTTTCAAATTACTCTCATTTACATTTTAATCATTTTTTCATGCGATCGAACCATTAAAACAGGAGGACCACAGCTCTGAAGGCATGTTTTCTACGTGCTGATTTATCGCTATCACTGCCTCTTCGGAATTGGTAAAAGTAAAACCTCTCATCAAATCTTTGATTTTGGGGATAATACAGAAATCACAGGGTGTTAGGTCGGGGCTATGTGCAGGATGGGTGACGAGTTGTACTTTTTCGGAAGCTAAAAATGACTTAGTTTTTTTGGCCGTGTGTGAAGAAGCGTTGTCATGATTTAGGAGAACGTGGCTTTTGGGTCGTCTTTCGCGAACTTTTTCTAACACCCTGGGTAAACAAATGGTAGAATACCACTCGGCATCAACACTCTTTTGATCTTCAAGTAGAATTGTACAGATGGGACCCGTAGCTGAGAAAAAAATACGATCATTTTTTTACCAACGTTTCTCGCCTGCCTCACTTTTGTTGGCCTGTTCTCATTTTCAAACACCCATTCACAAGATTGCTGTTTTTTTTCTGGTTCAAAACAATAAATCCACGTTTCGTCTCCTGTGACAATGTCATAAACAGCATTAGAATGTCCGTGGTCGTACTTCAGTAGCATCTGTGAGCACCATTTCACGCGAGCCCGCTTCTGCTCCGCTGTCAGTTCATAAGGGATCCAACGACAGCAAAGTTTCCGAACTTTCAATTCTTCGTGTAATTTTTTCTGAATTTGGCTCATATCAATCCCCAATAATTCTCAAATTGTCTCATAGGTAATCCGCGGGTTTTCTTTAATTAGCCGCTTAACAGTAGCCACATTATTTTCGTTGACGGCAGTTGAAGGCCGCCCATCACGAAATTCGTCATGTAAAGAAACTCGACTTCTCTCAAATTCAGCAAACCATCGCCTCACGTTGCTCAAACAAGGTGCTTCTCTTCCAAAAGCATTTTGAAGACGAGCGGCACAGTCTTGCGGAGAGAGAGAACTTTCAAAATCTTAAAAAATCATCGCTCTATAATCTTTTCGACTTAATTCCAATTTCGTTGCGTACGTAGAACTTTAATGTGTGATAAAAAACAATTGACAAATCATTTCCCGCCAACTGTTTTTTTTATTACTAAGAAGGTCGCAACGTTTATAAAAATATAACATTCGAAATTCAAATAGTTCCGATTAGCTAGAAGTGCAAATCTTTTAGTGTGCCCCATGTAAAGAATGATCTAAAATTTAATAAATTTTTGTTCAATTTCGCAAATACCTAAAGCTGAATTATGTGACATTGGCAGATTTCAATACAACATACAAATTTTACAATAACTAAATTATTTAATAATTAGTCACGGGGGGGGGGGGTTGCTATGTCCAGCAGTGGACATCCTTTCGGTAAGACAATGATGATAAATTATTTACTAAAAGAAACTAAATCTCTTGTGACCTTTTGCAGTGCTCAACAATGGGCCCCTTAATAATGATTTTAAGCCTAAAATGTAGGCAACACCCAAATGCACATTTTTTTAATTCATTTATTTAAACTTTATTGCACAAGTAAGTACAATTGGCACATTATGGATGCGCTATCATTTTTATTTATTACTTGCTGACCCAGCGAACTTCCTTCCGCCAATTCGTTTGATAGTTCGAACAGTTTGTATAGGAGAATAAAATAGTTTGTTTTACTACTTTCCTTGCAGCTTTATTATATTTTCTGACCTTTTAAACCTTCCCTGAACTTCCACAAATATTTCAAGATCAAAATTAGCCAAATCGGTCCAGCCATTTTCGAGTTTTAGCGAGACAAACGAACAGCAATTCATTTTTATATATATAGATAGATTTAAGACAACCGTCTGGTGTAGTTGTTTGCGCTGTACAAAGCTGGTTGTGGGTTTGAATCCCGCTAGGGGCAATTTTTTGTCTGATGAACATGAGCATTTTTAGGTACCTAAGTCATGAATGTTTACGTTTTGAGATATGTTTATGCATTATGTCATTGTGGAAACAATTTATTTATATATATACAGGGTTATTTGTAAAACAACAACAACCTTCGAGAGGCTGATTCTGGTACTCAAATTCAACAACTTTTTTATAGGACCAACATCGAAATCGCAAAAAATATTTTACTTCCCCATATTAAGCCGCCGACCAGCTCATTTTGTATGAAGCATTGAATTTTTTTTTAGATTACTATGTTGGTCCCATAGAAAAAGTTGTTGTATTTGAGCACCAGAATCAGCCCCTCGAAGGTTGTTGATGTTTTACAAATAACCCTGTATTATTATAATGAGTAATAATATAACAGTTTGTAATACCCAAAAATCGCAAGCATTACTCGTACCTTAAGCTATTATCCCGAAATATCTCATACTCTCGACTATTGGTTATGTTAGCTCCATCTAAGCTCCAAACCACTGCAGGTTGTGGATAACCTCGGGTGACGCACGGCAGAGTTGTTTTGTCTCCTTCCTTAGAGTTTACCTCTTTCTTTGCTGCTTCTATTGTAGGTGGAACTGTAATAGATTTAAACCTTGTTTGTGTTTCAATTTACTTAGAAAATATGACAACGGAAACAATAGCACAAAATATATAAATTTAAGTGATTGATATACACACATCAACATGGTCTAGGGATATTTCAATTAAACCTAAATAACTAAAATTCTATTAACTTTTTGTTAAGACACCTACACATTAAAATAAATCTTGTTTAATAGCCTATCTAATCTGATAAATAAACTTTTAGATAAAGTAAAATTTTAAAAAAACTTAGAAGAAGAGGAAAACCTCGGACAAAATTTCAATCTTAACTTTATTTTTGAAACATCAAAACCTAAACAAAACAACTATTTTTTTAATAAAAATTGTTGAAAACTTAAAATTAATAATCCGTGGATCCACCTAAGACTCTCCTGACACATCTGCAGCGGTTCTGCATACTCAAAACAAGGGTGTCAATATCCTGTTGTGGAATACTGTCCCAAGTCCTGCTAAGATGCAAAAAAAGCTGGTTTTCATGCACAATATCTTCAGGGAAATTCCTAAGAGCTCTTCTCTGAAGCATATCCCAGGCATGCTCAATAGGATTTAAGTCAGGGGATTGTGCAGGCCAGTCTAAAGCTTGGATATCATGCTGTTTTAACCAACTTGTAACGATACGCGTCGTATGTGGACGGGCATTGTCGTGCATTAGCTGATTTTTTTTCCCATTTGCTGTCTGTGGGGCAAGATTACAGGCTCTAGCACCTCATCTCGGTATTTTAGAGCAGTCATATTGCCTTGTATCCAAACAAGGTCCGTTCTACCGCCGAGACGAATTCCTGCCCAAACCATAATCGTGCCACCTTGATATGCATGAACTTGTTGTGAGTGCTGCAGTCGATTCCAACGTCCAGGTTCTCTCCAAACGCGTACTCTTCGCGAATCAGGATGAAATCCAAACCTGGATTCATCAGTGAAAAGCAGAAGTGACCATTGAGAATGGTTCCAGTTTTCGTGTGCAATAGCCCATTGTAATCTTCTTCCTCGATTGCCTCTCCTTAGCGCTGGTACCCGAAGTGGCCTACGAGCACGTAGGTTGACTTCATGCAGTCGTCTTCTCAAAGTTTGACCGCTTACCAGCAAACCATACTCTCTCTGTAGCTTTTGAACCAATTGCATCGCCGTTACATTTGGTTGACTTCGTGCAGCATTTACTATGAATCGGTCCTGTACATGTGTTGTAATGCGTTGAGGTCCTCGGTGCCGTTCCACCACTTCCCCCGTGACACGATAACGTGACCAAAGCCTGGATATAACGCTCTGACTGGTCCTCATGGCTTCAGAAACCGCAATTTGGGTAGCGCCAGCTTGAATCATGCCCACTGCTCTTAACATTTCGTTCCTGGTTAAGTGTCTACGTGGCATGATTAAATGAACACCGGAGATGCATTTGACAAAGATTTATAGAAATTTATGGTTTTAATCAAGTTAGAAGTTCGTGAAGATTTACTTCTTTGGAAGAAATTCAATGAATGCGAATTTCATCTTAAAACAAAACCTTTTATATACAAATTTGAATTTAAAAAAGGAACTTAATATGTTTTTATAATCTGTCATTAATAGTTTTTTTGTAAGGTCAGTACTCTTTAAGTTATTTAAAAAAGTTTTATATATCCCTAGACCATGTTGTTTTGTGTAATTTAAGTTACTTAATATGAAACTTTCCCTGACTTGGTTTTAATTTTGTAATAAATTTTTTTATTAACAGCTCGATTGTACATTTAATCGATTACTAAACAAAAAGAAAATGTTTCGTCACAGATTTCATTGGTGAGACGTTTTCAAAATTTTTGTAGTCACCAAAATAAAACAAAAAAAAACACTGTAACATAAATGACAACCGTAACAAAAAATATGTACTTAAATAAAAATAATAACATTAGGCTGCTATATAATATTTTATCTCGTATACCACTTACTTTACTTTTAGCCCTCTAGGAGCAAAAATTTACAAAACGTCAAAACACGTTTAGTTAGTTAGCTATAGTAATCCTAAATTATCCCATAGAGACTTTAAATAAATTAACCTACCATGCATTTACATTCGGTCATTACAAAACGACCGAATGTCTTTGCTAGTTCTACCTGATTTATTGATCACAAAATAAGTGTTACTTCTACTAAAATTGAAATTTATAAGTACTAGTTTTTGTATTTGCAAAAATGAATAACAAATAGGAAATAAAATCGGGACAGGTTTTTATTATTATTTAGTTTTTAACATAAACAAAGTTTTTTTATTATTATTTAATTAGAAACTTTAAAATGAAACAGTCATGTTTTCTTAGTATTTATTGTAATAAATTGACTTTATTAAGATATTTATAATCCAGTTTTGAAAAATATCTAACACAGAAAAAATGGCTTTTTGTAACGCTACACTTTTACAGGACAAAAGCTGAATGTTAAAAGTGTTTAATTAAATGTGTAAATAGTGTAGTTACTATTTTTTCTGTTAAATTTTTATTATTAATTTATTGATAATAACTTAAATTGGAACTGCATCATCTTATCATTTATTTTCTCTTCATAAGATGCTTGAGCATTTCTTATAAAGAAATATACACTACTTTTGATACTATAATTTGTGGACACTTTGTTGTTATATTATGTAAAAATATTTTGAAAACGTCTCTGGTATTTGTTATTTTATTACGACTAAATATATTTTCATGTAATATGTTCTAAAATTTACAAATCTATTTACTCAATAATAGTAAAATATGTTTTGGCACACAAATTAGTGATCATTTTATGCTTTAAAAAAATGCTAAATGCTACACTTTACATACATTCAACAGTCAAATATATGACATGGTCGTCCTTTTCGCCTGCGTTGTTACTGGCAATGCATCTGTATGCTCCGGAATCATATGTATTTACTCTTCCAAAATGAATTTTACTACTCGTTTCTGTCATTTTTCTAAATTTATCTTCATTATCTGGTTGGAATTCCCAAGTAAGCGTTGGCGGAGGTGTACCTTTAATTATTCTAAAGAAAACTTAGTATTCAATAAATTAGAAACATAGTGAATGATTAGGTTATCTAATAATGTTGTTCGAAAATGATTTACTTTTAGTAAGCTCAGCAGTGATATTTTTTATTAATTATTATTGATTTTTTATTATCATATTGGTATTACTTGGATAATCTAACTTTATTCTATTTAATTTACAATAATGCATTACCAATCGTCATTTAATTAAACGTACCATAAAGTCACTTACCTGCATTCAATATCAACCATAGACCCCTCTCTGGCTTTTATGTGGTTTTCCGTTTTATCTATTTCCGGTTTTTCTGTAAGTCACAATAAAAACTTTAGCAAAATAAATATCAGTTATATTTCACAAAGAAATTAGACCAAAATAATAAGTACATAGTTATATGACACTATGACACACACCTGTCCCGCTAATTCTGAGCTTAAAATGAAATGTTTTGCGTGTATTTGTTTTTTCATGATCTACTCTACACGAGTAAAATCCTCTTAAATAAGTCTGCATATCTTTAATTCTCAAGATTGACCTATCAGAAGAAATCTCGTAATGATGATCGTTCTCAAATACTTTTCCTTTAAACTTCCACTGTATAATCACTGAAGGATATGCATCTACCTTGCAGAATATTTGCCCTTCTTCTTTATATTTGATGGTTGTATCTATAAATAAGAAAATAAACAAATATATTAGAATCAACAACCTATCAGTATTACGTCCCTATCCTAGTGGAATAGTGCGAATAGATCAGTTAGCTAACATCAGTGCTGTCAAGGCAATTATTACACAATATAAATAAATTAAAATTAAATAAATAAATTACATCGGACAACATCACATTGCTTTGATCCTAATAGTAGCCAAAGCACTTTTGTTACAGAAATCAGAAACAACAACGGTACCAATGTCTATCATTATGCTTGCTGAGTGAATAGGAACTTTTGGAAACGAGCCAAATGGTGTAGTGGCACGGTACTTCGAGTTGATCACAAAGGGTCCCGGGGTCGATTCCCGGTTCGGTTCAATTCAAAAAAGGATCTTTTTACAATTGTCTCATATCTATGCTGGGAGACAACTGTAGCAAGATACATTGTCTGGTACCACATAACTAGTGATCGGAGTAGGTAGATTGATTTAAGGTCAATGATCTCAAACATTGATGTTAATATGGACATGCCTCCGGGATTCCGCAATTTCTTGGTATCAGTTTATGAAAAAAAAAGCAGGTCCATAGTATGATAGCACTACTAAAGTACATCAACTCAATCTACTCCGATCACTGCTCATAATACAAGGATATTAATTCCTTACTTCGGCCCATGACATTTAGTGTGTTTTTCCGCGCATATTTATTATATTTATCTTTTGCCATAATGTTAGTGTGCATAATATTAAGGAGCACCTGAACGATTTGGATAGTAATAAATAAATAGTTGAAAGTTTGGGGCTTCGACGTGAAACCTCTATGGTGTCACTTAGTTACGCTTAATAAATTAGTTAACTTATTACCTTTAGGTATCTCTATAATATCAAAGTGGACTTTCTGTATGGTAACAACTTTGACAATAGCACTATGTTCACCATTATCATTCTTGGCTGTACATTTGTATGTTGCATTTTTGTTGACACGTTCCAACTGCATTTCCTCTCCATAATCGTATGTAGTTGGTACTGAAACGGGCTGAAAATGGTAAGATGTTTTACTGCCAGCTTGCTAGATATAAATTTTTCTCAAGTTTTTTTCTAAATACTTAACCTTATCAAACCAAAATTACCTACCAATCAAGATTTTGATATCGTCTTTATCACGGATATTTAGATAAATACAATATAACTTATTTATTGTGTTCTATAATGTTACACAAGTTTTAAATAGGTACATTAAATAGATCATTATAGACCCTGTTGGGTTTAAATTGTTATACTTAGCCACCCTGGTTTTGTAATTATGACTTTTCCATTAATGCTAATCTTTGAATAACGTAGTTGGTTATACATTTACTTGCATTCATTGGTACTAACCCTATTTTGATATTTCTGAATGTATTTCTGTTTGTTATTTTAAATAAATAAATAAAAAAATTGGGATTATTTAAATTTACCAATACACTTTGGCTAGAGCTCGTTCCGTGGTTATTATTAGCTTTCTCTGTTTAGAAGTCTTCCAAATCCAGAGATCTATGCTTTTTTTCTTCCATGCATCAAAGCCATGCATCTTAGAGTTTATTAACTCCCTTTTTATCATACTTTAGAAAATACATCCATCCCATCTTTAATACTCCTTTTTCCTAGCAGCCAGTAAAATATAATCCTCAAAATCAGTTAAACTGAGTTTTTCCTTTTACCTCCTCTAGATATTCTTGATAAAACACTAAAAGTACTACGAGTAAACTTCACTAAAAGTACTCGTATCTAACACATGTTATTTCCATAAATTGTTGACCACTCTATATATTGTCCATAAATATTACTTACGGCAGATTTTATTTTCTCGCCTGTTTTCTCATCTGTCCAAAGAATTTCTGGTTTTGGATACCCTTTTACTTGGCACCTCAAAAACAAAGGTTTATTAAACTCTGCGTTTACTTTCGATGGCCCTGTTATTGATGTGCTTGGTTCTGTAAATATTGAAAACACATGAATATTCATGTTTAAAATGTCATCCTGCCATCATCACATCGTCCTCGATTTACCATTATACATCACAAGAGTATTCAAAGAATCTAGTTCATCACAGCTATTATATTGTTTCTCTTACCAATTCCTGCAATGGAAAGCGTAAACCCTAAACGTTTTGATTTTAGTCCATTCGTTGCTGTACAAGAGTAGTCTCCAACCAAATGTGGCATCATTTGCTTAATAGTCAGTATGTCACTTTCGTCTGATATTTCAATTAGTTCATTTGTTTTAAGTACTGCGCCGTTTCCATGCCACGTTATGGTAGCAGGAGGAAATGCGTCAACTTTGCAATATATTTTGTCACTATTTTTGTAAACGATGTTGGTATCTGTAAAACAGGGAAACTTATGGCATTAACGGTAGGCAAGTTGATTATGCTTTACAATTGAGTTATTATTTATTTATATCTTTATTAACTACGAATTTATATTTGTTTTTTTATTATTATTTTTGTATGTCTCCTACGGGAAATCAGGGCACAAAGACTGGTTATTATTATGTTATGATTTATTTATTTTTACTTTAAAACTTTCAATTTATACGGTTACCTACTTAGTCAACAGATTTAGTTTGACTCATTAGATAGGTTGTTCAAAAATATTGTGGATTTGCGAACACCATTTGTCGATTCAGGGTAATAAAAGCATTAAAGATAATTGGTTGCTTTAAAAAATGTGAAAAGTTCACGTGAATAGTATAACGACGTTAAAAGGAAAACTATCACAGCTAGGTAGACTTTACAAGTTACCGAATTAACTTATAAATGTACTTGGAGAAGAAAATTACTTAGATGATGTTGTTAATTGTGTAAAACGAGTGGAAAATACCGCGTATTGTGTCCGGCAACTACGGAACCCTACATTGCGCGTGGTCTGACTCCCACTTGACCGGTTTTTTAAACAAAAATCTTAGTGATATCTACATATAAGTGTTCTACTAATGGGCAAAAGTCCCCCCCCCCATGTTTCTCTGTTGTGTGCTAAAGTGAATCCCTAGCATGGCTTCCCAAATAGTCACATCGTTTCTTTGGACATCTTCTACGACGAAACCCATCTTCAGGAATCCACTGAGTGACGATCTGGCTCTATTATTCTGGATTCGTCAAGCAGATATGACCCGCCTACTCCCACTTCAGTTCAGCTGCCTTCCTACCCACATCGACAATGCCAGTTTCGGATTGAATAGTCGTATTTCTGACCTTGTCGGTTCTTTTTATACCAAACTAGCTGTCCCGGCGAACTTCGTACCGCCTATTTTTTTTTAGGAAATTTTCAGATATTTTATTAGTTATTCTGCTATTCGGGGCGGAGACCAATCCAACAAACCAAACATCATAAAAATCGGTCCAGCCGTTCTTGACTTATAAATGGTGTAACTGACCCGACTTTGTTTTATATATATAGATATGCTGCGTTCAATTTGCGCGTGCGTTCTCTGGCAAACCGTGAGTTTGAACTTTTGATTCTCAGTCAGAGACCACGTCTGTGCGCCGTTATTAAGGACAGGCAAGATGCATACATTGACGAGTTTACCATCCATGTCTTAGTTTTTGCATTTCCTTGTTTTTCTGTTCTTAAAGAGGTACAGAGCAGTCTTGACCAAGTGTGTGTTGTGTGATATAAAATAATATTTATTTTAAAACTAACACTGCAAAGTATTCATAAATAGGTATTACCTTTTGGTTCTTCCAGTATATTTATGTATTCCGGTCTCTCAGTTTCAACCTTTAGATTTCGACTGATTCCGCCATGTTTGTTTGTAGCTAAACATTTGTACGTCTTGGTCGTGGTCACTTTCTCTATTTTTAATTCTGCCATGTAACTGTATGGTAGTTCAAAAGTAAGGACCTAAAGCAAAAAATCTGTTTAATTTATCTACTGATAGTGAATTAACCAACTGATCCAAGATTTGGTGGTCGATGTCAAGCCGAAGTCACTAAACGGAGTAATTAAAAAAGTAACTAATTTACAGTATGTTAACAACGAAAGGCGTTCCCGTTAATCCGTATTACTATAGCGTCTATACATACTAAAAAAACATTTAAATAAATATGTTTTTAATTTTAAAATTTCATAAAAATAATAAAAGTCCGGTCCGACCCTTTTCTAACTGTGCGAGCAAGATAGAAAAGCGACGTTGCCAGTTTGTGCATTGTAATTACGCTAGTGAGTAGGTCTTCCGCGTTACGATTTTGGTTTTAAACAGGCGTTTCTATTATGTTTATTTTAATCTAATAATGAAGTAGATAAACTAGCTAAAGGGAACGCCCTTTGTTATTTTACATACTGTATATGTGTATTTTAAATTAACGAAACTTACTTCTGTTGGAAATATATTTCCATCTTCATCTGTCCAAGTTATATCTGGTTTTGGGTAAGTTTTCACATTACAAACTAACAATACGGATACACCATATTTCACTTTTATGTTCATAACATCACCTTTATTGATTCTCATAGTTGGAAACATATCTTTGGCGAGTTCTTAAATACAAAATATGTTTTTAAATTAAAGCATAAGTAATTATTAATTATATGTGAACACACTAAAAAAATTCAGAAAAGACCAGTAAGAAAAACAGCCGATAAAATTTTCAAATATTAAATTACGAACTCTTTGGGAATAAATGCATGTCATTTGTTTTTACAACTGGTAGCAATTTAAAGTGTATTTCGTGCGTTGAAATGGATTTGAATAGATAATTTTTTTGCTCAATGATTTATTACAATTTTCGTTGCGGTCTTACTCAACACAATGTAACGATAGACTTCGATGAGTATGTTATGACAAAGTCCTACCCCGTACTATTATTTAAAACTGGTTTAATGAGTGTTAACGTGGTCGAAGTAAACTCACTGATAATTCGTGAGATGGAAACTTAGAGGAATCCGTTTTATGAATCCTGAAGATGCTTGAGTTTGTAAAAATCGTAAACGAGATCCCTATGGAAGAGTAGATATGCTTCAGAAAGGAACGGAAACTACTTTGAAAAGCAATAATAAATATTACCTAGTTTCTACATCATTCCTTCTTTTGTTTCTAAAAACTTTCAGTGTGACCCTCGTACACTGTCAGGATATTATGTAAATTCTACTGATCGTAAACTTTCAGCATGATAAAATGATTGAGTTGTAAAGATGTTATAAAAATAACTTATGTTATAAAAATAAAAAATAACGATGGTACCACAACACTCAGACCTGTGGCAATATATAAAAGTATTTTTTCTACATTGACCGACCGGGAATCGAACCCGGAACCTAAGTGATAGCGACACCAACTTCGGTATGCTCACCTCTCGGCTACGGAGGTCGTAAAATGATTTTAGTTGTAAACTTTTAATTAGATATTTTATTGACTTGATTGGTTACGACTTATGTACCTGAATTCTTTTGGGCTTCGATAAATGTTTTAGTTTCTCGAACTATATTACTCTTACTTTTCTCGTGATATCCGAAAACCTGTAACAACAAATTAATTTATTTACATAGAAACCGGTAGATACATGAAGATATTCACAAAGTAGTGGTCCGACGTCCATCCGAGCAGTCCTTCGTGTTTGGGCTCTGCAAAGTGATGTCAAATGGACATGCCTCCGGGATTCTGGAATTTCTTGGTATAATTTTTTGAAAAAAATGGCATATCCATATTATGCTAGCACTACCAAAGTACATCGAATCAATCTACCTACTCCGATCACTGGTAATAACAGCAACACAGGTGGTAGTAACAGATGGTATTAACGTGACGTTCTAATGTGAAAAGACTTTTAGTAACTGCTATTGGTAAATGAACCACCCAATCCAAAATTAACTTGTTTAAAAAGTTAGCTACAATGGGCTAGTTTCCTAAAAAAATCTAGTTAGTCCGTCATTTGGATAATGACGGACTAACTAGATTTTTTTAGGAACAGAAAATATTGGACACATTTTTTCTTTTTGCAATTAAACAAAACGAAGAATATAGGCCGTTATAGTTCCGCGTAACGTCACGCCTTGTGACACTTTTAAGCATTGCGTGACATCACGTGCTTTTCGCAAACTTTGATGCGCTTTATCTTCGTCATTTTTTGTTTGATTGACAAAAGACAAAATATGGGACCAATATTTTTTGATCTAACTGACGGACTAAATATAATAATCTTTTTTTGACTCAGGAAACTAGCCTATTTTGTTTATGTGACGTTACGTACAAACAGTATTTAGACTAATACTATTACTCGCATCCAAGCATCTTTGTTTGTCCTCACTGGAGGCGGGCACCCCATCGCTTCATACATTTTGTATGAAATGCAACTAAGTATAAAATATATACAGGGTTATTTGTAAAACAACAACAACTTTTTCTATGGGACCAAGATAGTAATCTAAAAAAAAAAACACTGCTTCATTCAAACTGATGTCCGCTGGTCGGTGGCTTAGTATGGGGAAGTGTTATTTTTTGCGATCTCGATTGCGAGGGACGTCACACTGTGTGAATGTCTTGCGCCTAAGTAGTGAAATGGACTGCATACGCGCAAACTAACTACTAGGTACTACTACTACCTCATGTCACATTATGGTTATGCAAAGTAAACAATTGAATTGAATTGAAACTGCGCTTCATGCAAAAAGTTGCGCTAAAGGGAGCGCACCAAAAGTTGCAGCAAATTCGCCAGATCTGTATTCTGTACACACATACCTACTTAAACAACCCCAGAGTCTGCTAACTAACTGCAAGAGTTCTCCTATGTATAACCTATGTCATACTGTCCAGTGTAGGCTTGCTTTTTAGCTATTGCCGTATTGTTGTTAAGGCTCTTTCAAATAAAATGTTTTGAGCAAAACGTATGTCGTGCGTTTGCAGAACCGCACACGGAAAATTATATGACTGCATCAAAAAATATATATATATTGCCAACAGTTAAGGTGAAAGCGCATCTATTAGCACCACATTACTTGCACGCACCGTAGATTTACTGATGGCCTTGCGCACCTGGCCACTGCACCGCACGCGCCGCAGGACTCGCAATATTCGCTCTATCGGCAACATCCGCACTGGCCTCACTATCCGCATCAAACCTTTCTTTTTTTGTTAGTGTATGAAGGGTAGAAAGTACTATCTTCGTTTTGAAAAAGTGTGCGATAAATTAAGTGGCGCAACAGTAGCAACTATAAATTCTTTAATAAATGTAAAATAATTTGTTTTTTAAAGAATGACTTTATCTTCCATATTTATTCAATGTTTATTACGACCTCCATAGTCAAGAGGCGAGCATACCGGACTTGGTGTCGCTATCTCTGAGGTTCCGGGTTCGATTCCTGGTCGGTCAATGTAGAAAAAATAACTTTTGTAACTATATTGTCTCGGGTCTGGGTGTTGAGGTACCGTCGTTGTTTCTGATTTCTGTAACACCAGTGCTACTTATCTTAGGATCAGAGCAGTATGTGATGTTGTCCAATGTTTATTATTTATATTTAAAAGTCACTAAAACGTTAAAAATGTTTTAACTCAGCACTCCATACTCAGCATTTTTCAATCCGTCAACAACTGCTATATTCATACCATACTCTTTGCCTACGCTAGCGCCATTTTTCAGGGTTTTGGAACTATTAATTACTGCTTTAGCTGGACACATTTTCAACTTTCACCCGTAAGAGATAGTACTCCTTACCTCTACCCTTCATAACTTAGTGCTATGGATTTCGATACGTTTGTACGCTTCAGCCACCTGTAGTGTGCGGTTCTGCAAACGCTTAAAACGTCTAATTTGAAAGAGCCCTTACTCGTACTTACTCCAATTTTGAATAACCCGCCAGGGGGCATCATTTTGTCTGTAATGTAGATATTTTCCTTGGCATTAAGTAATTTTAAATGAATATTCTCAATTAGTTTTCCCTTGTCATCAGTCAGAATAATTTGACTAGGAATAAATGTCTCCTCTGAGAAAATCTGTACGCAAATATGAGATTTCATATCTGAAAGTAGATCAAACATAACTTATTAATGCAATAGCTTATCTAGCATAATATTATTATTATTAATCGTCTGTTAAAAAAGGCAAAAGGCCGTTCGGCTTCGACAATAGCCTTTGATGCTTTGATGAGAACGTAAACGCGGCTTTGTATGAGAAAATCATGGTTTCGATGATGTGCCGCCAGACAGCGCCACCCCAAGGCCCATACAAATGTATGTTTACTTTTAGATCGATTTATGCGATGCAATTATTTATAAAACTCACACTAGGCACTCTGTATCGAGCGATTAAACAAAAAGTCGATCCTTATTTATGACAAAAGATTTATAAATACACATTTAGAATAAACATTCATGCAAAATTAAACCGATAAAAGTTGTGAAATGAAAAAGTTATTTTTTTTTAAAAGAGTCTCCCAGGACACCTGAATTCAAGCCGATTAGGATGCCTCGAATATCCACGCCACTAGGCTATTCGAATCGTAATATTAATAAAAATTAATGACAATATTTAAAAAACATACATACAAAAAAACGAATAATAGTAAAAACAATATACGTCACAACTTAAGATAACCCTCGTGTTAATGTCAGAATTGATAAAATTCCTATTGAAGCAATTTATTTAGAATATTGACTTTTACTTGATAATTTACTAAATTTAAAAACTAAACTAATAGTACATCAAGAAATATTTGCGTATTGTTACAATGTTATCTATATATATATATAAATGAATCCCTAATTTCCTTGGTCATCGCATCACGCGTGAACGGATGGAACAATTTCGCTAATTCTTATTTTGTTGTGTTGATTATTGTCAGGAGAAGGTTCTTTTGTAAGAAAAAATTAAGAAAATTGCGCAGAAAATCCTTTATGAATAAACTAAAGGCCACGCGTACGAAGTCGCGGGTAACAGCTAGTAGTCAATAAAACTTTATGTATATTAATGTGTTGTATGAGTATATGGCTTGATGGGTAATAATGTACTTTGATTTGTATGCACTTTTTTGAACTCTTACTAAAATCGGTCACTTAACTAGTTAAACTCAGTCAGGAATGATTTGAGATGATGTTTTAATGAGATTTAAGGGAACATAAAATATAAGATTAATAAATACTACTTGTTTGATACACATTTATTAGATATCTTTATTAACATTCTTTAAAGATTTTAAACTTTAAATCGAAACAAAATTTAAATTCTGTAGTTTTGTAAACAATTACAAATAAAAAAAAGTGGCTAAATTATAAAAGTTAGGGCAATTTAACACTAAACAAACGAATACATTAATAACGGGTATTTCCCCCTCGTGCTCGGATGACGGTTTCCATGCGTCTAGGCATGCTGCAGATAATGTTATCTATGGTTTTTTGGGCCAACCTCTGCCATTTCTTTAGTAAAGCGATTCGCAATTCATTTAGATTGTTGGGCGGTGGCATTCGGGATTTAACACAATATCTTTAAATAAAGCCCCAGACTTGCTCTATTTATGTCCGGGGATCTCGTCGGCCTCTGCATTACCGGTATATCCAAATGGTTTAGATATGTCTGCACTGAGCATTATTGTGTGTTAAAGTAAAAGTCTCGATAAAAACTTTCTGCTCCATCAGTTCTACGTGCTATGTGCCCCCCGCCCACTGCCACTTTAGCCTGCTAATCAGTTCGGCTATGTCAGCGACTTTTTCTGGTATAATTATCATCCCGTACGTTACAATTATAGGCTAATGACACAACATGTTCTTTGAAAATATCCCGACGTACTGTTTAGAAGTCACGTTTCTACCATCGACTAACTCCACACGATTTTCCACTGTAACGTCCTCTTTTGCGTCTCCATATGCTTTCTTCCGTCGATCTGGTTTTAGAGAACTCTACGAAGAAAACATGTTTTCAGTCGTTCAAGACCCAATTACGATGTTCGGTGGTGTCTCTCAAGTTTTGAAGCTTTGGCTTTGGCAGGGTACGACTTGGGTACGACCCTATACTAACTTCTTTAATTCTCCTGCAAACTTTACGCTCACTCACTCGTGCTCCTAGTGCCTTCCACTTCATTTCTGACTTGCATAGCAGTTAACCACGCGTTTCTGCAAACTCAAAGTTGTAAAAATAGGTCATCCCGCCGTGAAATAGGTTTCTCCTGCCTTGACCCCTCCTCCCCACAAGATAATTGGTCAATCTGTGTATTGGTGACACTGCGATGAATCGTCGATACTGGTCGACGAAGTCTTGCGGCAATCAAACTGTATGTATGACCGTTTCTTCCCCGTTCATTTGCCCTTATGATTTCTGATGGTGTCAAGCAAAGCAAGATAAGCACTTGTATCCAAACGAAATGCTCGCACGACGAAATCAAGAGAAAAACATCACTTTTACCTAAAAAAATCCAAATTTAGAAAGCTTAATTCAACTCAAAACAGTTAACAAAACTACTGGCGGAGAAAATTACACAAATTAATGGAAAAAAGGGCAGTTTTTACCTATAATAATGTTCTGTTCCAAATGTCATCACCGGTAACACAAACTGGTTGTAAACTGTTGTCTTTTTAGCGAAAGTGTGTATTATTCTGTTTATACTTTGTTGTTGAATTTTTAAGTTATTCGACTAATGCAAGATAACTACTGTGAGGAAAATCAAATTACTGTGTCATTGTCATTTTCTGACAAAAATGACACATTTTTTGTAAAAGAGGGAATTTGATTTCGCGAGTACAAACACGTTACGGTAAACAATCATACGGCGTGGTCTAAGAAGAAAGATAACAAAATAAACGGATCACACAACGGCTCTAGTATTAGAACAGTCCCAGTCACCTGTCTTCTTACGTCCGTGACATTTATCTATGACTAAGGCTCGGACTACAAGCAATCGGAAATTTTCAGAACTCCATACAAAATGCCTCCGGACAAGCCCGGATTCAATCCGATTTGTATGGGGTTCTGAAAAAATCCGGATGCATGTCCGAGCCTAACAGTTACCTTTTACTGGCATAGTCGTAGTAATCGCCATAGAAGTAGGCTCGACAGGGGAGAAGCCATATTTGAAATTAATTGTAGTTGTAGCAGCGCCCACAATTTTTGTTTCCGAAGCGCTACCAAATTTTGCCTCGTAGTGACCCGGCATAGGGTTCGGTATTAATAGCGACTGAAACATAGAAAAGTAATAAAAATATTTTGGAAGCTAAGTAAACGAGCGGGATTTAAAGGCCTCGCCAAAAAGCAGCGTCATGGCACGTGACGTCACTATATACAATTATAGGTTACGTACCCCGATTCAGAACTATTCGATAGCGAATTGTCGACCGGAAACCCATTTGTGTCACTAGATTACTGATTGTCAATTCGTTATCGAAGGGTTCCGAATCAGGGACGGGGTTACACTAAACGCGTCAAAATATTCACTGCCGTGTTTTTTGTTTTGTTTTGAAGCATGAGCTCAAAACAAACCAGAAAACAAAGCTTTGGTTCTATACAAAAACAGTTTTTGAACAGGAGAACATCGAAATGCCAAAAATAACACTTGCTATTTGAGACTACAATATTAACACCAAAAAAAAATTGTTATTAAGGAAATGAATGGGCTCTAAAACCAACGACAATTGACTATTTTCAATTCATTTTATTTCAGGTTATTAAAAGCCTATTCCATTTTTTAAATTTAATTTGTAAACTTTTTAGTACTAATTTGTTTGTTTTTTTACAGCAATTATTTTACGGAGTCATATCACTTCAAGAGAAAAAAATACAATAATTTAATATTTTGTGAAAACTTTCGTTACTGATTTACTAACATAATAATTTATCACTTAAAGTTGATTGTAGTGACCTTGGCAACACTATATTTTAAACAACAATACCTTAACGCCTGGAAGTGAAACAATTGTCGAGGATTTTGCCTTAGATCCATCGGGAGCAGTAATTTCTTTAATTTCAGGATTAGTGCCAATAGCTGTTAACGTTGTTTTGGTCATTGCTGCATCAATTGGAATCTGAAATTTTTCACAAAAAATATTTTGTTAACTTATGGTTACAGTTAAGTCAACCCCTTGTTAAGTAATAAATAAATTGTTAAAACAACCAAATGTGGAGTTATTTGAAAATTTTGAAATAGGTAAAATGAGGCTTACTGTTACACTGTGTCCATATCCGGCGGGAAGTATTTTAGACACAATTTCGGTCTGTCTGGTTTTTATTTTTTCTGACACGTAGTTTAAAATCTAAAAAGGGTTAAAAAAACAAAATAAAATAAAAAATATTTGTTAAATATAAATTTTGGGTTGATAATACTGATATAGTGATTTCAATCCAGTCATATCAATATTAACAGGTCAACCGATTGCAATAATTAACTTTCATATTTAAATCAAGATCAGGGTACTCTACCGGAAGATTTAAGTAAGGTCGATAAGGATTAAAAAAACAGATAAGTGCGAGTCGGACTCATCCTAAGAGGGTTCCGTACAAATTTCTATGTATATATTATAAAGGAATTGAGTATTGCAGCTTAATAATTACAAATGTTTTTTACAAAAATCCCTGTACGTGTAGTATAAGACGATATCACTTGCCAAAGTTCATAGTTCTAGGTCAACGGAAAGTTGAAAGGTCCCCTGAAGAGACTATAAATTTTGATTCCCTTGAGAGTGTCGAAATAAAAGTGTTGTACGAAACACAGGCCAAGCTAATAGGTGGCGTTAGCGTGTTTGGTCTTGCTACCGGTGTACTTTAAAACCGGTGACACACGGCGCCCGGACGCTAGTTTCGGAACAGGAAGGGGCCGAGTCTGCTGGCGGGCTGGCAGAAGTTGACGAAAGGATCGACCAATGCAGTATTTGACCTCACAATGTCAAGATGCGTCTATAGACGCGTCCGTCGCCGTTTGTCACCGGCTTAATGTCCACGCCGATGTCAAAGGTTTTTTTTCTGTATGAGAAAATATGACGCTAGTATGACGCTAGTATGACGCAAGTTTGACACACGTTTGACAAGCAAGACCAAATACAATGCCACACCTATCGGATTAAATGTGTATTATGGTTCCTCATAAGATAGCAAATTGTGTGACTGTGGTAAAGATGATGGTACACCTGACCATATTTTTTTCAGCTGTCAAAACCATTCTATTTCTCTGTACGATATCCTACCTTCGGACATTCCCCGCCCAATCAATTTATACTACCTTTTAACCTTACCTAAAAGTATTAATTAAATACTAGCTGTTCCGGCAAACTTCGTACCGCCTCTTCATTCGTTTTTTTGTAAATATTTTAGAACGTTTTGAGTTATTCTGCTATTCGGGGTAGAGACAAATCTAACAAATCAAAGATCATAAAAATCGGTCCAGCCGTTCTTGACTTATAAGTGGTGTATGTAACTAACCCGACTTTGTTTTATATATTAAATAGATATTATTATACTTATATTGTTCGTTATACAGGATAGCCCGAAGAGTGACGTCCAAAATTTTTTTAGGTGCCTTGTGTAGAGAGATATCTGAATCAGCCTTATTTTTTTTGGTTTAGTTCTACGATTTTTCGTAGTTTTCGAGTTACGATTTTTCTAATGAATTTTTGCAACCGTATCAGTTTAAAAATTTTCAAAAAAAAAAGGAGAATGTTTCTTTGTTTTTTTTTCTTGCAGCTAAATCTCTATGAACTGTGCATTTATGCATAAAATAAACAGCCTCATAACTTTAATGCAAGGTACTACAACATATTTATTCATCTACAGAATTTATGTTAAGTAAGTTATCATTAAATTTTTCAACTTAAAATTAAAAATCTACACTGATAATTTCTTAGTTCCTAAGTAACTTCAGAGAATGCGCTAGACTTCAAGCTTTCATAATAATAATAACTGGTACTTCATATGCTTTTTAAAAAAAAACGTAAATCGAAAACTACGAAAAATCGTAGAACAATTACATAGGGGTGATTCAGATAACTCTCAATACGAGGCACCAAAAAAAAATTTTGGGACGTCACTTTTGCTGGCCAGCCAGTATAATATTAAATTATAATTATTAACTCCATTTTGATTTGTGTTGTCTATGACTTCTGTGTTTTGTCTTTTTAGATGGTACCTATGTGCACTGATCAAGTAAAACTACGTATGATTTTAGAAAGAGCTCACGATTGCTTTTGCACAAATCCTCTCTACACTGGCCATCCACATTAGATTGTGTTTTTTAATTACACCCGATATTGAAATCACCACTCTGAATAACAGAGCGGGATTGGATCCAAAAAAAAATTGGTTCCCAATTAGTGCATTGTGGAAGTTAAGCACTTTCCTTCCTAAATCTAAGAGCTAGGTAATATCTAGAGTCTATCGTTGGGTGAGACCTTAACGAGCTATAGTTTACTACTTACCTGGCCAACATCTTCTTTTTCCATGCGGAACACTTCACCGCACGTAGCATGGGCTAGTTTAAAGTAATTTTGGTATTCTGGTTTATTATCACCACCACAGTACTTATTCCTGGTTAAAATAAAAACCATCTGAAAGTTACATGAAATGATGGCGTTATCATTTTGATTCCAGATATTATTAAGGACGCTAATCGTTGGATCGATGAAGTCACGAAAGACCTAAGTGAACTCGGAGTGCCCAACTGGACGCATCTGGCACGGGATAGGGACAAGTGGGGAGCTTCGATGTCGAAGGCCAAGATCCACTTCGGTAATCTCTGAGCCAACGAAGTAGGTAAGTAAGTAGGTAAGTAAGTATTATTAGGGACGTTAAAGTTTGTGCTAGAAGGCTGTTACTTAATTAGCTTGACTATAACCTGGATTAGAATAAGACTACTCCTTCCAGACTAACTCAGTTGGATTTAAACAATCATCATACTTGAAACAGTAAGTTTGTAAGTACCTGAATATATTTCCTTATTGCGAGGTTTTGAACTTCATCTAACAACCAATCGTCTTCGGCCACGTCATCAGTAAATATGTACATGAAAGATCCAGGCCGACTTTTTTCTAAACCAAGCTTTATCCCGGACATGCAACTTTCAGGGCAATTACCGCCTCCGTGCACATTGATTTTTGATAGCTTGCTTCTAAAAAGCTCGCGATCGGTGGTTTTTGTCAAAAAATTTACTTCATGTGCTGAAATTTTGTCGATATCAAAAGGCATCGAACCTAATTGGCATACCTCAAGTTGCAAGTAACCTTTAATAACGTTATTTTGGTGTACACCTATGAAACATATCGATAGAGAAAAAAATTACAAACAACAAATACTTTTTGATAAAATGTCGTATATATATATTCTTGTTCAGATTTTCAAGGTGAACATGTAATTTATTTTTATTTATTGAAAAAAAGCAAACGGTCATACATATTTCAGTATTTATATCTAACATTGTTAAAAACAGACCTATATAGTTTTCTTTATTTATAAAATTATGTACTAACCTAAATCAAAAGCCTTGTTTTGATTTTATGATAAGTACGAGTATTATGAAGCTATAATTTTACTGAGCACAAAAAGATCAGGAAACATAGCAAAACATATTAAATTTTTTATAACATTTTAAATATAATTTTAAAATTAAGATCTTCAGATTATATACCTTGTTCAATGGCAAATAAATTATTATGTCTTCACAACCAAAATCTAATATACTATCGGTAAAATAACCTTGAGGTTAAATTATTTCGAAAATAAAACGAGTTTAACAAAAAGACGATTAGGCATCAAAAGCTTTTTTAATTGAACCTATTTTGCAGAATATATCATTGTTGGACAACTGGTCGCTATTGTTGTAAAGTTGGCAGGCACGCCTTATAAGCATGTTCTTACAGTATCATGTTTTAAAATTTGGGGATACAAAACAATTCTTTCTTACGACATCGACGCTCCTGTCCACAGGGCACTCTGAGTAATAATTTATGCAGAAGCGAGGGGGTATCTAAGAGGTTGTGAAAGACTTTATAGAGTAAAACGAAGTCTACGCAGTCGCGGCGCATTTCGCATGTATTAATTATCTTTTATTTTCATAATGAAATTGAAATTCTGAACAAAGTATATAATTTACGACATTTTATCAAAGATTATTTGTTGTTTGTAATCATTTTCTCTTTTGATTAACGTATGTTTCATAGGTGTATCTAACCTTATTTAAGGTTAGTTGCAACTTGAGGTATGCCAGGCTCTATACAAAAAAGTTCGAAGTCTTTTAGAACTTCATTCATTTTTTTAAAATGACTATTTAAGTACTTTAACTCAATTTTACTTACGCTTGTCATTAAAAGTCACCAGAATAAAATCCTCAATCGGCGAGTCCTTCGAATTCGTTACAGAATCAAAAATAAGATTGACTCCATACTTCACTTGATCTATATCACTTTGCATTGATCCAGTATCATCAATCACAAATGTCAAACTGCTTTTTTCTAATTGTCCTGTTACTAAGCTGATATACACTACTAATGAATATATATTCGTCTTTAGAGACATCGTCACGAAATTTATGATGAAACAATCAGAACCGAGAGTTAATAGCAACTGAACTGAATCTTGAGCTTAAAGTAGTACCTAACTGCAGTTGTAGGTACTATCGTTTGACCTCCAGATAATACTTCGCTATTGTATAATAATTCCCAATCATTGTTATAAATAAGGAACTACGGTCTGACAGTAGGCCACATTTATAACACAATGTTATCATTATTGTTACCTACTACAAATATTGTAACTATCACAAGTTATGTGGTTTTTACAAATAGTGTTGCCTATCGACTATAGACAGTTAGACTATCGATAGCTTAAAATATACCAATACTCAAACTACCAATAGTATCGCTATCGAGCCTACACAAAAACGCTCAACAGTATCTATACTATGGATAGTTTTATACCCTCGATTGTAGACTGTATTTTAATACTATCAATTGCAGGTTGCAGCATACAGGCTGAGAACAATTAAGGTTATTTTCGTTTTCATTTAGTGACAACATTAATCCGTCAGTGTGTGAAACAGTAAGCAAAATTGTTAATATTAAATTTCGATTGATAATAAAGTTTCATTACTATGACTTATACTATTGCAACACAGATGACTATCCATAGTACAAAACTTTGAATAGTATTCATAGCTTATCAATATTAAAGAGCAATACTATCGATAGTTTTTTTAGTTATATAATATGGGATATCGATATAAATGGGTTTTATCAGTACAATTGCTGTAATTTAACAATTTTTCGATATTATCAAACGGACTATCGATAGTGGACTATCGAGCGGCAACACTAGGTGAGACGTAAATTTCCAGGGTTTTTTGAAGATGTCAATAAAATCAAGGTTACGGGTAGCCAATTATTTATTTCATTACTTAGTATGAATAACCTGATAATCCAGAGATGTCTCTCAAAATTCTATTATTGCCAGATCCAAAGTGACCTGTGTAGCCAAAGGCTCTTTCAAAGTCAGGTAGACTACAGCAAAATGTGTACCCCATGGCAGGATCCCTCCAGTTGACTCCTCTCATCCATTCGACTTCTCGGCAAACATCTCTGCAGACCATATGTAGGTATGCCTCGGTGATTGGAAGGTCGGGGCTGTTAACTTGGATGACGGCTAATGACGACTTTGTGTTCGGACTCTGAATCACCTGTGGTAGACAATAAGTTAGAAACTATTTAGTTTGTTAAACTCATGTACAGTCATTATCCGCCGTTTATTTTACAATTCATTAGATAACCAATAAGAAGAGTCAATTGATAGAACTGCTGCTTTAGAAAATCAACTGCTTTTTAATATTTCTTGTAAACTTCAATCGTACTAAATTGATAGTACTTATTGTGTAATTGGTATAACATGACACGGGAAAGCATACACGAGCAAATTTGGGTAGTTACGATGTTTGTTTAACCCAATAATACAGAGGGCTTGAATTCCCAGATAAACAATTGAATGAATGTTATTGAACTTGTCTTATCAAAACCTTGAAGCTTTTATCCATCTTTACTTATACACGTGAATCCATAATTTGTAAACATATAATATTAAATAGACTCTAAGTCCAACAAATGAATCTGAATATTGCCCTAACATTAACTAACCTTCCATATATATTGTGGCACAGGTAAGCGCCGACCGCGGGTGTCCATAAGGGTAATATTTTCGGCAGTTCCCATAGAATTCGTTAGAGTTAGCTGTCCAGAAGTTCCTGTCCATACCAGTAGGTTTTCAAATGAGGACTTGGCCAATTTTCTCACCCGCTTTTCAAGTTCATCCCAATTCTAAAGAACAAAACACCAGATTTTCCATCAATGCAAATAAACTTATTAGGCTGAGTTTTCTTTACTTCTTAGACTAAGTTTAAGCAAACTATGTAAATTCTAAATAAGACAATTTAATTTCCCTAATTTCGCTTTGAAAATCTTACCTTTGCATTACAGGTACTCCAGTGTGGAACAACGTTCAAATAATTTAATGCCGCTTTTTGTGGAAGTCCTACAGGCAGGTCACGAGTGTTCACCAACTGTCTTTTATCGAAACAACACCTATCCTCAGTGTGGAACCATTTTTGAAGAATAGAAGTAATAACATTGATTTGCATATCACACTGATAAACTTCATCAAACTCTAATGGCAATGAATCGTGTTGCCACATAGGGTGTTTTAATTCCACATCAGCTAGTGATCTATGAATTTCTTGCTTAGCGTAAATTGGAATATCATCATCTTTGTTTACACACACTTCGAATATTTCAAGAAAATCTCCTAACAATTCGTAGCCAATTTTTATTTGTTCTGTATTTTTTGATCTACATTGTCTGCCTGTTCTTCTTATTGTGGGCTGAACTTCTTCTTGGCAAATTAAATCAGAGTAGTTATAGATATACCCATCGACGAGAAAGTCTGTTTCTCTTTCACAAATGGCCATAACTTTACTTTTGGGAAGGCGTGCGAAACCTCCAGGACAATATAATAAGACATTATTGTTTGATGGGATTTCTAGGTGGCCATTATTGTTTTCATATTGAGGCAATTTAAAGGTATCTCCATCAACCATAAGAGGTTGGTTTTTCGTAAAATCATTTTCGATGTTTAATAAACAATCTACGAAGAGAATAGTAAGTTACTCAATAACATTAATTTATTTATTTAATGCAAAATTTTATTCTACTTACCTTTAGAAGAAATTTCAAAAGTCCGATTTATGCTCCCAAATTGGTTAGTTACGACACAGGTGTATTTTCCTCTTTTATCAAATGACATCAATATCTCGTAGATAGGATCATTATAATCAATTTTTTCATCTTCATCGAACCAAGTTACCTAAAAACATTTAAACATTACGAATTACTTTGAAAATGGTAGTTCTTATACATAATTTGGGCCATGGGCCATGACACTATTGATAGAATCATGTCAGACGGGGACTAAAGGACAATGTTGGCATCAGACTTAAAAAAATAAGTAAATTTTATTAAAAAAAATAAAACCGACTTCAAAACACTAAAGTGCTAAAAATAATCCTAACACTTAAGTACCTAATCAGTTACTTTTGGAGTCGGTGCAAACAAAAACATTGAATCTCTCATCGGCTGGCACCGACTCCAAAAGTAACTGATTAGGTACTTAAGTGTTAGGATTATTTTTAGCATTTTAGTGTTTTGAAGTCGGTTTTATTTTTTTTAATAAAATTTACTTATTTCATCAATTTTTTGTGATAAATCCTAATCTTACTGCTGAACACCGATTTCATCCCCTATTTTCCTACCCTTAGGGGTGATTTTTATTTTTCAAACTTTTATCATATTATCTTTGAAGTATAAGCTAGTCAATAAAACAAAAATCATCAAAATCGGCTCATATTTGTCGAAGATAGGTAACAAGAACCACAACCAAAATATTATCTGGGTATATATTTGTTGATTTTCTCAAAAAGTTCTAAATCAATTTCGATAAAATTTATATGGGACCACCTCTGAAATATGATCTACCAAACAAAAAAAGAATCATTAAAATCGATTCATAATTGGCGGAGTAATCGCGTAACAAATATACAAAAAAAAAAAAAAAACATACAGTCGAATTGAGAACCTCCTCCTTTTTTGAAGTCGGTTGAAAATAGAGCACTCTCCATTGAAATATAAATATAATAAAAATAAATAAACATTGGACAACATCACATGCATGGCTCTGATCGTGTAAGTAGCCAAAGCACTTGTGTTACAGAAATCAGAAACAACGACGGTACCACGACACCTAGACCCGAGGCAGTATAGAAAAGTTAGTTTTCTACATTGATCCGACCGGGAATCGAACCCGGAACCTCAGAGATAGCGACACCAAGTCCGGTATGCTTGCTCTCGGCTACGGAGGAGGTGGTCAAATGTAAACCCACAATATGAAAAATAATACCTGTGCTTGAGGCACCCCTATGGCATCACAATCCAAGAATGCTGGCATTTGATCACTGAAATCGATAACTGGTTCAGCTTCTGCTACAAACCTTGGCTTGTTTCCAACGACAACCCTTATGCTCTCAGACAATGAGCCAGCAAAATTATTTACACGACAAGTGTAAATGCCACTATCAGACAATTTAACATAATCAAATTTTATTGTCGCATCAATGCCTATTGTTCTTTTATCCTGAAATGCATAGAATATTAAGTAAAATTTGTTCTCGTAACACCAAAACGAAAAA
This sequence comes from Anania hortulata, assembly GCA_963576865.1. NCBI lineage: Eukaryota > Metazoa > Arthropoda > Insecta > Lepidoptera > Crambidae > Anania > Anania hortulata. The sequence goes on along the minus strand of OY756405.1, from coordinate 10,064,352 downwards.
TAAAAAACCGGCCAAGTGCATGTTGGGCTACGTGCAGTATCGAGTCCCGAAGTAGCCCGTAATGATTTGTGCAAAATTTACCTTTTTACTTCTCTAAGTACATTTTATAAGTTGCTCGACCAATAATCGTTAACCATAAAAATTATTTAACCACCATGCCAAATTACGGCTTTCTAGTACTAAGAATTTTTGAACTAAGCCGCTAACAAACAGACACACAAACGGATATGGCGAAATTGTAAGGGTTCCGTTCCGTGTTGAATGTGTAAGTGTAATGTAACTAAAATGAGTGCACTAACCTTGTACCAACGAATCGAATCTAATATGGTCTGCGGAACATCACAATTTATTTCACCCGGTTTTCCTTCTTCCAAAAATATTGTTTTTGTTGTAGCTGTTTCAGGAAAAGCTAAAAGTAATAATTGTGGTTTATTAATATATTGTCATAGTGAAGATAAATAAACAGAGTAATCGCACAAAACATACGTTTTACAATAACAAAATATGTCTGCACATCAACTCCCAAGGCATTTTCGGCTAAGCACTTATAAGCACCAGCAGACTTTTCATCTAGGTTTTTGATAACCAATGTCCCATCTTCTTGAATGTTGTACCACTCTGAACCTGAAATTATTTTAGTTTTAAACAGCTGTCTTTTATTAAAATGTGGTATGCAATCTTACACATAAATTTTTTTGCATGCTTATTTAACTTAGTAATGCTGTATCTATTTTTTTTTGTTATTCTACATTTCTAATTCTCATACAGGGTTACATTGCAAAGTGGTGACAAATTTATAAATTAAGATCTTGGGAATAATTTAAAAAAACGTCATAATCATTATTATTTTTAACAATCGTATGTTACGAAAAAAAAAAAGCAAGCGGTAATCTACCAAAACGCCACAAGCGAAAGCTCTTTTTACTTCGTCCTGTCAGCTACCGCTCGAGCACGCTCTCTCACAAGGGCTGCGACTGCGATTTATGTTTGTGAATTTAGCCGATACTTACGCATGAAATAGATAATTAAGCATGGCGCCTATGTTGTATATTATTATACACGACTGACTACAATCTGATAACGTGTCTTCAGTCAAAAAACTGAAGTATGTTATTCATATTCATATTCATTTATTTCATTTTTAGGTAATGTTGTAACCTCAATAATGATGTCAACTTAATATATAAGTGTATATTCAGGCACTAGTATTTTGGCTACAGGTAGTAGATTTTACTTGTAGATAAATTAAATGAATAACAGTTATTATCGTATTCCGTAAATTACTTTGAATTTTAGCTGGTACTTTAGATAGAGGGTTATTTTATTTCATAAGTAGGTAGGTAGGTACCTACGAAATAAAATAAATAAAAGAACAATTATCTTTACGTAATTAAACTGCTAACCTGACAACACGCCTTTAGATTGAGAGGCTGATTGAAGTGAGTTTTTTATATATTTTTATAGTTCTTAATCTTTAACTTTATAGGTACATACATTGATTTAAATCGTACTCAATATGTAATATAGAAGTCAATGAAACAAGAATTCGTACACCCAAATGCTATATCGTCGTAATGTCGTCGATTTATTTTATTCTTCTTATTCTAGTGAATAAGAAAAATATAAAGAAAAGATGGTGTGACGATTTAGTTAACCTGACGAGGGATTGGGAGTCATTTGCGATAGACAGAGATCGATGAAATAGTGAATAAGTAAAAAAAAACATAATTAATAAAGTTGTAAATGTCGGAACGCGTATAAAAAACCTTTAATAGTGAGAGCGTGTAACAGCGCGCCGCGTGTTACACTCGACTGATTTTAGTCCCTTCGAAAAGACGCGACGCGTAGGTATTTATCTCGCCCGAAACGCAGAGTGTCGTAGGCCTGACCGAACTAAGCAAAGCCTGTACTATGGCGACTAGATAACGGATAAACATACTTAAATACTTTTATTATGTTATGTTTCAATATTATGTTTGATCTACAATTTACTACAAAGGTAATAGCATGATTATATTATGATTATTGATATATCAAACCTGATGCAACATTTAAACCTCCTTTAGACCATGTAATAATAGGTTTTGGATTGCCAGAAGCTTTACAGGGAAGTCTCATTATTAAATCACCATTAACGGCTGCAAAAGTTGTTGTTGGTATTCTTTCAATTTTGGGTGGTGCTGCAATAATACATTTAAATACAAATAAATGACTACAGCTTAAAGGAAAATAACGAAATTGAAAGGATAATAAACATTTTAGTCAATAATATATGTTTTAATGTATGATGCCATAAAAATATTATTATCATTTTTGAATCTGGTGAAATCGTTACCAATAATTTTAATGCGGTAGGTTATATTGACAGAGCTTTCGGCGTTGCTTGCGACACAAGTATAGAAACCATCTTGGGTTGCTCTTAAATTTTTGAGATTTAATTGACCTGAAACGTCGCTTGGTCTGAAAATAAATAATTGGTGTTATGTGAAGCAAAGTTCATTTCATGAAACTAAAATGAACATCATTTTTATGTTTAGTATTCTCAATTCATAATTATAAAAATTTAAGTGAGTTTGTCTAGAAGAAGCTAAACTCAATTCTCAATTCTTAATTATTTATTTACTTATCTAGTCTAATTCAAATATTTGTCTAATATTTACACACCTCAATTTCCTGGGTAATGTTTTATTGTCTGCCAAACTGAAGAATACCCAAGACAGTTTCGGCTGTGGGTACCCATCCGCTCTACATGGTAACTGGAGGTTACCTCCTTCTATCACCTCAAATGTGCTTTCCTTAGGGGGATCAATAGTTACTGGAACTGGAAAAAAGGAGATGAATACCAAGATATTTAATGCCCATTTCTCGGTACTTTATAAAACCAAATAATAATGTGCTGTAATGAACCTTACCAAAGTAGTCGACTCTTATAGTCTTGTTTGCCGACCCTAAGTAATTTGATGCCACACAAGTAAAAAGTCCTGCGTTATGCATAGAACCTGTAAACCTAGAGAAGTTTAAAATTAAATTCAAATTGTTATTATGTTCGCTTTGTTATTTTATTAACCGCAAAATTTGTTAATTCAGTTACGATAAAAAGTAACTTGGGTAATGGGTATGTATGAGTGTTGATAAATGAAGAGGTAGAAGACGACCCAAGAAGAGATGGATGGATTGTGTGAGAGACAAAAAAGGGAGTGAATGCCTTAATGACTAGTGACCATATGGAATGAAATAAGAAAACATACTGCGCTGACTTAGCTGATAAGCGCAGGATATGCGAATGATGATGAAAAGGAATACGTCATCAATAAAGTTAGGTAGCACCAATCAATTGACCAGTTTATTTCAGAACGAAAATAGTAAGAAACCTTTATTTTTAAAAATAAAACTTAAAATACCTCAAACTGTTATCTCTGTAGATGTGATGCTTCCTATCACTGATAATTTTGACTCCATTAAGAAACCAAGCGACGCGAGGTTTTGGGACGCCTTTAGTGCTACATTGAAGAGTCGTTTCTCTGCCTTCCCTTGATGCGATATATGTTTTATCGTTTATGATAGTTGGTGGATCTGAAATCATTTTTTTAAGGTTTCATTCCTCGTGGTGGATAATGGTTTCAGGCAAAAAACTAAGATGTTACCATTACTTACATTCTACAATTAGTTCTATCACATGATGATCACGACCGACATCGTTTGTTGCCAGGCATCGGTAAAACCCAGCTTTCTCTTCATCAACGTTCGACCAATGTAAAACTTCATCACTTTCATTTAATTCAACAAACCGCTGTGATTCTTGGGATAAGTGATACCAGACTATTTCAGGAGTCGGTTCCCCTTTGACGAGTCTATAAATAATGTGTATAATAATTAAATAATGAACATGGAGTATTTTTGGTACGACATTTATTAGGAAAAATGTTTACCTGCAACTAACTTCTGCATCTTCTCCTCTTTTAATACTAGTTTCAATTTCCATCTTCTCAATTTGAGGACGTTCTGTGTATAAATTAAGGCAATAAGGATATTTTTTGTATTCAAACATTAAAGTTTTAAATGATTACAAAAACCCTTACCAAATCCAGAAATAGCAACGTTGAAAATAAACTGTTGCACGTGCGTATCAGCTTTGGCTTTACAAGCAAATGTTCCATTGAGATGTTTCCTCATATCTTTGATAGTAAGAACAGAGTCATCAGGTGAAATGTCAATGTATTTATCTGGACGTAACTCTTTGCCCCTGCGAAGCCATATAATCTTAGCTGGCGGATCAGCCTCAATTTTGCAAGTAATTTGTCCAGAATTTCTATATTTTATAGTGGTATCTGAAAAAATACAATATAAGTGTCAAAACTGAACTAAATGTATAAACGAAATTTAATAATTTTAAATTGTTGTATCTAAATTAAGCTTTTCCGTCGAATTACACGATTTTGTGTTATACTCTTATTAGTAAAATGAAGCAATTTAAAATTTTCTTACCTTTAGGAGCTTCGATAATATTGAAAATATTTTTCTTTATAGTCGTAACTTCTATAATTTCAGAAGCATCGCCATATGTATTAGCGGCTTTGCATGTATAAGTAGCATTATTTTTAACTTTATCAATTTTTAAAACATTAATGAAATCATATGGTATTTCTAATGTAGAATACTGTAAAACAATAATTAAAATTACTAACGCTAAATTATTGTTTGTGTTATTAAAATGAATGAATACATATACCGTGCATCATAGACTATAAAAATGAGTAATTTTTTAGACGGGACGGACCTATCGCTGACTGTTTTTCAAGATAGCCTTATTCAGAGTTGTGGTGAGTGCTGAAGTCGCTTAGCCTAGGTCCACCCTATTAGCGGTTGCAGCGACCCGTCCTAGTGTAAGGCTCAGTACATATCAGTGTCAGCCAAACTGAAAGACAGGACCTCGCACCAGCCGGCTGGTGCGGTGATGCGAACTAACAGTGTTGTGCAGTATTTAAAGTGCTTATAAAGTTATGTACTTACGGCTGATGGTAAAATTGACCCATCACTATCAAGCCAAAGTGTATCAGGCTTAGGAAATCCATTTACTTTACATAATAATTTTAATGGTTCATTATATTCTGCATTGATATTTCGGCCACCATCTATTGTGATAGTAGGCGCTTTATCGTCATATTTAACTGTAAAATAAAAACGTTTAAAATTACGAAAGTTATTGGTAGACACAGTAACAAATTAATTTAATATTTACCCATCAGTGTTTTTTGTGGTTCAACTGGTGTAGGACTTGTTCTTAAGAATGGAGATTTACTTTTGTTATCGTACCCTTTGACCTGTTATCATACATAATATTAAAATTAAATAATCTTGAAGCTGCTAACAAAAATTAATGGATGAACTTTATTTAAACTTACTGTTATTTTAAATAAAGCATTTGGAGGTGTGAATAATGCTGTGACATAAAGTTTTTGTTTAGGGTCTACCAGCTTTAGAGGAATTTCGGTAATGACGTTTTCATCAAGGTCTGTTAATACAACAGTGTTGAGAATAGCTTCATCGTCTGTAGTTATCAATTGAATTGACAAATGAGATTCTTGATCTGAAACCAATATACAAACTTGTTGTCAACAGCAAAAATAACATCACTTCGGAGATTAAACTTATTTTAATAAGTACAAAAAAGTACTGGCAAACATAGACATTTCCTTTTAAACATTACCCTAACTTTACCTTCTGTCAGCAGTTGGGTAATTTCTTTTTCAAAATGAAAAATAAGAAATACTTACCTGGTATTGGTTTTATGGTCGTGGCATCGATGGAAGACGGCTCGATAATAGAGAAACCATGTTTGAATTGAATACTGGTGGTAGCAGTAACAACCACGCTAGTTTCAGACTTACTGCCAACCTTGGCTGTGTAGTTACCCGGCGTGGTGTCTTTGATCTTAACCGTCTATTAAACAGTATTATATTAATAATCTTCAAACAATCACACCAAAATCTAGCCCCAAACTAAGTAATGCTTATACTAAGGCGACAAGTAGATAACGGATAAACATAATAGGCTAGTTTCCTGGATCAAAAAAAGATTACTCTTTTAGTCCGTCAGTAAGATTATCAAAAAATATTGGACCCATATTTTGTCTTTTGTCAATCAAACAAAAAATGACGAAGATAAAGCGCATCAAAGTGAGCACGTGACGTCACGCCTTGCTAAAAAGTGTCGCAAGGCGTGACGTTATGCGGAACTTTACCGGGCTATATCTTCATCATTTTTTGTTTGATTGAGAAAAGAAAAAATACGTGTCTAATATTTTCTGTTAATCCAACAGACGGACTAATTTTCTTTAGGAAACTAGCCCATTAAATATTTTTTTTACTTATAGGATTAATTTTTATTAGTCTAAAATACGTGAGGGTTCATACCCATAGTGAAAACAAACAACTTTGTCCAAGAAACTACTTACTTATCTCAACTTAATTTTATTAATATACAAAACTATTTCTCAATAAAAACGCTGATGTCAAACGTACAGAAAACGGCAGGTCAACCTACCAAAAAGTTAAAGGTCATTGAATTGATTTTCAACTTTAAATCTGACACATAGAGATCTTTATCAATTGAGAAAATTTGACGTTTTGTGGTAGGTTGACGAGCTGTCTGTACACTACCAAAATTATGTTGAGATAGGCAGTAAGTTTCTTGGGCAAAGTTTTTCATTATCATAAGTTTAAACAAACCCTGAAGTATTTTACATGAATTGATACAAAACCATATTATATTTGACTAGTACGTCAACTTTTTATTTAAAGGTACTTACAGACATGCTTAATAGTGGCACGAGAGCATGCCACTAAAAAGCAATTGCTACTTAATGCCATATATGAACTAGCATTGCCAGTGATAAGCTTGCTTAATTTAAGCATGCTCATAAACCGTCGTTTGATTTTTGAACAAGGTACCGTAGCTTGGAATGGGGCTTGCTTTGAGTACGTCTGAATAGGCTCCCTAGCATAACCACTAAAACACGATATGATGCAAACAACAACAATTGACAACATTTCATTTTGGGTTTATGAGTAAACCCTCTTCTTCTTTCGGCTATTGTTAGATAGAGATGCTACTGGTTATTATACATCTACTATTATTTTACATCTAGTACGTATTTCAATATTTATATTATATTTATTCATACTTACAACTACACGAGGTATATCTACAATATGTTCTGTATGAGGTTTAGTGCCGTCAGGGGCGGTAATATCAATTTTGGGGTCTATCCCCGATCCCGCAATGACGACATCTTTCATATCAGCATCGACTGGAATCTGTAAAGCATTTTGTATTATACACTTTGTTCATCTGATGTTAATACATGTTTTTCTTTATTACGCAATACCTTTTTAGGTCGTGGTTCTGGTGCTGGTTTTGATACCGGACCAACATCGAAATAGCAAAAAAATGATACATTTAACGGTTGATCGGTCATACACAGATGTGTTTAACAAATAATCTGTGATCAATAATCATTTAGATGGCCGCACTATAGAAAAAGTTGATGTATACCTATAATACAGTATCCGAATTTGCTCTGAAGAGTTATTGCGTCAAAAAATAACTTTGTACTACTAAGAACTCCCTCACGGGAGGTACGGGACGGCACTGAGCACGGAATTGTGTAGTAATGTGAAGGATGAACGCAACGCAAAGAGCTGAACAAATAAACCTGAGCGATATGAGCTGAGCGCAATGAGCTAAGCACTATAAGAGTGGTCCGTACTATATGGCCGTCAAAGTGCATAATAATTTGCCAGACTTTGTTAAGTTGGAGGGCTCCAAGGCATCAAATTCGATAAAGAGTTGAAAAAATTATTAATTGCGAAGACGTACTATAATTTTAGTAAATATTTTAATGACAAATTGTAGTTTATTATAATTTTTAGAGAAATTGACATTATACAGAATTTTAATTATGTTGATATTTTTGTTGTAAATTGTAACTTTTAATTTTATTTGACATTTGTAATTTAATCCATTGATATAATACCAAATGACGCTGTTGACATAATTATTATAATTTAGGAGCATAAATAATCAATATTGTTTAATAATTGTAAATGGAATGCTGATATTGTTAAAATTAATTTTATCAAATAATTGTGTTCACGAATGCCTCATAGAGGTTATAATGTAACTATTTTATTACCATCTTTTTATGCCTATTAACTGTACTGCTATTGGTTTACATTATAAAGTGAATAAATGAATGAATATTCGATAAACCCTAGAGCTAAGCGATACAAATTCGCTAGCTAGCGCATAATATTTATTATGCATCTGCTAGCTATTTGAATAATTTCCTGCCTATGTACAAATATTTTAGTTTCATTTTAGGAAAACTATTGTTGTAATTTACTTACTGTCATATTATGATCGTAGCCTGGAGGAAACTTCTTTGTCGTGACTACAGTTTTTCTACTTGATATGGTCTCAGCTACGTATTTTAGGATCTGTAAAATTATTTTTAAAAATAATCAACACTTTAATATAATAATGTGTAACATTCGTGTTGCTCTCGTAATAAGAGTTATTTTTGGTTCAAAAGATGGTAAATGAGTAAGATAAACGAAATTAATCCTAAGAAATAGGTCAGAGTAGAAGTTCCCAAACTTTTTCAGTTTGCGATGCACCTTAAGTCAAATAAGTATTTTTTCGCGGCTCTAACATCTGTTATACCCACGAACTAGTATCAAAAGGTCAAGTAGATATGATGGATTTTTATCTATCCGTTCTCTGAGTAATAGAGTACTGCTAACTGCGTTAGGTCATTTGAATAACATTACATAAGTAATATGTCAATATTTTAAACAGAAGCGGAGCGAGCGAGCACTGATTTAATTACGTTTAAAAATCCGTAATAATTACGCGTCCTGTGCGTATTGTGACCCTACAGCCATTTTGGATGGCGCACAATTTGGAAACTCGTGGGTTTATAATACTGTATGATGTGATGACTCAATAGCAATAAGAACCACACCCAACCAAAACATAGATTATTTGGTAGATTTTCTTAAGATTGTATTAATTTTTAAATATAATAATGATGATCATTTTAGGTACTGATAAAATGGATATAGGTCCTGATATATATTTTTTCTTTATCTTATCATAATTTAATTAAACGCCTTATTAAACGTGGAACTAACGACTAGGCCTAGCCTAGTCGTAAACGCCTAGGCGTTTATTTGCTATTTAATTGTATCATAAATGGCTGTTTGTTAAACAAGTTGGCGGAGTCAGACATATTTACTCTAACTAATAATATAAATGTTAAAGTTTCGGTGTTTGTTAATTTCTAACTTAACACTAATCAACACTAAACTTAATCACGCTTTAAAAGCTGTACAAAATAAGCTTAAATTACAACGCATTTTATGTTCTAAATATGCCGCCAAAAGGCTTGTAGCTAAACTTCGTTTGTTCGCTCGATCCTAAGGGCATATCGGTGGGAGTTAATTTTGAATGGCCCCTGTTATATGAGTGTGATCGCTGCCCGAAGGCTGCAAATATTCATTTATCTTAAACCTAATAAGATTCTATGCCCTGTTTTCTTCGGTGCGTTACGCAAGCGTCGTGCTAAACGCTTGTGAATTGTGTGGACATTATTTCCTTAAATATCATTAGCTTCTACCTGCCCACACGGAGGACCGCGTGGACCCCTCGTGCTACTCCAAGAGGAAGTCATATTAAGACCATCCTGATCACTGTCCGCGTGGAAAAGCCTGCTCCCACTGGTGAGTCTTGGTGCTTTATGGTAAAGGGCGGGCGAACCTCGATACGTTATATTTTGTTGGCAGAGCCTCCTCAGGGTTCTGACCCAGAAGTGTCGTGATCGGCCTGTCCCAGCAGGGCTATTGCGACATGACAAATATTATAATTATACATATTGATCTAGCTCATGCGATAGCCACGGGCAAATGCTAGTATTCGTTGTATATTTTTGTTTCACTGGCTTAGCGAAGTGTCATAGTTAATATTTAGACGTACCTCTCCAACATTACTTTTGGTCATATGGAATACTTGACCATTAGTAGCATCAGCAAGTTTGTAGTAAGCCTGATATTGGGGGTCGTCGTCGTCATCATTACATCTGCCAGTTAAGAGAAACACGATCTGAAAATGAATATCTTTTAGTGAATTTATAATCAAAGCTCTTCGAATAGGCTAGTTTCCTGGGTAAAAAAAAAAGATTATTCTATTTAGCCCGTCAGTTAGATTATCATAAAATATTGGACCCATATTTTGTCTTTTGTCAGTCAAACAAAAAATTACTAAGATAAAGCGTATCAAAGTGAGCACGTGACGTAAACGTCACGTCTTGCTAAAAAGTGCATCAAAAGTGTCGCAAGGCGTGAAATTACGCGAAACTTTAACGGGCTATATCTTTATCATTTTTTGTTTGATTAAGAAAAAAAAATACGTGTCCAATATTTTCTATTACTCCAACTGACGGACTAATTATATTTTTTTAGGAAACTAGCCAATTACGAAGCTGTAGTAAAATGGGCGCCTACTTGCTCGCAGAGCTTACAACCGTTGGGGAAGAAAGGTTCTCGAGTGGCGACCACGAATTGGAAGACGCAGCTTGGGCAGGCCTCCCGGTGGACTGACGACCTAGTTAAGGTTGCGGAAAGCCGCTAAATACAAACATCCTAGTAGGCGTAGGTACTACGAAAACGTTCGTTCGTATTGGACGTATAAACGTAAAAATTAAAATAACCATTCACTTGTGCCAATCCTTTGACAAAATAGGAGCATCTGAAACTAGCCAGTTAAAAAACACGACCGTTTTCAATAGTTCATAAATTGTCAAAGGTTTGACACGGGTAGTGGTGATATTTTAATTCTTATCCCTATTTAAAGGCCTTTAATATTTCTACGTCTTATGCCTTTAATATTTTTATGATATTTATTAAAATATCCGGTTTAGACTTAGTAAGAGAAGCCGCCGCCCAGAAGTAAACTGATGTGGATTGATTATGGTAAAGAAGAAAAGAATAAAAAAATTTTTTGGTACCATAATTTATACCATAAACAAGTAATACGATAAATTTATGCAAGTGTGGGAGACTGATGCCTAAACTAGGCTAAACTAACTGTACTTTAAGGTTAGTAGGTAGAAACTAAATAATTAATACCTGTGTTAACTTCTTCAAGGCTAGATTTTGCACCTTTTCAAGTAAGTGGTTATCACTAGCTGAAGCGTCGGTGAGCACGTATAAGAAGGATCCGGGCAAACTCTCATTGAGAGCCAATTCGATTCCCGTCATGGACAACTCAGGGCAGTCGCCGCCACCGTCAACATTTATACTCTGAAGAGTGTTTTTGAATACATCTCTATCTTTTGTCACGGTCCGAAATTTGGTGCCTGGAATTTGTGTTTAAGTAATATCTATCAAAGAAAATGTTAAACTAATAGTTGCCCATAAAAATGTTACAAGTTATACATTGAAAATTTTTTGTGTAACATTTTTAAACTGATGTGCACGACATAATCTACGTGCGGATTTCTTGGACTGTGATTTCGTACCAAACAGTCTATAGGTACTCGAAAATTTAACATAAAAATCGATTTTTTAGAACCGTAAATATACCTAAAGACAACGGGAAAGAAACAGTAAAGCAACAGCTAGTAAATATTGACAGTGAAATAAGGTTAACATATTGACATATAATGAAAAATGTACTTACCGGGGTCATTGAATGTGACTATTATAAAATTCTCTATCTGTGAAGCATTAGAATTCAACACTTTGTCAAAAACGAGGTTAACTCCGTATTTCACTTGCTCTATGTCGTTGTACATAGATCCTGTGTCATCTATCACAAATGTTAAACTACTTTTTTGTATTTGCCCTACTGCTAATTGAACTATTATTAATAAGCAAAATCCTACGTAATAATTAGTATTCATTGTAACTAATATTTAAAAACTGTTTGTTTATGAATGTGGTGAACTTATCATCGTGGGTTGAGCCACAATACTGACGCAGTTGAAGTTCGGTTTTGCTCCATAAACAGTAAGCTATTATATATGAAACGACTTTTATATGTGATAAGTATACTCAATTACAGCCAATAAGCAAATTGCTAAGACGTATCAAGGGGGAAACCCGAGTTGCGTAGAATATTTAACAAAACTACACTGATAGCATATTTTGTTATTGTTTTAAGTAACTCATGGGAATGGAGAATATGCATGTTTTTTTATTTGGTCCTAAAATAAATAGTACTTAATTATGATTAATAAAACTAAGAATTTTAGAAAAATATTGATAAATACCTGACTTACAGCCCATTAAAGTCGCGTGTTACACAAGATGATCCGATATGTACTGTGACGTCACATTACACGTCCGCCATAAAAATTTTCATAGTAAAATCTGTTTTAGAAAGAGATAGGTATACCTTAATTTCTAATTACTCTATTACGGTTATTTTTTACCTAAAATCAATTTTGTTTCCACTGTTAGCACTATAATTTTATATATTTTCTTATAAATATAGTAATAACAATAATTTTTTTTCATGCTTATAAGTGAGTTGAATTACATTTCTTTTTAAAAGAAACAATAATTAACAATGAAAATCACGACAACACAAACGAAAACCTATAAACTAATAGCAACTACCAACCAAAGAAAACTTTAATATTACTATTACTATCTTTTTGTATATTTTACTCAGGATTGAGATAAAAAACCGACAAGTGCGAGTCGGCCTTACGCACCTTTCATCGGGTAATCCCGGTTGCGTCCAAAGCCATTGCTTTGGAGCCCAGGGTCCGCTTTCCTTGATTTACTCCTCCACTTCGCGCGGTCTTGAGCGTCTCTAGTTGTGAGATCATTGGCACGCATGTCAGCCCTCACGACGTCAAGCCAGCATTTCTTGGGTCTACCCCATTTGCCAGGACCTGGCGGTGGCGGAATGGCTAGACATTTGTTACCTACGTAGTTTGCCGGTTTCCGCAAAACATGGCCGTACCTGCGTAGGCGACTCTCCTGCAGTTTGTCTGCAATATCACGGGCACGAACGGCGTGAGTTCCTCACGCGGTCCTTCCGCGTGACTCCGCACATCCACCGCAGCATATTTATCTCCGTGACACGCAGCTCCTGCTTGTGTCGCTTAAGTAGCGGCCACGCTTCGCTGCCCTATAAAAGGACAGGCCTAATGATGGACTTATAGATCTGTCCTTTCAGCCTAACCGGCATTCTGAGGTCACAAATGACACCAGTCACCTCTCGCCATTTGGCCCACGCGGCAGCAATGCGTGCTTTGACGTCGCAACCGATGTGTCCCGACGCGTGAAGTACAGATCCAAGGTATTTAAACTGGTCCGTGCGCTCGACCTTGTCTCCGCCTATGAGGAAGGACGTTGGATCTGTAGAGTTTCAGGCCAGGACCCTTACCATAAGCTTACAGAAAACCATTACATTTTCGGGCAGTTCAAAATCAGGGCAATAGTTGAATGGCTGGAAGCCGTACCATAAGCGCTAAAAAGGTGAACGACTTTTGCACTACTATACCTCAAGGTGAACAGTTATTCTTGTTTGTGGTCTGTTACTTTATAAGAGTGAGACAATGTAGTCATTACTTGCTCAGTGAATGAGACAGAAGAATAATAAACCAAAAGTAGATTCGAACTTTCCATTTAATTTGAAAATTAGTTTCTACACTACACAACTTTCATTATGAAAAAGCAGTATACATGCACATTATTAAAAAACGATAAACATTGGAAATAGATTTAACACGATAAAGCGATTCGAACGGTTTTCAGATTTAGTTTTGGCGCTAAATTTCAAATGCGTTGAAATACCTGTATTACCTTTTTGTAAGTATTACAGCAAGAAGATGGCATGACTAAAATGGCAATGGGCAGGCCACGTATGCACGTAGTTTTACTTATGCCGTAGAGACGTTAAAAGTAAAATTTAGTAATTATGTAATTTTTTCAGTTAAGTATTACCTTATTATTGTAAATTTAAAACGAAAAAATTATTAATACCTACCTACTCTAATTTGCTATGCCCGGGTCCATATGTCACCTGTACCTAAAAACTAAGACCTCTGTAACTAATCATATGGTTAAGCAATAAAGAGTTGAATTGAATTGAAGATAGTCACAGTTTTACCTGATCAGTGGTCACAAGGTCTTGTTCAGGAGACCCGAGACCCCGTACAGGAGGACGAAGTGTGGGCAGACCACCAGCCAGATGATCGGATGATATTATCAAGACAGCAGGCAGGACCGACCTAGACCAGAATCGCCGCATAAGAGCAAGAGGCATATGTCCAACGGTGGACCAAACATTTTTATAAACAACATAGGAAATGGGTTAAGTATTTACTCACATTGTAAATTCATACAAAAGAGCATAGCAGTAGTATTTTATTATTTATATTACCTTGAATTTTGTAAATCAAGCTGATAAAGTTCACATAAAAATACATACAAGATAAAACATTTTTTTAATAGTGTGATACAAAATCATGGTAAAGTTCGCACGATGCCGCTGGATGAGCCAAATATACGTAATTAATTACACATTTACATGTAGCAGGTACTACAAACTATGAACTAGAGATTAGACAAGGGAACATTATGTGCAAAATTTTGTACAAGAAGTTCTCAAGATGCTATTAGCACATCTAGCGATCCGCCTTAATTTTGATTTGCACGGTTGACTTCTCTCGCATAAGACCTTTTGGTTTCAGCCTCTTCAGTCAGTTCTCTGTCTTCCTAATTCACAGACATGAGATTGTCTCAATCGCCCCGGGTTTGCCCCGTACTCCTAATTTATTATTTGCGGTCTCCAAACCATAAAGCATTTTAGATTTTTTTAACTAGTACTATCCTACCACAACAGATACGAAAAAACCCATTGCAGTATACAATATTTTATATCCTATCCTAAATCCTACCATAATAGGAATAATAGATAGATAAACACTTTATTGCACAAAATAATATTAAACAAGACAAAGTTATGTACAATCAGGCGGCCTTATTGCCAAAAGCGATCTCTTCTAGACAACCTTTATGAGAATACTAAAAGGTATTAGAGCTTTTCCTATTTATGATGTACTCAAGTTTCGGGCCAAGACTTAGTATTTAATTTAATTAGTATACTCATTTATTAATATTATAATATATCATTTATTAATAATTCGTGTTTCCAGGATTTTGTCAAGCCGATGCCAAAATAGGTGACTGTCTTATCGATTGAGCCAAAATAAGTTAGCAATGTTTAGCGACAGTAATAATAAAGCCATTGTAGATTATAAGTGACTCAAAACGAATTGAGTGTACTTATAATAATTTAAATGTAGGTGTATAGATGTACGTAAACTTGTAGCCGTGTGTATATATAAGTATGTTATTATATGTCAAGCTAAACTAAGAAGTTATGTTAGTTTTCATGTTATAATCTGTCGCAGGGAAATGAGAATACCACGAAATCAGGGAAGATGTTGAATATTCTTGTTTCTAAATTATACAGCATATTTCATTACATACTACGAGTATAGTGTGGGTAGCTTCGTGAAAAATAGTCAACAAAACACCTCTATTCTATGTTTTATTAATAATAAACAGCAGTCAAAAATCAATTAACAAAGAAAACTTAATTTACTCTGAGATTAATTCTGATACGGTCGTTACCGATTTCATTATCAGCGATACACAGGTACATTCCCTCGTTAGCCCTCGAGATATTATTGAGGTACAAATTTGCATTTGTTGAGTGTCCTCTGTAACAGAGAAATAACGTAATTAACACCAAAATCAAGCTAACGGAGATAAAAATGACATTTTGTAGCTACGCGGGGTCTTGCGTTCAGGGTTTTAAGTTAAATAAAAAATAAAACCGACTCCAAAAAACTGAATAGCTAACAATAATATTAACACAAGTAAAAATCAGTTACTTTAGGAGCCGGTTTTATTTTTTGTTAACACCGACTCCAAAAGTAACTGATTAGGTACTTTTGTGTTCATATTCGACGACATTGACGCAAAATAAAAATAATTTTCGGCTAAATAATAACAAATTAATCATCATCATTATCATATCATCCCGTCATCTCTTCGAGCTATGTGTGTGCCCTGCCCACTACCACTTTTTCTTGCTAAACTGTCGGGCTATGTCAGTTACTTCTGTTTACGGATCTCCTCATTATTCAGTATCCTCGCCTCCTTGCCTTACGGACACGTTTTTAGTTTTGAGTAGGAAGTTAAAATGTACAACAGGTAGACTTAATGCCATGTAGCATTCTCTGCCAGTTGACCATTAGGCTATGCAGAAAAGTTTTTTGGTTTTAGATTACATTTTATTCAAAGTTTTGTTTTTATAATTTGTTCTATTCTTAGTTGTATTTATTATAATTATGTTAATAAGGAAAACATATATATAATTATTGATCAAACGAAAACAAACCTTGAAAACACTGAAGTAGTAGAATCTTTAGCTATGAATTCCCATTTGGTCGAAGGGACTGGATTGCCGTACTGGACGTTGCAAGGCAGGGTAACGTTGGAGCCAGGAACAGCATACACTCTTGACTCCGTCGGTTCTATGTATGGGGCAACTGCACAAAAGGCAAGATGAGATACCATAATAATTTAGGAACTCCACTTTTTAGAACTATTCTCACAGGGAGCATTACAAAGTCACAGTATACATCCTGTATGTATAGTTGTATACTGTGTCCCTAGAAGTATGGGATCAAATCAAACAGGCGCATAGCGGGGGTGATTACCAAACTTTTTGGTCTTAGTTAAAAATACCGATATGATTGTAACCGAGCCAAAAAGGCACTTATTAAAATCTTTTATTTTCAGTGTAGACTTTTGCTGAACAAAAAAACTGAAACAAATATCAGGTGCGTAAAAATGTTTAGTTTGGGAATAAGAATAATGTTCGCAAATCAAATCAAATTTATTTCTTAGAAAGTGGTACATACAAGATCTTAAAAAATATATTAAGTTCAGCACATTCTGCCACTAAGGAGGAAGGAGGAAGGAGGCGTAGAAATATTTACATTATTTAAATGTTAATAGTTATACATTTTAACACAGGCACATTATTCAATCAACTTTTTATTATTTATTTATTTTTATTCAGGCAAGTTTCAAGAATTCCAGTATTTACATTTATAAGACCAAACTCATTATCGATAACTAATTTGATCTTTCCAATCTGAAATTGGTGGAAAATAACAAGAAAATATGACTAAGCTTCAAATTCACAAACGGTCAATTCATTCATTCTTAATTCTAGCGAAAAGCATAAGTAATTTTTGTGTCTTTGGAGAATGAAAGAAATATTTTTTCACACACAATACAAATAACGAGAAAAAACACAAGATGAAGCCAAAAAAAAGTAACACAAATGAACAACCCAAAAAATATTTAATAAAATCAATAATTAGCGCAACAACAGGTCAAGTTCTTGTTTTTCGGATAGACTCTTCGTTAAAGAGCAAGAAATATTGTTAAATATTAAATCTCACTTTCATTTGCATTTATTTCTATAAAGACGTGCGAAGATCAAAAGTGTGTTGATAAAAACAAGAGATAATTATTCTATGGAGCAACGGTATATTATAATATAACGATATAAAATTTTTACTGAGAAAGTGAAAAGGGACAAGTTGAAAGTGTTTATTAAACGTTAAGTATTTAAATTTAAAAATACATATATTGTTGAAACTAAATTCAAACTAAGCTAGCAATATACTTAATAACTGATTCCAATATGATAAAAAAAAGTTATTCATAATTATTAATGCTAATGTTGAAGTTCAGGTGCATGTGGTAATACTCGTATGTATTTTTGGTAGATCTAGATCTAAGGTTGTCGGGAGTAACTAAATTATTTCTATTACCTAAAACATTCACTGTGACAATTTTCTCAGTTCTTCCGACTTCGTTTTCTGCAAGACAATGATACGTGCCAGAATCTTTCCACTGGGTGTTGAACCTAAACAATAGGATTTGTTATTAGTTATAATGTTTGATACTGTGAATTATAATATAAAAACGTAGCGTAGGGCCCCTGGCATGGTCCTTGGTAGAAGGATGATACGTAAAACTGCTGGCCGCAGATAGAATCGAATTATGTAAGCGAAGATTAATTAAAGTCCAACAAACAGAAAGACTGAAGAACTACTTTAAGTCACTGTTTATCTTTTACACAATTTCCTAGTTTATATCATTGAATGAATGCAAGTATTACGTAGGTCACACTATATAAGTTTTGCGTAACTTAAAAAAACAAGATGTTATAACCAAAATATTATGTTTATTGCTTTTCGAAATACTCTCCTTTACATTTCAATATTTTTTTCATGCGATCGAACCATTTTTTAAAACAGGAGGACCACAGAATTGAAGGCATGTTTTCTACGTGCTGATTGAACGCTATCACTGCCTCTTCGAAGTTGGTAAAAGTAAAACCTCTCATCAAATCTTTGATTTTGGGGAAAATACAGAAATCACAGGGTCGGTGTTATGCGCAGGATGGGTGACAAGTTGTACTTTTTTGGAAGCTAAAAATGACTTTGTTTTGTTGGCCGTGTATGAAGAAGCGTTGTCATGATGAAGGAGAACGCGGCGTTTGGGTCGTCTTTCGCGAACTTTTTCTAACACCCTGGGTAAACAAATGGTAGAATACTCTTTTGATCTTCAAGTGGAATTGTACAGATGGGACCCGTAGCTGAGAAAAAAAAACACGATCATTTTTTTCTTCCAAAAGCATTTTGAAGACGAGCGGCACAGTCTTGCGGAGAGAGAGAACTTTTAAAATCATAAAAAATCATCGCTCTAAAATCTTTTCGACTTAATTCCATTTTCGTTGCGTACAAATAGAACTTTGATGTGTGATAAAAAAACAGTTGACAAAGCATTTCCCGCCAATTGTTTTTTATTATTACTAAGAAGGTTGCAACGTTTAAAAAAATATAACATTCGAAATTCAAATAGTTCCGATTAGCTAGAAGTGCAAACCTTTAAGGGTGCCACATGTAATAACAATCTAGTACGCGCATTCTTTACTCAAGCTTAATTCGAACTGCCGTCCCGTAAGATCACACGCAAACGTCCTCCTAATTCCACAACATCAAATCAAGTTTTTAATTTAATTTAATTTTTATTTATTTTTATTTAATGGTTTAACAATCACACCAATTATCTAGCCCCAAACTGAACAAAGTTTGTACTATGGCGACTAGATAACGTTTATAAACATCCATGACTTAGGTACAAATGCTCGTGCAAACATTTTACCCTTGCGGGATTCGAACCCCCAACCGCTGGCTTTGTAGTCCGGGGCGCGAACCACTACACCAGACGGTCGTCATAGTTACCGCTACACAAGCTAAATACAAAGGTAATATCAGAGCTCACACATGGGACACACAAACTGTAGAAGGTGGCTCGTATAAGGTACGTGATCCTATGCGTAATGGTAATTATGAAAAGATGTTTGGTAGCCAAGGATTGGGCGTGGATTGATAGAGGCCTTTAAGGCCGCAACTTTTAATAACATGCGGTTTGGACGCGGCCCGCTGACTGCTGTAATAAGATTTTGCGACTCTTTCCATGATTAATTCATACCTAAATTTCCTTCTTGAACATTAAAAAAAAAAAAAAACATTTATTGCAGACTAAAAATCCATATAGAGGTGTTAGTAACATGATAATCTTATTCTAGTGTTGGTAATTATAAATCTGCAGAAAAAAGAAATGGCTTCCTATGCTATGGGTATTCATAGCGAGTGACAGGGGCATGAAGCTGTAGCCAACAACGCAGCAGGGGAGTCCATTGGTGGTATACCCAGGCTAGAGTCATTAACTGTATTTAATAATACTCATGTGTTTTTGACGACCGATTGGTCTAGTGGTTCGCATTACGGACTACAAACTCTTGCTGATTCGAATCCCGCAAGGGACAAATAATTTTTGTGTGATGCGCACGAGCATTTGTATATTTCTCTGTCATCTAGTCGAAATAGTACTAGCTTTGCTTAGTTTGGGGTTTAATAATTGATGTGATTGTTAGAAGAACTTATTTAATATTTATTGCAAGTATGTATCTACTCACCGAAGTATATAACGGTCGTCAATAATGTGCCTACTATCAAAATTCAGCATAACATCGCCTTGCCACGCTTCCCATCGCACTGTAGCCTTAGGAGTAGCGTCTACCTCACAAGGCAATTCTACCATGTGTCCTTCCCTGACAGTCAATGTCCCATCATCACTGCTAGATATTATTGGGGCGTCTGTGGATTTTATAAACTTGTCAGGCCTTCCCATGAACTTTTAACGGTATGTAAGCAACTCAGTGTTGTTTTTACGTCATACTCTATGATACAAAAATAAATTGAAGTAATTCTGCATGAGATCACGGTGACTATTTAAATGATATAAATGTATGGGATTAAATACTGCCCTGCTGGCAGAGGTTACATTTTATCTTGTTAAGTAAACATACTATTTAAGTGACTAAATTTCTTGCGCTTCTTCTTAGCGCTATACAACAATTGTCCCGAAGCAGTGGTTGGGTAAAAAAAATTGAGTCGGGTAAAAGAGCTTAACTTAGGCCTATTTGCAGAATTAAATTGGTTATAATACCCTAGAACAGTGGGTGTAAATACAGGGTGTTAAAATTAAAAATTTATTAGCATAAAATTTAATCAAATTTGAATCTCGATTAGCAAAGAATTCAAGTAATATCTTACATTTAATGTTGACAGTAATTTCTTTAAAATCTTCACCCAGCATATTAGTAGCGACACATTTGTAAATCCCTTTGTGATCTTTATTGACAACTGAAATCTTCAGCTTTGCCCCGTCAATGTATACATCACTTGGTACACTATCGAAATAATTTCCGTCAGGAATTTGATATTGCCAAGTAATTACTGGGGGAGGATTACCTTTTACGACTCTGAAATTAATTGTATTACCTATATTACACCTAAAATTTTACTGTGGTAGACACTAGCCTTTTACTGAGAATATGCCCGAAGTTGAATGAAAATTGAGTAAGTATTTTATAGAGGAACTGCTTGACTATGATTATAAACAATAGAGATGAATCATTAAAATTATTATTATTATTATTATTTATTTATTTTCCAAATTTACAACTATCATTACAGGCTTAACCTAATGCGATAGAATATATATAGAATAGATCAGAAATTGACAAATAACACTTAAAAAAATTCACTGCCTCGGGGAAAATCAGACCAACGTCTCTTCATTTAATTTTATTCAAGTTGTCTAATGTCGGTAGCTTAGTGGACATAGCAATCGCCTTGATAGCGGAGAGAAATGAGTTAGATTCCAAATTAGGTACCGTAAATGAACTAGATTAATAGAATAATATTATTCGAATCTTACCGGCATTCAATATTAATAAAATCTCCTGGCTTTAGGTCTATTTCAGATTTATCAACTTCCAACTCGGGTGCATCTAGATCAGAAAATGTATTCACATTATGAGTTTGTTTGATAAGTTTTTTTTTTTTACCTTAATAGACTTACTTACCTAATCCTGTTATAGAAACATCAGCTTGAAAGGTTTCTGTTCGGGCCTCGTTGCTTATTGTACATTCATACAAACCAACATCATCCAAAGTCATGTTCTTTATAACCAAAGCATTCTCATCTTCTACAGCTTCAATATTATCGGTATATTTAATAGAAGTACGGTTGTGAGACCACTTTATTTCTGCCTCGGGATATGCATTTACTTGGCAATATAGTTTACCTTCTGATCCGTATTCAAAACGTTCATCTGAAATATGTAACAAACAAGTATCATTTTAGTAAAGCATATTATTTCTTAGCTGAAGAATGATTTAAAGAGACCATCGATCTTCGTGTGTAACTAACAATATAGGGAACTGAATATCCTCATTCAAAACTAAAAAGAATATTAATATAACCAACAACAAAAATGATATATTAATAAAAACCGTAGGAATGGGATAAAAATGTTATTGTGTGGAGCCCTTGATTTAGCAATCGCAGTGTAGGGCACCCTCCAAAAATGCAAGCGAAGATAAACGCAAATCTGCTGGTAACGAGAAAGGAATCCGAGGATCGGGCTGAGTAGAGTGCATTGGGTGAGGCCTATGTCCAGCAGTGGACTGACGTGATACGAGGTGCTTGCCTAGGCAGGCCTTCAAAGCCTATTTCGGTAAACCGGCATACCAGGTAGCATATTATAAAGAGAGACACGCCACGTCCCACGTGATAGGACAGCCAATTAGCCAGTCGGCCACGCAAGTCGGCTGAAAACGCTCAATCACAACCAAATAGACATACATTGTCAGTCTGCCCCCCTTGCGTGACCACCAGAACACGATATGATATAGCGATTTATCGACACCAACTGTCAATATATATTTTTTAATATAATAGATATAGCCGCCACGTTGAATTTTAATCGTAACAGTGATCATAGCATGTGACGTCAACATGGTGGTTATATCTACCATATTTTTACAGTTGGTGTCGAATCCTATATCGCTATCTCATATTGTGTTTTGGTGGTGATGCTGGCTCGTATAGGGAAATCGGTAAATACGGGTTATCGTTGTTAGAATTTAACGTTGGTGAGATGAGGTGGGCGATCTGTTCTTAGGTGCTGTAGTTCTTCCTGAGATTCTCTTTTTTGCCACCTTTTATTTATCTATCTATCATAATTAACATAAAAGGTACTTTTTCCTCAATCATAGGATCCAATATAGGTTCCAGTATTTTTGTTATAAGGGTTCGGAAAAATAGAGTAGGTCTTATCTATAGTTATCATCTTAATATTATTTACTTACTTTGCGGCACTTGAATAACGTCAAATGAAAAAGTACGATTGACAAATAACTCCATGTACTGTTCATCACTCCCCTTTTTATTTGTTGCCTTACAGTATATTGTATTGTTTGATGTAGCATTCAGAGTAACATAGGATAAGTAAACCGAAGGCATTTCTAAAAGTAACTCCTGACAACGAAAACAAATGTATTAACAATGATATCCTTATTCCATAAAACAAAGACAAGATTTAAACCATAACTTAAATATGACACAACAGAACAGCCAAGCAATTTGAAAAGACGTACGTCACTAATGTCAAACATTTTTTTTAGCTATTTACTCCTAGCCATGGATTTAGTGCCATGTGGGGACGGCCGTAAAGAATATACTTCCCCACCTCACATAACAGGAGGTGTGACGTAAGAGGCGACTAATTCCTGTAGCACGAGACGGGCTGCAGCGTCTCTGTGCGAAGTCTTATAAAAAACTGCGCTTGCCAACCCGCCTGCCAAGCGTGGTGGTATTAGCAATCTCCACAATGATAGGTTATTGAGGGAGGGGAGGCCTATGTTCAGCAGTGGATGTCCTTGGCTGAAATGTTGGTGGTGATGGATTTATTACCCAGTACTAAATCCATGCTCGTAGCTTAAGGCTAGTATTTTTTTGATAAGTTTTATTATGTTCTTTAAATTTCTTTACCACTTTATTTGCCTATTTTAATTGGTAAAAAAATATTGAGTGTAAAACGCATACTGTGTGAAATGGCGGTTATACGATGTGTTATGTTAGAAGTTTTTGCTGTGATTCACATAATAATCAAGACGAAACAATCGCTTTTAGTAAATAGCTATAGAACAAGTACCTAAAAAAGAAATTATATAAAAAATACAACCCTGTAAAGTTGGGTTATTCACCAACTCGATACAAGAGACTGGACACATGTCTGTCCAGTTGGTGAAACTTAAAATGATTATCACTTATTATTTCGTCATCTGGACACGCCAAGATTTCACGCGTGTTTACATAGTGAAACCTTAATAAAATCACTTTTATGTTTTCGCCAACTGGACACACGTTCACATTATAACAGAATTCATGACAAAGTACAGTCAAGCAGATTATAGAGTATAATTTGCTAAGTTAATTATGTATGTAGATACTTATTTGATATATCTGTGATATTTGAAGTGATGATTTTAAATTATTAAGAATATTTAGATTATATTGAATATTTTCACGCTAGTCCTAATAGGTAGTCAAAACTTGTCGTTTTAATAATAAATTATAGGTAAAATTATTTCATTGTTGTATAATTTGTTTTATTTCAAATTTAAAAAGCATAACGTTTTTCCAGCAGAAAAGTGAGGCAGCTTATTTATGAAATCGTCTCGTTCATTAATTCAGTGAACGAGGCGATTATTACCCTGACTGTACCCGGTTTATTTTAAGTTTCACTATGTGGACACGCGTATAAATCTTGGCGTGTCCAGATGACGAAATAATAAGTGATAATAATTTACTAACTGGACACACGTGTGTCCAGTCTCTTATGTCGAGTTGGTGAATAACCCTTTTTTACCTGTATTACGTTTTGCCCGTAGTTAAAGTTAAAAAATATCTAATGTAAATTCCAAGGTTGTAATTATTTGATTAGTTCACTTCAATTTAAGTTACTTTATTACATAAACACAATAAAATGTACTATGGAACTAACATCAATAATATTTTTATAAAAACTTTTCAGTACTAAATGACACATCCCGCATCTCAAGAATAACCTTGTAACTATTCTATACGTGTGAACTGATTTTGGTCTATGACTTTAAAAATAAACTTATAATTTTTAAAAGCACAAATTACAAGGTTTTCTTCGAGTTACGGGACACACTGTATAAAATATTGATAATAAACAAAAACATCAATCTATTTCACCATCTTAACCACACATCAGACATAGATACTTGTCAGTGTTGTCTAGAACTTAGAGACTAGCAAGCAGCATTCATTGTTTATGAAAATCATGCATTTACCTCTGGAAATAAAGTTGTTTCTTCGTCATACTCCCACACAATTTCAGGCTTTGGATATCCAATGACTTTGCAAACTACCGTCGCAATCGTACCGAAGTGTATCAAATTATTTTCCATGTTTATTATTTCCACTACTGGTTTCGACCAAGCGGCGCTCGTAACTGTGTATTAATTAATAGTTTAGTTAAGTTTAGTAATTCAAGTAGAACATAGATTAAGCTTTGATAAAAAAAAAACTTTATGAAAATATACTTTCACGTGAATTTTGGTCTGTTTTAGAGCGGAAATATTACACTCTCCTGCTCAAATACAGGGTGTCCATAGAGTGTGGATCAAATCGAACAGGCGCATGGCAGGGGTCATTCCCAAACTTTTTCTATTTATGAATGTAGGTTCAATTTTCAACAGATAAAAAGTTGTGTTTTCTATTTCATAATAGATCGCATATGTACAGCTCAAACAAATAAAAATACAAAAAGCAAACCTTTCTTCAACGTTCTAAAAAAATTTTACTACTTTAAATAATACTACTACTAGTTTTAAATATATATTTTTTTGTATATTTATTTGTTTGAGATGACTGTATGCTCTAATATGTTTTTTTTTTAAATAACTGGTTTTTATCCGTTGAAAATGGAACATTCATAGAGCTAAAAAGACCTCCGATGCGCCTGTTTGATTTGATCCATACTTTTATCCTGTATATGTCGTAGCCAGATCGTAAAATTGGCCACTTCATGATGTGACCGATCATTTTATAAAATGGTGGTATTTCATGATATGGCCAACTAAAACTGACCACATCGTTTAAACGTCAACATTCGATGAAATGTCATTCCACGTTTGGCCATATCATTAAAATAAAAATACTTTTACAAGTTACGTGAATTTGTTTAATATTTGTAATCTTGTTCGATAGATAAATTTAACATATTAAATAGTTATTATTTTAAAACAAAACTAAGAAATGAAAAGACTTGAATAGCTAAATAACCTAACTAACCTCTCAAATTGCGTACCGAACTCTTTGACTTTTTGACGTTGCGCTGGTTTTTTGAGTTGATTTTCGAAAAAATCGCCTAGCTTGGTATCGTAACAATATTTTACTGCACTTTCACCTTCAATTTACACAATATTATTCACTTTTAGAATAAAATATTTGTCCGCCGCATAATCACAATAACAAGGCAATATTAGCACCTTGTACCAGTAGATATATAACGATTTTACGATATGATCACCATGTTTGACCATTTCATGAAGAAGTCGTGCGTTTATATGTTTATATCGTCAAACGCTAAGTATTCATTAATCTGGCCAGACTACATCATGATGCAGTCAGCGGGTTCTGTTCTATATCATGAAATACCACCATTTTATGAAATGATCGGTCACATCATGAAATGTTTTATTTTACGATCTAGCCACGACATATTATACACACCGACCTATTTTACTTTTATTATGGGACACATCAAAATCTCTATAAAAATACTTTTATACAACAAAGTTATGGCAGTATAGGCTGAGGAAGTTTAGTATGGTGAAATTATAATATTTGTTGCTTTTATAATGTTGGTAAAAGTATGTATGTATTTAAGCAGGAGTATGAGTCTTTTGCGGCTTTAAAACAAACGAAAATTCACAGTGGATAGTGCAATAGATAAGTATTTGTGTAAAAAAACGGACAAGACAATTTCTGAAATACATTTGCATAAACTGTTTCAAGAACAACTTGCCTTGAATTTGTGGTTCTATTACTTTAGTTGTGATTGTAGTTTCTTGGTACGATGAGTCTCTTCCGTGAATCTAATAAAGTAAAAATTATTAAATAATCATCAAGCACCAACTGTTCAAAATTTTAAGGAGACTTTGTGAAAAGCATACTTAAACTGTTAACATCATAGCCCTTACTTTCGGCATTGCCGTAGCCGGGTAAAGAAATAATCTTTATTAAAGCTCTTGAAGCAAGAAAACTTTCAAATTGTCCTTACCAATATTCTAAATGATCCAGTAGGTTCCACAAATATGTTTGTAATATAAAATCCTTCGTGTATTTGACTTTCTTCGATGGAAAGCAATTTTTTGTTACCATCACTCATTTGCAGTTCCATTGAAATAATTTTGAAGTCATAATCTTGCGGTATAACTATGAGCATGTAATTTTGATGCCCTAAAAAAAAATTGGATGTTAAGTACCTACTTGATTTAACTTAACACCCTTTTCCTACTTTTTGCTACTTATGTCGTTTGGCATTGGCGAATTTGGACAAGACAACTTCTGTCGGGACAGCTATTTGACAATTATGTTTTAGACATTATAGTGTATGCGCTCAACTAATAATGAGAACTAAGAAGTAATTATTTACTTCTTCACCATAATTAGTTGTATTTGTATTTGTATTTGTTGTATTTGTTGTAGCATGGAAAGTCAGGCCTAGTTATAAAAGCGGCTATCATTTTGCCCTGACCTCTGTGAGCATGACGTCAGTCAGAACAACCATCCGAAGCATGAAGCAATAATAAACGTTGATTCGGTGGAGGGTAGTCGAACGAAAAGCATGGTTAATCTTATTTAAAGAGCTTTAGAGTGCATTTTGGTGTAGTTTGTGTTTTAATGTTTGGTGAAGAGATAAAGATCTGAAACTATTGAAATATCACTGTATTCAACGCCGCGTCGAGTGTCAAGTGACTTGTCTCAAGACAACTTGCTTTAGACCCGACAGCGTCTTGATACCTGCTGCCTTTACTGAATCCAAGAAAAGCAATAAAAAGTAAACACCCATTATTTATTATGAACACTATATCAAGAAAACACTCGACATTGACAGAACACTACTGCTCTGCTTAAAGAGCAGGATTGAGTCCATATAAAAAAAGAAGATAAAGGTAAATGACTTCTTGGAAGCCGAAAATGAGACCAAGTAACTTATGTCTCGTTTTCTAGGCTGCGGTATAACATACAGGATGTAGGCCAAAACCTAGTAGATATCAAAGAAATCCAGAGCTTTCCTAGCCGGTAAATCGTCTCACAGAAGTCCTAATTTAAGGTAACTACATAACATTTTAACTGTTACATTTTATGGTCTCTCAACCTGTGGTCTCCGGACAGACAAACAGTATTGAGTATAAATTTCATTTGTCTATGCAAAATACATACTGGACTGTATGGGTTTTGTTGCATTGATCACTGTCAAAGTAATAAAAAAAAAAAAAAAAAACTTGTCTGTTGCTCTGTAACAAACTTACTGTGGTGATTAAAATAAATTATTCTTTAGAAAATCTCAATTTCATTTGAAGACCCTCATGCCTGAACAGGTTATGGGCCCAGGAAATAACTCTGGAAATTGAAGATCAGGAGAATACATCACAAAAAAAAGTGCAGTTTGACAAAAATTGGAATCGTGAAATTCTAACCTCGAAATGGACACGAGGACTTTGAATGTAGAAAAGTTCGATGGAAATAATTTCCGTCAATGGAAATTTCAGATCAAATGCGCTTTAAAGGCAAAGGGAATTGATCTCTCAATACCAAAACCAGAAGTAGATAGTTCTCAATGGTCTAAAAACGATGGAATGGCCATGTTCATCATAACTTCTAGTATGGATCTGAAGCAGATAACACTGATAGAAAACTGTGAAACCGCCAAGGATATAATGTCCAAACTTGAATCAGTGTATGAACAAAAGAGTGAATTCAACAAGATGATAATACACGAGCGTTTTTATCAATACAAAATGTCGCCAAGCGATACAGTAGCCCAACATATTTCCAAGGTCGAAAACCTAGCTCAACAACTAAAAGATAGCGGTGAAAGTGTAAGTGACACAGCCATAATGACAAAAATACTTGGTACTTTACCAACAAAGTACAGAACACTCCGTCAGGCATGGATGTCGCTAGATCCCTCAAAGCAGAATATTATCAATTTGACTGCTCGCTTGTTAGATGAAGAGGCAAACATGTTATGTGAAGACGAGCAAGAAACTGCTTTTTTGGTTACCAAGCCAAAAGAAAAGAAACCATTCAATCGAAATGAGTCAAGTGGAAGTGGAATGAATCATAATAAAAATGCGAAACACCGGTTTGAATGTTACAATTGTGGAAAGCGTGGACATTTCTCAAAGGAATGTCGAGCACCAAAGAAGTTCACTCAAAAGCAAAACAATAATAATATGTTAGCATTTCATATTGAAAATAAAGAAAAAAAAATCCATGATGATAATATTTGGATTTTAGACAGCGGTGCTTCAGCACACATAACATATAGAAGAGAAATTTTTCAAGAATTACATGAATGTAGTCAAAAATCACTGACACTTGGAAATGAACAATCCATTGAAGTGTGTGGAATTGGAAAAGTTAAGATAGAAAGATGTGTAAATGGTCAATGGTACTCAAGCATACTGAATGAGGTACTATATGTGCCAAAGTTAAAAAGAAATTTGTTCTCTGAAGGGGTGATAATGCATCTGGGTTATTCAATCATCAAGAAAGGCAATAGTGCATCAATTCTTAAAGACAATGAGGTGGTAATGAGTGCACAAATGAAAACAAATAACCTATATGAGTTAGACATTAAAACTGTGATGCCTGCAGACTGTAACTTAGTACAAAATAATCAAAGTGACATTAAAAAATGGCATGAAAGACTTGGACATTTAAACCTAAAAGAAATTAAGAACATGAATATGAATAATGTGGTTGAAGGCTTGAAAGTGAAAGATGATGATTTAAAGAATTTCAGTTGTGAAGCGTGTGCCTATGGGAAACAACATAGATTCCCATTTCAGAAATCTACTCGAGAAGAAATAAAGCCAGGTGATTTAGTATATAGTGATGTCTGCGGCCCGATAAGTCATACATCAGTCCGAGGTATGCGATACTTTGTATTATTTAAAGATGCCGCCACAAGTTACCGTTATGTATACCTTATGAAAAACAAAAGTGATGTTTTAGAATATTTCAAAGTTTATAATGCCATCATCAAGAATAAATATATGCACAGTGTGAGAATTCTACATACTGACAACGGACGTGAATATGTAAACAAAGAGTTTAAGACTTTCATTGATAAAGAGGGTATAATTCATGAGTGCACTGCACCCTACACCCCAGAGCAAAACGGTCGTGCTGAACGGGAGCTCCGAACAATTATTGAGAGCGCTCGATCTATGTTATATGCTCGAGATGTACCGTTGAATCTATGGGGGGAAGCTGTAAACACTGCTGTATACATTTTAAACAGAACATCGTCAAGCCAAACTCCTAATGAAACGCCATTTGAACAATGGACTGGTATCAAACCACAATTGAGCCATGTAAGAGTCTTCGGTAGTGAAGGATTTGTCCACATTCCTGATCAATTGAGAACAAAGTTGGATAAGAAAAGTGAGAAAATGATATTAGTCGGCTATGAACATACTAATTACAGAATGTATAATGTTAGAACGAAACAAATCAAAATATCAAGAAACGTTATCTTTGATGAAGACAAAATTCCTAAAATAAAGAAGAATATCGCAAAAATTTATATAAATGAAGACAGAAGTGAGGAAAATATGAATGAGGAAAATATAAATGAAGAAAATACAAATGAAGAAAACCTTGATCGAACTTTATCAACAGAAAAATCATGCGATGATAGTCTAGAGAGCTGCCATAGTGATGATCCTAATTATGAACCATCTCAAGAGATAGAAAACATTGATCAGCGGCACATCAATCTCAGACCTAGATATAATAGAAATTTTGAAGTGAACTTTACAGAATTCACAGTGCCAGCAACATATGATGAAGCGATGAGGGGTCCTCATAAACAGCTTTGGTCGAAAGCAGTAAACGAAGAACTAGAAGCACATCAAGAAAATGAAACTTGGACACCAGTAAAAAAAACAAATCAAAGAACGATCACAACAAAGTGGGTGTTTGCCATAAAAAAAGATGAAAATGGCCAGATTGCAAGATATAAAGCCCGTCTCTGTGCACGAGGATTCACGCAAGTACACGGTATAGACTATCAGGAAATATTTTCTCCAACGACCAGGTATGACTCTATCAGAATACTTTTATCTCTTGCAGCTAAATATAATTTAGAGATTCAGCAATTCGATGTCAAAACTGCTTTCCTTAACGGTAATCTAGATGAGAATATTTATATAGAAACTCCAGAGGGAGTGTTACTAAGTAAGAATCATGTTTTAAAATTAAATAAATCTCTCTATGGACTTAAGCAAGCTTCTAGATGTTGGAATAAAAAATTCACAGACTTTTTAAAACAGTATGGTTTTGTACAATCTCAAGCTGATTATTGTGTCTATGTAGGAACTTTTAATGAAACTAAAGTTTACTTAATAATATATGTTGACGACGGTCTGGTTATATCTTCTAGTAAAATCTTAATCAAAGAAATAATAAACTATTTAAAACAAGCTTTCAAAATTAAAGAATTGAATTTAACTTATTTTGTAGGTATGCAAATAGTCAAGAAAAATGGTTGCATTCATATTCACCAAAAAAATTATATTGAACAAACTATTGAGAAATTTAACATGAGTAAAGCCAATCCTGCTAAAACTCCTGCTGATGTGAATGTGATTATTTCTAAAAGTACTGATGAAAATACTATAAACTTTCCATATAGAGAAATATTAGGTTCACTATTATTTTTATGTTCTGTATCGCGCCCTGATATTGCTTTTATTGTAAACGTATTGAGCAGATATGTAAATAACCCTAAACAACAACATGTAAATGCAGTTAAACGAATAATAAGATATTTGATTGATACAAAAAATTATTGTATAACATATGGAAAGAGCAATGATCTTATTGGTTATTCAGATTCTGACTTTGCAAGTGATGTAGACACTCGTAAGTCTACTACTGGATATATATTTATAATGAATGGCGGACCAATTACATGGTCTAGCCAGAAACAGAGGACTATTGCTCTTTCTACAACTGAAGCAGAATTTGTGGCTGCTTGTGAATCTGCCAAAGAAATTATATGGTTGAAACAAATTTTGCTTGACTTAGGCGAAATTTATGAATGTATCTCTTTACATGTTGATAACCAGAGTGCAATAAAGTTGATAAATAATCCTGTCTATCATAAAAGAACCAAGCACATTGATGTGAAATATAATTTTATAAGAGAAAAGGTAGAGCAAGGTATAATTAAAGTTAAATCCGTCTCGAGTTGCAATCAATTGGCTGACATTCTTACGAAGCCATTGTCTGCTCAACCTTTTGCATTTTTGAGAGATCAGTTGCTATCACAATGTTGATTAAGACTTAACCTAATTGTCTGAGTGTGTCTGGGTTTAGGGGAATGAAATTTTAGAGGGAGTATTGAGTATAAATTTCATTTGTCTATGCAAAATACATACTGGACTGTATGGGTTTTGTTGCATTGATCACTGTCAAAGTAATAAAAAAAAATAAAAAAAAACTTGTCTCTGTTGCTCTGTAACAAACTTACTGTGGTGATTAAAATAAATTATTCTTTAGAAAATCTCAATTTCATTTGAAGACCCTCATGCCTGAACAAACAGAAAAATCTCAAATGTCCGCGGATCTTAGATATTTGGGTTAAGGGGTCCGCCTGCAAATTTAGGTTGCTTCATTTTTGGACTATAATAATATGTCTATTGCTTTGATCTTCTGATGACCTTGGTTACTCAATTTGTTACTTCATTCATTAAGTAATTTATTATTTACTTACCGTGGTTTTAAACACCTTACCAAGAAGTATCTTAGAACGAATATAATTCCTACCTGGCATAGGCCTGAGGCTAGTTTCTTTCAAGCAGTTAGGAAGTCGCGTCGAGAATCCATATTCGTACGGAACCCGACTCTTCTTATAGAATGTTAGAGATGTAAGTCCTTGGCATCTGATATTGGCTTGATACTGACCAGGTCTTAGATTTGCTACACGAACAACCTGAATGTGATATACAGGGTGACTTTTTTATTAGTGTATAAACGGGATAGGTTACTAGTTTCTTCGGCAAAGTTGTTAGTTATAATGAGTTTCTACAACCCCTAAGTATTTTAAACTAATAAAATGAAACTCTGTCAATGTGATAAATGTGTTACAATCTTTAACCGTTAATTCAATTAAAAGTTTAAATAAGTAGATTAAAATTACAATTATCATTTAAATGTTATTTTATAAATATTTCATTGGAATTGTTTTGATGGAGCGACATAGTCAATATGTGACAAAGCTTCATAAACAAAGATTTAAAAAATTCGTTACCCCTTACAAGAAAATAGTGTTTAAAGGTTGTCACACATTTATTACTAAAAGTAGGTACTCAATAGCGTTGCTCATTAGGAGCAAAGTTAAGCCTTAATTTTTTTATTTTTATATATATGTTTGAATCAAGCTAGTAGCAAAGTAGTGGGACTTTTAGCAACATAGAGCCAAGGAAAAGTCTAAGTGGGCAATATTACAAACATTTAATTATTTTAACTCAGTCGCTTTGTAGCAGATATTCTAAGAAAATATTTTATGTAAGCTTTAATATCAAGTGACGGCTTCGAATATCATTTGCTGACCTAATTGGTGTAGTCCGTGTAGTAGCGCGGTAAAAGGGCCCCGGTTGGATTCCCGGTTCGGATTCTATTATTTATTACAAAATTTTGCCCGCGACTTCGTCTGCGACCTTACCCGGATAAAAAGTATCCTATGTGTTAATTCAGGTCATAGTCTATCTGTATGCCAAATGTTACCAAAATCTGTTCAATAGTTTTTGCGTGAAAGGGTAAAAAACATCCATAATTAATATTCACAAACTTTCGCATTTATAATAAAATTGGCTCCAGTCCGGGTGTGCTAGGAGACGTCACTAGCAAAATACATCGTCTGTTACCTGGCACAAGGATGTTAATTTCTAACTTCGAGACCATGACAATAGGCTAGTTTCCTAAAAATATCTAATTAGTCCGTCAGTTCGATTAACCGAAAATATTGGACACGTATTTTTTCTTTTCTCAATTAAACAAAAAATTATGAAGATATAGCCCGTTAAAGTTCCGCGTGACGTCTCGCCGTGCTACACTTTTTAGCTCTTTATCTTCGTTTGTTTGATTGACAAAAGTCAAAATATCAGTCCAATATTTTATGATAATCTAACTGACGGACTAAATAGTTTTTTTTTTTTGGTACTGAACTACTAACTAGCCTATTTATGTGTCGCTGTTGCAGATTTTTATTTACATTATTTACAAAAAAAATGTTATGGTGTAAATTTAACACAAAAAACTTACCAATGATTGTCTCGTGTCTACAATTTTCTGTACATCTGGATTTCTGCCGTCGCTATCAACTATTTGCAAAGTAGGGTAGTTGCCAGACATAGCTATCAAAAAGTCTGACGTAAATGGATCTACGTTAATCTGTAAATGTTATAAACTGTAACTTTGTATGGTTTGCAATAAAGAATATCTCTCAGTGGCGGCTTTACCAATAAAGCGGCTGAGTAAGCTAGGGCCTAGGGCGGCAGATTTCAGGGGGCGGCAAATTTGGTCCAAAATTGGCTCATATTTAGATTAGTCCGCCACAATTTTGGGGGAAGTGGGCTGGAAGCGGGGAGGGGTGTGAATGCTCGAAAATGCTTTGTGTAGGAGTTATGAATGAATGAAAATTAGTAAAACCTTACTTAAAAATTTGTATGCTTTTATATATCTACTCTATAAAAGTAAGTTAGTAATTTATTTACTTTTCGGACAGTTACTACAATATTTTGTAAATTGATTAGATTGCTTTTAGGTGGGTAGTTACCGGATGCTCAATCCCACACTATGAGAGCGAGTGACTTTTGTGTGGTTCATATGAAATAAAAGTACCTTAGAGAGGTTCAGAAACATGGAGCACATACCCTAATATGGAGTAAAAATATCATATGATTTGTTCGGCAAAATATCCGCCATTTTTAATCTGTATCTGTATGTTTTTGTATTGACGAGGGTTGACAGGACATGTCAATTCATAGTAAATGTAAGTGAAAAATCACTAACTATTTTCGGAGAAGGATGGTTCGTAGTGCTGCTTTATATGGTATGTGCTCGATTTTCAGAAATGTTTGACTTACATATTATATATTAGGACACCCTGTATGAAGGGTGGGATGAGTAGACACATGCAAGGAGTTTGACGGGAGTTTTCACACCTCGTTGAACATATATAAGGTGCTTCATAAATATCTGCAACGGCTGAAAGGGGTAAAAGTATTGCTTATATAGATTACGATAGTGAAGGAATTACGTGCTCCGGATCGGTAATTAATTATTTGCGAAAAGACAGTAAATAAATGGTTACTTGCTTCAATTTGCATAACACACTTCGTCATCTGCCCTTCACTTGGCCGCCGGGCGGTATAATGTGAAACGTGAGCATTTTTGGACAGGTGTGGACGGTTTGAAACAGAATAAAGCCTAATCTTTATTTAATATAATTTTTTTAATGAAAAAAATAATGATGTTCTGGACATAAAATTTATTTACTATCGTAATCTATATAAATAAGCAATACTTTAACCCATTTCAGCCGGTGCAGATATTTTTACAGCACCTTATATAGGTATGCCTAATGGTTTTCGAGATTCCTAGGAGTAAGAGTGGGTTTCTACCGCGGAGATGTCGAGAGAAGCTGTGATTTTAAACAAGGCGGACTCCGCTTTGGTTGTCATTTTATTTTATTTATTTATTTAAACTTTATTGCACAAAATAAAATCGTACAAATGGTGGACTTAATGCCATGTGGCATTCTCTACCAGTCGACCATTAGGCTAAACAGAAATGTTTGTGGGCGGTGCATATGACGTTACAAAAATGAACATTATTATATTATCACAGCATAAACTACACACAGTATCTATGTCAAATATTATAAACTAAATAATATAATACATAGACTACATAGATAAAATACATACATACATAAATATTATGACGTTAACTGGAAAGTAGAGAGTCAAGGGTTCACGATGACGATTTTATTTTACCAAGAAAATAAGTGCGAGCAAGTATCTTAAAGGCGTATCTATTGGGAGCTGCTTTGATATATTCGGGAAGAGAATTCCAGAGCCGAGTGGATTGAATGAGAAAAGAGTTGGACACGAAACCAGTGCGATGAAAAGGGGTGGAGAGAGTAAGTTTGTTGGAGGAACGTAACTGGCGCGAATGTGTCGAACTAAGAAAAGTAAATTGGGATTTAAGATAGGAAGGGGAATTGAGATCGTTTAAAATAGAAAAAAGAGTGGATAGGATTCTAACGTTACGTCGAAGAGAGAGAGGAAGCCATTGAAGCTGCGAGCGGTACACGGAGATGTGGTCAAATTTGCGCAAACAGTATATAAAACGAATGCCATAGTTGATTAGGCGATCCAGTTTATTTAGTAAGGCTTGGTTAGGGTCAGGGTCAGGGTCACACATCAGCATAATCAATGAGAGGAAGAACCAGGCATTGGACCAGAGAAATCTTAGTTTTGATAGGGAGAAAGTGCTTCAGTCTGCAGAGGGAGCGTAGTGTGGCAGTGACCTTACGACTTACTTCGTCAACATGAGTCGTCCAACTGAGAGTTCGATCCATATGAAGGCCAAGGCTCTTCACGCTCGAACAGAACAGTATATCTACCCCATTGAAGCTTACAGGAGCAATGCGGGCAACATCAACCCTGCATAACTGTCGCTGACTACCAATAATGATGGCCTGGCATTTGTTAGGGTTTACAGCAACACCATAACGGTCAGACCAAGAAGATATATGCCTGAGGTCATCATTGAGCTGCTGTACAGCAAGATGAATTTCGTCAAAGCGACAGTGCCGGTACAATTGAAGGTCGTCAGCATACAAATGATAAGAGGAGCCAATGTCAAGAGTAATGAAATGAGATAGTATGCCACCCTGAGGTACACCAGCATGCAGATCACGCCAAAGGGAAAGAGTTTGATCAACACGAACCGCCTGCTGGCGACCACGAAGGTAGGAGGCAAACCATTCCAAGGCAACAGAGGAAAAGTTCAAGTGAGCCAACAAAGATAAAAGGACATCATGGTCAACCGTGTTGAAAGCGTTGGAGAAATCGATAAGGACAAGAACGGTAACCTTACCATGCTCCATACCATCCCTGATGTCTTCAGTGACTTAAAGCAAGGCAGTGCTGGTGCTGTGGCCAGGCCGAAAGCCTGATTGGAAGGAACTTAGGAGCTCGTTGGTAAAAATAATTTTTGATATTTGAGTATGGACAACAAATTCAAGAACCTTAGAGAGAAATGGGAGGACGGAAATGGGTCTATAGTTGCTGAGCGTACTAGGGTTAGATATTTTGGGGAGCAGAATAACAAAAGCTTTGCCCCGCGCCCTAGGAACCTGAAAAACATCGCAACCTGAAAACTACGAAAAATCGTAGAACATACATAGGGGTGATTCAGATAACTCTTAACACGAGGCACCTAAAAAAAATTTTTGGACGTCTCTCTTTTATTGGGTCATAAGTGTAAACTATGGAGTTAATAATTACCTACACTATGAGAGACCATACTTAAAGACCATGTAAGGGTTTTGCATTTTTGTTTTTTAATGATATTATTGTAATCATAATTTATTTTTTTAAATGTCATATTTTATCCATAATAGATAGGTAATAAAATAAAGTTTGGCTTAAATATAGCTTTGCCCTACCACAGCTTTTCTTAGCTTTAAGGCCTGCACCACTGATGATCAAGTAACTACTAGGCCTACAAAGGGTGCGAGCCGCCTCAAGATCATGCGATTAAATTAAGCAACACAATAAATCAGGATGATGACGTCGCAAATCAACTGGTCTTACTAAATATGAGCTGTCAAAACGCGATATCCCCAATAGCATTTGTATGGGAATACTTAGTTTTAACGTCACTTTAAACGTAACACAGAGAGAAAGCGTGAGCGGGCCGGCGACGGGTGTATTAACATACGTTTATATGGGCGCTTACAGACAGCCGGCGTGCGCGGTGGGTACTCCCATCCCGACCCATCGCCGTCTGTGTGTGTTACGCTTAATGTAGCCTAAAACGAAGTCAAATGACTAAATATTTAGTTATTTTAAAGTGATTCAAAATCGATCTTCGTTAATAATTAAGAATTATAAATAAAATAATGTCATAAATAAGGTGTTATTTTTGTTTTTTTATAATTATGCTTGAGCGGTGTCATCATCCCCATTGATCACAGCGACTTATTGGTTATTGATTATGAAAAAAAAATATGTCTAATACGTACGGCAAATTGCTGATGCCCCGAAAAAGGTTCGTGGTTGATGATTTCATTCCAATCAGTTTTAATCATTTCCTTTATGTAATTAAATGCCTGAAACAATATATTTACACATTTACTAATAGCATAATAATAAATAATTATTAATAGTAATAGCTTTTATTGTTTTACATTATTTATTATTTTCTGCAGCTTTAATCTTAACTGGTTTATACCAATTGTTAGTAATAATTAAAAAGAGCGAACACAATATTAAAAATAAATTCTCGTTACATTATAACAATTAGTACGTTGTAATTATTTATAGTTGTTAGTTAATCAAGTTGCTATGAGCACTTTTTCCTCATTGTACTGTTATTACTTTACTATACAGGGTTATTTTAATACTCATTTATTCAGTATATGGCCTATATATCTTCCGGGCACTTATACACGTCCCAAAATATAGCTTTACCCTACCACCGCTTCGGGACTACATATCGGCTGGTGATGAGAAGAAACGGCGCAACAAACTCAGTCACCTTTGTCAGCATTTTTTACAGGAAATACAATTACAAGACATGAAGTAAGTGCGAGCTAAGCAGGTTAAGTCCATGCACTGTTGTCGTTCAAATAATCGTCTACCTTATAATACCCTTTTTTCATAAGGTTTTTTTTAATGTGAATTTTGAACTCATGTACAGGTAGTTCAACAAGAGTCTGTGGAACTTTATTAAAAAATTTAATACATTTCCCCAAGAATGAATTACCAACTTTGTGTAGTCTGAAGCTCGGGACGGCAAGTTTATTTTTATTACGAGTATTATAATGATGAAAATCACTTTTTAAGCTAAACAAACTTAGATTTTTTCGAACGTACATAATATTTTCAAAAATGTATTGAGAGGCTACTGTTAATATATTAATATCTTTAAAAATCTCCCTCAGAGAGTCACGAGGTCCAAGACAGTATATTGCACGTACGGCTCTTTTCTGCAACACAAAGATTGATTCAATGTCAGCAGCAGAGCCCCATAGCAGTAAACCATACGACAACAAACTATGAAATTAACTAAAGTATCCTAGTCTTGCCGTTTCGACATCAGTTAAAAGCCTTATTTTCCTCACTGCATAAGCCGCTGAACTGAGCCTTCCTGACAGGGCAACTATATGGGGACCCCATTGGAGCCGGGAGTCTAATGTAATTCCCAAAAAAATTGTGGAATCGACTGCATCTATATGATCGTCTGACATATTAATAATTGACTTTGACTTTTGACTTTGAGAGCACTATTTACATCGTCAAAGGCAGCTTTACCTCTGTCAGTTTTGAAAAAAACAGTTTTAAAAACATCAACAACTCTCTAGGGGCTGATTCTGATGCTCATAAACTACAACTTTTTCTATGGGACCAGCATCGAAATCGCAAAAAAAAACCTTTCCCATACTAAGTCGCCGACCAGAGGATATTAGTTTGTATGATGCAGTAAATATTTTTTTATATCTAAACTACTTAGGTATTCCTAGAGTTGTAAATTAACAGTCATATGCTATAAGCGTCCGTCATTTATGATAAATGCTTGGTCACATTTGGACATTTATTGTCACGATGGTCACATATAAAGTAAGTCTTAAATGTTAAGTATTTTATAATAAAAACATACAATAAAACATGTAATTGGATCTGGATCGAACGTTAAAAAAACTCACGCGTAACGATACGACAATTTTTAGCTTGTTCGTGCAGAAAGATTTTAGAAAATTCATTTCTTTGTAGATCATCATACTAAAGCCTGTCTCTCTTATAATAATGCACTCATTTGTGACCAAACGTTTTTTTTTTTTTTTTTAATTATGGACTTATCCCGCTCTATATGAAGAGCGGTGATTCTGCCAATCTCGAGTATTTTTGATATAGTGATCACAATAAATAACGGGTGTTTAGTTTTTATTGCTTTTCTTGGATTCAGTGAAGGCTACTCTTCCCGTAGAAGCAGGTTTCAAGACGCTATCGGGTCTTAAGCAAGTTGTCTTGAGACAAGTCACTTGACACTCGATGCGGCGTTGAATACAATGATATTTCAATAGTTTCCAAACCAAACATTAGAACACAAACTACACCAAACATGCACTCTAAAGCTCTTTAAATGATAAATAAAAACCATTAAAATAGATTGACCATGCTTTTCGTTCGACTACCCCCCACCGAATCATTTTTTTTTTTCATATTTTGTCAATAGAATTTAATGTGACGTTAGTGACAATAAATGTCCAAAATGTCCGGTCACATTGAGAAAATGTCCAATTTGCTTGGTCATATTGGTCAGACATTTATAACGTGACGGACACTTTACAACTCTAGGTATTCCTAAGTAAACAAGTAAGTATCTACCTACATTTCAGTATCTAGCCAGAGTGCAAAGATCATAAGAACACGAGTAGGCAAAATCTAAGAACTGCATTAATACTCTGTTGCACTTTACGGGACGGATGTTGGCATGATAAGAAAACACTAATGAAACACCTAAAGTTCTTATCTCATTATAAGTATCTTTGTATTACAAATAAGTTGTATTAGGACATGTCGTACATACTTGCCTACATTAGATTGCCTACAAGGTTGTCTGAAAGAAAACGCTCGTAGATAAGACCGCTTAAATTGTACATCTTTCTTTATACATCAACTGTAACGTCATCGTATGGTGTGCAATAAAGAGTATCTATCTATTTAACCCGTTAACATCCAAGCGGTCTCATGAGACTGCATGACAATAGAATGTCTATTGCGTCTCGTTAACGTATGCTTAATCACTTAAAGGAGTAAACGGTGAGTTATTAAACAGTTTTAATATCTTTAGGGCCGATTTTTCAAACGCCAGATAGCTTTACCAAATTTTATCGTGTTTTTGTATAGAAAATGTGTCAAATCGCCAATTTTATACGTAAAAAAAAATCTGGCTTTCAAAATGTCGGCCTTTAATTAAAAAAGGGCCACGTTTACTCAACACATTTGCAGAAATTTTCGGCCTGTATTATACGCAAAGCCGCAGCCTGGCAGCGGATGAAAAAAAAATTGTCGAAGATCGGGCTTAATGGCATGCATTGGGAGAGGCCAGCGTCCAGTTGACGTACGCTGATACATTATTTATTTATTTATTTATAAACTTTATACAGTAAATAACACATACATTCTTACCTTTCTCAAATTAACGGAGTCAAACTTAAAAACGGCTCCCGAGCACGACTTTGCGATATCATAATAAATATCAACGTGCCCCAAAATCCTAGAATCAGGTCCTAAACAGCTACCGCTTAGAAATATTACCACCTGAAAATATACAGAAAAATACTACAGGCGAATTTACTAAGTGCCTACTAATAAATTGTTTTCTGTAACAAATAAATTAAAGAGTAAACAATAAGAGCAAATAAACTTTACGTTTGTTTCATTTAACTTTGAAGATCTCCGTAGCCGAGAGGCAAGCATAGCAGATTTGGTGATCTCTGAGGTCCCGGGTTTGATTCCCGGTCGATCAATGTAGAAAAATAACTTTTCTATATTGTCTGTCGGGTCTAGGTGTTGTGGTGCCTTCGTTGTTTCTGATTTTTGTAACACAAGTGCTTAAGCTAAGCTACTTATCTAGGATCAGAGCAATGTACCTATGTGATGTTGTCCAATATTTATTTATATATAATAGTAGCACAGGGCAGATTTAACTGTCTCTGAGACTTACACGTTTATCACAATAGCGGTAAATTCGTGTAGGTATTTCAACATTACCTGACTTCGAGTGTTTCTGCACAAATTCTCTATGTCCTTAAACTTCGTGATGTTTTTTGCGTACGCATCCGTAAATACATACACAAAAGAATTAGGTTTACTGCTTTCTAAAGCCTGCTTTATCCCGGCCAAGGAATCTTCTGGGCAGTCATTTCCCCCGCTGGCTGATATACTATTGAAAAAGTCTCCTAGACTATCCGGGTTTGCAGAAACTATTGGTGGGCCAACATCTGAGAACAATTAGAAATAAAAATGCACTTTTCATGCTTACTCAGAACGTTGTACTCGCATTGTAAAGGCATGAACTTCAAATTCATATACTTTTACAACAAAATAATTCTCAATTCCTGCCAAAAAAAAATTTTTTAGATCTTCTCTTTTTGCCTTGCAAGAGTATTTGGTGTTTTTTAGTTAGAGGTTTTACTGTTTTTAACCGACTTCAAAAAAGGAGGAGGTTCTGAATTCGTTGGTATCTTTTTTTTTCTGTATGTTCAGCGATCATTCGTTACCAGGTTAACCGATTTCGATAGTTCTTTTTTTGTTCGAAAGGGAAGGGAAATGGAATAATTTCGGAATGGTCCCATATAAATTTCATCAAGTTCTGATGCTGTGATCTTTAAGAAAATCATCAAACATTGCATGAACTCCATACGGTGCCAACTGGTTTTGTACCTATGTTGCCCAATATCTTCGGCATTTGTGAACCGATTTTGATGATTCTTTTTTTATCGAATAGCTTATACTTTAAAGATGGTATATTGAAAAATTTTTGGAAAAATTTCACCTCTATGGTGGAAAAAATAAGTGATGAAATCGATGTTCAGCCGTTAACAGTTATGTTTGCACTCAAATGATTCGTTTTGTTGAGGATGTATCACTAAAAATAGATGAAATAAGTAAATTTTATTTAAAAAAAAGTAAACCGACTTCAAAAAACTGAAAAGCTAAAAATAATATCAACACATAAGTACCTAATCAGTTACTTTTGGAGTCGGTGCAAACGAAAACATTCTAACTCTCATCGGATGGCACCGACTCCAAAAGTAACTGATTAGGTACTTATGTGTTGATATTATTTTTAGCTTTTCAGTTTTTTGAAGTCGATTTACTTTTTTTTAAATAAAATTTTCTTATGTAGGTATGTCTGGTCGGCCCATACAG
Source organism: Anania hortulata (assembly GCA_963576865.1). Taxonomy (NCBI): domain Eukaryota; kingdom Metazoa; phylum Arthropoda; class Insecta; order Lepidoptera; family Crambidae; genus Anania; species Anania hortulata. The sequence goes on along the minus strand of OY756405.1, from coordinate 10,021,259 downwards.
CTCTTTAAAACTCAGTCATAAAAAACTAAAACCGACTTCGACTAAGAAGAGTCATCGAATCCCGTCAACCGACTTCTACGAAGAAGAGTCGAACTTAGACCTTACCAATAAGTTACCCCTGCCTGCCTAGCATGAGCACCAAAATACTATGGTATGATATGATATAACGAAATATCGACACCAATTGTAAAAATATGATAGATATAGCCGCCATTTCAAACTTTTATCGAAACAGTGATGAATATGAATATGTGATGTCACCGGCACGGCGAGTCAATATGGCGGCTATATTTATCATATTTTTACAGTTGGTGTTGATATATCGCTATATCATATCATATCATGTCTTGTTTTGGTGCTCATGCTAGGCAGGCAGGTCATATAAAAAATAAATTAAATATGCATATTGAGAACATTCTTCATTTTTAAAGTCAGTTAATTAGTAAATCATTTTTACCGAAATTTCCAATAGAAATCCAATCTACCCGGTATATGTACGTGTTGATACGTATAAAGCAATCAAAAAATGACATAGCGCCGTCCCCGGAGAATAAAATGATAATTACGAAAATGCTACTTTACAGGAAAAATAAAAAACGTGTTTTTGTCTTTTATTCCTAAAATACTAGTCGCTGGCTTATGATTGATAGCTTTAAAAAAAGGTTATTTTTTGTATGTTAGAAATGATTTAGTAAAACATGCCTAATTATTAAAATACAGATAGTATTCAAGAAATAAAGTAATAATCAAATTAAGTCATCGTTTTAGGTCTATAATATCTATTATCATTTTATTCTTTATACAGCCTGACCCGCGTCAAATATTGCACTCGTTACTTGTCATTTTATTCTACGGATTTTTAGGGTGCAAGTGATGATGATAATACTTTAATATCGTCTTATTCTCGTAAGTATTGTAAAACTTTTTTCTATTCAGGACTTTAATTTGATTTCCCAATGAAACTATGATATGGTAATCAACATTAGTTTTATTCAATTCAAGAGTTTGAAAATTAACTTTGTAACAAACGTCTGATAAATCGCTGTAAACAACAAAAAGAACTAGGTTCTTAGTCCTTAAAATAAAAAAAACAATCAAAACGTCAGTGGAAAAAATCAACAGTATTATTTATGTATATTATGTATTATAAATTGACTCTTTTTTTTACCTATTTGGTATTTAATAATGTTTCTTAAGATCCAATTTATTATGAACACAAAAGACTTATTATTATTGTTAATATACGAAAGAAATTATTAATATTATCTTTAACACGATTTTTTATCAATATAACAGCCTCATTTATCACATAAAATCAGTTCTATATTTATTGATGATCTTCCTCGTCATCGCTTTTGCTTCCAGAACACACTATGCTCCGGTCATAAGTCAAGGACTCGTAAAAACCGTTACAGTAACTTGGAATATCTCCTGCTTTACGGAGGCTCATAAGATCATCATATAAAGTTTTGCATAGGTATTCAAATAGGCTCAGTGTATAACGTTTGGAGTTCAGGTACATAGCCAGGACTTGGGCTTGGTAACTGGCTGGAACCCCGTTTGTTTCTTATTCTTTTGATAGGCTCTGTATTTAATTGGGAAACTGCGCAATCAAAGTTGTATTTGTATTCTAAATTGATAGATGTGAATGTGAAAATTACTTCCATAATTTTAGTCCATTATACTTTTTTTAACGAGTTCTTATTGTCTATTAACTCCTATAATATTGTAAAACTCTGTTTGCGTCATCTCCTTAACTTGATATTTTTTTCCGTACACGGAACGCAAAGGTACACGTACCTTTGCGTTCGTAATGATTGTGTACATCTGATCAGGTGTATATACAACTCTATTTTTTAATTCACGTTCAATGTTGGAGCATGGAATCCCCCTCACTCTGGCCGTGGCCGGTTTCAAAGAATCTGTGTGTGATATTTAACTGAAGCGTCTGTCCAGCAAAAATATATAGAGTGAAAATAAATCTATTTTTATTTTGTCCGCAACAACCGTCGGAGTAAAATGATATGTTTTGCATGCCTCTTTGTTTTTCACTAAGGAGAAATTGCCATATGCAACTACTAATTTCATTTGCCCCCCTTTTAGCAATCTGACCATGCCAAACATAACAATAACCTGTACTCTGGGTAGCATTATAGACAGTGAAATTCAAAACGGGATACTTTCTTTTGTAGTGAAACGATTCAACATCAGATTGTGGAATGCTTAAAACCTTTTCTAAATCGAGGATTGTTACAGTTGTTTCTGAAGGTTTAACAGATTCTTTTTCTTTTTTTATTTAATTTGGCGTACTCTGTCTTTTTTTTTTTGATAAATATCATATTTTAAATTGCAATATTTCTTGAGTTTTTGAATCAGCCTGTCGATAACGAATGCACTGCAAAATGAATAATTAAACTAAGTGTTGAATATTGTTTCGTACTGTCGTTTAGTGGCCAAAGGGAAGTCAAATCTTTGCTGTCCAAACCAGTCTCTGTAAAGGCGATACATTTTAGATATGTTGAGTAGTTCTGAGAGGTATTTCCTTGTAGAATCTTTTCTTACATAATGAGATTCAACAGTAGGGAACAATTGAATGTGCTGTATGATGCTTTCTTCTGTTGCAATGGGCATTTTACGTGGCCAATTTTCATGTCGCCTTCGTTTGTCTAAGAAATTTTCGTCCGGTTTAGATTTTTCTAGTGCTGTATAAACAGTTTGATGTGAAATGCTTAGAGTGTTTATGATTAAAAATGTTTTGCACACTTGTTCTCTTTTTGAAACTATTGTAAAGAAGTAAGTAATTGATTGAGTTCAGGTGCGTTTTCGCTCTTCGGTGATTCGTTTAACATCTTTAACTAATGTATGATTTACGATGTATTGCCACTGTTTCTGGTGATTTCCTATTTTATAATAGTGCTGCATTAAGTACTCTCTTTGTTCATAAGTTATCTTTTCGCTACATTTCTTTGTGCACTTACAACCGGATTTTAAAACTTTTTTGACATATATTTTCTGCAGCTTTTATAGGCTTCTCCAGAAGCCTATACATTTTTTATGCTTAACATATACTTTCGTTGAAATTTTGTTTACGTTTTCTTGTATTTTTTTGGTGTGTCGATTCTTGAACTATAGTAACTTTGGCTTGTTCCTCTCCATCTTGTTCTTCTCCGACTTGTTCCTCTCCAAATTGTTTATCTTCAGCTTGTTCTTCTCTAACTTGTTTTTCTCCAACTTGTTCCTCTTCAACTTGTTCCTCTCCAACTTGATCATCTTTAACTGGTTCCACTCCAACTTGTTCCTCTCCAACTTGATCATCTTCAACTGGTTCCACTCCAACTTGTTCCTCTCCAACTTGTTCCTCTCCAACTCGTTCCTCTCCAACTTGTTCCCCTCCAACTTCTTCCTCTCCAACTTGTTCTTCTCCAACTTGTTCTTCTCCATCATAGTCATAGTAGCTGCGTTACTGTTTTGTCCTGTTTGCGTCAGATTTTGATGAATAGCTGTTATGCTTTCATTGATAATCGTTTTGTCCGACAGTAAAGAATCAGAAAAAAATTTAAATAATACTGATACACTTGTCACTACGTAAATAAACATTAGCACTACGCAGGAATCCCCAGCGAGTTTGTATCTATTATTGAAATTGCGCTTACCTAAAATCTATGTGAGAGATGAAGATGACATTATGTCTTATCGTTCAAACCATAAAGGTCGTTTTACTTACACATCTTTATACGAAGCGACTGGTTCGTTTTAAACGAGAATAGAATGATTACTGCATTTATCATTATCTAGTCGGAATATTTTTACGAGAACATAATTTTATCACTGTTTGTTCTACTAACAAGTAAGAATCCATTTCGATAATGTTATATTGAAATTTTATTCTCGTAATTTAAGGCCTGTGCTAAATCTTCGAATACTATTGTAACATTTCATAACTCCGTGAAATAACTATATAAAAATCCCAAAAAAAATGTGTATATGTATTACCACCCACAGATTCCAAAAATGGCGTAACACTAAAACTAAGATATTGGCAGTTATCATTTTATTCTTCGGGGACGGCGAGGGCCTTACCATTTTTTAAAAATTTACTATACTTAAAGCCTAAAGCATCTGATACCGTTTTAAAAATCAATTAATCCCCTGTCAATAGCTTACCTGGATCATTGAAGGGGACTATGATGAAGTCATTGAACTCCGGTGTATTTTTCATAACTTCAGTTATAGATGCTATGTTCAACCTGATGACGTCGATTTCATCTTGCATAGATACAGTTGTATCGAGGACCACAGTGAAACTTTTACCTGTCACAAGTTTCATTGTAAGAAGTGAAATAAAAACTATAATATATTTTATACCCATTTTTGAAGCGTCTCAACAACCGATTTTCAGTAATATCGAGCTTGAACAAGCAACCGTTTCTCTTGTTCCTTTTCTTGATAACATTACAATAATGATAAATGTGATTAAGGGTCGGTTACAATTGAAAACTATTTTGTTACTCATTGATTGTAATAATATGAATGTTACTACAGAACATCTTACTGATCTAATGTTAAACCGAATTTAATGAAGTTTGGTACATAGGTAATTAAACGTTATACTTTGAAATCTGGGTAAGCATATATATATACGTATAACAGTTTTTACAGAAAAATACGTATCAGAAAATCACTACTTAGTGAAAATAAATAACATGTACCTAATGGAAGTGTTATAAATAATGTTTGTATGTGTAAAATGACAATGTATATAATGAAGCTCGCCATCTCTGAGGTCAAGGGTTAGATTCTCGGTCTGGGCGATGTAGAAAACGAAATTTTCTATATGTATTATCTCGAGTCTGGGTGTTGTGGTAACGTCGTTGTTTCCGATTTCTATAACACAAGTGCTTTAGCTACTTACCTTAGGATCAGAGTAATGTATGTGAGGTGGTCCAATAATTAGATTTCTAGTAGGTAAATAAAACACGTGTTTAGGATTACAAATTCCGCGGATTTGAATCCCGTAAGGGCAAGTGTCCGCTATGTTTCATCATCATTTCAGCCATTATTATCTTATTTGCCTTGCTATTGCAAGGCCACACTGCTAAACATAGGCCTCCCTTAATAACTTCTAGATTGGCCTGTTGGAAGTTCTAATTTTTCCATTCCAAAATATAGCGGATCGGCCTGCATCCAGCGGCTTGCTGCTACTTTTACCAGACCAGGAGACGTATTTTTGAAGTATTAGAAATTAATCTTGAATTCGAACACGAAAATAATTCGTGTATGAAAATGGTTTCTATTGCTTCTGATTTTACGCATTTTTGAATCACTCGAAATAAGTGTTGCTATTAAATTGAAATCTTGTAACTATTTTTGTTTCACGCAGAAAATATCATAAACCTTATAGCAAAAACTCACTCACGAACGTAAATAAAAAGTTATTATGTCAAATTTCTGTCAAACATACGTTTACTTGTCAATGTAATTCTTCTGTATTTTCTACTAGTAGAAAACAAAAACGAGTGGTCGTTGCAAAATTCACGGAATGAAATTTCAAAAATAGTGATTTTAGGAATCCGCATGCGAATCTTGCGATTTCGTATTCGGATTGGAATTCGCATGATTCAAAAATATGTCTCCAGGTCCTACGCTGCACTTTTCGGCACGTGGCCTAAATTCTAAAACATTTCTGCCCTATCGGCCGTCAGTTTTATTATGTGCTATGTTATGTTTGGAGCTTAGCTAGTAATTGAATTGGTGTGATTGATAAAATATATTATCTATCTTATTCTAATCGAGAAAATTTATAAAACTAGAGAAAAAAATGTGTTGGGCTGTGCTATGTAGAAGGGGTTTGAAGGTCCCTTTTTTCAGGTTTTAGCTCATATATCGAATATTCTGTACGAATAGCATTATGATTAACTTCTGAAAAAAAGATTTGACCAACTCTACGATTAATACTTTTAGAGCTACAATACTACAATGTTTTAGTTAACTCTCACTTCTTATGTTATTCTATTATATTCGTACATAGCGACTGCGACACAAGCTCAGCAATTTATAGGATAGGAAAAGAGCCAATTCGGCAGGCAAGGCAGGCAAACAACATAGGCAGGCAAACAACATAGGCAGGCAAACAACATAGGCAGGCAAACAACATAGGCAGCAGCAACAGCAAAATCAGGATAATGTTTTTAATTATACATCGTGCTACTAACTCAGATTGATCTTTATAGCCGAAAGAAAGTCAGTTTTTGTTAAATCTAGCACTAAGTAAGTTCAAAGCTAATCTCTCCTCCTCTCTCCCCCTCCTACTATAGAAACATGTAAAACATGTATTACGCATTGCGGTATAATTTTAGATGTTTTTAGAAAGACATAGACAAAGATGTCGACGTAAAAGACGATGAATAACATAATAAATATTGGACATCATCACATACATAGCTCCTATGGTAAGTAGTTAAAGCACTTGTGTCACAGAAATCAGAAACCACGACGGTACCACAACACCTGACCGGACCGGGAATCAAACACGGGACCTCAGAGATAGCGACACCAAGTCCGACATACTTACTTGCCTCTCGGCTACGGAGGTTGACAGACATCCGTAACCATTAACCACATAATGAAGGCGATCTGTTATGTTTTTTTCTATTTATTAGTCTATTTTTTAGCTTTCTGTTAACTCAAACACCCTGTAGCTGCTAACGTATGGATCGTAGAGTAAAACATAATATCCTTTTGCAAGAAATTTACGTGAATGTTTGTCAGAAGTAATCATATTGCTATTCGTGCAGATATTCGAAATATGCGGGGAAACCTGATGAAGGGACCTTTAACCATCCCCCCCCCCCTTTCCCACTCATCTACACCTTGAACACAGCCCCCACCATTGAGGACTTTTAGTATGTTCATCTAGAATTTTAGACACATCAAGATTTAACTGTACCTATTTTTAAAACTACACGAATTAATTCCCCTGATTGCCCATACTCGGCATTTTGATGTGGCTCTATTACGATAGGTAGAAAAACATCGTAGGCGTAGGTAGCACTATGAAATTTTTTTTTTAATTTGTGATACTTCTCCTTAAAATGCAACAATGTAAAGGAGCTAAGTTTAATTATGATAGATAACCTTTAACTTTGTAACTAATCGTTCTCGTCGTTATTTGTAAGACAAGGGTATTCCCCTTTCTACTACTAGTTATGATCTATTAACGACCGTCTGGTCAAATGGTTTGCGCTCCTGAATATAAAGCCAGGTGCCTCAGATTAGACATTACCTACGTCTAGAGACCAGGAGACGTATTTTTAAAGCAATAAAAATGAATTTCGAATTAGAACACGAAAACAATTCGTGTATGAAATTCATTTTTATTGCTCACGTTTTTACGCATTTTTGAATCACTCGTTTTACGCAGAAAATATTATAAAACGGAATGCAAAAACTCATTGATTTTAAAACCCGGTAGTGAATCGCATAAAACGGAACGTAAATAAAAAGTTAATATGTCAAATTTCTGTCAAACATAATATGTTTACTTGTCAATGTCATTCTTCCGTAATTTCTACTATTAAAAAAAGAAAAACGAGTGCTCGTTGCAGAATTCATGGAATGAATTTTCAAAAATAGTGTTTTTAGGAATTCGCATGCGAATCTTGCGATTTCGTGTTAGGATTGCATTTCGCATGATTCAAAAATACGTCTCCAGCCAGTTACTTGCAGGTTCGAATCCCGCAAGGGTACTCCATAAGCCGGTGACAGATGGCGACTGACGCGGCTCCGGACTCGTCTTAACATTGTAAGGTCAAACGCTGCCATTGGTCGATCCTTGGGCTGGCGGAAGTTGACTGAAAGATAGACCAATGGCAGCGCTTGACCTCACAATGTCAAGACGCGTTTAGAGACACGTCCGTCGCAGTTTGTCACCAGCTTTAGTGTGCTTTTTGGGTAGGTATAACCAGGTATAACACATGGAATCGCTATCGCTCTCGGTCTTCTTTATACATGATATAATAATTTGGGCCTGATCTACTCTTCGATTCTTGTTCCGGATAGAGCATACATCGATTTTAGCTTATTGAAACTCGAGTGGTGTAGGTGAATATAAACTGGGACTTCCATAATTTGTTTTGAAAATCATAATTTCAATTTCATTAAATATGAGCGAGTCCAGCAGCGACGAAGATATTAATTTAACACCTGCAGAGTAAGTGCCAGCAGTACCTACATAATGCCGAATGGAGTTTTATACCGGAAAAATCGCGTGGAAAAGCGTTAAATTTGTTCAATGCATAGATAAATTTTAAAGGCGCGAAAACGTTCTCGGAGACTATAATGCTATCATACTTCATTAAACTATCTGAAACCAGAAAAACAATCAAATGAATAAACACAAATTTATCTAAGCTGTTTTTTGCATTTTCCTCGCTGTAGTGAGGTAAAAATTGTTTCACTCGGCAGGAAAGTTATGTTGCATCTCGTACCTTTGAAACCTTTCTACGCTCTGGATTCTATATAATTTCCTAGAATCCATTGCTTGCTCAGGTTTCTATTCAAGTATTCGTACCAAAAACTAAATTTGCAGGCTTGCATAACAAATACTTAAAAATAGGTAGGTAATGAATCAGAAGTAAAAATACTTTCAAAATTAAATTTTATTATTCTCGCTTTGTATATAAATTCTTAAATTTAGTTTACATATAAAGTAGAAAAAAAATAATTATACATTACAAGAGTAAGAAATGTTAGTGCGTACCACTGTACTAATTAGTTTTTTTTTCTGGTGACATTTTTAGTCACCATCTTTTAGGCTCGGACTACATACATCCGGAATTTTTCAGTACTCCATACAAAACGAATTCTATCCGGGCTTGTCCGGAGTCAGAGCCGTTTTGTATGGAGTTAGCCTTTGACTTATTTTCACTTGCAAGGACTCGTATTTGCGCCGCTTGACACTTTCTGCGGTCTCCGCTGCTGCCCCAGCTTTTACGGCTGATTTCTTAAGGTGAAGGACTCTATACAAGTTGCGTCTCAAGTGAACAATTCATTCTTAGCTTTCTTTCTTATTAAAATTATTTCTTTTTTATTAAAATTAGCAAAACGCTGAAAAAAATATAAATTAACAGTAGGATTGCACTAGCCTACACACTTTTTTGGCGCCATTCGCTTCGGTGACAAGGCGCACAATGCGACATCAAACGTTATAGGGCTCTATCACCTGCCCAACGGAAATTGTACCTTTTCAAGCACTTTGTTAAGATACGAGAGATTGTCTCAGGCCAGGTGTTATCTCATCGAAGTGGCCGACACAATTAAGCTCGAAATGGTAGGAGTTTAAACCTATAGAGATAGTCCCTAGCGCCACCATATCCCGTCAGTACCTACCTACTACGTTCGTATGTTCGCAACTCACTTTGCAAAGGCTGCAAATAGGCTACTCTCATGTCTCAAAAGAATACTTAACTTAAGCTGCTGATAGACTGCGAAAGACGCGGCTACGGACTCGTATTGTGAGGTCAAGCGCTGCCATTAGTATATCCTTCAGACAACTTCCACCAGCCCAAGGATCGACCAATGGCAGCGTTTGACCTTACAATGTCAAGACGAGTCCGGAGCCGCGTCCGCCGCCATCTGTCACCGGTATTATTATAAAACAGAATAAACTTAGCCGACTTAATTAAATAGGTCATTATAAAACCTGTTGAGTAATAAGATAGTATAGTTAAAGAGAAAAAAATTAAATTCATCATTCTTCCAGGTTCCTTGAATAGTAGTTTTCCTTGTCACACGAGTAATAAACGGTTATTTTCTTTTGTATGTGAATGCCGACCTTTCTATAGTACAATGGCGATGATGACGAATCTTTCAGTTGGGTGAAAGCGTCAATATTCCTTGCGGTGGGCGAGCAGGCTGCGATTCGATCAATTTCGTTCAATTCTTTGTATAACAAGTTAAGGCCGTTGATGGGGTCTTGTCCTTAGTGAATGTGCACTAATTCTGCAGCACCATTAAATTTTCTCAACAGTTTGCGTAGTCGTACTACACAGTATTGTTTTTGCCCACGGATCGTGTAAAATCTGAGGTTTTTTTTATTCATTTTAGTCTGCAAACCCTTGTTACCAGGAATGTAATAACGTCCAGTAGGTATTTTCATCGTATTTTTTTAGCGTTTTGTCTTTTACAATCCAATAGCAGTAATGTTCTAGTTGTTTATTGTATTTAAACTCGTTCACACTTCGATTCTGACGGTCGCGCAAGTTTTCGAGCGTGCTTTTCAATTTATTTTCAGCGTACCTAACCATTTTGCAACTCGACTAGTCGCATGCGAGTGTCAGCCTTGGCAGCTCGGTTGATGCCTAAATCTCTCTCTTGCTCCGCAACCTTTTTTTCCAGCACTGCTTTTGCGTCATAATCGTTATTATTTTTAATAATCGTATGTTACGAAAGAAAAATTATTTTAAAATATCCGAAAACGTAGGTAGTAGGTACGGCGAGCCAACAAAAACCTTACGCAGTGCACATACGGTGCATTTTTTTCATGAATGAGTGAAATTATCTACGAGTACGATTTTTAACAGTGGATAGGAATAATAAAATGTGAAGAAAAAAAAAAGATTTGTTCTTTGCATAGTTCGATTAAGGCTGATTTGAGCCCCTCCTAAAGATTTGGCACCCCATTATTGCAATGTAACCCTGTATAGTTTTAGAAAATATATACATAGTTTCAAAATCTAGGTATACAGATTTTACCATATTTATAGAAATAAGTATAGACTGGCTGCTGTGACCAGGGCTTGTTAACGTTACCAAATTCACACTATAAGTATCGTTAAGTAACAATATTTTCAAAATGTTAAAATTGAAACGATAATACAGGTAACGGTAGTTTAGTATAGATACCAATATGATAATGTTAAAAATTAACGTTTTAAATGAGTATCGATACTAACCTAACGTAACCTAAAACCGTCGTGCCAACCCGTACGGTTAGTTTAACAAAAAAATTGAGTAGTAGGCTTCTTTCGTAGTCTTGATTACCTTGGCTGTGTTTTCTTTACATAATGTATAAATATTAAAAGAAAAAGATGAATATTTATGAAGTTAATTAACGGTACTTATAGTTTTAATTTGGTAACGTTACCATTTACCGGTAAAATTATCAATAACTATAAGTCAGTTTACCGGTAAAAGGCCGGCCAAGTATCGTTACCAAGCATAACGTTACCCTTGCTAATAACGTTATCTAGGTATGATGAGGGTAACGATACCTGATTTTTAACAGTATTCAAAGCTGGCCTGGCTGTGACCTTACATTCCTGCTTATTTGATTTTCGCCATTTTGGCGCTGTAGGCCGTAGTATCCTGGAACTAAATTAGTGATGTCCCCAAGTCGATGTTCGTAACGTTTTTCGATCTTCATTATTTATTAGGGTTAGTGTGACTGTGCGTGGTTGCCTAGACTAAAATACCCAAAATATCCTGTTACGGTAGAACTTAAGAGAGAGATTAAATATACGGGTACAAAGTAGTGTCAAGACGCGGCCGTCGCCGTGTATCACCAGTTTTGGATTCGATTCTGAACCACAACCAAAAATTTTACAGTGCAGCCAGTGGTAAGCCTAGTTTAAGTGTGTCTAAACGAAAGTTTGTTAAAAAATTATTGATAAAACTTTACCTGTACCTAGTTATGATTTCACGTCCCCAATATGACGTTTATTATTACTAGAAAAACAAACTTAAACCGTTATAATTATACACAATGAAATATATCATATTTATATCTAGTCGTATCGAAACGTCAAAGTATCACAGCAGTGTGTAGTTACGAAAAGTGTACAGTTTTAGAAAATAGGTATATAATATTAGTATAGTTTCAAAATCCGATAATAAATATCGATAATTATATAGTTTGCGATATTACCACCGCTAATACGTCAAAATTGGTTCTGGATTCAAATACTAGTGAGGCTTCAAATAGGCAGAAAAAGCTGTCATTTGAACGGGATAGCCCGTCTATATTAATTTCTAAGTCAATGGATTTTAACGCTACTTAAGTCAAAATTAGTTTTAAGAGATCAAATACTAGTGGCACTTCAAATAGGCTTAAAGAAGCTGTCATTTGTACGGGATAGCCTGTCTATGTTCATTTCTAAGTCAATGTGTCAAGTTCACAGGTGCACTTGATGATAGGGATGGACTTGGCTGCGGAAAAATCATTTTTTTTATTAATCGATATTCTTTTACCAATTCATCGATTTTCAAAAAATAAATTTTCTTACTAATAGTCATCGACTTCTAAAAAAATAGATTTTTTGATAATTTTATAAAACAAATCATAATTTAAAGCTAACACAATTATCTTTATTTTTTCATCAAAATAATAACTTACTAAATAAACAAAAACAATTAAGTTGGTTCATGAAAACAAAAACAAAAAAAAAACAATTATGAGATTCAGAATGTAACCGATCGAGTACCTGGCCTGTAACCCTACAGATCCAACGTCCGCCTACATAGGCGGAGACAAGGTCGAGTCTACGGACCAGTTTAAATTCCTTGGATCTGAACTTCACGCGTCGGGAGACATCGACGTCAGAGCATGCTTTCCTGCTGCGTGGGCCAAATGGCGATAGGTGATTGTGGTGTCATTTGTGAACCCAGAATGCCGGTTAAGCTGAAAGGACAGATCTATAAGTCCATCATTATAGGCCTGTCCTTTTATATGGCAGCGAAGCATGACCGCTACTTGAGCGACACAAGCAGGAGCTGCGTGTCACGCACGGAGATGAATATGTTGCGGTGGATGTGTGGTTGGAGTCACGCGGAAGGACCACGTGAGGAACTTGGGCATCCGTGGTAGCCTTCGTGTCCATGATATTGCAGACAAACTGCAGGAGAGTCGCCTACGCTGGTGGCCATGTTTTGCGGAAACCAGCAAGCTACGTAGGAAACAAATGTCTGGCTATGCCACCACTGCCGGGGCCTGGCAAAAGGGGTAGACCCTAGAAATGCTGGCTTGACGTCCTGAGAGTTCTCATGCATCATGCATGCCAATGATTTCACAACTAGAGACGTTCAAGACCGTGGGAAGTGCAGGAGTAAATCAAGGAAAGCGGACCCTGGGCTCCAAAGAAATGGCTTTGGACGCAACCGAGACAGATGATGAAGAAAAAGAGAACCACTTACTCTTTTTAACCCATACACCAAAAAATTCAAACAAATCATCTTACATTATTTGCAGATATTATGTCAGTATGCTTTTTTCAATATGCTGCTTTAAGTTTGTTGTATTGCTACACGTTTTATGTTCTTTGGGGCAATAATTATATTTCGCAGTTGTACCATTGTTTTTTATTATAAAGTAAGCCCTCCAACCACAAAGTTTGAAGTTTAACGAGGCAAGAAAATTGTAAAATAATTTTATGTATTCAAAATATAAAATGACTGTAGTGTTTTACCGACCGAGTTTACGTGTTGCTTTGCCAAAATAAAATAGTATATTTACTAGGCACTAGATGGCGTTGCAAGTAATTATGTTATAGAGTTGCTGTTATATGTCAAAAGTACGATGTGAAACTACGAAATAAATATTATATTTAGGGGTTCAAAGCTGCGGTTATTAAAAAAAAAATTAAGTATGGTGTGTATTAAATAGCTAAATAAAAAATCGATTAACAAAAAATCGATTGCTTATGGTCAATGAACCGATTAAACAATATCGATTAATCAAAAAAATTGAGGTTTTTAAGAATTGAATATTTTTTCACATCCCTCCTTGATGACAGACAAACAGACAGTGTGATGAAGCACTGATCGTCTGATCATGTAAAACTGTGTGAGTGAAGTGTCACTTCGGGAAAATTTAAAGTGAACGTGAGGTGGTGTTGTGGTTTCTAATATTTATTTTATATAAATTTTAGAGAATGAGTTTTAATGCATAACAATAACAAAAGAGAACAATGACTTCGAAATTACCTCCTTACATTTTGCTAGAACTACCTGATTTATCGGAATCTATAAAATTTCCTCTGAAAAGTGTTCAGCGTATAAAGGTTAGTAATTCTATTTATTTTATTTTCCTTGGCAATTTATCAAAAAGTATTTAACGGTGCACTGGTTGCAGTAAGGATTTTGATAGACGGGCTTTATTTACTAATTAGGATACTCTTACAAAACTACCAAGGTACAGAGGCTCGGTAATTTATGGAGAGAGACCTATATTCGTGCCTACATTTTCAGAGCGATTGCTCGTACATAAAATGCTGGCACGAATTGATGAAATAACTGAGATAAGTAATCAATTTATTTTAAACCAGACTATTCACATAATTTTATAATCTTTACATGCAAACTGTGCCTTTGAACAGAATAAAAACAGGTTGATAAAACATCGTCTTCGGGCTTGATTTATCAGGTTTTAATTAGACCACATTATTGCTTATCATATGCACATGTATAATGCCAAATAAATTGCATTACCAGTTCCTTTTAAATTTATTCAACTGTTAAGTAAATTAAACACTTAGCTGGCTGAAGATCTGAAGTTTCAAATTCAATTATTTATTTCTTCAGGGCTGAGAATGCAATATTTGTTATGATGAATTTTATAATCAATAAATTATTAGATTCATTTCATTAAATGTATTGTTCAATAGATAAATAGATAGAATATGTTACCTATCTTATCACCACTAATAATAAAATACTTATTTTATATTCTTTAATATTTTCTTTGCAAACTTAGACATACTTAATAATAAATATAAATTCCGACCCATCAATATCCAAGCAGTCTCATGAGACCGCATAACAATGGAATTTGGTGTCTTGTTTATGTAATGCTTGATGAGTTAAATGAAGTATTATTTACCAGTCAACTTTGAAGTGGTTGCATCAGACTATCTTAATCTTCTTAATCTCTGCAATTTCTGGTATCACAGAGACCTTGGGAAGGCAAATGTTTAAAGATAATCTAGCTTTCACTTCATTAAAAAATCTAATTCATAAACTTGCAATTTCATTCTATCATTGACTCAATATAAAACCAATGTAACAATAGTTGTTTATTCTCTCTGGTTTTCTGGTATGATTCAGTTGTTTATTGAAACTTATTGAGTTAGGTACACTTACTCTTTAAAAGCATAGTAAATATTGCATATAATACAGCCATATGTTTTTTGTGTTACAGTACACTTGTTTTGATGTGTCAAAAACATTGATTGCATTTGGAGCTACGAGTGGAGGGATCTATGTTTTTAACAGAAATCCTTGTGAATTTATACAACTTATACCAAACAAGGTAAACTGTCTTCTGTTTAGCTTTATGCCATGAACATGCTATATTATACAGTCAAAGGCTTTCAACCTACTATTAAACATTAAATTACCTATTGTATTTAACTCGAATTGTTTAATAAGTTCAAACTCAGTTGTTGAAATTTGACATTTTGTTATTCGTTTATGAGCTCTTTCTGGACCGAGCAGCCTTTTTTCTCCAGCTGGGTTTCTAAAGATCGGTTATCTTAATGCTACTACATACAAATGACTATTATACATATTTTTTTAACTAGAAAGCTTATTTACTTATTATTTAATAAAGAATTCTCTATTAATAAAGTTTTTTTTTGCTTGGCTGAGGTGTCAATAGTTATCCTCTTGCATGCCGGCAATAAATTATGAGTAAGGAATTCGAAATTAAACAGTGATATTTGGCATTATTGAATAAACATTTTTTGTAAACTGGTATGATGAAAACTGTCATCAATCATCATACATACTTATATTAGATACCTGAAAATGCATAAATCCAATCACCTTTTGGTAAAACTATTATATTGTAAACATAAAAAGTCACATTTATTGTTACTAATTTTTTGCATTTCTACATCAGTGAAATAAAGGTTGGACCTTTTATATGAATTGTTTTTTTTTTAGGATGGTGCAATAACGCGCCTGGCCATATCAACAATGGAGAAACATATTAGCTTTGCCAATGGACGAGGCATAGTCACTGTGGCTGCATGTGACCAAAGTCACCAGTCTTTGGTCACATCAAAGGAACACCAAGGAAATGAAGTTACCGCTATGGTGTGGAATGCAAGTAACATGCTGTTTACTGGTGATGATGTAGGCAAAATATCTGTGCTACAGTTGCAGGGATTTATTGTAAGTTATAATAATATTTTTCAAGAAGCAGTTATTATAACACTTTACTACATAGGCGTAATGTCATAATAACAACAATTATAATATACTCAATATGTGTGCCGTGTGGGGACGGCCGTAAAGAATACACTTCCCCATCGCCAACAGGAGGCGTGTCGTAAGAGGCGACTAATTCCTGTAGCACGAGACGGGCAGCAGCGTCTTCGTGCGAAATCTTATAAAAAACTGCGCTCGCCAACCCGCCTGCCAAGCGTGGCGAGTATTGGCAATCCCCCCCGATGATAAGTCATTGGGGGAGGCCTTTGTTCAGCAGTGGACGTCTTATGACTGAAATGATGATGAATATGTGTGCTCTTAATAAAAAATAATATCCAAATTTATCAAGTGGGGTATCAAAATAAAGGGTTTTAAAGGTGATTACAAAAATATACACACCGAATCCTTAAATTTTATTCTACTTTTCGACAGCAAATTGTTAAAAAAGTTTTAAAAAAATATCATTTAAAAAGCAAAAAACACGACTGCTGTTAATAAAAGTGAACTAAAAAGTTAGAAATCAATAGTTCAGTTTTATTAACAGTAGTTATTAGAAGTAGTTAAATTAAAAAAAAAAAAAAATATATGACTGAATTTTCAAGTCATCATTATTCAGCTTATCATGTGACACAGTTGTAAAACTAGTTATTTTTCAAATTCCAGGCCAAAACGATGTTCCAAAGTTCATCGCAGACAATAATGAGCCTAGATTCTCGTATCTGTCAGCTGGACGTCAAAGCATCCATGTTGTTAGTGTCCACTCTCACAAGGTGCTACATATGTGACACATCCCAAGAACAATACAGACAAATAGGCCAAAAACTCAGAGACGGTGAATACGGTGCTTGTTTTTACAACAAGGAAAAAACTCCGTTCAACAACACACAAACCAGCCAAGATATTACAGAAGTCAAAAAGTATAACATAGTTGACGGTGACACAGGGTTTGCTGTTAGCAAAGAATTAGAAAATACACTAATATATTGCGCAAGACCCTCGTCTAGATTATGGGAAGCGACCATAGATGGAACTGTAAAAAGAACGCACCAATACAAACAAGTTTTAGCTAAGAAACCTATGACAATAGTGTCTGTAGAATCATATACGAATGAAAATATATGCAAAGAAAAACTGGATGAAGAAGGGGAAGGCCAGTCGTTAAATTTCTCCAAAATATACAGCATTAATAGTGCCATATTCTCGTTTAAAAAAGATGCTCTGTATTTCCTGAATCTCAATAATGTTGATGACACAGTGTGGTATTCGTACAAAGATATAATTGACTGCAAAGTGTACAATGACGTGATATATTTATGGTTTGCGAATGGCTCTCTCGTTAATTTAAGGTATATGAAACTCCAAAAGTTTTTAGTTAAATGTTATATTGATGAGAAATATGTACTCTGCACTGAATTATGCGCAATGTTCAGGGAATATTTACTTGAAAACGATATGTCTGATAAACTGCATATTTTAGTTGGACTAAGAGATAAAATACAAAGCGAAGAAGCATTGAAAAATATACATGACGTTCTAGAAAAAATTGATAATTTAAAGTCAAATGAAGCTACTCAAATGGAATCAGGTATCTATGTTGTTGATAATACTTATCACAAATCTTCTCAATTAGAAGACGATGTATCTAGCCAAAAGTTTAGCGATGACAATATGTTTACAACATTATCGCCGGAGGCATTGCAAGCTTTTAAAGATCTCAGTGTTTCAGTATCTGATAAATTCACTTCAAGTAAAAAAATGTTAAAAGAAAAATGGGAGGGTTTTGAAGGGAAAATGAAAAATCTCAGTGCAGAGAAACACACTATTCAAGAACTAAGTCTTCCTAAAAGAGTAGTACCTCCTGACACTGAATATGAGCCCAACCTCTTAGACAGTGATATTATTTATAAAGAATCTAGTCAAAAAGCCATAGAAATAGACAATAGTAGTATAGAAAAGGACAAAGTGTGCAAAGCCTTGTACCAATATTTTAGGTTAAGTTTAGTCGGTAAGGAATCTGAACAATCGAATTTAGTTTCTACTATCGAGAGCAACGCCTGTGATATTAGACAGATCTACGAACTTATGTTACTATTAGAGCAGTACTGCGTATCTGTTGGGGATGTGGAAGAATCTAAATTTGTTGCAAATAATATATTTTTAACCTATTTAAGCAGTAGTGATCAGAAGAATGATTTATTAGATTCTATTATCCAAGACGAGGAGTTGTATAAGTATTTCGTGGACTCGTGTATATCTGTGAACATGAAGACTCAAAAACTGTCGAATATAGGGTGTGAATGTGGATTCCCTTTGCCATTTACGAGAACAAACCAAACGCCAGTATATTCGGAATTGATAGACTTATTCATTGAGCGGCAATGGTCGAGTCACTCTCGAGATCAATGTTACGAGACGTGTAAGAGAATGCCGTATCTGTGGAGGAAGATATTGTATCTCCGAAGAAATGAGGATCTGTTGAATGTGCTGAGGATACTTCTGCAGATGTTGGATGAGAGTTTATTACATTCTTTCTTGCCGCAGTTCACGTTAGAGAGTTGGGATAGAGCGATACAGTTGTATGCGACATTGCACGCGAATATGTGTTTAAATTGTAATAAGAAGTTCCACCATGTATCTGTGAAAGATATGTTAAGTTGGGACGACATAGGGGCTCTCATTATGAAGTCTGTTGGGGGAAGAAACGCGATTAATGTTTTGAAAAAACACGCGAAATTGATAGATCTTGGAGAGTTGTCTATGAAGTTTTACCACACGGCCATGTTGGTGTCGATGTACGAAAAATACGATTCTACGATCACTAGTCAGCTGACAGACACTTTGTACAGCACATACGAATTTGAAGACTCCAGAGCAGCAGTAAGTTCGTTTCTGTTTTTATTTATGGCGACTAACTTCTGTTTTGTAAAATGTCTTCCATTATTCATAAAAAATAAAGTTGGACTTAGTCATTGTTTTAAGAAGTACCTAAGCCATTGAATCGACTACAAAGTACAACAAAACAAGGCAAATAATTTGCCGTCTGGTCGAAATTAAAAAATATATATGAAGAACAGACCGATTTTGCCATTGCAGTAGAGTGTAGCAAATCATTAACATAATTTAAGTAATTAAAAACACAAAATTATATTACTTAATATTTAATTTGATTTTAATTTATGCAACGAGACTGAGTAAAATTGTATGCATGTTGGTATACCTACTCATCACAGAAGTAGTTACTAAATATTAATAGTCTACTGAGTAGTGCATTTCCCTTGGGGGAGTCCTATGTTCGTTCGACAGTGGACCGAGTGGACGTCCTATAGCTCAAACTATGCACTATTATTAGCACTCAGAGTCACTTATGGATGAGAATCTTTTTTTGTATTTTATAGATTTGCGGGTACTTTAATTTAACCAATATTCGAATTTATTTTTAAAATCCATCTGATATAATGGTTGGCGCTCTGAACTACAAAGCCAGGCGATTGCGGGTTCGAACCCCGCAAGGGGCAAATGTTAGTGTGATGAGCACGAGCATTTTACTTAAGTTATGGATGTTTATAAAAATATCTAAGTAAGTTTATCCGTTATCTAATCGCCATAGTACAAGATTTTCTAAGTTTACAGCTTGATAATTTGTGTGATTTGGAAAAAAAACTATTTATACTTATTCCAGATTTGCAATCTACTTCGAAACACTATCAATGGACAAATCAAGAATACTGCTGTTCCCCTCATAGTTGCCGCCAAAACAATTCATTGGGGAATCACGCCGCATCACGATGTAGTTCCAATGTCTAGCGAACGTTCAAATAAAACCAGCGAAACCGTATGTAGCCTAAAAAACATCTCGTTCCAAGATATAGTTGACAATCTAAAACACGACACGGATTGCTCACTCTGTGGTCTTCCGTTACAAAACGAGGTATTAATCCAAGATGGCGGCCTTTGGGTTTTCAAATGTGGGCATATCTTTCACGGCCCATGTTTAGACGTTAATAAGGTTAAGTTATGCCCGACTTGCCCTAAGTAGTGTTTCTTTTTTGTCATTTTATAACAATTTATTGCGCAAAATATGTTAAGGTAACACTTGATGTGGACACGCGGATTGCAAAATATTTAGATTTTCTAAAGAACTTTTTTGAATTGGCTCAAGTCTGGGTGTACTGGGCAACGCTTCTGGCAAAATTCACGGTCTGGTACGTGTAACTTAAGAATGATAGTTTCTTATTTATGAGTCCATGACAATTGGTGTTGTCTGGTGTATAATAAATGATTTATTTATTTCTACTTAGAAGGATTTATTTCTATTTACAAGGTTTCATCGATATATCGTCCATCATTAGTATCTGAAGCGCACTTCCAATCTGCTTCCTTCTGCTTCTAATCTGTCCCAGTACTCCCAGTAATTGGTTTTATTTACATCGTCTGTCCATCGCGCGTTCCGCATTACTTTCGTTTAAGATTTCCACTTGTAAGTTGCAGGTTTATCCTTAAAAGATATGGATTACTCGCTGAGCGACTTTATATATTCGTATAGCCCAACAATTCAAGGTTCTCTAGCAAGATTATGTTGTTAACATAAAGGGTGGCCAGAAAAGTGACGTCCAAAAACTTTTTTTAGGTGCCTCGTGTTGAGATGTATCTGAATCATATATATATGTTCTATGATTTTTCGTAGTTTTCGACTTACGATTTTTTTTAAATAGCCTATGATGAAGCATATGAAGTACTACTACTACTACTTTTTTATTATTATTATGAAAGCTTATATTCTAGCGCATTCTCTGAAGCTACTAAGAAACTAAGAAATTATCAGTTTAGTTTTTTAATTTTAAGTTAAAATTTAAATGATAACTCACTTCACTCCACTCACTCACAAATTCTCAACTTTAGGTAAATTTTGTAGTAACTTCCATCAAAGTTATAAGGCTGTTTATTTTATGCATAAATGCATAGTTTATAGAGGTTTAGCTGCAAAAAAAAAATCGAAGAAAACTTGTACTTTTTTTATTTTCAGAAATTTTTCAAACTGATCCGGTTGCAAAAAATCATTAAAAAAATCGTTTCGAAAACTACGAAAAGTTGTGGAACATACATAGGGGTGATTCAGATACCTCTTAACACGAGGCACCCAAAAAAAAAATTTTGGACGTCACTTTTCTGGCCACTCTGTATAGTTAGCTATTCCAGTTGACCTTGTTTGACCTTGCTTCTTATTGCCATGTTATAAGGTGGATTTTTCTTTAATTTAACAAAATTTTCGAAAATGTTGCTCCTCTATTATGTAAGTTGGTAATTGAATGGCTAATTAAGCTAGTTGGCTGCGACATGCAGATGAAATAAAAATTCCAGATAATAATAACCCCCTTAGGCCCCTATTATACAGCTCATGTGGTCATACCATAGCTCCGCCTTTGTACCACTTATTTTTAAAAAAGGTAGTGTGAACTCTAATAAAATAAAATACCTAACCTATACGTAGTTGCAGTGACTGGCGGTAAATATTGCACATCGAGTTTTGGAAAGAGAATCGGCTAATTTCGGCTTCGTATAGCGTTGTCTGTGTCGCACACTACCATGACGTTTTATTTGTTAGTTGTTTTTTAATGCGATAGACGGTCGTGTCCAGTAAAAAAAATACACAGAACAGAGTTGTCAAACCCCCAAACTATGTATATTATTTATTTTGTTACATTTTTATTATTTTCGTTGGTATACTTACATAATGTTAGTTTTACAGCTCTTTAAAGTTCGCGCGGGAATCAAAACAAAACGAAAATAAAGTACTTGCTTTTGAATTAAAATTCTGATAAATGTTAAATCTAATAATTGATGGACATGGAAATTAGCATTCGTTTGTATTTGAAAATGCGATAATTGCCGATGTACAATATTAATCGCAGGGTACTGTATGTGGCATCTGCGTAGAATAATTTATTTATTAATTTACTTTTCAGTTTACCATTTGTACTTAAAAATACTGTTTATATACTTTTACCAGCGTGATATTGTTTAATCAACGTGTGTTTGTTCTTGTTTAATGTTATGTCGTAGCGTTTATCAGTATTACAACTGAATAAATATTATGTTACAAATGAAGTCATTTTTTTGTTGCGATATTCGACTTTATTTCATTTGGCTTTGTGTGTTAAGCAACCACATCTAGATTCGAACACTTTGTATAATAAAACCACTGTTGTTTCAAACAGTAATTACTCGTACCTACATACGACAGGAGACTTATTTTTTGAAACATTAGAAATTGATCTTAAAATTAAATCATAAAAACAATTCGTGTATGAAATTAATGATCACTCATGATTTTACGCATATTTTAAATCACTTAAATTACTTAAGTGTTGCTTTTAAATTAAAATCTTGTTACTACATATTTTCCTTTTACGCAGAAAATATTACAAACCGAAATGTAAAAACTCGTTGATCTTAAAAACCGGCAAAGAATCGTTTAAAACGGAATGTAAATAAAAAGATATATGTCAAATCTCTGTCAACCATAAGTTTGCTAGTCAATGTCATTCTTCCGTACTTTCTCATGCGAACTCCAATCTGAGTACGAAATTGCAAGATTCGCATGCGAATACCTAAAATAACTTTTTTGTTAAATTCATATAGTTAATCGTTGAAATCCCGAAATCGAAGAAACGAGTTCGTTTTACGATTTTTACTAGAAACCCACTTTTATTAGGCTCGGAATTTTTTGGAACTTACCATACAAAACGGCTCCGAACAAGCCTTGATTAAATCCGTTTTGTATGGGGTTCTGAAAAATTGCGGGTGCATGTTGTCCGAGCCTTAAGTAAGGAATCCTAGATTGACATTGACAAGTAAACATATCATTATTGTTGACACAGACTAGACAACTATTGTATTTAACGTTTTACTGCTTCGGATTTGTCCATCCAGCCAAGATTTGACATTGACACTGACATAATAACAACACGTTTCGTTCGGCGATTCTGCGTGAAACGAGAAGACTAATGAAATTTCAATTTCATAGCAACACCTAATTCAAGACAAGACAAGTCATTAAAAAATTCGTAAAATCTAAAGCAATAGAAATTTATTTCAAACAAGATTCATTTCTAATTCTTCAAAAATACGTCTCTGGAGGCCTAACCAAGAGCTCTGAAAACATAAATTCAACCTTGTTTTGATTTTTCGGTATATTATTGACATTAAAACAACTTGCTTATGTACTACTTAGAGTTTATAATTAGGCCCCTGTGGCTATAATATTGTCATATTATTAGATCTTCAACAGTTGTTATGTTTTTGTCAATGACAATGTAGTAAATACCTACCTCTACAATTGGGAATAAAGTTCTCTACAACTTTGATTCCATACACTTTATACCTATACGATTGAGGATAGGTAAAAAGTGTATCGAATCAAAGTTGCAGATAATTTTATCAGCTTTCATAATGTAGTATAACAAAATTTCCTATGACGCATCCTTCGATCAAGAATACACTAGATAACGCCTCGCTTATTAAAACAGTACTCAAACATGGCACCATCTTACTATATAAGGTGCTTCATAAATATCTGCAACGGCTGAAATGGGTATTAGTATTGCTTACATAGATTACGATAGTGAAGAAATTTTATGTCCAGAACATCATTAATTTTTTCATTGAAAAAAAAATTTAAATAAAGATTAGGCTTTATTCTGTCTCAAACCGTCCACATCTGTCCAAAAATACTAACGTTTCACATTATACCGCCGTCATTATACCGTCAAGGGCGGATGACGAAGTGTGCTATGCAAATTGAAGCAAGTAACCATTTATTTACTGTCTTTTCGCAAATATTTATTACCGATCAGGGGCACGTAATTCCTTCACTATCGTAATCAATATAAGCAATACTTTTACCCATTTCAGCCGATGCAGATATTTATGAAGCACCTTACATTATTGAATAGAAAATAGGACTATAAAACAGTCAATAATTTAGTTATAACGTATGCCTTAACCGCAAACAATAAGGCGCAGTTTTGTTTGTGTCGACATTCACACGCATTTGTTAAAATCCGGTCTCATTTTATTTTGAAACATCTGCAGCAACTTCTCACTATAAATACAACTCTTAAGGTCTAAGAAATAAAGTACAGAATAACTTATACAAAATAAAACCCCACTTTGAAGTGAGGCGTTATTTACTCGGCCGTTTTTAAGTATTTGACCGGTTATCTAGTGTATACTTGAAGACGCATTAGTTTCGATATGTAAACAAAAAAATGAGACTTCTGTGTGTATCTATTATTATCATATATCTCTTATTTATTTGCGCGTTTGCAGTGAAACTGTAATTCAACAACTCAGTGTCTCGGTTCTTCTGGTATTTTGTGCTGTGTGTATAGGTAATTATTGTGGTTAATATTACATCACGAGCAAATATAAATTTATTTAAATTATCTAATATAATTATAACAGTTCTTCTCGCTTGAAAGTTAGCTCTCTTGTACTTTTT
This sequence comes from Anania hortulata, assembly GCA_963576865.1. Taxonomy (NCBI): domain Eukaryota; kingdom Metazoa; phylum Arthropoda; class Insecta; order Lepidoptera; family Crambidae; genus Anania; species Anania hortulata. Next base: position 9,996,556 of record OY756405.1, on the reverse strand, counting down.
AGCCATAGATTCTAATTAAGCAGATACTGCCTTGATTAATTTTGTTTGTTATTTTTTTATTATGCAATAATTTACTTGTCATAACTTAATAAACATTAAATGCAATGTCGACACAATTTAACAATAGTTTTATCATTTATAAATTGTTACTAAAGTGTACTAAAACAATAATATATTATGTTATCGGGTATCATTCACCTGGGTCACATTTACAGGGTTACATTTCACGGTAGAGCCAATTTTTCAGGGACCACTCAGAATCAGTAACTAAATCGATCTACGTAAAAAAACACTTTTTTTAATTTTTAATTCTTGCATTTGAAAAATAGAATACGTAGAAAATTCACGATTACTCGATTAAATTGCACCGTATCTGCACTGCATGAGATTCTTGTTGGAGCGGCGTCGGCGTACGCCTGTGATCTCTGATGAATGACGGCGCATCTCGCGTTTTCATTTAGAAGTATATTTTACTCCAGAAATACGACGACTGAAATTAATTACGATAAATTAGTTTTTTTATATTGTTCTCTAGACCTTATTTTTACAATTTGAAATGTAACCCTGTATTTATTTGACTAAGTATATTGTCTCTAATGGAGTACTAAATGTTTTCAACGAAGGCTTTTATATGTAATAGTGATGACGACTAAGTAAAGAAAATGAAATTCGGTGTAGTCCATCAGTTAGATTATCAAAAAATAATTGACTCATTTTCCTTTTGTCAATCAACCAAAAAATGACAAAGATAAAGCGCCTCAAAGTTCGGGAGTGGGGGCTCGTGTCGTCACTTCTAAGTAAGAATTGTACCTAAGCGTGACGTCATCCGACATTTCAAATCAATATAGGTAGGTATCTGGAATATTTTGATTATGTAAAAAAAGAAATAATATGTGTCCAATATTTTTTGATAATCTACCTGATAAACAAAGAAAAACAGTTAGTCGTCATACTATTATCGAAATCGCATCAATTAATTTAAAAGTATTGTAATTCCCACAAGGTAGACAGACGACCTGGTAAAGGTTGCAGTATGCCGCCGGATGCGGGCCGCTTTTAACTGGCCAATCTGGACATTATTAGAAGAGGCCTATGCTCAGCATTGGACGTTTTGCGGCTGAAATGATGATGATGATGATGATGATTAATTCCAAGCAAAATATATTGACCTGTTATTTACTTTACACAAACAGACTTACGTTATTAAATGACGCAACTGCTTCAAATTATAAAAACTTAGCCTGTCAAAATGTTTCAACCTTGCCATTATGATGTCAGGAAAAGGAAATATCACCATTCTGTAATTGTGTAATTGTGTTTTGCCGAATTTCGTTCAGGATGGCTTAAAGCAAACATTGAACCATTTCCGGAATACCAAGTAGATACTGAATTTTCAGAAATTAAAAAATACCTGACGCATCTCTAGTAATTTCAAAAAAAGTATTGTACCGTTTACCATTTTTGTGTCCTGCTGGCACGTGTCGCCGCACCAAGCGATCAAAAGACTGTGACTTTTGTCGGAACATGGAAGGTAGATTGACTTGTAAAATCTCACTGACCTCTAATAAGCTGAACAGGCTGCTGTCACATTAATTTCGTGCCTATTTGATTATTGCCATTTTGGCGCTGTAGGCTACTCTTTACATGCGAGCGTTCCATAGAGCTAATTAGTAAAGACTGCATAATAGGCTCATAAGCAGTATACGTCAAAATTAGTTCTCGGTACTCGGGCGTTTCAAATGGGCACACGAAATTAGCTGTCTTTTGTATGGGACAGGCAGTCTAGATTATAGGTAAAATCTGCTTAACCCTTCGCGTACCACTAAAAATTTTCCCTATTGTTTTTCATTGTAATTCCGGTATGCCGTGGGTAAGTGGAATGCGAAGGGTGTAGGTCTGTGTTTACGCACGTCAGGAAACTTGTATTTTATTCGCATTGCTTGCGCATATCGTTGTAAATAATCTTTCAAAATAAGCCTGTCTATTTATAAGGTAGTTTCAAATATAAACGCCTGCACCATTGTACCTACCAAAAATATATTTATATACGTAATAGTGTATAAAATGTACTATGTACTTAAATTTTGTAATCTTGCTTATATACGGATACTGGAGTGTCGCCAACGAAAGTTGACTGACTAAAATTTATAAAAAAAGCTCCCAAAAACGCTATGAGTCGTGCTGTACTATATTGTAACGTCGCAAGTTAGTTAATGTCCATAGAGTTGAAAAAATAGAATACAATCTCCATACCATAGCCGCCGACACAACCCGGCGGCCTTATATGAAAAGGTTTTATGTCAGCAACATGCACCTGACGGTCGGCGACATATAATAAGCTGTACTGCTGAACGGACCGTTGGCTTTGGTGTGTAGAGCGCAGAAGAGGCGTGATCAAAATACCTCTACCAACAATCGCATTGCATTCTGGTCATATTTGAGCGTGTGTATCGCAAAATCTGTTTTGTGACGTCAGTTCTAGTAAAATAATACTCTATGGTGACTTGCTGTCATGGCGGCTGACTTTTTTGAAATAAAAAAAAGTAAATAAAAAATAAATCGATCATGTGTTATTTTGAATGAATCCCAATATTATAACGGTTCCATAAGGCATAATTTATCATTTAGTTATAATAACTAGCATTCAAGCATCGCGCACAAACTTTTCGGGCTTTAATATTGTTGTAGCAAATCAATGTTGTCAACCCTTCAAATTCCTGTCCTGTGGTACGTCCCCACCACAGTTATTTTTTGTGGAGCAACTTGGTAACATGGAAACATCAACCCTTTAACCGCCAGAGTCAAATTAATCTAACAAAAGTTTTCGTATCAAATTTGCCATTTCGTTAAATTCTTTGTTTTGGAAATTGTTGTACAAATGTAACTGAGGTGTTGAACCATAGGTTAAGTCTCGACTTTCATTGGCGATCTGTAGTATAATTGTATTGTAAATATATATTATATAGAGCGAAATATTTTTGTAAGTGCAATATGTGTAGCCATATCATACAGAACGTATTCTATATATACGTGTTTAATATTATTATGATTATTTAAATGTACCATTATTATTAAATTTTACTACTTTAAACAAGCACCATTTTTATTTATTACTACTTACTTTATTGTAAAGTGAAATTATAATATATGAATTATCTTTTAGCTATTACAATATTAATATGGTGATATGGATACGATCAGTGCAATTTGTTATCCTTGTAACAAAACTTGAACTAGTCATGTCCATATAAATACAATGATAAGCTTCTTCAAATCCGCTCTTAGTTATATTAACTTTAAAGGCATGTCTAGGTGTGGCGACGCTCTTGGCTTTGGCAAGTAAAAAACTTAACGATTGGGTTTGATTCTATTGTGTCAGGAAATCAAACACACTAAATATTTTTATAGGTATTTTTAATATACTTTTGGGTTTTGGCACAATTTTTAAATGATGTGACCTGGTTTACACTAGGTAATAAAACCTAAATCTATCTACTTACACATTTGAAAGATTCCGAATGCTAAGTTACATTGGTATTGGGAGTAACGAACCGATTTGTGAAATTTAAACTAAAAAAATAACAACATCTGGTTTTAAGTACATTTTGTAAGTTAAACCTCTCTAAGTACATACTTAGAACATTGTACAACGTATGGCAAGTCGTTTTCATGATATCAATCTTAAATAAATAAAGAAACAGTGAAAATTAGATCGAGATCTACACGTCAAAACTAAGTGTCGACCATTAAACAACCACAACTAACGTTTACACCAAAATATCGCTTATTTACAGGAATTCAACATAAAAATAAATAATTTAACGTCACTGTCTAACCTTACACATTTACTAAGAGTAATACACGCTACTTATTACAATATTGACGTTACACATAACATTACACATACTATTTTAACACTACAATTCAGTATTACTGGCATACAGCTTAACATAGAGAAGAAACAAAAAAAAAAACAAGTTCTATAATTAGAAAAATAAATAACAAAATTAAAAAAATGGCAATCAACGACTTCGTGAAACAACCTCAATTTAATTTTACAAGAAATATTTATACAAGTTGCTCTATTCATTATCATTAAGTAGATATTATGCTTGTACATGCTACAGCTTAATTCTATAAATCTACTATATAAATTGCACGATTTGATAAAGCGAATATCTTGATTTAAATTTAAAATTAAATACAGAACGACAAACAATACTTCAACCAAATTACTGTCAAATAATAGATAATTAGATCCAATTTTGTCCACTGGTTTTTGTTTGTCGCTCTGCATTATTATTAACCCACAAATGTCGGTGGGTTTGTGTCAAATTAATAAAATTGTCTGTACTAAAATATTAACCAAAAGAATTGACACCGTTTGAATTGACCACCCTCTCTCTGGTTTGATGATTCAAATCTCCATAAACTATTTTGCACAATGGGAGTTTTTTTTTTGTATTTTCAATAACTAGTATTTTTACAAAAACCGTCGATTACTTTTAAATTTCATAACTATGTACTTCATAGGTACTTTTCAATTTCTTACATACACGATGATAAAATCGCATAATAGCTACTTATTCCAAACAGATCTATATCTATGAGTATTTATTACAATCATTATGCTTTAATAGATCTCACTGGATTTAACAGTTTGTGTTCAAAACACTTAAAAATTTTCAAGCCTTCCGCTTCAAATTTTTGGTTTGATACATTTTAATCGCTTAGTTCTAGATCATCTACAATATTACATCGATTAGTTTATTAATCTCGAGCTACTATTTTACATGGCCACACAATATTTTGATTTATAATATCTTAACCTATAACTAAAATGTAACTTACTTCATTATTTTAGCCAAACACTGATATATCCGTTAAATATCTATCTACAAGGGGAATTGTACTTATTTACAAAATCCTTAAATCCAATTCATCCATCGCCCTAGTATTAAATATTGAAGTAAATTCTATGTACATTTTTCTAATTGTCTACTTGTTGGTTTAATACATGTTTGGCACTTTCATAGGGTATTGTGTGCCATAAGTCTAATTGTAATGTCAATTAATAATTAATATTACCCGATCTTTTTAGGGTTAGCCATTTTAACAAAGATCCAAGATTAGTGTACACCCCTTTTTAAAAATATTAAAATGTATATTTGAAAAAGGTGTAAAAATTATTAAACAATAGTAAATTTATGAAAAAAAATCAAATTAAATTATGAAAATAAATACAGGGTGTACATGTCTCATTTTCTTAATTTACTAATGGAATAATCTCATAATACAATTGTATTAAAAACGAGAGATCCAATCTAGTCACTGGCGTATAAAACTGACTTAGGTACTCAAGGCCTAAAACAAGTTCGTGCTATTTCCCTCACGCGTCTAGTAAAATCACATAAGATTACAAAGAATTGAATGAGATAACTATAGAGATTCAAGTTTCCACCTCCATAACTTACGCTAAAGTCTTTGCAAATCTGAACACTCGATAAATCGGTGCACCAAATCTATGACTACCCTCAACGTCAAGAAAAATCAACTGTTGTCGCTTTTTTGACGTTAGACTAAAGGTGAAGTTTCGAGTGTGACGGATTATTTTGCTGTCTCATTAATAATCATTTTGCTAACTTCAAAATGCCAACCATGAATAAAGATTTTAGCGTTTAATCGATATTTTGTTTCTTACTTGGCCGCGCACGGCTTACGTTTCAATGATTATTTTACCACCTGTTAGTTAAATAGGTTTCATTTTAATTAAAAATAAAACGGTTTTAAATGTGATTAATATCGTCTAACTACCTATATCTATACTTAAGTAAAAGTGAATGAGACCCCAAAAAAATGTGTAACAATAAATAAACATATTGCAAATATTTATTTATACACATCTCAAAGTCGGTTTAATAAAAATAAACAACGCACTTGAATAAAATCGCCACACTCCAAACTTTCAGCCTTAAATAAAAGTAGAAAATCGAAACCGGTATCTAACCGCTTTTTAGAAGATTCCAGAGTTTACCAGGGGTGGTGGGAGGGGGGGAGGGACAGAGGCGCGGCGTGCGGGTAGGGCCAGCCGCGCGCCGACCCTCAATCCTCCTCTCCCGGGGACAGCGGAGGGGAGAACGCGGGGTTCATGTAGTTCCCCCCGTTGGGAGGGGGGGAGGAGTTCGAGGGGCCTGGAGAGGATAGTGAGGGTAGGAAGCCGAGCTCACCAGCACCGTCGCGGCACCACAGCTGCCGCATCTCTTGCCGGCGCGAACGCATCAGGTTCTTGTACTCCGATATCCGCATCTTCTTGCCGTCAACTATGCAAGTCCTCTTTGGTCGAGGTCGGTACCTGGAAATGAAAGGTAACAAAAGGGTAAGACACCACACTATTAGATTTTAGTTTTTATCGTTAGAAAAGAAACTGCAACTAAAATAACTTATTCCCTTGCGTCCCGCAATTTTCTCAAATGAGATTATATTTTATACTTATTTGAAAATAAGTCAAATGGCAAAAGTACCTTTCACTGACTGCTGATTTTCACTCCAAAAAAGATTACCCTGTATTTCGTAGTGTCAATCAAAGAGGCCATTGAAATAGGCTGTAATTGGAAGGACTCAAAAACATTATTGTTTGGTCTTTAAATAAAAACCCAAAAGTACTAAGAATTTTAATTTTAAAAATTGAAATATTTAGAAACTTACCTATAGTCAGGGTGCTTCTCCATATGCAGTTTAGACAGCCGTGACTGTTCTTCATAGTACGGCTGTTTCTCCGCGTTCGACATCGCCTTCCACCTGGCGCCTAATATCTTGGATATGTTCGAGTTGTGCATGTCAGGGCAAGCCTTTAATATCTTCCTGCGCTCATCCTTGGCCCACACCATGAAAGCGTTCATTGGCCGTTTGATGTGAGGCTTCCCGGTCTCGTCACGACGGGGCTGGCGGACCAACTTCGCTTTGTCGACCTCCTCCTGTGGAGATTGGTTCCATGATGACGCTGGAATAGAAAGAAAGTAGTTTTAGTAAGGATCAATGTTCAACGTCTCCTTGGGAGATTTAGGGGTGAAGATGCACTGCGACGTATTGCTCTAATAGTTTGCGTAGGAGCCTACTCAGTAATACATGTATAACTAGCACTCGGGTAAAAGCGAGACACTCCAACACGAGTATAAAATTATAACTTTCTGGAGCTATCTCCCCAAACGTTTGTAACCCTATTATCTATCTATATTAAGTATATAAAACAAAGTCGGGTTAGTTACATAAGTACACCAAAAGTCAAGAGAGGCTGGAACGATTTTTTTGGTCTTTTATTTGTTGAATTTGTATCCGCCCCGAATAGCAGAATAACTATAAAAAACACGGAAAAATTCAGGAAACAAAAATGTATGGAGAGGCGATACGAAGTTCGCCGGGACAGCTAGTTAAGAAATAAATGAAGATGCACTGAGACGTAGTTGCCCTAATAGGTAGTTTGCGTAGAGGTTGACTACAAGCTTAGTTAATTTGTTGTTTATTTACTTGGGTCATAATATCTACTTTATTTAATAATTGAGTTTTATTTCACTACACACGACCCCGTATGTTTAACTAAAAACGACCGGTTTTATCGCGCTCCACGGAAAAGGCTTAGATAGGTACATAGTATTGCTTTGCTGGTTAAAGTTTATTTTGTGAATTTTTTTTAACGTAGGTACTTATCTTTCTCAAGTGGGCAAAAGGAAGATTACATTGTAAATCTCTAAGCATAAAAAGCAACAATATAATATGTTTTTATATTAACAACCTTACCAAAACAAACATACAAACATGCTGATCCAAATATTATGTCGTAAAGATATAAAATGCTAGGCGCGCATCTCATTCAGTGGATAATGAAATAGATACAATAAAACTTTGTGTTTACGTCTGTCCGTTACAGTTTTAGTGCGTATAAGTTGGACAACTCAATCGGAAGCATAGTTAAGCTAGTTGTAAATTATCGGGGCTAAGAGGCCCACTGTAAAACAATCGTTAAACCGAGATTAAGAACAATCCTTGAAACGCATAGCTAAGAGGTTAGGGCTCGATTGCAGCGATGAGTCTGTGTTAGAAAAAGCAGGAAAGAAAACGAGCGCAATCGCAGGAAAATAAGACCAGGAGACGTATTTTTGAAGCATTACAAATGAATTTTGAATTCGAACACGAAAACAATTCGTGTATAAAATTAATTTCTATTGCTCACGATTTTATGCATTTTTGAATCACTCGTTTTACGCAGAAAATATTATGAAACGGAATGCAAAAACTCATTGATTTTAAAAACTGGTAGTGAATCGCTTAAAACGGAACGTAAATAAAAATTTAATATGTATGTCAAATTTCTGTCAAACATATGCTTGTCAATGTCATTCTTCCGTAATTTCTACTAGTAGAAAAAGAAAAACGAGTGGTCGTTGCAAAATTCATGGAATGAATTTTTAAAAATAATGATTTTAGGAATTCGCATGCGAATCTTGCGATTTCGTGTTCGGATTGGAATTCGCATGATTCAAAAATACGTCTCCAGAATATGACGTCTAGATTGTCAAAAAGTATCGTCACAATCAAAACTGTTTAATATTTTCTCAATCCGTTCGCCAACAGTAAACAATACTTTTTAAGTTAAAATATGAATATGGTGCACTGTTTTTGGTCTAAGTTCTGCTAAAATATTCAAATCAATAATTAAGTTAATTGTAACAAAAAATATTGTAAGTACCTACTTGTTTCTTATGCTAAAAAAAACATATCTATCAATAAGTATCTGGCCACACGACATATCATAACATTATGTTTAAAAATATTTATTATATTAATAAATAATTATAGATAAAATTAATTTAAGAAAAACAACAATCACCTAATTAAAAAGCCTGTACTGAAGCAACTGGTATATTTATTAAAAGGTACATATTTTAATACATTAAATGACATCCATGCCTAAGACTACGAGTTTTTCTCTTAAAAGTTCTTAACAAACACTACGTCCAATGCGGGATTCGAATCCGCAACTGCTCGGTTTGGTAGACGGGAGCGCGAACCAGATCAAATGACACTAATTAGGTACTATTACAAGCATACAATCTTCAGAGATTCTTTATTGGTAAATCAACAGGTGTTACGTGAGATTAGTCTATTTTTAATGGCGGGCGTAACAGTTTAAGGTTATTTTTACGATGACGAATTCATTAGAATATTATAATTTAAGGTCCACATAAACTGTTCAGTTTCTAAATATAGTTTTTTGTCGTAAATTTATTTTTATTTTGGAGTGTTTCTGCCGTCGTTAAAATCAATCAAGATTTAAATATCTTGTAAGGCTCTTATACGATATGAAATAAAATACTAACTAAGGATTTCGACTAAGTAGTAATAGTAATTGTTACATTAAAAATAAAATTAAACCCAACTGGAACGGTAGCTACCTATATTGTTCAAAATAAACACTATTTATGTGCCTACTTAGGTAAGTAAACACTAATTTGTTTGGAAATAAAATTCACTGATTACCTAGAATGAATAGTTACGAAGCGCATTTCTAATAATTGTAATAAAATGTCGGTAGACATGAACCAGGGGTGTCCTCTTGCCAAAAAGAGACAGGCGATATCTCAAGGACGATCAGAAATTAACAGGACTGGACTAGCATTGGACCCTAGCACATTAGCATTCTTTAGGAATCTTAAAACAAATCTGATCAAAATAGTGGTGTTAATTATGAAACACTTTTAATTTACTAAAATAGACAAATCTAAAAACAAGTACAATAATTTGTTTGTTCTAGTAGTGTCCTTACAATAATAAAGAGCAACTAAATCAACTTTTAGTGTCCCCGCAAATAGCTCGCGCGACGTTGAAACGCGTTTACACCAATCAAATCGAGTAATGATTGCCCAACCATCTTATAACAAGCTTCATAAATGCACCCCCGCGCACTGTTTACTAGGGATGTATCGGTCCGACCTGTAGAGATTAATATAATTAGACAAAATTTGACTTTTTGTGGTAGGTTGACGAGCTGTTCTGTACGACGTGGTAGATGTCCGTTTTATGGTGTGGTTGTTTCGAACTTAGAATATTTTATTTATTATAAGGTTTTAATCATAAAAATGAATAAATTATTTATTAATATTACCACAATTCTAAAGCTGTTTAAAAAATACCTATACAGAATGTGAAAATCAGTAGTTGAAGTTACAGAATAAACGAAACGGAAAAAAATGACATTCTAAGTAAATCTTCAAATTAGAATGATGTGAATGTTAAATATTTTTTAATGTAAATAACAAAATAATCAAATTATTTGTTCAACAAAGAGTAAGAAAGTATGATAATAATGATTGACTAACTTTCCTAAAGAAGTTTAAGAATGTGTAAAAAGGACGAAAAAAAACCTAACTTACTATCTAGCCTGTTTGGCGACACTATAAGTTTATTATCACTAATTAGTTGTCAATTTCGGGCTATTTCCTTAAAGGTAAAGGTAAAACTCATTACGTTTCATGTGCCAAAATCCGCGTCAATCCGGCACGTTGCTCGCTTGTTTCCCCGTTATTACAACACGAATAATCGCTTTGTAACATTTTACATTACGCTGGTCAATGCCCACCTTAATAGCCCCCTCACTACTACCAAATATGTGGGTCAAATACGCATCCGCTAACATTTCGCTGACGGATTCGGGCCCAAGTGTCCACGCGATTAATAAGCCGCACGGAAACATCCCGCTCCGCTCAAAGCGCATTCCGCGAATTAATTTGACACGCTGTTAGATAATTTATAACATCCTATGGCTGGTGATACGCGCGTAAGACGGAACGGACGGTTTTTTTTTTTGGCTAAAAAGGTCTAATTTCATATTTTGTAGCTATAATGAGAGTAATTAAGTGGTATTGATTTAGGAATGAATTTGCAAATGGATGGTAGATTTTTTCTTGTTTTGAAAACAATGACATTAATTAGCTATATGAAAAAAGACTTGGAAAATTATACTATATATATAGAGATAATTATACTATATATACAGACAGTAGGAATTTCATTACTGTCTGTAAGTATAATTTTTCCAAATAGGGTTTTTTATACCATTCTTAAATAATTCTAAGACAACATTTATTAAAACTGTCACCTTATTTTAGGCCCAGTAACTCGGCACAATTGAAAAGTTCGATTTTTAATTGTTCCAAAATCAATAAAAAGTTAGTCCGTTGAGTTTGGTAAACAGTGACGTCATAGTTTGCTAACGCTATACAAATTATATGGAAGAGTAGCGTTAAGACAGTTTTTAAAAAATATGTCAAGTGGTGGTTGTGGAGGTGAAAATACCGTATTCCCGGGGGATAAAGATGAAGTTTAAATTATCACTTGTGTAGCCGAGTGTACCAACGTGGGTTGAGAACGGAAGTCAGCTAGAAGCAATCTATTTAGTTTGACGTAGTCCTTTTGTCACAGAAAATTACAAATTTACATTATAATAAACCGAATATTTTGTAATTTACAAATCAAAGGTCGTCTGTTCTAATATCTAATGTAATCACTAAAGTGACATGTCTTATTATGACGAATCGATAGGTTAGCACAAGTGGAACTTATCTTACAGTACTGTAGCCCAACGCCCTTGAAAAGCTGTCAGCAGTAATAAAAAAAAACATATAGGGCTGTCTCAGACAAGGATCGACACCGGTTAATATTTATTTCAGAATGTATAAGACCCATTTCTACTATTTGATAATAGTTGTAAAGATTTGACCATAAAACTAAATTTGTCATAGCTTTTAAGTCGGTATTTGGAGTATGTGATAGTTAATTTAGCAAAAACCTTTATTATTCCGGTTAAGGTTCCATAGTAAAATAATCCCCTGGTCTCAGAAGGTAACTTAACCAATGCAAATACATCGTGTAACTCTAAATACAAAAACCTAACTAACTAACTAACTAACGGGACTGATTCTGGTCAAACACAACATTTTCCATGGGACCAACATCAAAAAACAAAAATTGATGTCCTATCTTAAATTCTTGGTCACGTGATATTATTTAATTTATTTATATGTATTTTTTCGGTGTTATTTAAAAAAAAAGGATAATGCATTTGGGTTGCGTTGTAAGATACATAAAAAATTATAATAATGACACATACAGTTAATCATTAATTCACGGAACATTAACGCCGAGCTGAAACCCTAAAGCCTTAAAAGTGCGATGAGTTTTGACGACCGTCTGGTGGTTCGCGCTCAGGGCTACAATGCGAGCTGTTGCGGGTTCGAATCCCGCAAGAGGCAAATGTTAGTGTGATGAGCATGATAGAAGGTGGCTCATGGTTTGGGGAGAAGCACCGCAGACACACTTGCTGTTGGTGCCGTCAGTCCCACTTTATTAGACTTTCCTTACAACGGCCGACCGGTTTTCGCAGCCTGTTCAAGGCTTTATTATATTATAGCATAGATATTATATGATATCAGGCCGTTGTTTTAAATAGTACCCAAATTTAAGGAGGCGACTATGTTCATCATATCATCATCATAGAAAAAGTTTTTATTGATGAACACAATCTGCTTCTAAAATTTGTCTACTGTTCAATACAACACCCTGTATCTTAGTATATATTATAGTGTAATTATCGAATAAATTGTATTACTACCTCACTCTCTTGAACTCTCTCGTGAACTCTTCACCGCCTCCCTTCTCTCAATATTAATTCAACTTTCTTCTACCTGAAGGTTGTCTGAAAGGGATCGCTTCCAGCGATAAGACCGCCTAAATTGTGCTATTCACTAAGTATTTACTTTCCTGTGATTTGTTTGTTTTGTGTGGTGTACAATAAAGAGTATCTATCTACTATTGAATAAATCTGTCACTTATGGGTTATGGGCCTGGGTGTACCGAGGCGGGACGGGCGGAAGTGTGCGTCGCGAGCGCCATCTATTTCGCGTCTCTCTCCTCTTGTTTGGAAGGAAACGAAACGACACTTGCGATTTTGAAACTATTTCGGTTTGGGAGAGAGCCAACTATTTAGAGCGCTATTTGTTTTATTACTATATTCGCAGGTATACTTCGTGTATGACTATTAGAATTGATTTTAGGTAAGTAACTATTTTGTAACATTGTGGAAAAACCCGAGGCCTACTGTTCCACCTTGAAATGACCTTAAAAGCCTATACCATACTCACGGCGTACCTGAAACTGTGATTGCAGATAATGGAGTGTAATTTTAGGATCGGCATTACGCCAAGGTGTTATAACATTCTTAATTTACACTTCACCCCGTTACACACCTCCACAACAACGTTACAGATTAGTTTTACACAGGATCAACAATGAAGTTTGAAAAGAGTTACATTTTTTCTTACTTAAACAAGATGTAACCTAATAACGTCCATCTTCGTAAGGGCTAATTCTAGTGCTCAAATAAATATATTTTTTTTGGGTTTTCCAGAGAAAATATTTTAAATAATTCCTGCTTTGTGCACCCCTAGGGTATTACTATCAATTGACTAATACGTGTGTATTATGACTGTAAACAGTTTTATGAAAATAATTACTATCTGTATGAAAAAAAGTGGAAATGAATAAAAGAGAACAGTTATGATTTCTTAACAAACTATAACTATCTGTTCTGCTAATTAATATTAACCCTTTAAATTAATTATTAATTAAATAACTTTATTTATTTTGTTCACTGCGACACCCTGTATAACTGAAGCAATAAAAATAAATTAGAAAACTGGTACGACAGTTTACGAAGCCGCAAGTAGATTATATCAGGGATAATTAATTTCTTACGTATGCATTACTACATCTCTCAATTCCATACACTCGGATGTTACCCACATCTATAAGCAAACCACCGTTCTCTAATACAATAAAAGTAGATAAAGCAGGGTCACTTCTTACTTAACGTGCTTCGTGCGATGCACAACACTGCAGTCACACATCTGAATCGTCTTTGGACTAAATACTCGTGGTTTATGTCTTTTGTCTTTCTGCCGCGATGCAGACTAGTAGATACTATTTACTTGTTGACAGTTCACACATTAAGTTTTGCATATTTTATCAGTTTAGTAAATGTGTTGATTGTAAAAAAAAACTAACATTTACTTCACGGAGAACAGTTACAGATTCTGAAGTTACAGGTTATGTAAGGTACACAATTGAAACATCAACGTGTTTTTTATGAGCGTGACGTACTTAGTAAGTACACTACCTTTCACACACGCAAAGTAGGTGTTAATTACAAAAAAAATAGTGAACCTACTGATACTACTTAAATTGGGTTTCTAGTGTCCAGAGTTATTACGGGCGACGTGATATTTTGTCGAAATAACGCATTTTGTATGAATTTAACTGGAAAATGTTGCTAATAGGGTTGCCATGAGCTCATAATTATATAGGACAAAAGAAATCAAAACATGACAATTTACTTTTATGTATTTAAATATTATACTAGGTAAAAAATAATGTCCAATTTATAATGAACAACAGTAAATTTGCGAAAAAAATAAGGTATATACATTATCTTTTCATCCAATTGTTTTCCCTTCGGGTGCCCATATCCCACTGTGGACCCGATTCCTTACCCATAATTTTAACCAGCACGCAAACGATTAAGGAATTTTGATTAATGCAACAAATCATTTCAAGTTTTTGTCATAAAACAAATAATTGGCAGCCCTACGCGTCCCAGTATTTACTGGAGTATAACTGTTCAGAGTACAACACGTATTAATTATATTTAGCAATTAAACACGAAACATCAAAATGCTGGCGGCGACACGGGACATTTCTTCATTTTAGCATATCTCGACGTAATACCTATTTATCTAATTCCTTGTTTATTTTGGTTTTTGATATTTTGTAATGCTACGTAAATTCAGCTCCGTTAAAATTGATTTTCGTACTAAATTGTTGCGCTTGCACTGAATCAGGGTAACGTATTATGATTATTAATTTTGTCTTCGCAAAATGGTATCGATTAACATTTTCGTCTTGTAATAATATATTAATAAATACCGCAGTTACTTATTATTATGTAAAGCGACATTTGGAAACATTGAGTTACCTAAAAAGTAATTTTCTATTATTTTGGATGTCGCCCAGTAAGTAACACTACGAAATTTTGCCCTACAAAAAGTAACCGGTTTGAATTTACCATCAAGACAATATAGGTAGTAACAGTGGTTAATGCAATTTTTGCGCTAGCTCAAATATTCGCTATTTATCCCAATATTTCAAGCAGAAAATTTGGAATACACAGTAAAACTAAAAAATACAAAGCACTTACATCGTAATTCGCTTGTCTCAAAGCATTTTGGTACATCTGGACAAGACATTACAAACTCGTAACACTATTCAAATTATCTTGCTTTCTGGATCAAAGGGCCGAGTGACACATTATTGAGTCAATAAAGGCCTTGGACTCTTTTAAACTTGACAGTTAGGCTAATAAACGATTCGATTAGACAGCCGCCAATATTTTTGGAACTCCTGCGTCTGAATGACGTAGGTGTAACGTCATAATAATATCTGATTCACCTACTTCTCTATTTTAATCTGAGTTTAGCTAGCTATAAGTTGCAAATTTATTTTCTAATTGGTCGTTACTGTGAGTAATGTTTTTTTAATGATAAAAAAACTGCATGCTATTTTAAATTTGCATCTAAACAATTATGTCCTTTTTGTTTGTTGTAAAATAATTAACACCGTCAATTACAATTTATTTGACGATCAAATTATAATACGACTTATTAATGAATGTCATTCAGTAATATTGCTAAGAAAATAAATGATAACTTTCTTTCAGACGTATTGTTCATGACGTTATTTTTTATAGACGTTTAGTAAAATCATTAAAAAGTAAAAGTGTTAAATACATATAAAGTTTGGTTGTAACGAGTTAATTCATGAATATTCTATCAAATTCCTTTACAGCATTTTCATCGGTATTGCTATTGATGTTTTTTTTTAAAAAAAGAATGTGCTTTAATACACTATTAGCTACAATAAAGAAAGATTCAGTAGTATCACGAACTGCAAAACTTAATGGGAACGTAAATAGACAGATTCTATAAAATTTCCTTTAACAATCGTTATGTTAAAGTAACTCAGTTTTGCAAATTGAACAGTTACTCAAATTCATCAGTTCTCGATATTAATTCGTTTTCCTGTTTTCATTCAAAACAATCAAATGAAATATAGTCTGAAATGGTAGTCAAATATTGAATTATGTAATTGAAGATAAAAAATATATGAAAGTCCGGAAAATCAATAGACTGGTAAACTGAAAAAATATGAAAAAAAAAAAATTGATGACCGTTTCTATTAGTTCTATCTAGTGGTTCACTTTTGTTTGTGTGATGCACCACGCACAAGCACCAGCATTTACTCCTAAGTCATGGAGGTCATATCACTAATGTATTCATGTCTATCCATAATCTAGTCGCCATAGTACAGGCTTTATTCAGTTTGAGATAGATAATTAGTGTTTCAATAAAAATTACAACTTCTTTAAAAAAATGGGAACGGACCCAGTGGGATCAGTAGCTGCTACTTACTCTGGACTTATATTCTGGGCTTACTGCATGTATCTTTATTATCATTATCCCTCAGTCAGTCTATAACTTAAATTATGTCACCAAGGAACCGGTTCCAATTGTTTTCCATCGTTCACACAAATGACTCGGCGTTAATTGGAAAATTTTTAATTAATTACAATAATAAGATGGATTCTGTCACTATTTTATGGCTCTGATTAAGGAAAAACGTGTGGTCAGTGCAAATGGTTGTATTATGTCAGTATTGTAAACGCATGGAATTGTATTTCATCTTGTGAGTGGAAATTTGGAAAACCCTCGCTTAGGTGTATTGTATGGTTTTATAGTATGGTAATATGCTAATAGTATGATGATTTTTAACTTAGTTGGAAGATTTCGCTGACTACTACTACTTACTGGAATTTCCTAAGTTACTGGATTTTTTTAGAACCATTGTCTCACTATTTTCCGCATATTAACAACCTGGAATTTATCGATCACATAATGGTTTATACTAAGGTAGGAAGTAACTACAGTAAAACCCAAACTTCTTATTGAGTTTCCTTTCTTATCTAACCACGATACCCAGATTTTTTTACATTAAACTTGTTGGTATAAATTTTCATTTTCAATAGCCGGTCTTAAAGATCAATTGACCTAAAAAAATATTGAAATGGCATAAGCTTAATCGCACAAGATTCGGGATGTCATCGTGAATGGGATAGTTTTATCATAGCAACATATTTATAATATATTCAAAAACTCTAAAATGTTAGGCTCGCAAGAATCGAGAGATATTTGATGTGATGTTTCAAGTAAAAAATATACACTGTGTTCTTTACATTTCGGAAAAGATTTAGTTTACCCAATACTGTTTGAGTGTTTAAAGTTCATCGACATGTTTGTTTATTTTAAGCACCAGATATCAATTAAGGCGCTTAGTATTAATAGTACCATTGAACTTTACCAGTTCTTTTCTATTAAGGGATGTGTTGATTGCGAGATTATTTTCTCACCATATTTGATTCGAGCCAAGCGATTAGAAGGTTAGCACAAGTAGAAAAAATCAGCATTACATATATTATAAGACAGATATTTTATAGAAATCTACCTAGATTATCTTTTACCTATACGCGCAAGTCATTCAGATATTCTTTTTGTGATCCAAATCAAGACTTTATCGTAGTCATTTTCAAAGTCACAATCTGTTCAATAATCTTGACTGATACTTTTCCGCCTTTCAATTAAATTCGGTCGGTCTAAATTGGAAAAGGAACTTGGCACTTTACCTAGGTATGGGTGTAATGAGAGACACTAGCAAACAATTGTTGAATAAAACCTCTGACAAAACTAACATTTGAGGATGCACACATTTTTACTAGGTTCTTAAGCTTTCCATTGGATTTAAATCTTTTTATTTTTCTCCTAACATGAGAGACATGAAAGAAGGTAGCCTATGGTTTGGGCAGAAGCACCGCAAGTGCACTTAAACATTCGTGCCATCATCTGGTATTGATTGAAGTCTAAAAACTATGAAGATACGTACCATTAACTCCTGGATTGTAATCTTCTTCTTTCGGCATATATTGCGGGCTTTCTTCCATAGGCGAATACGGAACAAACCGCGGAAGCATCATAGACTGCTGCGCGGGCGATGGCGACCGCTGCTTGCTGAGGTTGAGCGGCGTGTCCGGGTCTTGCGGCGGTGGGGAGCGCGCGCTCGCGGTGAGCTGAGCGAGCTGAGCGGTCGCAGGCCAGGGAGAGGTAGGGACCACCTGCAAGGAAATTTTGTGTTTTAGTAATGTTGAATATTGAGGAAATATCTTGAACAGAGGACATTGAATCGTTATAGAAAAGCTAAAACTCATCTGCTAGTCTGGAAAGCTAGCACAACGACTAATGGACGAATAATAAGTTTAATCATAGGATTCGATTCAAGAACCTATTTATACTACTTGTTAGAGAAGTAAGTAACTAAATCATCATCATCATCATCATTCCAGCCATAGGAGGTCCACTGCTGAACAAAGGCCTCCCCCAATGACTGATCATCGGGGGGGATTGCCAATACTCGCCACGCTTGGCAGGCGGGTTGGCGAGCGCAGTTTTTTTATAAGATTTCGCACGAAGACGCTGCTGCCCGTCTCGTGCTACAGGAATTAGTCGACTCTTACGACACGCCTCCTGTTGGCGGTGGGGAAGTGTATTCTTTACGGCCGTCCCCACACGGCACTGTAAGTAGTAAGTAGTAGTAACTTAATGCTTATACTTAATTTAAAAGAAACATTCACATCTCACTATTAATAAATCTTAAAATTATTGTTATTTGTTTGGGCTTGCTCTAGTTCGCCAAGCCCAATGAACTAGTTACCTAACATCATCTAAATCTTCACGATTATGCTAATTTCCATATTAAATTACTTACCATAATAAAACTAAATCAGAACTGGACAATAAAATTGTCAAACACAATTTGTTATATAAAACAGCCGCAAGCAACACTGAAATTAACGAGAATAATGTGAAGCAACCGACACTTGTATCTTTAAGAAAGTTGTAGTCCACTTAAGAATCGAGTTCAGAGAACAATCAGACTCATCTTACTTTACGTAACAATTTATTATCAAGAACATCAAATGCCATGTTTATAGTCAAAAACTTAATGACAAATGGTAGAAGGGTACACCTAAAAAGTTAATTATGAATTTATATAACAAACACCGGTTTAGGCTTGGTAATTAGTACAACAACTTTCATTTTAAGAGCTTCTTCAAGAGCAACTGAGGTGTTTGTAGAGTGATGTAACTGCTACTTAAGTTGCAATCCTTTTGATGTTGTATTACCATCTCTGGACTTCTATAAATATTAAGATATTAGCATAATTTTTCGTTTGTGTTCATAAAAATAATCAGTATCTGCATAAGGTAAACTTAGTCCTCGATTTTATTACTTCCAATATTATTCGGGTTGAAACGTAAGATTGTATATTTAATTCATATCTCGAAAAGGATTCTTTGATTTTGTGTTTGATAATGTTTAAAGGATTATTTAAGCAAAAACAAAGATTATGGTTGCTTACAAACACTTTTTTGAAATGAAGATTACCAACTAAGCTAAACCTCTTAGAAAAACTAGTTTTTGTCCCCAATGAAGAAAAATTAAATAAATACATTTATATCGATTTGAACGTGTTTCAAGTATCAAAATTTATTCTGCTGCAAGTGGCACCTTGAATGCTAATCATATTGTTTCACTAAACAAAGATGATTTGAAATCGAGTTTGGTAAACTTATCTTTATTAATACTTAGATGTAATTTGATCGTTGTTGAAGCAATACAGATACTGTTCTTATACATTCATGGCTCTTAGTGCATCTTCGGTTACATAATTAGGATCACGTGAAGTAAGAACTAATAGATGTTAGATGATGTATAATAGATGTTACCTAACTTAGATACTGATATTAACGACCAATGTTCGGGCAAAATGTAAGTTGCGTACACCGATCAGCAACGAATGAATATTTAATTGGTAGCATTAAAAAGAATTATAACAAATTAACAAATTAGATTAGCTTGGGAACTGTAGTACGCTAGATTTCTTCATTTGCCTTAGTATAAACTAATTTTAAAAAAAGGATTGCGATTGAATGGTGATTACCTTTAGTTATTACTAACTGTCCCGGCGAACTTCGTACCGCCCTTTCACACATTTTTTTTTCGTGAATTTTTCCGTGTTTTTTGTAGTTTTCTGCTATTCAGTGCAAAGACAATTTCAACAAATCAAAGATCATAAAAAATCGGTCCAGCCGTTCTTGACTTATAAATGGTGTAACTAACCCGACCTTGTTTTATATATGTATATAGATGAACAGTGTGTAAAAAGTCTTATGTTAAAAAAAACTCACATTTTGGGATTGAGGTGGTGGCTGCGGCCTCATCTGTTCTAACAGGGGCAGCAACGCGAGGGGTGGCCCTGGATACATCCCATGCTGTCCACGTCGCACTAACTCCTGCCTCCGAAGCTGTTCTTGTTGCAGTCTCTGGATCTCTAGTTCAGCTGTGACGTTTCCAATATTCTGTAACAAGATAAACATTATTTAGTTAATTGTAAAAAGAAATAAACATCATCTAGAAATAATGGTTGAGAATCTAGATGCTGACTTCATTATAGGATGATGGATAAATAAAGTTGACATCGTTGAACGGAGTTATTCAGTGTAATAATTTCTTGTAACATGGCTAATTTACATGATGGGATTGTTACATGCTTCAGGTTATATTGTTAGACACCTGCTTTAGCACTTTTTATTATTAAAAGACAAGTATTTTGCTATCTTTTAAATAAAATTTTATTTAAAAAATTATCATCCCTTTTTAACCATAGATGCATTTGATAAGAAATTCTTGTCTTTAGTCCTGATTTTTAACATTCTAAAAAAAAAAAGAAAAGGACCCGACGCCAACCGGTCCAAGATCGCGGTACTTTCGGCAATCACTCTTAACGAGATCTTTCGTCGCGAAATTTGTCCTCATAAAATATTGCACACTTAAGGCCCATCGCGACAAAGAAAACGTTAAAATGCCTGCACAAATCAACCCACCAACGCATACTAAATCTCTACGGCAGTAAAGCAAATTCCCAAAAAAGACATAGCCGATTAATTGCTTGGGGAGTCGTGACGAATACCACAATATACATTTTATCGGCTCTTCATTAAGACCGTATTGAATTGTTAATGGTTGTTCGAGTAAGACGTTATAAGGTGACGAAACCGAAACAACTCGACGATGGGAGTTTCCGCGCGAATAAGATCGTTTTGATGCAAATATGAAATTAGGATTTTAAAATTTCTTTCGCAGCGACTGATGTGAGGCATCCGAGTGAATCATGAGCGGTGGAGATGAAAAAGAAAAAGCACTAATGGAAAACAAAAGGGAATGCATAAATAAACATGACATAATCGCGTGTACGAATAAAAAGAGCGAGCCTGTAATAGGTATCCCCCGCCCGACACCAGCGCCACCGGTAATCGACCAAGTTTTTCCATCGGTCTGACAAATTGCCCTCATAACCGAACGGATTAAACTTTTTATTAAAAACAACAAACTGAGCATAATGTATGGGCGTAATCGGCAGGGGACAGATGTTCCCGAATAACGTACGCGATTTATCTAATGTAAAAAGACTTTTATTTAATAGCTCTGCGGAGATGTCCTAGCAATTGGCGCTTATATTTTACAGCCGACCGTCGTTTTGGCATTTCGACCGCGTTTTGATAGCATTATGAATGTTGGAGATGATATAAAAATGAGATTTTTGATAGAGGTGACCAGCTGGTTGTTCAATTTATTGTTGTTGGGCGCAGGTGGTGGAAGCGAAGACGATGATGATTGAGTGGCTGCGATTAAACCGGTGACAATGGAAGTTTTGCCAATTGAACAGTTGGGCGTGATCACGTGAACGGCGCACGCGCCGATGTCCGATCAATAAACATGGCGGCGGTATAAATAAACCGGGAACACATGCTTGTTGTGAAATGACAAATGGGCATAATAATGCATCAAATTCTATAAATCCTCATTAAGCTATTATTACTAGAAACGATGACGATTGAGATGAAAGCGCGGATTAGAGAGCACATCAAAAACAATAAGCCGTGGAATATATTAAGGACAAAGAGATCCGAAACGACGGCCGGACATACCATGACATAATTTATAAAGCCGGCGCCGATATCAAAATAGTGTGTGGCCTGGGTCAGACGATTCTAGCCTTTTGGCAGTTGGTTTAAGACCTATTAATGCGATAAAAATTGAAAGATTAGGCGAATATGCGGGATGGTGTGTAATGAAACAGACGTCACATTGACGTAAGCGATGCAAGATCTTGGGTGAAATCATAATATTTACTGTCACCGGTGGACATGTCCTCGTTTCGGGATAGATTATTCGAGTCATGGATTTGGGTTTTGAGTAATTTGGAATTATGTATTATGTAAGCCAGAGAGGCTCATGCCAATGGTCTACCCGACGTCTCCGGGGTGTGATAGAGTGGCCAATAAAACATTTTGTAATTTCAGCTAATTCTACAACATATTATTTAACTTCAAACTATGTATAATCAATTAGAACATTCTAAACGTGAGAAATATGAATATTAATAACGCGATGTTAGATTGAAAGATTATTTATTTCTGTATGGCCTAGAGCTCTTTGATATTATAAAAAATATGTGTCATCTTATTTTTGATTCTACTCTACGCATTTTGTGGGGACTTTGAAAGCACTTTATTGTGTCATTTAAATTCCTCTTTCATTTTGTCTTTTATTGCGAGAAGAATCTTAATTTATTGTATTATTCTTAATTAAAATTAATTTTCCATTCGCCAAGGATAGCAAAGGTAATTAAAGTAACTTAAGTAGAAGCTATATTATGTTTAAAAAGGCCCGTTGTTGCTCTTTGCACTTGTAATAGATTGGATTAAACTTTTATGAGATTGCTACCGTCATTTAAATATTTTGAACTCTATACCTATACTTTTAAGGGGTATTTTGATTGGTTTTTACAGTTGTTTGTGTCCCAAGCGGCAAGCACTCAGATACAAAAGTGTTGATAATTTGAATAATGCAGGACAAAAAGGGATTACAATCGGTTTGAGCCGCGACAGGGTTGCCGCGAAGGGCATTACGTACAGCGATGACATATCAGAATGAATCGCTAATGCATAGCCCTGAACAGGGGATGTGTAGAGATTACATTACGTACTCATTGAAACTTTTTCTATTAACATGTATTTTTTTTCGTATATGATGATTATGACTATTATTATTTGACTATATCTCTTCAGTCTGAACTTTTACCTAACATAAACACAGTGGTGATTGTTTCCTAATCTTATTCTTTTCATCAAGATCATTATTTTAGCTTCTGGTTTTTCATATTTAACTACAGGACTACAGGGTATGACATAAATATACCTTGCTAGTTAGTTTTTGAAGCTCAAATGACGAATTAAAATATTTTTTTAATCTATCAAAAAGTTTAATAAAAATCTCGCTATACCGTCTCCATGACACTTTTTTCCCGTTTAAATGCATTTTAATATCGACAACAGATTGCACAATAATGCTTTGAATTAATTATATCTGTGCTGAGTTGCAGTATCGGCCTGTTTTGATGCGCGTGCGCCGTGCTGACGACCTATGGGAATGGGCCTTTGTTTGCTGTATAAAAGACGTAGGTTATGTAAGTTTGTTTTAATGGAATATAATATTTAATTATCTACTAACGTAAAGCTACTTGACCAGTGTTTTTTTAGAACCACCGTAGTAAGCTGGTCTAATACTAGTGGTATATGGTATTCTACACCTTTGAGGCGCAATATTATAAAATAATATTTGGCCTCACAGGGACATTAATTAGGCTAACTAACTCACAGCACAAAACCAATTTAGTCTGGTCTACTTAACTATTATAAAGCCACAATGACACGCTTGACCATGATTTGAGACGCGGCAAGTCTAATTATGTGGTGGATTATGGTCCAAACCACCTTTTCTTTACTTTAAGACTACCTAGTTTATTACATTTAGAGTGATTGCCAAAAAAAAAGAAATATTGGCCAACATCACATACATTGCTCTGATCCTATTGTAAGTGCTTTGGCTACTTACCTTAGAATCAGAGCAATGTACTTATGTGATGTTGTTAATTATTTATTAAAATAACGTTTAAATAAATATTAAGACAAAAGCCCAAATTACCGAACACAACTTACTGCCTGCAATTGTGGGAAATAATCTTTCCGAAAGGTACAACATCAAAATCGGCATTATTTCGGCTGTCAATACGCAAATCACGGTTTTTACAAAATTACTTGTAACAAGCCAATTAAACTGTCAGTGCGATTGTGAAATTGTTGTAAAGGGGAACGCACACTTGTGCTTCGCAGCGAATGAGATTTACTGATTACATGTAAACTTTACTTGTTAACGTGATGTACCTCTCACCAAATTTTGTATAAACAATTCCATTAATTTATCTTATCACGATGTCTATGATGTTGGTTTGTATGTGGGTTATTTTATCTTCATCTTAATGATACTTTAGGTATTTAAGTTCATAGTTTGGGAGTTTCTAACATCAGTGTTTTTAGGAATACACTTACAAGTAAAAAAAAGTAAAGCATGCCTAATACGTCCCACTGCAGGGCACGATCTCACCTCAACTATGAGGTGGTTTGGGCCATACTCCACATACTCCTCCGATTGGTGGGGGCCTGGCCCTTCCGAAGTAACCGTTGTAAGGCCAGTGACTAAACCTTACTGTCAGATATAATCAAGCCGCCCTAAGGCCTCTGGCTAGGCTTTACGACTAGTATCAAGTGACCAGTGACCAGTGAGCCAGGACCAACTTTTAACGTTCCGCGGCACGTAGATGGTCACCCATCCACTTACAACCGCGGCGTAGGTTGCTTAACTTTGATAATCACTGCCAAAGCGCTGCCGCCACTAAGATACAAGAACCTTACTTTACTGACGAGTAAGTACAGAATTTTATTTCGACTTAAGGCTTACGTCAATAAAAATATTGGAATTAAGACCTAAATAATAAGAATACTATAGAGGTAGGTAGCTCTTTAAGTAAGTAAACAAGATTTTAAATAAAGCAATAGCGATCAGATTAACAATTATTTTCCTTCTCTGACAAAAAATCAGAATTTTTATTTACTATAAATGTGGTTACAGTGTCTTAATAACATCAATGTAGCTCAGCACATATTGTAAAAATTGCTTGTAAAAATTATAACATCAAAATTCACATAAAATTATTCAAATTAACAAAACTACAATATAGATACTAATTTATATTCAATAATTCACATTTTTTATTGACATAAATGTCAATTTATTGAGGTTGCGAATGTTCCGCGCAGACTCCAGTGTGCATTTACCCTCGCAAGTTATGCGCCCGCGCGTTTTGTCCTCCCCACGGGGGTCATTTATCGCTTTTAGGGTCCAATCCGGAGGGTGGTATTGTTTGTTTGTCTGTCATATCGCTAATTGAAGAAACTCTACAAATTGTGAACTTGTTCCAAAATAGATTTCACCCTAATGATGTTTTGTTCAATTTGATTTCTATCGAAAATTGGCAGTAAATTTGGTGTTACGTAATTTGTTTGTATGTTTCAATTGGTGTGGGTTTTAAGAGCGGATATTACATTAGATATTAATGTAATCCTAATTATTATTAATCAAGTAATTTTTCTGTGGTTTTTTGATGAGTTTTTGTGCTATAAAGTATTTTTTTATAAAATTATGTAAATGTTTATCACTTACCTATTATAAGTACGCCAGTCGCCATATTTCAGGATATGGTTGTATGCGTATTAATGAAACTAAACAACTTTGGCAAAGAAACATAAGCAGAAATGTGAAACATGTTTTTGGACCTTTCTTAATTTCTAAATCGATTCTTCGACAGAGCAGTTTGTATAGAAGAACCAACATTATATTTCATATTTCGACTCACGTTTCTAAACAAGCTTGTTCAATTTTGGAAACAATCAAATAACATATGGCTGAATCTTTAGATTACACAATTTATAGTGTTTCTTAACAAAATTATATGTAGAAATTGGTTTCGTGTTTTATATAAAATACAACACATTTTTTTAACAAACTTGATTTTCTAAATCTACGTACAACGTGCGATTGTATCTGCCATTATTTAAATAGCAATTGAATCATTTTCCATATGCACAACATTGTATTAACTAGATACTATACTCAGCTCCGACTTCCACTTGACCATCAAATCAATGCAGAATGATTCTCAGTTTTTGCAGAACAGATGCTATCGCTGCCACACTGTGCACGATGCAGTGATTATGCACAGTGTGTCCGATAAAATATTGTGCGAGCATGACTATTGCTTTGTTAGAGCTTGTTAATGTCTTTTATTGAAAAAGGTTCATTGTTGTAATGAGGAAAACGGGGCTGTTATTTTAAAATAATTCGTTTGAATTGAGAAAAGATGCTTCGTACATTAGGTACAGTCAATATCATAATTATAACTTGTAAGTTCATTATTAATTAAAAATATTTGTCATTTTGGTAGGTAGGTAATTTGGTTGTTAACCGATGCTTGATTAATTTTCATTTTAATACTGTTCTTATGAACTTGTTATTCAACACTATCATCATCATCATCATCAGCCCACGTCAGTCCAATGCTGGACATAAGCCTCTGCTAATGCACGGCACTGAGCCCGTTCTTTGGTTATTCTTTTCCACACACTAAACATTCAACACCAAACAAAACACCAAAAAAAGTAGATCGTAAATAATAAATTTATTTATATAGTGACTCGTAATAGTGAGGTAAAAACTAAGTAGGTAGGTACAATTATTTTATCATCATACTTCATGAGTAAAGTAGAAATAAACAAAAGAAAACCTCTTTCCTCACCCCCGAACCACAAACCAAATAGTGCAATCGACGCGTGCGCATCGTTGAGGCCCTCGACTTCACTCTTGTCTCGATGAAGTGTTGCGCGGTGAAGTATAATTGCTATGGTCACGTGGCGTGATACGATCAACGCTAATTTAGGTAGGTAGACTTTTGGTGCATTGTCTGCGAGAGGCGAAAGTCCGGGTAACGAGAGTAGAATTGATTATTTTGCTGTAATATTTGTATTGCTACCTGTTCCGGCAAACTTCGTACCGCCTCTTTTTTTTTTTTGGGAATTTTTCCGTATTTTTTTTTAGTAATTCTGCTATTCGGGGCGGAGACAAATCAAACAAACGTAAAATCATAAAAATCGGTCCAGCCGTTCTGAACTTATAAATGGTGTAACTAACCCGACTTTCTTTTAAATAGATTACAACAAGCTAAATTACATAAAACATAGGTACAAGGAATTATTAATAACAGAGCCACAGTAAGCTGTGGCGTGTGGTATAAGCAATATGTAGGTATAACATTTAAATCAACTGTTGTTTTCAAGGTTTAAAACATTGTTTCGGTTTAACCATATAATAATTATGTCGAAATGTTTATTGATTATTAAATTCCAAAAAACAAGGTGCGGTGCGGCGGTACACAGTTTTTTTAACATTTTGACTTTTTAGGTAAATTGTGTCACAGGGAAGACACGCAGATTCTAACGAAACTAAACAGTTGTAAAAGTTGTTTATTCGAATTGAAGGCATAAAACACTAAAATTGAACAAGCGAGAGTATAAAAACATATCTGTAATAAAAATTCTACCAACAAGAAATTGGAAAGAAACAATTATTCGATTATTCATTTTGAAGTCACAATCAATAAATAATAAATACTCAGATGATGGTCCCAAAACTTTATTTGAGTAGATGCAGTAAAAAATCAATCTGATTTCATCATCAGACGTAATAGACATCTTCTGCAAGTCATAACTTCAGCCCCATACAAAGCTACAGCGAGCGAGCCTGGGTCATTTGCAACCAATACATACTTAACACATCCTTGGCAATACACAATAGATGGTACTTAATTAGTAATTAACACTATAAATAAATAAATAAATAAATAAATATTGGACAACATCACATATATTGCCCTGATCCTGTGGTAAGTAGCCAAAGCACTTGTGTTACAGAAATCAGAAGCAACGACGGTACCACAACACCCAGACCCGAGATAATATAGAAAAGTTATTTTTCTACATTGACCCGACCGGGAATCGAACCCGGAACCTCAGAGATAGCGACACCAAGTCCGGTATGCACACTACTATGTAGGTACACGTAAAATCTCATTATAATGCAAGATTCACGCCGGATTGTTGTTTTAAAACAATTTTGTATGAGCCAAAGCCAAATCCTTAAAATGTATGCTAATTGAAGTGCCAGACACGTGTCGAATACCACAAAAATTCTTGAGATAGAATCAATGCTCCCCTAATTTGGACAAAGCCACATGGAAGGGCAGTGCCACTTTTTATGTTTAACTCCAATGAAATATTATACTTATTTTTTCATCAAAAGTTTACATAAAAAGATCAAACACATTTTAAAAGGTTTTTTTTTGATAAGCATAAGTATTTGTACCTCTGAGTCATGGATGTCTATGACTGTTTTTAAGATCTAGTCCATAATTGGTGTCAGTGTTTTCGTATGTAGCAAAGAATACGTTTACTACACAAACAATTTTACTCGCTATTTTGTATGTTTTATTGTAAAACATAAAGGCACAACATCAAATATAAATCACAGCACAATATTGGACAAAATATTTATTACTACTGCATAAAAGCTTTTAAACTTGCTTTTTATAATTAACGTAAAATATAATTCTGATGGTGTCTAATTCAACAAATAAATAAACAAAAAGCAATTTTATAGTTTTACTAAAATAAAAATACACTTTTCTAAAAGGTGCCAGGTAATTCTAAATAAGCTTACAGATTGCTTTTCCTAATGAAAGCATAAATCAAAAATTAAGCTCCCATCTGCACAGAACAACATCTGGTATTGTTTTTTACGAACAAACTAACATAGCGTTTGGGGACATCCGCTACTTTAAGACATCATTATGAAGTGAATTAGAAACATGTTTGATAGGGAAATAAAGAGGTAAAAACTTCAACGTTTTGCATTGGACCGTATTTAAGAGGCCTATTACACATATTTGACAGCTATGCGGATTTGGTGGTTGCCGGACAATTAAAACTTTATAAGAGAAATCGGAAATCGGAGGCCGCTATTATATTTTAGTAAAGTGCAAAAAGGAAGGAAATAACTTTGTTGCTTTGTCCCAAATGGTAATGATGATTATATGATAATTGCTTATTAATACTTATTAGTTTTATTTATTAGAACATAGTGGCCTCTCATTTTCGATTTATCTTCTAAATGTCCACTAATCACCAAATAACCACGTAACTGTAAAAATTTTGAAAAAGGCCTCTTAACCTCTCAGTCTAGTATAACGAAAAACAAAGATTTTTTATTGTTATACGCGGTCTCACGTCTCCGATGGAATCCAATAAGGTACAATAAGGGCTATTTAGGTTTACATAAAGCGGTAATTAATGCCTACCAATCCTGAAAGTACTCATGATTACAGTTTGGTCAATTTTAAGTAAATAAGTATGTAGTTATAATCAGACCCAATGGACAATAGCGGAGTGTAGCGTGTCATTCCTGTTCTGTGGACAATACAGACATGTGATCGGTCGACAGTTGGATCGGCCTTTGAATTACTATGAAAATCGGCCCATTACAAATCGTTTCAGTTTACGCATTTACTTGTCTATTCATAGTAATCAAGATACCTATCAACCAAACTATTGGCCTATTAAAAAGTCCGTAGTGTGCGGGGGCTCTTACCATTTAAATGTTTTCTTCTTGTAAGAAAACTTTCCTGACTTTTTATACAACTAAGAACCTACCTATTTAAATCAAGGAAGATGTTATCCTTGATACATACTGCAACACCTATACTTACTGTTTTATCGTCATCATCATTTTAGCCATAGGACGTCCACTACTGAACTTCCCCAATAACTTTAAGACTGGCCGGTTGGAAGCGGCCTGCATCCAGCGGCTTCCTGAGCCCTTTACCAGGTCGTCTGTCCACTTTGAGGGTGTTCGTCCTACGCTGCGCTTGCAGGTACGGCCTCCATTCTTGAACCTTTCTACCCCATCAGTTCCTCATTTTTGATATCGATCTCGGAAATAAACACTCTCTTTTCATATCACACTGAGCCTTGAGCACCTTGAGCTTTCTTGAGGCCTATAGTGAGAGGCTACGTACTAATTGTTTGGTTACTGGTTAACCGGTAAAGAATGCTCTTAAGCATTAAGTCAGCCATTTGTATCGTTTTCTGTAATGTGTAATTAAGTAAAAACAAATAAATCTTCGGTATTTTACTACATACACAATTGCTTATTAGAAATCATCTGAATTGCTAAATATTTGCGTATTTCAAATTTACTATATCATATAACTAAAATTATTGTGCATTCAGGGACACGAAACATGGTTTTCAACTCTTGAAATACTCAATATACCACTACCAACTCTACCGTAAAAAATGTATCAAAACAACATGACGATAAACAAAGCTACCGAATCCGGGGGGACCGCCCGCCCAGCTTTAACGGCAAAACATCCCCAGCCCCCACTTCACAAAAACAGACATCTAGAAGGCTCACTTTTTCATTCGCAAAAATAAACAGTTTGTATCTTAGTTTGTCATCTGTTTTTCATAAAACTAGTTGATACATTAACTGTATACATTCGCAAAATGTACTGTTCTAATTGTTGTACAATGAAATAAAAATGTTACAAAAACTACAATAGTTTGATGTCAAAAAACGCAACGAGTCGTAGTAATGAGGTGCAACTCAATTGACAAAAAATGTAGTCTAATGATCCTAAGGCCACAGATTTGGTTGTGCTTGCGCTGTTACAAAGTTTTTTTTTTGACAAATGTGTTAAGTAGCGCAGAGTGCTGGTAGTACAGATCAAGATGAGGTAAAAATCTCGAATCATTTACCATACTGTCGAATGATTAATGATCTGGAACACGAAGTCTACATGTCAGATTTTGTAGTCTTGCTCTCGGCATGAAGTGGACCTACCTTACCTATTTTATATTATAGCCACCTCTCAACCCCCCTTTCTCGCCTGTCTTGCTCTTACCTCTCTTGCTTATTCCCGGATGCTCGTCCCACTTCAACCTTTCTTTTATTCCTTGCCTCCTCTTATGTTTATTTTTGTTTTCCGTTAGCCAGTGGAAATAATAGTGTTGGAATTGCATGGACATGCCCTAATTAACATTTCATTAATTAAATAATGTGGTAGGTATTATGAGGCATGTAATATTTGATTGACCCTATTATATTGTTTTTTTACTATTAAAAATACTTTCAAAAACTCATGTGACTTAAAATAATCTTTTGCCTTCATTTAAAAACGAAACATCATCCATCTTCGGGCTAGTAATCCAAAGAATTATCATCTGCGCTAGAAAATAATAGATCAGATTAATTTGTTATTTCGAAAAAATATTTTACCATTTGTAAAATTTAGCGCGATACTTATCATTTTTCTAATCTGTCATCTCATGTGATTTGCCAATAAATATTGAAATGCGAAAAAAATAATGTAATGTTAAATCAAGGGTTTTAGAAAGTTAATCCTTAAAGTTATTTTAATCTCAATAATTAGGCGAATATTATGATGAGAAATTATCTTGTCGAAAATGATCAATGTCGAATTTATACAAAATTGGACGGATTTCCCAGAAGCGAGGTGTTAAATATGTATTAGTTAAAATACATATGGATGACTTATTAATAGTGTGAATTACCTGTATTGTTTTGTTGGAATATTTTTGTTTCACTTCGTAACATAAATAATTTAATGAAGGTATTTAAAGAAATATGTTACACATACATAAATTTAGTTAGTTATATGACATAAATGATATACCTTATGTTATTGAGGTCCCTGAATTCGATTATTTTATCTCAAGCATTAGGCCTCAGCAAAAGGGTTCTTCTGGGCAAGTTCTCCAAATGACCTTAAAATCAATAATTTAAGATTGACTTTTTCTGGTTAGTAGCATTGTCGTATCCACACATTCCCACTGTCGCCTAAGATGACCTTTTGTCGGCGCTAGAGTCGGTGGAGTGGCGTCATTATTCCGTCCGCATTGAATTCTGCAATTTGCCTCATTTCTCAAACAGAGCGAGATAAAATAGCGAATCGTAAAATAGAGCTAAAAATAAAGCTTCATTCTATTAATTAAAACATCTAACCCACGCACATGCGGTAGTTAGTGATGTAAAAGCATTGTAAATTGTTTATGTACTTTTGTATCGATAAAAGTGACAAAAAAAATTATAAAGCTTTGTCAAAACACAGCGTGATGTGCAGTATGAGTTTGTAAGGCTTGGCGTGGCGTGGCTTGACGTAGTGTGGTGGTAAGTGGTGTAGCGGACGTATTTTTGAAGATTCACAGAAATCACCATATTATAAATTATCACGGTGAATGATGCTACGCCACATCACACCACGCTCGGACACTACACGTCATGCTATACCGCGCCTCAGGCCGGCTGTTTCTGGCTTTATTTATCCAACAATCATTCATAGTTTAAAATATCTAAAAAGCCTGCAATGATTAGAAGCGATGACACTATGCGACTTATTTGCAGTCCATTCGCGTGATTTACACTCAGCGTGAAAAGTAGTTGAGGGTGCGTTTAGATCTGGCGACTGAGTCGTAAATGCGCTCTTGCGCTTACTTTACGCACGTTTTGTGTACTGTATAATGCGCGTAAGGTGTGCATTATACGCACCCTGACATTGTTTTATGTGGCTGTAATATAGGTAATCTAGATAGAGACGTAACCGAGCTAACATCGATTTTAATAAAATGGCGATAGTTCACATCACCAGCAAGTGTTTTCCTCCCACCTTTACAGTTTTAGATCACAATGTTCATTGAGCATGGATATTTTTGCCAGCTTCAAATAAACAATGTTTCTATTTAGGTCAGTCCGGGTTCCCCAGGCGTGGCCTTGTACGTATTATTGCGAAATGTAAGTACCAGATGGTAGGGAGGAATTTCAGCTTTTTTGGAAATTTATTGGAAGGTAAATAACTTTATTAATGGATTTTTGCTTACCTTTATACTCAGGAGAGGTTTGTGCGCGTAACAATATGTTTACATAAACAAACAGATTAAACAGTAAAACTTGTTGTTTACAATAAATCAATAGGTTAGTCATCATTGTTTGGAATTCATCAAAAATATATTTAGACAAATAAGTAAGTAATGTAGATAAGGTTATCTGGATGAGATCACTCCTAGCGATAAGACTGCCGAAATTGTACCATTCTAAATTTATTGTTTCTCTGTACTGTTTTTTTGTGTGGTGTGAAATAAAGAGTATCTGTCTATCTTTATGAGGAACATAGATTCAGTTGAAGACACTGCATTAAAATCATCATCATCATCATTTCAGCCATAAGACGTCCACTGCTGAACATAGGCCTCCCCCAGTGACTTCCAGATTGGCCGGTTGAAAGCGGCTCGCATCCAGCGGCTTCCTGCAACCTTTACCAGGTCGTCTGTCCACCTTGTAGGTGGACGTCCTACGCTGCGCTTGCCGGTACGTTTAAAATTAAAATTAAAATCAAGACTTTTATTAAAATCTAAATGAATGATAGTACTTTTATTTATTTGGTAGGTTACTATTTAGATTTAGAAGCTTTTCTGTTAAAACCGTTACTTTATAACTTTCTCAAAAACAAAAATAGATATGTTATTATTTATTAACATTTTACTTACACATAAAACCTTTGCCCTAAGCTTTGTCGACATCAATGGGCGAAGTCGCGTAAGTGCGAAGCCTCACCGCCAAGAGAAAAGATTAATAAGGCTTAGCGCACACTTGCGGCACCTGTCTTTTGTCGCTAATGGACGCCGGCCCTAATCTCCGAAGGTGAGGGAGGGAGTAGTTTCCTTTGCACTATGCTATGATTGTTATTGTGTGGTCAACAATGTTATTTTTGCCTTATAAATTAAAAATTTTCAACCCACATGGTAAAAACAATACATTTGTTTTAAATAGGCCAATAAAACTTGTGTTATACTTAATGATTATTACAGAGTAAAATACCTACTTATTATCCATCTTTTTTTAAGCTTTAGATTAATACTTTGTAGGTTTTCACTAGAAAAAAAATAAAGAGTTGCGCAGAAAATTGTTCATGAATAAACTGAAGTTCACGCAAACAAAGTCGCGGGCAACAGCTAGTTTAGAATATAAAAAGCCGCGAAACATTAAAATATTGCATCAAAATACATAAATACATACTTGGTTTTTCGTATCTGGAGCTTGACTTTCCACTAGTTTAACTTTGAATTTTAAGAAGTTGCGAGCTGAAACCGTCTCGCAACATCTTAAATTAGCTCAACATCCGAAAAATTAAAAGTTATATTCCGGTTCCACCCGGTTTGAGCTGGTTCGAGCTAGAAATAATTGGAGGAGACTCGAGCTAACCGGGCGGATGCGGTAACAAGCGGCGGGCAAGGCGGATGGGTAACAAGCCATGAGAGTAGGGCAACAACGGTGCGAGGAAAATCTTGGAAAAATTTACTCGAATTGAAAAAAAATACTCGGCCATAAATAAATGGATATAAATACAATTTTGAGTGTGGAAAAGAAACGATAAGTATAAGTAAACACAGTTCGCTTGCGTGACATAAATTTTGGATGTTGGACGCAAACTCGTATTTTTTTTTACAACGCAAATTAAAATGTTTTTTGGTTTCTGTCTAAATCTGTGTCTGTCATATGATTTATTTCCCAAAAAGATTTCTAAATCAAATGAGATTTAATTTTAACACAGTTAAAAACATTTTTTAGTGATTATCCCTGATGGGTGTGTATGTGCTCGGAGCCGCGCCTGGCAAACTTTATTGTCTATTATCTCGCAATATATACCAATAATACCAATTTCCTACTTAGAATATATGACAATTAATGTGTTGTCTAGTGCATTTTATAACCGTTATAGAACAAAAATATGTACTTGTGTAAAATTTTCCGGAAAATATCCAAAATAAACTTATTAGTTGGTTACACTACACGATGGTAACGAGGATGCAGCCAGGCAATGGCAGAGATGCGTTGTGCCGACTCTTTGCCATTTGATCAAACGTTGGCACCAAGCCTGTTTTGTAAGTCATTATTTTGGGCGGACAGTTTTCAAGATTATTATTATCCTTTTTTTCATCCTTTAAATTTGGCGCTGCTGCTAGGTGTTACGGTACTGTTGTTGTTTCTAATTTCTTCAAGCGCTTTAGCTGCTAACCTTAGGATCAGAGCAATCTATGTGATGTCCAATATTTATTTAAACTTGGCTACTATAATGGCAGCCAATAACCGAAGTCACAAGATGTGTCATCCATATTAATACATCTATCTGGTATGCTTTCGTGGAAAAACCGATTTCGATGAAATTTGATACGGTAGACGCTTATACCATGGGGTATATAATCTACCCTTTATAAGTTTAAAATAGATGGTGTTATGCTGTATACATGTGCGAAGCCGAGGTTACTGCTGGTTTTGTAAGCTATTACTATTTATTTATGGCTTTAAAATAACATATTGATCGAACTAGAGAAATGTATAGATTTCAGGTAACTTAAGGCTCCGACTGGAGGGACGGTCTAACTTTTAGTGGATCTGGTTACAATGGTGCCACTGGCCGATCTGGGAGTGTTATTTGGTCAGTATAAAAATACGTCTGGCGTCATTACTAAAAATATTTACTGATAAAACAGCCTTATTTATCTGATGTGGCTAGATTCAACCTTATCCACTCGTGACCACGATTAGGAAGCACTGTCATACTATGCATAAGATCTGCAAAGGTCAGTAACCATTTAAATATTCCCCTTATGGTTTGATGGTGTCGAATGTTGTCTATTAGTGTCTTAAGTAACTCGACTGTCTATTTTGCATCAACTTCAACCTAAACTATGTTAAAAAACCTGGTAAAACATAATTTTATAACTGTTAATTAATTGAAGTTGATAGAGACAGAACAATATTTTAATTCTGATTTAGATTTAGGCGAGTTTGAAATCCCTATTTATCTTTTCATTCAATATCCTATTTAACATTTATTTTTCATATCCCGCATTACTATTCATAACAAATGGCGCCATTCGTGATATTGCGTGCCCATTGATCATAACCTAAAATATTATTCAATACGACCAAAATATATTATTGTATTTCTTTTTCAGTAAGCTGTGTCTAGACAGTCCGTCATCAGCTACGTTGCTTTTTGTAAACAGCGTAAGGCAGAGTGCACACGACACCGCGACGAGTGAAACGCATCCATTTCATGCTTGACGAATCATTGTATTGAACATCCACTAATGTGTAGTGTGCCTGATTTATCGGATGCCATTAATTTTTGTGTTCGTATTTTAAAAATTTGAATACAAATGATTGTTTACATAACAACGTTTAAAGCAACATTCCGTTTTGTCAGTGGCCAGCTAAGAAAAAATAAATACTGGCACTCAAGACTAAGTGTCAAATTTATATATCTGAACCATTTTTATCTGCTTGAGCCTTTAACAAAACACAAACGACCTCTTTTCTGCAGTGTTAAAAATAGAATGCACTTATAAGTTACGAAAATAACAAATGACGATCTCTTCATTATTAACTCCATTGATAAAATAGACAAAAGCAAAGCGGCGATGAAATTATAATGCATTCTGACAAAGCTGCAATAAACCTATCATCGCTCCAACTTTAATATCTAAACGTTTGAACGAATTATTATAACTCAATCGGCGGCTCTTCCCCACGTGCGAGTATTTACAAAGATATTAACCTTTTGCCGTCAACAATAACCGCTGCGTGTAAATATTTGGGTAACAATCCCACCGGACCGAAATACCTATCGTCTTCTTTTAGTTTACGAATAAAACGTAGGCACTTGCCGGTGTAATCACATTGGCAAGGGATTCAGTAGTTCCACCAAGTTCTGGCAACAACGTGCACAATAAATTACTTTATGCGCTGTCCGGCAGAATTCTAAAGCGGAATTTTGTCAAAATCCGCATAGCATGACGCAGCTTCGAGTTCTGTTGAAATAAGTCCTTGGGTTTGTGTTGGATATCCTGCAGTGGATTTCTAGAGGCAAATGTTGATGATGATAATATAATGACACTCTCCTCTCTCTTCGTCTTCTTCTTAGGGTATAGTATGAAGTGAATCCACTGTATTTAGACTCTATTAGTGTAAAATAAACAACAGTCTTTGTGGCTACTGACAGACGGTGCCTACAATAAATGCGCGCGATCGAACACTTAATAAAATAACAAACATGACTGGTCAGTGTTTCTGTACGGATCTAAATACTTTTTTTTATCTAAACACAGGGCCTTTGTCTACCCGCTCCGAAATATAATGATAGAGCTGTTACATTTTTGTTCTCTAAAGATAGAATTGAACTAAAATATTCTGAGTGAATGGTGTAGGTAAATACTGGAAAAAACTGAATTGCTCCGATAAAATAAAACTAGCAACGACATAATTTACTACTTTGAAGTCTTATCAATTTTGGAGTCTGGATGCAGGCCGCTTTCAACCGGCCAAACTGGAAGTTATTATGGGAGGGCTATGTTCAGCAGTGGACGTCCTATGATGATGAATGATGAAATAAACTTTGCAATTGGCGAAACCAAATATTTATTTTCTAACCATTGCCTAGTTTTTTATACCTAAATGAACTATGGAGAAAAGAAAATGTCTTGCAATAAACAAGATAAGTAATGCATAAATGTTTAATAACTGAAAAACAATCGGCGATGTTTAAAATGCAAGTCTCGCCGCCATTGCATTACCTTTATTCAGCCTTATTCCTTAGCCTCTTTCGCGAATTTAAAACTCAATAAAGTCCCAGATTTGTCGGACATGATATCGGCCAAAATGGCGCCTGTCATTTAAAAAAATCCCCTCTCTTCCGTCGCCGGTGATTTTAATAACATCTTCGCTTTCTTTATTAGTTATTTTGAAATCTCTTTTAAGTTAAAGTAAGTTTATTGCTAGTCCGATCAGGAATTTCAATCTCACATCCTGAGTTGGTAGTCTTTGATGTAACCGGCGATTTTGCTCAAGACAATTTAGACTTAATTTTAGTGTATTTTAGGTCGCATTTTGAAGGGCTTGATCGTTCACACCTTTTTCAATGGTGATTCTTGGCGTGGTTGTTCAGACAGGATGATAGTTTTCGCCCATTGTGCGTGTACTAAATACATTAAGCTATACAAAGGGCGTGTTTTCATTACGGGCTAAAGTGTACTTTACTATTATGTCACGGCTTTGATTACTTTAAACGTTTGTAGATACACACGAGTACACGACTAAGTAGAAGCTACAAAATCCATTTGTACAATGAAAGTTCAGCTTATGGAAGTGATAAGCTTGACTTTGTAGTCGTGGAATAAGTTTTTTTACTTTAACGCGATAGAAAAGTGAACTCGGATTTCGAAGTTAACGTGACCAAATTGGCTATTAATACTCGGTGTTGTATGACTGTTTTTAAGATCTAGTCCATAATTGGTGTCAGTGTTTTCGTATGTAGCAAAGAATACGTTTACTACACAAACAATTTTACTCGCTATTTTGTATGTTTTATTGTAAAACATAAAGGCACAACATCAAATATAAATCACAGCACAATATTGGACAAAATATTTATTACTACTGCATAAAAGCTTTTAAACTTGCTTTTTATAATTAACGTAAAATATAATTCTGATGGTGTCTAATTCAACAAATAAATAAACAAAAAGCAATTTTATAGTTTTACTAAAATAAAAATACACTTTTCTAAAAGGTGCCAGGTAATTCTAAATAAGCTTACAGATTGCTTTTCCTAATGAAAGCATAAATCAAAAATTAAGCTCCCATCTGCACAGAACAACATCTGGTATTGTTTTTTACGAACAAACTAACATAGCGTTTGGGGACATCCGCTACTTTAAGACATCATTATGAAGTGAATTAGAAACATGTTTGATAGGGAAATAAAGAGGTAAAAACTTCAACGTTTTGCATTGGACCGTATTTAAGAGGCCTATTACACATATTTGACAGCTATGCGGATTTGGTGGTTGCCGGACAATTAAAACTTTATAAGAGAAATCGGAAATCGGAGGCCGCTATTATATTTTAGTAAAGTGCAAAAAGGAAGGAAATAACTTTGTTGCTTTGTCCCAAATGGTAATGATGATTATATGATAATTGCTTATTAATACTTATTAGTTTTATTTATTAGAACATAGTGGCCTCTCATTTTCGATTTATCTTCTAAATGTCCACTAATCACCAAATAACCACGTAACTGTAAAAATTTTGAAAAAGGCCTCTTAACCTCTCAGTCTAGTATAACGAAAAACAAAGATTTTTTATTGTTATACGCGGTCTCACGTCTCCGATGGAATCCAATAAGGTACAATAAGGGCTATTTAGGTTTACATAAAGCGGTAATTAATGCCTACCAATCCTGAAAGTACTCATGATTACAGTTTGGTCAATTTTAAGTAAATAAGTATGTAGTTATAATCAGACCCAATGGACAATAGCGGAGTGTAGCGTGTCATTCCTGTTCTGTGGACAATACAGACATGTGATCGGTCGACAGTTGGATCGGCCTTTGAATTACTATGAAAATCGGCCCATTACAAATCGTTTCAGTTTACGCATTTACTTGTCTATTCATAGTAATCAAGATACCTATCAACCAAACTATTGGCCTATTAAAAAGTCCGTAGTGTGCGGGGGCTCTTACCATTTAAATGTTTTCTTCTTGTAAGAAAACTTTCCTGACTTTTTATACAACTAAGAACCTACCTATTTAAATCAAGGAAGATGTTATCCTTGATACATACTGCAACACCTATACTTACTGTTTTATCGTCATCATCATTTTAGCCATAGGACGTCCACTACTGAACTTCCCCAATAACTTTAAGACTGGCCGGTTGGAAGCGGCCTGCATCCAGCGGCTTCCTGAGCCCTTTACCAGGTCGTCTGTCCACTTTGAGGGTGTTCGTCCTACGCTGCGCTTGCAGGTACGGCCTCCATTCTTGAACCTTTCTACCCCATCAGTTCCTCATTTTTGATATCGATCTCGGAAATAAACACTCTCTTTTCATATCACACTGAGCCTTGAGCACCTTGAGCTTTCTTGAGGCCTATAGTGAGAGGCTACGTACTAATTGTTTGGTTACTGGTTAACCGGTAAAGAATGCTCTTAAGCATTAAGTCAGCCATTTGTATCGTTTTCTGTAATGTGTAATTAAGTAAAAACAAATAAATCTTCGGTATTTTACTACATACACAATTGCTTATTAGAAATCATCTGAATTGCTAAATATTTGCGTATTTCAAATTTACTATATCATATAACTAAAATTATTGTGCATTCAGGGACACGAAACATGGTTTTCAACTCTTGAAATACTCAATATACCACTACCAACTCTACCGTAAAAAATGTATCAAAACAACATGACGATAAACAAAGCTACCGAATCCGGGGGGACCGCCCGCCCAGCTTTAACGGCAAAACATCCCCAGCCCCCACTTCACAAAAACAGACATCTAGAAGGCTCACTTTTTCATTCGCAAAAATAAACAGTTTGTATCTTAGTTTGTCATCTGTTTTTCATAAAACTAGTTGATACATTAACTGTATACATTCGCAAAATGTACTGTTCTAATTGTTGTACAATGAAATAAAAATGTTACAAAAACTACAATAGTTTGATGTCAAAAAACGCAACGAGTCGTAGTAATGAGGTGCAACTCAATTGACAAAAAATGTAGTCTAATGATCCTAAGGCCACAGATTTGGTTGTGCTTGCGCTGTTACAAAGTTTTTTTTTTGACAAATGTGTTAAGTAGCGCAGAGTGCTGGTAGTACAGATCAAGATGAGGTAAAAATCTCGAATCATTTACCATACTGTCGAATGATTAATGATCTGGAACACGAAGTCTACATGTCAGATTTTGTAGTCTTGCTCTCGGCATGAAGTGGACCTACCTTACCTATTTTATATTATAGCCACCTCTCAACCCCCCTTTCTCGCCTGTCTTGCT
Source organism: Anania hortulata (assembly GCA_963576865.1). Taxonomy (NCBI): domain Eukaryota; kingdom Metazoa; phylum Arthropoda; class Insecta; order Lepidoptera; family Crambidae; genus Anania; species Anania hortulata. The sequence continues at coordinate 9,955,298 of OY756405.1, read as the reverse complement.
CTTACCTCTCTTGCTTATTCCCGGATGCTCGTCCCACTTCAACCTTTCTTTTATTCCTTGCCTCCTCTTATGTTTATTTTTGTTTTCCGTTAGCCAGTGGAAATAATAGTGTTGGAATTGCATGGACATGCCCTAATTAACATTTCATTAATTAAATAATGTGGTAGGTATTATGAGGCATGTAATATTTGATTGACCCTATTATATTGTTTTTTTACTATTAAAAATACTTTCAAAAACTCATGTGACTTAAAATAATCTTTTGCCTTCATTTAAAAACGAAACATCATCCATCTTCGGGCTAGTAATCCAAAGAATTATCATCTGCGCTAGAAAATAATAGATCAGATTAATTTGTTATTTCGAAAAAATATTTTACCATTTGTAAAATTTAGCGCGATACTTATCATTTTTCTAATCTGTCATCTCATGTGATTTGCCAATAAATATTGAAATGCGAAAAAAATAATGTAATGTTAAATCAAGGGTTTTAGAAAGTTAATCCTTAAAGTTATTTTAATCTCAATAATTAGGCGAATATTATGATGAGAAATTATCTTGTCGAAAATGATCAATGTCGAATTTATACAAAATTGGACGGATTTCCCAGAAGCGAGGTGTTAAATATGTATTAGTTAAAATACATATGGATGACTTATTAATAGTGTGAATTACCTGTATTGTTTTGTTGGAATATTTTTGTTTCACTTCGTAACATAAATAATTTAATGAAGGTATTTAAAGAAATATGTTACACATACATAAATTTAGTTAGTTATATGACATAAATGATATACCTTATGTTATTGAGGTCCCTGAATTCGATTATTTTATCTCAAGCATTAGGCCTCAGCAAAAGGGTTCTTCTGGGCAAGTTCTCCAAATGACCTTAAAATCAATAATTTAAGATTGACTTTTTCTGGTTAGTAGCATTGTCGTATCCACACATTCCCACTGTCGCCTAAGATGACCTTTTGTCGGCGCTAGAGTCGGTGGAGTGGCGTCATTATTCCGTCCGCATTGAATTCTGCAATTTGCCTCATTTCTCAAACAGAGCGAGATAAAATAGCGAATCGTAAAATAGAGCTAAAAATAAAGCTTCATTCTATTAATTAAAACATCTAACCCACGCACATGCGGTAGTTAGTGATGTAAAAGCATTGTAAATTGTTTATGTACTTTTGTATCGATAAAAGTGACAAAAAAAATTATAAAGCTTTGTCAAAACACAGCGTGATGTGCAGTATGAGTTTGTAAGGCTTGGCGTGGCGTGGCTTGACGTAGTGTGGTGGTAAGTGGTGTAGCGGACGTATTTTTGAAGATTCACAGAAATCACCATATTATAAATTATCACGGTGAATGATGCTACGCCACATCACACCACGCTCGGACACTACACGTCATGCTATACCGCGCCTCAGGCCGGCTGTTTCTGGCTTTATTTATCCAACAATCATTCATAGTTTAAAATATCTAAAAAGCCTGCAATGATTAGAAGCGATGACACTATGCGACTTATTTGCAGTCCATTCGCGTGATTTACACTCAGCGTGAAAAGTAGTTGAGGGTGCGTTTAGATCTGGCGACTGAGTCGTAAATGCGCTCTTGCGCTTACTTTACGCACGTTTTGTGTACTGTATAATGCGCGTAAGGTGTGCATTATACGCACCCTGACATTGTTTTATGTGGCTGTAATATAGGTAATCTAGATAGAGACGTAACCGAGCTAACATCGATTTTAATAAAATGGCGATAGTTCACATCACCAGCAAGTGTTTTCCTCCCACCTTTACAGTTTTAGATCACAATGTTCATTGAGCATGGATATTTTTGCCAGCTTCAAATAAACAATGTTTCTATTTAGGTCAGTCCGGGTTCCCCAGGCGTGGCCTTGTACGTATTATTGCGAAATGTAAGTACCAGATGGTAGGGAGGAATTTCAGCTTTTTTGGAAATTTATTGGAAGGTAAATAACTTTATTAATGGATTTTTGCTTACCTTTATACTCAGGAGAGGTTTGTGCGCGTAACAATATGTTTACATAAACAAACAGATTAAACAGTAAAACTTGTTGTTTACAATAAATCAATAGGTTAGTCATCATTGTTTGGAATTCATCAAAAATATATTTAGACAAATAAGTAAGTAATGTAGATAAGGTTATCTGGATGAGATCACTCCTAGCGATAAGACTGCCGAAATTGTACCATTCTAAATTTATTGTTTCTCTGTACTGTTTTTTTGTGTGGTGTGAAATAAAGAGTATCTGTCTATCTTTATGAGGAACATAGATTCAGTTGAAGACACTGCATTAAAATCATCATCATCATCATTTCAGCCATAAGACGTCCACTGCTGAACATAGGCCTCCCCCAGTGACTTCCAGATTGGCCGGTTGAAAGCGGCTCGCATCCAGCGGCTTCCTGCAACCTTTACCAGGTCGTCTGTCCACCTTGTAGGTGGACGTCCTACGCTGCGCTTGCCGGTACGTTTAAAATTAAAATTAAAATCAAGACTTTTATTAAAATCTAAATGAATGATAGTACTTTTATTTATTTGGTAGGTTACTATTTAGATTTAGAAGCTTTTCTGTTAAAACCGTTACTTTATAACTTTCTCAAAAACAAAAATAGATATGTTATTATTTATTAACATTTTACTTACACATAAAACCTTTGCCCTAAGCTTTGTCGACATCAATGGGCGAAGTCGCGTAAGTGCGAAGCCTCACCGCCAAGAGAAAAGATTAATAAGGCTTAGCGCACACTTGCGGCACCTGTCTTTTGTCGCTAATGGACGCCGGCCCTAATCTCCGAAGGTGAGGGAGGGAGTAGTTTCCTTTGCACTATGCTATGATTGTTATTGTGTGGTCAACAATGTTATTTTTGCCTTATAAATTAAAAATTTTCAACCCACATGGTAAAAACAATACATTTGTTTTAAATAGGCCAATAAAACTTGTGTTATACTTAATGATTATTACAGAGTAAAATACCTACTTATTATCCATCTTTTTTTAAGCTTTAGATTAATACTTTGTAGGTTTTCACTAGAAAAAAAATAAAGAGTTGCGCAGAAAATTGTTCATGAATAAACTGAAGTTCACGCAAACAAAGTCGCGGGCAACAGCTAGTTTAGAATATAAAAAGCCGCGAAACATTAAAATATTGCATCAAAATACATAAATACATACTTGGTTTTTCGTATCTGGAGCTTGACTTTCCACTAGTTTAACTTTGAATTTTAAGAAGTTGCGAGCTGAAACCGTCTCGCAACATCTTAAATTAGCTCAACATCCGAAAAATTAAAAGTTATATTCCGGTTCCACCCGGTTTGAGCTGGTTCGAGCTAGAAATAATTGGAGGAGACTCGAGCTAACCGGGCGGATGCGGTAACAAGCGGCGGGCAAGGCGGATGGGTAACAAGCCATGAGAGTAGGGCAACAACGGTGCGAGGAAAATCTTGGAAAAATTTACTCGAATTGAAAAAAAATACTCGGCCATAAATAAATGGATATAAATACAATTTTGAGTGTGGAAAAGAAACGATAAGTATAAGTAAACACAGTTCGCTTGCGTGACATAAATTTTGGATGTTGGACGCAAACTCGTATTTTTTTTTACAACGCAAATTAAAATGTTTTTTGGTTTCTGTCTAAATCTGTGTCTGTCATATGATTTATTTCCCAAAAAGATTTCTAAATCAAATGAGATTTAATTTTAACACAGTTAAAAACATTTTTTAGTGATTATCCCTGATGGGTGTGTATGTGCTCGGAGCCGCGCCTGGCAAACTTTATTGTCTATTATCTCGCAATATATACCAATAATACCAATTTCCTACTTAGAATATATGACAATTAATGTGTTGTCTAGTGCATTTTATAACCGTTATAGAACAAAAATATGTACTTGTGTAAAATTTTCCGGAAAATATCCAAAATAAACTTATTAGTTGGTTACACTACACGATGGTAACGAGGATGCAGCCAGGCAATGGCAGAGATGCGTTGTGCCGACTCTTTGCCATTTGATCAAACGTTGGCACCAAGCCTGTTTTGTAAGTCATTATTTTGGGCGGACAGTTTTCAAGATTATTATTATCCTTTTTTTCATCCTTTAAATTTGGCGCTGCTGCTAGGTGTTACGGTACTGTTGTTGTTTCTAATTTCTTCAAGCGCTTTAGCTGCTAACCTTAGGATCAGAGCAATCTATGTGATGTCCAATATTTATTTAAACTTGGCTACTATAATGGCAGCCAATAACCGAAGTCACAAGATGTGTCATCCATATTAATACATCTATCTGGTATGCTTTCGTGGAAAAACCGATTTCGATGAAATTTGATACGGTAGACGCTTATACCATGGGGTATATAATCTACCCTTTATAAGTTTAAAATAGATGGTGTTATGCTGTATACATGTGCGAAGCCGAGGTTACTGCTGGTTTTGTAAGCTATTACTATTTATTTATGGCTTTAAAATAACATATTGATCGAACTAGAGAAATGTATAGATTTCAGGTAACTTAAGGCTCCGACTGGAGGGACGGTCTAACTTTTAGTGGATCTGGTTACAATGGTGCCACTGGCCGATCTGGGAGTGTTATTTGGTCAGTATAAAAATACGTCTGGCGTCATTACTAAAAATATTTACTGATAAAACAGCCTTATTTATCTGATGTGGCTAGATTCAACCTTATCCACTCGTGACCACGATTAGGAAGCACTGTCATACTATGCATAAGATCTGCAAAGGTCAGTAACCATTTAAATATTCCCCTTATGGTTTGATGGTGTCGAATGTTGTCTATTAGTGTCTTAAGTAACTCGACTGTCTATTTTGCATCAACTTCAACCTAAACTATGTTAAAAAACCTGGTAAAACATAATTTTATAACTGTTAATTAATTGAAGTTGATAGAGACAGAACAATATTTTAATTCTGATTTAGATTTAGGCGAGTTTGAAATCCCTATTTATCTTTTCATTCAATATCCTATTTAACATTTATTTTTCATATCCCGCATTACTATTCATAACAAATGGCGCCATTCGTGATATTGCGTGCCCATTGATCATAACCTAAAATATTATTCAATACGACCAAAATATATTATTGTATTTCTTTTTCAGTAAGCTGTGTCTAGACAGTCCGTCATCAGCTACGTTGCTTTTTGTAAACAGCGTAAGGCAGAGTGCACACGACACCGCGACGAGTGAAACGCATCCATTTCATGCTTGACGAATCATTGTATTGAACATCCACTAATGTGTAGTGTGCCTGATTTATCGGATGCCATTAATTTTTGTGTTCGTATTTTAAAAATTTGAATACAAATGATTGTTTACATAACAACGTTTAAAGCAACATTCCGTTTTGTCAGTGGCCAGCTAAGAAAAAATAAATACTGGCACTCAAGACTAAGTGTCAAATTTATATATCTGAACCATTTTTATCTGCTTGAGCCTTTAACAAAACACAAACGACCTCTTTTCTGCAGTGTTAAAAATAGAATGCACTTATAAGTTACGAAAATAACAAATGACGATCTCTTCATTATTAACTCCATTGATAAAATAGACAAAAGCAAAGCGGCGATGAAATTATAATGCATTCTGACAAAGCTGCAATAAACCTATCATCGCTCCAACTTTAATATCTAAACGTTTGAACGAATTATTATAACTCAATCGGCGGCTCTTCCCCACGTGCGAGTATTTACAAAGATATTAACCTTTTGCCGTCAACAATAACCGCTGCGTGTAAATATTTGGGTAACAATCCCACCGGACCGAAATACCTATCGTCTTCTTTTAGTTTACGAATAAAACGTAGGCACTTGCCGGTGTAATCACATTGGCAAGGGATTCAGTAGTTCCACCAAGTTCTGGCAACAACGTGCACAATAAATTACTTTATGCGCTGTCCGGCAGAATTCTAAAGCGGAATTTTGTCAAAATCCGCATAGCATGACGCAGCTTCGAGTTCTGTTGAAATAAGTCCTTGGGTTTGTGTTGGATATCCTGCAGTGGATTTCTAGAGGCAAATGTTGATGATGATAATATAATGACACTCTCCTCTCTCTTCGTCTTCTTCTTAGGGTATAGTATGAAGTGAATCCACTGTATTTAGACTCTATTAGTGTAAAATAAACAACAGTCTTTGTGGCTACTGACAGACGGTGCCTACAATAAATGCGCGCGATCGAACACTTAATAAAATAACAAACATGACTGGTCAGTGTTTCTGTACGGATCTAAATACTTTTTTTTATCTAAACACAGGGCCTTTGTCTACCCGCTCCGAAATATAATGATAGAGCTGTTACATTTTTGTTCTCTAAAGATAGAATTGAACTAAAATATTCTGAGTGAATGGTGTAGGTAAATACTGGAAAAAACTGAATTGCTCCGATAAAATAAAACTAGCAACGACATAATTTACTACTTTGAAGTCTTATCAATTTTGGAGTCTGGATGCAGGCCGCTTTCAACCGGCCAAACTGGAAGTTATTATGGGAGGGCTATGTTCAGCAGTGGACGTCCTATGATGATGAATGATGAAATAAACTTTGCAATTGGCGAAACCAAATATTTATTTTCTAACCATTGCCTAGTTTTTTATACCTAAATGAACTATGGAGAAAAGAAAATGTCTTGCAATAAACAAGATAAGTAATGCATAAATGTTTAATAACTGAAAAACAATCGGCGATGTTTAAAATGCAAGTCTCGCCGCCATTGCATTACCTTTATTCAGCCTTATTCCTTAGCCTCTTTCGCGAATTTAAAACTCAATAAAGTCCCAGATTTGTCGGACATGATATCGGCCAAAATGGCGCCTGTCATTTAAAAAAATCCCCTCTCTTCCGTCGCCGGTGATTTTAATAACATCTTCGCTTTCTTTATTAGTTATTTTGAAATCTCTTTTAAGTTAAAGTAAGTTTATTGCTAGTCCGATCAGGAATTTCAATCTCACATCCTGAGTTGGTAGTCTTTGATGTAACCGGCGATTTTGCTCAAGACAATTTAGACTTAATTTTAGTGTATTTTAGGTCGCATTTTGAAGGGCTTGATCGTTCACACCTTTTTCAATGGTGATTCTTGGCGTGGTTGTTCAGACAGGATGATAGTTTTCGCCCATTGTGCGTGTACTAAATACATTAAGCTATACAAAGGGCGTGTTTTCATTACGGGCTAAAGTGTACTTTACTATTATGTCACGGCTTTGATTACTTTAAACGTTTGTAGATACACACGAGTACACGACTAAGTAGAAGCTACAAAATCCATTTGTACAATGAAAGTTCAGCTTATGGAAGTGATAAGCTTGACTTTGTAGTCGTGGAATAAGTTTTTTTACTTTAACGCGATAGAAAAGTGAACTCGGATTTCGAAGTTAACGTGACCAAATTGGCTATTAATACTCGGAATAATTACCCATGAAGTAACCAAGTACCTATGAAGTAATTGCGAAGAACATATTCGCGATTTCAGCTCTATTTAATCAAATCTGAAATGGCTTAAAATCTGCCTCCAATTACTTGACTAAACGATGAAAACGATTCAAAATAACAAAATTCACTACAGGTACACACATTTATTGACGTCATAAACTAAAGGGAACTCCCTTCCTCATAAATCTAAAACACATACACTAAACAATTCATTTTACACGGATTATAGAGTAGTAATTCTCCAAACGATATTGCTTATGTACAGTACACATCGTATCTGAATGTATTTACACAAGTTTCTATGTGTCTGACTGTACGTACAGTGCACAGCGTACCAAGCGATCCTGTGTAGTGAGCCCAGCTGAACGACCACTTGTCAATATTGCTTCCATGCAAAGTAGTTGTAGCGACAGCAAAAAAAAACAATTATTTTCTGATTAATAAATCTATTCTATGTCCTTCAGTCGACTTACAAAGGCTGAAGATGATGATGATAGTGATGAAATCTCATAACTTTATGACTGAAAACAGATGATTGCTTATTGAGTATGAAATACCTATAGTATTAAATTGTGTAGTTTAATTTGTTTTTGAATTTGATTTAGTAAAATTTGTTTATTTCTGAAATTACTAAAAAAGATGGCGTACAATTCCCAACTACAAAAAAATATATTTTAGTTACCTAAAAAAACATTGGGTTAGTTATTTCTAACCCATTAAGTTACTAAATATAAAAATGATTTGTAGTAACTTACGATAATCATTTAAAATGTTTTTTTCTTAAAAAAATTATGAAGAACACTGTTATAGTAAATATTTTTAACCGACTTCAAAAAAAGAGGAGGTTCTCAAAAAAATATGACGTTTATTTATGAAAATATTATTTAAGTTTCTATGCTACAGTAAAGAACCTACAAGTATTACTGTAAGATCACGTAAAAAAAAAACTATGAATTCTAATTTATTTTAACGTCTAAAGTTTTATGTATTTTCGGTGTTCTTGATAAGATTGTTATGCAGTAAATCAAATAATATGGACTTATGACCAAAAAAATACTTAGTATAATGTTAACCTTTTTTGCTGACGCTACCATCAGATTCCCGAATATCCGTAAAATGGGCGTCGGGATTCGAACCAGTGACCAAACACAATGAGGCCCTGCCCTTTGGAGCCCGGACCAATACAATAAAAATACAATCCATACATATGAAATGTATTCTTCACACGTGTATGGGCAATATGAAAGCTCTTGATTTAGTTAATTAGTTATTTAGTTTGGGGGTAATCAACAGTTAACTGAGTTATTTAGTGCAGTTATTGGAACGGAAAAATATGAAAAACTATAAATTTAAACTGATAATGAATGGGATTTAAATTGACCCAATAGGCGTAGCGGCGCGTTGATTCGCTTTAAACGCAATGGGTCCAGGGTTCGAGGTCCCGTTTGGGTCAATTCAGAAAACGAACTATACTAAATTGGCCTAGGTCTGGGTGTACTGGGAGACGCCCCTGGTAAAATTATTTGTCAAATAATGATTATTCCATACTCAGAGACCAGAATGATGTTATGTGGAGCGTATTTACTTATTTTTATTGTTTATTTGTGACTGATACTGATGACCCAATAATATCTTGAAGTTTTGAATACCTTCAAGATATTGGGTTAGGATACTTCTTAACCCGTTAACATCCAAGCGGTCTCATGAGACCGCATAACAATGGAATTTCTATTGTGTCTCGTTTACGTATGCTTGATAAATACTGATCAACAGGTTATTAAACCTGGGAGCCTGTATTTAAAAATTAAACATAAAATCATCATCATCATCATCACCTTCAGCCATAATACGTCCACTGGTGAATAAAATAAAGTTTGGCATCAATCATGTTTAAAGAAAAAAGTGTTTTAAATACATTGTAGAAAATGACGAGTTCTGATCTGAACATAATACTAACTGACTTCTTAAACTTACAGAAAATCTTTCTTATTCATTAATTACAACATGATAATGTCGATAACTCAAGACATAATTATAATCTTATATATAAAATTCTCGTGTCACAATGTTCGTTCCCGTACTCCTCCGAAACGGCTTGACCGATTCTCATGAAATTTTGTGAGCATATTGAGTAGGTCTGAGAATCGGCCAACATCTATTTTTCATACCCCTAAAGACCACGCAGACGAAGTCGCGGCCAACAGCTAGTGTTTTTATACAATTAATATCAATGTACTCGTATGTGGCTTAAAGTTTTATACTGAATAAACTTTTACTTTACTTACACATCCCTAATAAAAACAATCGCGCTACCTATCCACGCAAAAAATCTAATTATTTTTCTAAAAAGATTTTAAGAAACAAAAATATCGAAGCCCCTCGATAAGACAAATAAGTCATTATCTCAAAACCTGAACATCAAAGACCCGATACCGATAGAAAGTAGCAAAAGAGAGAAAATACCCGAAATTAATTTCCCTCTTGTAAAAGAGATGTATCTCTTTGATAGACTTCCCACAATTATTTATGCAAGCGGTCAGCTCATTGGGGACCTTTATAATCTTTAAAATGCTTCTCCATAATAAGAATTCGTTCACTTCAATAGACCTACGTAATTACGTTTTATGAAAAAAATACACATTCTACGTATAATAAATCAAAATCAAATCAAAAATTTGACAAAAATATATTTAAAAATTTCGCGTTTTACTCTTAAATATATGAAATTACTTATTGTCTTTTTTTATATCCAAAATTGAAAGTTCAATGACTTCAGATTTAAGAAAAAAAATGGCAATCTTCATCATTGTTAGATTTCGATCATTTTACTTCTGCAGAGAAATTTTTGACAGCAATTACTTTTCCTGGTATGTTTACACACAAGGTACAGTATTATGTCAACATAATCAGAGAATCAACTAATAAGCCGGTATAAATCCGAACATGTAAGTACTTACTTTGTATAAACATTTATTGCGTCAGCCAATCGCTTTGCTGACAGAAAACAAATAAACACGCTCACCTAATTTGCAAAACGGCTTAACGCACAATCAACGTCAAAAATTCCAAATTCGAACTCCTTTGATTCCAGAACGATTATGTACCGAAACGCTAATACAACCTCCATTTTAATGTGACCTCCCCCACCCCTCTGTGTCTTAGTAGGACAGGCGAAGAAAACTCAGTGAAATGAAACGTTAGGGGTCTAAGATGGATGGACGTCTTTAAATTCAAAACAAGCAGAGAAATGTAAACAGACAATCAGTAACAATTTTAAAGATGGAATTCGAACGGGCGCGGGGAGTAATTTGGCAAACGCTTTGAGTTCAGCTATTTGACTGATAAAGGAATAGAAAGGCAATGGAGGTCTGTAAAAATAAATATTTACTTTATTCACGAAATTTTCCCATTTGTTTGATTGATATTCTTTGTGTAGTGTAACAAGCTTTTAACGAAAATTTTCTTCAGAGGAATAAAAGGTTTTATTCTTTGAATATTAAGCTTATTGTTTTTAAAAGAAATCATAAATAAGCATTCAGGGAGAATTACTAAATACTCAGTTTTCTTTTTAATTATTATTTTGGGCTTGGAAGCACTTTGTATTTATTATTTATTAACACTATATTATGAAAACTGCTATTATAGTATCTCGCCACCTGTCAATAACTGGCCATCTTCGGTAAATCATTATAAAAGTTACGAGTATTTGGTAATTACGACTCAACAATACTACACACACGTCCCAAAAATATAGCTATGCCTTACTACCGCTTCGAGACTACGTCATGTCGGCTGGTGATGAGAAGAAACTGCGCAACAAACTTAGTCACCTTTGACAGCCTTTTTTTTTACAGAAAATACAGTTACAGTACAAGACATGTAGTAAGTACGAGCTAGACAGGTTAATAAGGTTTATATACTCTTGTCGTTTGTATGTGAAGGCATAACGATAATTTCAGTTTTATTTACAAAGTTTATTGAAAAATTTTGTGACCAGTAATTAATTGGTCAGATTGTTTAAATTTTATTTTGAAATTCAATATTTGGAGGAATATCTGATTTTTTTTTTTAATCTCTATTTCATTTATTACAAATTTTTATGACAATTTCTCAAATTGCATAAATGACAAGATATATCTTATTTTGAATTGTTTACATGTTATTTAATCATATTTCCCTTTTAAAAGAGACACAGTATATTAAGACCGAAGTTCTTCCCAGTAATTTTCATTTTCCCCCGCTCTATGCTTAAGTGACAATCAACCCTAATTCGGGCAAAGGTGTTCCGCGCGGCTTTAACCCGCTTTCCGCTCCCGCGGCTCCGCAAACGGAAAGAATCGGCACAAACAACGCGTTTGAGACCTTAATCTGTTTTGTTAATTCCCGACGTCTCGTCGGCGCGTTTTTACCCCGGAACGGTTAACCGGGCCTGTTTGCGTTGGGCTGTGGAGGGTTTGTTCTGGCACAAATGGAAATTACAATTTGGAATGGAGGCTTCTATTTGAATTTAGAACGTTGTTCGTTTGTTTTTTAAATCTACGGCCATTACAATTTCACTGTACATACAAAAACAAAAAAACAAATAGAACCACATCTATGAAGCACTAATTGTACCAATGCTTCCTGTACCAAATTTATAGACCGAAATTAAATTTCAAACATACTAATAGGTTGAAGTTTTTGTTTTGAATGATAGATCTATTTATGTAGATAATCATTATCAAACAGTAATTTAGGTAGGGTTAAATATTTAAAAATATTTTCTGAATTTAGCGCATAGGTGTATTCGTGTGATATTCATACTAACAAAACAAGATATTAGGGGTTTTGTGAAGTCCCACCTAATAACGAGTTCTAAAAGCACAGAAAAAAGTCTGTCAGAATTCTAAATATCTATATCTTGCTCTACTTTAACAATGTAAAATATAAATTAGAATATAGGTACATTGCGGATATTATAAATAAGATGTTGAATTACTTTTAATTTTTAAAATATTTAGAAGATCTACTAAATCAGAATTAAACTATTGTTAATACTCACGCCAAAATAGTTACACCATCATGCAAATTGGCATCCCCCATTCACCCAAGTATAAGACAGACCGTCTTCAACTTACTGCTAATTAAACAAAGTACGTCTTTATGATTCGCCCGTTACGTAGGGGCGGCGTATTTGAATAAGCACAAATTGTCAAAGAGATTTTATCTGGTTAAACAAAGATGTACCTTCTGTTGGCTTTTGCCCCCACCGGAGGGTGCCTATTTAATAGGATCGGCTAATACGCTTGATGACAACCCTGTATTAATAAACACAAACATCTCTGTCTCGTTCACACAGAGGTAGAAGTCTTATGTGTGAGCAGGACAGAGGGAACGATTATACTGCGGTAGGATTATGTGGCAGCTATTTCTTTGAGGTTATTATTGGGATTTTCGTATTATTGCGTGTTGTTCTGCGCATTACTGATGTACAGATAAGAAATGAATGAGTGAGGACCCTTGCTGATGTGGCTTACTTTTATCGACGTATCAATCGGTTCTGTTCTGTGTGACGAAGCTTTGTTACTAAAATTACTGCGCAACTTGAGTTCGAAATTGCTCACGTACTAGATACCTACATAAGTAAATGTAGGTAACTATGTTCATAACAAATGTTCTAATTCTAGCCTATAAATAATCATGGTTTATGTAGGTACCTACGTACTTAAAAATATAATAAATAGACCCATTAACAAAACTACTTCTACAAAAACAACTTATCCCTTCGTTATCGTTTCGTAATTGGAAGTTCCATTCGGAAAACAAACACGAATCACTAAGTAATTAAACAGTGTTGCCACTGATCAACGTTTTTACGTGCCCAACAAAGCCGTCCTCGACGCGATTGTGGCGCCCCCAAAGGCAAACTATCATCAATCCCAATTAAACGCGACCCTCGTGAGAAAAACCACACAAAACGATCAAACGGATACAAAAACCACTTTTGAACACCCCCCTACTTTTTAAATACAGAGATAGCGCCATTTTTGCGTCATTAGGGGCGCGCTGCGTCATGGAGGCACGATTTGTCTATGGTTATCGCGTTTTTTTTTTCAACGCGTCGTTAATCGCACACGCACAATATGGCGAATCCTGGCTAATGTCATGGCAGGAACTTGGCCAGATAACAGCTGAAAGCGAATGCTGGCTGGACACTTTTTTGTTTATAATTTTTCATGTAGCAGTCTCAGAAGTGATGGGATATGTGACGTAGCAAATAAGTCTTGCTTGCGTATCCGATAAGAGATCAATCTAAAGTAAATAAGGAATCCTGACTTTATTGCAGTATAAGGTTTTTCACTTGACGTTACTTTAATTCAGACCTCAGAAAATTTTGGCTTTTACCAAAAGCAGCCTGCTATCAGCCTGTCAGATACTTAAGCTATAATGCCAATACTATAAAAGTAGCTAGTTATTCTTTCTTCTGGCGCTTTTTTAGCCTAAAGTTGGGGTACGTTTGGCAATAATTACTTTGGCAATTTGGTAATGATGACATTTAACATGACAATGACACCTAACCTCCGTAACTCTTGGACATACACTGTCCACACACTGTGTGTTTACACAACAGGGGTTAGTATATTTAGATTTTCTGAATATACCCCTATTTCTCACGATCTTTACAAGAGAAAACATCTAGATTCCAAAACATTAGATCTCCTTTGGCGAGGCAAAAATAGCGCACTATCTCTCAGCAATTCGGAATATAGTGCTCTAAAGGCAATAGCTCAACAAATATTTTTAAATCAAGGATTAAAAAAAAAGGAAGCCAATAACTGTCAGAAACAAAAATTACGCGAAGTTGAACTTTCCAGCAGAGCAATTATAGCGCGCTGTCAGCTAGTTTGCAAATAGAGCTATTGTGCCAATATTAAAGAAATGGCCAGTTTCGACAGAAAATATGATGTTAATTACAATTTTTAAATTTGAATTTCGTAAAAGGCACGCTGGGTACAATCAAAAACAAAGGGCACGCGTTGTTGAGTCCCGTCGGCGAGGCAAAGGCAGCGCGCTGTCAGCCAGTCGGAAGCCGTTGAGCCCGCAGAGCTATTGCCGTTGTTCGGAAGAGCACTTGCTCGCTAATTGTTTGCGGAAAGGGTTCCTGGAGTATTGTTTGGATGACTTTTTTACGGTTAGCAAAGAAATGCTTACACTATATCTATAAATATATATAAATAAATCTTGGTCATCGCGTCACGCGTGAACAGATGGAACAATTTTGCAAATTATTTTTTGTTGTGTTAATTATTGTCAGCAGGAGAAGGTTCTTAAGAAAGAAACAATAAAGAAAGTTGCACAGAAAATCCTTTATGAATAAACTGAAGACCACGCGAACGAAGTCGCGGGCAGCAGCTAGTTAATAAATAAAAATATACTGTGTTTGAGCAACTTTCCAGTTAAAAAATAACTATTTCCACGTACTTGTAGTTGTTTACTGCCAATAAGAAGACATGCAATTACAACGGTCGTGTCAATCTGTTGCTATTTAACGGAAGATAAAGGAGTGGGTGAGTGACTTTAAAAAATTTTTTTACAAAATTCTAACGATTTTCTTCGTACAAATTATCTTCCAGCCAGAACTATTTATTTTTAAATGCAGTTTCCCTAACCTTTTTTTGCTGATGATTCCCTCGCTCTTGCGCATTTCACAGCGGCAATTTTTCTCTAATTAAAATTATTCCGATTGTCGTGCACGTTTGCGGTGCGGTGGCGACGCGTGCCACTTAGCCTGTGAGCTCGCCCCGGCCTCTCGTGTAGTTTTGGACCCGTGTTTTTATTTGAGAGGTAGTTCAGTGCGTATCTCGCTTTTGTTTTATTCTTTTTATGAATTTTTATTGGCGATTTTTGGCTAGTTAATAGTTTGCGCGGTTTGTAGTCTCACAAAGCATGCTCTTAAGACGAGTAGTTCATCCCATGTAAACCCATATTTTATTTTAGCGGTAGTTGAATGCGTACCTACCTTGTTGTTTTACTGGTGTTTTGAGCTCGTTAATCGTTATAGGAGCTGTGTGCCCGACAATAGGATCGTGCACTAAATTGTAGGTAATTTTAGTTGAAGTCAGAATATCGTGGGTCTAGTAGGTGAAACTATTGTATGCCCCTGGGTTTATTATTCCAAGATTACCTAATCATATTATTTAAAATGATATATGTTTATAGACTCAAATCACATTGTCGCATTCGAGCGCATATCTAGATTTACTTTTAGAAACTTTCAATAAAGCACATTCACACAAAATCTCTACGCCTTAATGCTCCTACTTCATTTTCTTTAAATAACCAAACTCAACGGCGTGGTTATAAAAATGCCGTATCAAATATCCTGTCTCATTACTTAAATAACAAAACCCAGATATAAAGGCCCTAAGCATTCCAAAATGTAATAACAGAACGCGTTCAGGCTGGTAAGAGAGAACGAAACGCAACGCTAATTAACAATTTAAGAGTAAAAAGAAAACAATTTTTGTCTCTTCTCACCTTATAGTAACTCGATTCCGGGAATTATTATCTCACTAATGCCCTCTTGAGTACTAGCTCGTAATTTGTAAGAGATATGGGAGCCGGGAATAACCGGTACTAATCCAAAAACGACAGTATTAAGTAAACCAAACGGCCAGTTCGGTGACATTGTTCTTTTTAAAAAGACGCCATTTTGTATTTGAAGAATGCGTTATCGTTGCCGCATCTCGGCTACTAATTACCACTACTCTATCCACTTTGGTACATGAAACTTGATCACATTCATAATTAACGATATTTTTTCTCTACGATGACAAATGGGATAGAAAAGAATTCTCTACGGAATGTTAACAGCTGACGGTTATCAAGATAAATATTTTAGAGTCTAGGATTTTTATCTGAAATATGAAAAAAAAATTACCAGTAATTAATTCCTGCGCATGGAACACAAACGCCAGAATCGTTCAGCACATTCTAATTATTGAACGAAAGTAACCTGCTTGTATGATAAATGAGGCAAAGACAACTCGACATTGTTCAGCCTATGAAAGACCTTTTGTTTATGGTCGAAGACAAAACCCTACCTCGTTGTCTATTCCCCGCTCAACTCATTCTTTTGTCGACCGCCGAGGTGTATTGTCGTCGCGCTGGAATCATTAAATGTGCGTTTTAACAAAAAACGCTTGCAAATATTTGCGAAATTCTCACGGCATGAAAAACGTTGCATAATTTAAACTCTTTAGCTCGCCGCCTTCGCTAATGCAAATCGTTTATATTAAATGTTTATATTTGTGAGATAAAACGGACGAAATATATTACGGTTATAACTTTATACGTGTTTTTAAAATCTAGTGAGGCAATAAAATGGTAAAGCAATTTTATTGCGCGATTTAGATTGAGAGGTACCAGTTTTAATAAATAATTTTTCAGGTCGCATCTAATGTAACGGTCACGGAATGTGTATGAGAATATTTTTCGTGTAATTAATAAATCTTGTATTGGCTAATTAATTTGAGAATGGATGTGTCTTAACACGATATTTCGGCCGGCCGATTGGTACGAACCGGTTTTTTCAATCATGGGAAAAGTGTTAAGCGCCATTTTACCGGAGTGTAATATGTACGAACATGTGGTGGGCTGTCGGGAAATTAGATTTATTGACTTTTATTTAGCGATTTAACAAAACGGTGAGAATATTACCATGTTTTTAGGGTTATGTCGACATTTAGATGCGGTTAGTTAGCTAAGTTTTTCTGATCAGTATTTAAAAAAAAATGCTATAGCAATGCGTATTGGTCCTGCGAATAGTTCGACATACTTTTAGTTTAGTTTCAAGGCTGTCGGTTATTTAGAAGAGAAATTGAGCATATCTACCTAATTACTGCGGTTTATGTTTATTTATTTATATCGGCAATAATTGTTGAGTTGATTATTTTCCTATAAACTAGTAAGTTTAGAAATAAGTAAGTATATCTCATGAAAATTACACATAACTCATTATAGTAACAGATAAAAAAATACAAAACACATTGTTTAGTTACCGGTATATACCATATACATAATTAGAATTTATTTATATGTATCAAAGACAATTATGAATCTATCATCACTATACAATTTTGTAAGTATAAGTTCTATTTTCAAGAACCAAGAACTTCTTGCAAAATGTGGATAGTAAAGAATAGTTGTTAAATGTATTATGTTAGACATGAAAGTTTTGAGCTCTATTGCGATGCACATAATTTTTTTACCAAGGTTTAATAATAAGGAACGAACATATTGTATAAATAAATACATTATTAGAACATTTTGAAGTATCAAAAATAGCAGATATCCTAATTACTTTCCATAGTTTAATCCAAATCTAGCTGCAACAATAAAACATAAGCCTTGTCCAATGCTAGACAGAAACCACACTCAGGACGACGTTTATACTTCTACAAATTATAACAATTAAACACAACAACTGATACCGATACCGGCAAACATATCGATACATAAACAAAACTATAAGCGCATCCCTATTGGCTGCAGATGAAACGCGCGCGCATCACAAAGCTTCATTGTGCGCCCATATGGGAAAATCGCCTGTTTTGTCGCCGCCATTGTCCGTGACGGACGGACGGACAACTGAAAAGACTTTGAATGCTTATGCAAGCAGGAAGGCCTGAATGCGGTTTATGCTAAGCGCTTAAACCAGACATTTGTTTCAATACACCGAGATATTTGTTAGACTTTGTTTTCCATCGATGCCGTGTTGGACTTGATGTTTTGTTTTGTTAAGGCTTTAGACACGATTTGTTTAGTGGGAATGTAAGAACACATTATTTTACTACGAGAATTAAAGCAACATTATCTTTTCAAAGAACGTAGATATATTTATCCTTGGTTCCCTAGACATATTTCTTATCAACAATCCCACAAGTATTTAACTCTAAATAAAAATAAAAAAAACCGACTTCAAAAACACTAAAAAGCTAAAAATAACTTTTAAACAATCATACCAAACAGTTATTTTTGGAGTCGGTGCAAACAACCACATTCAAACACTCCACGGCTGGCAACGACTCCAATAATAACTGTTTGGTATGATTGTTTAAAAGTAATTTTTAGCTCTTTAGTGTTTTTTAAGTCTATTATTTTTTTTTATAAAAATTTGTTTTGTTTGTCTGTTTTTTTTACATTCTAAATGGCGATCTGTGATGTAATTATAGCTAAATTGCTTCTCATGACGATTCAAATAAGTCCAAATACGGCTATGATACATTGTTTTATCACAGAGTTCCGGTGCTTACCTTCCGCCTACCTTTTGATTTGTCGACTATGGCAAGGCTTAACTGTCGTAATGAAAATATCTTATCGCTACTCGTGGAAGACTATTGTGGCCAACTATGGTCTCCGTCATCAGTTCCACCTCAGCAAATAATACTTTCTGAATGCAAATGCTTGACTTGTTGTTATATATAATATGTATTTTAGGAGTTCCCTCAATTCCTCATGGATCCCATCATCAGAATTGAATTTTGAAAAAAATGGGACCAATCTGCAGGTATACCCTTTCAATTAAAAAAAGGATTTTTCAAATCGGTTCATTAATGGCGGAGTTCTGAGGTAACAAACATTAAAAAAAAATAAAAAAAAACACAACCGAATTGAGAACCTCCTCCTTTTTTTGAAGTCGGTTAAAAAGCAGAGCTTGTACACTATGGCGACTAGATAATGTATTGACAATTTATTTTTATAACACTACTAGCTGTCCCGGCGAACTTCGTACCGCCCCTTCATACATTTTTTTTTTCGTGAATTTTTCCGTGTTTTTATAGTATTCTGCTATTTGGAAAGGAGACAAATTCAACAAATCACAGATCATAAAAATCAGTCCTGCCGTTCTCGAGGTATAAATGGTGTAACTAACCCGACTTTGTTTTATCTATATTATACTACATTTCTAGTGATAAAGACGGTATTATCGAAGAAAGAAAGAAACCTACTTTTTGAAGTTAAAATGATCTTGTTGTTCAAAGATTACTAGATAGTAGATACGTTATCATAATTTAAAAAATGTTTTCTCTCTTTGTTGCTAGCCTCTGTTTGAAATCTATGTGTCTCTATTTAAAATCATCATTATAATCGTTAAAATTATGATGGCGCCAATAATACTAGTTTTGTAGACAAATATGACTTGTTATACTTAATTTAGCGATCGTTATCAAGTTTCCGTCATACTGCCTACTCATACACACGAGAATAAATAAGATTTAATGGTCCTAATGGGTTTGAAATGATACTTTAAATAAAATATTACTTGCATTAGAAGCATTTCTGTATGGGACTGTCACATTGATTATTTTAATTGATGTGGATATCATGTTGTAGGTAATTTGATGGGTCCGAAGCAATTTATTTTGGATCTTTTTTTGTAGTTATTAATAAATTCTACATTTAAACTCGTTTACCCAACCAACTACCAAATACGCGTATTCTCTAAATAAAGAACTAATATCCACCTACTGAAAGCCTATACAATGACAGATTTATTCCACAATAAAGACCTATTGGCATAACGATATCGTTGGTTGTTAAATTAAAATACCGTAGAATTTTCAACCTAATTATAAAAGGCGTAAAGGTTGGGAGTTTGTTAATATATTCTAATGGGCAAAGTTAATAAAAATAAATAACGATAATAGATAGTTCACACCAAGCCAATGTCCAGTCCCACGCTTCGACATGACGACCACTGTTCACATACCACTTCAAAGTTTATTGGTTTGTGCCACGGTCAGAGGACAATATGACACAGACTTAAAACTAATCAATGGATGTAATTATGTAATCGACTACAGCAGTGGTATGTAATTGTCATTATATTTTCTTTTATCAGTTGCACCTAATGCTCTACTTCGATGATAATAGATAAGAACTTATGGAACTTTTTTTTACGATTTCCCTGTAGATCCATATTATATTGTTTGTACCAATAAACTTATTCGCCCCGTTTAAATCATATACATTATGGCGTATAGGCTCACGTCCTATACGCAACGTGAATGACAGCAGGATAATTTCTTACTAATAATAAAAATGTGTATGCTGGATGTTTGGACGTTTGTTCCTTAATCACGCTTTAAAGGCTGAACGGAGTTAGCTGAAATTTGGCACACATTTAGTTATTGATTTAGCTTAATGTCATTATATCCCGATTTTGCGTTCCCGTGGGACAATTAATCACGCCTTTTTCGCAGCCAGCAGCTTATTGTGATAAATCTGACATACAAAATAACGTCTTCTGACCTATCGTTGAAAATATTAATAGTCTTTTTCACCTTCAACGTTTTGAGAGCTAATCTAATATTGTAATCAATCAGATAACTAAACATAAGATTGTTGTCATCAATCAGTCAAATAAATGTATTAAAATATTACATTATAAATGATGTTAATCACCAATATCCGCCATTCCCACCATTACCGCAACTTATGGAGGTCCTACATAAACGAGCCTAAACACCAATTAATTACATCGTTTAAATATGAAAAGTAATGTCGGGAAAAGAAATATATATTATTATGATTTATAAACTATTCCGTGTGTATTAACGACTGCTAACGTGTTATAAGAAAGCTGATTTTTATCAACAGTAGTTGTTTCGAGGTTCGGAGTACATCTAAATCATTGGAGGAATGTTTAAAGTTCGGTTAGGCCTAATCAAAGATTTGTTAGTCAAAAATGCATTCAGAAATGGGTAAAGATAGTGAAGAGATTGGCTGATTAGGTGAAATTCTTATTTAAACACCTTTAGTTGCTTTATTAAAGGTTTTTTTGTTACGTGTGCGCTTGCGCATGGTATCCGAGGAATGCAACGGAACGCAACCCGACAAGTTTTTGGTACTGTTTCGATGTAATGGATTAATTTAGAGACCCGGTACATACTTGACATTTTATTTTAAATACTTGAGTTTGAAGTCTCACATTAAAAACACTATTAAATTCAGAATTAAAAGCGTAGCTGGTTTAACTTCTTACTTAAAACAAGTTTTGGTGGTAAGCGACAATGATTAACTTATCTTACCATCGGTGTATGGGACGTTTGTTTGTCTAAACATGCATATAAAATCACAAAACACTTAAATATTATTAACTTCAAACCATTTCAAAGTAAAATACTAACTATATTTACTTTTTACGTCACCATTAAATAGTATAATAGTAGTTTACAGAACTAAAAACAGACTTAACGTTATTAATACATCACCGTTTATTGACAATTGTCAAAAATCTCATATTACACACACTGTGATGCTTTTCATATCACACAAGCGAAAATACATTTTGTATCATTGCTATAAAGCTCAAAATCATTTGAAGCATTTAGCTGTAACTCCTTTAATGGGCTTACTTTAGTAATGCAATTAAGGGAACGATTAAAAGTAACTCTGGTTACTGTGGGAACACGGCGTTAATTACTTTTTAGGACTGTCTGCTGATGGCCGAGTGTCCTGATTTATCTGATGATAGCGTGGTCACTGTGTACGTTGAGTAATGCCACAGATTAAATAATAGTTAATGACATCGTTTGGGGATGAGATATTTGTTTTTTTTTCGCGATTATAGAGCTATGAAGGTTATTTAACTGCGCTTTAAATGAAGACATGAAAATTTTCTTACCCAATAGAGTTGGCTGGTATGATTTTGTCCCGTTACCTGAAATAAAAAATAAAAAACAGTTAGTATAACTAGCTAAGCAATTCCATCATCAAATAATTAAAGCTGGCATAATGATCTAAAACCACACAAGGTGAAAGGGACTATGTATTTGACCCTGGCAAGGCATATATGGCTGGAGAGTCCTGGTAGACTTTAAGCAGTAGTGGAAGATAAAAAGAAGGTAATTAAATATAAATAAATATGCGCTAGACAACACACTAATAATACTTAATTGTCGTGACACAAAGTAAGGAACTAACATCCTTGTGTTACGAGGCACCAGACACCGAATTTACCAGGCATTTTCTAGCATAGTCCCAAGCTTATTTAGAAAAAAAGTTTTCTGTATTTACCCGAACTGGGAATCGAACCCGACCTTTGCATTTAAGGCTCATCACTACGCCAATCAATATAAAAAAAAAGTTTGTCAGACTTGTTACAAATACACTTTACAACATGATATGGTCAAACTCATCCATTATTTAAGCCAAGGTACCTATTAGCCGTTGGACAGACAATAATCGCAACATTATAAAATCTTCGTGTTTCTCATAAAAACCTCAGACTGAAAACTAGGCAGCCTATAATAAAAACCCCCATGTCCGCGCGTTAAATAAACGCCACTAATGAGCAATATTCATAATATTGTGCAGCTCAAAAGAGTCTTGTTAGGCCCACATACAGGGTGTCGCTTAAGGAGCGACTCTATTAAATTCTAACTCTATGGTCTAAGCGACGAGCGGAGCGATAGACAAAAAAATTAAGCTAGCGGCCGTCCAGTGTAGTTCGAATCTATTCGAAGTGTTTGTGTAATAAGAACGAAGATTTTTTGAGATAAGAAAGAAGATTGACATATAATTCAATTTCGAAATTGATTGACTATGTTATTGTTATAATTAATTTCTTTTCAGGCTTAGCTTGGTTGTAAGTATAAATAATTGGGGGATTTGGAAGAGTGCGTTGGGAAAATCCAAGCTAGTAAAACAAAAATGTGACTAACCGTCAATAAAAAGAAATCAGAACTTTTTCCTTACCTCATACATTACAAAACAATTATATTATTAAATTTAATCATCGAATTCTGTTTCCCACGCAGCTCGTGACTTACGCCACGTCAGAGGCATAACGGTGTTCGCACATTACTCCGCAAAGCCTCACACATGTTGCCCTCTGAATGCACAAAGACGAATAATAATCATAAGGCGGTTCGCAATTAAAAAATTTAAGGCACTTTGTAGACCTGCCCTTTGCCAAGAAGTTTTATTTGGACGCGCAATTTCAAAAGCTGAACCGTCTTTTTACGAAAAATATTTTTAATTCCCCAGTTTTTTTGTCAAGCCATGTTAAAAAATAATCGGCGATTATGTAGTTAACCATAATATAGGCCGATTATAAACGTATTGTAGAAGTTTTTGCTACTATTGCCACCCAGGCACTAAATAGATGTAATTTAATAGTTTTACTACGGTAACATAAGGTATGCCTTGTTACAACAGTGGCATTTTAAAATTATTTTTCGCGTAATAAAATATTATTAAGGTACAATTTATGTATAAAAAATAACTCGTAAGAATAATTGAGGGATGTACAAGGGACATGTCATGTTGTTATTTAATGTAATAGCTATAATTTCTCTCTTTACATTTACCTAGCAGGTTTTTTGTTTTGTTGTTAGTTTAAAACCTTATATTATGAGAACCTTTTAATAGCGACCGCAAAGTGAGTGTCATTTTGTATTCTGACAAATAGCTAAGTTTATTTATGAGTACAAAAATGTCAATGAATATAAATTTTAATTACTATCTTAAAAAACGATTATATTAAAAACGTTTGTTTATCTGCTGACATTATAAAAATAAATGAAAATCGTCATTTGTTATTTATGACGGTCTTACCAAATTAAATTATATTTGAAATCTATTGAATTAAAACAAGGTTATTTTTGTTACATCAAAATTTTCTATTCTCTTAATGTTTGTCACACTCATATCATGACATCATTCAGGGCACTAGTAGATAATATTAAAAAAAAACAAAAATATGAATCCTAACTGCTCAATCTTTCATTGACAGTAGCAAAATAATATTTAAACTGCACGCCTCCCGGGTAGTTGATGTCAAATGTCGACATTATCATAACTTTATTGAGTTTTCAACAAAAATAACTATGCGGCTACTTTACTGCTATGATACTCTACAAGAATTAGAGTTCCGTCAGGTGTAAGGTTTGTTTTGGAGAATCCTTTTTCGAAGTTTTTTAAGCGCAGGTCAATGCACTGAGCCTATTTTCAGCAGTGGACGTCCTATCGCTGAAATCATACCTTAATTATAATTTAAGCATAAAATACGACTACGAACTGTTTCTAATTAACCAACTAAAACTTAAGTAAATTGTAATCACCATTGAGGATGACATAAAAACATCGACGCTGATTAATCTGGATATTAAGTACTACCAATCAAAAAAAAGTGTAACCTTTTATTTTTCTTATTTTTGTACGGAACGCCAAAGAATGCGACTGCTACTCAGTTACTCTTTTTCTAATACCACAGGTGATTTAGCTCTGTGACTCACCTACGCCCTGAGCAACCAACGCCCTCTGTCGTCAGTTGTACGTCAACACGCAAAATGGCGACGACACGGCCCTAACGGCTCACCCTGTGGACAGATTTGTGCGTACACCTATTTGGGTGACATGGAAAATTGTGTTCGCCACTCGAATAATAAAATTTTATTGCTTATTTTTGAGCTGTCGTATTTTTTATGTAGGCGGCCGGTGGCTACTGATGGTTAAATGTTAAGTACCAGTGTAAATTTGGTATGAACACTTTGTTGATATACAAACACCCCATTTACATTGGATTTCAGAATATTACGCATGGTTAAACTTACTCTTGGGTGCAGTCTAAGGATTTCACGTTAATTTTACATGACAACATTACATTATAGAAGCATGTGGTCCAGGATGCCAGTGGACGTATCATTATAAACTGTCCACTGCTGGACATAGGCCTCTCCCAAAGCACGCCATTGAGCCAGATCCATTATTATTTCGTCTACTGCCAGCAGCTTTGCGTATATCATGGCTCCACCTTGTCGGAGGGCGCTCTACGCTGTTTGCCAAGTCGCGGTCTCTACAGTCTACCCTATCGGTTCTATGGCAAATGTGTGTGCTTATTCTTTGAGCTGATATCGATATCGATTATCGATTTAGGTTTCTATCTGGTAACCTCATTTCTGATTTTATACTTCAGGAGTGTCAGTATACAAATCTTTTAAGGTGAAAATGATGTTAATGTTGCCTATTGGTTGTGTGTTCAAAGCATATACATAGAATACGCTCATACTAAATCTATGGTTCAAAGGATATAAGTGTGTAACGAAATCGATAAAGTACAACATTAATTCATAAATTTTTGTGACTCAGTCATATCTGTGACACTAGAATTTAATTCTTTTTAATTTTTAAATAAAGTCAAGTCAATGAGTGACTAGCTTGATGTTTAATTTTATGTCGTTCCCATAAAAAATGGGTTCATCTGTCCATAGAAATATTTTATATTAATAATATTATGTAAACTCGAAAAGTTACGAAATACGTTCACCTACTTTATAATACACCGTATAAAAAATTATAAAATAATCACGCCACTCACAATTCTAAAAACAAATATTCGAATAAGTATACTTTCTCGCGCGAACTAGTTCAAATATACACAGATTAACAAACATCAGAAGTGTCAGTTCGCGGAATCATCATGGAATAAAGCGATCGGTTTCGCAACGGATAGGGATACCGGGAAGCGTGTTACGATCTAGATCAGTGGAGCTCAAACTTTTTTAAACCATTTGTTTTCTTCGAGGCGATGAAGTTGTGTGCAGATTAGTGTCTGCTGACTTTAAATAAACCAATTTACTTAGTCAGCGAGGAGATTTTTGTAGCGGGGTATAGAAGATTACAATTGTGTTAATAAAGGCTTATCAAGGAATGATGCTAAAAATAGTTAAGCAATAAGATGAAGGACACATACTACATTTGGTGCTATCACAATTTTATTAGCTTTAAAAACGTTCTAAACCACAAGTTGAGAACCACTGATCAAGACGGATGCTCACCCAGCTCTTTATTATTCCAATAACAATCCTTAATGAGTGCTCTGGTCAAACGTAAATAGCGACTTCATACATTTGAATGATGCGAATGTAAACTCTACTCTATGAGATACTCTGTGGCAGAGGGTTGGCACAACTACATTATAAAGATCATTGTGACTTTTTGTAGTAGCTAATAAAATGTGTCCAATTAATAATTATGAAATTCAGAATAAAGGCAAATTTTAGTAAGTCCAAGTAAGAGCTTTAGAAACAAAAAAAAAAAATTTAAATAAAATACTTTCCATTAATGGCAATGATTCAAATGTTATCACTGCATAAATTATTGACACTAAAATCATCACTATTTTCGGCTGTTATTAAATTGAAAACGAAAGCTTCATCTTTAAGTTGAGTATTATGATAAACATAAGTTTATGATTAAGAAATATCAGTTCCAGGTTGGGCTTATGGTTAGTTAAGTTGGATGTATTCGTTTTAGAATGGTCTTTTGCAATATTTTGGTACACATGCCTACAAGATAATACCTAATACTCGTATATACTTTCATGAAAGCCCGTTGTGACTTTAAATTATAATGCAAATATGTTGCTCGTTTTGTAGCCATGACCAATGAAGTAGTTCAACGTGTTTTCAAAGAATATTTAAACTATCTTTTAGACAACCCTAAGTTGCAGCGGGAAAGATCAAAGAATCACCTCGCGTACATTGTATACGTTTACGACACTCCGCCGGACGTCTATTGTCTCTTAGACGATTGAGCAGATGATCATCATGAATGGATCTGATGGTTTTATAGACCAGAGAGATAAGGAAGGTTAGATATAGACTTTGAAGTAAATACTAGGCAGCGTAGTGCGCTCCAGATTCAGCGATGAAATACGCGAAACTGCTGGCAGTGGATGGAAAAGAATAGCCGAGGATTTGGCTCAGTGGCGTACCTACATTGAAAAAAGCCTTTGTCTATGATGATGACTATATGCGATCATTTCGATAATGATGCCTTGTATTGCCTAAAATTGCCCCATATTGCGTGTATTGTGGTATCTTGCTACATGTTGCTGTTATTTTAATTGCTCGTTGTGTTGTGACTTCATATTGTCCAGTATTTCTATTGGGCATTTTTTTGCCTATTCATATTTTATAATCACCTTAATAGAATACTATTAACTACCATTAACTTAAAGGAAAACTATTGAAAGAAACTATTCAGGCCGTCTTGAATTACTGTTGTTTTACTCTACAAATAAATTTAACTTGTTAAAACAAAATGGGATTAGATTTCTTAAGAAAATGTTTTTATTGGACCGAGTTTCTATTTTGATTAAAGTGATTGAAATCCCTAAATTACGAACCTTATTTACTTCAGAAATAAGTTCTTTGATATTACATTTTAAACAACCATTGGTTTCTTACGGTTTATCTTGGCACAAATGATTCAATTCTAATTGGGAATTTAGGCAATGTTCTTTGACTAATTAAGTTTTATTTTCGTTACTATGTAAAGTTATTAAATATATATAAATAAATATTGGACAACATCTCATACATTAGTCTAATCGTATGGTAAGTAGCCAAAGCACTTGTGTTGTAGAAATCAGAAACAACGACGGTATCACAACACCCAGACCCAAGACAATATATAGAGTTATTTTCTAAATTGACCGACCGGAAATCAGGACCTCAGAGATAGCGGCACCAAGTCCGGTATGCTCGCTTCTCGGCTACGGTGGTCGTCATATATTTTTTTTTTGTTTAAATATCATGTCCTATTAGTAAACGTGTGTACAAAATATAAAAATATTTCGATATAGCACATTTCACTGTTCTAAATAGTTAGAACAGTGAAATGTTAATAGTACCATAATAACGATTAATATCTCATTATGATTTTGATGCAAGTTCAAAATTTTCTGATGATTCTTTGATTCTCTTTTTTTAGTTATTCCTTGACCTGGCCAATTTTATTTTTATTTAGAAATAACGCAATGATTTTCTTTATAAGTGTAGTAGATTCGGATATAAACAACATTAGTAGAAATACATGACATAAGTGACCTTTTCTTTCGCATTAGCCGTAAATAATGGAGACAAAACAATAATGTCGTATAGCATAGAAATTCATTTCTGTCTGTTCAGGTTTCTGTGGATTCATGGCAAAGGGCTGCCAAAAGTTTCTAAGAACGTTATGTTGCAGATACTAGCTTTGGCCTACAGCTTCACCCACGTTTAGCCATTTAAGCAAGATCACTGCTTTGGGACAAATTGTGAGCTTAATTTTTTTAATTTAATTTGTTTATACAAATAGAGATCTGAAATCAGGCTCCATGGTAGTTTTTTTAAGCATTCTCATTGTCCCGCGTTATTTGTATTTAATATCTACTTAACAGTTCGAAAATCTACTGAGAACTAAAATTTGTTTTTTTCCCTATAATTTACGAAAACAAGGTAAAAAAATTAAATTTACAACGTTTTTTTACACTAATTAGGTACAATAAATTCAAAAGCAAGTTAAAAACTACAAAAACGTAAACACTAGTTTAGTTTTTTGATACATTGATTTTTAGCATATCTGGCAACCCTAAGAGTGTACATATTTCACTCAACGGGTGTTGGTCGAACTTCCGAAAATCAGAAATAGGTAGCTATAACGCCCAGATACAAATGAGGACTACGATATTATAAAATTCTTGGGCACAATAGCGCGGTCTAGTGGTCTAGTGATGTGGCTCTATAAAGTCGAGAGAACGAATGCGATGCTCTTGAATCTGATTTGTCAGATTAAAAGATCTAGGCTGAAAAGATCTGTATAAACGGAGTTTAACATACACTGCATGGTTTAGAAACGCACTTTTAAAGTTATCAAATCAATAAGTAATAGCGCCAACGAATAGATGACTACCGTTATTTCAGATACTGGGCATAAGCGATACTTCTGCAGGTTGATTTATTCATGAATATTAACAATTTCGGTTTTTATACTTACTTTGAAATTGACATTGACATGTTTCCTATTAAAAATCCGATGCAAATCCGACACAAACTCGATTAAAATTTTGTTACTTCATCTAATACTTTTTGTAAAGATTATTATGAAGACAGAAAACCGAGATAAGTTAGCTTGTTATTTAGTTAGATTTTTAGTTTGCTCAACTTCTGTTCCATAAATCATAATTCTTCCAGTATTTTGTTCCGATCCTAGTCAGGATTAGCTTGACCATAGTTTAGTTATATTATTGGAGCTATTGGCATCAGACCTTTGTAACGGACCCGACTTTTTGGACCATTGCTACACATCTATTGCTCTCTAACTAAAATATACATAAATTAATGATACGACTATATTAATTACTCGAGTATGTTAGCTTACTAGACATCACTAGCGGTTTTCATAGTAAATCTTCGCGGTGACGGAATTAAAGGCCGAATTTGAGCCCATTGCAATAAAGCGCGTGCTGACGGATATACGTCGCGTTGCGTAAGGTATAGGTGGATGGACAGACGGCAATAGTCTGTGGGGAATAGGGAAATTAGAAGAAAATAGGGATAAAATGCAGAAGTGTGCGTCCAGATAAAAAAATATTATTTAAGTTTCAATAAACATACGGTACAACTTTACAAGGTGTTATGCTGGCCGGTAAATGTTTTTGGAACTAGCGCCGTATGTAAGTTTGGTAACCAATAACTTTGTCTTTGATGCAATTTGGTCAGGATTGCCACCATACTCTGGCTTATCTAGCCTTGTTAAGATTACTCCTTCATACATTTTAGTCTATCACGTGTACAAAAATTTTCCTAGTCTTATTTGGTAAAAACTTCAGATTCGATTTCGATTTACTTTATTTTTTCAGAAAAAAAAAATTTTTGGATAAATAATATTGTAAAAGCTAAATTAATATATTTTTTAAAAAATATCCAAAAATCTATTACAAAATATTATTTTTTACTTTTAATAAGAATCTAAAATGTCAATGTTCTTACTATAAATAAAAATGTCAATGTCAAAATAACTCTGTGGCCAAACTGTATACGATTTCACGACCTGAAAAAAGATAATGGACGGTTAGTAATTGCCACCCCTGACGCCTATTACATAAATCGACGAGATCGCGGCGAAAACGTTGATCACCTTTGCCGACGGATCTATGACGAGCCAAATTGATTCAGCTGTGCAAGTAATAAGAGTATGCGATTTTTTTAGTTCCAGGGGTGTTCAACATTTAATTGTATCTCTCACTGTCGTTAAGTAGGTAATAGTCACTTGTTCGTGACGCTTATGTTGCTATAATCGCGTCCATATGTTGATAAACTTGACTGACGTATCTATTGCGAAACGAATTACTAACAAAAGGGATTAAGGATACATAGTACATACGCACTACAATAATGCAATCTTAATAGCCGCGCCACGTTTGGATGACCACCAAAGGCTAAAAAAAATATGTTAAACTGATATACTCACTACGATTCGGCTACATACTAAGAGTAAAAGAAATAGTAGTTTAAAGTCAGAAGTTGTAAATTTACATTGACTTGTTTCCACTTTCATATCATGACCAATGTCTTCTTGGAGTTGGCAGTTCATAAGTGACATAGTAGTTTTACCCGTTCCTGCAAAAAGATGTCAGTTACATTCAAGAAAACATTATCCGACAGTAATATTACACTTTCGATTATTTCTAAATAATGAAACAAAGTATGTGCGATAGCAAAATAAAGCGTAGATTTGAGTCAATTTCAATTAGGTATTCGCTTCAGACTTGAGTCTACAGTTTTGATTGTAAGTTTTCTTTTGTATCTGTGACAAGTTTATTCGTCCGGTGATTCAGGAACAATGATCAATTTATACATTTCCATTCCGCAGAATAATATTGTACTTGTAATTTTTTGTTCTAATTCTAAAAAACTTGTTGTTTTTTCGATCGTAAAATAACAATTTAGTGGATTCTGTCACAGTTCAGGTGAATAAAGTAGGCGCAATTCCCCTATTATGTGACAGCTGAAGGGTGTCTTCAACTGGTTGCTATTGATGTTCGCCTGCACTAGGCCAGAAAAACACTGATATTCATCTTACAGAGAGAATCAAGATCTTAAGAGTATTATTTGCACAGGTATACACGCAGTTCGTGTGTCTTATTTGAGAAGTTCCCTGTGGCGCCAGGTTTACACTGGTGAGTGCAAGCTAGGTCCTCTATGGTAGAGACATAAATCCAGTCATACCTCAATTAACCCAAATTCCTAAGCAGTGAAAACGCCAACCGGCCATTTTGGAAGTCACTGGGGGAGGCCTATGTTCAGCAATGAACGTCTATGGCTGAAATGATGATGATGATGTTGAAAAAACGCAGAATTTTATTTTAATGATAAGCAAGTTTAATATGGCTTGTCGCATCCCTCAAGCTGGCAGGTAAGCGAAAAGCACTTCTACGATTTAATAAAAGAAGAAATTCCGGTGGGTACGCAACATTATGCGATCGTAGCGAATTTTTATTAACAAGGAATCTGAAGCGTGACTCCCACTATTGCACGTAGTGAACCTACTTAATATATTAGTACTATGTATCAACTTCCTCTGCGTTTTATTGTCTCATTTCTGATATGATTTACATTTCCGTCTCATAGCCGGATAAATGTTGTTTGGCTAAAGAAAATGTGCCACAATATATTTAATTTTAAACGCATAATATGCTTTGTTTGACAAATACAAATAAATTAATGTGTTTCTAAATTCTGACCACACAATCGTGACCTGGAATTTTCGTGAGGTTATTTTACAAGCTATCGATGAGTTTCACTTAATAATTTTGTGCAATGGTCTAATCAAAATTAAATATGATTTTAAACCACAAATGTTAGTATCTCAATGACGCCATTACTTAAAACTGTATAAAAAGCAAGCATGTATTCATACATATCACGTCATGTTAAAGGATATATCTCCGTGCTGACAGCCTAATATTTAATCAGGTTTTTTTACAACGAATTACTGCACTTGTGCACATTTTCGTGAAATAGACACATTATAATACTTTTAATCTTCTTCAGTACATACTTATTAGACCGCATTATCATGGTTAGTGTAAACGACATCAATTACTGCAATCGATAATTTTGCCAGTTAAGACCGGTATCGGCAATTTCAAGAACATTTTCGGTTGCGCACACGACTCACCTGACGAACGGACACCGTATCTTGACCTTTACAACAAAAAGACGCCGCAGTATGTTTCATGCCGGCTTTTGCTTTCTCCGACTTTGAGGATAACTGTCCAGTGCAGTTGTTATCGCACCGTATATTTTGACATGGCTTCGAGTGAGGAATTAATGGTTTGAGATGCCACAGTAATACTTTAACAAAGATTACATATACATACATAGTAAAAATGTAGCTAGGTACAATTTTGGCAGCTAATTCTGAAAAAAGAAAGACGTCCTGTGTAATCTTTTTAGAAAATCCTAGTATAAAATAAACGATGAAGCTTTGATATTCGCCAATAGCCTTAATGTTTAAAGCTATAATGTTGAAAAGTATTTGGTTTGGTAATGTAATTAATTTTCAATAGAATTCATTGAATAGTATGTTTACGTTCGGCAGTAGGTAACTAAGTATATGAATTTCTATAGGAAGAAACGCACATCCTGTGTGTTTCTCAATTCAGTATTGTAAAATAGTTTTTAGCTGATTTTATTTTGATTTTCTGAAAACTTAAATCTTTAGTAATAATGGCTAACCTAAAAGATTATACATTACGCAAATAAATCTTCTCCTAGCGCTTCGTTCCGTTTCAGTCGGACAACATATTAATGTAATTCTTGACGCGGCAACTCTAGCTAGTTATTATTTAGAACGATTGCCATCGGACCTATTAAACCCTAGACACACTGTCTGCACATGTCAGTTAAAACTTAAAACAATCTAAAAATCATTCACGTAGTGGTCATTAATTTGAAATACGAAAAAACAAATTATCAAAGAAGAATATTTTTCCTGATGCTGCCAGATTTTTGTAAACCCAGATAAAAGTTAAGAAATACATTTTTAAGACTATCTTTTCCGTTAATCGCCAAATATCCGACTGGACAGTGAACCTTATTCGGCATGATTAAGTAACAGGCCGACAGATAAATCAGCGGAATCCGAGCTGTGCCTTGAAGCGAGCGAAAACAATTCAAAGTGAAGGAAAACAATCCAATTTAATTAGGTATTACTTGTTTGTACACCTTCTCATATATTTTGTAGATGATTCTACTACCTACTTGACAGAACTCTTGCCAAATATTGTAACAATTAAAAAATATTGTAAGGCAACATTTCCGTTCATTGAAATATGCTTAGGTACTTATTATAACTTCTCTACGACTATCTATCTTGTAGTAAATTTAAGTTCATCGAATTTTTCAAGAAATTCTTACGTCATTAAAACGGATAAAACACGACAAACGACGTTTAAAACAACGCATAGCTTAAATGCCGCAATAAATATTCGTAAGTATTTTAAGAACTAAAGCCGAATAATGGCCATAGTATTTCCGAACACGTTCGAAAGCGCGGACGACCACCAACAATGGTCTGGCAATTAATAAAAAGTTAAAAACATTTCTTAAAAAAAGGCCAAACTCCCGCGCATCGCGTCAAACGGAACGCATCACAAATAAACGCTCATCCGCGCACTCGGCAAGAGATCACGTTCCGCGCATTATTTTGATGTATTCAAATTTCGAACACGACCGCCATTTTGTTTCCTTAAAATTAATTGTGTCACGAAGTACGAGAAAGGTAAAGAGTTTACCGCAAAGTGAGTATCGTGACGTGACCACTACCAGTCGCTCGTCATGTTTGTAGCCATCGTTAAAGTAATTTAGCTATTGTCTTAAGGAAATTAAGAGCCGGCCATAAAATGACACTGCTTCTGATTCTGATAAAAATAGAACAAAGTTTGTAAATGATTGAAAAGTGACAAAATACAGTTTATAGCTAATTAAATTTCCTTTTGTATTTTTTTTTGTTATTAAAAAAAAGGCATCCCTATTCCCTGCGATTAATTTCTAAACTCACATCAAAATGTAATTTAAAGAAAATGCAAAGAAACGCTTCAATTCGCTTTCAAGAAACAAAATACTGAAGACTTTTGTGTGGGCGGTGAAAAAAAAAGAAAATGAAAAGTCCGATTCATCCCGCTCGCTCGGGATCTATTCAGCAACAACTTATTAAATAAATTAACCGCAAGTTGCTAGAAAAGGAAAAACTAAGCGGTTCTCTCATTTACTCGCGGACAAAGCGGGTAATTCCTTAAAACCCGGCGGTATTCTGTTCCGCTCAATGCGGACTGTAGCGGAGAAAGCCCGCAAAAATAATTGGAAAGTGACGGGAATAACCTCCGAGTAGGGATGCGAATGGAAAATATCGACGGAAATACGCACCCAAACTAAAAATCGATATCGATTGGTTATTTTAATTGCTACCTACATTGTTTTAGATTTAAATTTTTAAACAGTTTATGGAAAAGCTCATGTTAAAATATTAGAAGTTTCACTTAAAAAGACAAGAACACACATTATTTGCACGTACACAACATTTACAAGATACAAGTAATTTTGATGTACCACACCGCCATTACATATTTTTGTCTCGTCTAATGGTTGACTGGTAGAGATTGCTTTTAGGCATTAAATTCGCCAATTGTACATTTATTTCGTGCAATAAATAATAAATACAAAAATAAATACATGTTTATATTATTTGCGCATCCAAACAGCCCCGGTATTTTTAATGGCCTTGTAACTTGTACTACACGACACACTACACGCTTATTTTCGTCACTTAGTTGGAATATCGACACTAAATAATTAAATGTTTACGTTTTGTAGTAAATCATCAAAGGCTAACACATTGAAATTTCATTGTACTAAAAATGACCCAAACATTATAATGACAGAAAATATTTGGTTGTGTGTGAAAAATGATTTTAATCTTAGCACGTAAGTGTGATGAAAATGTGCGTAGCTTGTAATATCGATATCTGTAAACACGGAGAACTACACTAGGGCGCCTCGGGAGCGCGGCCCACATTCCCAAGTTTTCATCATTCTCCTTGCCTTCCCCCGCATTGTGTCCGTGGGAACCTTTATTGCCTCCATAGAAAACCGTGAAAGCCCAAGAAAAGCATTTGTGTACACTCGCCTCAATGGGGCTGACAAAGAACCGACTTCAGCGTTGATTCCGTACCGGTTTCAGGGCTTTTCAACATTTTCCGATTCGGCCAACTCTATTGGTACGGTCTTGTTTTGTATCGGTAAATGAGTTTCGTATTCCAGAAAGGTTAATTTACTTTTCAGTTATTTGTTGCGGCCCTTGACGTGAAAGGGTCGGTATTCGGTTTATATCTGGGATCTTGAATAACGGTATTAGAGAGATAACGTTTTATTCGGCTTCACTGAATTTTAATAAAAAGACTCAGTTTTTCGATAATAATAATATTATTGAGATACCTTATCGAAACTGAGTCTAGATTTATTTTTAGTCAAATATTTATTATTATTTGAAATCGTATTATGATGTTTTCATTTTAAAAAATGTATCAAAAGATCAATAGCAATCGAATTTTATAATCTATTTTCTTCGTATTCACTGATATTGTTTGCTCTTTCATATTTCAAATAAACTCCATCGTCGAACTTTAGATGTACATTTAGAGAAATTTATTAATTAGTACTCAAACAGAAGTAAGACAAACAGCTAAAATTGCGACATCGTCGACACAATTTCATAAACTTCCAACTTCTTGGGTAACTAACCGTACACTATTTAATTATGGAACACCCACCCTCCTATATAAAAGGGGCAGAAATTATTTTCTCAAAGGCTTCTTTTATAAAGTAGATGTTATGGGAACACGGCCACTGGAGTCCGCTGAGTATACTAAAACGTCTCCATATTATTCCTTTGAAATATCTCTGTAATGGATACGAATTTAAAACATATTAATATTATTTTTTCGCTTCTTTTGGTCACTCTACTTTATACGGCAAATGGTTATGTGGGACGATTTCGTTTTATGATAGTAAAATGTTTGATTCTTCAACAACTATTTAAAAATATATATATTTGCATAAAAAACAAAAGTTTGATTAATAATTCATGAACCTAGACTGAGACATGACTTTTTGTATGATAATAAACGTTAAATACTCTTTTTAATTAAATTATGAAAATTCTGTTACTTAAAGTCCGATGATGAAGCATTTTAATAGCACGACTAGTCATGCATGTAAGTAAATAACGGGCAACTTAAAAAAAAAATTTTTGTGACTCAGCCAAAAAGTAGTAACTAGACTTACCTCTTGATAAGTAAAGATATTTCTTAGATAAATGGGCAGTCTAGGATCTAGAAATATAATTCGTCTCTAGGTTGTCCGCGCCATCAAGATATGTCGTCAGTAGGTATGTCAGATGGCAATGGCAAACTCTCATCGAAACATGTTTGTCATTTATTTTATCATTATTTTAGCAGATTAATTAATAAGATGAAATATAAAAATAGGTGTTAAATATAATGATTTTATTATCAGGCTGATTTATAAAAAAAACATACATACATATTTTAGTTACACCATTTTAACATGCTAACCTTATTTAAATCTAACCATAGAAACTTTTTGAATTCAAATTAGGAATAATACTGTGATAAAAACTACCGCTTTCTGAGTTGACACAACATTACAAGCCAGCTCGCTGTGTTTAGCAACTAGAAGCTATTAAAATTCTAGTTAAGAGCGAGCGCTTTTAATTTGTACATAACATGTAGGTTTCCTGCTAAGGGCCCTATCACACGAGCGGTATAGTAAACAGAATAAGTGTACTACGTACTGATGCAACAAAACGCTGTTTGCACGTACGCTGTCAAACTAATTTGTCAACTATACTAACGAAACTCAAAATTGTGAATTGTTAATGTTATAGGTAAAACGAGGTTTGAATCGAAACTAACTGATTAAAGTAAAAATAATAATGTTCTTTCGCACACAATATTTTCTTGAAACATATTTTGGTATTTGTAAATATGTTTTACAGTTTAAGATTATGGAAGGTCTACTGGTTTTGTAGTTTGATCGACCTCAACTCTAACACTGATTAAAATTCATCATCATCATGTCAGCCTATTGCAGTCCACAGCTGGACATAAGCCTTCCCTAAAGAGCACGATCTCCGCTTTTTTCATCCAGTCACTGCCAGCCATCTTCCTAAGGTTGTCGGTCCATCGAGCCGAGGGGCGTCGTACACTACGTTTGCCAAGGTGCGGTGTCCACTCGAGAACCCGTTTACCCTACCTTTCATCGGTTCTGTGACAGATGTGGCCAGCCCACTGCCACTTTAGCTTGCAAAATATTTGAAATATGTCAAGTACTTTGCTCTGATTAAAAAAAATTAAGAAACAAAACATTGCTTCGGTTTTAGTGGCATGGCGTTGGTTCCCAGCAAAGGCATAGTCTGTTTTTGAACTGCCCTGCTTTTTTGTAGGTACTATAATAGTAACCATGTACTATCTTTGTGGTCGTTCCCTCAATGCTGAGGATCGTGACTGTATGTCACTCTTCTCCACTCGGTCCGGTTCTGCGCCATATGTACCGCTCCCCGTATCTGGCCTCCAGTCACCTCCTTGAGTTGGTCCACCCATCTAGCTGGCGCTCTTCCTCTCGCGCGCTTCCCCTCCATTTGTCCAAGAATGATGAGTTTCTCCAGCCAACCAACCATGTACTATATAAATTATTATTTTACAATTTTTAGTAACCATGTACTAATATTTACTTATTCTTCTACAACGCACGACATACTAGTATAATTTAGGTAAGAAACGATTACCCTTTCAATCAAGTCCAGTAATTAAGACTAAGTCTGGAAATCACGAGTGAGCTAAGTCCCTTACACACAGCAAGTGATGTATGGTGTTTCGGATTGGAACAAATAATGGAGGCCGGACGTCACGCCTGACTGATAGTGCTGTCACGAGCCAATCGAGAATAGCTCGATTGTGCGCAAGATTTATCGATTTGCAAGGAGCGTTTTATGTTATAATTTCTGTTGACGTTTTAACTACAAGTACTTAGAATAGTAATCCAGTTAGTGTCAACATAACAAAAGCAGGAACAAAATATTTAAATGCATATATTTTACGATTAAACAGATGATGACAGGAAAACATGCTTAAGATGTTGGATTGATTTGAGTAACTTTGTTTATTGTAATTATTTGTTCGTTACTTTAAAAGTTAATTCAGAGCTGAACTTTTCATTTGCATATCGGTTGTTACAATATATTAGTAACGCATTAACATTGCATCGGGCCATAGCGGCCGATATCTAAGTGCCTGGATATAACAACAAGCGGGAGCGAGACTTGAGAGTAATCAAAATCCGCTCTCTCTTACAATTAATTTATATAGTATGTATGTCTCACACACAAACACACTTCGGAATTGTCTCACTAAGCAAACTAAAACAGTTCTTAGAATAAGATAAATTGAACAGTAACGAAATAGGTACCTAGTTGGATCGGTACCAAAATATAAGTGCCAATAAACTCTGCAAACGCTGGCTGTTGTTAACTTATTTGATGCGGTAACATAAGATTGCATAATAATACAATTTCTATTGTGTCTCATTTTGCTGTGATCAAAAATTATTAATACTGTTATCAATAGTGACTTACATCTAATAAGAGACATCATCTAGGACTACGTTAAGTACTTAATAATAGGATTTTCGGAATATAATTACCAGAGTTGTCGCATCTAGCGTTAGCAAATAAGTGCGTGACAAAGTGCTAAGAGAAAGATTTAGTTTTGTAGCCTAAGTGAAATTGCAACCATTAAATTTAATAAAAATTTGCGGTTTAAGGAATGCTTTGAAAATCACTTAAGTGTATTCCTTTTTTATTTTTATTTTATTTATTACAAACATTTTGTTTGCTAGGATGGCTTAGCGATTACAAAGAGTAAAATAAGTTCTTAGAAACATACCAACTATGCTTGCTCCCGCTTCGCTAGTGCACGTAACCAACACTCGATCCCTAACGGTAGGCAAGCCGGGTAATCTTCCTTGGCGCACGATTTCACCTTTGTCGCAGTAGCGACATGCATTAATGGCGCATTAATCTATGACTGGCAATCAACCTCTGTATTTATATGAGCCACTTAACTTTTATATCTTTGTGTATTAACACCGTTTACGTCCTCGCCCGGTTCGTCGCTTATTAGTGCTCTTTAGGATTTTTTACGGTTACGAATGTTCGTGGGGTTCGTCTTTAGGACTCATTCTTAATTTTTATAAAATTATTCAGAGTCCAAATACAAACTTTTTTGTATGATAATCAAGTAAAATCACTTTAGACTTCTGAAACCTAAAGACAAAAATCATATTAGGTACCAAAACAATTACTTAATGCTTACTAAGTGAAACATGCAATGAATCTATATTGAATCACTTTTGTTTGATCCCTGGAGAAAAACTAGTTATTTAGTGCTTACTAAATAAGTCCAATTTCCTTAATTACAAACTTCATTCTTAATCGAATCAGTAGGTAGCCAATTTGAAATCTGTTGGTTTAACCGGTTGACTTATCTGCCAACATAATAATATTCCGATTTATCATCACTGGTATCGATATAATTGCGCCCAGCCCTAGTGGTACTCATAAATGGAAGAATGTGTTGCAAAATTTGACGCAGCCATGTCGGCAGACCGGTCGGGAAACGGCTTGAAAACCTAACGGCATTTTAATTTTACATTGGTCTCGTTTTCCATATGTAGAAGACTTTTCTCGACTATCTTAGAAGAACTAAAGCTTACTCTAAGATTTAAATTCATAACCAACTATACTCTATGATAGCACCGAGTTTATTTGTGTAAAACCTAATACCTACACTAATTGTTTCTTCTTATTGATTATATTCTGTATCAAAACAAGATAATTTAGAGTCATTAATTTATCATATCCCAATTTCCAAGCCAATAATAACTCTTATTATCTCATTAGAGCACAAAATTATACCCACTGTTGTAAATTACACTGCAAAACGTTTTAAGTAGCTTGACGTATTGGACATGCGCAGAGAACAATCGACAATCAGAATTCTCTCAGCGAATAGAAGAAAATCCCGCCACAAAGGCGGGTCTGTTTCCACCGATCATTGTGCCAGAGCGAGACCACACCTATCGCCGTCTCGCCCCGACAAAGACGCCGGCGGATGACGCGCAAAAGAGATAGGCGTCACAATAGACAATTGTTATCCCTACCACTAGAATTTGTACTGCCCTAGTACCAACTAGCAAAGCATTTTCGTTCTAATTCCAAACCAAATAGCGCCGTTTGAGTTCATACTTGTTTGCAGGTTGAAATGGCTCAACGTAGCCAATAATTTGATTCGACCGTTATCATTGGGAAAACAATGGTAGAGTTGTTTAGGTATAAATTTAACGATGCGTGCAGAAAATTCTTTGGACGATTAAAATGGGCGTTATTTCACGCATCGTATCAAATGAAATGACCATTCGTCATATTTCAAGTCTTAAGTGGCATCCTGTGTTGGTGTTATGCAAATGCATTAAAAAGTAAATTGGCGCGCATTTGTGCATTAAATACATTTTTTTTGTTAAGTTGCCAATATATCTTTAAGCTCTTCCTCCCTTTAGACCGGATTCGACCAAGCTGGTGTAAGTTTAAACTTGAGAGTATACCACTGCTTAATCTAGAGTACCTAAGCTGATTTTTCATTCTACCAACCACTAATCTATGAAAAGTATTAAAACAGGCGATTTTGACAGTGTTTAAATTAAACTGTGAATAAGTAAATGTCAAAGTTGTCACTTGTCAAATCCACTCCTGTCACCTCGAAACTGACATGTTGTCAACATCTAGCATTGACATTCTATTATCCTACAAAATTAAAATGTTGTGGCATTTCAAGTTAACCTAGAAGAAATGGATTACATGGATTTTAGTAGGTTTATCAATTCGTTGATCGTTCACTCTTGAACTACAGAATAACAATACCGAGGATAGTGTATTGCTTGAAAAACGTAATCGAAGTTATCCAAGGGTAAATTCAAGGTGTAAAATTATACCCGTAATAGTTATTCTGGTATAGCTTTGTGTTTGGTCGAATCGGCCCTTAATCTTTTATATTAGCATCGCACAGGTATGCATTAACTTAGTCGAGAAATAGCGGTATGCCGTTACCAGAACTGTATTTTAAAATTTTAAATCTAAAAGGTTGTCACCGTGTCCGACGGTCCTTTAGTTTTCTTTCACTAACTAATTGGTCTGACATGACTCACCCCTGGATGTCATAACAGCATATATTTTTAGTGGAAATGACACCTTTTAAAGAACTCTCTTGCGTGATGCGCTTTAATGAAGAAACACGGTATTTGATGTTGTTAAAATTTATTGTAAGCAAGTATATACTTGTTTGTTAATGTGACAGTTATTGCTTTTAAAACATAAATATAATTATTTTGTATACTTCAATTAAAAAGTATTAAAAATAAAATTACTAACCCTGTACTCTGAGAATCTGCCAACAGCTTTTTGTTTTATTATGAGCTACCGTATAGCTCAAAAATACACTTGGCTAATATAAAAATTGCGTCTATTCCTTATTGGAGCTATAAATAACAGGCCGTCCGTAGGTATATCCAACAGAAATGTGCGAAGTATCTAATTAATTAAGCAGGACAAAATGTGACTTTCTTCAAATTTAAAAATGGAACGCATTAGAGAGCGCATCTAACAAAGATGGCCACCAGGGTAATTTATTTGTTTTTAATTTTTAAAAACGGAACGAGGAAGCGGACCAATGAGACGCGTCCCCGGCTGATTGTCAATTAGCGACATCAAACGGGCTTTTTGCGAATTAAGCGCGTGTTTTGTGTTCATTTTTTGTCCGTCCATGGACGGGCGCGGGCGTTTGATGCGTTTTTCCGTTTGGACGTTTCATTTTCATATTTCCGCTTGTCTGGGGGAGGGTTACAATGCTTTATACAGTTATCAGGGCGCGTTGTGAATGTTTAATCCGAATGAGTGCTCGTACAGTTGATGGGGTTACTCATGAGCTATTTATGGATTGGCTAATTATCTTCTAGTAATAACTAATTAAATGGTCCTCGTCAGCGAGGTCATCAAAGGGATACACTACATAAAAAATAGCTTTTAAATGAGAACATGTAAAATTATGTAGTGTCGTGTATAGATTTGTGAACATTTTTGTTTGTTTTTTTGTTTTTTTTTTTCTTAAATCGTGTAGGTATAGATAAAATGTATTCTGTTAGTTGGCCAGTAAATGAATGTTATTAAAACATGTCATAACTGATTATGTTCCATAATCTCGTCCTCATTGTGTACAATGTAGTACGCACTTTTTGCTACTGCACTGATTACAATCTTCAAAGTTAGGCGCGTGCATGAACGCGTCAATAAACTAAAAAATAAATAACCGGAACGTGCCCGCACCGTCACCTATCAATGTCATCTGTCACCTGTCAATGTCATTGTACTTTTTTGTACACAGCACTGAAGACATAAATATTTAGAATAAATTAGTTTTTAAACTAATTAGTGATTTACAGCTTACATACAAATGCAAAAAACCAAGAAGAAAATACGGTGATGTTTGTGTAAAAGTATGGTGGCTGGAAAACAAAACTTGTCAGTTGAATTTGTGAAATTGTTAGACCGATACCTCGGCTCAATTATTACGATTACTACGATTTCTATCACCACCACAGCACACTAATTTTAGTGTTATTATATTTATAATATCATCACCATCACCATCATCTCAGCCTATTACAGCCCACTGCTGGACGTACGGGAAGGACGCAAAGAGCGCCAAGGAGTACGATCTCCTGCTTTGATACAAATGTATCTAGCCATATTCCCGAGTTCGTCGGCCCATCGAGTTGAGAAGCGTCCTACACTACGTTCGCCGAGACGTGGCCTCCACTCCAACAACATAATCAGCCAGAAATTAATCATGAAAACAAGGAGTGTGTGTGACAGAGTTGCGTTATTCTTCAGCCCGCAAACGAGACAGAATGAATGACATCGGAGCTTTCACGGGAGGTTGGCCGTGGTGATCATTAAGTTCATTCTAGTTGTCTCTCATGTCTCAGAATGAATGACATCGGAGCCTTCACGGGAGGTTGGCCGTTGGTGATCAATATGTTTATTCTAGTTGTCTGTCATGTCTCCGAATGACTCCACAGAAACTGCTCTGTACAGAAGCACTGGCCTTTACGATGGAGTGGCCAGTGGGTTTTTGTTCAGTCTGAAGCGTCTCCTCGAGGGATTCCTCCTGAGACGTAACATTATGGCTCTAGTCTTCATGAAGAGTTGACCATGAGACCGATACAATGTTGCACCAGAAATATACTACAAAGGATCTGTAATAGCATAAGGTAAGTTATTAATATTAT
Source organism: Anania hortulata (assembly GCA_963576865.1). Classification (NCBI taxonomy): domain Eukaryota; kingdom Metazoa; phylum Arthropoda; class Insecta; order Lepidoptera; family Crambidae; genus Anania; species Anania hortulata. The sequence continues at coordinate 9,911,545 of OY756405.1, read as the reverse complement.
AAAATTCTTCTAGCGCATCATATGTACCGAGAGAACAATTATTCCTCTTTTCTGTCTCGCAGCAGAATTATAACACTTCCACTTGCTTTCACGAGGGGTTAGCCTGTGGCTTAAAATTTTTGTTATAATATTGCGGGTCTGCAAATCTTATAAGGTTGACCAGAGACCGACTTCATTAATTGAAGTTGAAAATATAGTCGAACACAAAAGTATCAAGACGATACATATCTTCTAATGCCACTGAAGAAAAAAAGAGAGGAGGGAGAATATGGGTACCGAGACCATGAGGTAATGCCCTCCGTCTTAGTAATTTTTTCAACTTAACACTTTGACTCTAAGGAGGCTATGAAAGAAGCTCCTTTGCCTGCTGATATTGAAGGCTTAAGGAATTCTGAGTCTTGTGTAAACAAGTCATATACTTACCTAGACAATTTCAGTCTGTTTATAAAGATTTTAAGTTTTTAATAATTTCATCAGTTGTTACTATCAAATTGGGCCTTTGGCAACCATTAATGGTACCAAGACAATCTGTTGGTCTCAGATCTGCTTGTCTTATTCTGCCCTATTTATATACATACAAGTCAATGATAAATAGCGCTTTTACAAATTATGGTTTATCTCGGTGTGGATTTCCACAAGTTTTTTACCACAAGTAATTGAGATACTTCTTGATGTTGGCCCAAGAGGGCAAGACTTTATAAAGCATACCATAGAAAACAACCTGTTTACTCCAATAGTTCATGTAGTTATGACCATATTAAGTTTTTTTTTTTTTTTCTCTTATATTTTACTAAAAAGCTTAAATAAATTAATAAACATTACTTGACATTGCTAATTGATATCTGTGACTTAGAGATCATTAGTCCACTTGATTCGTGAAGTGCCTTAACGTAAAAGGTCCCAGGTTCGATACTCTGGTCGAATGACCCTGGCGAGATACATTGTCTTGTACCTCATAATACAGGGAAGTTGACTCCCTGTTTGGAGACCATGACAAATTGATGTTGGCTGGTGCATGTTTGTATGTTCCTATACAACTGATATGGTATCCCATTTGTGTAACTTATAATATTAGATCTGGTTACAACCGGGTAAACCTTAAACTCTCATAGTATCAAGCTTAATTCTCAAGATTCTATAATAATCTATGAAAGCAATTACAATTTAACACTGTTACTGACTTAAGGTTATTATTCTAGCTGATCGCCATGGCTAGTTAGATTATTTCTAGTCTTCATCAAGTGAAATAAAGACACACTCAAGATGAGTGTTACTTACAAATAATGTGAGTGAAGATCACTGTTACAGAAATGGAAAAATAATTCTCCTTGTTATCAACAAGATAAAAATTACCATAATTAAAAACTTTTTTAACTGTAACTGTATGTTATATTCCAATATTTTCAGTCAGTAAAAACCCATGGAAAGATTTATGCAGCTTTATTTACAGGCAAAAATGTCGCACCATAATTGATCCTTATGTACTTGTCATAAGGTCGAAAACCAATTATTTTAATTTTTAAGTAGGTACCTGCTACCTTTGGAAAAGTAAGAGAAATTCAAAACTAGACACAAAGTTCCAATGATAACTTGAATTTTCAAATCTGACCTAAATATATTTTTAATATATTTTTGTTATAAACCATATATTTCTAGACATTTTATTATATGTGAAAATGTTTGATACCAAAAATTGAAGACAAAGATAAATAATCATCCAATCATTAAATTATCAAGATACTAAAGATAGTAAATAAACTGAATTATCCCAGGTGGATAACAAAGGTTCATATTTAAATAGATGATTATAATAAAATATGATTTATTAAAACATAATTAAAAAATTAAAATTGTATCCATGAAACTATAAACTTCATAAAAAATATACTACTGACTTAAAATTATTATATAAATTAAGGCATGAATCTTACAATTATAATTGAAGATTGTCAAGTACCTATGTAAGTCTATGTATAAATAATTTTATTAGATATTAAATTACCATGTAAAGCAAAAATGGAGATGATAAATAATGACAGAAAATTTCTAACTTAACTTAATTGAAAAAAAAAAAAAAAAAAAAAAAAAAAAAAAAAAAGGATGAGACGATAGAGGCATTGATCAGTGGCAATAATTAAGGCAATGCAGGCAATAAATGTTGCCTTACCTTGTTATTGGACTAAGGCTGTAAGGCTGCTACAAGTATTTTGAGCCGGAGTAAACTTTCTATCTTATCCGATGTGATGTATTGGTAAATTATTACTTATTTAATTATTATTTTTTATTAGCTTACAAGAATTGACCAGTCATTGAATCTTTTTATAAATAAGTATTCAGACTGTTTCATTAACTTATTAATATCCCCTACCAGGGATCCACACATAAAGTGCAGGAAGTCTCATACTGATTTCCAGCCATACAAGTGTAACACATATAACGGTTTTCTAAGAAGATGAGTAAAAATCAATCTTTCTCAGTAAAATAATGTTGAAACTATTAATAACTAACAATACTAGTAGTATTTGTATATAATTTCCTTATTTATAACATATAATTAATGAAAAATTTGCGATAGTAAACATCCATATTATTTATTTTAGTTTCCTTTACTTTGGAACTACACCTTGAACAGGAGTTATTAAGAATACCTAAGACTAATTTATTTGCATAAAAAATTGTATTACAGACAATGATCACTTAAAAGGTTACTAGATTTTCTTATTATATAAAATAAAATAAGTCTTTTTAGAAGAAATACTAGCTTAACTACCTACTTGCACATCGATAAATTTACCTTGTTAGGTAACCATATACTAAGTATGTACTACATACTACTGGATAAATGAGACGGATATTAATAGTTCAAAGCATTGGCTCCATTTCCATGACAACTTATTAAACTAGCTGTTGCCCCGCGATTTCGTTTGCGTGATCTCTATTTTATTCGTAAAGAATATACGTCTACTTAATAGCGCGGGGTATTTATTTAAAACTTTATTGCACAAACTTAAAAGTGTACAACAGGTGGATTATCAGTCTCAGTCCCAGCAAATCTATAAATTCATAAAGACTTACAGTTTTAACAAAAATAAAAGAGTATTGCAATTAAAGTAAAATTTGCTATTTTCGATTTTATAGAATTCCTACACATTTTTTGGCCCACCTGTATGGTATAAAATAGGTACAGGTTTGTGTCATCAAATGGGATGGGACTGTATCAATATACATGGTTGTATTAGCATACGGGGTTATATCATCATACAGGGTTGTATTATCATACAGGGTGTATCATCATACAGGATTGTATCGATATACAGGGTTGTATCGATATACAGGGTTGTATCGATATACAGGGTTGTATCGAGATACAGGGTTGGTTGATTAATTCCAATGAATTAATCAAACAACTATATCCTTGTTAGATAAAACTTGAATTAAGCATCTACCAATAGATAGTTAATAAAATAAAGTTTTATCATGTGCGAAGACTTTAGCAAATCATATAAATGGTCATAATAAATGTTTATATTGCTTTGTCGACACAACTTTCCTCTTTGAACATCTACATTGTACACAATGAGGACGAGATTATGGAACATAATTTATATGATCGGACTAACTTACCTAGTGACGTCCGATCCTCAATTATGTGAAGTAATCTCGTCCTCATCCTATCCCCAGCCCGACCCAGTTAGTATGTATTTATCAATCCTTAAAGTACAAAAAAGATTATATGCTATAAATACCTACATACTACTTAGTTTCCCTTCTTTTTGAAAGTTGTGTCCAGTTTTATCCTTTGAAATAATGACATTGACAGGTGACAGATGACATTGATAGGTGACGGTGCGGGCACGTTCCGGTTATTTATTTTTTAGTTTATTGACGCGTTCATGCACGCGCCTAACTTTGAAGATTGTAATCAGTGCAGTAGCAAAAAGTGCGTACTACATTGTACACAATGAGGACGAGATTACTTCACATAATTGAGGATCGGACGTCACTAGGTAAGTTAGTCCGATCATATAAATTAGTTCATTTACTTGAATTCCTCATTATTGTTATTAAACCACCCAGAGACAGTCAATCCTATACTATATTCCGGATAAATGCAGTACAGTATGCATGCATGGTATTGTTAATTCCCTTTTACTTAGGTACGTACATAGCCTGTGTAGGTAGAAACTAAAAATAGTACCTAGATGATTTTAGCACACGGCAGCGCACTGGTTTTAATAACAGTTCGAATATCGAACGAACTCACCAAAACAAAACTGTCTGGCACACAAGAACACAACAGGAAGCCGGCGAAAAAAGAAAAACAAGCCGGCCAGTATCGAACGCGCCTATTCGCAATCCGGAACGGAGTTAACAAAGGTATGTTCTGTATTTGAAAAAGGCGCGCGAACGCGAGCGGCCGCCATTAGCTGCTCCCATTTGCAGTGCTGTATAGACCGGCCTCTTCAATCTGTACCTACTCAACAATACAGGGCTGTGGTTTGTAATGTTTTCATTTGATTTTAAACAAGGAATTTATTGAACTTTATTAGTTGTCTCTGAGTTTTGCAACGAAAAAACGTATACTGAACTTATTGAAGCTTAGGTATATAAACAATTAAGTATCTTGCTATCAAAAATATTTAAATAAAAACATAAATTGCTAGTTACTGTATTGACGGCTGAGTTAGTAGGTAAACTATTTAAAAGTACTCATAACTAACAAAAAATTTTTGAGATACTTAATAAATTAACCAAATGATAAAAATAAATCGCATAACATAAAACTATGTCTGTTTTATGTTATGCGACATTTTAAGTACCTAATTAATTAAATTCATGTTATTATATTTTGCATGCCGTAGGTACTATGGTAAAATGTGTAATCTTTATACAAACTATTTTAACACGCTGTGTTATGTTACCCAAAAAGTGCATAAATGAACAGAATTTTAATCCGAATATTTTGGTATTAATCAGCTGCATTTTTTTAAAATTTAACTTATTATAATAAAACCGATATATTTAAATAGATAATTAGTTATATTGATAACCCGTTTTATTACTCGGTCTTTTCTAACAGATCTATAAGTGGCAGCCCTAAGGGCAAGTATTGTGATGAGAGTTTTTATCGCCGATTCATTAGTACGAGAGTCTTTGTAGGCGCTAGAGCTCGATGGGAACATTGATTTGAAGGGAGATCTGTTCTGTAATTCGTTTGTCATTACTGTTTACTATACTAGCCTAATTAGGTAACAATCACAGACCTTATGAAGAAGTCGACACAACTTCTTCAAATTGTATGAAAACTAAGCGCGTCATATTTTATTTTAACTAAAAAGTAGAACAAACGTCGTTGACATAGCTTAACAAATTAGCAAGCTGAAGTGGCAATCGGCAGGGCACATAGTACGTATAGAACTAACGGCCGATGGGGCAGGAAGTTTCTAGAATAAAAGCCACGTACCGGCAAGCGCAGCGTAGGACGTCTACCCACAAGTAGGACAGACGATGTGGTAAAGTTTTCAGGAAGCCGCTGGATGCAGGCCGCTTCCAACCGGCCAATCTGAAAGTCACTGGGGGAAGCCTATGTTCAGCAGTGGACGTTATACGGCTGAAATGATGATAATGATAAAAAGTAGAGTATTGATGTAATTCTTCTTTCCATCTATCTTTTAATCACAAACAGAGGTGGCATGTCTATCGATGTCTCTATGTCAAATATTAGGAGTTATTCTTCGTTAAAATGTCAACCTCGTTATGTCAAAAAGGAAAATAGTATGTTTCACTCGGAAAATATTCAATTCAGAGATATTACATCCATGCCTTAGGTTAAGTGCAAATGCTCTTTAGCATCACACAAACACTTGTCCGATCATCATCATCATAATCAGCCCACGTCGTCCACTGCTGGACATAGGCCTCTCCCAACTGAGCCCGATCCTCGGCTATTCTTTTCTATCCACAGCCAGCAGTCTTGCCTATATCGTCACTCCACCTTATCAGAGGGCGCCCCACTTGCTTGCTTGGGATGTGTCGGAGCAAAACAACACCCAAATGCGCTATGTCAACCTCACCTGCTCGCGGAGTACCCTGCTGACTAACGAACGAGGCTCTTGACGACCGACAAGTGGCGGTATAACCACTCTCTCTGCCATAGCCTTAATACCCAAACCTGTGACGAGCAGCAGCGTCGCTGGTGCTATAAAGCGATGCACTGCAATCACCAACCCGCATGACCAGAGCGTGGCGATTATGGGCATATTCTTCTCATGGCAAGCCACTATAAAAATGGCCCTTAGTTCCCAGCCGCATCGCTATTCCTGGCCACGGCGGCAGCCATGGTAACGGTGGTGCAGGGGGTGCTAAGAATTCCCGGGCTAAGAAAGGCCGCCTTGTCCCATATGGGATTTGAAACCGCGACTGCTGTCTTTGTACTTCGAAACGCGAATCTACACTAAGTCAGCAGTCATTGTATTTAGTATTCTTCCGAGCTTATTTGCACGACTTGAATAAATAATTAAAACCGCCACAAACAACAGTGAACTTACTCTACTCTAAATGAGATTTGTGTAAAGCACAAAAAGCTTTGTGAACTCCGCAGAGTCCACTCGGGTACAGTCAGCGCGGAACAAATCTAATTTACAGAAAGGGTAGACAAAAAGGTCGGGGGTACAATACGAAAGAAGGCTTTGCTCATTTTGATGAGCTACTTTGTGATTTTGCAGTCGGTAATGTTTTTACATCAAACCAGAATAAAATTAATACTGCATTCCCTATTTACTTTATCCTGGTTCATTCTTATTCCGAGTCAGTACTTTTGAAAGTTCGTTTTGGATCAACTACTTTGGTGATGTCTGGTAGGTATGTTAAATTAACTTTTTGGCTACATCTTGGTAGAATCAAAATGTTAAATCAAAATGAGTCTAAGTTAAATAAAGCATAATAGATAATTATTTTATATAAAAAGGATTATCTGCGCAACTTTTTTTTTCTGTAAAATCCTTCTTCTGAGAATAATTAAAACAACAAAAAAGAATAAGCGTAGTGGTTCCATCTGTTCACGCGTGATGCTATGACCAAGGGAAATGCATCCTATATTATTCTTGACGACCCCCGTAGCCAAGAGGCGAGCATATCGGACTTGGTGTCGTTATCCTGAGGTCTCGGGTTCAATTCCCTGCCGGTCTATGTAGAAAAATAACTGTTCCATATTGTCTCGGGTCTAGGTGTTGTGGTACCATCGTTGTTTATGATTTCTGTAACACAAGTGCTTTAGCTACTTACCATAGGATAAGAGCAATGTATGTGATGTTGTCCAATATTTATCGGTTGGTTAGTTTTGCATTTCCTAAGTAGTATTTCGTGTTTTCTTTTAGTTTTGTAAAAATATTGCCGTTTGGCACTACGCGGTCACCCTTTCAAAATTTGACCGCGAGAAACTTTACATGACTGTCTTAATTTGACTTACCTTGGCATGCTCCTGCTGCGCCAATAGCTGCTCCCTCACCATTTGCAGCTGGAGTATCATCTCGGATAGCTGCCTCTCTTTCTCCAGCACACTCTCTCCTGCCAGTGCTTGTAGAGCCGCCGCGTCAAGCACGCCTCTCCGGTCGCTAGGTACAAATAAAGTGGACGCTATTAGTTGTGTTATGTACACTAATATCTATATAACGGATTTTCTTATGTAGGTAAAATAACAAAAGCGTAATCACAATAATTATACAAAATAAATCCCATACTATAAGTGATTTTAATAAATGAGTAGGTTTTGATAGGTTCTTAAATGTAAATTTATTAATTTAGTTTGTGAACTCAAAGTTAGTTAGAGCTTCTTTAACTTCAGCACTTATGTTTTTAGTATTAATTAACTCACATTCTAGTACCTAAGCAGCCAATGTAATTGTTTGTTGTCCCAAATAAAGAAAAAATAATAATATTGATAAATGCTACCAAAAAATTAGCTCTATTTATATGTATTTATTCATATAAAGTAAATATTTTATCTGATAAAGTAAAATCTCAACTGTAAGGAAGGACGTTTTCGAAAATTATAATCAATTTCAGCTCCAACACCAACAAATAAGTAAGAATTTCAAATCAATTGACCGTAAATAAATTATGACATAAAATTTAACATAAGATGTTGATTCGAAATTCATTATTAATGAATTTATATGTTAGAAATAATTAGCTAACGCCACAATCGCGATGCTGACTATGTTTTATCATAATTAATTGTGTCCAGTCCTTTGTGGTGCCAAGAAATGATTATAATTAGAATTATTGGCAGTCGACGTAGGATGTTTCGCATTATGTTTATTTGTCCCCATCTGATGCATAATTTTCGCATAAAGCAACCAAGGTTGCGGTTTTGTTGACAAAAATTGGTTTGAAAAACTTAATGTGTTTTAATCAAGTTTATTGTACTTGCAGATATGTTTTTTTTTTAATTTTCGTAGACGAAACCTTTAATAATCGATCCAGGATATAGTTTAGCTCTTATCTAGAAACTGCGCGTGTAAGAAATTCAAATTTTATGATCGTAAAAAAACTAATGTTCTTAAAAACACATTATTTTATAGGTGACGACATGTGCTTTATGTAGTGGTTTATTTATTGGACCTAATAAATTTATAATTAGCACATTTTCTACTAGATAACAACTAGGAAAAGAAAAAGAAAATGGGTGTGTGATACGATAAAAATAATCTCAAAAAATATTTACAAGAAAAAAAAAATTATTCAAATTAGTTATTTGTGATACACAGGTAAACGGTTATTACATAGAAAGATTTTTAAGATTATTAAGAGAGCGCTGTGATCAGCCTTGGCGGCACACAAATTTAAATGTAACAGAGTTTTTAATAATAACAAAAAATCTAGATCTAGGTAGGCTAGATCTTTATCAGGCATCTAGGCTAGATCTTTGAAATATAAGGTTTTATTTTATTTTCAAAATTCAGTGATTCAGTTGCTAAATACAACAACTTTTACTATTGGATTAGTTAGCAATATGAAAATTTCTCATTTCTATCCAATAAACTTAAAAATTGTCAAATTACACCGCACCTTAATGCATAGGTACACGATAAAAGTTATCATTAACCGCCGATCTTTGGCTTAAAATTGTCTCACTTCATCATTTCAGCCATACGAGGTCCACTGCTGAACATAGCCCCCCCACCCCCCAGTGACTTCCAGATTGTCAGGTTGGAAGCGGCCTGCGTCCAGCGGCTTCCTGGAACTTTTAACAGGTCGTCTGTCCACTTAGTTCATACTTAGATGCACATTATAAGTCAACTACAATTCAAATGCGGATTATTTATCTTAACTTGTAAGATATTGATGATTTAAACACATTATTATGATACACATACAATGTAACAGCTGACGGAGTGTGTACAAATCGCTATAATAACGATGAGCACGTAAAAACTGACAAACAAACTTAAGACAGGGAGTTACAAAAACAAGTTCACTTACATCAGATCAGAATAACAAATCAACAAACGGTTACTATGAAGCTCTTGCAAGTTACTTTGTACTGACATTACCATGTGAACTCGAACGAATTATTGTACAAATTTATATTAGTAAAGTTGCTATAATGTGTACGAACAATAGTTAGATCAACACTAAATGTTAAAGTTGTACACTTCATTGATTTTAAATGAAACATAGTAAATTGTGCATTCGTATAAAACAGGTGCACCTATTTAACTTTTCGAATGTCAATTCGTTACATTAAATTGACAATGGCGTGTCGTCTAATAAATGTAAATTATTTAAGAGGGATTTAACTTTTAATGTTTAGTTTGTTTTTCTAATATTTATTTTAAAAAGTACAACAAGGATACTTAGGTATTAAAAATCCAGAATGACTGATGTTTAATGAAAATTACCTTGGAAAACTTTCAATTGGTTCTGCATCTGATTGTCATCAGAAGCAGATCCATAAAATAGAAAGAAAAAGGAAGTACAAAAATTCAAACTCTTCTATCATCCAATTAAAGTATACTTGCTAAATTAAAAGTAGCTCGTTCCACTTTTGTAACATTGGAGCACGCTCCACAAGTAGGCGACACTAGGTACCACAAACAAATGCATCCCAGTACGGAACTGAATTATTAATGCACTGGTCCGCGGCTTTCAAGATGTTATGACGTAACCCCACTCTTTGCAACTATTCTGTTTGTTAGCAAACCCACTTTGATATTAGCGAGATGGGATTATATATACTGCGATGTTCTTTTTAATTTTGCTGGATGCACTTGGACAGTTCGAATATGATAAAGTAAATACATAGTGAATTTTCGGTGGTTTTAAAGCTGTAAGTCACATTCTCTTCCTCCAATACAAAGAGATACTATGGGACAAACTATGGCGCATAAAACACTTCTTTAAACTAAAACGCAGACCAGTTGACAATGTTGTTTTTTTTTGAGATTTTGATGTTGTTCTCTAAGTAAAATTGAGCAGTCCGATTTGCGTCTTCAAAACCAACAAAAATTCACCATGTGGGTTAAGACGACCAACAGTGACTACTACACGAGCCAATTGTAAATTTGTGAAAGGCATAACTTGCTTGCTAGTGAACAATCTGATAGATTTTATCAAATCAAGTATTTTATTTGCATAGAATAGGTATCGCTAATTTACAAACTACCGTACTGCTAGGTCAGACTGAACAAATATTAAAGGATGTTAACTAGAACCGAAACCTATATATATTCCGAAGCATGAAGATGATTAGGAAAAAAAATCACAAATATTTTGTCAAAATTGTTAACGCGCTGCATCCATTGCTTAACTCTGGTAAGCAGCACTACCGAAAAACTGCGCGATGCTGTCGTGAACGAGTTACAAGCAAGTAAAAACAAGAAAAAGAAATAAAAACATTAACATGATAAGTCTTTTAAAATACCACAAATGCAGATAATAATTCCCACACTCAAAATCGCAATATTGAACTATTATTTTCTTAAAGATTTGTTAAAATAGGTACTTTCTAAAAAGCAACAATTTATGTTGATTTGTAGAAACACTCGCTTTGCATTTACAACAGATAAATAAGTGTTTGTTATTATTAACTTATTAAATTTCACATGTAAAACTATCTTTATTTAAATGAAACATGCCCAGAGGTATAACAAAACGATTGAGATACCAGTTCTCAGATTTCGTTTTGACCGTAATACATCTGTTAACATACAATACAGTTGTTATAAATTTTCCTCCGGACCGAACTACTTTCTCGATCGGACCGACATTGCCGTCAAACTTAATTGGAACTCATTAACTTCGATATTTGTCAAAAAACAAAACCTTCATTTTTCATTTGTCTGATCGGAATATCTTTATAATACAACACATTTGACAAAAAACAGTGCAAGATACATACATTTTTAAAAGAAAAAACTTTTTTGGAAGTCCATGTCATATTTGCAAGTATGATAATTTGGTTCTTTTCCGTATATTTTTATGGTAAAAAAACTTTAGTTTGTGTCACAATAATTTAATTGTAAATGAAAATCGGACCACTCGGTAATACTAAGCGGAGGCTATAAAATAGCTGGCTGGCTGGCTGGTTTTGAATAGAAAGACTTCCATTTTCCAACCCTTGGAAATCTTTTGTAAGCACATCGGAAACCATTTTAAATCCCTAATGATAAAACATTTCTGATATTACACAAGTTAATTATTATTAAAATTATTAGAAATGACATGACAAAAAACATGATACATCATACAAAGGATAAAGAATCACAATAACAATTGACACAATCCCTTTATTGACAGCTGTATTACCACACTCGTGCAGAATTTTGCCAACAACAGCAAAATACCGCACCTTAAATTAGCGAACGTTGCAATAAGCCAAGAAAAAAACACATTTCAATACTTATACTAAAACTAAAGATCCTTACAAGACAAGCTTACAAAACCCCTGTGGTATTCATTTATTTAAAATACAGTTTTCTCTATGGGACAAACATTGAAATCGCAAAAAAAGATCTTAAATAGCCGATCAGTTGTAATGGGTTTTTATTTTAAAGATTTTCGTGCTGGTCGCTTAGTAAAATTTTCTGTATTAATTGATCAGTACAGTCGTTGTAGATGTCAGAGTAAATCAATTTCTCAATTGTTATCGTACTCATGTGTTAAACTTCAAGTTGCAGGTAAATCAGTCGAAGAATGTCATTCTTGTTAAAGTCGACCAACCGTTGACGTCCTGTCAATAATGAGCTGAGTGATGAAGACCTAGGTATGTATTTTGATTTTAATAGTGAGGTCAAAATCACTTTTAACTTATTGGATGCCGAACATCCACAAAACATGCAAAAGAAGCAGAAGTGACTGGCCATGAAGAGGTAAAAAATACTTTCGCTTAAGCACTTAGAGTGGCTACAACTACAGTTTACATTTGAATAGACTTTAAAAGTGATATCGATCTGGCAACACTTGTTCTATCATCCAATAGTGTTGTGCGTTATTTTCCTGTTCACTGATATTGTCACTCGATATTATTGCTATTGTTGCTTTGATAGTTGAAAATCGAGTTGTTTGGGATTATTGTCTACTTTATTTGGAATGTAGTTTGCGTGTTCTTGAAGATAGATCAATGTAAAAATCGTCGCTATCTGAATAAGTTATTATTTTATATTAAAGTACCTCTTAGTTGAAGAGAGTTAAATTAAGATAAAATTAAAATTTCTCTCAAGTACAAAACCCACTCCAAATAAAAAATAGATAGAAAAAAAGTTCTAACAAGTCCGAACTATTGACATTACTTTTATTGTCCATTAAAGTCCCCTAAAACAATGTACTAGTGTCATTAGCTAGTAAGTTAGTTAGTGAGGGGAGGAACTAGGGGAACTAATAGAGCAATCGGCTACCACTCGATGTCTCGATTGAGTCATCCGATTATTCCGATTCGGATCACCTGAGCATTATTTCGATTAGTACGACGATTATAAATAAGAGTTTATTTTTTGGTTTTCAATGACCTATAATTGTAGTAGTAGTAAACCAACTCACTTCCCCACCGCCAACAGGAGGCGTGTCGTAAGAGGCGACTAATTCCTGTAGCACGAGACGTGCAGCAGCGTCTGCGTGCGAAATGTTATAATAAAAACTGCGCTCTCCAACCCGCCTGCCAAGCGTGGCGAGTATTGGCAATCCCCCCCCGATGAAAGTCATTGGGGGAGGCCTGTGTTCAGCAGTGGACGTCCATGGCTGAAATGATGATGATGATGAAACCAACTCAGCTAACCACGGCTACCGGCCAGCGCATTCCAGTTAGAGGCGAGCAGATGGTGGAAATCAAGATTGGAGATGACTTCGTCAGCAGCGAAACGAGCAGTCATTGCTGACATCGTGGACGATAGTATCATTGGGCTTGACTTCTTCCGAAATCATCAGTGCAACCTGGACATCAAAAGCGGCATTCTTAAATGTGGAGTGGTGGAGATTCCAATGAAGGGTGAAAGTATACTACCCTATACTACTTATTTACTTATCATATCATTAACCTTTGGAAGTCTAGCTTTACATAGTTCTCCTCCATGAAACGCCACATCGCGCGGGCCGTTTGCATCCAACATATTATTGTTTTACGTGAAAACACGAGTATTATACATGGTTACATTTCAAAGGGGTGCTAAATCTTTAAGAGTGGCTCAGAATCGGTAACTTAATCGAACTAAGCAAACACCAAAATCGTACGCGTGGATAATTTAACTTATTCATGAAAAAATTGCACCGTGTGTGCACTACGTAAGGTCCTTGTTGGCTCGCCGTCCCTACGCCTCTGTTGAATGACCGCGCTGCTTTCGTAGTCTCTCTATTGGCTTTATTTTCGGATATTTTTTTGAAGTAATTGTTTTTTCGTAACATACCATCATAAAAAATAAAAACGATTAAGACGCTCCTTTGTATTGTTCCCTAGATCTTATTTTTTAAATTTGGCACCCCTTTGCAATGTAACCTTGTATAGGATTGAATAATTAATATATTTATTAATTTTACGTCTAGAAATAAATAGTAAATAAATGAGTCTTTATCTTTTGACTATGACTACAGTCCTTGATGCGGTAAGTTTAGTTATATTATATCGACGACCTCCGTAGCCGAGAGGCGAGCATACCGGACTTGGTGTCGCTATCTCTGAGGTTCCGGGTTCGATTTCCGGTCGGGTCAATGTAGAAAAATAACTTTTCTATATTGTCGCAAGTCTGGGTGTTGTGGTACCGTCGTTGTTTCTGATTTCTGTAACACAAGTGCTTAAGCTACTTATCATAGGATCAGAGCAATCTATGATGTTGTCCAACATAAAAAAAACTATACCGAATTACCAATTTTTATATATATATATAACCAACCACTATGGAACCAAACCAATATGGAATATGGCTATACACCCAATGTTATTTGAATATTGTACAAGTTGTAATAAGTTTATTCACAGTCAATTTTAGATTACATAGTTAAAAATAATAAAAAAACCTATATAATAAAAATTATATGTAAACAGGATGAATTTAATAATACTTATGATAAAAAACAACTTGTCATTTGGTCTGCGATTTAGTATGGGAAAGTAAAAATAAATATTGGACAACGTCACATACATTGCTCTGATCCTATGGTAAGTAGCCGAAGCACTTGTGTTACAGAAATCAGAAACAACGACGGTACCACAACACCCAAACCCGACACAAGATAGATAAGTTATTTTTCTACATTGACCGACCGGGAATCGAACCCGGAACCTCAGAGATAGCGACACCAAGTCAGGTATGCTCGCCTCTTGGCTACGGAGGTCGTCAAGGAAGGAGGAAGTGTTTTTTTTGCGATTTTCAGATTTTTTTGCGAATTTGATAGCTATTTCGTTGGCCCATTAAAAAGTTGTTGTATCTGAGGACCAGAATCAGCCCCTAGAAGGTTTTCGTGTATACAGGGTGTAACGAAAAGGTGAAATAAAACTTTAAGGGGTTATTCTACGGCTAAATTACACCAACTTTTTCTATGGGACCAACATCAAAATCTCAAAAAAAAATTGACGTTTCCATACAAACTGATGCCAGCTGATCGCGTTTTAGTATGGGAAAGTGTTTTTTTTTTTTGCGATTTCGATGTTGGTCCTATAGAAAAAGTTGATGTAATTGACCCGTAGAATAAACCCTTAAAGTTTTATTTCACCTTTTCGTTACACACTGTATATTTAATTCCGCCGTGTAAACTTTTTTATTCGAACGGAACAAAATAACATAGCATGTTGGTCATTGTTTATACAATAAGCAACATGTTTACTTTGTTCAAGATTTGCAATAAACAAAAGGATGCAAATCCGGTCCCTCAAGGGTTGTCTGTAGCAGGGGTGACGTCATTAAAATGGATGCCAAGGGTTGAACCGACATGACATTATACGGTGTGTTTTCTTTGAGCGTAACATGTAAATGTAGTTTATTTAGTTTTTTTAATAAGTATAATTTTTTTACGAGCACCTAGTTATAACTAAATATTATTAACGAAAATGTGTAGAAAAATATCGTAATTTTACATTATTATTTATTAATAATACCGAATAAGTAACATTCGTTTTATCAACCGACTTCAAAAAAGGAGGAGGTTCTCAATTCGTCGGTCTTTTTTTTTTTTTTTTTTTTATGTATGTTCAGCGATCATTCCGTACTGCGTTGACCGATTTCGATAATTATTTTTTTGTTTAAAAGGTAATACTTTCAGAATGGTCCCATATAAATTTGGTTAAATTCTGATGATGGGATCTATAAGAAAATCATCAAACATTGCATAAACTCCGTACCACGCCAACTGATTTTAGTATCTATCTTACCTATATCTCTGCCAAATGTAGACCGATTTTGATGATTCTTTTTTTAATGAATAGCTTATACTTCAAAGATACTATAATAAAATTTTTTGGAAAAAATTTCACCCCTAAGGGTGGAAAAATAGGAAATGAAATCGGTGTTCAGCAGTTAAATTATGTTTGCACTCGTAAGATTTGTTTTGATTGTGATTTATCACTAAAATGGATGAAATAAGTTAATTTTATAAAAAAAATAAAAACCGACTTCAAAAAACTAAAACGCTAAAAATAATCTTAACACTTAAGTACCTAATCAGTTACTTTTGGAGTCGGTGCCAGTCATTGAGAGACCAATGTTTTCGTTTGCACCGACTCCAAAAGTAACTGATTAGGTACTTAAGTGTTAAGATTATTTTTAGCGTTTTAGTTTTTTGAAGTCGGTTTTTATTTTTTTTTATTGTAAAGTATCTTTTACATTTTCTTTCCTTCTATTTTATTTCGAAACACCTAAAATTATGTTAACCTTAAATTAATTATTATACACTGACTAAAAACTGCAATAAACAGACTTAATTTGGCAGATTTTAGGTTGTACAATTAAATGAATTATTAAGTAATCAAAAAGGTTTTTAATATAAATTAAAATATATGTTTTTACAATTACACCAATTATCTAGCCCCAAACTAAGCAAAGCTTGTACTATGGCGACTAGATAACGGATAAACATAATACTTTTATGAACATCCACGACTTATGTACAAATGCTCATGCTCGTCACACAAAAATTTGCTTCTTGCGGGATTCGAACCCGTAACCGCTTTGTAGTCCGGAGCGCGTACCACTACACCACGACGACGGTGGTCAAAATATTTTTATACTTTTTATTAAAAAAATAAGTAAGCTTTCAGTAAGTATCAAAACAAACAATTTTAAATCGAAAAAGAATTGGCGGTACTCGTTCAAAATAAAAATTAGAACATTAAAGAGGTTCAAAGCAAAACACCAATTTCTCGATCACCTGTAGGTACCTACGGTCTACAATAAACAAGCACCCTGTACCTTTACGTGACAAGTTTTAAAAAGTAATTTTGGGAAACAGCGCCGCTATCGTAACAGCACCGTCGCGCCATCTGACGGCCTCATAATTGTGCACAAGTTATAGACGCGAGCCGAGAGAATGTGATAGGGTTCCGTATAATCTACACTGTAAAATTTCGATGGTTTTAGAGCCGCAAAAGTCACATCCTCCTGCTCAAATATAACTACTTTATCTATTGGACCAAGATCAAAATTATTTAAAAATTATACTTCCCCTTAATAATAGACATTATTTAGCTATTACTATTGGTACGATTTAATTGTTTCGATTTGTTTGTTTTACAAAATAGTAAGTATCTTTTGATACTTCAAGGCTTTGTTACTTGGCTAGACATCATGGCATAGCGTGGTCAACTGGTAGAGAATGCCACTCAACATTACGTTTAACTTAGATAAGTTTTTTTTTCTATAAATGCAATTAAGTTTAAATTAAAAAATAACATTATAAAGGTCGAATATAATGCGATTTTCTACTGTTTACCTACGGCGATAGTTAATTTGAAAGTTACGTAGCGACGACGCAAGATAACAAACAGCTTAATTTTGTGTAATCATATTTTTGCAAAAGCTAGCTTAAAGCTTCAAACATGCATTTCATTTCTTTACTTATTTAAAGCTTGGCAACAATTTAGTATATTTCTTTTAGTATAACTTTAAAAAAAAATAGACATGGTCACCATCACCTGGCCGCTTTACTATCCGCCCACGGACCCCTCGAAACTCAATAATCTCGGAACTTCATTCTTTTACATTTGAAACTTCTTTGATTTTCTTCCCTATTCGATTTCCTTTGACGTATTAAAGTCTCCATCAAATGAGAAAATAATTGCCCTTATTTCTGATAGGGATTCTTTTTAGTACGCGATTAATTGTGGGATAATTAGACGGAAGCGACGTTTGGGGCTTTGTGGGAATGACAACTTTTCAATTGATACCTTTGAAAAGGTTTTAAAAGAAATTGATTAGGTTTTATGGAGTGTAAAGACAATATCAACAGAGACGGTTATTTTCGTCAAAGTAAAAATGTCTATCTAATGTACTTTAGTTAAATTACCTTTTTGTACTATTAACTTGTTATGGATGTTACTCAGACAGGTTCAGATCAATTTCTGTTATACCTCACTGTAAACTAGTTGAGAATGCTACATGGCATTAAGTCCACCTTTGGTATGATTTTAAAAACGGTGCAATAAAGTTTAAATATGTAAGTCATATGTATTAGGTTTTTTCAATTACCTATTACACCAAAAAGCCAATTAGATTTCAAAAATACTGAGTTAACCCTAAAACCATTTCTTAAAAAACAAAAAGAAAAAACATGTAAACACCGACGTCTTCAACAATAAACTCGTCGCTAGGGTTGTCTACATCATCGCGCATCAACTATTCAAGAGCAGGGTTGCCGCGCCGACACAATTTGCGACAACAATAAAAAATCCCTTAACGCGAGACAACGGTAACTGCTGGGTTATTCGTCTTGCTCGCCCCTTGTCACGGGGCGTTGGATTTGAAAGGATATTCTTTAATTTTTTAACCTCTTGTTTATTCAGTTTTTTTATGTCATCCATGAACGAATGTCAACAAACAATAACAAATTATGTGGCTTACTTCGGACAATTTAGACATGCAAGCGCACAAAAAGTCGTCAGAGTTCATATGCTATTCTTCAATAATGTAAGTAATAAAAACGTGTTTATTGATATATGAAGGACCACGTAAAATAAAGGACATAACTACAAAATAAAAAAAACTCATGTGATTAAAAAAATAATAATGCTACAGTTGTAATATCTCACTCACCTAGGCAACAACTATCTAGTGTGCAGTTTCCTTAAGACGTTTCCTCATGTCGAAAAATCGAATTATTAAAAGACTAAAACCATCCTACTACATTAGCGAAGTACCTAGTTAGAGACAATTCAACAAAGTTATATATATTTTAAAGGTAAAGTCATGTCCATATAAATCTTTCGACAATACTCATTACTATTTCACAGGGCGGTCGTCCGTCATGTCGCCGCTGCGTTTTTATCGACACACGAGAGTCGCGCGGGAGCCTTGCGGGCGGGGAACAACTGATGGCATTTTAAATCAGGTTAAGGTCAAGAATGGGGCATCCTTAGCTCAACAAGACTTTTTTATGAATATTTTATGGTATTACAATTTTTGTTTGTTGAAGAATGTGTAATTTCATTAACCGTAAAAGTTTGAATATTTGGATGTTTTATTTATACCTAATATTACTTGAGTCGACTAAATGGTTTCAGATGTAGTAAATAGTAGGAAAATGTATTGGGTTAGTACACAAAGTTACAAGCTAAGTTTAGCTTACAATGTAAAAATAAGAGACGACTTTTAGCAGTGTTTACTGAAGTTGAGTTTATTCCGGAAAAAATCGCACTTTTAAAATATTGTCCCCAAACGTGACCATCGATCGACCATGATTTGTTATCAACAAAAACTTCACAAAAGAGCGATATGAATAATAAAAAAAAGGAAAATTGCACTTTTACACACTGTATGTACATTCCGATACATTTGGCCACTGCATCGACTTCCCATTTGTATTTCAAACAGCCACCGTTTTGCTACGAAAACATTTCAGCCAAAACCGCTCACCCAATATTACCCTTATAAATAAACTGGACCGATTCTGTGATCAATAAAAATACATCCGAACGTTCGCATGAATTCTTCATTTGAAATTGTATGACCAGCCATGTTAGGGCATTATCATTTTTAGTGCTCGCCACACTGGTATATTCAGATGGAATTTTTGATGCACTGGCGACACAGCCGTGCTGCGATTGGCTGCCCTGAATATTGTATGAACCAATCACGGCGCTGCGCTCGTTGCATTCCGATTTTGAATGAACGTTCGAATAGTGTTGCCGGTTGTCCCGGTTACATTCTGTGATTCTGTTTATTTTCCGGATTTTAACAGTAGTAACAAAAAACGGTCCAAACAAAAAGCGATTTATGACATCTTCAAACAAAGAATCTTCAAACAAATCATAATAATTTGTCAACACATCTGCTCGCCTTGAATTATATTATTTATGAATTCATACCTATTTTTGCTCTTACTAAATAATAATATTATGCCAATACTACCTATGTATTAAGAAACCCGAGTATATCTAAAATATCTAAATGATTTTTTTAATTTTTAAATGGAAAAAATTATGTAAAAATAACCGGATTTAAAATACACAGTTTTGTAGCATTTACCCCAACACTAGGTACAGTTGGCGACAAAGTCAGGTATTTCGCAATGTAATCGAACCACAGCATAATTTTGTTATTCCGCAATCTGATTAGCCTAGCGTGGATACGGTTCAAATAAATGATTGGACAAGACGATTAACTGCATTATTGAATGCAAGACTTGAATATGGTATTTGCAAAAAGATATGCTTTTATTTTGAGAATAATGACGAAATTACAAGGTTTTGAATCATATTATGGAGAAACACAAAAATTCGTTCGTCTGTAAGTACAGTCAACAGTTAACAGCAAAATTATAAAAATCCTCAACCAATTTTTAACTTACTTCACTACTCGTAGAAGTAAATATCTTAATATTTTACTTTTTAAAAATCACACTAAATAGTCCAGATATGTACAATCTGTATTTTTCTCAAATAATTAAAAATATAGTCTTAAATTGCTATGTTTAGGAGCTAGAGTAGTAGACTGTATAAGTATTTTATTAGTTTAAACTATAATAAACAGGCTGTAAAAATTAATTTCAATAGTTTTTTGGACTTCGATGACATTTTATTGAAATATTAAGTACGTAGTTACAGATCGAAGAAGCTTCAACATGTTATTTTTCTAAGGATAAGAATACGTAACAAACATCCAAAATGTTAGATTTATAAAGCACTTGTTATAAAAATAAAAAACTACGACAGTACCACAAAACTCAGACTCGTGATAATATAGAAAAGTTAGTTTTCTACATCAACCCAATCGGGAATCGAACCGGGGACCTCAAAGATGGTGACGCTAAGTCCAGCGTCTCACTTCTCGGCTACGGAGTTCGTCATAATGATAATAAAGTTCTCAACTTCTCAGGTTTTGATCCAACCTAAACAACTAAACAGGTTGACTACCGCAGAGACATTGGAGATGAAAGTTCTCGAGTGGTGACCACGAACTGTAGGCAGGTCTCCCTACCGGTGAACAGACGGCCTAGTCAAGGCTGCAGGAAGTCGCTGGATGCAAACAGCCCAAAGCTGGTCACTGTGGCGTTCTATAGGGGAGTTCTATGTCAGCAGTCGACTTCTAAGGGCTGATGATAATGATGATGAGATAGACTGGCATAAATTGTTACCATTTTAGTATACTAATTAACCAGTAACGCTCTATTTTCAGTATAATGCACTTAGCTACTGTACAGTTAATTGTTTAGTAGACATATTATCATAATTTGGTTATTTGCGACCGGTCGTCGCCGAACATAATAACCCGATAACCTATGGCTTAACCGAAATTATTGTTCCTACATATTGTTTGTTTTACTTATCGTGTTTAATATAAATAGAATTAGATCATGTTGGTAAAAACAGTCTGATACAATTATGACACATAATTGTGATGTCTACAAGACATAAAAAATATTCCTTAGACATGTAATTATATAATATAACGATGTTATTGTGGGTGTATAATTTTTTCTTTTATTTTTACACGTAAGGCGGGTTTTGATACACCAAAATTACTGCAATGCAACGTAAATGTGAAAATCTGCTTGTTCAAAGTATGCGTAAAAATTTTAACATCAAATACATCAAGAGATTTTTCATTTAAAAACGTTTTATTAAAATTTATTAACTTTTTAAGTTTTTTAAAGTTTTTTTATAATAATCCAAAATGTAATACAGTTATTACCGGTTTTTTAAAAGATATTTTAGAACATGAATAGCTTCAGAACGTAAAACTGACGGCATCGTCCGTCAGAAAGGTTTGACTGGATGCCAAGTACCGGCCAGCGCAGCGTAGGACGTCCACCAACCGACAACCTGGTAAAAGTTGCAGGGAGCTGCTGGATACAGGCCGCTTCAGACTGGCCAATCTGGAAGTTATTGGTGGAGGCTTATGTTCAGCAGTGGGCGTCCTATGGCTGAAATAATGATGATGACGATCAATGGGTTCAAATCTCGCGCAAGAAATATATTATAGAGGTATAAAACACTTTACAACCTGACTGTACCCCACACAGTCACATCTTATATAATTAAAACAATATAACCGGTACAATCAGTCTTCATATTCAATAAGCATTTAAATAGACAATTCACACAATGCCTGGTATTGTCACAACCATGTGTGGGGCAAATCTAAGCAGAAAGCCACTTAGTCATTGGCCATAAAGAGTTATTGTGGTGCACAAAGCTGTATTGTCTATGGTCCTTGTCGATTGTCTTGCGCTTGCGCATGACATGTCTCGTTGTGTCACATCCAGTTATTATTAGGTGTGCGGAGAGGTTTACCTTGGATAAATGGTTTTGTAAAGATAAGACTTGTAGAAGATTCCAGCAGTGAAACAAAGATAGGATAATGTTTGCAAGATATATTTTAAGTCGTGCTATCTGTAATTTATCGAACTGGACAGCTTATTAATAATATACATTTGCTATTGTTTTTTGATTCGATTAAAAACATATGACGCTTTTTTGGGTATGGGTCATCAATGTGTGCTATATTATAACTTGATATACCTATTATATACTGCAATTAGGATCTAAAGTACCTACGTGGTAAACATTTCTAACGAGTAGTATTACATTATGGAATAAAGTAAAAAAAACAGATGGAATAGACACACTATTACCGATTGAATGTCAAAGGAGGAAAAGCGAGTCGAAGCTAATCAGAATAAATGTCATTGCTGGAAATAACGAAATGTAATCGAAAATAGAGAGTGCTATGAGGGGAATTTGATAAAAGGTAAGAACGAGGCAAAATTCAAGCTCATGAAGGGAAGAAGGAACCCCATTCTAGGCTACTTGGCCTGTTCCGAACAGAAATCAATGTCCTGCAAAGATCGTCTGAACGCTGATTTAAATAATGATGATGATGATTTAATTCAGCAATCTAAAGCTTGTAATTTGTATTAAAAAGTTTTTATTACTGACTGAACAGAAGACAAGGTCACCTTCTTAGTTGCAAAGTTACACAGACCAAAATAATGCTGAAATAAAACATTGGAGTTGAAATAAAAATTCTCACTGATGGACATCATCAAAATAATGTTGTTTAGCCTTTCGGTTGGCCAGTTTCTGTAAATAGCTTCAACTGAAATTTAACCTTGTATCAGTAAATTATGTGAGCAGAAAAAAATACGGGATATAAAATTGCGTTGAATCAAAATTAAAAGAGTGCAAATAAAAATGTTCATAAATATTTAAACAAAGTAGGTAAACATGAATTACAAGACAAAGTTTATGATGATGAAACCTCAGTTAATAAGCAAACCACAAAACGCAACACAAAACGAATTAGATAATTAGTGCATATAAATGCTGACATTCATAATAGAATAAAACAATTAAACAAACAGTCTAGGACCCAGCTAACAATGGTTATAATAACTGTTCCCACAAGTACATAAAAAGTACGTGGAGCAAGCTAGCGTAGGCAATTTGATATCTCTAATGATGAAGATCACTAATCCCAAATGAATTGATGCAACAAAAAACAAGGACATTGCATTATTACACGTGACTAAATAAAAAAAAGGCTGATGCAACATGACTAATGTGGAGGAACAAAAGGCGAACGCTAATGGAAAAAAAGTTCAAAAATTAAGACGCCAATACATCGTGAGGTTTACAAAAACATTGTTGAAGTTGAAAGGCCCCGGGTGAGGCATCACTCATAACAACAATAAATAAGATATTCACATTAACTAATGTTGCCGGCCTCTTATAATTTGAACAGTTACATTGTGCTTTCAAAATATATATCACCGTACAAATTACTGCACGGCCATTGTTAGCGTTTTCGTTGGCCTGATGGAGGTATGGTCTAATTTTAAAAGTTTCTACAAAAGTAGACTGATACTATAAACCTGTCTTGGTATTTATCGGATAGTGTGAAAACTGTGAAATCACATAAGATTTATATCAATGGTTTTTTCGCAGTGTTTACCTACTTGTAGATAAGAAAAGGTTTTTTTATTGCTGGCTATCTTTTGCCGAGGTATTACTTACTTAGGCGAAATGCAATGGTACTTAGTTAGAATTTTTATTTATCGCTATCGACGTCTCGTCAATCTCAAAGTTAACTTCTTTATTGACGAAAAAAATATATCTGATCCAATTGTTTCATGCTTTATAATAATCGGACAGGGCTTTATGAGTAAAATAAATTTATTTATGCAACGCTGTTTAAAATGCAGCTGCTTGAACAATCCCTATACCGCTTCAGACTGTCACTTGCCTCTTATACCACTATGAGCTCCATAAAGGAGATGGATCGAGGCACATTACGCCACATCTTAATCCGCGCCGGCGATTACCGCTCATAATTAGTACACCGCCCCAGGACAATGGCTGAGCATTTGTCTTAATATATTTTGGAAACATTCATGACTATTATGTGTATAATTTTTGGGTTGTTTTCATTAAAAAATACTTTACACCATTTAAACATTTTAAATAGATAAAATATTTACTATACTTAATGATCGGCTGGTGATTGACAGTAAGTATCACATTCTGACAAGTAGTTCACCTCTCATTGGGTTTTATTGGCAAATTGACACACGTTGGTGAAAAGCGGCAGTAAGGAGGTATATCATAGGTTGTAGACTTTGAAAAAAATATTTATCGGTAACATCAATATAATATTATCAATCTTGTTTTGTTTTTTCTGCATACAATTTGGTGTTTAAACAACACTGCATAGGCACAGTCAAAGGCAGGTTGGTTTCGAGTTCATGGTTAGGCCCCTGATGTGTACCCTTTTGTATTCTACTTTGGTACCTTAATAATGGACTAGTTTCCTAAAAAAATCTAATTAGTCCGTCAGTTGGATTAAGAGATAAGTAAATTTTATTAAAAAAAATAAAACCGACTTCAAAACACTAAAATGCTAAAAATAATCCTAACACTTAAGTACCTAATCAGTTACATTTGGAGTCGGTGCCAGCCGATGAGAGATTCAATGTTTTTGTTTGTTTAAAGTCAGTTGAAAATATGGGACACCAATTTTTTCTTTTCTCAATCAAACAAAAAATGATGAAGATGAAGACGACACTTTTTAGCAAGGCGTGACGACACGTGCTCACTTTGATGCGCTTTATCTTCGTCATTTTTTGTTTGATTGACAAAAGACAAAATATGGGTCCAATATTTTTTGATAATCTAACTGACGGACTAAATAGAATAATCTTTTTTTGACCCAGGAAATTCAAGATTTTGATAGTTTTCGTACTACCAAAATATTATTATCATACATTTTCTGGTTATTATATAATAATTATATTAAAACATTTTTACTCTGTGAATACTTAAATGTCCTTTTGTGTTCGTGATAGATAAATAAGTAAAAGATAATACCAAGGATCAAAACCGGTTAATATTTATTTCAGAATGTATAAGACCAATTTCCAATATTTGATAATAGTTGTAAAGATTTGACCATAAAAATAAATTTGTCATAGCTTTTAAGTAGGTAGTTGGAGTATATGGTAATTAATTTAGCGAAAACCTTTATTATTCCGGTTAAGGTTCCATAGTAAAATAACCGGTTTCCGATCCTTGGATAATACATAATTATACAAAGTAACATTTGGTTTGTTTACAAAAATTTCATACGTGTACTATGTAGTTGTTTCTATACGTATATAATTCAATAATTATTGCAACCACTCTAATATTTTTACTTAATCTGTTAATATTTACATTAAATTATAAACGCTATTTGGAATACCTTTAACGTAAATAAAAATTTGTTGTTCAGTTTACAAAATAGTTTGAACAAATTTAAATTTGAACAAATATCGCGAATCCTGGAATTCGAGTTTTATGAGCTCTTATTGACGTTTGTGTTTTTTGTTCTTTGATTTACAAATCAGAAATAGGTAGTTGAATAAATAATAAAATATGTAAACATGCACCAAAAAACATACTAGCTGTCAGGGTCAGTAAGGAAATAACATCCTTGTGTTACGATGAACCAAACAATGTTTTTTTGCCAAGGGCGTCTACCAGCACGCCCAGTTTAGCAAAGTTGGGTATCAAAGTAAAGGATTTTTAAGATGGATTTTTAATCTTGTTTTGGCATAAGTACAGTTGTAAATTGACGGTCATATGCTATAAGCGTCCGTCATTAATGATAAATGCTTAGTCACATTGGACATTTATTGTCACGATGGGCACATTTTTTTTTTTAGTATAAATTTAAAAAAAGAAGAATTCCTCTAAAGTAAGTCTTAAATGTTAAGTATTTGACAGTAAAAACATACAATAAAACATGATCTGAATTGAAATTTAAAAAAAAAACGCGCGTAACGATACGACGACGCTTTTTAGCTTGTTCGTGCAGAAAGATAAATTAATTTTGCAAATTTCATTTTGAAGATCATCACTACTAAAGCCTGTCTTTCTTATAATAATGCACTTATTTGTGACCAAATTTTTTTTTCATAGTTTGTCAATAAATTGATTGTGACGTTAGTGACAATAAATGTCTAAAATATCCGGTCACATTGAGAAAATGTCCAATTTGCTCGGTCATATTGGTCAGACATTTATAACGTGACGGACACTTTACAACTCTAACCATAAACCTAAACGTACTTTTTGATGACGAAATATTGTTAAAAAAATCAGCTAAGTGGGAGTCGGAACTCGCGCACCGAGGGTTCCGTACCAATTTATAGCTATGTGAATAAATCGTGTTCAACAAAAACCGTAAATTTGTAGTTATAATTTTTTTTTTTATAACTACAAATTTACGGTTTTTGGACTTTTGCCTTTACTTGTCCTATAATACATTGCTTCTTGCCGAATTTTATGATTCTAGGTCAACGGGAAGTACCCTATTAATTTTGATTCGCTTGTGAGTGTGGAAATATACATTTATTGCGGCATAAACGGCCGTATCTTTTTTTACGTTAACTTAGAAGTTTAATTTTTTCACAGGTTCAAGAAACTGTAGACCTGAGTATATTCTAGATAAAGGGTCTTGAACGCTTGACAGACAGACAGCCAGACAGATGGACGGATGGACAACAAAGTGATCCGAAGGGTTCCGT
The DNA here is from genome assembly GCA_963576865.1 of Anania hortulata. NCBI lineage: Eukaryota > Metazoa > Arthropoda > Insecta > Lepidoptera > Crambidae > Anania > Anania hortulata. The sequence goes on along the minus strand of OY756405.1, from coordinate 9,884,344 downwards.
TATTTCCTTTTAAGGTACGGGAACCCTAAAAACTATAAAATAGTAATTAAAAAACATGACTGCCGATAATAAAAACGAGCTGAAAAGTTAGAAATAATGGTAAATACAGTAGGAAATTTGTTTACAGTCAAGCACCTTTACCTATCCATTTTATTACCTATTTCTTACTATATCCACAATTTATTTTAAATCTTTTTAGTTCGCTTTTATTACGGCTCGTATTTTAATTTTTTGTTGTTGTCTTATTTTCCGTTAGTTAATCAAAAAAATTAATGTAATGTAACTATGAGTATCAATTTCATGAAATAAATATTATTTAATTTTTTAAATTTTTAATCGATCGCAGTTTGATTTATTGTTGCAATTATAATCTATCAACAAAATAATTGTGTGTTAACTAGTTCACAATCTAATTTCTTCTCACAACGATACAAAACAATGTATACCATAGTAACTGATCTTATACATCCGTGACAACAATCATAATATAAACAAAGGCAATTAATTATATGAATTATACGATAAAGGGGGTAGATAAGACGCGTAAATACAAATATTGACATAGTTCCAGTGTGACATCACCTTAACCTTTGCATTATCATCTCTATTATTAAACTATCTAGATCTAATGTTATTGTCACTTCTGCCTAGTGATGTACGCACTAAGTCTAGTTTCTTAGCTATCATCAGACAAGGATTATAATTATCTAACTAGCTAGCAGCTTCGTCCGAGTAGAGTATTTTTTTTTTATTCTAGATATAAGTTATATTACCAGTATAGAGCTTTATTTATGGCTAGGCACCACGTGTGATATTTAAGCCTAAATAATAAACTTTATGATATGACTTTCCATGTACAACTTCATCTCCCTTTTCAATCTAACGGGGATGGAATTATGAAAAACGCTGATACATGTTTAAATTAATATCATACAAACTTTCATCCCTTAATCTACCCCTTAGGGATGAAATTTCCAAAAATACTTACTTAGTGGATGCCTTTACTATATTATAAGGTATCTGCAAAATTACGATTCTTTCGGTCCAGCGGTTTGGGCTGTGCGTTAGTTTATCACCCAGTCAGTCAGTTTACCATTTATACAGCTTCTTTTCAATTGGCAACACATTGGTAATCTCCGTTATGTCCCAAATGTCCAGGTCAAAAACTTACCATCAGATTAATCAGGTAAATAGTAATGTAATCATAATATGTTTTACATTACAGTTTAAAACACTATATAACATGCTCTGTACTGTTTGGGCTCGCCAAAATAAATCTATTTAGCCCAAATACGAAGGTTTTACTAACTATTACCTATTTAAAAGTTTTACTATCCACCTCCTGGCTCCTGTATTGTTTTTAGTATTATTATTGTTTAGTATTAGGTGCCAGTATTCTATGAAATTTTTCTTTTAATTATGAAAATGGATGTTCCAAATTTAAAAAAAAAACAGTGTTTTAATAAATTTAAAATTGATCACCGTTAACTGGCAATTACCCTATTGAAAAACAAAAGAACCATCATGTCGAATGGAACGGCAAATTTATTTTAGTTATTTTGACACCAGAAAACAAAATCAGCGGAAGCTAAACAAGAAACACTTCATAACACACGTAAATCCTCGTCTCATTATCTTAGCTCGTAATTGTAATAACAGTTCTAAGAAGCTGGTTAGCGACATAAAACCTGCAAGCAACGCCGGCGTCGACAATTAGTCTGCCGTAATAATAGAGAATTCAGTGGCAACCGACTTCTTAAAAGTTGCGGTTTACACGGCCCGCTTTGAGATGCAGTTTTAGCACCATTGGTGTGTAAATGGTCCTTGGTAAAATAGGTAACATAATAGGTAATATGTTTTATCAAATGAGTAAATCAAAGTAATTAAGTGATAATGTAGAACCGAATTACATAAAATGATATTTACATTTGGTATTATTACAACGCATTAATATAACTCACGCAAATGCGTTTGGATCTTAACTGAATTAGATCATTGTTTAATTGCCTATGGCTTTTACAGGTAACTGCTCATTTACTGAATACCGCACAATACGATACTACCTGCTCGTTTAACTGATGATCTAAAGAAAGTCAGAGGCAAGGTATATTGGGTACAAAAGATCTGGGTCTTATCTTGAGAGATAATGATTAATGATATCCAGCAGTGGACAATGATAGGCCGATCTGACAATTGCAATCTCTACGAACATTTTCATTTCAGTGGGTGTTAGTAAAAGGTAACTTACATTTTATTTAGCTTGCGATCATTATAAGGCTCTATTACATTTTTTAATATAATTGATGACGGTTATATGAGACGTCTAGTCGTCCTTTGTAAATCCGGCCATAGAGAGCGTTTACAAACTAAATTACACCAAGATAATTATTGTCCGGTACTAATCTCGCCTGCATATTAGAATTAACTGTGTTTTAAATGTGGCCGTTGCTAACAATAACCGCGGTAACGTACCGGCTTAATTGTCTTGTACAGCCGTTTTAACACCTATTTTGAGGTATAGTTTGCTTGGTAACTAGACGAGCGGCGATAATTCGTTGTAGCTCATTTATAATGATGTTTTACAGCAACTTAACAACTACAGATTCTTGTGAAAACAAATGAAAGTATATTGGGCTATTTATTTGTACATATCACTCTGTAAACTAAACTAGAAGTCAATATAGCACTTTCACTATTAATAAGGAGACATTTACAGATCTTTCTTAGGAATAATTAATTGGTAATGATTGAAAACTCTGGCTCTAGATAGGACTCGGTAGAAAAAATAGGGGTTAGAGACTTTTGCCCAGTTTGAGCTAATCATAATAAGGTAATCTTTACATTAGGGTAGCGAACGACGTTTCTACCTGAGTCAAATTAGAAATATTTTGTCAAATTAGGAATATATAGCTCCAAACTAAGCAAAGCTTGTCCTATGGCGTCTAGATAGCACATAGACTAACTTAAATATGTGTAAATCATATAATATTCATGACTGAGGTACATATTACCCGTGCATAAACAGAAACACTTGTCCCTTGCGGGATTAGAACCTGCGACCACCAGGCTTTGTAATCCGGAGCGCAAACTATTAGACCAAGACGGTCTTTAAATCGCTCTATGTTATACAACGAGATAAATTTGATTATGGTAAAGCATACTTCGACAATAAACGGGCTACTAGGAGGAAAAATGTACACTATAATACAGGAAAAAGTATTTAGAAAAGTTGGTGAGTGTCAAAAAAATTTTTTTAAATAGATTTTTCATTATTTTTACTGTAAATAATAGGCTCGATTTTGAACCACCAAACTTGAGCTGTAGTATCGGTAAAGAAAAAATAATAACCAAAATGTAAGTAATAGTTTACATAAAAACTACAAATAAATCTAAGGCTAACGTGAAAATGGCGTTAAGCGACACTATTTTGGTTTTACGTGCAAACAGTACATTTACAACCACCATTATAATTTACGGCGAATGAAAATTTACGAAGTGGATAAATTACCTAACATTACGTCATTCCGGTTAAACTGTCGATAAATTTTAAATAAAATTACATATCCAGGGGGTAATGAAAACACGTTATCGCCTGCTAATGGTTTTTATTATAAGTTTAATAACCATTTTGTAACTTTTTATAGAAGATTTTGCAAGAAATCATCATGTCTTTAAGAAACCTTAACTATCATTGACGTATCTAGCAATAAATTGTTTTTTTATCGATCGATTTAATCGATTATCAAATTACTTTTATACTGGCTAAAGATTGGAAACAGTTTCATGATTTTCATTGTTGATCTTATTTCTCTTTGTTTCGTCAAATATTGAGTAATTATTTTAGATCATTGATGTTATTATTCATTCGCTTATAATCGTGCGACTGACAATCGTATTTTGTTGATTAAAACACTTAAATGCATACATCTATGTATATAAAAATGAATCTGTATTTCCCTTGATCATCGCATCACCCGTGAATGGATGGAAAAAATTTGCTAATTCTTTTTTTGTTGTGTTAATTATTGTCAGAAAGTTCTTATGAAAGAAAAAAATAAGGAAGTAGCGCAGAAAATCCTATAAGCATACACTGAAGACGAAACGAACGAAGTCGCGGGCAACAGCTAGTATTTATATAAATATCAATAAAAAGTTTTTTTTTAAAGTATTAGTATTACATTGTCATCTTTACATTTATAGTAGAAAAATTGAACTTGGTCAATCGCAATATCATCAAGCCGTCTCGCCTACAGAAGCCAACACGATCACCAACAGATCACGTAGTTAGCCATATTATGTTATACGTCTACAGTTTAATATGGCTTGCGGTGGTTCTGTACATTGTTTTTAATGAGCTATAACACGGCTAATTAAATTTCGTACGAGCGGCCACAGACCGCCACTTGGTTTTATTATATGGACGTACGAGTAGGTACAGCTGAGTCGCTGATACTCTTGGGTAGACAATATAATAATAAATATTAATAAATAAATAAACATTGGACAGCATCACATACATTTCTCAGAAGGCCTACTAAGAAAATGTTCCGTTCGTTCGGAAAACCTAAACCTAATAAATTAGAATAACCATTTACCTGTGCCAATCATTTGACACAATAATATGAACATCTGAAATTAGCCGGGTAAAAACACGATCGTTTTCAATTGTTCAAAAATTGACAAACGTTACACTCAAGTAGATAGTATTTAACTTGTTAGGTTTATACGTCCGAACGAACGAAACATTTCCGTAGTAGGCCTCCAGATCCTATGATAAGTAGCTTAATCACCTGTGTTACAGAAATCAGAAACAAAGACGGTACCACAACACACAGACCCGAGACAAGATAGAAAAGTTATTTTTCTACATTGACCGATCGGGAATCGAGCCCGGGACCTCAGAGATAGCGACACCAAGTCCGGTATGCTCGCCTCTCGTCTACGGAGGTCGTCAATGAAGCTTTTCTATTAAACCTTCCTTTTAGAAACTCTTTTAGAGCTCGTACGGGTGTCCCGTAACATACCAGTATTTTTAAATACCTGTATCAGTGGCCTCGACAATATACCGGTAGTATAGTTTGTACCGGCAATTATACAGGTATTATTTCTTGTATACCGGTATAGTAAATGCGTTATACCTTTAAAAACACTGGTATTTTGGAGATATAATACAGGTATTGATACCGGTACCAGCCAGGAAAACCAATGTCAAATGGGCGAATGAGAGAAATAGAGGTGTATCGTCTCTCAGCGCAGTGGTCGTGTGCTTGACAAAACGGCAACATCGCATTTCGTTAAAGTCAAGCGCGTCCGGCCGGTGTGCGCGTGTCTGGCAACTGTACCTACTGGCAACGTCGTAAGACAATACCGGTATTATTTATGTATCAATACCTGTATTATTGTAATACGTGTAATACAGGAACCGAAATAGAAAATACCGTTATAACCCTTATTTTACCTGTATTTTCAATACCGGTTCCGAGCCCTGCCTGTAACTCAAGAATATCCTTGTAACCACATGTTTTATACATCATGGTGAACTTTTGTTCTGTGACTACTCGTGACTGATATTAAAAATTCCCGACAATTTTGATGGTAGGCATTTACACTATTATTGTAACAAATATTTATACTTACATCTGAATAATTATTTCCGTATTATCGTCTCGTAGTTACTTTAATGAAACAAAACAATCCACTATCGGAAACTGCCATAAAGGTGACGAGATATATTGTTAATTAGTTGATAAGGCAAGGTGATTTGTCTAGGAACTGATTAGTTATTGACTATCATAATCGGTGTTCAGTGATCGGTACGTGACATTTCCACTATAGTGATTCGATGGTACTACTACTTCGCGATTGGGAAATAGTTTTCACACTGATAAATATATGCCATATGATAAATAGTAAAAACTATATACCATCAAAAACATAACTTGTAAAAAAAAACAAGTCTCGCAACTCTACGTCTACCGTAAAAAGTTGTGAGATCGATGTAATACTAAGTCGGTTGATTTATTCAGTCCCTACTTAAGGGGCCTTCTGTCTTAAGTTATTACGTAAAATGAGCTAACCTAACATCTTATAGTGACCATATCAATATTAAAAATCTTACATGTTTTAAATAAATAGATTGATTTTACCATCTCATGAAAACACAATGTATCTTACTAGTAATACACATTATATTAAATTTGATTGTTTAATGCGCCCTACTTGGCAGGGGCCAAGTTGAGCAAAAAAGCGGCATGACCGTGCCCCCAGATAAATACGTATTATAACTATGTGCACCAACTTTTCATTTCTTCATTTATCTATTGTTGTTGGTTATCTGGAAAAGATTGCACCTAACAATAACTGTCTCAATTAAACATCTTTCTATATACATTAATGGACTGGTTTCCTAAAAAAATCTAATTAGTCCGTCAGTTGGATTAACAGAAAATATTGGACACGTATTTTTTCTTTTCTGAATCAAACATAAAATGATGAAGATATAGCCCGTTAAAGTTCCGTGTAACGTCACAGCTTGCGGCTCTTTTTAACAAGGCGTGACGTCACGTGTAAACTTTGATGCGTTTTATCTTCGTCATTTTTTGTTTGATTGACAAAAGACAAAATATGGGTCCAATATTTTTTGATAATCTAACTGACGGACTAAATAGAATAATCATTTTTTGACCCAGGAAACTAGCCCATTGTAAATACTTATGGCGTACAGTGAGCATCAAAAGTAGCTGATTAAAATATCTTGCAAAACTACTGACTATTTAAAAGTAAATACAGGCCCACTAGTTATAAGCACTTACTTGTTCTGTTTAACCGGCGTTGTCGACGGCGTTGGCCTTTTCTCTTCTTTGATCGTGCTGTTATTCATCTTCGAGGTCAGTCGCTTCAGCACGTCATCCATGGACCGCTTATGCGGCGGCGCCAGCGACAACGCACTATTGTGATTCAGCAATGAATTATTATTATTACAAAGACCCAACACTTTAGCTTCGGCACCAGGGCTGCTGCATTCTGAAGATCCTCTTCTTCTGTTCTGAAGGTCGTTGACTTGGTGGAGCCCTAGGAAAGATGATGGGACTAGTAAGTTGTTGGTCATGTCTAACGTTTCGAATCGCTGTTTCTTCGACGGCCTCTCTTCCTCGAAGTGGTCCTCTTCGCTTATGGAGGTCCTGGTTGAGGAGCTTGGGGAGAACTTGTAGTGTTGGTCGGTGTCGTCCGACTCGTGCTCGAAGTCAAGGGTCGCAGGTCCCGCTTCTTGCTTCTCGTCGGCAGCTCCTTCTTGCAATTTCGAAGGCGGCGATTTACGTTTAGATGACATGTTTCTGGAAAGAAAGGGGATTGGTTATTTATGTTGATGATTGCACAGTAGTTACCTATGGTATGGTCAGGTAAAAACGGAAATTATTTATATATTTTTTTAATCTCTAATATTGTTAAGCTAAGAATCAATAAATGTCATGTTCCAATAAGTCTAGATTAAGACAAGCATAACCCCACAAATCGACGCAACAATAAAATCTAGGTTAATCTTTTGCAGGCGGGATCGCAGTGCATACAGAAATACTTGTACATACATTTTTAGCGTGCGGTATTAACGACGGTACCACAATACCCAGATAAAAGATCGTTTTCTACATTGACCCGACCGAGAATCGAACTCGGGACCTAAGCGATGGCGACGCCAAGTCCGGCGTACTCGCCTCTCGGCGACGGAAGTCGTCAGAGCATTAAAGTTTGAAGATAATAAATAATGATGCATTGATTTATGGTTGCTAATTCGAAACGATAAACCTGAAAAGGAATCTGATGAAAACAAGTACAAATAAAAGCACTTATATTGAAACTTCGTGTATTTAAGTAATTAAAGGTATCAGATTAGTTTCAAAGCCTAAACACACAATTAACCAATCAACAATTAGTTGGCGTTGCCGGCAAGTGTGAAACGTTCCTGGGTCAGACGTCAACTGTCACTCGAGCTCGCTTGAACTCGGCTCGTTAAAGCACCTAATTGGGTGCTAATTGTGCTGATTGCTTCTGCTACTTGGACTCAAGGTGGCCGGAATTGCCAGGGTAAAGAGACCTCTGAGAGTTTGATTTTGGAATCGAGTTGTTGCGTTTTACAAAGGCTACAAATACAGTGACATATTCGAAGAGTTGAGAGATACCTATGTTCAGCAGTGAACATCCTATGGCTCAAATGATGATGATGATACGAAGAGTGATTCAATAATTGAGTTTTTTCAAGCTGCTTAAGCTGACTTATGTAAGAAGAAGGTAATTAAACGAGAGTAAACCTTAAAACGGGTGATTTTGGCTTAGTAAAAGGTTAAACTAAGAATAGTTAATTTCAAAGACGCCTCTTCTCAAATCCACATTTGTCATCTAGCATTGACACTCTATTATCCTAGAAAAATAAATTGTTGTGGGATTTCAAGTCAACTTAGAAGAAATAGATTACATGGATTAGTAGGTTTACCTATTCATTCATCATTCACTCTTAAACTATAAAATAACAATACTGAGTAGTGTGTATTCCTTAAGACGGTTGGGAAAACGTAAACGACGTTATCCATCGGTAAAATCAAGGAGTAAAATTATACCCGTAATTGTTATTCTGGTATAAATTTGTGTTTGGTCGAATCGGCCCTTAAAAAGGTAGTTTACATGTATACAGTTTAATCTATGGTACAAATTTGCTAAACGGTCACTTTTCACAGCGCTCAAACCTAAGGCGCGACCACAGCAAAGCGCATTGACACCCAGGGTTGTCTTATTACTTGTGACAACCGTTTAATTCAGGGCTGTCTCATCGATGTTAACAGAATCTTGCGCGACGTCTGGAGTCTGCTTTGATGTTTGTTTGTCTTGGGCTCAGTTGTATTTAATTAAGTGTTTACAGTAAATTCAATAACGCTATGTTGATCTCTTTCGGGAGTTGCTTTGATTCTGTGATTCGGTAAGGGAGTTTGTTTTGTAAAAAGTTGATGTTTAAAAAAAACTTAATTCGAGATAAAAACATTTTGTTCCATCTACAAATATTTATTGTGTAAAGAAATATTAAAGTATCATGTGCACTAGTGTAAAGTAACCTTGCTAATAAAGTTTGTATAAAAACTAACTAATCACGTGAGTAGTATTAAGTCATTTCTTGAATCTGTAATCGTAAATCGTTTAAATAAAACTTATATAGTTTCGCCATGTCTGTCTACAGACGTCACAACAATTTTGCTTATACCCTAAAAAAACTGGAAAGTTGAAATATGTAATGAAGGTTAAAATATTTTAAATAACTCTACCAAATTGTAACGCAAATTTTCTAAAAAATATTTAAGGGAATTCCCTATATTTACAGCGTATGCAGGCTGATAATGACTTTATACTACGACCTAAATTGTATGTAAAATATTAGTAAAAGTAATGAATTGTGAAGAAATACTATATTTGTAGTCAACTGAGTTAAAATTGTAACTTAAGGAAGCATTCATATAAATCGTTTAGAAAGCGACCACCACAATAAGTCTACTTTTTGAACACGTGCACTTAGGGGTCCACAATTTTTGGCACAATTAACTTAATTACGATTACAGTACCTTCATAACGTGTGTACCGCCACAGACTAGACAGTTTAATTGCAATTTGATAAAGTACGAGCCGAAAATCGATATTTTGTGTTATGCGAACTGAGACAAAGTGCACAAATGTGATAAAAGACCCGTTAACACAGTGACTCAATTGTATTAGGACCCCGAGACAAAAGGGGCTGCAACATGGAGCTACGAGTCTTCTGACACAAAATTGTCTACATTACTGAATAACTTGTCGATATCGATTCTATAACTACATCAAATAAAATTAGGAACGTATTACTTATACAGGTTCTTGTGTAAAAAAAGTGGAAGCTATTTTTACCAATAGTAATAAAAAACTAGAATCAATGTGGTTATGAAGACGTCACACAATCAGTTGTACTGTGTAGTTATTGATTAAGTAATTTGCGATAAACATAACCTTTAGAAACAAGTTCAACGGGAAGTACATCAAAATATGTGACATAAAATAATGGCCGACGTTTTTTTTATAGGCTTTGATTTAGAAACATATTTTTTTATAGCTACAAGGGACTGTCGAGGAGTTATTGATATTAAATCCAACTTGATATGTACCTCTGCCCGATTTATGAAAAGAAGGGTCTTGACAAATATACAAACGGTTCAAAAAATTATCTTTTATTACTTACGTTATTATTTACTTTTGATGTTCTACTGGTAGTGACTTTTGCCTTAGTGGAACACCAAAGTAAAAGAAAAAGTACCGAGATCCAAAAAATCAGAAGATTTTTGAGCCTTTCACAGATCTATGTCACAAAATCAATTTCCGCCGCCTCCATGAGTGGCCAGTGTAATTTATTTCAATGTCATGGAAGACTGCTGCTATGACATAGTTTGACGATATAAATTTATTTTACCTACTGTAAAAAAGTATGTCTATCAACCAGATACTAGATGCAGAAGGCAATCGGGAATTATAGCGCTTAACTCGCGTTTAGTTTTTTTTCGTGATCTAATCGTGAAAAATTTGCAATTTTTTTACCTTGTAATAAAAAAGTTTCTATCTATCTTACATCTAAACACAACAAATAGAATCAATTCAAAGACAGATGACTAAAACTGAACCAATAACTATTAATTTCCTTTCCAATCCCAACACAATGACGTCACGCTGAGTCGGGAACAATGTAGGAAATTGACGGGAAATTTGTAAAGACGTCACTACATTGATAATGGAAACTACACACTAGAAATTAGATACCTTTTCCCTTATATCATAGTCAGAAAAAACCTCTATAGTTTCATTTACGCGAATGTTTGAGTTTATTTACTCAGTATTAATTATTAGTCATAGAGAAAATTTAAAAAAAATTACGATGGTAAGTGTTTTCATCAACAAAATATTGTTACTATATCGTTTCACAATGAAAATTGGTAGGAGTGGTACGAGCTGATTTTAAATATAGGACAGGGTTGGGTGAAAAAACGAACTTTCCGGAAACAAGTTACTTTCATGAAACTGTCAAAAGAAGTCTCAATGACAATAATAAACATATTTAAAATATCAAAACTAAAATAAGGCACAGCTGATTTCAATTTATACTAGGGGTGCCGACAATGACGTAAGCAAATTGCCGGCAAATTGTTTTCGTTAAACAAAACGTCCCCTTCTGGTGTCACAACCGAATCGCGACGAAAAATCATAATATCGCATTTTCTGCTTTGTTATGTTTGTTAAATACTATAGGGCTGTACAATGCCGTGAAATACAATTAACTTTTTTTTTAGAATACCCGGAATTTATCCCGAGTAACGTCAAATTAGCTGACTGCTGTAAGTTTAAATTCTCTTTCTGTCATTTGAGAATAGGAGATGTGTTTTTGTTTTCTAAATTATAAACTATTGATGCAACCCAACGTAACTTCGCTTAGTGGTTTGATACTAATATAATCTTCTGAAAAATTCCCCAATTTATAGTGGAAACCCTATAACTAAAACTAAGCAAACAAACAGACAGACGCCGGTTGCGGCTTTGTTGTATACTATTTATTATACATTATGTGATTTAAAAGAAGACATTGGTAATGAAGAAACCTATCTAGTAAAAGCGTCTAAATGATTTTCGACATAAAAAAATTGAACGTGAATAACTAAAGATTAATGAAGTAAAAAATTCTAAAAATCGGATTAAATTCGTGAAAGTTAAAATGTATTAATTATACATTGAGTTTTTTTTTCAATCGGAATGTTTGTTAACCCTGATTTTCCTTCTAAGAAAATGAAGAATTAAAAATAATTATCTGAGTATTTTAAAATATCGGGCAATAATCCGACCAATGTAAGAAAGTTGTAAGTTATCACCTATCTGCATATCCAGAAGTAAAAAATTGTTGGTTGTCGGAAAACCTGGTGTCGTGTCACATACGATGGAATAATTTATACAACGTATTACGTGCATCCGTTAGAAATTAATCAGTCGAAGTCAGACGGTAGTGACGAATGTCCAGCACCAATCTATTAATAAAAGGAAATTGCTGCCCCGTCTTAGATAAACGGGTAAGGCATCTGCGAAGGCAGGGTTATACAGATTAGGTAATAGCAAATTTCGAAGCGAAATTGGTTTTTGAACGTTGCTTCTCCAATGTGTAGAAGAAAATAAAATATATCTAATTAAATATTTTTGTAATCTTAAAATTATAGTTGATAATGTGTTTACAATTGAATACTTATCGATGCAGCCAAACCATGCCATATTAAACAAACCTGCAATTTTATCAATTTAATCTTCTGAACTGTTAATGAAATTTAAAGAAAATTTAATACAAAAATATTGTATTGTAATCTTTTAATAAAAAAATCAAACAAGTATCAAAAGACTAGATTATCTAGTATTAATTTGGAAAATTTATTGCCTTTCACTTTAACCGCACACATGGAGCGTTTTTTAAATATTATTATTTTTTAAATATTGTGAAGCGGCAACCCTAAGTCCAATCTGAGTTGTATTAAAGTGTCGTCGTATTTGTGACGTGGGCACTTATCCCTCCATGCAAGGAGTCAGACTGACGTCAAATATGTGGCCGATATGTAAAGTGTAAGCCGGTTGCAATGAAGAAATTACTGTGCGTGTGCCTACTATGAAATAGCTTTCCTTTCCCGCTAGTTTGTGATAAATAAATAATTTTATGAACAGATGTATGCGGTTCTGCGTTATATTTTACATTTTAGAATCATGTTTAATTTTGCAATAGAAACGACCAATTAATTGAAAAACTTTTTATGAACCATCAAAACGTAATGCGTCCATAAAATTTGTATGGCAATAGCATCTGTTATGTCGCACCTTATCATTATGTTTAAGACCTATTGTTACAAATTGAAAATTAGAATAAATTCCCACTAACGTTTCTTGTAAGGAAAGGGGCAAGTGTATATTAACTTTTTGGGTACCTGTAATGTTAGTAAAGTTTAGATACTGGTCAAAGATTATTTACCTGTTTGCCGACCAGTGGTTCTAGCTGCCAATTATCTTGTAAAAAGATTTGTATTTATTTCATTTATTACATTTCACCAGTAGCTTGTTTGCAACACTTAATTTTTTCCATGTAAACGAGTAATGGCTAATTTTTATTCCAAAGCAGTGTCCATTTTACACTTCGTTTGAAATCAGATTAAGAAAACAATTTCTAAAAAACGCGAAAGAAATCTTCAAATCGAATAAGGACTCGTCCTGACACAATGAAAAATAAAATTTAAATAGAAAATATTGTGAGCGCACGTAATCTAATGAAAACGCCTTCCAAGGAAAACGTCGGGAAAGCTTTCTTCGGAACCGATAACTGAATTATTTCTATTCTATAATAAGTTTATTCACAATAAGGAATAAAAATTGTAGCACCGAGGGGAAGCATTCATTTTGCAGCTTTTCATAAAAGATTTAACTTTTTTTTGCTCTATCAGTTATCATTTGTTTTTTTTAATAAATTTCTTAATTTTTTCGTGTCGGGGCTAATTGTATACCAGAAGTACTGGCCACACAAACTGCATTGACGTTCAAAGATTTTTTTCTAATATCGAATTTGATAATTTTGTCTCTTTAATTATAAAAATATACAGATTAGTGTTTCTCTTAACCTGTCAAGCATGTGTGAACGAGACACAATAGAAATTACATTGTTATGCGACCGCCGGCGTTCTTATAATCCTCAACGGGTTAAAGTAATTATTATAAATGGCATGATATTTATATTTGTTTTTAAATAGGAAAAACTCGTGCTACAGGAATTAGTCGCCTCTTACGACACGTCTCCTGTTGACGGTGGAAAAGTGTATTTTTTACGGCCGTCCCAACACGGCACGACAGCAGCGTCTTCGTGGGAAATCTTATAAAAACTGCGCTCGCCATCCCGCCCGCCAAGCGTGGCAAGTATTGGCAATCCCCCCCGATGATAAGTCATTGGGGGAGGCCTTTGTTCAGCAATGGACGTCCTATGGCTGACATGGTGATGATGATGATGAAGAAAAACGTACCTAACGTAGAATCATTTTTTTAGAGTTAACTTACATTTGTTTTTGAAATCGCAAAAATGTTACTACCGGATATTAAATACATTTTCCTAACAAGAAATCTCCAAATGAAAGAATTGATATTAAATAACTGTAGCTCAAAGGAGAACTCGAAAATGACATGTCAGAACAGGGCTGCAGCGACACAATTGCCCTCTATTGGGCGGGGGCGAAATTATCGACAGAATTACAACTCCCTACACAAAAACTCGAAGTATTACAAGTCTAATAAGGGTCGGAGATATAAAATCTAGAAACGATACGCAAAGAAAAATATACAGTAAAAAAAAATTCAAATAATGTTTTGAGCGAATATTACCTACAGGCAAGAAATTACGTTAGTTAGATTTAAATTTTTTTTTGTTTTTTTTTAAAGGGCAACAAAACATTCAATTCGAAGACCGCCAAAATTATGATGCTCCAAAATTTTCTAAACTACATTTGGACTTGTATCATCAACAGCCCGTTATAGTCCACAGCTGGACTTTGAGCCTCCTCCACATTAGTGGAGGGTTTTGCCATTATCTCCACGCTTGGCAGGCGGGTTGGAGATCGCAGTTTAAAAGTTGATGTTTAACAGAGAGCGATGCTGCTCGTCCTCTGTTGAATGTGTAGTCCCTAAGTCGCCTCTTACGACACCCACGGGATGACTAGGAGTGGTGACATATGTATTCTACTCTGCCGTCACCACACGGACTTGTATAATGTGCAATAAAGAATATCTATCTACTTATTATCTGTATACTCTGTGGTTTCAAATGTAGTGCGATAGCGAATTCTATTTTGTCGTTTCAACTTTATTTGTTGTAAAGAATAGACAAACTAAACAGGCATTGCGAAGACATAAAGACGAGAAGTAAACAGATGAACTCTCCTAATTTATAGTGCTAATATATATTTTCGTGCCGTGTGGGGACGGCCGTAAAGAATACACTTCCCCACCGCCAACAGGCGGCGTGTCGTAAGAGGTGACTAATTCCTGTAGCACGAGACGGGCAGCAGCGTCTGCGTGCGAAACCTTATAAAAAACTGCGCTCGCCAACCCGCCTGCCAAGCGTGGCGAGACTTGGCAATCCCCCCCGATGAAATCATTGGGGGAGGCCTGTGTTCAGCAGTGGACGTCCTATGGCTGAGATGATGATGATGATGATATATTTTCACCATAAGGTGCGTCAAATGCGTTGTCATCCTTTTAAAGACCTGGTACACTGCCTTAGTTTTTTTTTTTTATACAAGGTTACTTACATGAATATGTTTGTTCCACAATTAATAGAAGGCTCATCTAGCTGTAGGCCTGTCCATTTAAATCCGTGTATGAACATTTTCTTGGTTCTGACAATGGGGGAAATTACCCATTGGGCGCGATAACCCGCGACGAGTGGGCGGGTGGCTACTGTGGAAATGGACTTTGTATTTAGTATTACCTGGCTACCAAGCAGTCGCAAATGACATCGTAAAATATAATTTTATTCGTGTCTTGTTTTTTTGGGCTTGGTTAAATATGACTAAATATTACTAGTCCAAGTTTTTTTTTATATTAACGTAGGTACCACGTTTTTAATTGACACTTCATCTTAGTGCAAGTATAACTATTTTTTATCCAAAAAATCTTGCTGTTATCGTATAAACTTTTAATAAGTTTGAATTACGAGCACAGCTTAGTTATGTGTATAACTGTCAACAGTCACGTCAACGCTGCACACTTTTTAGTTATAATGTTAAGACAAGTCGCGCGATGGCACTAGCACATAGCTAATCATCTTATAGATATAGGAGTACACTGGCTGTCTCAGGTGAACCTCTAATAGTACAATCTAAAATAGGTAGGTACCACGTATGAGTTTACCACGTTTTTTTCGCAGATTCGACTAAGGTAATTTATTTAGGTTGTTAGGTTGAACGACGGACTTTCTTTTATAAGTTGTTCTTCTCGCAATTTATAGAAATTTTATTATGGTACCACTGTGACATTTAGAATTGAAAATCAGCTGTTCCTTACATTTTGGTCGAGTGGACTTCAGTATAAAAACCAAAAATCCTTTAGAAATAAATTATTTTACTTGTAATTTTATGGCTAGAATGTGATGTAGGCTCATACACTGGTGGCAGTGAAAGAAGCCGCCTCCACCCTCTTCGATTCATCCCTCAGAGGGCAATGACGACATTATGATTACTCGTTGCAAACAATGCAGTTAATACCGCGTGAACAATGGCCCAATCACTGGGGTAATGACCCATTTGTATGTCTTAGGGTAAAGGTAAAAATTGGCGGGTTAGAATAGAGATTAAGGCGGATTGAGATATATCTATAGACATTTCAGGGGTTAACAAAGAGCATTTTTTGCTTTTGGCAGGATTGGAATAATAAAGCTTGTAAAAATGGGCAATTATTTTAGATATTTTAAATGTATTTTAAATAAAAAAAACAGGGTGTTCAAATAAATTATGACCAGCAGAAATCTAGTGATAGAGCCTCATTACTCACACTAAATTATTTGGAGTTTTTTTTTATCGTACTTTTAGTCAAACTTTGACTTACTAAGTCTTACTAAGAAATACTTGTCATTCTTTCGGCGAACCGAGCTGTCGGTAAAAAAAATATATTTGTATCGATGAACGATGAACAGTGATTTCTACGTACAAATATATCGTTCAAGGGTGATTCTGTAAATCATTCGGAGCCCGTAAGGGACGGTAGTCACAAAGACACGTAATTATTGAAATTTACTTAAACTTTATTTTAATATTAACTAGTTTTTTATTTTTGGGCATGGTCAAGCGCTAGAAACAGGATAATGAAGGGAAAGAAGGAGTAGGTGGCTTAATTGGTATGTAATGGTTAACGGTTGTTCCGTTGCATTTTACAAGTTTGACAGTATACAAAACACAGACAACAGACAAAATCCTTTTTCATAGTAACTAATTATGTATTTTTACAGCTCCAGACGAAAAGGAATGTTTCAGAACCTGAATGGGTTCGCCATTCGCAGTGACCTAAGGACGCGCTCACAATGGCGCACTCATCAGTGCCTCTTGTCTGGTCGTCGCAGTCTGTATACCCCTTAATTGTTACGTCTTGTATTGACGTTGCTTTATTTAGGGGCACGAAAAATTACTGTTTTAGGCGCGGCAGATGTTTCTATTTCATCTATAACATTTTTCCTTGAATGACTAAAACAGCTTTTTTTTTAAAAGCAATCGTAAAACTAAATAATGTAACGAAATGAAAAATAAAACTACATTTTTCATGCAGATATTTAAAACAATTCTACCCAGAAAGTCAAAAGCGAAATGTATCCGAACTAAATACGGTAATCAAAGGCACGATCAAACCGTTAAACGTTAACAAACAAATAAAAAACCGCCCACTTCAATGGGAAATTACCGAAAACCGTACCGCAAGGGAAACATCGAACAAGGCAAGTACACAATGTAGAAACAGATAGAAGGTCCGCTTGCAAATGTAATTAATTTTAATTTTTCAACAGTGGTATATTAATATTTTTATTGAAAGATTTGGGTGCATTCTAGGACTCCCAGGGCACAACAAAATTTAAAAAATGCCAGGTTTTAGCAGACCCGCACCACTGCAACATCGGGTTGTTTTCCTGTATTTTCAGTTCAAATAGCACATTACCACAGCAAATACTTTGTAGCCAAGATTAACAGATCGACCCCAAACAAAACCTAAATTGTAAATTATTCTAAAAGTGGAAGGCATAAAGGATATATCGCCGTTCAAATGGATGGATATAGCGAAAGAGACCACCAATACCAACGTACGGCGTCCATTCGGCCTAGCAGAGCGCAAAATGGCCTGGCACTGGTTAACCGTGCTCTTCAAAGCGCTTACTACCCTTAGTTGTGAGTATGAAACGAAGTAGCAAGGACTAGGTGGTACCTAGTTCTAAGTAAACTGTCTTAGGACTCGCAGCAAAATAAATCAGAAAGAAATAAATACATAGTAGGAATTTAAAAATTTTGCTTAAGTTGTATGTAGTGGACATACTGAATTTGTTTTTGTTGTTGCAAGTAGTGGAGTAGTGCCTCTGAGTCAAGAAGGCTCTAGCTTTCGCACGGTTTGACGAAAAGGAAAACATTCGATAGCTTTCCCGGCACTTGAGCATTTTTATCCATTCTCCGCCACAAGAAGTTTTATTATGAACGGGTTTTAAAGAGCAGAAACATAATGTAAAAACGCATTACATTGCTTTTTAACGGGTCTTACAGAAAATGTATTTGATAATGCCTACACACATTTACATTTTAGCCAAGCTTGAATCTGTTAGAAGCTTTTAATTTTATCCAAAAACATTATGATAGTTTTAATAAAATGTGATCTAAACTGTAGTAACTTATCAGAGAGGCAACCTATTCAGGTAAAAATGCAAAAATATGGAACGTTTTAGAAACATTTAAATAAAATGTATATCGATCATGGTAGTTACGTCACCGTATATTTGCTTGCCTGTACTTGTTCTGAGCTATCTTTATCTTTTGCTAATAATGAAAAGTTCATGTCAGAATTAGGGCTGACTGACAGACTATACTTTACCGATCTTATTGCTGCATAAGACCCACAACAACTGAATAAAAGTTCATTTGGCCAACAAAAGAAATTGCCTTCACCGCATCATCCTTTTTTAATTTCCCATCAACCACTGTCACATTGTTTACATCATTACACTCGACTCCCCTCCCGTTTAAAACAAACAAGTGCGCATCCTTTGACAGTGCAACACAAACAATTGTCCAAATCATAAACAATGGTTCACATCGCAAATATTATCTGCTACCCGCTCAAAGTATCCCTATATAATGAACCATTCATACTGCCAAACAAACTCCAACCAACCATATGCAATAATTCTACACGACCCAAAACACTATCGTAAAGTCACAAATCCCCATCGCGTCACAAAGGAAACTAAATCTAAAACAGAACACATAAAACACAGATTCAAATGACGAATTAAATAGACGTAAATCCTTGGGCCCCTGACAAAGAACAGAAGCGATTTCACGACATCAAAGTGGAACACGACATATTACGCTTCAAAATAAACACTAGAATAAATACATCGAAATGTTTGTTCCAAATATTCGGCGACGGGGGTGATCATAAATTATCTGTTAACAGAGGGTAGTTTCCAAAACCCTTTTGATGGTTCAGGATTAATTTGCTGTTTGTGCGTGCGTTTGTGTACCGGGATTTGCAATTAATACGAGCTATAGCTGACGAGACTAATCGACATTGTAACGAACTAATGTCATCTACGTAAACGTACAATAACACTTTCTAACGAACCTGGATTGTTACGCAGCTCAAAATCAAAAGGTTAAAAATGTTAGCCTATAATTTGCACATAAAACACATCCTAATGGCGCCGTACGTGATCACTTATTCGGCGGACTCACAAAGAGACATCTTCATCTGAAAGCAGACTCTGATTTAAATATATTATTCTTGTAATAACGGGAGCGACCGAGGGACCCATTGAAGTTGTAGAATACATTATTTTAATTCGTACCACCTCTTTGTGACCCCATCAGGGAATTAATGGATTCAAAGCCTTCTCTTCCGTTCGACAAAGAATAATTTGCTAAGTAAATGAACGGGCAGACAATCCTGTTACGATCCCAGTTTTGTTTCGATGGAAGATTAAAGAGTGGCGGATTCGTGAAAGGGGCACCTTTCAATTCGCCCTTTGTAAGCGTTATCTGTGTTAATTTTAGGTCAATGAATAAAGCACATAGAACAATTTCATTATTAGTCGTGATTCGTATTTTCATTTGACAAGGTAATTTTCGAAGCAAATACTTTGTGTATATATCCTACATCGATGTAATTAGCGTAGTGGTGCTTGCTGCTTCTTGGCCTTACTTGCAGTACCTTGAAAACAAAAGGTCCCAGCTTCGATTCTCGGTTCGAATCAATTCAGAAATTTTTATTTTCTATATAATATCTCGGGTCTGTGTACCTATGCTGGGAGATGATGCTGGCTAATTTTATTGTCTAGTACCTCCAATTAGACAGTGACGATTCGCTGCGATGTCTGGTGTATCTATTTATTTATACTGGCGATTTGGCATATCTGCTAGGAGTGAGAATCTTTTCTAGCCAAACCAATACACAAAGATTTCTTCAACTTTAACAAAAAAAAGGATTTAATTTTTTATTATTAAGATTATATTAAGCTAAGTATGTAAATTAATCTTAAAGAACTTTTATTAAAATCAAATTACAATTATTGGATCCTCCAACAAATACCCTGACCATTCATTCGTATTTGCTTTCGCTCACCGTGAAAGTATCCAGCAAGTTTATTACTTAGTCATCAAAACGAGAGTTGCCGATGCATAGCTCTATTAAGATATTGCATTTCAAAATAACATTGGAGCAATAATCTAAATTGAAATAGGTTGTCCGAGTGTACGAACCGGCCCGATTCAGCATTCATTGAGAATGGAGGAGCTATCGAGAATTATTGTAGCATCTCAGGAGGGTTTTGGAGGAATTCAGTGATACCTAGTCTGTTACGGAGCTACAATTACAAATCAATCTGGTCTTGAATGTCAGTGATATTTCGAAATAATGGGATCGCAGTGACATTACTATTTTTTATGTACTCGTATAATATCTTATGTTATACATCAACGATAAAGTCATTTTAATTAGGTCTTTTATATATTTTTTTACGAATGCCAAAATATATTTCCTAAATTGTGCAAAATAGTGATTCACAATAGCGCAATATTTCAGTGAGTACGCTAGGATTACTATACAAGTATACAAATCTATACAAGCTAATATAATTTATACATCAGAAAATATAAATTAATCTTTCTTCGCCGTATCCAGAAACAATAATTGAAAATAGTTTTTTCCGTTCTGGCAAACTCATTAATCAAATTCTTATTCACTACACATTCTATATTGAAACTAACACAAAATTGGAATATCCAGAAATGTCTTATCTTCTTCAGTCGATGGTAACTTAGGAAGGGGACTAGACGTCCCAGGGGTCGCGGTCACTTATTGTCGCATCGACAGCGTCTTACAGCTGAACTGACATCGTGGCTTACTCAATGGTCTGGTGATTTTCAGGTCCCGGGTTCAATAATTTTAGACAAGGAAGCCTAATAGACAAAATTGTAGATATTACACCGACGGCCTTTATCAATTATATTTTAAAACAGGTTTAGTCACGAAAACTATTCTTAACGGATAGTACCCAATTACTAAGTTGAAATTTTACTTACAGATTATAAAAAAATATATTTTCAAACTTGAAAAGATTTTTATTACATAGTTTCTCAATTTTAAAAAAACTACTTCTCAAAAACTAAAAGAAACTTATGAGATGTCCAAAGAGTTATTTTTAGTTAGTTAGGAGAGCAAATCTATTTTGCACATTATAAACGTGGGAATTACTTTGTCCTAAGGCTAGAAGTATAAAATAAACAAAGTCTGATTACTCCACTAAATCACAATCACAAACACATCAGCAGAGCATTGTAAGATACCACAAACAAGCATTACGGGCCAATTATCGTTACAACCGCAACGCTAACTGCCACAAAAACATTACAAAATTAACCCGAAAACTCCGCTTAACTCTCACTTAACGAAATGTTTAACACATTACTTGACAAATAACCGCAGATTTTGATTGTGACTCCTTGGAAGGGTTAATAATAGCGTGGGATTGTGGCGGATTAGAGATGGGACAAGTTATTGTTTGTTACTCGAGTATTCCATTTTGGACTTCGTGTTACTAGCTGTTTTGTAGAACATATGTTTTGTTTTCCTCTGCAAGTAATATTTTTAGGAACAGTTGTAAATAGCAGACGGTTAACTATGATTTAATAAGAGACAATTCCTGCGTAGATTGTATTGATTGTTAAATATGTTTAATGAAAACTTTTGATCACACTATGGTGTGATCAAAGGTTCTCATGAATCATTCTTCTTCTGTTGTATCTTATTATACCTAGACGAAGACACGCATTGGTTTTTGCGCCTCAAACAGATTTTTCTCTACTGGGAGGACTTCAAAAGAAGTTAAACCTTTCTATGTAAATGCGTGACGATTTGGACAACTTTTCAGGGGCATCATCGTCTAATGCGTCTACCAAAATATTAATTAAAAGATTCAACCTTCTTTGAAATAATTACTCGATTTAAAAACAAGTCACCAGCACACCACTAGCCTTAGCTCAGTAACTTAGTTAGAAAGCGCAGATTGAGCTATTGTGTGCCCGCGTAAACAAGGACTTGGATTTGGCTCTGAAATTGATGTGTGATGTTGAGGGTTAAATTAGCAAATGCTATCAGGAGCAGGGACTTGTTTGTGGAGTATGGAAATAGAGTACAAAGGTACTTTAATGTATGGTTCAGGGTTATTCAAGCTATTGATGTTGAATTCTGCATTTCCGTAACATTGAATATAGACAATAGCATTCAGTATAACCTATTATTATATATTCAAAACATCAGTAAACTATTTTAGTTTAGGTCTGCATCTAACCACTAGTATTTCAAGCATTAAAACAAATGCCCGAAATATTTAAACATGGTTGTCATATAATTGTAAGTCATAATTATATGTACTTAGGCATTAATTTGATAAAGACTTCTCATATTCTTTGACTAAACTAAACAACGAATTGACCTTATATTTTTTCTAACTGCTATTACCAAGAAAAATAACCTTTCTCAGAGCAAGGGTTCTAGAAGGATTAACCTCGATCGAAGATTTGCGGTCCCCTTGCCCCAAACGGTATTTTATAGGACAAACACGGGGCAGACCGCGGCCCCTACAAAAATAATATGTGTCTGACTCCTAAATTATTCACAAAGGTGTACTGGCTTTCCCGAGGCGACCTTATGAATAATATATAAATCATTCGATATTATTCGATGTCAACTTTCGGTGTTTTCCTATGGTAATTTTTTGGCTAACTATAATAATTTAGTAAGCCATCAAAAGTTGACTCTTATTTATTAGGTAAGGCACGTACCTACATGTTATTAAGTGGTCATTACCGCTAAGTAAATTAGGTTTAGGATAGTAACAGACGACAATAATTATTAGTCATAATTAAGAGTTTAAAATGTAATGTGCATAAATCGCTTTGGAGCTCAGGGTCCGCTTTCCTTGATTTACTCATCCACTTCGCATGGTCTTGAGCGTCTCTCGGTGTGAGATCATTGTATTACACGATTATGTATGTTTATACTTAAAATATAAATGTAAAAGACAGGTATCCTAATATCAATGATTTGGCCTTAAACTTAGCAAAACGAAGCAAAAAGAAATTGTATTTGTATACAATGTCTCATTGTCGCTCGGCATCCAATAATTTAAGGAATCGAAATACCTCGAGACAGTATCATAATAGAATGATTATCTTAGTATATTTCAAATTCGCCCGAGGTCGCTTAGGATAATACACCAAGCTTCGCTTATGCGTTGCTACCCTTCAGCTGATAGCGCTTCTAATTGACTTATCCGGAACACAGAAAGCAGTTTAGTATTAGATATAAGCATGGAAGTGGTAACATAGTATCTATATCCCAAAAATTCTACTATGAGTGTTATTTTGTAAATGTTTATTCAGGCATTTAGATCTTAGCCTTTTGCCGCTTGTAGAGTTTGGATTGGGTTTATAGCGTTATCAAATGGACTATAAATTTCGTTCGACGGGTGAGTCACTGGTGGATGCTCAAAGAACATTGGGCAGTAAAATCTATAGTTACTGTCAGTACTTCCCAGCCACCTGAAATGGGTCTGGTTATATCATTGCTCTTATTATAGGAACAGCACAGTACTGCCATCATTTTGATTTCATATACAGGGTTATTTGTAAAACATTAACAACAACATCGGAAAATACACTCACAGACACAGACACACAGACAGACCTTTATCCTCCAGTGGATTGACATTTGCTGATTATACAATGATGAATGAACACAGTCGCATACAGCTTGTGTATTAAGATAAGAATGGCTAGTTGGACAAAAGCTGAACTCAAATCCTAATATCTGATGCGAACTGCAACAGCAGGTCGCGGATAAACATGTTTCAAAGCCGGCGGCGTTGCGTAAGACGCCGTATCTTGGCCATCTTTGTCGCGTAATAACCAAGCTTCCTAGATTGGGATCGAACAGGTTTACCGATTTATTTAACATTCCAGAGACTGTTCGATTCGTTTCAATCGATTAGGGACGACCATCTGGTTTGAAATATACATAGATGAATATCAAATATATAGAAAACATATTTCGTAGATTTTCATGTAAAATTACTGGAACGTGAAAAACTACGTTTACTAATTTTTTATAAATTAGTTGGTACGTAGATTTATCTTAGTAAGAAGTAAACAGGTTACCCAGTTCCCAGTAAGATAAGGGAATCGCTTTGATAGGATATTGTAACTTGTTCTCCTTTCCAACAAAATAGTCATTACCTTCGATGATAATGAATGGAGCATCAGTTATTTTTCTATAAGTAATAGTAAAAGCTGTTTAAGAATATTCAGTCAAAGCGATTCCTTGTAGCGACACCCTGTATATCACTATATTTCGAGTCATTAATAACCAAGAGACGTGTTTGTTACCGCGAAACTCCGAAGTTATGGTTCGGTGATAATTAAGACATGATTGTTCTACTACAATCGCCTTTCACTGCGTGTTGAGATCCTAACAATGTTGGAGCTACGTTAAGTTCAATAGACGACTATTTCAAACGCGCTGATTCGGTGCAGACGAGCGGGTTTTCTGAAAATGTTTTATTAAATTGTTCTAAAAAGAAATCATTTTTCTTTATATATTTGTGAAATGGAGATTTAGATGTGTGATATAAAATTAAGGTCAGTTTTAATGAAACAAACAAAACGCATTTCCAGCTTATCACTTAAAAGATTCTTACCACTTTAAAATAGCTATATTGACCATGACAAATGAAAAAACGCGTCGAGAAAATATGACACGCACTCGCAAAAATGATGAATGTGTTACATGACCCAATTCCATTAAAAAAACAACGACTAAGATAATTATTATTCTCTTATGTTTATTGTCCCGTGAAACTGTGACATTCAAGCCATCCATCATTGACAACGCAAAAATTAAATGTCAAGGTGTAATGTATTGTTACTTACATAAGTTAATTAATGTCATAATTATTAAATATGTTTTATTAAAGTTGACGTTCCTTTGATGTTTGGATGATCGCTTACCAGAACACCTGTGCTTAAACTATTTTAGAAATATAGTTATATATGTACTATTATTTCCATTTATCTGTTTAAATGAAACTTGTATTTTACAAAACCTGTCTCAATAATTTTTGTTTGAGAATTCCTTTAATAATAGCTATTCAGCTTTCTCACAATGTCTTGTTTATGATTTATTACTATACGTTTTTAGAATCAGTTCTTAATTAAAAAAAAAAAAACATCAAACAAGTTTTATTGTGTCAAATAATTCCAATCTTGACGTCAACAAAATTTGCAAACAGCGTTTTTTTTTCCGTCCGTGTATTGCATCTAGTCCCGTCTTGCTTGAACCCAATAAGTGTGAGATGAGGTGGAATAATCGATTCGACAAACAAGAGGGCGGTTCGATTCATCGCGACACTATCGAGACATCGGATTAGAATCGATTTCCGTAACGTCTGTGTTTGTTATTGGCATTATGAGTTGTGTGTCGTTGCGTTAGTGTATTAAATACCAAAATTATTATTCCAAAAAATAAATAGACTAGGCTGAGACTAGGTTTAAGCCATGAATAAAGAATAGCAAACTAATTTATGAGATACTGTGTCACTATTATTCAGACATTTTTAATGAGTCAACATTTCAAATTGTTTGGTTATTCTTTAGTCCAGATTTGCTGCCCGTTACTTAACTGGCTGTGTCTGTGGCTTTGTACCATTGCCGTTCCCATCCACCATACCACCATACTATACCATAGATTTCGTAGACAAACAATAGTACCTACTACTTTATAAAACATAGACTTATGTACAATGGGATGAAAAGAGGCATATTGACCAACTCAGTATAATGCATCAAAAACACTTCAAAGAGTAAATCATTCACTAATAATGTTATCGCGTACGTCTGCTTCGTTAACGTAAAGTAAACTTGGCCACTTTGTAAAAGAAAATAACAAGTTTTATGGCAAAACCCAAAAGCTTTTAAAACGATTGCTGCAAGAAATAACCTCCAAATAATGACATTATTCCACACATTACGGCTTCGACATCAAAAAGTCAACATCATTGACCACTGATTACGTCACATCAAAGAGCCGACAGACTATTGTGCCATTTCTAATAACTATATTTCCATCGCTTTTACTCTAGGGATTCCCATTGGGGTTCCACAGGAACGTTATTGATGCAGAAGTCTTGTGTTTTCTTATAGTAAAGCTAAGCTATAGATTCTAAAATTCTAGCGGTTGCTAAGTAAATCGAATTTCAACAATGTATGTGAAATTTTGTATTTTTATTTGATTGGACAACATCACATAGATTGCTCTGATCCCAATGTAACTAGCCATAGTACTTGTGTTATAGAAATCAGATACAACAACGGTCCCACAACACCCAGACCTAAAACAATATAGAGAAGTTCGTTTTTTACAATAACCCGAAAGGGAATCAAACCCGGGATCTCAGAAATGGTGACGCCAAATCCGGCGTTCTTGCCTCTCGGCTACGAAGGTCTTCGATAATAATATGTTTTAAAGTAATACCGTCGTAGCCTTCTTTTTCGGTTTTTGCCTCTTGAACTTTATAGTAAATATGAATCAGACTACATGACACGGTCACCAAAGAACTGATTGAAAACGTTGAGAGATGCACTGAATAACTTAGGTAAGGACTTCCCACTTATTAGGTATTTTTAAACTTAGCATTCTGGCCCGATCCACACTTGACGGCATCGTATTACACGCGTTTCGATCCGACTACTTTTGTAATATAAAATTTACTCGTATGGTGTGAACATAATTGCGGGGTCAATCTTGGCAGCATGATGGATGGATGGATAAACGATGACTAGCCGATCGACAGCTGTGACTGTGCAACCATCTCTTTCTATATCTAATTGGACAGCCCTGTCATTATTAGCCGAGTCGCTGTCAAAGTTTTTGTAGGCGATACGCTCGATGATAAGTTAATTGTATATTCACGTAACAACGTGTGAATTCCTAATATTTGAATATGGAAAAGGCTAATTCTATCTTTGATCTTGGAACCTAGAATTTAGTGTTTCGTAATTAGTTCAAGTTACATCCGCCCACATCTACAATCATGACGACCACGACCGCTTTGTCAACAGCGTAACGACTAAGAAGAAGAAGAATTAGTTCTTATTATTCTTGAATGAGGCAATCTTCAACTAAAAACTTAGTATGTTTGCGGAACAATTGTCCTTAAATAAAATAGCATTGGCATTATTAACGTCTTATTATTAAAAGTTGCCAAAAGAAGAAACATCAAAGCTGATAACCATTCGAAAAGTACGGAGCCTCGCAAGCGCATTGGCAAATGGACAAAAACATTGTTTAAGCGCCTTATTAACGAGAGATTTATCTCCTGCATTCTACAAAATACATGGAGTGTAGCTCTTTTTGACACTCGAATTTGGCGTGGAGTTTTAATTTGCTTGTTATTTTTATTTGTCTCCTTATTTATACGACAAAATTAGAGTCAGCTGACATTTGGCCAGCTTCAGAGAGTATTACCTACTTTAATTGCTCTAACTTATTATTTATTTGAGACAATTTCATAACACTTACAAATAGTGTCATCTTTTGATAATGTTTGCGTAGTACCTAATAATGGTTGTTTCAGTAAAATATAAAATATTACATATGTATAAGACTAGCCGGTACAAGTCACCAGTAGTTTCATTAAACGTTATTTTGCCACAGTCATATTTACTGACTTGTATTTAAAAAAAACTGTTACACTATCTTAAAATGTCTGATATCCTTTTAATGTTGTAAATTGAGTTTCATAGCAAAGTATTTACATGTCATCAAAGTATATCGAAATGCTACAAAGCTTTTAAGAAACAAATAGCCACTGTTCTATTTTTTAGTATAACTATTTATTGTCTGGTCTCCTAAAAGCCAGCGGCGCGGGCGCATCACTCGCTGTACTGTTATAATAAAAGTAGAGATAGTAAGTTCACTTCGTACAGGCATATAAGACATTTTGAACAATTTAAAAATACAATCTTACGCGGTGAATCTTTTCAACCAGTGACGAGACGCAAGAGTGACGATGACCAATTGCCATCACGTCTCGTCTGCTAGTTTCCTCCTTTTCTGATATAAAACATATTATTAGAAGGCCTACAGGCATACCTACAGGCCTTCAAAGCGGGTTATACACACATGGAAACACCAGGCAATTGAGGTAATCTCAGAGAGTCTTCAAGAGAAGAAAATCAGAGAAAGAGAGAAGAGGAACTAACTACGGTGCGATTAAATCTCTTCTTTACAACTTTATATGTTTGCATCATGCAGAGACCAATGCTGGTGCATTAACCACTATAGAAGAATTAAATGAAGTTCAACCAATCAATCATACTACAAGATGTCGCAATAACATTTCCGATAAATCTTTTCTTTGACATTCTCATTCAAATTCATTCATACAAATCTCTGCTTTCTCTTTACGTAGGGTTGTCGTTGTCCTATTTTAATGTTAGCCCTCTTTGTGTGCGAGCCTACTTTTTGTACTTAGACTAGGATAGTGTTTATGTTATCGTGACAACCGCAGAATTAAAACACAAAACAAATTTTTGAACATCATTTGCGGATTTATCAAAAGAATTATTTCAATTCAAATGGGATGACTTGGCACTGGTTCTAAGACAAAGAATATGCCAAATAAAATTATCGAAAACGAGTAACAGTGGGACAAGGATGAGAAGAGAAGAGTAAGTAATTTCAGCACCAATAAAAAACCAACTAACTAACAATCATGATAGTTGAATGCATATTTGTCGCTAAACAATTATGTAAATGGACCATGGAAGGCCACTATAACGAATAAAGCTATTGTTCGTTTATTTACTGGATAAATGAAACAAACAAATCAGCTGCCGCGTCTGAAGCAGGTTCAATCAATAAGTGTTAGAACTATCATCATCATCATCATCATTTTAGCTATAGGACGTCCACTGCTGAACATAGGCCTCCCCTGGTAACTTCCAGATTGAGTGCTATGAAAAGGGCTATGCTCGGTGTTTCTTTGCGAGATCGAATTAAGAATGAGGATATTCACAAAAGTCGCTGACATAGCCCAACGGCTTAGCAAGCTGAAGTGGCAGTGGGCGGGGCACATAGCACGTAGAACTGACGGCCGATGGGACAGAAAGGTTCTAAAATGGAGACAAGTGCAGCGTAGGACGTCCACCCACAAGGTGGACAGACGACCTGGTAAAGGTTGCAGGAAGCCGCTGGACGCAGGCTGCTTCCAACCGGCCAACTATCATGATCGAGAGGATTTTCCGATTAGTAGCTTAATAACCTAAATTTCTAAATTAATGTTTTGTGATGCTACTAAACCGTAGTCACGAATACCTAAACTAAAATCAGAGCAACGAGTAATTGCGTGAAAATTGACAGATTTTGGTTAGAGTTCACAAAAAGTACATTGATTTCAGCATGCTTAGGGGCAACGTAACAAGATTTCTAGATGCTTTTATGGTATGCGATTGACATGTCACAGTCCTACCGGGCTTCCTTTCACACATTATTAAAAACGGTTACAGTCTCTCGAAAATGAAGTTTATAGCACTAGCAAATTTTCACATTTCTGTCACAGGAAATTTACAATATGCGTTTGGATTCATCCATGCGACAATATGTGTGTACCCCAGCCCTACGAACGAAGACATTGTGCAAACATTGTCGCTTTAACACGGAACACGTGGGCGATTTTGTTCGTTTATATAGAGACTATCATATAACTCATCAATTATGATATTGTTCTATTGACAAGCTTAGTCCGTGTGATACTTCTTTGTTGCACTTTGCATCTGCATCACAAACAAATATTTTGGATTACCGCTAAATTTAGCCAGTGAAATGTGTCGTATTAAAATATTGTTCCGGTTTTTATTGGCTTGGATAAAAGTACTTATCTATTATTTAAAAAAACACTGACCTATTTAAAAATAGGTATACCACAAAACGTCATATTTTCTCAATTAATATTGATATCTACGTGTCGGATTTAAACTTCAAAATCGGTTTCATGAACTTTAACTTTTTGGGTAGGTTGACCGGCCGTTGACTATACAAGCCGAAATGAAAAAAATACGATACCGTAAATGCCTTCGGGAGCTTTAGCCCACCCATACCAAAAACATTGATACAATCAACAGAAATCTACATATGTTTTTACATGGAGTCATAGATACTTTATGATTTAAATGTAAAATATCGGTTATCGGCCTGAGCAAAAGTTATCCCTAGGGCTAAAGTTACCCGCTTTTTTGGTATCTATGAAATATATTCACTATCATCATCATCATAATTTCAGCCATTATGACGTCGCCTGCTGAACATAGGCCTCCCCCAGCGTCTGCGTGCAAAATCTTATAAAAAACTGAAATATATTAAAAAATCTGAATTTCAAAGGCTACTAAGGTTACGTGCAAACATTTTGGGTACTTGTCTCATTGGATATCTCAAACCCAGATATTATGTTAACGTAGATGTAAACTTCCTATTGTAAATTCGAATCACATAATATAATAAAGATTATCTGTTCTAAACGTGCGTTTGTTATAAAAATAACAGTGCATATTCCACCATAGGAAGCGGATGTTGATACATTGACTCTGTGCCTGTCTGTTTAAAATCAAATAAAACAACGCGATCACTTTCCCGAATAATCTAGGATTAGCCAATCGTAAAAGATTTATATGGATCAAGGCTGGAATGATATTTCAAGGAATATTATAATTCGTCACTTGCCAACATTCTGAATGATGTAATTATCTGCTTGTTTTTGTAAATTAAACAAACAATGTATATTATGAAGTTATTGAACAAAATTCGCAGGCAAACGGAACATTATTTACACAAATACAATAAAAACGACAAAAATAGCAACAAAACAAATAAAGATAAGATTATATGACTGTTGCCATAATATGAGAAAATGCACCTATAGATTTATGAATGTGCTGGCTAGTGCGAAGTTCTTCAGCTCGTTTTGCCAATCGTACAAATCTAACTGTCTTAGTGCAAAAATGTATATATTATTTTAAGAATGTATATGTGAATGTTGCGGTGGAAATATTATGACATAACAAACACTATAAGACAGTTATAAATAAATGAATAGGTACCACATTAATGAATCAACAAATGAATTATTCAACAAGTTTACAAACAATGGGGCACAAAAATATACGATAACATGATGATAACCTTACAACAGTGTTTTTAACAATAAATAGGGAACCAACAATCGGTCTGATAACTTAGAAATTACATTATTTCGCAACAATAGTTCACCATTATCTGTCACTATACGAATAATTAAGTTTAAGTAACTGTAGCTGTCTATTTCAGTCATGGCTATTAATAACTTCGTATATTTATTTAGCTTTTTGAATTGCAAAGCTATAAAGTTGCAATGGACAGGCCACATCACAGAACTGATAACTATTGGGGACGAAAGGTTTTCGAGTGGCGAACACGAACTGGATGACGCTGCTTTGGCAGACTTCCCATGCGGTGGACTGACGACTTAGTCAAGGTTCGCTGCGCGCTGTGGCATTCTATATGGGACGACTATGTCCAGCAGTAGACTTCTAGATGATGATGATTTATAGATGCTCTGTTGTGCACCTTATGTGAAACTTAATAAAAAGAATCGAGGTTCTCGTAGCTCAGTGGCGGCAGTGCTTTGACAGAGATTATCAAAGCTAAGCAACCCACGCCGCGGTTGCGCGTGGATGGATGACCATTTCGACCATTTTTAGTGACATGACATGACAAGCTTTTCCGTGCTTTGGAAGTCACGTCGACGTCAGTCAGTCAAAAGTTGGTATTAGCTAATATCGCTTGATATTAGTCAAGGCCTTAAGGCGGCTTCATTACATCTGACAGTCACTTGCCTAACAACACCCCTCCAACAATCCTCACTGGACCCACGTAGTGGAGTATGGCCCAAACTAATACATAGTTGAGGTGAGGCTTGTGCCCTGCATTGGGACGTATTATAGGCATAGTTTGCTTAACATTATTTTATTTTATATTTAGTAGGAATTAATTTGGTTTCTTTTTTACATAAGTGCTATCCTACATACCACGAGACGAGGACTGGAATTTCCTATCTGTGTCCACGTTTCTAAATTAACTAAACCTTATGGCATAAAGCATGAGTATATTCTGGGCAAGATAGCTTTGCGATTTTTTTTCTGCACGAAAATGGCACGGCAATCATGCTTATAATATTTATTTTGATATTTTTATAAGTCTGGTAACAGCATTGCAATATGATTACAAAATATATTATTCTTACATAATTATCTGCAGTAACCCAAATTAAGCAGAATTTAATTGATAAAGACGAAATTGGAGACAATAAAATTGACACAACACAAAAATTATGTTTATCTTCGGGTCAGACGACTGATTAACTGACCTATATTATGTTTTATAAAACTGAGACAAACAGACAAGATGACAATTGATTTACCTAATAAACACGAAAGAACGCATAATCTAAAAATTCCATTTATCAATATGGATGATCGTGGAAAATTCTAGCATCAAATTCTTATTCTCGATTAAAGAAATGTAGCTAATGTAAATGTTATTAGTAGTTGTAATTTGTCAGCAATTTAAATTGAAATTGATAGTCGTTCGGCTTGTTTTTTCTTATAAGCAGACGTAGTCATATTGGGCCGGATAACATCATTTACGTATAATCCCATGCGGAATTTTAGCTTATTTCAAAGGGTTACAAAAATCTTTTTAGTTGCCTCAAAAATGTGACCGGTCAAGCCCAACGGCCGACAACGTCTACCGTCAACAAAAGCATTGTGAAGAAGATGTAGCATTAGCTTTTGTCGCTACCAAAGCACGTGTGACTACCTCAGCTTTTGTACCATTATTTGCATACCAACTGGTCCTATACGATATTAATCAAAGGTTTTATTAGTGAACATCAAAGAATACATACAATGCTAAGATCTCTTATAAGGTACCCTCAATACTATTGTTAGTTTGATTTATGAGCGGCCACTGTTGTTTGGCCACTCGCATTGTGTTGTCAGTTTTTGTTTGGCCCTCGCCGACATTGTGCCAACCCCATGCTGGACCATGGACGTCTCACGTGATCTCACTTTGATGCTTCTAACGTACAATGCCCTATGTCAGTTCATTTGCATTTTGAGATCCACTGATTTCTTATAGGAATTGACCTTCAGCAGTTTTTTTATCTAATTGCAATTTTATGTTACGAGATTTTGCCAATAAAATATCTTGATATTTTACATTTATAACTTTTGAAGTCTTATCACATTTTACTAGTCTGGGTCATTTTCACAAATTCAACAATGATAATTATTTTTTGTTTGTGAATATTTAGACTGTTTTAAAAAAACAAAAAAAGGAAATGTATCAAATGAAATAAGTTTTTGCCAGTAGATCAAAATTATAATAGCATTTTTTGCTATCCAATATCGCACTTGTATTCGCTACTTGCAATGTTATTATTAAAACAAATTTCGAATTCCCCACCATCCTTTGTCCTCCGACTTAAGCCCTTGACCGTCTATTGTTCCACACAAAAGCTGTCTGGGATTGAGTCCGCCTGTTCTCTTGTAATTTTCATGGTTCAATCCACGCATTCACGCTTTACATGCACTCGCTTCCAAATCATTACGTTCCATACCTTTGTACAACCTTTATTACGCAGTAATTCTTCTTTGTACGCTTCTTTCTTTATTAGACACCACATTGTGGCTCCCGTTCCTCGATTGGCTCTTAATCTTTTTTCACCGCATGTTTTGTCAGTAATGTTTGCGTCATCAATACTAATGATTGCAACAGACAACACAATAGTTATTGTTGTATAAGTTTTTTAAAGGGTTACCGATTCTACATCGTCATTAGATTTAGTTAGATCAACGGTTTGGTAAATAATAATGATTGTAGTCAAATAAATCACAACGTTGTTACCTATTACTTTTCGATATATTTAATATTACTAAAAGGAAAGAAACACGAAACCGTACGAAAGGAACTGCAAACGTTTTGTAAGAGATTGTTGTTCAGACAATGTTTTTGTTCATATCGAAATTGAAGTCATAAAAGTTTCATTATAATCTCCAAGATAGAAGAACAGTCGTATGATTGAGCACAGCGTGTATGTAGTGCGCACTATCTTGAAATTATAAGGATGTGGGTACACTGTCTGAGGAATATTACGATTTTTTAAACGCAAAAAATATATTGCACTAAAACCTATTGTAATTAACACAACTTATAAAATACTTCAAATATTTAAACAACCTTTAGATAATTCTACAGTTAGGCACTTAGGTTATCTAAGTAAAATTAGTAGCATTCTTAAGCTGACACTGCATGTTTGTTACTAAAAAAAGGTTGTGCAATGCAAATATTGTGTAATGGCTAGTCCTGGTCGTTTCAAACAAAAACAGTTACAGTATATGATTTTTACAGATGTATAAAGTTTTATTAACAGACCATGCGCAAACGCATTGAAATCGCAGCATGCCTCTAGTGTGTTCTGTTCTTTATTCTAAATCCGTACACAATCCAGTCATAAAATATGGCTCCAACAATAAAACAGGAGTGCTCGCTCTACTCCGACACTGGCAAAAGTACTCCATATTCTTAGAACGATGATTTTATTACAAATAACTATTAATTTCTTTTAAACATATATTTTAGGCGGTGAACAATAGAAAAAACAATAACATGACAATTTGGTATAATTTTCAGACTAATGATATTTTCTCGTTAAGGGCTACATAATATTATGCACTAAGTTTAAATCACTCATCGAGTGTGTGTAAGTAAGCCCCATTTCGCTTGTATATGAATATCTATCTTTTTGGTACCATCATTGTCATCATTCCAAGAATATGTATTGGAATAATAAAGAGTGTTTGTTGAAATAATAAAGAAGTAATAATCGTATTGTAAATCAAAACCATAGCTTATATTATCTTTGAAATTTTTGTTAAAATCATGTTTCATTAAAAAAAGAGTTAACACTACAAAAGATATTGTCACTGACATATATTGGCTATAAATTAGCGATACACCACTTGTTATACCAATCAAAAATATAACACAAAGAATGCTAGAACAAAAGTTTGATCATACGCTTGCAATAAATTCTTCCTTCATCATAATCTATTAATTCGCTACGAACACAGAAATTGTGTGTTCTCGACTACATTAACATGGCTCCAAGACTAAGAATCATGAGATGTAGCTGTCACCACTAAATCAACCCAGAACAATGTTGTTCAGACCGAAATTACCTCTTTATTGTTGTTTTTATAAATTATCGCATACATCTGATCTCTTTTTCTTTTGTGCTGGCACCGGTAGCATCCATCATGCTTGCTGTATTATTGTTTCAGTCCTTTGGAATGCGAGGGAGTGAGAGGGGAGATCACAACATTAGTCATAGGATTTGCTTTTGTTTCATGGGAATAGCGGAGGATTAAGGGTTCGAGGTAGTATGGCGTTGAAACTTGTAGACGGAGATGCTAATTTCGAAGAAGTATTTATTTGAAGAAAGTAAACACTAAATACACCCAAGATGTAATATAAATACTATATGAAATCTTTTTGACACAGATAATTACATTTTGAAGCTATCAAAATTTTTCTTATTTAGAAATACCTTGACCGGTACACTTCTACGGAGGAATTGAAATTTGACAATTTAACAATTAAATTGTGATTGTTATTTAAGAATATAATAAAAACAACGCATTTTTTGTAATTTGTTTCGTACCTAGGAGAGTTTAGTACGATATCAAGATTATAAATTGAAGTAATCAAAGTGTGTGATAGAAATAATATTAATGCCTACTAAATGCATGTCTGTTAATTCATGTAACGATATGTACGAGTATGTGATGGAATTACGCAAAAATAATAAACCATACAATGTGTACATCTTCCTTCACAACTATTTTAAAATAGCTACTAAATAAACAGGCAGCCCAACCAGCATTTAATTAAGCAACCTTATAACATTTAGCAATCAATAAAACAGTGTTAATAGCCAAGAATAATTAAACCTGCGTGCATTAACAATCACGGACGAGCAATGACTGAAATACCCCGCATCTGAATGAGAGTTATAATATTCGCGTCCACAACCAAAATAAACCAAAAGCTAACGGAAGCTCTGGGTATATTATTAGATACGACAATTCTATTATTTTTATTCGTAACACATCTTGGAGATCTGCTCGTAAATCTGTGGTGGCAGACGCTTCCACCTCTAATAGAATGGAAATAGAAGGATGCTGAGGAGTGGACTGACTGGGCGTGCTGCCTCGAGGCTTTAAGTAAGGCAAATGGTGTTTAAAGATTTAACCAGCTTACTCTATTTATTAACGACAGACTGCTATTTCGTTTTACATAAAACTCTTTCCTAACTCCTGAATTTAACAATGTCAATTAATCTGGTTTTATAACATGTGATATCATATATTTATTATAGTCTAAAATAAAACTCCTAATCACAAGAGATGACCAGCAATGCAAAAGATCAGTTTTAGAAAAATATAGTTGTTTATCGCAGCATGATAAAATCTGTCAAACTAGAATTTGTCTATCGAAGCAAATCGCTAAGTTAGTCAGTATGCAGTTAATGAATATTCCTAGTAAAATTACAGAACTCCTTCCATTACGTACCCAATTAGCGACGTTTTGCGTTCAATCGTTATTATTTGTAATTTGACATTCAATTGCGAATCGAAAATTTTATTCCATTCATTCGCTCCTTTCAGTTTTCAGATATTGGGATTGTTGTATTCTTTTGTTTCATTAAATATGAAATTTATATTTTTTGGTATCCATTTTTGTACATATAGAGATATACATATCATAGAGAGATACTAAGTTTTTATTCTTTATTTAGTAGCGTCCAGTTAATGCTACTTTTCTTTTACTGTATTGTAATAATTGCAAAATGATGTAAATATAAAATACTTTAAGCCGAACAAAATTATAATTACGAAATATTTTCAACTAAAGTATGTACATTAAATTATATTACCTCTACAAACGCAATACATTAGAGACAGGCGGCCCGTTACAATAAAGCTAATGATCTTGTTATTAGATTTATTTAAATGTACCAATTTGATTACAGCCGGAGAGTCGGTGTCATTTATAAAGACCACTTGTTTGACATTGCCTTTCAGCAGTCCAATGTTGCCATTATGACCGGCCGCATCTCTCATCCGGATCTCC
Organism: Anania hortulata; assembly: GCA_963576865.1. Taxonomy (NCBI): domain Eukaryota; kingdom Metazoa; phylum Arthropoda; class Insecta; order Lepidoptera; family Crambidae; genus Anania; species Anania hortulata. The sequence goes on along the minus strand of OY756405.1, from coordinate 9,846,694 downwards.
GGGCATTATTTATAAGAACACCCATTCCGTTCATTGTTTCATAATAAAGCATTAATTTTGTCAACGGCCTCAACGGTTGGATGCTGCTCCAATATTAGAACTTCCGTTCGCGTTGGAACAAAAAAGATTGCAAGAACTGTGTGATGATTGGTAACTGAGATAGCTTTGATTTTTGGATTGGCTTGGATTTTCAGTTGCAAATGTTTTTATCAATTTTCACATTTATCGATTGTCAGCGTCATTGCATGGAATAGTTCTTTAAAAAGTTTCTAAATTAAGACCACAGTAAAAATCAAATAAGAATGACCAAATTTTAAGTGAAGTTGCCAACAAGAAAGATGTCAGATAAAAGCATCTGTATTATGCCTAAGAAGTCTTTGGACATTACGTGGATTTAATGGATTTTTCTTTTCACCTGTCATTATAGAAAAACAGAAAACTCACCTGTCGCCGAATCTAGAGCCGTATCGTATTGCAACACTTTTAAGATCAAAGCGAAAGTGCATTGACTGACTTAGAATTTGGACTAAAACACGAAAGTAATGGCCGACAGGAATGAGCGAACTAAAGTCATTATTGTGGAGTAGGTAATTCAAAACCAACACATGTGTCACATATCGTCCAGGGTTGCGCCACATGTTAAGAAAAAAAGACAAAAATCTGTTGTCACTACTCCCTAAGGTACGAACAATGCTGTATTCAAATCTTGCTGCAATCCAAAAGTGATTCTCAACCTTATCAGATCCTAAAAAGGTGTATATTAGTAACGGAGATACAGGATTTACGGGCGATTTCACAGAAACAGGGCTGTTTTGTGATGATTTTTTGCTCAACCTTCCGTAACCTTTAGCCTGTGACATGGATTGTAGATTAGGCATATTGTTGACCTTTTTTGCTGTCGCTTCTGCACGTGTAGTCTTTATTTTTTGTTCGCCTTTTTGTTTTTGTTGGTTGTACAAGATTTGCGTGCATGCGAAACTTTGGATTTCGGTTGGGTCTTAAGAGTTAGGTAGTTGAGATTTTGGCTTTTGATAGTTTTAGTTTGAATTACTTGTTTAGTTATTTTCTTGTTAGTTTTATTTTATTCTTAATTTCATCCGACAACATAATTTGTACTTTAGGTAATTAGGTAAATCTATTATTGACCATACTGTTAGTCTAATACATAAAAAATTTAAAAAAGCAGTAAAGCATTTGGTTTTCCAAATAAATAAAATTAAAATAGTTTAGATCGTTTTTTTTAGTATGTGTAGGTCAGTGTAGGGTCAACAGAATATCTTAAAATTGGAATCTTCTGTCTGTAATATAGGAAACCAGGTTTAGTTATAATAAATACAAATAAACTGCAAGTACAATATACGTTCGTAAGGAAAATGTTAATGAGTAAGTAACGGCGGCGTAAAAAGTAAATTAAAATCATTTTACTGTATGGTTTTTTGCAATAATATTCATAACATTATTTGATTAAGCGTTAGACCATCAGAAAGTTTAATAAAGAAGTCGAAGACAGTCCGATATTACTCGTAACACTAAGCCGAGCGCCTCTGGTACATATCTGGCCAATAAATTTAGTCAGCCATAAATAGAACTATAAAAACTACACGATACAAGATATACATTAAGACAATGTTTCAGTTTGCCCACAATGAGAACATTATAGTTTAATTGATCCATACAATCAGTATTCTGTTGGTTCTGCCCACTGTGGAACAAAGATGTTTATTGTCTATGGACCAGACGTCTGCCAACACTTGACCAGAGACAAAATGCCTTTGTGATGCAAGTACGGGAGGCGCCATCCGTAATTCAATATGGTTTTTGATTAGTTAGATTTTTGTGATTAAAAGATATTTTAATGAATGTAAAATTGGTGTGCTGTTCAATTGACTTTGTGATACTGAAAATAGTGATAATACAACTGTAGATAGTCCTATACCTATTTACTTTGGTAAAGTTAAGTAAGACAGAAGTAAAATTAAGGGAGCCAACAAAAAAGTTTTTATTTTTTGCTCTGGTATTTTAGTTATATAAGTTAGCAAATGAACTCGATTTTTCTACCATAAGTGAAAGAAATAAACCGCAGGTTTTTAAAAATCTATTTAAAGCAACTTGCATCTAGATCATGATACATTTACCTTTTCCAAATTTAGATTATAACATCATTCTGTCTAAGATTGATACTTATTTGAATGACATTTTAAAATAAAATTTTATGAAGCTTGTGCTATCAAATTATTAATTTACCTTTGCTGCGTGCTGGGCTTATTGGTCATAGGTGTCAATAAAATAATTACCTGAAACAAACATAAAAAAACATTTTAGATAGTTGTAAGTAATTTTACACTATAGCGCACAAATCAAACTGCCCCCAGATATCTGACACTGATTCAAACTACAGTATAATCCAATAAAATTAATTGACAAAGCTGCAAAGCCCACTGGGCAGGCTGCTGTCTACTCGGAAAAAAATGGCAAAAACGAATGTTTAGAAATTCGATATTTTTTCGTGGCAACCGTTCCAGATGCGCTAATGCAGCGCATGTGTTCGGTTAATCTTTCAGTACAATGCGCTTGAGTGCGCTACGATTTGTTGTCTTGTCCGATTTTATTTCTGGAATCATCTTCTGTGGCTTAGGAGCAATGGGATTGATCGACGCTCCTGCTTCTTTGGTTTGTTTTAATTGTTTTATTTGTAAAATGAGACCGAGCTAAAGTTTTTCCTATTTATATGGCAATTTAATATATTGGACAACAATACACAATATACTATACGATTTGAAATATTCTATTTAAATAAGTTAAAACAACAATCTGAATAAAATTAAAAAATCATATACAGGGTTATTTGTAAAACATCAACCAGAATCAGCCCCTATAAGGTTGTTGATGTTTTACAAATAACCCTGTATATTATAGTAAAGTCATAGTATTTTGTTGATCTTTAACAACTTTGCTAATCTATCAGAAAATAAATAATTATGATTTGTAAATAAAACTTTTTTAAGGTTTCGATTTAAAAAGTTAAGCACGTTTCGAAAGTTATAAGTCCTAAAGATATTATCGCTATTCAATTAAAACATTAGAATCAGGTTTTTACTATTTAGGTATTTTGGGTGTTTGTTACACTTTGTATAAAACCATCCTTGATTAGTGTAAACTTCAGCACTTCTTGGTAAAACGTCAACAAAAGAAAACGTGGATATTGTTATAAGTTCAAACAATTTTGCTGTCTATATAGTAATATTTCTTGGCTTTGATAAAATCAAACACACTCATCCTCCGATAGTGACGCCGATCCATCTCATGGCGTCATCAGACCAGATCATTAACTGTAAAGGGGCGTTTGAAACAATGCTTTTAATGACTGTAAAACGAACCGTCATCTGATATTTTCCGAAGTTTAAAGATAGTAAATCTCTCAACAAAGCTGTAAAAATGGAGACACCCTTTGCTTAGAAAACATTGTTAGCCCTTACTTGGCTTACTTAAGCATTAGGTAGAAAATGTAGAAATGAGTATTACTAGTAATAGGATGATTTAAATTAGCTAGACAGACACAAAGTATAGAGGACCTCCGTAGCCAAGACGCGACCAAACCGGACTTGGTGTCACTCTCTCTGAGGTCCCGGCTTCAATTCCCGGTCGGTCAATGTAGAAAAATTACTTTTCTATATTGTCTCGGGTCTGGGTGTTGTGGTAGCGTCGTTGATTCTGATTTTTGTGAAACAAGTGCTTTAGCTACTTACCATAGGATCAGAGCAATGAATATGCTGTTGTCCGATATTATATAATATATACCTCTATACATATTTATAATATTATACCTACTTAAATTTTTTCCAGGTTTTAATGGACCATTTACCGCTGGGAAATTGATTATGAAAAAGGCTAACATAAAAATGCATTTAAGTTTGAGACCCCACGTCATTGTGTCTGATTTCTATAACACAAGTACTTTGGCTACTTACCATAGGATCAAAGCAATGTGTGTGATGTTCTTCAAATATTTTTTTTAATTAATTAATTAATAATTTAATTCCTTTCTCTGCTTATTAAGTAACCCGTAGATTGTATTCATCAAATTTCGCAGAACAAAGACTTCTTCAAATCCCTGTGTTAGCTTGTAGCGGAAGTCCCAAAACAAACGCGTTTGATTATTATTAAAACAGCTTTTTCCATAAAATTCAACTATCGTTCATGTAACTCCGTTATATTTATCATAAAGAGTTTTACGAGCTTACGCATCGAACGATAGTAAAATATTCACAGGATTACATAGTACAGATGAGCTCAGTATACCCGTGTGGTTGAGTATGGACCAAACTAGAGCGATGCACATGAGTCGAGTTAGATTTAGTTTTAAAACTAACGTTTAAACGAGCGTTTTATTAATAACGCTGTCCGAGTTTCGGATATCCCACGATTGTTAAGTTAGATAGATAGATAATTTACTTCACAAAAACATTAAAGGTTATTAAAAACAAGACACAGTCATGTACAATCAGGCGGCCTTATCGACAAAAGCGATCTCTTCCACACAAACAACAGTAATACAATTTAGTTAACAAAATAAAAAATACTTATATGTTTAAGATAAAAAAAAACAAACATATATTATTTGCTGTTCTTAATACTTGTACTACGTTGTATTTCTTAATGTAAATGGCGTATGACAACGGTTGCCTATAAGTAAGTACAGTGAACGGCAGGTCAACCTACCCAAAAAGTTAATAATGATTGTACCGATTTTCAACTGTAAGTCCGACACGTATAAATCAATATCAATTACGAAAACTTTACATTTTGTGGTAGGTTGACGAGCCTGCGGTTTTGTTGCCTGCACAACGTGTGGTCACTGCAAAAATTAAAAGTTTTTCAAAATTGATTTTTAATAATTAAATAGAAGACAGACCTACTTAGCTATACTGGGTGAGTTTTGGCGATTGCTGAGGTCGCTAAGCCTAAGCCCGCCCTACTATCGGTGACCATGAAGCAGCTGAGTGTGCGGTTGGCAAAGCCTCAGACTTGTTCGCATTGGGGCCCTATACTAGCGAGCGTTATCGGGCTTGTGGGATAAAAAGGGACCATACCAAAAGGTGAACCTAGTGGTGGCGCCGACGATCGTGACTGCTGAAACAGATCAGACCGGACAACGATACCTTACTCTATTTGTATGTAATTTGTAAAAATACAAATGTAAAATGTAAATCTATTATGCAAGTCCTCATAGTATAAAAAAAGTACTCTTTTATCCCTACTTGTATACTAACATAGGTATAAGTTATCATTGTTACTAACAATTAATATGGATTATTCCGAAATAAATGATTTAATAATAATAATATCTGAGGAACCGTGCATTAGTAGGGAGAGATCCTACTCTATGTATATCTATTGTGACAGGATGCAGGACTATGGGCGCGTTATTGTAAGAACAATGTGTTTTCTTTTCATCGAATTTAACCTTTGTCGTAAAATTCAAGTTTTATCATCTTTATATGCGCGATGTAAAAGTCATATTACAAGTACATCCACAATTATGGCATGGTTTGTCCACATAGACGTATAGGTCTCAAATTTAAATGCATTTTTATGTTAGCCTTTTTCATAATCAATTTCCCAGCGGTAAATGGTCTATTAAAACCTGGAAAAAATCTAAGTAGGTATAATATTATAAATATGTATATAGGTATATATTATATAATATCGGACAACAGTATATTCATTGCTCTGGTCCTATGGTAAGTAGCTAAAGCACTTGTTTCACAAAAATCAGAATCAACGACGGTACCACAACACCCAGACCCGAAAAAATATAGAAAAGTTATTTTTTCACATTGACCAACGGGAATCGAACCCGGGACCTCAGAGATAGCGACACCAAGTACGGTATGCTCGCCTCTCGGCTATGGAGGTCATCAATATGCTTTTTAGATTTCTTTACGAGTTCTCGAACAACGCGGAACCTTTTCTATAAAGTCTCCCATCCCAAATCCGTAATTAACCTATTCTAAATCAATCCTGGTACAATGCTAAAGCAATATGTCAATCGGTGGGTTCCGTCAGCCATTTTTCTTTCTCAAACAAACAGACATCATGACGGGACGTGTTTACTTTCAACTGTCGATAGGTACAGTCAGCAAAAATGGTGTACTGATAGTTTCGACCTTATGCCCATGGGTATAAAAGCTTTTGACCAGCTTCTAGTGTGGACTGTATTTGTATAATTATATGGATATCACATCGATCTTTGTTTGCGCGTTATTTTGATTACTGCTGTGCGGCGGTCGAATTTATATTGTTTTTGAGCATCAGTTATGGAAAACAGTGTCGTTTTACTGTACTTATTTAGCGTTTGTGACAACGACCTCCGTACCAATCATTCAGGACTTAGTGTCGCTATCTCTGCGGTCCCGGGTTCGATTCCCAGTCAGTCAATGTAGAATAACTTCTCTGTATTGTCTCGGGTCTGGGTGTTGTGGTACCGTCGTTGATTCTAATTTCTGTAACACAAGTGCATAAGCTACTTATCATAGGATCAGAGCAATGTATTTGATGTTTTCCAATATTTATTTAATTTTTTTATTAATTGTTGATGACTTATTTTAGTTAAGATGATACCAAATAATACCTACAATAGAGGTTAAAGAAAATACGTTATTTTATAGATGGGCTCAAGTTCTGGGATTATTTATTATTAGGTACTTTGGATTAGGAACCGTCGTATGTCTTAGTTAAATAGTAAAAACAAGCTAACACATTTTAATTTAACGTGATTAATCGATTAAGAGTATTATTCAAATTGTGCACAAAAACTATCTGTCTTAAGTAAGAAGAAGCCAAAACGTTGGTACCCAAATTATTGAAAAGCTATTATAAGTGCATCGGTAAAACATCTCAGATCTACGTTGCCATACAAAACCCTTTCTCACACATAACAACACGTAATCGGAGCACGTGTTTCTGCCCATTGTGGATATTATAATGGGCATTTCCTACCAACAGTGGGGTCAAATGCGGCATGACAATTGTACAGGAAACTCTTTATTTTCTATCCCGTGACGAAACGAACGAGCACGTAGAATATACCTGCCGTTAAGATATAAATTGATATACATGTCATTACAATACACAATAACGAATGTATTAAAATGAATAAATTTACGGAAACTCAATCCTCAAAATACTAATATTACGATACTCTACCCAATAAGATCGTCCATGCTTTTCGATTGACTACCCTCCACCGAAACTCCGTAAACCACATTGTATTATTTTTTTATTTATTTATATTGGACAACATCACATACATTGCTCTGATCCTATGATAAGTAGCTTAAGCACTTGTGTTACAGAAATCAGAAACAACGACGGTACCACAACACCCAGACCCAAGACAATATAGAAAAGTTATTTTTCTACATTGACCGACCGGGAATCGAACCCAGGACCTCAGAGATAGCAACACCAAGTTCGGTACACTCGCCTCTCGGCTGTGGAGGTCGTCGATTAAGATTATTATAATAATCATTTTAATATTATATTTAAAAGTTCTAAAATGGAGGCGTCGTCATCGTCGATGATGATGATGATAGTTATATTTAAAAAAAGAAAAAGTGCCCAAAGTGGCAGAATATTTAGAATATATCTAACTTTAAGACCTTAATAGTGTAACCATATTCTATGAAATAAATAATTTGATTGATTGATTGAAAGAATATAAAACAGGGTTTCGTACGGGTAAAAACGAATAAAATAAGCACTAACTCGAAATTTCCCAGTATATACTATCCAGCATCAGGTCAGCGCGGTGGTATCAAATTATTGTATTTTCATTACAAAGCTTTAAATTAATACGACAAAGAAATAGGTTAAAATCGACTTCCAAGATTAGATTGTACCTAAGTCACGAATGTTTATTAAAGTATTTAAGTACCTATGTTTATCCGTTATCTAGTCGCCATAGTACAAGCTTTGCTTAGTTTGGGGCTAGATAATTGGTGTGATTGTGTTTTTTTTATTATTATTTAATTACACAGTTAATAAGTCGAGCTAATAAAAGAGTGTCAAAAAAGACAAATAATTGTTTAAATTTACTAGAAATTTCAAACCTAGGCTGACTGTCAAAGATAATATTTTTATTGAAAAAAAATATCAACTGCCTCTAGTGGAAAAATTTGGTTAAAAATGTATTTAATGTGAAAAATTATCCTTGATATGATAAACTAGCATTATTGTGACTGCAAAAAAAAGTTTAAACTAGGCTGACTGGCTAGAAATATAAGCTAATAACCCAGCAAAAAGTTATAGTGCTTTAGCAACAAAGATAATACGATATTGTTGAAATTTAGTAAGATTAGATTGTTGACTTTGGTTTGATTGTAAGACGTTTTGACATATCCCCAGAGATTTGCACGCGGACTGAAGTACTTATGACAACTATGACCTAAAATAGCCCTCTAATCCACTACAGGCCAGAGGGTTGTCTCAATTCCCTTAGGTACCCAATCGAGGGGTAATCAAGTAAAAATAGGGGACTGGACAAAAACAAAAGTCAAGAGTTTTCTCTTAGAATCTTTCTTTACAATCTTCAATGTTCTTTCCGAATTCGTTTCCAGTGAGTTTACTTCCATGTTACCCTTAACAATAGTGCTTCCTTAACATTCAATTCGCCTTGAGTAATTGTCATGTAAGTGAACAATAAAACACGTGCTAAGCAAACAGAAGGGTTCGGGTGTCAAACAATAGGGCGAAGTGGAATCGCCCGAAGTTTTCTTTCGTCGATCAGTATGGTGTATGGTCTATGAGATAAGAAAACGCGTCTTTTTGATTATTTGGTTTCGTTGGTTGGTTCATCATCATCATAAACAGCCCACGTCAGTCCTCTGCTGGATCCTCGTCTATACTTCCATCCACTGCCAGCAGCCTTGCGTATATCGTCGCTTTATCTTGTCGGAGGGCGCCGTACGCTGCGCTTGCATAGTCGCGGTCTCCATTCAAGAACACGTCTGTCTACTCCATCAGTTATCGGTTATACGGCAAATGTGATCAGCCTACTGCCACTTCAGTTTGTTTATTCTTTTCGCTATAAGTATAATTGTAACTTCTTTGTATGGTGTACAATAAAGAGTATCTATCTATCTATCTATTACTTTAGTTTTCTGTCAGGTAACTTTCTTTCTTTCTTTTCTAATTTCTGATTTTTTCAGTAGTTGGTTGGTTTTACGGAAGAAAGTATGGCTGTACCAATAATACAAATAACGTTATTTACATTAATTTATCTAAGAAACCAAACACTCTTGTCTTCCGCAACCTTCTTTAAATCAAATTTTAAAAAACTAGGTTAGCAATTAGTAATATTGGTAACATTACTTATTAAGTTTTAAAATCCATGAATTAGGTAGTTAGCGCACTTCCATTTCGTAGCAACATCACGTTATTTATTCTATTAAATTTAGACCATTAATTTTAATGTGCGTCAGTGTGTGTGTGCGTGCTTGGGTGCTGTGTTAGTGCCAGTTTGTTTGAAGCAAAATTGTTTGGATCCACACATCTTCCAAAAAAAAAAACAATTTCGTTAAAAATTGCAACTTCAATCTCACGTCCGGTACCACACCCCAAAGATATTCCGTCCCACTCTTCTACTTCCGTCTGAAAGGAACGGAAGACCGTTGTCTAGAATGGACAATTTGCACAATGCTTAGAAGGGTTCCGACTAAAGGGCACATGCTATTGTCGCCAGCAATGAGGTTTATTTAGCATAAAAATTGAAATAAATTCATTTGGAGGGTGTGAATTGTCACGAAGGGTGGCGAAGTACTTGGTAGCTGAGAAAAAAAAGAGTTATTTATGACAAGGTCGCTAATCGCTAATCTTGACGCATGACTTAATTGACTTACTGATCTCCTCAAGAAAAAAAAAATTACACTAATTTACAAATATTATGTACATTTCCTAAAGAAATAACATTATTATTTAAAAAGCACATTGTAGGTACAGCATGAAATACAAAAGCTTAGCCATATTTAAAATATATTTGTGCTTTTGAAATTGAACAAATTTGTCAAAGAAAAAGTAACTCAAATTCTTCCTTATATTACTCGGTCAACAACTGATCGATTAAATATGAAGGGTCCAATATATTATTTTCATATGGAATACATGTTTATTTAGTAAAATCATTTAGTTACTTTTATGAGCATTGATAACATGACTTAACATTGATAGTAAAACATTATTTCTTGGAATATACTTTATTGTTTGTATAAGTGTAACTTTTATTCTTTTTCTTAACCTTATTGATGAATAAAAGGTTTATTGGTAAAGATAGTGAGGCAGCAAATAAAAATAAAGTTGTGGAAATAAAATAAAAAAAAAACAAGAATCATATATAAAAATTAGCTAACCCATTTCACTCCCTCCACCTATTACACCTGTATCTACCTAATGGCTGCCTGTTATTTCAGGTCTTCTTTAAAATATCACTCTTGCCGATAAGAATGTGTACAATCCACGTACAATCCCGTTGAGGATTAATAGACCGCCGGCGGTCGCATAACAATGTAATTTCTATTGTGTCTCATTCACACATGCTTGACAGGTTAAATTTTTACTAACTACGTAATTCTGATGTAATTGTTTTAGGTAGGTATTATATAGGTAGATCTAAGTATCTATCTAGGGTTTAAGCACAACTTGTAACGATTGTTCTTTAGTTGCTCTAAGTTAAATGACGTGACTACATAATAGAAATCTGCCAATAAAGATTCATTTATGCAATTATTAAGCCCGTAAATAATGTAATTAAAATATTAACCCAGACAAGGTTTTACGTAACGTCAAAATCAAACATAATAAGGATGCATGTAAAAACACCTACTTAATAAGGATAAATGTAAGTAATTGTAGTCATTGACAACATGTCAATGCTATTCACTATCATTTTACCTAAATTATATCCGATTCGAATGATAACAAACAATTGTAGAAATATACAAAGCTTCGGTAGGATAACTGTGTATTCATTTATTCAAGAATTCATCTTAAATTCTTAAAAGACTGCTACTTCTTAAACTTTCAGAGACACATTTCATAAAAATCAGAATTTAATTATGATTGTCTTCTAAACTGACAGATCCAGAATATATAACTTAGTTAGCTTGAGCCTCGATTTGAGAAGGTTATACAGTGAGGAGAGTTATTCAATCATTTTGGAATGGTTAAGTAAGAAAAAGTAGATGGCTTTAACAAAAAAATACTCTTACTTTCATTTCAAGATCTATTGAATAAAAAAACAAGAAAATTATTTGTTTAAAAACCAAATGTTTTAAACAAAACTTCGATTTACTATCGTGTCATTCATGTCCTATCCTATGCCCATGCATAGGATAGGACATGAATGAATTTAAATTACCTACCTCCATATATGCCCATGCATATATGGAGGTACTTTAAATGGAAAGAGATGATTAAAATTTAAGAATTTGTCAGTATTATTATAATACATTGGTATTATGTATTAGGTATGATATGATAAGATATGTTCAAGATCGTAAAACATCGACTTCCTTTTACCCGTCGCACAGTCGTCGCATCACAAAACGCGGGACAAAATAAAATCCCTTTCAATGTCTAAGTACGTACGTTATTCAGCATTTCTATTACATATGTTATTCACAATGGGACGAACAAAGACGGCGCGGAGACGTGTCGGGAATTAATAAAAAAAATCGAGGGCAAACGTGGGGTGGGGTTACACTGCCGAGTCGGGTTGTATTGTAATACAATGCGGAGTTGCTACGTGCACGATTTGTTTAATTTTGACGGGTGTCTTTAGATGATTTGTCTCGTAAATCGGTTGGGTGTAGTAGATTGACTTGCCACGACTTGTTAATTGTTTGCTGTTTTATATTTCAGACAGGCTGATTCTTGATCACAACCCCACGAAAGGTGATGTAAAGTAAATAAGGTACCTAATGTGAATACAGAGAAAACTCCAGCGCAGTTAATTTTGCAACCGTTACAGTAAAAAAAAGTTTCTAGTTGCACCTTTGTCATTAATCAAGAATCAAGTTGTCAAAAACCGCGTTGGAGCAATTTGTAATTCCGGTTTTAGTTGAACTTATGAATTAGATGCTTAATTATAATTATGCAGCTTTTTTAATGTATTAAAATCTTAAAGTTACTTAACTCTAATCAAAGTTTATAATCAGAATGTATTTCTACAACTTTAACTCAATAAATAGTAGTTTAACGCAGCTCTCATAATATGACATAGTTACTTATTACGTCGCATAAAATTGCGAAATTGCCTCTAAACATCCTCGTAAACCTACTTTTACATGGTGACCAACGTCAGGGAGATGTTTATAGTGCAGCTATATAAAATCTTATAGTTTTTAAAAATAATTTTGCCATTTTAAACAAAAAAAACTTTGTGGCACGTAAATAATTCTATAAATTTACGTTGTAAAGGAACAAAGTCACTTATTCAGCTTATCATATCGGATAATCCATGCGAACATCAAAAATAATAATAATCTAGACTGAATAGATTGTACAATCAATATAAGTTATATTTTAATTCTAACCTCAAACTAAAAAGCTTCACTTAAAAGTGCATTATGGTTATGATTAACTTTTAAATCATAAACGAGTTAAAGCGCCACATCCAACCTTAATGTTTGATTTAACATAAAGTTCTTGAAGACAAAACCACATCCTATCGATATTTTTCGAAGCTATAAAATCGTTATTAAAACTAACCACATCTTCTCTTTACGACTACACTGTAACTTTGACGTTGCCTATTTAGTATTTTTGTTTGGTTAAATAGTTACAATTTTTAATATTCCATGCATCCGGTGTGCTAAGGTTTATATTCGATTGAATTTACGACTGTTTTCATTGCGGGCACTGTTTTATATAAATATCTGAGACGGTTTCCTGTTAGTTAATAACAGAAATAATATTTATTAAAAACAATTGAATGTATCCAAGTTTCTATTAACTGCACAAGTTTGAATAATGTTTAGTTTTATGTCATTCCGAGCGTTATCTAAAAGTAATATAATGTCAATTTTATTATTAAGTTTATGCACGCTTGAAGACTTAAAACACTTACTAGAGATTCTTAGTTACCTGTATAAGCTTCGTTTAGTTGCGATATGTGCAGTAAAAGGAATACAGTTAGGTAATATTAAAACAAAGTAAAAGAGAATGGATGTCCTCTTATGGATATCTTAAACAAGTAGGCTCTGATAAAGTCCAAAATTGATCGAGCATCGCTGAAATAAGTGCATTTGAAATGCATTTAAGAACAAAATATTTTTCTTTTATAAAGTGTTTATCAAATCTAGAGTATGGTTTTAATCGAAGGTACACCCAGTGGTACATGGACAGAAAAACGACGACCAAAATAATTAAATTCCGTAATAAAAGTATCCATTAAGTGCTAATAATGCTAACAAGCACAAGTGGTAATACCTACGCTTTACTTTTAAAAACAACTACAGATTTTAGTCTATAAATAAACTTTGATATACATCCCAAAACAATTGTTTAGAAAAAACAAAAAACAGCATAAGCGTCAATTAAAGGGTATTTAATTTATTCGTTTCAATGCATAACTTAAACGTGAATGACCATTATAACGAAACTTTAAAACCACTATACAATAAGTTGGATGAAAGTAAAAAACCCGAATACAAAATAGTGTTTTTAAGTTAATAAACGCAATAAAACGCCATCTAATGGTTTTCAACAGTGAAAATAACTTTCGTAATTTACATGTAGATGCCTCACTTCAACCCGCGTCCCGTCGTAATCCTAAACGCGTATCGTTAACAAATTGACACATTTTTATTGCTCAAAAACTGAGGTCATTAAAAGAAATTTAAGGTCGGAATAAACGGGTACCGCAGCCCGACCAATTTCGACAAGCAACAGATCAATTCACGTTAATTTACCACCTACTTAATTTAAAATTTTAAATGCGGCAATTTGGGCGTCAACTTACCCAGTCAACAATACGCAGAGTTTAAATTTTGCGTTTATCGGAGGCGGCAAGCAAAAAGGATGGCAATTAACAATTGTCACATGAGACCCGGGCGACAGTTAGGCTTCAGTTACTTAAAAACTCTTTGTTGGAGACGGTAAAACGTTAATTACGGTCCATGACAATAAACACGCCTCACAGGTTATAAAAGGTAATCTATTTTGATGAACATCTGAAAACATCTTTCTTTAATTTATTAAACTGAATTAGGGTTTTTTATAACTACTTTTTGGGCATCTGAAACATAACATGAGAAACTTTTGAGTACTATCAAACTATCATAACTAATACATATGTATTTATAGAAGGCAACAAAGTGTTATCCAAAATCGAAACAAAAAATATCTTAAAGTAATTTAAAGTTTAACTAATAAAAAAATAAATTAACGCGTAAGGTTATAAATAGAGTAAAGACAGTGTTGTTTTAAGGGAAAACATTTCTGAAATCTCCAGTGGTGAACTTATTAAGATAATGTTGAATAAATAAATACCGGATTAGCTTAGTCTGACCTCTATGACAAAAAATTTCATGGCTCATATGTAATGAGATGTTTTATTTTCTTGTTGTGATTAAGGAATTTTAATAGATATGGTAATGTATGAACTAGGCAATATTGTTTTAAATCGACGCCGTTAACCCGTGATAGATAAAATGGAAATCATAGATTGGGTGTTGCACCTTGTGTCGCTTTACAAGAACCAGTCTAGATTATGATATGGCAATAAAAGACGTTCAATCGTAAAAGAAAAACTTTAACTTATTTCTTAAACGTTTCAAAGATGATGCGCCTAATAATACTATAGAGCTTACCATACAAGTTTTAAATTTTATGATCTAATTCACATTAAACTAAAAATACTTTTAAGTCAAATTAGATCATCAGCAACGCTGACAATAGATACGTAATAAAATCAATGCAGGTCAACGATCTCTTTACTTATTTAATATGGTAATCACCAAGAATAAATTAAATCTAAACGCTTTGCTATAAAATTCTCCGATGCATTTTGTTAGGAAGTAAAATTTTATAGGTCCTTCCTACACTTGAAAATTATATTTGTAACCTTTCGGAGAAGTATAACAGACGATTTTCTTTTTCCTTATACTTACTTATAACTTGCAAGCTAAGTATGACATCACATATCACAGATATTGCGAATTTACATTATATTACTTGAATAATGATCTTTATAGAATTTTTAGCTAGAACTCGAGCTATAATATTATCAATATGAATAACACATCAGAGTAATGATGAAAGTATTGAATAGTACCTTAACTTCTTAGCATGCATTATCATGGAAACTTAAAAAATAAAACATTCGAGCAAAGACTGAATACGAGCTAATGCTTTATGAATTATAATAGAATTGTCGTTATTTACTATTTATGCAATTATAAGGAGGTATCCTCCAACTTAAAAAATAAAAGCTATATTAATCCCAATGTACCTAGTAAAATGTAAAAATATTTATTTCAAAAGAAGCTGACAACAGTGACCTGGTTTCTTGCGCTGCTTCTTCTCGGCACCAGCCCACAAATTGGACCGAAGTAGTGTTAGGGTAAAAAAAATATATTTGTACGTATAAAAGTGCTATTAGTGGCCTATTTGCAAAACTAAATGATTTTGAATTGTGGAATACTCATAAAATAAAAAATATTTAAGTTTAATTAAAAGTAACATTTAACTTAAAGGTATCCTTACATAAGCTATAGTTTATAAATCACATTTATTACCTGAGCAGAAAATACAAGTGTTGACACCAAAGTAAGTAGGTACTTATTTAGTTACATCATGCAGTGCAAGCTAGGTTCATCATTAATTCCTGATCTATCAAGTTACAATCAAACCCGTCGTTCTAAATCGAGATGACCGTACAAACTAGTTTTAATTGTAAGGTTACAATATTGCAAAATGTTCTAATACGCATTAAAAGGATAGCGCAATCTTCTCGCGGAAAGAGGGGAACGAATAAAAAAAATGTTTTGTCCAGTGCTGACCGTTACCAACCCACTGGGCACGTCTTGACATGTCAAAATTAAGGATGTAATGCAAAACATTGTGCAATCTTTTGATTTATTATTTTAATAATTTTAAATTTATAACATTGTGACATAATTTGACCATAATAATTATTTCTTGTAAGAGTCTTATTTGAGTTACTTAAAAGCTATAACATAGTTAAAACAATTACCTTCAGGTGCGTTATCATTGTTCCTCTCGCTGCTACAGACATGAGAAAAAATCTGCTACAAAACCGAACGGTGAAACGCAAATAAAATAAACTAAACTACAAATAAACACGGTCAGTCCAATCACATAGGCTCTTTGGCATTATTTCCTCATGGTCTCCGTCCAAAAAAAAAAACACAGACACAAACAAAAACACAAATAAAAAACAATAGTTCTATCACTGAGTCCGCGGTAACAGTTCGTATGCGCGCGATGTCGAGCGTTTGAAATTCGAAATCGAAACGCGCCGTACGTCCGCCGGTCGCGGACCGTCGATACACAATGCTGGCAGATCGAAGCGGGCCGACAATACGCGCGCGCTACAATAACCGCCCCCCGCCCCCCGCGACACGTGCGACAAGGACGCACCGACCTAATGTCACTGCCCTGCGAACAATGCCGTCCTTCAGCGGCCTTTGCTTCGACAATATGAATCAAACATCTCTACTTTACACCAGATCCTGAAAACTAAACACCCATTCTAGCTAATGCCAGCAGAACTAGTATAGCTTACATTTAGAAACGCGTTAACAATCAATTGTCTATTCGGAATAACAGCTTTCATCCCGCGGAATCTATACAAAGCCATCAGCCCATCCTTTTCTAACGAGCGATGTGTGAGTGCCCGAGCGTGCTCTTTCCCGCTCCCTCGCATTCTTCGCCGGCTAGGCGAGGCGCTGTCCCTCTCTAGGCTCCGCCCAGGCGAACGTCTTTAGCTGATCACACAGTGTGCGTGAAGCGGTGAATAGCCGGGCATTGTGAAATTTTCGCACACCACAATGCGACTCAGGTGGGTGTGCGCTGAATCTATGAGGGCGTTTAAAAAGTCAATACAATCTCTGTTACATTTGTATTTGTGCAGAAAATTTTCTTTCTTTCCACAAGCTTACTGGGCGTGTTGTTCTATTGTACCGCGAGGCGTGGCCAAGGAAAACGGTCTATTGTGTGACGAGCACGATTGTGCGATTGGCGAGTTCCATTGTTCGGGACTTTCTCACCGAACAAGTTACGATTGTGAAATATGAAGCCCGAATTATTCATATTTTTAGCTCCCACTTTGTAGTATGAAAAAACGGACGACATTAAACAGCTGCGCGAATTCTTAGCTTTATCTAATAATATCCCTTGGATATTTCTTGCCAGTGCGTGAAGATAAGGACTGCATGCCCTTTTAAGTAAATAGTTCGCTTTAATGTAATTAGAAATACTTTATCGTTTTAAAATGTAGGTACTGATAGGTGTGAAAAGTAAGCTGTCATCTAATTAAACTACCAACTAAATTATTTTTACGGTCGGCAATTTTAAATTATGTTAATTCTTGCATAAACATACATTTTCTCCGCTAAATTAATGTTTTATAGAAACTCAATTTTGACCATAATACAAACCGTTAATCTGGGTAAAGGGTAAACTTCCACAGGTAAGTAAATTTTTAGCAGAGTCATCATCATTTTCATATGAATTTACAACATGCATTATGTTAATATAGGCACCTGTTACGGCTTTATGAATATGTAAACGTTAATACAACGCTATAACTTCGGCTCGACGGTTTTCTAAGCACGTGTGATCATCCAAATTTTATCTTCGTAATTACAAAAATTGTATTTGTTAATGGACTCTTTATTTGTTTTCGGAATCAAAAGCCGCGATACATCCGAAACTATTTCTATGATTTCTTTTAAGGAACGATAAAATTTATCAGATAACGTAATAGAACTGGAAAAGATATGTTTTGAAGGCATCGTAATATTGTTAACAAGATAATATCATGACACGAATAGCTGGTTTGTGAGCTTTGGACACAACAAAATATTTCTAAGTCATTACTGATAAATTATAAAACTTGTAACACGTTTAACGAACAAGATAGTTTTTGTAATACGAAATGGGCTCTAAGGGACTGATAAAAGCCGTATCAGAAGACTAACCATCACAAATTTAAAACAAATCTGCATAATAAAGATGAGATTATCTTACGAAACTAACTGGCTAACAGTAAGACTGTACTGTATTTATTCTGTGTTCAATAGACCTGATTAGCTCAAACCATACATTTACGAGTACGTCTACATAAATATTAATATGATATTAAACGTTCTCTCCAGCGTCTTTAAAGGACAATATGACCCACATGGCGCAGCGCAGGCGTGGAAGAATGTGTGTCTCGGGGTATCACCCCCACCCCCCATGTGGGGTATTATCAGGGTGGGGTGCCTCCTTTCAGGCTTTTATTAGCTCTGTTTCCTCGGAAAATCGCTTTTTGTGTTGCCGTTTAGATTATTTATGGTACAAGATGTTGTGCTTAAACTGCGCTTGTTATGGCGATTTTGAATCTACTAGTACCTAAAGTTTTAATTGACAAACAATAGGCTAGTTTCCTAGCCTAAAAATCTAAATAGTCCGTCGGTTGGATTAACAGAAAATATTGGACATGTATTGTTTCTTTTCTCAATCAAACAAAAAATTATGAAGATGCCCGTTAAAGTTCCGCGAAACGTCACGCCTTGCGACACTTTTAGCAAGGCGTGACGTCATTCCTAAACTTTAATGCGCTTTATTTTCGTAATTTTTTGTTTGAATGACAAAAGACAAAATATGTGTCCTATATTTTTTGATATTCTAACTGACGGACTAAATAGAATAATATTGTTTTAACCCAGGAAACTAGCCCATTATTTTGGTAATTTCGTTTGGATTCATATTTTTACACAGTTTAATAAACTGTAAATAAAATTAGTCTTATTTTGCACAGCATTCATTTGTCTTTACACACAGTTCAAAAGATACCTAACAAAATAAATCTCTCATCTTTCAAGCCCTTAATAGGTAAAACCTTATCTGATTAAATTATTAGTAGGTACTCGTAGAACGTAGCAATGTAGCGTATATTAGGTAAGGACAAGTAATTGTTGGATATCGTGAATATAATTAACTTACCTGTACAAAATGTAACATTTCAGGTGAACGTGCCAACCCACCCCGTGAAGATTATCGACGGAGGAAGCCGCGGCGGCAATTACTTGATTGCTTCTGTGTTGTTCCAGTCCCGAACAGAAACAGGATGTTTGCGGCTCCTTTACAACTTAGTTCGTGAGCTAATAATGATGGTATTGGGTTTTAGATTAATTTTGTAAGTAATATTTTCCTACGGGGTTTGTGTTTTAAGTTTTAACTGAAAAAAAAATCTTAAACTTACATCTCCCTATTTCCTTAGGTATTTAGGTGTGCATTTTTTTTACTTAACTATATTAATCTTAATGTCCAGTAACGTAACAGGAATATCAATCATTAAAATATAATATTTGTAGTCAAAAACATTTCAATCTTTATTTATAAAATCTTGATTTATAAAAAAATATAGTTATCAGAAAAAAACAAATAGGTAATATCCGGGTCTAATTTCCGGTTAATGTAGAAAAATATCTTTTATATTTTCGCGGGTCTGGGTATTGTGGTACCATTCGTTGTTTCCGATTTCTGTAACACAAGCTTACCTTAGGATCAGAGCAATGTATGTGATGTTGTCCAATATTATAAATAAAAATTAAAAATCTCATAACATGTAGGTACAAGTGCAAGCTTTCAATCCGAATGTGCATAAATCTCCAAACAGTTAAGTCAGTATCCATTTAAAAACGACCGCATGAAAAAGAATCCGTCTTCGATTTCCTTACATCCACGATCTTGTCTTACAGAGCTGACTAATTGAAGGAAAAAAGCTAAAACCTAAACAGAAGCGGAAACGCCACAATGCGACGAGGATTGGATTCAAAGCCGATCTTTAAATAGATAGCACGGACGCGCAAAGTGACGCCAATTAGCTGAGGAGAGGTGCCTCTGTGGATGTTAGGCCTTTCGTCCGCTAGGCGGTTTGACTAACACGATTGACGCTCAGTACTAAATCGGTACCGGCTTCGAGCCGACAAAGTAGATTCATGTTTGGATTTTTGATTGGGATTTTGTGCTGCGATTAAAGATGTGATAAGCATGATACTTTTGTGAGACATGCAGCTCATTGTATTTATATAGCTAATCTATGTTGTAGAATAGATTACCAGATAAGTAAATAATAAACAGTGATCGGAATAGGTAGATTGATTTGATGTACTTTGGTATTGCTAGCATAATATGGATATGCCTTTTTTTTCAAAAACTGATACTAAGAAATTCCGGAATCCCGGTGGCATGTCCATATTAACATCAATGTTTGATGTCATTGACCCCAAATCAATCTACCTACTCCGATCACTGATAATGAATGAAGATTGTTTTGACATTTTTTTTTGGTTTAGAAGATTTGACAGTTAAACCTGGCACATAACATTCGGTTGCGTCATTATATTGTTTATGTTTTGTATAGTCATAAGATACTTTAACGTAGAAGTTCTATCAAGAGAAAAACATCTGCTATTCAATGCATGGTTAAGTAGCAATTGAATTTTTATATTCTACTAGCTGTTGCCTGCGACTTTGTTCGCGTGGTCGTTAGTTTATTCATATAGGATTTTTTGCACAACATCGTTAATGTTTTCTTTCATAAGAACCTTCTCCTGAGAATAATTAACAGAACAAAAAAGAATTAGCGAAATAGTTCCATACGTTCGCGCGTGATGCGATGACCAAGGGAAATAGAGATTCATTTTATATACTTATGAATATATATATATATATAGATATAGATTTTTCGCTTTTACTATACCATAGTAAAAGTTGTACGTTCATGTTAATAAGTAGAACATTATTTTAAAATTTGGATGTTCTTTAAAACTTATGTAACTATAGTAAAGTGCTCGCTGTCACAGAATAAGAATAAAGTCTTATAATAACGGTAAAACTGCTGTTCTGAATCCCTTCGGACCTCCTGCAATATTGCCAGAGGTAATAACAAGATCTTTCCGGCCAGTCCAACATTGTAAAGATGTTTAAATGCATTGGTTCTGTATCACTTATCATGCATAATTTAATATCGTCCATTCCATAGCACTTAACGATAGAGGCGGACAGGTCCAGTGTTAGAGTAGGAGCTGCGTAGGCAACGGTATTAAACTATAATACCAACATTACCAATTTAATCTGCATTGAGTGCGTGTTTACATCATTTATTATATTGCAGAATTGATCAGAAAGTTTCTCCGGAAAAGTTTTAATTTTAATGCAGCGATTTTCGAAAATAAACTGTTTTTTTTTGTCAGTTTGGTACATACGAGTAGCACCGCTTTACATTGAGACTAATCTTTTTATTTTTATTATTATCTTAAAACTATCACGTAGGTAGATTTTTTAAGATATAAAATAAAAATGTCAAGCTCCGCAATGCCTTAGCAATAAAAAAAACAGTTTTGCGAAACAAATTCATAAGCACATTGTTTTGAATTATGATTATTAAAAACATATTATATATTTACATAGGCACGTCAACCTACCACAAAACGTAAAATTTTCTCAATTGATATTCATCTCTAATTGTTGGACATAAAGTTGAAAGTCAATTTAACGAACCTTTACTTTTGGGGTAATGTTGACCTGCCGTTGTCTGTAAATTAAGTTTATAAAGTCGTCATTCTTCTGGTTGTTATATAATAAGTCATATTGAATAACTTAGCTTTTAATGTTAAGATATACAAAACATAAGTCATAAATGAGTTACTCTTCGCGTGAAATGACAATTTTAATTACACAAACACTTATAAACGTGTGTGTGTTTTTTGTGTTGGCTTTGTTCTGACTACACTAGTGTAATCAAATAACTGTGCCGTGTCATACGTTTGTTGATATTCCTTGTATAGATATTATTTATTAACAATTATAGTGTGTATTTATTATTCCACTTCGAAGATTGCATTCTTTTTTAAACAATTATTCCAACATGTACTCCATACTCAAACAGTTTTGATAACGAACTAATTACTAGGCAAAATGTATAAATAAGTACCTATGAGTAGGAAGCAAATATAATACTCCTCAACAGAGTATTAATTGCTTATAATATGAAACATTCTGACGGGGTTGTAGAATTACACTTAAATTTCTATCTAAATACCAAAGCACTTACATCTATTTTCCGAGAATGTATTTTGAAAGCAAACATCACTCTCTGAAATATACATTCGTTTAATTCTAATTCACTTGCAAACTCGAAGATTGTTCCACCGTATCTCATGGATTTAATACCCTACGGTTTGATAACGGGTTCATTTCACCCTTCCCCTTGTTTTGTATCTTCCCATAACGCACACATAGAGTTTGCTTTGGATGTTTATCTTGAAACTTTAAGTCATGTAGGTATTTATTGTGATGGTGAAGTGAATAAGCTATACAGAAGTGTATTATGAAAATTACATAAGATATGATATGATATACATAAGAAAGAAGATAGAAAATTAATAGTGCTTTTACAAATCCTAGATACTTTCAATTGAAAAACTCATAAAGTATTAAAACAGAGTAAGCTGTGGATGCCTAGAATTGAGTGATCAGATGGCAAACAGCATTGCATAATTAATCTTGTTTTGCTTTTTCAGTCATGAAAAAGAAATATTCAAGGAATACCCGTATATATCTCATTTAATAACTTTGCCTAGAATTTCCCCCATTTCATATCAATAGCTTTCATGTTACTCACTCTTTACTTAGACATGGAAGCCCCATTGATTTGTCTCAAAGAGTAAACTAATAACATTTGCTTGTGTTCAAGATGGAAGTAATAGTGTATGTTGATTATCATACTTATCGTATACACGAAATATTTGATGAATTTTGATGACATACTCTTACAAGTAAGTTTGGAGGCTTTGATCTTTCATACCGTCTTTTAATTATGTTGTTATTAAATTTTAGTTTCACTCTCTGGAATATGTTTTGTAGGTTACATGTTAATATATCCGGACTATTCCCTGTTTGTGTTTATACCTTTATTGTGTGGACTACTGTTACTGTATGAAAGTGAATAAATGAATTATGAATTACGATTAGTAATTTAGCACCAGGAAGCATTTGTCTAAACTCAGATAGGCAGCAACATATTTTCTTTTTGCTGAAGTAGTAGTGGGATAAGTGGGACGACCTCCGAGGCTGAAAGGCGAGCACGCCGGACTTGGGGTCGCCAACTCTTAGTTCCCGGGATCGATTCAATGTAGAAAACGAACTTTTCTATATTGTCTCGGGTCTGGTTGTTGTGGCACCATCGTTGTTTCTGATTTCTATTACACATGTGCTTTGGTTAAGATCAGAGAGTATGTGATGTTGTCTACTATTTTAGTTCAATATGAAACCAGTTATAATTGGTCAATTTACATAGCCACAAAGTTGTATATGTTGAGTTTTTTTAAAAATACACGCTGGTCCAACACTGCAATATTGGTGATGTTACTAAGGGTCATGAGGATCGTTAGATTTAAAGATAACGTTAGTACGTTTTATGTTCATCCATTGAAGGTTATCGGCCTAAGATCTACGATAAGCGATTGTATATTGACAACAAAATGGTTGATTCGCTAATCCTACCAGTTAATCATCCCTTAAATATCCATTAGTGGGTACCAGGTCTTTAAGGCTTATAACATTGTTTTTAATTAAATAATAAGCAAATTAGTAGTAACGTATGTATCTCTTAAGTTTATATTTACAACCTCTCTAATAAGTCTCTTAACTCCACGCCTTATTTTAATTCAAAAGTTTTTTATACAAATGTGTATCGAATTGTCTAGATTGTAGATTTTTTAATAACTGATCAAGTAGTCTTTGCATTTTAGAATACACTCATTAAATCTACCTACCTGAGTACGTACGTTATTTGCAGGATATTTTAATTACGTCTCTTTTAAAAAATGTGGGGACATGCGCATCGCATGTTCATTCACTTACCCACTTTTTTCCGTGAAACGTAAAAATATCCCGTTTATCCTCCTCAAACGGCCCATTAGGTGAACTAATCCTCATTTGTACGGCCAGTGGCGCCCCCTACAATATTTTGTCCTTATTTCCGTCTAATACAGATGATGTCCGTTCACTTAGTGTTTTAAACGATGCTTTTACTGGAAAAATAACCTGCCATTTCCATTTGGGGCACTTAGGGAGCGATTTTTTTAAAAGAATTTATTACCAGTCCGAATCGTTCTAATGTGTTTGGGCTTTTAAAAATATCGGCTTTGCTTAAAGACGACTGGATTTTGTTCGTTAACGGTAATAACGTTAAGCTAACAGCTTGCGATGTCAGCAAATAGAAGATTTTTTCGTTACTTAAATACATTATGATTGCTTACATATTATATAGGTAGGTATACTACAACTTATCTAAATTCTAAATTTTTTAATAACTAGTTGAAAATATAGTTTTTAAACCCAAACATAGAGAAATACACGGGTCTTTTCATTTCACTACGAACACCAAAATCATTTGCTGTCGCTAAAAATATTTTCGAGGGTGACTTTTTACTGCTTACATTTCTATGTTTAAAATGGTGTCTATTACAAGATCTTAAAATATCTTGGCCAAATAAAATCTACACATTATCGTTAATCTCTTAAATGTTTTAATTAACATAGTAGTTTATGATTTCGGTTATCACAATTCTATAAGATGATGTCTTTTTTCTTTGAAAATTGTTATTTAAAACTGAAAATAAAATATATTATAAAGGAACATACTTATACTTATATTATAACCATGTCAAATTTTTCTAAGAAAAAAAATGCAAAGCACCACTGGGCGTAGCGTTCTGCAGGTGGCGACGACAATAGGGCATTGTGCGGTGGGCGTGTCCCATTGTGTCCGTCGACCAATCGGAGCGGCCCGTTCAACAATAGCACGCCGAATTGGAATGCCGCGCGGTTCTATTGTCGGATTGGCGACGTCCGTGTTCTGAATTCAAAAAATTGAATTGTTCTTTGTTTGAAATAGATATGGCAGGTGTGTCTTAGTTTAAGTAGATAGGTAATATTCGGTATATTTTTGGATGTCTTACCTGTGTGAACTTTTTTACTCATAGGAATATGTCAGGGGTAAATTTTCAAGCGTACTTTTTTGAGCGTCCGGTGACCTTTATAAAAAAACTATCATTCAAAACAGACTCAAAACACGCTTTCTTATAAATATAGCTCGTAACTTAAACGTGCATAAAAAAGTAGTTAAGAATTAACACAAAAAATACAAGAAATAACACGTTGAACATCCGACTTGTATGAGCGGCCTACCCCTGGGAGGCTTGTCCCATTTCAAATTACGCGCACAAAACCACTCACAATTACTCGAAATTTTAACGTATCTTTCATCTAACTATCTTATTTTAAAGATGTTTATTCCAGTTCATAACTAAAAGCATAAAAACTTCACTAACTATTATATTAAAATACTGAGACGCCAATATGTCTGTGTCCCGCGTAAAACTGATCTTCCAATGCTTGCAGTTGACTAATTGTTTTCTATTGATCAAACAATGACACGCCCTATTTATGTTTCGGACCATCCTGAGCGTTAGTCGTGCCCTAACTTGTGTGTGGAAAGGAAGGCGCATACGCAAGTTTCAAGTCGTTTCCGAGGTAATTTTTTTGAGAAATCTGTTTTGGTCACCGTGTCTGATAACTTCGGTGGCATGTTTTTGACAACGAACAGAGTGATGTATTGTAACTTCTAGTTAGTATGTTGTAGATTATTGGCTCGATATAACGAGTTGTAAATATCAACGCAATGAATTATGTAGTTGAGTAATGATCATGAAAAAACCATTTTGTCATCATTACGGTGGCGTAATTACGGTGGTGTATTAGGCCACCGGAATGATGAATGAGCCACCGTTATGATAAATACCCTTACAATCAATACTTTATTTATTTTAAACACGTAAACAACCAATATTTTATTTATTTATTTATTTTATTAGGACAACCAACAAGACAAGCACAATTACAAGCAAATTGGTAAGACATGCAAATATTGGCTATAGACTAAGTGCCGTCTTAATAACAGGTTGCCACGTCATGCAATAATGGACTACATAATTTTTTAGTTACATAAGTGACCTTAATTATATTGTTGCTATATTAGCTATTACTATTTTAGTGCAAAATAAACAATTTATCAATAACCTACAACTTAACAAAATTAGACATTGGCTAAACAGATAAGGATAACAAAACCCTCCTCTTAAACTTTCCCATGGAGTCAGCAAAGATGTCGATGTCACACTGCTGAGTTTATTGTATTGTCTTTGGAGTCTATTCATGGTGGCATGGTGACCAAGGTTGCTTTTGGACAAATTTGTTGAAAAAAGAACGTATCTGCTGCGACGTGGTAACTTATAAGGAACATTCAACTTAATAGACTGTAATATCTCGGGACAATCAACTGCGCTGTTAATGACCTTATATAGAAACATTTGATCTAATAACTGCCTGCGCTCACGCAAACTATTTAATTTAAAATAGTCTAGGCGTTCCCTGTAAGAGGGAAGCTTTTTTGCTTTGTTAGCTTGATAGGAGAGATGCCACATAAATCTTTTTTGAATTCGCTCAATCCGCTGTATATGGACTTCGTAATGTGGAGACCAGACCTGGCTACAGTACTCTATACCAGAACGAACTAATGCCAAATATAATAAAAATTTTGTAGATGGTATTTTATATAAGTTTTATTGTATCCTAACAAACAATAATGAATGTGTGACTTACTTTGAGGTAACTTAATAGTTTATGTAATGTCCTTTTTGAATCGAATCCGACCACGACGGCTTATCTCTTTACTGAAAAAAAAACATCTGCATGGGACATTTTTATAGTGCTTAAGTGTGTGCGCAATACACAAGGGCACTCCGTTTCTTTTGCCCAGTGAACAGTGAACTGTGGCAGTGACTTTGACGTTATGAACAGAGACTGAGGTCGGAACCCTAAACACCTAATAACAAATTTTGGTCCAACCCGGGAATCGAACACGAGACCTCTTAAGTAGCAACCAGTGAACTGGCAACTACACTAACGACAGTGTATTGGTTAATGTGGAGTGTAGTTTATACAAGTTTTGTATCTCAATCTCACTGCGTCAGACTTCATAAAATCTTTACTTTGTTCAAAGTATAAACTAAAAATGGGAAAAACACGGCAAAGCAGAGAAGAAAAATTGGAGAAAAAGAAGTTTGCGGAACGAAAAAGAAAATCAAAATTGAAAAATAATCCTGAAGAACATGAGAAACTAAAAAAAGCAGACAGGGATAGACACCGCAAAAGCAAGGAAGAGAAGAAGATAGTCCCTATAAACCAATTACCTCCAAAAAAAAGAAAAATGAAACGGGAAAGAAATAGAATGAATTCATTGAGGTATAGGCAAAGGAAGAAAAACACTGCACCTATTACAGAACATATAGAAATCTTACTGATAGATATTGTAAGCTAACGTACAGATGCAGAAGATCAGGACCCCTTAGCTGAGTTATCAACATCTATAAAAAATCAACTACGATCGTCTTCTTCAAGAGCGAAACCGCCTATTGATAATCCTAAAAGTCCATTTGTGTTATCTTTTCAAATTATTTGGTTGATTATCCTAGATGCTCAATTATCATTACATTACTATAATTTAAGAACATGAAGCCTTGCTCAACCTTTCTAGATTAAAGTACTTGTTTCATAAAAATTGTGTTACTGTTTCATCAGAGTTCCTAATTCAAAAGTTGATTAATATAAAAAAATATTAAAATACACTAACGCATTTTTATTTAAATATTTCAGAAATTTCGCTTAGTCGATTAATTGATGGGGTCATTTCGGTGGCTCTTATCATCATTTCGGTGGCGCGAATTCATTTTTTTTTTTATATCTCCGAAAGTAATTAGTTTTAAAGAGTGCCTTATAAATTATTAGATTCATAGCATCTAAATCTATATTCTTACGCATTTAGTTTCGATGAACAGTGAAAAAAAAAATTTGCCACCGTAATGACGAAAAGAAGGACGGTTCGAAAATTTACCCTCAGGAGGTTTAACTAAAAGATTACTGGCTCTACAAGAGGACGTACGTAAGGTATAGGTTAGGTATCTTTTTTTTGTCAGAATTTGTGATCTTATTGCTTACCTACTTTTGCACCTAAAACTTATAAGTTTTTATCCGATCCCAGTCTACTTCTGCGCCCGTGTTCATTAATTAAGACGGAATAGGTTTGATTGAAGTGATAGGCAATAGGTGTGTCCGAGCCGGAAGCGGGACGGTGCCGTCGACTGATCGCCCTTGCACCACGAACGATTTACGAAAGCGATACATACACTTTTAAGAAAAAAGTATCGATTCACGAATTCCTAAGCTGCTCAGCTTAAGGCTAATAGTGCCCCTAAATAGCGACTTGACGCGTGTTAGTACGAATATCGCACGAAACTTCATTAAAATACGGTTTATATCAGCGCGCAACGAAATGTGACGATAGGCAAATTGGGAATTGGGAAAAATAAAACTTTTCTCATGGACGCAATTGTTCGATTGAAACAGACTTTTCTTAATTTTAGCTATCAAGTTGGCCAATTAATCGAAGTTTAAACGAATTAAATCGGTCAGACGGTTTAGAAAAAAACAAGGTGAATAGGTAAACATATTTTTTGTTTGCTCTTTTCAATTATTTTAATATTTTTTTTCTCCTGAAGTATAAGTACTAGAAACAAAAGCTATGTTCAAAATGTAGTACAGGTTTTGACAATTTACCTTTAAAAAAATTCTGACAACTTGGGGTTTAATAGGCTACTGAAACCACAAGCTAGATTACATTTGGCGACTCACCTTAATTAACCAGTAACTGTCATTCATGGTGTACGCGGCGTAGGTATATTTATCGAGGCTACCATTTCCCATGGCAATTTGTACCGAATTTTCGATAAGAGTCCCATCGTCGTTATCGAAAATGTTTTTACGACTAGTGTCGCTACCGTTTCTATATAATCTTACAGCCACTTTTATATCTTCTAATTAACATACTTAATTTAGATAACAAAAACATAAAATATACCTCAACTAATTTAACCTACCAAGATGCAAAAAGCCAGACTCCGTACATATTCGGAACAACACTTTAATATTTTTAAAAAGCGATTAAATTCTTATAAATTTTGTTGAATAGTTTACTAAACTAAAAATAATAAAGTTAATTTAAAAATATCTTATCGTGAAAATATATGGAATGTCGTTATTGTTTTTTATTTACAAAATAAGGCTAAATCGATAAGAAATAATGTTCTTGCCATCTGCTCTATATTCCAATTAGGTATCTAAGTATTATTAAGAGAGACTTTGTTCCTGGATGAACTCTAAAAAAGTAATCTAATTAATTTCCATCTCAAGGTTACTTTATAATAAAGCAAATTGATACTGGCTCTATTCAAACCACACACAAAGTACCCATCTCTTTAGTCTTCATTTCGAATAAACCCATCCACGCACACTAGGTTAAATTTTAAAAACGGCAACGTCCATTTTCGTTTAACCTCCCCTGCCCCTTTCTCCTATACTTCTTTAATACGGCGATGGAGGAACACTATGAAGCAGTAAGGCTCTTTCTAAATTGGACATCGGATGTCAGTTCTGCAATGATTTTCTCTTCGTATCTGTACGGTCTTACGGCTTTTCAGATAAGGTTCATTTTGCTTTAGTTTCGATTTTGGTAATTTGGCATAGCAATGTTGCGGTGTAAGTTATGTGTGGACCCCCTTTGCCCATACTACCCTCACCCCCTACGTCTTGGAAATGCTTAGTCTTGCTCGTATAGACATTTTGTTTGCCTTTTATTCTGTGCTGCTTTCATGTTAGAGAATGTATGGGTGTGTGCTATCACTGTAACGATATACAGCTGTTTTTATTTTCGGGCAAACATTCTGTATTGAACTAAAGAGATTAACTTTTATATTAGCTGACCTGTTTGTGCAGACTTATGGCGATGGCACGGTTTAAGCTTTAAACGCCAGGCTCCCAGATTAGATCCTTAGTCTGGCCAATTTCAGAAAAAAATCTAAATTGGCTCGTGTGTGTAATTTGATAAATAAAGGATGTTAATTTATTTATCAAATTTCGAGACCAAGGCTTTGGTTAGAGTGTTGTGTAGGAAAGCGTATTTTAATAAACTTATGTACAGAGAACAGCTCGTCAATCTACCACAAAACGTCAAATTTTCTGGTATTGATACCTACGTGTCGGACTTACAGTTGAAAATCGGTTCAATGACGTTTAACTTTTTGGGTAGCTTGATCTGCCGGTGACTGTACATTGAGTGGTTGCTACAAATTCTATAATTCAATTATGGGATCCAAGGTTAAAATCATTTTTTTGTTTTAGAGATCTGAATTATCCAAACTGCATTCAACTGCAAACTACAAACATAGCTTAATTTCGTGTAGCTCTTGTTTTACCCGGAGGATGTCTTAGGCAAATAGTTTTTTTATAGTTTCGTTTTATAACGATAAGAAAGTTTAACATTGAACCATTTTTTCCGATCGTATCACACCATCTGTCTACACTTGAGACAGCCACTTAAGCATCAGATTTTAGCTCATAAAAAATGATAATTGCTTTGTCATGTCCAACAGAGTGCAGAGTGGCGGTTGCATAACTGACAATAAATTAATTTGACATTTACAGATTTTGACCTTCGATATTGTTGGTACCTACAGACGGAACATCCTGTATGTACTTGGACCGAACCGTTTCAATTGGTTAGAGCAAAAAATAATACAAGTATGACATATAATTATTGGGATAATGAGTAATGTCTAGTGCTTGAAATTATGGCTCAAATATTTACTTGATATAAATGTATCTATGTGCAACATTAGTACCTACCTAAATACGACCTCCGTGATGAGATTCGATCACACCGCACTTGTTGTCGCTATCTCTAAAGTCCCGGGTTCGATTCCCGGTCAGTTTTTTTAGTTAAAACAACATGTCTTCAACTGCCTCTGGTGGGATTCGAACCTACGACCTTTCGCTATCCGGGCGACTGCTCTTCCAACTGAGCTACGGAGGTTATAGTAATGTTGGCTTTCTTTAAGTGTTCATAGCTCTTAGTAAGTAATCAATTTGTTATATCATTATCTATTTTATACCTACTAATGTAACTAAAATTAATAATCATTTAATAAGTAATTTTAACTTTTATATGATACTAGCTGTTGCCCGCGACTTCGTTCGCGTAGACTTTAGTAAAAGATTTACTGCGGTACTTCCTTAATTTTTTCTTTCATAAGAACCTTCTCCTGACAATAATTCCCTAGCATGACTAATAGCAACGGTAAAAATAAACTGTTCTGTTTAGAACTAGATATCTGCCCCCCTAGAATGACCACCAAAACACGATATGACATGATATGATATAGCGATATATCAACACCAACTGTAAAAATATGATTGAAATAGCCGTCATTTTGAATTTTTATCGAAACAGCGATTATAATATTGTGACGTCACCGGCACGGCGATTTAACATGGTGGCTATATTTATCATATTTTTACAGTATATCGCTATATCTTATCATATCATATCGTGTATTGGTGCTCATGCTAGGGAGGCTGGAGCTGTACAAAATGTTAGGCGCGTCTTACATACAAGTTTATTGCTTACATTAGAGAGAAGGGCATCAGTGTGCATACAGTATTTGGACCATTTATATGTTATACGTATTAATTTTTTCATTTACATATAAAACAGTTACGTCACTATGTTTTTCTTTTTAAAATTTTATGGACCCAGGCTCGCTCTATAAGAAGAGCAGTGATTCTGCCAATGTCGAGTTTTTCTTAAATAGTGTTTACAATAAATAACGGGTGTTAAGTATTTACTTCACTCTGTGAGAACTCTGGTTTTACTTAGTTACGACAGTTAGTCATGCGAAGGACGAATTAACGCAAAAAAAAGAATTAGCGAAATTCCATCCGTTATTGCGTGATGCGATGACCAAGGGAAATAGAGATTCGTATATACAGGGTTACATTGCAAAGGGGTGCCTAATTACAACAATAAGATCTAGGGAACAATGTAAAGAAGCGTCTTAATCGTTATTATTTTAAAAAATCGTAAATTACAAAAAAATAACTTTTAAATATGTCAATAGAAAGATTACAAAAGCCTTGCGGTCATTTTCAAGCATTTAATAATTTCTATCCCCTGTTAAAAATCGTACGCGTGGATAATTTAACTCATTCATGAAAAAATTGCACCGTATGTGCAGTGCGTAAGGTCCTTGATGGCCTCTGATGAATGACTTTCGTAATCTTTCTATTGACATATTTTAGTTTTTTTTTTTGTAATTTCACATAAAGACACTTCTTTACATTTTTCCCTAGATCTTATTTTTGTAATCTGGCACCCCTTTGCAATGTAACCCTGTATAAATAAGATAATAAACTGTCATTATTGTGAATGTAAAAAACAAAAGTTTAAGCATGCGATTAATTAAGTAATCTGCTAAAGTAATTATGTATCACAAACACTTCGTCGACTACAGCAACTTGCTTTCCCGGCTGTGTGCGAACATAATCCCTCAAAGGCAAATTTTAATCCGGGAACAAACCAGACTCCTGTTAATAGAGCGGGATGCCAATGTTAGAATTCAAAATGGTTTCCGTTTGCAATTGTTTATTGAAATACAATTCCAGTTTTGTAAACAAGATGACGTGTTAACGCAAATCATTTTATGTCTAACTCTGGTGCTCAGGTACATTTTTTTTTGTATGAGAGCAATCAAATTTAAAATGTAAAAAAATTTTTTTTTTTCTTCGAATCACAAATATTAACAGCTGATCGGACAATAAATTTAAAAAGTTTTTTTTGTTGTATCTGAGCACTAAAGCTAGCTCACAAGTTGGTATTTTGAATTTTTGAGTGAGTAGGTACTTAAAATACATATTAAGTTTTATTTTATTCATAACTTAAAATAGGGCCTAAAGATGTTTAATGAAATTCCTTTTTCAGGGGTCATTACTAACTTTTACCATGGAAATAAGATTATAATCGCAAAAAAACTAATTAATGCTAATCTGATCAGCTGTAATCAATTGTAAAAGAAATCCTCAATCAAAGTTATAGGGTAAAACCAGGATAGTTGCCTCAGTGGGATACATGCCCCGGTTTTGAATACACTAGTTAGGGCTCCTTAGTCCAGTGTTTGGGCTCTCCAATGATCAAAAGCGGTCCTCCCATAAGGGTCAATGCCATACAAGCCATAAGAAAAAGTCCATGCGTTTTGTGTGTGTAAGCAAAAATCTTCCACGGCATGACCAACACGAGCGTCAAAATTATATTTGTAAGTCATTTCTATGTAATATTTTTTACATGGCTATGGATTCCATCAACTTTTGGTTTCTTCATATACACTGGAGTTTCAACTATACGGTCCATTACATTTTATTGATAAAAAGCATTTATTGATTTTTTTTATTTAAAAGGGCAAGTATCCGTATTGAAAAGGATAGTCGCCCCATATACTTTTGCGGATAGTTGGCCTTGAGGGCAATTATTATTTCTTGAAGATTTCATGTTGCAGGTGAGAAAAATGACCAGCAAATATTTACAAAAATCTAGCGTGGTCCTGCATCTCATCAGCTGGAATGAAGACAGTTAAGCACTGGGATTCAAAGAACTAAAGAGCAAAAATTTAAAAATAAATCTGATAATTAAATTGAAGCAATTTTATCGTGGGGCAAGTATCCCGCGAAGCATTTTTAGCGTGAGGCAACTATCCGCCACCTTAGGCAACTATCCCTTTTTCGAGGGGTCAAATAAAACAAGATTTCCATATAGACAATATTAATTGTGTTTACAAAAAATGGTGTAGAATAAAAGATTAAAGACCAATGTTTTAATATATACCGAATATTTTGTAAGTACACACATAATTTATATCTTATTGAGCATTTTCAAAAAGTGGGGCAACTATCCGGCTTTTACCCTAGTAATTGAGCAGTAGAGGGTCGGCCCTTAATAGGATGTGTGTTTTTTGATAGACAACTATTTCTCCTACACGGTGGGTGCTTTTAGAGAAAATAGAAATTAACATAATATTGTGTGGATATTGTTAATGTTTGTCGGGTTCGATTCCCAGTTCGGGTCAACTTAGAAAATGACCTTTCCTAATTTGGCACGAGTCTGGGTGTGTTGGGGATGCCATTGGCAAAATAAATAGTATGGCACCTCGTAACACAAGGATGTTAATTCTTCACTTCGAGGCCATGACAATTGGTATGTTGTTTGACACATACAGGCTTACATTGCAAAGGGGTGCCAAATCTTCAGGAGTGGCTCAGGATCAGTAACTTAATCGAACTATGCAAAATACAAAACTTTTTTTTCACATTTATTTATTCCTATCTGCTGTTAAAAATTGCACGCATGAATAATTTAACTCAATCGTGAAAAAATTGCACCGTATGTGCACTGGGGCCACTGGGTAACTGGGTCTTTGTTGGCTCGCCGTACCTACGCCTCTGATAAAATTAAATGACCGCGCGGCTTTCGTAGTCTTTATTTTTGGATATTTTAGTTTTTTTTTTTTCGTAAAATACGATTATTAAAAATAATAACGATTAAGACGCTTCTTTACCTAGATCTTATATTTTAATTTTGGTACCCCTTTGCAATGTAACCCTATATTTATTTATTACGCGATTCATTTAAATTTACGATACTCTACCAAAATTGAATTGTCTAAGTACTTACCTACTACTTTCCAATCTAGTCGCCTTATTCCGAACGAACATTTAAGTTGAGAATAGTCCTCCGGTCAGTTCCATTTTCAAATTAAAATCTATTTGAAATACAAATTCTGCTCATGAGCAAAGATGTCCGTCTTAGGGAATGCAGGGGTATAATTACACCCTCCTGAGGGTGAGATGGGGAATTGGATGAACAGGGGTTGTCTATGAGTATTAATAAGAGATCATTAACTGTGTTTATTAGAGAAGTTGGGCAGGAATTTTAGAAAGTTCAAATCAATGATAGTGACAGTGATAAATTCTTATACGGTTCTTAGTCATATTAATTTAATTTGACTTTTGATTTTCGGTGTTAATCGTATTTTGTAAATAGGCTAAATATTAATATTATAATTCATTTTAATGTTGTTATTTACTGCTAAACCAAAGTACCGCGTATAAAATAGATGAGTTTATAGTATGATCCCAAATTCATACTTTGTATTTCAATCAAGACAGAATCTTTCTAAACTAGAGCTTACTCAGCGCAGCGCGGGACACATAACACGTAGATCTGATGGCCGATTTCAGCACAAATATTCTAGAATGGAAGCTACGTACCGGAAGCGCAGCGTAGGACGTCTACCCACAAGGTGGATGACCTGGTAAAGGTTGCAGGAAGCCTCTGGATACAGGCCGCTGGCCTTGACTGACTGACTATAATTGGGAGTGGCCATCATCATTTCAGCCATAGGACGTCCACTGCTGAACACAGGCCTCCCCCAATGACTTTCATCGGGAGGGATTGCCAATACTCGCCACGCTTGGCAGGCAAGTTGGCGAGCGCAGTTTTTTATAACATTTCGCACGCAGACGCTGCGGCCCATATAGTGCTTCAGAAATTAGTCGCCTCTTACGACACGCCT
This sequence comes from Anania hortulata, assembly GCA_963576865.1. Classification (NCBI taxonomy): domain Eukaryota; kingdom Metazoa; phylum Arthropoda; class Insecta; order Lepidoptera; family Crambidae; genus Anania; species Anania hortulata. The sequence continues at coordinate 9,810,824 of OY756405.1, read as the reverse complement.
CCTGTTGTTTGTCCTGTGTTTACGGCCGTCCCCACACGGCACCATTTTAGCTTATTCAGTGTGAATCAAACCCGTCTCTTTACTATCCGTGCGACTGAGCTACTGAAGACATTACTATCAGACGAATTCTTTCGAAGGTTTCGCAGGTAAAAACAACGTAAAAAAATAATCGGTTTTTACATTATACCGTCAACTTGTTTTTTCGTGTTCTCGAGTAAAAGATAATCCACAAAATTGTGTGGTCACCATGTTATATCATGGCAAAATAACTTTTGATTATTATTACACGAGCGATATTTCATCGTAAAAAAAAATATTTTTCTCTATGTTAAGTAGGTATAAACGGTCAAAAGAAAACGAAACAAAACGCATGAGTGATTACGAGTGATTCTATTGCGAGGACAGAGGGTGGGAGGGGGTTGGGGCCAAAAAGTAAAAAATGGAAGAAGATGCGGAGGAAAGAGCAGTTGGGTCTTTGTGTGCCACCCCACTGGGGTAGCGATAGCAGAATAATCAACAAGTTATTTTGTTATTATAGTAAATTTTTTCATCTTCATTAAAGTGGTAAATTTGGTAAAAAAGAAATTCATGATAAGTAACGTGATGACGTTCTTTTTTTTTAAATATGCTCAGGTGTCCTTCTTTCTAAATAAATGAAAAAAGAAACTGTAAAATTATCAGTTGTCACACAACATTTTGTGATTTTTATTACGATTTACCGGTGTTAAATGTGCAATGCATTTTTATAGAAGAGGTTTAGTCTAGCAGTTGACTTTCAAAGACTAATGAAGGTGATTAATGGAGAAAAAAGGGTGTACGATGTTTGTAATAAGAAATTAACATGGACTTCAAACTAAGCCTTTCAGTACGTGGATGAAAATCATAAAAAAACGGTGGATTACAAGATTTTAGTTTTGACAATTAACGTGGAACTTCTTTCTGTGTACTGATTTTATTAAATCAGCACACAGAAATAAATAATAATAACTGACTGATTTGTTATTATTTCACTGCGTGTAAATAATTTCATGGTTGTTGATTATAATTCACAAGTCGCCTTTTATGTATGAAGTTATTGAAAAGTCGGTAATCAAACAACAAAAAGGTTGAAACCTTTTTTGCTGTCTGTACAAAACAGATAGAACTTTGTAAAGCTCGCTGTTAGGGAGGCGAAATTAAGAGACACTTTGTGTTGATTCATAAAGGAATGCGCACATATACATATCTTGACGCTGAAATGGGTAAACATAGACGGAAACTTTTAACTTTGAATGGAAAAATAGCTGCTAAGCATAACACATACATACCACGTAGAACTGACGGGCGATGGGGCAAAAATCTGGATGGGATTCTAGAATGGAGGCCACGTACAGGCAAGTGCAGCGTAGGACTTCCACCTACAAGGTAGACAGACGACCTGGTAAAGGTATCAGAAAGCCGCTGGATGCAGGCCGCTTCCAACCGGCCAATCTGGAAGTCAATGGGGGAGGCCTATGTTCAGCAGTGGACGTCCTATGGCTGAAATTGATGATGATGATGAAGACACATACTTTTTTTAGCCGAGTTCAGAAAAGGTGGAGGTTCTCAATTCGGTTGAACGTTTTTGTACTGGTATTTATTCAGATAGTGCATCAGGATTTTGTTTTATGTACACTGAAAAAAATCGGATCTAATCAAGTGCCATTTTAACTTGTTTAAAAAAATGTGACGATATTAATAAACATTATGTACGAATTAACGAAATACAAATGTTTCCATCTATTAAGCTGATGGATAACATATTTAACTTAGTCCAATTGATTACAAAGACTGTTTAAATTAACAAAATAATTGATTAAAGTTTGCGCAAACAAGGTAGTGTTTAAAGTAAATAAGTAATGTGCTGAATTAAACAACAAACGATAACTTTTATAAAATTACATTATTAAATACGATCAAATAAAGTGATAGAATTTATCAAAATATTTGATTCATATGAATAAATTTATGTTATTGTAACAATCACATTATTCGATAGCTTTTTTTCGTGAGTGTTGCCATTTGTGGTAAATTTCTACTAATTGTGAGACCTACAAAAATAATGCTTTATTTTCTCGGTTGAAAATAAGATAGAATTTTTAAGTAGGTTAAGTAAATAATCCTAGTTACTATTACGATTACGAGTTAAAGTAGAATAGTATAAATTATAATACTATTAATGGAAAAGTACTTTTGTTTGTTTGTTTGTTTTCATGGCGTAACGAAGCCATTTTGTGTTATGTACATTTTTTTGTGTAGATATGTGTGGTTACACTCACCATTAGTAAAACTATTCTATGTCACTGACACTTTTTATCGCGATAAAACATCTCATTAAAACCAATAAAACAAAAAAAAACAATTTATTTCCGTAAATAGACCTAAATTTAGCTCTTACACGTTCCAATTTTTTTTTACCCTACCACGGCTTTGGGACAATAGTGGGCTAGCGCCGAGAAGAAGCAGCGCAAGAAACTCGGTCACTATTATCAGCCTCTGCTTAAATAGTATGTTTAGCGAGCAAGGCTGTATTTAATTACATACATATAGAAATAGTAATTTACAGTGTAATAACCTTTTTCCATTAAAACCATCTTGACATACAATTTAAATTTATTTATAGGTAGTTCAGCAATAGACTGCGACAATTTGTTAAAAAAGCGAATACATTTTCCCATGAAAGAATTACCTACTTTGTGCAGTCGTATTTGAATCCTTTCATACCTACTAAAATTGACTATGTGTATGTCTTCTATAACATAGAAAGGCATTTATGGCTAGATATGGGTGATTTTCCCAGCACCAAATCGTAAACGGCATGGCTGAAACTGCTAGTGCAGGATGGCACTTTTAACTTGTAATATTTTTTTTTAGATGAAAAGTGTTGTCTCCTACAGCAGCCTACAAATATTTTTGCATTATGATTGTCGCTAATAAGGAAAAAAAATATATAAACACCTAAGTTTTTCATACCGGTGAAGCGGCACAATTTGTTTTTCAGTATACTTTTAATCATATAATAAAAACAGTTGATTTTTTAGGGATTTCCTTTTTTTAATGTTAATCCTAAATAGTGGCAGTACTTTATTGCGGAAACTTCATTACAAAATCTGTTGTATTTAATGAATGGTAAGTACAAATTCACGTGTCCAAATTAGATTTTTCACCGCGGTGAATTTTCGTTGTACGCGAATATCTAGGCATCCAACAACACTAGCTTCTCGCTACTGCGCAGTAAACTTGCGCACCAGGGATGCCTAAGCGCTTGATGTGAGAGGACGCGTGTTGCTTGTCTGGTGTTCCCACCAAAAACGTAAGTAGTGGGTTCCGGTGACTTGGGACCGCTTTTTTTTTCATTCACGTGAGTGGATAAAAGTTGTGATCCAATGATCCGATATGTTTATTAAATATATGTACTTTTACTTAATGTCGCCCGATCAAGTAGGTAGTATCAATTTATTTCTATCATAAATACTGTGCTTGTAGTGTTAACTTCTATTGGCTGTTTTTCATGACGGTGATCTCATTCCGGTGAATTCGGTGACCTAAATTGACACCGAAATGAGAATAAATATCATTTCGGTGATTTTTTTTCATTTCGGTGAGAAGTTGTTCATTTCGATGATTTTTATCTTCATCTCGGTGTTTTTTTTTTTCATTCCGGTGACAAATCATTTCACTTCGGTGAAAAACAGACCATAATTTCTTTTGTTACATTTTAGTTGCACAAGGAATATATTTGTTTTGGGGACTAAAATGTAGCTACTAGTTAAAAGAATAACCTCAGTTGTTGCTCGCGTGGGCAATAGGCTATTTGACTAAATTATGATAATTAGTCCACTTTAAACGTAATTCAAAAATATTGAACACGTGCTTTTTTAGGTTCCGTACCAAAATGGTACGAAAGGAACCCTTATACTTTCGCCATGTCCGTCTGTCAGTCCACGGCCTAGCACAGATACTGTTTGTACTAGGAAGCTGTAATTTTGCACGAGTATAAACATTAAACACGCCGACAGAATGGTACAATAATATCTTGAAAACAAAAATTCTAGGGTATCTCCCCTACACGTAAAGAAGGGATGAATTATTTATTTTTAGTCTACCCCATCGTTTGGGGTATCGTTAGATGGGTCTTTCAAATATATTGCGAGGTTGTGAAGACCATTTTTCGATATAGTGATCGGTTTCCGAAATATTAACCTTTGTTGTTTAAATTCCGAAATATTTTTGCTAGAGTCGTGTCGTCATCCAAAAGATAGATTTTTGTGCTACCTGATTTATTAATGACTAAGTGTAATAATAAGATTTTGTGAAGACAAATAACAAGAGATTACGTTTGTTTTATTTTACATTATACAGTGTGTAACGAAAAGGTGAAATAAAACTTTAAGGGGTTATTCTACGGCTAAATTACATCAACTTTTTCTGTGGGACCAACATCAAAATCTCAAAAAAAAAATTGACGTTTTCATACAAACTGATGCCAGCTGGTCGCGTTTTAGTATGGGAAAGTGTTTTTCTTTTTGCGATTTCGATGTTGGTCCCATGGAAAAAGTTGATGTAATTTAGCCGTAGAATAACCCCTTAAAGTTTTATTTCACCTTTTCGTTACACCCTGTATATTACAGTATCGTTGTGTTATCAAAACTAATAATTAAAATCTTTTAAAATAAGAATCTGAAAAAGTTGTAAAGATATACAGGGTGTCCCAGAAACAATGGATAAACCTTTAACTGTCGATAGGTTTCGTCAAGACCTCTCTAATCTCAAATTTTGACTTTAGTAAAAATATCTCGGTTTTCAAGATAATTGAGTTAGTTTTTTTTTTAAATGCCACTTTCGGTTAGTTTTTAATGTGCCATTTTTACAAATACGGACTTTTTCTAATTCGTTTTTTTTATATCTAAAAGAATAGTTTAGCTATCAATAACAATGGTTAAAATTGAGCTAGCTAATCACGAAGTGCTTCAAAAAAACAATGTTCCAAAAAAAAAACATAAAATTATTTTTCCTCATGTTTGGTCAACTACCATGTTAAAAAAATGTATGGCGCTCATCGTGCCCATTAACTTAAAAAAATTCTTAGTTATTCTATTTTCCGAAAAGGTATAATAAGCTTATCAACCGACTTCAAAAAAGGAGGAGGTTCTCAATTCGTCGGTATCTTTTTTTTTTTTTTTTTTTTTATGTATGTCAGCGATCATTCGTTACGCGTTGACCGATTTCGATAATTATTTTTTTGTTTGAAAGGTAATACTTTCAGAATGGTCCCATATAAATTTGGTTAAATTCTGATGATGGAATCTATAAGAAAATCATCAAACATTGCATGAACTCCGTACCACGCCAACTGATTTTAGTATCTATCTTACCTATATCTCTGCCAAATGTAGACCGATTTTGATGATTCTTTTTTTAATGAATAGCTTATACTTCAAAGATACTATAATAAAAATTTTTGGAAAAAATTTCACCCCTAAGGGTGGAAAAATAGGAAATGAAATCGGTGTTCAGCAGTTAAATTATGTTTGCACTCGTAAGATTTGTTTTGATTAGGATTTATCACTAAAATGGATGAAATAAGTAAATTTTATAAAAAAAATAAAAACCGACTTCAAAAAACTAAAACGCTAAAAATAATCTTAACACTTAAGTACCTAATCAGTTACTTTTGGAGTCGGTGCCAGTCAATGAGAGACCAATGTTTTCGTTTGCACCGACTCCAAAAGTAACTGATTAGGTACTTAAGTTTTAAGATTATTTTTAGCGTTTTAGTTTTTCTGTATCTCTTAAACTTTATGTCTGGTTTTTATTAATTTTTTATTAAAATTACAATAAATGTTCGAATTGGCGTCCTTGCGCTCTGATACACGCCCAGCATCTTTTTATAAAAGAACTAGCTTTTGCCCGCGGCTTCGCTCGCGTTAGATTTGATTTTAAGTGAAGTATGAATGTCAAACTCAGTTATTTAAAAAACTACAAAACTTCTAGACAATATTTTTAGCATGACTATCAAAACACCATATGACATGATATAATATAGCGATTTATCAATTTTAGGATAACGCGGGTATACATCAAATGCAAAAATAGAACCTTTGTGTTGGGATCACGTATGGCTATCTGTCAGTCCGTCTGTTACAACCGATTAGCTCCGAAATTACTGGCCCAATTGGATTGCAATTTGGCACAAATAATTTCAAGAATTTTCATGTTCACAATATTCATTTTAAAATCAAAGTTCCAAAAAAACATAAAATCTACACCCATATTGATAGACATTTCAACCCCATCGCATCCCAACAAGGGAGATGGAATTTCACGTCCGCAACGTTACATTTTAAAATCGTTGTTTTCGTAATCAGCGACCCGATAAACCATAGAAACAATACCCATGTTGATTTTCAGACTTTGTCAGCCCCCTTCCCCTTTTTAGGAGTTGACTTTTCAAAAAATCTGAAACACATGTTTACTCATTTATCGTAAGGAGAACATACTCCTGTGAAGTTTTGAATAAAAGAGTCTGACTAATCTTGTTTACCCATACAAACTTTGGATCCCCATTTCACCCTTTTAGGGGATGAATTTTGAAAAATCCTTTCTTAGTGACCCCTAGATTTTATAAGAAATCTACGTGTCAAATTTGGAATCTCTAGAACCCGCGGTTTAGGCTGTGCGTTGATACATCAGTCAATCACTTTTGCCTTTTATATATGTATATAGATTAATTAATATAGAATGGCGTAAGGTGTTGCGCATACACCGCAGTGGTGCGGCCTTTTTGACCGTGAAGCAATAAAGACCGCGTCTGCTCATCGATGCCCGCGGCTGCCCGCGCCTTGTACTCAACGTGCACGACGGTCAGTTCAGGACAACCATTCTAGTAGAGCGCGCGACGCAGACTAAGCTAGTCGCCCGGGCCGCCGCCGTTTATGGGTTGAATAATTAAGAACGCTGTAATACATAAATTTATTTTCAATCGTCACCATAATACAAAATTTGAAAATTATTATTTGAAACTGATATGCTTTCATTAAATTTTCATCCCCTATTTTACCCCCTTAAGGCTATAATTTCCAAAAAAACCCTTTCTTAATGGATGTCTACACTGTCGGTGCAAACGAAAACATTCAAACTCTCATCGGATAGCACCGACTCCAAAAGTAACTGATTAGGTACTTATGTGTTGATATTATTTTTATCTTTTCAGTTTTTATGGTTGATTATTACAATATATTTGTTATTTTTGCTGTTTTATTCTCACACGTTCCTAAATGAATTTAAGTTTAAATAAGTTAATATCCGTATGGTACATTTTAATTAATACTTTCAATACCATTATAGTATAGTCAGAAATGGATAACCTGTACTGTGTGAGAGCACTCTTCAAAACGTAGGTAAGTAATTATGGAACTAGGATAGCAGCATTTTAGGTGCGTTGCGTGGTAACAGTTGTTTTTTTCGGTGACTGCATAAGTAATTTCATTGCAGTGACTCGCGTTTTTCATTTCGGTGATGAGAAGTTTCATTTCGGTGAACTATTCTTTAATTTCGGTGACACCAAAATTTTAAAGTACTATATCTCCTAAGTATATGAACTCAATTTGATGTCGAGTAAAGATTAATCATAACAATATCATAAATAACAATACTACATGGTTTTATTTCAAAAAAAGTTATAAATAAAAAAGTTCACCGTAATGACAAAAAAAATGGACTTGTTGAAATTGACCCATATATATTTTAAAATGAATAATAGGTAGGGGAGGCCTATGTTCAGCAGTGGACGACCTATGGCTGAAATGATGATGATGATGAATAGGTAGGTACAGTTGGAAACCATAAGAATGTCAAAAGCTACTTTTAACCGTAGAAGAACATCTGTTTCTCGCGATTTATTTGTACCTTCGATTTGAAGTCACACTTTTTTAAATGTATGATTATCCGTTACTTATGTCATACGCCAGCAAATCCTTATAGCGGAACCATAGGCCGAAACCCGGAAATGCCCATGTCGCAGACATAATAAAAGCAAACTACAGATTTGAAATCTTCACAGGATAATTAAAATTATGTTGCTACTATCCATTGATTTAAAAAGTAATATATAAGTCAATGTTATTATCATAACAAATACTTGCCAAGAATCAAAAGGAATCCCTTACTATAAGAAATTACATTTCTCGGTGCATCTTTTGAACCCCATGTTGACAGGCTCTTGAAATTTTTACAAAATATGTACCTATTGCTATAACTGCTATACTAATTATCGTTAAAATAGAATTTTTCTGTTTGTGTAATTTATTTTGTATTAAGATTTTAACGTAGAAAACAAATCATTATATGGCAGCACTTTACTAGGCGCGGCCGGCACCAGAACAACCGGGCAAGTTACGACAAGTTTTAAAGTCGGTAGCCGTTGGTGTGCGCTCTAATTTAATTCCATTATCTTCATGTTAAACAAGTGCAAATTATATTAATAACTACGGTTTCGATTTCAATAAATAGTAATGGACAAAGTGGCTGATCTTTTGACAGCATGGAAAATACCAGAACTGATCCCAACGTTTGCAAGTAAGTTCTTTTACTTATATTTCTCTGCTCATCTGCTGCAATAGTTACTTTGGCTTATGTAAACGAAAGTGATGTTTTAGAGGTAGACTATTCTCTTGGATTTTGGTCTCTGCCACTGTTCGGTCAGATATTCATCTTGTACTTGCCTTACACGATGGCGGTAGCGGCTTGATGCGCGGGAAGATCCATAATAATTAGGTACCTATACTGAACCTAACTATTGATCTCGCTGCTTATCAAATAGGTTACGTATGCATTGAGCGGCCTAGGGCGCACAAATTTAGTGGAAGGAGTGCGAAGCGAAAGTAGCTTGTCAACGATGCTACTAAAAGCCAAAAATTGTTTCAATAATAATTGTACATATTGTGTAGTGGCAAACTAGGTACTTATTCTAGTGTTTTATTTTTTAACCTGTCAAATCACTTCTGACATGGATTACATTACTACATCTTTCTAAAATAGAAGATAATGTGTGTACCTATTCAATCTACAACTTATATAGCTAAAGCTGAGAAGCATTCTCTACCAGTGAACCTTTGGATCATGTAGAAAGTGTAGTTTAGATGTGGTGAAAGAAAAGATAAACAAAATTTTATAATACTATACAAGAAAAATAAGATAAAAAGTTAAAAAAGGTACCTATACTTACACATTACACATACAAAAGATGCTAAGATTAAAAAATGTATTTATACCTAAATATTAAACACATAACACAGTACATAGGTAATTGACATTATAACAAATTACAATTCAGAGAAACTCGAGACTAAAGAGCTGAATTATGGTTCTTGTTTAGCTTAACTATTATATTAAATTTTAACATGTAAGTAAATATCTATGTCAGATCTGATTACCTGTGGAGTAAGGAGTTTATTAGTATATACATACATACCTACTTACAGTAATATGAGCAATGAGATTGTAAGTTATTTATTGTTTATTTTTTATTTTTTTTAGAAATTGAAATAACTAGATTTATTGTCAGATTTAAATTTTGAGGAAATGAAGGAACTGATACCACTTATAGGGCGAAGAGCACTTTTTATACAAAGTTGGAAGGTTTGGTTGAAAACAGTCAACAATGAAAATGCGATAGTTGCAATATTTTGAGTGTAAGTATTTTTAAATATTAGGCATGTGACCAGTAAGTATATCTGTACTTTCCAATTTTAAAATAAAAAAATAATGGATTAATGAATTGCTACTTAAATAATTTCAACAAATATAAAACAAGTGTGTTTGTTTAGACATGCTATGTACCTAATATGTAAGTATTATTGTTTCTAGAAGAACATGAATCTTTTTAAATATATATAAACAAAATTATCATGATGTTTCCAGAATTATTTTAGGTATTATTTAAAGTTATTGCGAAAACAATTTTTATATTATGAATTTAATTTTTTATTATGCTCTTTTATGTTCTATCTGACCATTAAATTGTCTTCATGGTATGGGCGTAAAGTAAAATTATTTACTTTAATGGAGCTGACTGACTTGAAAATAAATAATATTTTGGTTTCAGGCTCTTCAAGATATACATATTTTGCAAGAGCAAGAAACACAAACCACAACTCCAAAAAAATTTTTTTTTAGAACATACCAGAGTTCTAGAAAGTCTTACATGGCTGAAACACAGTTCCTCGCCTTGGTCTTTAGTACAGACAAAATTAGATGAAACCTTCGAAAGTCGAAAAATATATCTTAAAGACCCTGAAGGAACTATTGAAGAATACATAGATAAATATCCTGCTCTACAAAAGCCTGAAGGCTACACTTTGGTAAGTTACATGTTCGTTTTCTATGTTTTATAAATTTATTTTATTCACTAATGAAGAATAATAAATAAAGTACCTACTTACTTAATTTAAATTAATGTGTTTTTGACTACATACATTTTGTAGATACTTTTTATTGTACACACCACCACAAAACAAACAAGTTACAAAAAATACTTGAAAATTTGTATTACTTTACCTAAGTAATACTAATGTTTTTTTATTCTAAAATACCTACTAAAGTATGAATTTTATATTTTAGCTCGTAAATGATTTTTAAAGCATGTACCCTGCACAAAAGGACAGTTTATACATTAATTTTCCACTTACAGAACCAAATTTGCCCAAATTACTGAACAGTAAAAAAAGTAAAGACACTAGCCACTGTGACCTAGTACAGTTATCGAAAGGTGAGCTAACTCTCTTACTCGTTTTAAAAAGTCAGCTGACCGAAACCAATTGAAATTTTATTTAAGTATTAATTTATCATTGGGCAATATAAAATATTAGATAATATAATTATTCAGATTCGTTTATAGCTTTCTTGCTTAGTAAAATAGATAATGTTTTATAAATACGATACACTTAAAAAAAATATTTAGTTTCGGTCATCAGGCAGGATTATATATATATAGGATACCTACCAATTTAGATCAATGTCCTTAATGTTTTTCTTTTTGTTGTAACTTTGTAATCTCATACTAATTGTTCTTTCAGCCACTGATGAAGAACTAATGAATTTAGCAACCATACTAAGCCTGACAGAGCTTATAAGCCCCAATGTAGTTCTGATTTCAACGAAGGATCAAGTCTCTGCTGGTCCCTCAGCGGCAAAAAAAGTTAAACGTAGCTCAAACTGATGTTGGAAAACTAGTAAAGCGGAATCAAAAGAAGCATTTGTAATCCATATAAAAAACGATAGTTGCCTTCAGGTACAACAAAGACACAAATTAGTTACGCAAAGAGGTTTAACACCTCAACCTTATATAGCCATTGTAGGACCCACATTGTCTACTATAAAGTCATACCTATATTATTTATTCTGTGGTCATACTTGGTTATTGTAAACCCTAATACATTTTACAACCTGCATAATTTATTAGAATCCATTGACACTTGTTTCAAAATAATTTGAGCCCTAAATGCAGAGTACCCGTTAGATTGTTATGGACCTCCTTGCTATTTTATACAGAAAAGTTTTTATAAACTCTCTAGCCCCCATGACAAAGGCTCAACGTCAGCAGAGTCTTTTTGCGATTTCGATGTTGGTCCCATAGAGTAATTTAGCCGTAGAATAACCCCTTAAAGTTTTATTTCACCTTTTCGTTACACCCTGTATACTATATTAACACATTAAAACCTAAATTTCATAATTTAGTACACTATCATAGAGCTTTACAACAATTTGGCCCTGTAAACAAAAACTGTAAAACACATAGACCAAATATATATAAATACATATTTGGTCTATGTGTTTCGAAGCGAAACATAGCATTTTCAAAATTGCCGCCAGAGCATCTAGCAAACGACGTAATCTTACCTTTACTGTTGCTATGAAACATCAATTGAATCTAAATAATATGTTTTTAAAAGGTAACTTAGACGGAATTATTAATATAGGCCCAGTTCTAAATATTAGTAGTCTAGAAATACAGTATTTGATTGATAGTTTAAACCTACCACGTTTAGAGAAATTGATAAAAACATCTTGGGCAACTGTATCATCCACACGGTATTCTTCAAGTCCAGATGATTTGTAAATGTTTTTTAAATTAAGCTATGTGTATTTATTTAATTCATGCGAGTTAATTTTTAAGGTACTTTGTAACACTAGATTTTAATGAACACTTTCAGGCATACGAAGTTTAAGAGCCTCTTAACCAAAAAATCATTACCAAATTACAAAGTGATTTAGAATCACCAGATCCTTGTTATACTAAAAATTTTATAACGCTGCGCAGTCAGGTCAGCCTAGCATGAGCACCAGAACACGATATGATATGACATATCATATCATAATATGATATAGCGATACATCGACACTAACTGTAAAATTATGATACATATAGCTGCCATGTTGAATTGCCGTGCCGGTGACGTCACATTTTAAGGTCCCTGTTTCGATAAAAATTCGAAATGGCGGCTATATCTAACATATTTTTACAGTTGGTGTCGATATATCGCTATATCGTATCATATCATATCGTGTTTTGATGGTCATGCTAAGGAGGCTGAGCAGTAATAAACTGATTAATGTGACACGTTACCTACCATATAAATTGTACACATGTTGTAAATATATTTAGATTATGTTGATATATATATATATATAATGTTGATTTGTTTCAATTTTTAAATAAAGACTAATTACTTGATTTAAATGGTATGTTTTTATTTCATTTGTAATTTATAATAATAATGTTAAGTCCAAGTATTTATAATCATGTTGTATGGTGTTATTTAATTACAGTAAGTGGCGCGAGTGACTCTAAACTCCTCTCTATGTACACTCATTACAATGTGCTTCAGACCAACTGCACAACTGCACTTTAATCTATTTATCTATATGCCGGGCCTCACACTGAATACTTGTCCAGAACAGCAGCAGACTGTAAGAGCCTATTTCACCATTTCTGGATAAGTTACTGATAGCCTATCTGACGGATCATTTGACGTAGATAGGCTATCCGCAACTTATCCAGTAGTGGTGAAACAGGCCCTAAGCATCAGTCGCAGTGTGACACCTTCCATTTGTCAGTCGTTCTACAGACGCATTGCACACGCATTTTGTGAGTGTGATGGGAGTGGAGTATGGAGACCACTAGCGCCACTCATTTTAAACAAGTTATAATATTTGGACTAAGCATAACACCTAGTGGATCCCAACACATATACTCGATGAATGTGATAAAGGATTTGTTTAAATCATACAATTTGAATAATAACATCAATATACTTACATAATAGAACAAAGTAAGTACGCGTTGGAACTAATTAGGTAATTTGATTGATCTTATATAGATATTTATTGATTTTATCAACCAAAATATATTATTTGAACTCGTAACTTTGTTGATGTACACATATTTTTTAATTAAATTTATAAATCGCAATTATTAGGGTGATCATTATTTTTTGTAAGATAAATCAAATTTCACGATTAAACACATAAAAAAAGTTGGTTAAATGAATTAAGATAATGATTACTATCACCAACTTCAGCATCACTGCTAACAATTAGGCTTGATTAATTCTATCAAGGAATTGATCATTTCGACTAATAGGTTAGTTGAATTGACAGTAATTCTTGGTAAAATTTTAATCAAGATGGCTTGATAGCAGGGATCAAGTTGCTTTATGCGAACGTATTTAAATAAGTATGTTGATTAAATTGATCAATATTTTGATTTTATTAATCATATTTTTTTTTCAGTGTAACTACTTGAAAATTAGGTACAAGACTATAGTCAGAATTTAGAAAAAATGCTTAATGTCACGGTTTGTGTTACAGAGATACCAGACACAGCCTTATCGTTGTCTGGTAGAGAATCCTTTGGGCATTAAGTGCGTTAATTGTAATACTTTTCTTGTCTTTGTAAGGTAAGTAGTAAATATTGCTAGGGGCGTCTACTAACATACATACATGCAAGCTCTGTGACTGTATGTACTGTGACGCGACTAAGTTTAAATATATATATATATTTCGAATCAGGAATCGAACCCAATGCTTCCCATCGCGCCAAAAGTTATTTTTGACAAATTAGAAACGCTCGCTCGGTTCATCTTCATCTACTCATTCAAATACTTATGAATCATGTATACTGTCATTGATGACGTTAAGTTTATTCACAAAAGATACCTTTTTATAACTTTAGTTCTTGTTAAACAGGGTGTACAACAATAGCTATTTATTAATTATAAATATTAATTATATTTATTTATTATAGCTGCTGTTATAAAAATGAAATTATGAATGAAAAGTTGGTGTCGGCTAATATCGCTTGATACTAGTCGTAAAGCCCACTCAGAGGTTTCAGGGCGGCTTAATAAAATCTGACATAAAGGTTAATTCAAATTTAAATTCAAAAAAGGTTAATTCAAATTCAAATTCAAATTCAAAGTGTTTATTTAAGACACAGTGGTCCATAGTGCAGTACCAAATTACAAAAGTCAGCTTAAATAGCAAAAAACAAAAATAAAAAAATGAAATAAACGCATTTAGGTTACGACGTGTAGCCGAACCCAATGCTTCATATATGAGCAATCTACTCGCCCAGCCACAACACGCAGAATAATATTGGACTTTATTTAGGTCACTGGCTTTAAAACACACCTCCACCAATAGGGAATATGCATGAAAAAAATATATTGTTTTTACTATATTTATAAGAAAATATATGAAATTATAGTGCTAATAGTAAAAACAAAATTGAGTTTAGGTAAAAAACAACTGTAATATAGTAATTAGAAATTAAGGTATACCTATCTCGTTCTAAAACAACTTTTACTATGAAGAATGTATGGCGGACATGTAATGTGACGTCACGGTACATATCGGATCTAACACGCGACTTTAATGGGCTGTAAGTCAGGTATTTATTAATATTTTTCGAAAATTCTTAAAGTTTTTTTAATTATAATAAGGTACTATTTATTTTAGGACCAAATAAAAAAGACATGCATATTCCCCATTCGCGCAGGGCCCGCGCGGTGGAGTATGGCCCAAACACCACAAAGTTGAGGTGACGCCTGTGCCTTGCAGTGGGACATACCTATATAGATAGATAGATAGATACTCTTTATTGCACACCATACAAGTAAAATACACATGATTTTTACAGAAAGATTTACAATTTAGGTCTTATCGCTAATAGCGATCTCTTCCAGACAACCTTTAGGTAGAGGACAACCATTAAAGAAAGGGGAAGGTGTTGCAGAGTTCTTAAAATTCTTACCTGATACAAATAGGATTTCATAAATTTATGGCATAGACATACAGTAATAAATAAATAAAAATAAAATAAAATAAATACATAACAATAATTATACATACATACAATAAACATACATACTACTTGATATATGCGAGGAGATGTCGAGACTAACAGTGACCAGTAATATAGATACACTTTACCTCAGGGGCGTGCATTGGTTCCAGATGGGGGTAGGCTGTGAGTGGAAATTGAGTAAGTTTGCGTGAAACAGTAGGCGATCTCGCGGCAGCCTAACATTGGTTAAATTGCACAGTAACGATCTAAGTTGCGCGCTTTAGTAAGGAATAAGTACATGTAGACGACAAAATGGTTACAGAATATTTATTGTTTATTGTTGAATACGTAATTAATAATTATGGTCAGATGTTCTGTCGGTTTTTTATGAAGGTAGGCTCTGCATAATAGCCTATATGGGATGCACGCCCCTGCTTTACCTTTACACTCCTTTTTGGGCAGTCGTGTTAAAAGTATACGATTACGATGTTGCTTCCTAAGTAAAAGTTAATCTGGTTCTAAGGAGTTTCATGGTCTTCGAGGTATACAATGTAATTTCTAAATACTGTATAGATTCCTCGTAGGTCAAGTAGTCAAGATAGGCCTTTAAAAATATGAACATTATTGCTCATAAATATTTTTCTGCCTTTGGTCCATGGTTAAATAATTATATTGACACTGCAGCGGAGGCGGGGTGGGCAGCACAGCGAATTACGTTAATTTATGGCCAATTGACAGAGAGGTCGCCCATTAAAGTGGCTATTCTGCCTATTATCTTATGTATTTAAGCCACCGTCAGTTTATATCGTAAATGATGTAAGATTTGTTCATATTTGCTTTTGTATTATACCTTATTAATAATCTAATGGCGAAGTTATAACATAAATCGTCTCGATTTTGCAAAAACTGTCTCTGAAACATTTCAATTGATGACAGTGTCTAAAATAAATACAGATATGGATTTAGATAAGAAAAAAAAATTAACATCTCATATTACCTAGGTTAAAAACTGGATCGTTTTAGGGTTCCGTATCCAACACTGGGAAAAGGTCAAACAACAACAACAAAGGTCATCTGACCTAATCAACTCGTATTAGACTTTTGCCCAAAATTATCACTTTGTCAAAAGAGCTGTTACTGTATGTGCGTAAAGGTGTATAACAAAATTCCCCATAAATTTAAAATTGGTCCTACATAATTGATGATCCATAAATTAAGGGAATGGCTGACAACTTCCTGCTTCTACAGTGTCCAGGAGTTTCTTAGCACACATTTTGCATGTTAATGTATGTTAGCAGAATAGAGAACTGAAATGTAATATTATATTTATAACATCTATTTTGTAAACCTATTCTTTGCAAATAAATACTTTGAATACTTAACACGGAATCCATATAGTTTCGCCGTGTTCGTTCGGCGCTGTCTGTCTGTCTGTCCGCGGCTTATCTCAGAGATTGTTAGTACTAGAAAGCCGTAATTTTATTAGGTATAGGTACATAATCACGCCAATGAAATAATAGAATGATATTTTTTATTTTTTATTTTCTCCCATATAAGACTATACGATACAGTTGGGGATGAATTTTCTTCCTCGTAGGTATATTGCATGATATAGGGTGTCGTTAAATAGGTCATTTATAAATGTTTGGTATCCATAGACAATTTTTCGATTCAGGGGTCCGTTTGCGCAATATTAATTCGATAAGTACTTACTTTTGTAAGAGCACGCATTTTTTGTAAGAGCCAAGCGTTGGAAGTCCCAATGCCATAGAAATAGTTGCATTAAGAAATGTGAAAAATTCGGGACAGTAGTTATAATAACCTTACGAAGTAACAAGGAAAGCTATCGCTAGGTCGAATTTACAAGTAAATGTATGGTTTTTTAAGCAGGTTTAAAACACTCGAAGATTGTAGTAAATTTTTTTTTCAAAATAGGTAATTATATGTCAATTAATATTGTCACATTTCATCCACCGCCATTTAATCTGAATCAACAATGATTTACAATTCCCAATGTCACTCTAATCTGGACATAAACCGGTTGTCTTGGCTATAACAATGTCTCTGTCTTAATTAATATCCTTCGGCTCACAATGAGCCTGCCCCGACACCGGCATCCGTTTTATGTCTGACTTATGGCCAACAAAGTCAATTGTCTGAGTTAAATCTGGTTTCCAATAAGACTAAAAGTTAACATGCCATTACTACAGTAAAAGCGAAGCGATATGAATGACAATCACGCATCAGCAAATTTACATTCACCATTTACATTTTTTTTTGCGTATGTTGTTTTATTAAAAGCGAATTCACATACCTATGCGAATTGATGTAGTGGAAACACGACTCAGTTAAAATGCGACATTTTGATTTAACCTGTGATTTAACAATGCAGCTTAATAAAATGGTCCTTTAATACATTCTAGATAATATACCTTATTAGTTTTCATAAGAGGTTACATAGGGTGCAACGTGGCTAAAGAAATAACTTTTTTTAATGTTTAAAGAATGATTTCATTTTACAAATTGGAGCTGTATTAAATTCCAATAAGCAAAATACTAATTGAGCACAAAAAACTATTCAAGTAAAAATGCCATGTCTTCATAAACAATTTATTTTGATCTGTGTTATTATGACACAGTGTCATGTACCACAGAGTTTTGTATTTTTTTTTATTATTGTTTATTGTAAGTAGTTTTTAGTAATTTTGAAATGTGTAGTTATTTCAGTTAGTTTTTCTCAGCTTTTGTTTCATTTTTCGCTTCATGGATTCTCAAAAATATATACTTAATACTCGTACATTGCCATGTATATTTTATTTTGTAGTGTCCCCAAACCTATCTCTTAGGATAAAGGAAAGCTTAGTTCAAGGTAAAGCGTCCGCCTTTATTCAATTAAACAGGCGTTACATTGTTGTTTGTTGTTTTTCTTGACCGTAAACTGTCAACTGTCACTTTTCAAAGCACTTTATGCGTTTGTCACTTAGCGAGAAATTATTATTATTGGAGCTAAAATGAATAACTTTTGTATAAGATGTCATTAGGACCATCTATTCGATGCAAAGTGACACATGTTAAGGATATTTTTATAAATACATCGATTTGTAACTCATTATTTTTAAGAATGCATAGATTAATAAAATATGAAGTATTTCCTTTCTTTGTTCTTAGATTGTGTCACAAAACTTCTTTATTATAGTAAAAATATAAGCATTAATCCAATCATGTAAATAATGATTTAATGACAGGTATAATCCTGTGAGTGGAGCAATGGCGGTCTGGGTGTTCGCACTAAACTTTACAGAAATAAATCGTCTCAATCGCCTTTGCATAGAAAAGCTTTTGCCGTATGTGATGTGTGATGATCATCGCTACAGTCATGCACGCATTCTGCACCAGAAGCCCTAATACGTTGTCGAAGAGTAATTTTTCATTAAAACCAAAGAGGTTTCAGTTTTCACTTTTTCTAATCTCATTATCATCATCATCATCATTTCAGCTATAGGACTGCTGAACACAAGCCTCCCCCAGTGACTTCCAGATTGGCCGGTTAGAAGCGGTCTGCATACAGCGGTTTCCTGCAACCTTTACCAGGTCTGGTCTGTCCACCTTGTTGTCCACGTAGGTGGACGTCCTACGCAGTGCTTACCGATCCCATTTTCCCAATCTATGACAGGAATAGTACTTTGTCTCGACACATTCAAGAAAATTGAAAAAGTTTCAATGGAACAAAAATAGTGTAATAAGCACTTAGGCGATCTGTCGTGTCATAAAGCCCTATTTATAATAATAAATCTCTTCTTTGTTCTATTTAACAGCTACTTGAAACATGTTCTGAATACTTAATAACTATAGTATCAATAATAATGTAATCATTAGTGCCAATCCATCTTATTCTGGAGCGCTGTCATACAACATCAAAGCGAATTGTTCTAGATAAGAGTCCTAATGGATCCTGAGTTGCATTGTAAATGATGTCAAAAGTAACATCATGAATAGGGTTGGCAACTCCGAAAATTTATTTTGGTTTAAGTTATCTTATTAAAAAGTTATTTTTTTATGCTGCAGCCACATTTCAGTTACTGAGCCGCTTACGTGCCGCGAATATTGTTTTTATTTTACGGTCTTTATTGGGTAAGTGGCATGCGAAGGATTAATGCACTATATCCTTTCTTTGTTTTGGATGCTGCCCAGTAACACTTTGAACACAAACTAACTGCGGTTTGCATGCACTTTAGGCTATCTGTATTTAATGCAATGTATGCCAATCACAAACCTACATGTAAATGACTAAGCGCAATATAACTTATCATTAGGATTAATTTAAAATCTATACCCACTTAGAAATCAAATTATATGTATACTTTAACACCTACCTTAATACGAAGCAATTTGGCATAAATTACTAATAACAATTTTAACTGTAGTAACAAAGAATCTAAATGATGGTAGCCCTAACGAATGCACTGACATCCGCGTCTATACCGGGCAAGTGTTCCGGGAACGGGCCGCAACAGGCGCGGACAACAATGCTCTCTTGTTCGCGGTGTTTGTGTCTTATTGGAAACACGAAACATGTTCTTGTTAGATGAGACACTCTGTAGCTGAAGTGTCTGTTTGCAAACACGTTAGTCACATTTAAATGAAGAATTTTCAGGAAAATTTATGTGAAATAGATAATTTCGTCAACAGTTATGAGAACTTTGTCGTGTTAAGGGAAAACCAAGAAAGAGGATAAATAATTATATAATGTGATTTTTTAGTTACATTATACTAGACAATAAATATTGCCAGAGGCGTTCCCCAGTACGCCTAGATCTGCCAATGTAGATAGTCTTCTGAATGTCATTAGAGGAAAACCGCAAAAAAAAAGAAAAACCTAATTGTCATTTACAGACACAATATTTCAACAGTGTCATCGAGCACATACCCTATAGAGCAGCAATACGAACCATCTTTCTCCGAAACTAGTCAGTGATTTTTCACTTACATTTAGTTTGAAATAGCAAGTCCTGTCAACTCTCGCCCTTACTAAAATAGTACAAATACAGATTTAAAAATGGCGGAAAGTTTTGTCGAACAAATTGTATGACATTTCTAATCTCGTACCGTCGTTGTTTCTGATTTCTGTAATACAAGTGCTTAAGCTACTTATCATAGGATCAAAGCAATGTATTTGATGTTGTCCAATATTTATTTATTTATTTTATTTTTATTAATTTACATAAATAATCAAACCATCATTCGATACCAAGTAAAACATTCGCAAAATACAGTTGCCGACATTGTTTTAGGAATCAATGAATAGGAGATCTTACAAAATAAAATAATAATATGTTTAAAATTATTATGCGTGGATCGGACAAAGGCTGCGGGTAACCTTGCACGGGGTACATGGTAACAGCCTTTTTAAGCTAGATCTTTAACTTAAATTATCTATCTCTGTGGTCCCGGATTCGATACCCGGTCGGTCAATGCAGGAAAAAAATATTTTCTATATTGTCTCGGGTCTGGGTGTTGTGATATCGTCGTTGTTTCTGATTTCTGTAACACAAGTGCTTTGGCTACTTACCATACAATCAGAGCAATGTATGTGATGTTGTCTAATACAATAATTTCCGAAAAAAATTCCCAGTGACTTCTAGTACTAAAATAATAATGTTTAAAAAGGAAGGTTAAGAATGGCTTGAGAAAACTTTCTTCATTCAGGGGCCTAACCATGAGACCTTTAAACATAATTTTTTCAACCTTGTTTATTCTTTCCTAAATAGAGTTTGTCGTATAAACAATACTACTTATAAACTGATTAGAGATTATAGTTCGGCCTCGGGTAAAAATTAGTCTTCTTACAATGCAACGACTGAATTGTGTCAGTATAATTTCAGCTCTCAGCACTATCCCATTAGTAATAGATTATGCTTATCTATGACATAATTTTATGAAGTGCGTCGTGCTATTAGCGGGTAGTACACGCGTCTATAGTTAACCTGTCACCTGTCACATCGCTCGCGCGCAAAAACATGTGCCTGCGCATCGCGGCTGGCATCGTTTCCGCTTATTATTGTCGCGACGTCACAAAGCTTTGTTTGAAGTATGTATAGTGAAACGTCTAATTGGTCACTTGTTTCAACTTGGCATGGAAAAGTACAAGAAATAACTTACGCAAAAAGTGTTAGCAGTCAGAGGATATAATTTTGGTTAAATGTTGATATTAAAATTCAAAGCATTCATTTTTATACTATACGAAATAAATGTACAAATCACAAAACCAATTCGATTTTAGCGTGTAAGACAGGTGGACGTAATTTCTTCGAAACTCTTCAACCAGCCCTAGAAGATGCGTCTAAGCCTGGTCTAAGCTTTTGGCTAATACATTACCTACTCACCTTCGGTTTGCCGACGAAAAAGTCATAATGGCGGAGTCGCTCGAGGATCTTGGTACTATGCTTGGCGAACTTTGTAGAGTGTCCAAATGTGAAACGAATATTGACAAGATGAAAGTCATGTCAAATGCAACAAACAAAATGTCTCTGTTTAACCTAATGGTCGACTGGTAGAAAACTTTTTGTATGATTTTTTTAATCTGTGCAATAAACTCTAAATAAATAAATGGGTAGGCCACATCGCTCTTTAAGTAGACATCTTTTGGGTAGGAAAGGGTTTCGAGTAGCGAGTGAAGACGCAGTGTGGGGTGCCCGGTGGACTGACGACCTAGAAAACCTTGTTGTGGCATTTTATGGGGAAGGCTTATGTCCAGCTGTGGACTTCCAAACATTAATGGTGATAATGATTACGACCTGCACAAGGGACGATTTAAATCGGCTTAACAACGCTGCCATAGACATGAGATGAAGAACAAATTGTTTGAGAAACATTAGTTTTAATCTGACAGAGTAATTTTATAACTTTATATGTCTCATTACTATTCACTTGCACTTTACAAAGGCCAATGCAAATCATTCCTTCTACAGTATTATCGGGTGCGCGCACGCATAACGTTATGAATTATTGTGATCTATTCTCAGAGTGCTCTCTTAAGAATGGACACTGCTCGCAGCTATACTATGGATCGATGTATTGACATAAGAGAGGGAAAGGGCAAAATTAGAATGGGAATGCACTGTCTGTTCATCGCATAAGCAAATGTTGTAGTTATGATGTTTCTTGTATGAAAATGGATCATACTCGTATGTCTCTGTCTGAATCCTCGCAACAAAAGGGTAAAGGCTCCTTTACTTTAAATACTGTGACAGTAGTTCAGTAGTGCTGTGATATCTGGCACATTTAAAATTTTATTTTTTACCTACGACTGAGTTTACTTGATAGACTGATAGAAAATTTATTGTAATTAAATGTAATAAAAGAGATGTAGGGTTTCATCAATTTCAGTAAGAATTTGACAGCATTAAGAGCACGTCCAAAAATACATTTAATGGATTCCATTTTTTATACAACCGATGTGATAATAATCATCCTGGTTTTTAAAAGACTTAACTTAAAACTTAGAAAAACAAACAGGTTCGATAGAAAACTTGAAATACAAACTATAAGGTACCTACGGGTAGTGAGTACGTATCAAGTCTTATTTTATCTTGTGTTCTTTAAGACACACTAAATATCCAGATTCTGATTAAATTTAGATTTGACGAAGAATCATTTCATCCCAACGAGCCAAAGTTTACCATCAAAAGCATATTCTTTCCTCGTTCTCATAAAATATAACTTTCATTAACTTCCATTACTCATACAACATAAATCCTCGCTGTCACCCGGCTCACTTGGATTGTATCTGTAACCCGACGCGTTGTCATCCCTCAGCGCTCATTAAGCGATATTTCAAGCGCATGCGCAGACAATAATATTTTTTCAGCGCGTAACCGGATGTTCGTCGCAAAATGTCCGCGCTACCGGTGCGCGTGATCACAGCGTCCGGTGCGACGGATGAAATGACTTTGCTTTTGTCTGTTGATGGTTCTTTGCTTTCGATGTTGTTTTCATGTTAGTGGGTAATTGTTTTTATAAGTATAGTATTTTATTATGTGATCTATGTATTAGCTTTTTTACTTAATGTTTCTTTTGTCTAGTACATTTTAAATTAAAGCATGTCATTTATCTTTGAATAAAACACGCCTATACACCGTGTAACGCTCAATATGCGAAACCTCTTAGGGGCTGATTTTGGTGCTCAATAACAACAATTTTTTGTATAGGACCAACATCGAAATCGCAAGAAAAAAATTTGTGTCCCATACAAAAAGTTGTATTTGAGCACCAGAATCAGCACTTAAGAGGCTTTGCGTATTTAGCGTTACACATTGTATATAACTTGTTAAAACCAATCAATGAGCTCGAACTCGAAGATTTTTTTTGTGGCCTTAGAGAGTTTTGATTTGGCATCATCAACAGATAGGTAAAAAAAAAATACATTAAAGAGACAAGTCGTCGTATCCGTTAGGATAGCCTTTTAACATACGATTAGGTTTAACTCTAAAACAATTTATCCATGAGATCCCAGCCATCACATTACGTGTAACTTGTTGCGTGCCGCCGCAGCGTGACAAATGTTTGCGATCATCACCCCTATTATTTGGGGTTGCATTGTTCGTAGGGTTGGCACTGGCACTTTATCTATTTAAACTTTATTGCACGAGTTAAAACGAATATGAACAAAAGTTGGACTTCGTTCTTGGCATTCTCAAGTCCTTTTCTTTCTCTCATGTAAATTATTTTTAAAAAATATTAGATTTAGAAATTGACACAATTTCGCTAATGATTTCCAGACGACTCTATCGTTACTCTTGCAAGACCACAACGAATCACGTCACCAAAATTAACCTAACAAAAAAATTGTACGTTTAGATACAATACAATTTGTGCCTTTTCAATCGTTGTTTCGATTGGACGGTATCCTATGTCACAATTACTATGAATGTCTATCTTCACACCTATAGTGTTTTCCAAACCATTATATGGAGAAAATAGGAGGGAAAGAGAAACAGAGAGTGGGAGAAAAAGATAAAAACAAATATTCATATTTAATTATTATTTGAATTATAATGTACTTATGAAACTTTGAACATGTGAATAATTATGTAGTTTTAAAAGTACAGTTAGTTTAAATAGCGGCAACCCTGTCTAAACAGTAGGTGATGGGTAACAAGTCGTCCACTTGTTGCTCCCCTACAATGCGAGGGGTGCCGACAGGAAAATATATTGGTATTCAAAACTTACCGGATCGCCATCTAACGCGGGCGACGTTGATTGATAGTTTCGGCTTACCTGTAAGAAGAAAACAAAAATTTAGAGGTATGATATTATAGGAAATATCCTAATTCTAATTCCTGTAGACGGGCAGCAGCGTAAGCGTGTGAAATGTTATAAAAAACTGCGCTCGCCAACCCGCCTGCCAAGCGTGGCGAGTATTAGCAATCTTCCCCGATGAAAGTCATTGGGGGAGGCTTGTGTTCACTAGTGGACGTCCTATGGCTGAAATGATGATGATGATGATATTATAGGGATCAAAAAGGATGTACAAAATTTGCTACAGATACCTTAATAACTTAGTAGTTACTAGTGTAACAGGTAGCTTCCCATACATATTTCTTACCGCGACGTCGGCCAAAACAAAGTTTGTTTAGGATTTTGATAGTGTCTTATTTTATCATTAATTCAATTCAGTGCAAATGACGTTTATTCGATGCTATGAATCTTCTTCTTTTTCCTAGCTTATTTCCCGTCCTTTGACAGGGTCTGCTTTCCTGCTTCTTTGCCTCCATTTTGCTCTAACCCTGGCATCTTCTTCTGTAATTATTGATAACACTCAACCATCGCATTTTCAGTCACTCTGTTCGCCTTTCTTCTTCTTTCTTTCTTATTTGATACTTCAAAAATTTAAGCAAAATTAGTAGGTACCTGTTCTAAGTCTGCTGAAATCATTTATTGTCTCTGGCTATACCCCTTAAATAAATTTATTCAGTCCAAATCATTAGTGATCCTTAGTCTTGGGCGTAGCCCACAAAGATCAGTTATTTCTATTCATACCTATTTAGTGCCAAAAATTGTATTAAGCTTTGTGTTTAGCTTAGTCTACAAGTTTAATGAAATATTTGCCACTAAATAGGTATGTTGGGAACCAATGTTTTACCACGTTTATTTTAGAATGATTAGTCTTAGCTATTTAAACTTAGTCTATGGTATAAATAAAATCAATGTAAGTATGTTTGTCTTCTAGGCGTTCCTGAATTATTGGACCGATTGCGATGAAACTTTGGTGAGTAGTTGACAGAATAGGGGAAGGTTTCTGATTCGAATTGGAGTGTTGCCAGATAATTTTTTTCAAATATCGGGACTTGAGAGAAATAAAATCGGGACAGGGATAAAAAGATCGGGACAATCGTCCCCATCTTGCCCCGTGCGCTTCTTCGTTCGCTGCCTAGTAACTTTTTTAAATGTGTGCTAACTTTCTCTATTCAAATGAAAAAGCGGGATTTTAGGCGTCACGCTCAGGGTCCTAGTAGGTACGACGAGTTTTGAGAGGGCTGAAAAACGGAACATCCCGCTTAAGCAGAACATCTAGCAACACTTATTTGAGACCACGCGAACAAAGTCGCAGTCAACAGCTAGTAAATTATAAAATAAGATTCTCGCGAAACCGATAAGAATCTTGTATAAACAATACAAACTCTACATATTACCACATTTATCCTCAATAGGTTTATCTTACAAACTAACATTTTATCGGCCATGTTTGCAAATACAATAGTTGTGGGCCGAACAACTCAATCGCGTGTACTCTCTTGTCTCCTTGCTGGTTCCGTCGTAACTCGTAGTTGGTTTGTATGAAACAGCTCTTCGGGTTAACAAATAAAATCGATGTGTGATACAAGAACGATTTCTTAGTAATGGAGGTGTTTTGAATCGAAGGGTGTTAGGTAAAGCTTTTTTTTTAAATCTAATAAATTATAATATACCATATTCTCTAATTTAGGACGTGTTTTATCGATGTATTAGATATTAGTCGAATCCATTTGCTCGTTGCAACGAGTAATCAGATTTCCGTGATTGTATGACAAACATCCTTCACATATCCGAACTTTCTGATTTTAATAGAAGTAAGATAATTGATATCTTTATTAAAAAAACTATTAAACACACCTATATATTATGTACTGGACAAGTCGAAACGAATCGAATAAGCCCAAACTTTGTGTTTTGGCTTCACTAATAGTCACTGAAGAGTACTACTACCTACCTGCTGATTCCATCATCAGATCAGCACGATGGTGTCAAATTATTGTCATCCAAACGTTAAATACTTACAAAGTTTTAAATCAATTCGTCATTTAGAAGTAGGTTAAAAACTACTTCCAAGATTTGATTACGTTCTTTACAAGTGAAGCTAACATTTGGAACGTAACTTAAAAATAAAAATGAAACGTCAAACCAATCTCTCATAGATTGTTATCTGGCCAGACATTATCTTCGTAATATTAAAAAGAACTGTATTATCTATTATTTTAAAATAAACACTGAAGGATCTCATTTACAATCTTTTATTAAAAATAATAAGTGTGTTAGATCAATTCAAGACATAAACCCTTCCAATACCTAAATCCTAAAAGTACAGATTGAAATTTTTATTTTTATTTACTTTAATTATAAAATGTTGTTGATGTCTATGTCTATGTAAAGAGCAGTTAAATTTGCCAAAGCCATTGATGGTCCCGCATTTAAAAATATATTAGGTTATAGGTATATAATAGACAAATTTTACAGGATCTAAGCTTTACGTTTCTAAAGCAAAATCTTCTTAAATCAGTGCTCCGAACTAAACAGGGCGGTCTTAAGATTTAACATGGCATGTAGTTCGGGTACTCGTGTCGGCTCGCGACCTCACCCCACTTTATGGCCGTCGTGCGCGCACGCAAGTGTTTGTGTCGTCCGATAATATAATTGTCGACTTCGACGGATATTTATCGATAATGTGCAGGAAAAGATCAGCCAGTCTATTTATGAAAGACTTAGCTCGGTAAGCAAAACTCCTAGTTAGTTTCTAAATAACATAATAAAGATTTTGTGTGTACTACGCTGTTTGCATTTTCTCTGAAGAAGTTGTAGTTGTGATCGATGTGGCTGTTCTTTGTAGCTTGTGACTAACTCTATGAGAGTAGCTAATACTCATACAAGAAACGTCTAGTTAATTATGAAATGTATATTTTTGGCATTTATAGGACCATTGGAGGCAAGGACAGTTAAGACATTAATACCGCTATTATTTAGATAGTATAAACAGCTTTTCAAATATCTTCTGCTAATATATTCTTATCCAACTAATAACTAAAATTGCTATAAACTACCTATTTACTAATCACACTCCGTCATATTATTTTTCCCGATTTCGATTTTGGACGACAATTGTTAGTTCCGACGTGGTACAGACTAATACGAAAATAAGTGATAAAACATTTCCGAATATGATTTGCTTCTAAATATATCCTTAAAAACCTTTTTGACAGTAACTTTATTTACATGAAAAAAGCAGCTATACGAAATTGTTTAAGGCCTAAACATATTTACAGCCTTTGCCACGACTTACAACGAATTACAAGGGATATTCCGCATTTCATTGCTATAGTTTTGCGTCAGTAAATTTCTCTCGACAAGTAATGGATTGTAAAACTAAACACGCTTAAAGGTTTGTGGAGTCATTCGTATCTGTTGAAGAAGTTTATGTCTGTTTGTTAGGAAGAACAATTAATTGCAGACATGGAGATTTACCGGAATGACTAAAACTTAATGAATACTTTTGAGGTAAGATTCTGCTCTTTATCGTATAAACTGCTGGTGCTTAACCATGACCTCGAACCAGTACGTTAGCAGTCTTGTCATTTACGTCAAACTTTCATCATCGTCATCATTTCAGCTATAGAAAGTTCACTGCTGAACATACGCCTCCCCGGAGGCCAACAAATTGGAAGGTTGGAAACGGACTGCATCCAGCGGCTTCCTGCAATCTTTACCAGATCATCTGTCCAACTTATGGGTGGGTGCCTGTGTTGCGTTTGCCGGTACATGGCCTCCATTCTAGAACCTTTCAAACTTAGACAGAAAATATCACAGACAACACAACCTATAATGTCTGTAGAAAAAACATAACATTAACAATAGCTAATAAAAATGACACAATTCCTTTGCAATTTATATAAACATATTCTACCACAGGGGCAACTCCATTTTAGTCATATTAACTTATCCAACGGATGCGAGAATAGATTTCAGTCTCCCAATGTAATTATCTGAGGAAGTATAAATAAGTCTCGGATAATGTCTTTGTGAATCTGCAAATGGGGCGATTGTTCTGAACCGGGGCATATCTGAATGAATCTCGCTTTCATTGATGTGCTCCCGAAATATCCTGCGCGTGAGTTGATCCGCTAACTGCAGAGTTAGCAAGTTTTAGTACGTAGTTTGTTCGTTTTGGTACAGGTTGAATATAACAGCTGGCGAATAAAAACTTTTAGTGCAGCACTATCAACAAAATAGAGTAAAAAAATTCAGCAGCTCCTATAATATCGTTGAGGTTGACAGAGAGATGTGTAGTAGTGTGTGTAGATATTTGCAAAACTAGAACGAATTACACAGTGTATTTATTCGTAAATTAAACACAAAACAACGTTTGCATTAACTTTATCCGGATCTATCTACATTGGGAAGAGTGTACTGTAATATTTTTGCCCGCTCTAAATATTGACTTATCTTTTACACAGCAGATTAAGTGCAATGATTGTGTCGGAATTTCTATCCTCCTCTTATTATATTAAACCTACGTATTGTTTAGGACAAAGAGAAAACAATTAATTATATGTATTACTGAATTTTTCTTAGTAAAAATTAACATTTTGCAGAAAATATGAAACAATTTTAGATTTTGGTTAAATATTACGTTTATACGTGTTTTTACACTTCATTGACTAATTTGATATGTTGTGAACTGAACAGCTGACCTCATCGAGTAACTATTGAGATATATACCTCATTATCACATACCCACAGGCTGACAAAATTACACTCACTCACTAGTTGGCCGAAGATCCACTGGTATTGCAATACGAAGAAAAGGACTTTTCATTCAGGGAATTCTCTTATCCAAACAGAGATGCAAATATACTCATTTCATAGATGTAAAAGGGATAGCAGATGTCCTTAGTTTGGTTCTTGGCAATTGTCCACCGGAAAGCGACTTTCAGCAAAAAGACGGAGTAGAATCGAAACTGAAATACAAAGATACTTCATTGAGTGAAGAGAAAGGTGGGTAATTGGCTCTGAGAGGTCAATTTATTAGTTTGAGTTACAACGACGGGACATTACTGATATAATTAGATACTAAATCGACCATTATAATGTCATGCGATCGTGGATCCACGAATAAGGATTATTGGATTGTTCGTTCACTACACTTTTGTGGGGGTACCTCAAGGTTATGTATTAGGTCCTGTTACACATACTGTATGTAATATATTGTTTATAATCTGTTATTGTGTGTATTAAAATATTGTGTGATTGTTTTTTTAATGTAAACTTCAAAATTTCTATTCTTTTCTATCCTTTACTTTTATAATAAAATGATAAGGTGTTGAAATAACCATAAAACACATCAAATGTATTATTCTAAAATAATAAAAATAACACAACAGTTAAATTAGTTCAACCTAAAATTATATGGTGTTTCTTTTACAAAAATGACTCATCTCGTTGCAGCAACGTTACCTACAATCGAAGTTGTTAAGAACACGTCGTAAAAAACGTTGAATATTCTCACTTAGTACCTATCAAAAGCGCATTGCGTTAAATCGCACGTTATCCTCAGAGGCATTTTGAGGCATAATCAATCAAGCTTTGTCTGGTACCTCTATGGAATTTTAAATTGGATTCCTGTTAACAATACATGGATTAGTCGGCTTGTACTTTTGTCCGCCATCGCATTATAACAAACCGCGTCAACGCTCGTTTCTCTTCTGCCTCGCTTTGTTTTCTATCCATTTCTGGCAATGTAAGTTTAGATTTCATTAAGTTGGGTACAATATCATCAATGTATGTTTTTCAAATATATACTTGTTTTATTTGTGGAGATACAATACTAGGGTTGGCATTTTACAGTGTCAGTTTTAATGGTGTTTGGATTATATGCTATTTAAGAGATTTATTATGATGAGTCCGGGATATTTTGTTGTTAAAAATAGTCAAACCCGGTAACTACCTTTATTTACTACAATATATTTTTTTTATTTTATAAAAATAAGAAACTATTTCGTGCAAAAGAGTTATGTTTGCCAAAAAAGATCTGTAGTCAATCCTGTAGTCCTCAATTTACAGACTCATATTGATGGGCGTTTTAACATATTAAGTATTACTTCTCTTCTACAAATAATTAGGTAACTACTTTTTCATAAATTTGAATCGAGAAATAGTATCGAAAATAAGTGTGTTGATACTGCTTAGTATCATTTTATGTTTTCCATATCAGGTATTATACCGATTATTTCTGCTGTATTTACAATTGTCATAAATATAAGATCATACCACGGCCAGTAAAAAGTGCGGGGTTCGATACTCGTTTGTGTAAAAGCTTTCTCCGGCGATGTAAAATATTACGACTCACATAAAGACTCACAATGCGTTACAGCACTCGCTTCGATTATCTCCCGGGTTTGTCTGTTTTATTGCGGTGCTCTTTTATTGCTTTTCGATATTATTTCGCGTATTTTTTTCTCGTGATCGGCTACCGACTAGCGGCATTTAAGTAAAGATTAGC
Organism: Anania hortulata; assembly: GCA_963576865.1. Taxonomy (NCBI): domain Eukaryota; kingdom Metazoa; phylum Arthropoda; class Insecta; order Lepidoptera; family Crambidae; genus Anania; species Anania hortulata. The sequence continues at coordinate 9,779,652 of OY756405.1, read as the reverse complement.
ATGGATACGCATGGTTATATTTTTTAGACTTAATTATATCAAGGTAAGAAATACGTGAAGTGTTATTGTAACTTAGTGGCGATGCTTTACGGTATGTTTAATACTGAAGATTTGGAACCTACACAGTTGTCGGCAATAAATACGATCTGTGTGATATTAGGTGAGATTCTGAATAGAATCTAAGTGAAATTGTCAAAGGAGATACCAGTTTAGAAAGAACAGTATAAGCAATATTTATAAAGAAATTCAGAACTTTCAAACTGGGTGGAGTTTTCTAGGTTACTAATGTTTATTACATTACAAGACAGGGTATAACGAAAAGGTGAAATAAAACTTTAAGGGGTTATTCTACGGCTAAATTACATCAACTTTTTCTACGGGACAAACATCAAAATCTCAAAAAAAAAATGACGTTTCCATACAAACTGATGCCAGCCGGTCGCGTTTTAGTATGGGAAAGTGTTTTTTTTTTGCGATTTCGATGTTGGTCCCATAGAAAAAGAAAAGAGAGAAGAGAGTAGAAAAGTACCGTACACGAAGTGAAAAGTAGATAGACACGTCAAGAAACATGCAACTCTTGATTATTTATTTATTTATACTTTATTGCACATTTAAAAATAATTGTACAATGGCGGACTTAATGCCAAGAAGCATTCACTACCACTCAACCAGTGATCAAACAGAGAAATACAGGCGGTGCAGCAAGAAAAAAAATATACACGATAACATTACATACTTAATAAATAGGTAAGTATAAATATATATGATTATCAATTAGATACATATACATTATTGAGTTTAATATTGTCTTATCCGTACTTACCTAACGTAGCCACGCACTGTCCTCTACAATACCACTCAAACATATCGGGTATTTGAAAAAAAAAATGTAAAAAACCACCCCTGCATCCATGGAGAGTCATAAAGTAGACCAGTGCCAATTAAATATGAATGAACTGCCCTCTCATTACTACTAAAGTTTCACGATAACCCTCTTTTTGTTTATATTTATTGTGCTTTTGGGGAGGTCAGTATTGTTTCGTGAATTATTGAGTGATTTTTAGATGTCTTTTTTTGTTTTTTAAAGTCACTTGAAGGATTTCCGTGGATTCTTACTACAAGTGTAATATAACAGCTACGAAATAATAAGTTATTTGTCATTGTAAAAGTTTATTTGAAGTTCAATGCAGGAATGCATTCTCAGTAGTGCAGAGGAATCTCAGTAGCAAAATTCAATCACTTTTATTAAATAATCAACATTGAAATGCAAAAAAGTCACACTTTTCCATGTATTTATTGATTGTTTTTCAGTATTTCTTAGTTATACAGAAAAATTGTCTGATTAATAATCTTCAATCTCCTGAGAGGAAAGTACCTATCTCATTACAAAATTTTACTAATTAAAATATTAAGACGCAATGATAATAAGAAAACTAAAATGTATAGTTAAATTATAGTACTGCATTATTACCTGAAATAAATGGAAACGTCACAGAATACAATTTTAAAAGAAAAAAGTTATAATTCTGTTTCTTTCTTTATATTGACTTTATAACCACATACAACAAAACATGTCATTAATATCACGCTTTTATGAATTTAATTCTATACAATTTCTACCAACAATAAGTCTTACAATTAAAATGCCTGAACAATCCGAAACCTGTCTCTTCTATCTAGCAAGTGTTCTTCTCATTTGCAACTTTAGACTTTCCATTCCTAAAATGGATTTTCGACTATACTGCTTCTGAAATAAAGTTTAACAGGCCTGTTTGAGTACTTGTTCAAAGTGGGTCGAGATGTATAAGGGTGTCATAATTGCGAAGTGAGACAAAGTCGCGTCAAAGGCATTGTACATGGTAACAGACTCTTAAACATTCGAGTTGATGTCAACCACACTTTGTGCCGTAATTATGTCTCGCGTTGGGGGCTCTCATTCACAATGCGTCTTGATATCGGCCATGACCGAGATACAATAGGTAACTGTGTGGTTCAGTATATGTTTTTTTAGAAGTTATTTTTAAAAAGATATTTATGAGTCATCCTTACATAAAATCAATGAATTAAAAACATAAATTAGAAGTGTTTAATACTGTGGCAACGAGTACGAGTGGCAACAATAGACCACGTGACACTTCATAATAATTCTGACATAACATAAGTATCACATTGTTTGTGTCGAAGGGTTTTAAATCGTTGGGTTGATTATTTTTTCGACTAGAATACGTTTTCAATTTGACAAGTGTCACTCACTAGTGGGGCGCCTCGATATTCGGAATTGTGAATCATGTTGGTAGAAAAAGTAAACAAATAAATATGCGGCTGACATCAATTACCATCCTTGACCACCACCGCCTTGTAGTCTGCCACATCTTTTTTCTATCTCGTAGCACACTCAGATGCGCAAAATTTTTGGAGATCGTTGCCTAAATTAGGTCGACCGAAATTGCCTTTAATTAAAGTAGCTCTGTCAAAAGACAAAGTCTAACAATTTAACAGTTAGTTTACAAGTATTTTATCTATTTTGGGGCACAAAATATAATTATTGTCAAAGGGCAACAACCCTTAGCGCAATGTCGCAGAGATTTTACTTATACTATTTAATTTTAAAGGACTTGTAGCTTATCCTGCAATGGAATTCACGCTTGAGAAAACATATGAAAATAATTGATCTTTCGTTTGTCACCACGGAACCCTAAAGGTGACAAATTAACGAGGAGTTTCGCAAGAGTGACAGTTGTTTAATAGTTTCCGCGGAACGCATTTTACATTTATCATTGACCATTGTTGATGGCTTTTCTTTAATCATTATACACTAAAAAGGTGTGATTGACTCGTAATTATGAATTATTAATTTATGTTTATATCAAAAGGCGACTGATAACTGTCATTTAATCCTGTCACTAATTGGTGACAAACAATGTGAATATTCTGTCGTTTTTAGTTGACTGGTTGAGGATTGCTTCAGGCGGTTTGTCAGCTTGTTGTGTGTTTGTCACTTTTGTGGTAATTGTGCGAATAATAAAGCAATATTTTGTGGACAAGGTCAAAAGCAACCTGCATTGTTTGTAAACTAATTTCTGGGTTACAATTCACATCCTACTTAACGATGTCTGTTGCATAAATTTGTTATTTACGTACCTTTTTATTTTTAAAGAAGCAAATATATAGGGTGTTCTATCAATAATTTTATTTATAGTGGTTTAAAATATTATTTTACGACCACGTAATAGAAGTTATTGAGTATGTTACAATAGATCATAACAATTTAATACAATTAAATTCAAGTTTTTATAGACCAAAATACATACACAATAAAATGTGGGCTTTAAACATATGTAATTGAAAGCAAAACCTATGCCATTACCATACCTACACTAAAATATACACGAGATTCCGATAGTATCGCATTCTTGATATCCCCACCCCGCCAACAAAACCAAAGTCAGACTTGTATAAAACTGAATGATTAATGTGTTTTCACATTAGCTCGTGTGTACACCCCTTAACAGGGGGACAAGCCTTGTGGAGATAAGGTGGGGCCACTAAGTGGACTTCAAACTTGAGTATAAGTGAGATCTCGAACTTAAACGGGAAACGCCCTTAGCAATTGCCCTGCTTGTGTTCTTGCAATCTATGATACACGTGACGCTTAGGTACTTGTGGCAAGACATCAATCAATAAGCCCTTTAAGTATGTCTCTAAGTTCAGTATGCTTCTTGTCATTAGTCCTACCCTTCTTCCATCTTTGATTGCTTTCTGTCTATTGCGACTCTTCTCCATTTTGGACCCGCTGTAAGGAACCGCGAATGCGCGGCTTGCGTAACGCTCACGAAAACAGTGGGTTAGATGTTTGGTATTTATTCACTGTTTGCCGCTGTTTGTGTCTGTTTCTCAATAAAGTCACATGGCAAGGATGTTGGACAAGAGAATAGTAAACGCATTTACTATCATGAACTGGCAATCGGATCCAGTCGTCCAGATCATCAGATATGCCTAAAATTGTTTCTAAAAATCTCATGTAGAAATGTAATTTGGACCACTCTCGTTAAAAGGTTTGGCTCAGCAACGAACACAGTAGCAAAATCTAGTACAGCAGAAAGCGCAATTATATTAAAAACAATGAAGGCTTTAAAGTCCAGTATAACCATATTGTTATTAATGTAATTGAAACATATCTGAAAATTTTTAATCGATGGTTTTTACGAAATAAAATCAAGATTTGTATAAGCGTGTAGGTACGCCTAAGATAATTATTATTCGCTTGTTCCATGGCCCTCACTCGTCTTTAATACGTCAATCGATCTCAGGGCGCTGCGAGCGGCTCTCATTGTGACGTGCGCTGATGAAATCAGGTAATGTGTTCGGGGACTTATTTATGAATACCTTTATCTGGGTCAAAATTAACACAGTCATTCTGTTTGTTAGATAATGGTTAACAAATATATTTAGAGTAAATTGTATACCGTGCAAGAAAATCTTTCTAATAAGTTAGAGAATATCCACTCTAGATATTATGCTGATGTATGTCAAAAATTATTTGAACCTATAGTACTCGTACTAACAGAGCTCTTAAAAATAAATGATAGAATTAGAAAACATTTTTTGTGGATTATGATTGATTATTCGGAAAAATAAACAGTTTGCCACTATTTTTAAAATCATGTATATAAAATTTGGTAACATTTACATAATTCGGTGCATCCCAAATTATTTGTGTGGAACAGATACTAAATTGAAATTTAATTGGTGTACAGTCAGACGGATTGTTTACATTCCACTGTTTATTTTAAAATATTACATATATCTCCCAACAATTATATTAGAAGTAAAAATAAACTCGGCTTCAAGATAATTGTATGGCACTTTGTCATACATCGCGTCATAATCGGGCTTACAAATAATCCCTCTTCATGATATATTTATATTCTACGTGACTTTCTTTAAATGTTTCTTGTTTCATATTTTTAAATTATATCCGTATGACAAATATAACATTGTATTAAATTAAATTATTCTCAGGCTCTCACAATAAATTTTCGGATAATTGTTTTTGCGGGGAAGAATTTGTTAAAAATAAAAAATGATTGAATATTTTTGTAGATTTATTTGAAGGTGCTTGTAGCTTAGTTGAGGTGCTGGTAGCTTAGTGAAGTGGTTGTAGCTGAGTGGCGGCAACGCTTTGGCAGTAATCACCAGAGATAAGCAGCCTACGCCGCGGTTATGAGTGGATGGGTGACCATTCCGACCATGTTTAGTGACATTTATCACAAGCATCTCCGTGCTGCGGAAGGCGGTTAGTATAACTATCTGATCGTAAAGCCTAGTCAGAGGCCGTAAGGTGGCTTGATTACGTCTGACAGTAAGGTTTTGTTACTGATCTTACAACACCCCTCCACTAATCCGAACTGGACCACCGACCGTGGTGGAGTATCAGTATCGCCTAAATTCAAACCACCATGTAGTGGTTTGAATTTAGGCGAGACTTATGCAATGCAGTGGGTATACTCGTAATAGGTAGGTATAAGTACTTTATTTGAATTTGAGAGTGATAATTGTGACATCGATTAATTATTATTAATATTAATTTGCTTTAAAGCCCAGCACACATGTAAGACAAGATTTAAATGGTATTTGCAATAAAAATAAGCTTGACCAAATTATAGTGTTTTAGATGAATTTATTTGGGTTTGATCTGTATAATCGATATAAAAATCTTACAATATACAGTGTGTAACGAAAAGGTGAAATAAAACTTTAAGGGGTTATTCTACGGCTAAATTACATCAACTTTTTCTATAGGACCAACATCGAAATCTCAAAAAAAAAAAAATTGACGTTTCCATACAAACTGATGCCAGCTGGTCGCGTTTTAGTATGGGAAAGTGTTTTTTTTTGCGATTTCGATGTTGGCCCCATAGAAAAAGTTGATGTAATTTAGCCGTAGAATAACCCCTTAAAGTTTTATTTATGTATGTTATATGTATGTATTTTGGTATTATTGTTAGTTTTTGTGTGTCAATAGACAGTTTTTTCCGGTTCCCACTCTTGTAGGTATCTGCCATACATTTGATTTATAAGTCACAGACCTCTTTTATTCAACATTGAACCTATAGCACATAATTTTAATTTTATTTACATTTAGTAGGAACTTAATATGTTTCTTCTCACACCTAGAAGCATAAATAAAAAGCACTGTGACAGATAGATTACCAGGTCAGGTCGGGTTCACGAATCGCATAAAACTGTCTTTAGTTAAATCGTCGATAAAGATTTCAGTCACACTTAATCGATACGCAATACTTCACTAGTCGGTGCGTATAATTTAGAGTTAGTTTACGGCATAAGATACTAACTTTGCCATTTGACGTTACTTTACTTAACCTTTTCAAAATCTAGCCATTAGTTTTCTTTTCCTAGTTAGAGACTGTGGAATTGCAGAGTTTTTGTTATATACAACCTTAGAAAAGTCAAAGTCAAAGTCAAAAATCATTTATTCAATTTAGGGCAGAAAACTGCCACTTATGTACGTCATCACGAATTATTGACTGCTCCTCTTTTTCTTTATTACTTCATATTTCAGCCATAGGAAGTCCACTGCTGAATAAAGGCCTTCCCAATGACTTATAATCGGGGGGATTACCAATACTCGCCACGTTTGGCAGGCGGGTTGGCGAACGCAGTTTTTTATAAGATTTCGCACACACGCTGCTGCCCGCTTCATGCTACAGGAACTAGTCGCCTCTTACGACACGCCTCCTGTTGGCGCTTCCTCACACGGTGCTTTATTTACCTTTTACTTACCATCTGGTAAATGCTTCTAGCATTTTGTCCCATTCCTAGCCGGGGTTTGCTTAGGAATGATCTTAGATGCACCAAGTCTAGTTACTACAAAAAAGATGACGATTGGGTAAAGAAAAAGAATTTTAATTTAGTCCGTCAGTTAGATTATCAAAAAACTATGGACACCTATTTTTTCTTTTGTCAATCAACAAAAAAATGACAAAGATAAAGCGCGTCAAAGTTCGGGAGTGACGGTTCGTGACGTCACTTCTAAGTGAAAATTGTACCAAGACGTGACATTTCAAATCAATATCTCTGTAATATTTTGATTATGTAAAAAAAGAAAAATACGTGACCGATACTTTGTTAATCTATCTGATAGACCAAAAAAAAAAAAATTTACATCCCTATTGGAATTGCTTTGCCGATTGCCGTTAGACCTCCGTGACCCTTAAATAATAATAATAAATTATCACACCAATTATCTAGCGCCAAACTAAGCTACGCTTGTACTATGGCGACTATAGAACGGATAAACATACTTAAATACATTTTATAAACACCCATGACTTAGGAACAAGTGCTCGTACTCATCACACAAACATTTCCCCTTGCGGGATTCAAACCCGCAACCTCTGGCTTAGTAGTCCGGACCGCAAACCATCATTCATATCATCTTAAATAAGGCAATTTGGACTATTATGGGCCATCCCTACACATTTAGTATTTTATTTTATTTATTTGATGAGTACTATCAGCCATTTATGGAATAAAAATTAGTATAGAAAGAATAGAATGGAATGGAATGGAATGTAATGTAATAGAATAGAAAAGAATAGAATAAAATTGTTTATTTGCTAAAAACATGGTACAATAATAGGTTTTAAAATTATGTAGGTATGTTCAATACATGTTTTATCGATCTATCAATATGCAAATAGTGTCATTATGGGTACTTTTAGTATTACTAAGCTATTACGCTTTAAATTTCATTTCTAATTTAAACAATGTTATAAAAATGTCGGTTAGTTCTACCAATAATATTTATTATTGGTGTATTTAGTATTATATAGATACAAATATTTGTATCTATATAATACTAAATACATATAACACAATATGTCGAACTGTCTTAAAAGTTAGTACACACCAACAGCATGTTTAGTGTTATCTGAATTTGCAGGCTTTTCCACGAGTTTTCTCTCACCATTAAAAAAGAAGAATAAACAAAATCGCAAAAAATAAAACATAATTGAATGACGAAGCGTAGCCAGGCCCACGCGTTGGACTAACGACCTAATTGACCCAGTAGACTGTAGACCTAGAAGGTTGCGGGAAGCCCCTGGATGCATGATAATGATGATAACGTTTACTTATTGCACTAATTAAATAGTGCCAAACATACAAATCAATTTTCCTTAGATACTATTTCTAAGTTTAGTATTACTAAAGGTTAGAATAAATCTAGCTTTTGGCTTAACCCGTCGCGAGTCACGATGGTCTCAGCGACCCGTGTTACAATTATAATAAATAATAGCTGACGTTTCAGTTAAATGCCCGTTTTATGGCTCCGCTTAGAGTCGCGCCGTGAACGTTGACGGATCGGACCACAGTGCACTCTATGGCTGTTGGACCAATATGCAAATGTTTGGCGGAGTATCTTCTACGATTTATCTTTTCTTGCTATGTGAAATAACATAGGTTAGTAACATATGGTTTAGATTTAGTTGAAAAATTATATGTTTTGTTTAATTAGAAGAAATACCATTGTTAAGATGTATTTAGTTGGTTAGGTCCTGTTTCCTAGTTAGCTTTATTTAAGAGGATGATTCTACGCTGTAATTACTTACAACAACTTCCACCATAAAACTAGCGTTAAAGTTACAAAAAGTGTAATTTTTCCCTTGTAATTTGCATGTATGTTTTTTTTTGCGACTTCAATGTTACGAGTATTACTTTATTAAGCATTTGAATTGCCCCATAAAGTCTATAGGAATAATACCTAGTGCTAAATCTTCAACCGCATAAATCTTGTGTCTGAATTTTGGTATGACGCGTAATTTCAAAAGCAGTTCTGATAGCAGTACAGACTCTATAAGTTATATTTTTTTACCCTTTTTTATAAACATAATTTTATTTTGTTATTCTCTCTTTTGAAAATCTAAATCTAAAAAAGTTTTTTATCCACAAATATTGATCGCAACATTCGCTCTGAGTGCACTATGCGTCAGATGTCCCACAATCAATTGTCCCCGCGCCGGGCTGCATAAATTTCGCGGCTACGTCCCTAATTAACCCTCAACAGACGTCGGGGCAACGCAGGCCGTAAATCACCCACCGAGAATTCCTCGTTGTCTTTAATTGTGCGGTAAGTACGGGTTAGTAAAAACAATTGAATCGCCCCTTTCAACCGTTTGCGGCAGAATTTTTGTCCGCACATTTACTTCGATGGAATTTAAAAAATTCTAGAATTTTTTGCTGTCATTGTCTTGGTATCTTATGGAAAGATAATTATTTGTACCTAGGTTAATTTCATTATGTTAGTTTTTTACAGTACCCATATGCCATTTTTTTATATTTCTAGAACTTAAAATAAATTGAATAAAGGTAGCTTTGATATCTAAAAAAAATATGGAATTTTTAAGCCTCTCTTTACTTACGACCGTATTACATATTTATATTTCTGCATGATATCCTAAAACATGCGATCCTAATTATAATTCATCAATTGAAAATAAAGTTACGCAATTTATTACACAAAAGTAATGTAAGCAAACTCTCAATCCATAAAAGTCCCAGGGAAAAACTCCAGTGCAATGTTTTGTTTTGATCTGGCAAATTTGTGGTTTAAAAACGTCCGCTCGGTATTTTATTGTTATAATAAAGTTTGGTCGAATTATTTGGCACTTGTTTTTTGGTGATTTACGGACATGAGTTTGGCGCCTCGTTACCCGTTGCATTTTAAGGGTTAATTTGTGGGAGTTATTGTTTTAGAAAGAAGATTACTTCTAAATTGGTTCCTTTTAATAATTATGTTTACTTAAGATACTTTGTTTGGGTATAATAAAATGTTACGAGTTACAGCCAAAAACTAAAGTTCCCTAAAATGATGAAAAATAATTGGGTACTGCCAAAAGGTAAGGAAACTGGTTGATTAATTGTTAATGCGAGAATTCAAGGGTTAAATGACTAAAAGGGTTCTACTTTTTGAATAGTCATGTTTTTTAACGAATGCATTCTAGTTTACTATTTGTTTTGCTTGCATCGGTGTAAGAAAATAAAGATTTGGTTAAAAAACATCACCTTAGTTAAGAGTTCAATAACCCTTTAAATGTGTGCAAAAAACCTTAACGTAAAACCTCGTTGGTATTTGATGATAAGTTAAAATAGTACTTAAGTAAATCTTTAAGCCGAGGTAAACACGGTGCTTTTCATTACGAATCCAAGGAAAGTAAAAATAAAAACATGAATTATCTGAAGAAAAATATTTTAAGAAAACCGTACCAAAGAGTATGCAATCACTACGTTTTACAACTCGAAAAAACAAATGAAGATCGGATTAGTGTTTACCTGCCTATTTTTTTTCTGTGGCCGGCCAGCTATTTAGCCATAACTTTAATATTTTTCATTATCGTCATTGAAAAAATGGTAAATATTTTGCTCAAATCTGTTATTTTAAAGAAATAAACTTTAATGAATATTTAACTTTAGTTAATTAAATTTGACATCGCGCTGTTATTGAGTGGCTACTGCTAAAGTTGCAACATGGTTCAATAGGAATGTGAAAATAGAACTAGTTTTTTCTTTTTATAATTTGACAGCTGTCAGTTGAAAATGATTCTTCCTAGGGCTGAAAAGTATTACTTTTAACACGCTCCTCAGGCAACTTCAAACTTACTTTCCGAGTATGAGTAATGAAAAATAAATTAATATACAGTTAAGATATGTAATAAACTTCGAACAATTCCTTGCTATAGTAGCTATATTTGAGTTGATTCAGCAAAACTGCAGCAGGTTTTCCTACAAGAACATACAAAATCTGAAAAAAAAAGTCGTTAAATCTATATAGACCATTACCATGTTATTTTATATTTTTTTTAACTAAGGCTATTCGTTACCTAATTGTATGCCTACCCATTCTCTCAAACTTAACGCTGACAAGTAAACAGTTTTACAACTCATGGTACTAATTAAATAAGTACTTGTCTTGTTTTACAATCGGTAAGAAAATGCCGTGCAGAAGCAAACTGTAATACACGGTAGTTTTAAAGATTAATCTGTGTCTGGGTGAGGGTCAATAGTAAAATTTAATTGAAAACCTTTGTATAATCATTAATTTATTTAAACATCTTTTTTAAACTTTTTTAAATTTTAAGAAAACTTACTAACATAGTTAGTAAGCAAATTGTTACTAACACCAACATGGATTGTAGTCCGAAGTAAATGTTTTTAATTTAATTTAATTTAATTAATTTGCTCAAAATATTGTATGTTTAAACTTAAAGTTCAGCAACAACTTTGAGTCAAAAATATTCCCAAAAATAACAACAATCCAACAGAACAAGAAAGCTCCTATTATTAATTGTCCGAAAACTCGTTATTTATAGTGTTATGTTGGTTTTGTCTGCCGTAGACGAAAATAGATCTCGGGCCACCCATAGAGAAAAGATACAATGTCGTTGGCTATAAAATTAAGTGGCAATTTTAGTATTTTATCGTCTTAGCTACCTGTAATGTTGTACTATGTTAGATTAATTTGTGAACAAAAAACATCGAGTGTATATAATATAACAGAAACCGAGTGTGAGGGTTTTGTTTTTAAACTAAAATATTTTAGCGCGGCATTTTAAGGAGTGTGGCATTTTATTGAGGAATCAATTGGTGATGAATATTATTATTGATTATTTAAAACAAAATGACATGGTTTTGCAGTTTAAGATATTGAAAATTAAAAAAGTTTGTTTCATAGTAGTTATGCCCGCTAGTTGTTTGTTCATTCATCTCATTGGATGCATGTTTACGAGCACTACGGGAAACACAAACACTCATTCATTTTTATATTAATTGCAATGTACTGTGCGCTTGTTCGCGTCGAACATAAAGGGTCCCAGGTTTTATTCCCGGTTCGGGTCAGTACCGAAAATTATATTTTAAAAATTAGCTTGAGTCTGGGTGTGCTGGCATAGAGGCATTTGTGTGTTGTCTGTTGCATGTTTATATTAAGTCTTTGAATGCTACGAAACTAGACACAATAGAAAATGTATGGTTTGGGGGTCACCGGTGTCGCCCATACGTACGTAGAGTCCAGCTTAGTAATAAAATAAAATTGTACAGTTATAATTACAGGTGTAGGTGTAATAATCATAGTAATAAGCTCTTCAAAACACCTATTAGTTCAAAATCAATCCAAATAATACATAAGTCATTTCGTAATTCCTAATCTAAAAAAAAGGGCATACGTATAATTTGCTCGCTTTCCAAACCATCACAGACTACAATTTACTGTGTTTAATTCTTCCTTCCGTTACAAGACTTGTACCAATCTGTAACGTTATGTTCAGGAAATCCTCAAACATCATCGGTTGTAAGATAAATAGCTTTTTTTACAACGTTAAGATCGACGTCGAAATATTTTATCATAAAATTTTATCATCGCTAAAAATATTACAATATGACATTATTAATTTGCCACAGACAAAACGCGGTCGTTAGTTTTCATTCTTTTTGTCAAGATAGAATCTGTGTTATAGATTCAGAGTATTAATCTTTTCGAGATTCTTTTGATGTAGTTTTGGATAATTATATGCTATTTCCTTTATTAGCAATCAGTAAGGAAAAAGACATAAGAGTTATCGATTCCGGAAGCGAGTTAGAGGACCTACGATTTACCATGAATCTAGATGCGGTTCGCCTAGTTACTACATTTACTTAAATGTAGGTAGTTAGTTATCATCATCATCATCATCATTTCAGTCATAGGACGTCCACTCACAAGGTGATCAGACGACCTGGTAAGGGTGGCAGTTAGTTATAATGAGTCAATTTTAAACTTATGTATTTTTTCATGTATTGTGTCAATTTACCACTTACTTGTTAGTGGTTTTTCTATTTATCTATCCACATTTACAGCTATTGCTATTAGACCTCAGTAACTTATGTACAAAGAAACCAGAGACCATTAGCTCTTAAAACAGAATTTCAAACAAACTAATTCTCTACTTCGATGATATGATAAGATATGGAGCATCAATATTTATCTCAATTTTTTGATGTTTATACCCAATAGTAAAAGTTGTTAGCATTGATAAACACATTGCCATCTTTAATATTGAGACTGAGTAACTCGACATACTGTATAAGTCATTATATAAAATAAAAAAAAGAACGAAATTTAAACTCTACAGAAGTGAACCCACACTCCTATATGTAATAATGACACAATTTAACAATTCTACAATTCAATAAGTGAAGCGGGAAAATGTACGAATAAACTGTCTGGTAATAAATAAATATAAATAAATATTGGACAACATCACATACATTGCTCTGATCCTGTGATAAGTAGCTTAAGCACTTGTGTTACAGAAATCAGAAACAACGACGGTACCACAACACCCAGACCCGAGACAATATAGAAAAGTTATTTTTCTACATTGACTGACCGGGAATCGAACCCGGGACCTCAGAGATAGCGACACCAAGTCCGGTATACTTGCCAAATAAACTTACGCTTTTCATTAGCTAATGCGGACTTAGTATAAATTTTCATTATTAAGTGGTTAACATAACGAGTCTTGTTATTTGTTTGTTCAATTTCATTTCCCTAGTTATTTCCGTATTAGAAGTATAATTACTATCTGTTTTCCAGCGACTTTGCTTGCTTGGCCTTTAACTGGATTCAGAACCTTTCCTGGCATGTGCACAACACTTTATAAGAGTTTTATCACCGGATTTTGGTTTTATCCAATTCAAATCAGAAGCATTCTTCAGCATGCGCGCAATAACTCACCGAAGTTCGTTCGTTCCTTTTTTGTGCGTTCTAACACTGAAGTGTTCAACCAATTTTATTGATTGAAATCAATAAAATTGGTTGAACTTTAGGAACGCACAGAATATTAAAACGAACGAACGATAAAATGAGTAAAGCCTGCAACTGGCCCACTTCACATTTTACCTGACAACTGATAAAAGAGAGTGCATTATAAGTAAGTAAAAATTTTTATTTATTTCATTTATATTCATAAATGAAATAAATAATATTTTTTACCTATTTATTAATTAAAATTAATGGAAATTTCTTATACAGTGTGATAACATACTTATAAGTGTGATTTTATTTTTGTAATGATCGATTCACCTGAACTTACTTGATATTAATGCTTCTCATAACCAATTATACGATTGACCTAAATAACAATTTTGAATGTAGAACTAAACGAATGACCTTAAAATAACCTTGACAGCGCCCCAAAACAACATTTGACCACACAAATATTGTTTAACCAAAACACTGACACCTTATAAGTTATATATCCTCAATATACGTGCTATTGACGTGAGACGCGCGCGCGCATGCTTCCCAATTAGTACGTAGCGCTGCGCGTTACGGCTAAAAATACATAAAAACACTCTGTTACCATTTGTCACGGCACGCCCTGTATTTATCAAGATACCGTTCCGCATCTATTTATACAGGGTGTTACCATTTTATTGATCGATATTTCATTACGTTTAACTTAAATAGGTATTGATTGATCTATTAGAAACAGTTTTGTAAAGGTATTTTATGTTTATAAATTATTTGCAAATATATCAGTAGCTTGAGTAAAGTCTGATTTCTTTGCTTGCCGAAATTGTACACTATCTTGATAAACCTTATTAACGAAATCGACAACGAGATCCAGATAACAAAACAATAACTTGATACAATGGTATTGTATCATCCTTAAAATCATGTTTTTTCGAAAATAAAGTTATCTTATCTTATCAATCGAGCTGACCTTATGATCGAGCCAGGGGGGATAAAAATACTTGTCAATCGTTACTATTATTCTCGTGTACCTACTGGTCAAAGTTTCACAACTATCGATTTTGAGCTCGGTTGACCATTTTGACAATCGCATATAAAAGTGTCACTTTAAATTATAAAATTAAAAACATTTACCAGCCTGTATATCAGCTGCCATAGAAATAAACACGGTTAACATTCTTATAAGCAAGGTTGTTGCGGCTCCGGCGAGATTGATGGCGACGCACGCGCATTAGTGACGCTTTATGGAAGAAAATGATCCGATGGACGAAATATTATTTTCACATGTTACAGTTTAAAAGGGCATTCTCGGTTTTTTAATCTTAGATAATAGTTTATGGATATTACATCAAAAACGTTTTAATTTTCAACCGACTTCAAAAAAGGAGGAGGTTCTCAATTCGACTGTAAGTTACTTCTGTAAGTTTGTATGTATGTTACGCGATTACTCCGCTAATTATGAATCGATTTTAATGATTCTTTTTTTGTTTGGTAGATCATACTTCAGAGGTGGTCCCATATAAATTTTATCGAAATTGATTTAGAACTTTTTGAGAAAATCAACAAATATATACCCAGATAATATTTTGGTTGTGGATCTTGTTACCTATCTTCGACAACTATAAGCCGATTTTGATGATTTTTGTTTTATTGAATAGCTTATACTTCAAAGATGCTATGATAAAAGTGTGCAAAATAAGAATCACCCCTAAGGGTAGCGTAATAGGAGATCGGTGTTCAGCAGTTAGATTAGGATTTATCACTAAAAATAGATGAAATAAGTAAATTGTATTTAAAAAAATAAAACCGACTTCAAAACACTAAAATGCTAAAAATAATCCTAACACTTAAGTACCTACCTAATCAGTTACTTTTGGAGTCGGTGCCAGCCGATGAGAGATTCAATGTTTTTGTTTGCACTGACTCCAAAATTAACTGATTAGGTACTTAAGTGTTAGGATTATTTTTAGCAATTTAGTTTTTTGAAGTCGGTTTTTTTTTAAATAAAATTTTAAAAACGTTATTTTTAAGACGCAGATAATAATTTACGTGTTGTGGTACCGTCGTTGTTTCTGATTTCTAAACCACAAGTGCCATAAACTAGGGTTCTTCCCTTAGTTAGGATCAGTCAGCAATGTATGTGATATGGTCCAAAATACATTTCTATGTTTAACTAACTAATTAAGTAATTAAACATCGAAAGTGAATTCATAATATTATCTTCCGTATCAATTTTTTTTTAGTTTCATGCACAAGCAATCCTTAAATATATTATTGTTGTATGTGTACTGATATAAACGAGTGTTAAATATATAGTATCTATAAACCATCCGTAATATGTATACCAAGGTCTTTGTAAAAAAATATTGTTAACTTCCTAAACTGAAAAAGAAAAATATTAAAATAGCTTTGAAAAAGATACAATTAACATTTAGACCTGTGACGCCCATGTAATGAACATTTTGACAGCTCATTTAACCCAGCGACATTGTCATCTCGTTGGCTGTCAAATTTTAACAAAGTGTCATTGTTTAGTTATCTGACTTATTTTTTTGCTGTGAGTGACGAAAAGTAATTTTCTTAGATTTCTGCTACTATTGTCAATTATTATTATGAAACAATCATTTACAAAGAAAAACTTTTTTTGACATTTTATGTTACTTACTTGTTTTATGTTATGTTTTGTAATTATAAAATTTTAATCTTCTCCCAATTGTAGTATAATTATTGTTTACATTCAACTTCTGCCTTTACTTGTTTCGTTTCTTTTGAGTGTAAATTTCATTTTATTGAGCCTTTAAGCCACTACTGGAATAATAATGAGTAAACATAGCTTAAAATTACCTACTCAAAGTAGGACGCTAAAATTTATCGACAAATCCTCGTAAACAACTATTTGCTAACTGTACCTCACAATACTAGATCGTTAAGTCCGTCGCCGATTGCTACGAATATAAACAATATTGATTTAAACTAGCTTCGACTGTCACAAACTGTGGCAACTGTGCACTTTGTTCAAGTACAATAAATTATCGAAGATGGCGACGCCATTAATGAATACAATAATTTAAAGATAAGTAACGACTGGAGTTGGACTAGCACCTTACCTACCCAGTAACATCTTTTGAATCATGCAGTTCCTAGCAATAAAATCTGAATCTGAATCCAGTTACCTGACAATAGCGCGTTAATCCTACGCTTGTCACCTAAATGAAACTTTAAGGGAGTTTTGTTAAAAATACCACGATTTACACTAACACACTTTATTTAAATACTACAATATTACTGTAATCTCAATCAAAAAGTCGCGAAAACGCCTTGTCTTGCAGTCGAAAAGTCGCCGGTCGCAGTCTCGCAGATGCTATTAAATCTTATCTAGTGATCGTTCGAAGAGAGTCGCCAAAACGCAATGTACGAGTAGCATCGATGCAGTCGTGAAACCGCCAATCGCAGATGGTAAAAGTCGCGGTCTGCGAAGGCTTCTTACTCTAGTGAATATCCTTAAAAGAATTTGACAGACTGTGACAATTTCGTCACGTAACAAAATTTCCGTGTTTACCTCACGATGACCAAACAGATTGCAATAATGTTTCAATTCTCAAAGTCATGGCGCACCTTTATGAGTGTAACAGTAAAATGAAGCGACAAATCTCTGCGTGGCCCAGATATCGAGTGTTTGTCGTCGACTCTTATTATTCCCCAGTTGTTTGACGTCTATTTTTCAACGCTCTTCAATATTTTTGAACGGCTATTTTTGTGCAGGACCGCCTTCTTAGTTTGCTCAAAGATTGAATGTGTATCTCGACAGAAGTGCCACGTGAAACGAATTAGTTTAAATTTAGTTACACATAAAAAGTCACAGTTTTTTGCTAATGTATCACTTTCCTTTATATTGGAATCTTTAGCAAATAAATATTTATGTATTTTATTGCATTCGAATTTGTTTTTTGATTAAATAGCAGTAGTTGTTAATTACGAATAGAAAATAATTTATTTTAATGATAACTGTATGTGCGAAATAAAATAAACAGCTATAATAAACAAAGCTCGTGAACTTTTTCAGACAACTTTGCATCAATGAAACCAAACTCGAACTTATTATTCGCTAATTCTAACCAATTTAACTCTTATTTTGTTGCGATATAGGTTTTAAAAATGCGTTTTTTCGGTATATAGTATTTCTTTTTCTATTTAGACTCTCTGCGCGTCTGCTACTCTACATTTTCACACGTCAGTCACAATGTCGTTTTGTGGGCCATTCTACAGCTCTTTATTGTCGCTTGCCCATTGTTTATTTTAAACAATAACTGGCTATTTTATTGCGGTGACAATTTTAACGATTATAAACGATAGCGCATGTAGACGAGTTGTTTTTTTGAGAATATAATTTTGTTTTATTGTTTTAAAAGCTACTTATGCGTGTCCGCATGGTATTATAAATTTCAGTTTTATTGTTGATCAAGTCGTAAATAATTATAAGATGACTTTAACGGACATCGTTATAAGATATAAGGCATGAAAATATAATGAAATTATTTTCAAATACATTAGATAATAATTTTATTACGGTCCACTTAGGTTATTGTAGAAATTAGATTGCGGAATTAGAGATGCGGAAAAATGTAACTAAATCGTTTTTTATTTAAAATGTGAGTGATATAGTATCTGTTGAAATTGTCTCATAGTCGTTACTATCTCATTGTAGTTTAATTTATGTTTTTTTACAGCTAAATTCTTAAAGTTAACGTTAAATTAAAATTTATGAGCTCATATGCTTACGCAAAAAAGATAAGTACATTGCGTCTAAATTACTAAATTAAAACCACTTTAATTGATTGAGAGCATCCAAGCATAAGACACGTAGCTATTTGTAAGAAAATTAGCGGTTTATTATAAGACAAAAGCGTTTTCTTATCATTTAACCTTGTTGTTTTGACATCTCACTCTATTCTGGTATTCATGGAATCACTAACAAATCAGCACCTGTCAGTTTCGTTAACAAATCCCGAAATACCCCGCCATTGTTTTAAAAGAGAAGACAATTCAATCCTCACTTTAAAAAATCCAACTGATATATTCTCAGTTTTTTAATGGGCCGTTGAAATTTTTGGAGAATAACCCAGCTTAATCTTTAAACAAAATTCATCTTTAATATCTTAGCCATAAAGTATATTTCTGTTTGGTCAGCTAAAGCTATATCGGTTGTTTTATTACGTGATTGTGCTAGAAACAATGTATTTACTATGACAATAGTTTTAAGCGCGTTGACAGCTGATTACGTGGGTCCATTCTGCGAAGACAAAGGAATTTGAACGTTGTCACAGAAAGACAAATTGCCTCATAATCTTCATTGGATTTTGCTAAGATATTTAAGATTTCTATTGTTACATTATCTTTTGTATGAAATTTGTATTATCATAATTTTAAGATAGAGTCATAAACATATTTGACACGATTTGTTTTATCTAAATAATATAGTTTTCAAAATACTACTTCACTTCATTTACCACATTGATTTATTAAGTGATTAAAATACTTTTGGATATGTATTAACGACAGAAAGATGGTTAAAGTTCTGAACTTTCGATACGAAGAATCAGGAGGATCCTGGTTACCATATTATAAATAAGTAAATATTTTTCCTGAATTCATCTTACTTAACAAATAGGTCGTCTTTCTTTTAACATTATAAAATGTAAAATTTGCTTTACCACAGTAAAATATACAACATTATTTACAGTGATCATACTTAGTTACGTACCATAAACATTGCTATGTCTGCTAGGATTGTTAGCATATCTCCTAAAAAGAGTGTATGATTTTGTAGCCACGATTAGGCTGCTTTCAAATACGTATTTTTTTAATTTTAAGGGTCACTGATATACAGCCTAAAACATGTTCAAAGTAAGTTTGTCAGTGTTATTCGTTAATCTGAGTTATAGCGTAATCACTTCTGTATAATTTGACCGTTGTGCGTGAGTTAGTACGACTTTTAATTTTTGTTATTTACTGCTTTTGTTAGCGGTGCACAGTGCGGTGGATTTGCACATAATCTTAGGCACAGCATCCACCTACGATTAGTAATGTCTTAGCAAGATAGATTTTAAGCTACAACAAAATGATTTTTTAATGTAATGTTTAAAAATACCAAGATTTATTTGTAAGTACTTCGAGAGTACAAGAAATAAAAATGTAAAAAGGGTTATTTTTAGAGTAGCGCGCGTTCATTAACTTTGATTAAGAAAACCATGATGTTTTGATGGTTTGATAAATACACATAAAACATATAATTTTTATTATCATTGGCTCCATCGATTGGAAATAGACTAGATTTTTGATCTATCCCTTAGTCTTAAGAAACTTAATAATTAAGTTTGATGATTCTCTGGTGTAGTGGTTCGTGCCCCGGAATACAAAACCAGCGGTTGCAGGTTCGAACCCCGCAAGAGGAAAACGTTTTTGTATGATGGGCACGAGCATTTGTAGGTACAAATGTCATGGATGTTTATAAACCTATGTTTTTATCCTTAATCTAGTCGTCATATTATATGCTTTTCATTGTTTGGAGGTAGATATTTGGTGTGATTGTGGAAAGAATTAGTTATTATTTATTTAATATTACGTAATTGGTTGTTTGAGCTATGTTTTCTTTTTAAATAAAAATCTTTATAAAGTCGCCAGTTTGAGACTGCCCTTATATGCGCGAGAGTCTTGTTCCAAATCTGACAAGATCGCTCTTGAATATTATTGTACGGCACAAAAAGCGATTGTTTGTCATCGCTAATTGGGTGTTTTATTACATGTCTTTGTAATAAAGTTTTGTCAAGATTGTCTCGAAATCATTTTTGGTGAACAAAATGCTGCGGTGTTGACTGTAAAATATCATGAGTTAGGATTTCCTTTGAGCTGTAAGAATATTTTGCTCCAGATAATTATAACTTTATTATACCTAAATTAAACACGGTGGACTTTGATTTAGGTATAATGATCGATACATGTAATCATCATGTTCACTGTTGGAGAGAGCGCCAAAGAGCACGATTTCCCGCTTTTTACATCCATCCAATGCCAGTCATCTATTCTAAGGTTGTCCATCAAGCTGGAGGGCGTCCTTCACTACGTTTGCCAAGACGTGGTCTGCACTCGAGAACCCTTTTTTACCCACCACTGCTACTTTATCTTGCTACATTTTTGGACTATCCATTTATCCTTTGCATAGCTCGTTGAAGTGATGTGAAATCGGTGGACCAGCTTTACTGTCATGTTCCACGTTTCGGATACATGTCGG
The DNA here is from genome assembly GCA_963576865.1 of Anania hortulata. NCBI lineage: Eukaryota > Metazoa > Arthropoda > Insecta > Lepidoptera > Crambidae > Anania > Anania hortulata. The sequence continues at coordinate 9,758,551 of OY756405.1, read as the reverse complement.
GGGAGTTTAATGGGCTAGTTTTTAAAAAAATCTAATTAGTCCGTCAGTTGGATTAACAAAAAATATTGGATACGTATTTTTTCTTTTCACAATCAAACAAAAAATGATGAAGTTATAGCCTTTTAAAGTTCCGCGTAACGTCTTTTTGGCAAAGCGTGACGTCACGTGCTCACTTTGATGCGCTTTATCTTTGTCATTTTTTCTTTGATTGACAGAAGACAAAATATGGTTCCAATATTTTTTGATAATCTAACTGACGGACTAAATAGAATAATCTTTTTTTGGCCCAGGAAACTAGCCTATTCAATAGCTAGTCCAGTGTGATTTTTTATTCGATAGCTTTTGATAAGGATGTCAACGTAGATTTATTTGTAAGGACATACAGGGTGTACAAAAGAATAGGACAAATAATATAACCAAGTGATCAGCTGCTCATTTACAGCAACATCGAATTCGTGTTTTTTTTTTCAGATGCTCATCGAGCTACCGCGTAAGTTTGTGTGGTACAATTGGTGCATCAAAGTTTTTTACCGATTACGATGTTGCTCCCATAGCAGAAGTTGATGCATTTTAGCAACTGTTTACGTGGTTCTTTTGTCCAACCTGTATATGGTCTTGTTGATGTATTGAGCGGCCAGGCGGCGCCATCTTCAATGGACATTAACGTTTGCTTTTAGATCGAACAATATGTTTAAAAGTTATTAGGTTTTTTAAAGTCGCTGACATAGCCCAACGGATTAGCAAGCTGAAGTGGCAGTGGGCGGGGCACATAGCACGTAGAACTGATGGCCGATGGGGCAGAAAGGTTCTAGAATGGAGGCTGCGTACCGGCAAGCGCAGCGTAGGACGTCCACTCACAAGGTGGTCAGACGACCTGGTAAAGGTCGCAGGAAGACGCTGGATGCAGGCCGCTTCCAACCGGCCAATCTGGAAGTCAATGGGGGAGGCCTATGTTCAGCAGTGGACGTCCTATGGCTGAAATGATGATGATGATGATGATGAGGTTTTTTAAATCTACGGATCTTATAGGGCTTTTCTTTCAGGGAAATCCTACCGTGAAACAGTTTGGGTATTAGTAAATTCATATCTTCCCATCGGGATGTATTTAATTTACAACCGTAGGTTATGCTGGTTATGGTATGCTAAATTCTGTACTAGATACTAAAGATCCCATAAGGTTTGTTGTTAAACAAACAATAATACCGTTATTTAGTGTCTCTTTCTTTGCACGTCACTACTAACACTTGAAGCTGGTTTAAAAACTCGTTAAAATGGAGTATTAAAAAGTTTGTCTATGATAAAAAATGCTACTAGATCAGCTAGTATGAGATTATTATCTTTAAAATGTCATGAACAATCAAAAAGGCTTATTTGGGATATGTTAATTTTTTAGTAGGTAAAAGTAAAGTGAAGTAATGGCTATATCTATCTCACTGCAAGGCGCAGGCCTTCCCAACTATACGGTCAGTAGCGACTCACAAGTTTCAGATGAGAATAGTTGTAAGCAAATTAGTACCTAACCAACAGAAAGAATAAAAAGTAAAATTATTAATTAGCACCTTACGCACAATAGCTAACTTTTTGATAATGCACACAAAACTAAAATTGTTGTATGTTGCTCTTATCCGAAAATACTTTAGTAATCCTAAAATAACAAACTACGAAATTCTTATTACGACAATGAATTATTTGCTTCTTTTTCACGTCAAGTGATCGTAATCCTGGATTATGATGTCAAGGCGATGGCAACTGAAGTGCAGTCGGACACATTTTCGGTACGTGCCTTCTGTGTTTACGTTAGTTTGATTAGGATTTGGAGAATATATTTAGAAAATATGTGTCTTAAGATCGAGGCTTTAGAGTTTAAAATAACATTGTATGTTTGATTTATGAAAAATAAGCGTGGTTGTGTCAACCATATAATAGATCAATCAAAAAAGAGATTATCGTTTCGTAATCAGTAAAGTTCAAAAACACAACTTAATAATATATGTTTGTGTGTTAAATTAGCTTAAAACGATTTTTCTTAACAACGCCGAAAATTTTAGTCGACTTGAAAAATAAAAAATGCGAAATGTAAAAAATATATAGTGACAATTATGGTTAGTTTGAGGTTTAAAGAATTAAAAAATTGCATTAAGCAATAGGACCGATTGTGCATCTTTCTGTTAACATCAATTATAACTTCTTTCAATGATGTGCATTTAAAAGATTATCTATCAACATGACATTTAAGCACGTTTTAATAAACGTACTTTTTATATATATCCTAAGAATACAAAATACAGTTACCAATTTTCAAAATTCATTGCATTTTGTCCAAACTAAGGGTTTAGTTTATTAACGAGCAACTACGTACCTAGTAAGCTAGTTTAAGATTGAGTACAAGTAAAAAAAAACTCACGAAAAGCTCTTTAAAACCACTAAAATATGAGTGTTTGTAAACGGCTTGAAGAAATTTTATAACGTTTCTACCGTTTATATCGAACTTAAAGATAGTTTCCGTTGCAATCTGCTAGCATCAACATTATCATTTTATCACCTGCTTCCTTAAGACATTGATCTAGGTAATATTGAAAGTTTTAATTGTACAGCTCAAATGAAAATTATGCAAGATCCAACCGCAAACTGAATCAAAGAAAATCACCCAAATTCATATAGCAGACGATATAAAGTCTATAAATATGTTTCATTGCAGAATTATGACTTTTATTACTCGGATGCGTTGAAGACATTTTTATTTAAACACTTTAAAAATATAATTTAACGTCACCGCTAATAAAACATACTACAATGTGATAAATAAGTGGTAATTAATTGTTGTGTAGAAACAATTAATTGATAGGAAGATACAATATATTTTGGAGCATTGTTGACGTCAGACAAATGTTTCGAATTTTTTTCTGTGCTCTAAATGTAATAACTCTTCTGTAATGTGACATGCCGATTTTTGTTAAGGAGAAGTTCTTTTTACACTTTCTAAAAAGAAATAAAAGATTAACCCGGAACTAAATTAAAAAATAAATAAATAAATAAAATCAGTTTAGGAGATTCATTAACAACATTTATCCAGCAGTAGACTTTTAAAAGCTGATGATGATTATCAAGAATGTGAAATAGCATACCCTTTTTTAATTAACTGAATGACTTGGGCGATTAGACGAAAAACAATGAATTATGTACAAAATAATTTTATTTTGAACCAAATACATCTTTGACAGATTGCCACACAACCATACATTGATAAGCACTTAAATACAAAGTGCTACTAAAAATGATTCATGTGAACACAGAGATTCAAATTTAAAAAGCTTGTCAAACAGAAAACGCATGCCGATTAAAAAAATCATTAATGATCGTCACTTAGCAAGCTTCTGAAGCTGTATAATTTCATACAAAAAATTGAACAGCTTAAAATAGTATTAACATATAAGTACCTAATCAGTTACTTTTGGAGTCGGTGCAAACCATTCAAACCACCAAAAACATTAAATCTCTCATTGGCTGGCACCGACTCGAAAACTGATTAGGTACTTGTGTGTTAATATTATTTTAAGCTTTTCAGTTTTTTGAAGTTGGATTATTACTTTTTTACAAAATGTTGAAGCATCTAAATAATTATATTTTTAACACAAAAACTATTTTGCTTTACCTTTACAAAACGGGATAATTTTGGTCTCATTAAATTTATTTATTGAGACCAAAATTAACCCGTTTTGTAAAGGTTCAAAACGTTATCGCTCGAAACAATATTTCAAAAGAAATCTAGGCAATTACCTCCAGAACTTACAACTCTTTCTTTCGCACAAGAGAAGAGGGAAGCAGAGCGGTGTGAAAAAGATATCATTTTTTTAAATATGTAATCGCGCCGCTTATATTTGACATGTCAGGTATGTCTCTACAATCCTTTTGATTTCTATTACGCTACACCTGTTACTGTGCTCAACAGCTCCCCCTTAATTCGAGGTGATAACAGTTGCATTCTAGTGATCAATCTTATTTTTGGTGGGACATAAAATGGCAGTTGCGTCGTTCCCCGCGTCGCGCGTCCATCTTGCCGCGCGTTGTTTGTGTATCGTCGCATACCTCATCTTAATTTATTTTAATGCCGACCGCGTAATAACACTATTTCACGGTATTTTTGAGCCATATTTATTGTTATGTAAGCGGTTAGGCGATTAAAAAATAGTAAAAGATTAAGGCCGGTTTTTTACAGTGTTCTTGTTTTGAAAAGATAAATTCGATGTATGTTTTGTTGCATTTTTCTTATAGGTATGATAAAGAATTGTTTTTTTTTTTCATACACTATTATAAAAGTTATTGTTACTTAAATACATTTCTGAAAAAATCGGTTTAAATTAAATTATAACATTCATCACCTGCCTTTTTATAGGGAAAACCAAAAAAATCATAAAATTTTGATCAAAAGTTTTTGTCTAGGTTAATAAACTCAAAACACTTAAAATATTGATTACCATAAAACCCAAATCGGCACGGAACGCGTATTAGCCTAATGATACAAATAAAACCTTTTACAAATACAAAATAAGTATACAAAATCACCGTAAAGTTGTCAAATTAAAAACTGTGACAGTCCACATCGGATCTTTAACAAAATACAGTCATTCAAATAAACTTTATTTTAATAAAGCATAAACATGATGTCTTATTACAAGAGCAACTGAACCATATAATTGTTCATATTTTCACTCAAAATGTCAAATTTTGAATGTAAAATTAGCACCCGTAACTTTTTTGATGTTTTGACAGTTTGTATCATATTTCAATTTTTCGTTTAATTTGATGGTTGTGAGTTGTGACGTATGCGAAAGTGTGAGAATTGTCTACTGAACACTAACTCATTAAGTGACTGTAATTTGAAAAATCGTTGTGAAGTAATTTAACTTTTATCTTTGAATAAATATTAATATCAGTTGCTTCTCTTCTTCTTCTTTATCAATACGGTCAATCCCGGTTGCGTCCGTAAAATGTCACTTTTATATCACCGAAATTACATACAAATGTGTATGACAATAAACGCTTAAACTTGAAACAAAAATCTAGGATTTGAAATCATATTTGTAACAAAGAATGACTTCAGTCGTTTAACAATATACATACTACAATATTACTTTTACTAGCTGGGCCCGCGGCCGCGGCTTTGCTCGCATAGCATAACGGCTTGTCCTATTTTATATGTTTTGGCACCCCTAATAGAAAAATTAGGGTAGGTACATACGCACCACGCGGCTAGCCACGTTGTGAGCACAGCTACTGGGTAAAAAACAACAACAAACTGAATCTGAACATCAAACACTGAACAGGTGAATTGGTCAGCATTTGAAAAACTTCGTCGAGTCTTTGTTAAGCTCTGAATATTTCTGAAGGATAAATTCAGAAATGAGGTTATCTTACAGAAAACTGAAGTAATTGATACACTTAGCCCAAAGAATAATCAAATTAAGGTCTCCGTGGGCTGGTCACTAATGAGGTAGACTTTTTGGCGACTGGCGAGTGGCGACACAATTTGTGTATACATTTTTTCAACCACGCGCTTTTAGCGTGCACACTGCGTATAGGCGTTTAACCAATCTTTTTGTTTAAACATCAAGTGTCAACACTAAAATGTTTACATAAAAACAATAGTAACGCACTTCCCTACGACCCCATCAATAACACTGCGCCCGCCTGACGAATTAGGCGCGGCCTGACGCAATGCCGCAATTACGGCCCGATCCATCATCTCGCGACGCGTAACAACACTCTATAATTTACGGGTTAAACATTTAATTTAGGGACGGATTAAAATGGCTGGGGGTTGAACATTTATTAAGCAATACCTATCAATAAATAAAATATCACCATAAGTGTCTACACATTAATAACAATACTTACAATTTAGTAATGGAGGATTGCTACCTGTTACTTGAAAATCATACAATCCAAAGTTTTATACATACCCATTTGAAATAGTATAATAATGTCTATATTTTCATTGCTGAAAAGATGTATGATTGTAGTACTATTGGTAGCCTTTAAAAAATGGTTCCTCAAACAACACCTACTTACAATATCGAGTATTTAAAGACAATGTGCAGATAATTTTTAAAACTAAGCTAAATTCTTTTCGTTTTCGTTTTGTCTAAAATTAATAACTAGACAAATTGATATTTTACACAAGTATAAATATCTAAAGAAATGAAATCTAAAAACCCATCAGGTACAAAAACCTCGTTTAAAAACTAATAAACTAAAAAGTTTCAAACCCGGTCTTGTTGGAAAAACAAATTATCCCGGCATTCCTACACAATAGACTTTTCCTATAATACGTGCGAACAAAGCGCCCTTAGCGGCAGGCGGTGTAATCTCCATTCAAGTTGCGGGCAATCTGTCAAGAGATGGCGCCACAATAGAGGATTAGCGGTCGTTATTACACCACCTTTGTGGTACGAGTCTGTGTTATGATCGAGAGCCGGGAATATTAGGGATTATGACAGGCTCCCCTTTTCTTTGGGTTGAGTAGAGCTGTGTGCTGGTGTAAAAAGTTGTAACTGCATTTTTGTAGTTCAACATTATTTATATTGCCTTTATTGCTGATAATGAAATTGTGTAACTAAAGTTTTATGTTAAACAAAGCTGTTATTATTACTTTTCCAAATATTTTAAATCATGTTTAATAGCTAATGTATTATGATTCATTACCAATTAATTGTAATTGACAAGAATTCAAATAAAAATTGTTTACAAAAATATGTTCTCTACCGTTTTTAATTATAAAATATGTCAATAGCATTTACATCATTTCTCTTTTCACTAATGTCGCTAGCCTCAATAAACTTGTCGGCACAACGCATTACCCCCAGATATTGGTTTCGCCAACTTTACCAAGGGCCCATTTCAAAGGGTTCCGTAACTTTGTTTGAGTATTTTCCGAAAAACAATCCCTCTGTAATACTTTCAAGTGTTGTTTTTGCCGACGATATTGGAATTTGAGGATTTATTGTTTACAGTTTTAAAGATAAACCCGTAGAACTTAAAAAAAAAATTACAATGCTTTCTATACCAATTGATTCTTTAGTTACACAAAAACATAATGTCATGTTAGAGGATTGATATAGTAATTTAATTATAATTGTAATTTGAATCACTATGCTAGATTTTATTTAAAATTTATGAAGTATCGATCACTTCTGCACATAGACTTAGAAAACGCTACGCTCACTTGCACCTCTAACTAAAAAGTTTAAAATTTTTGTGCAATTGAATCATGCGAAACAAATGTTTTGTTTTTTATTATTTAACCGATTATTTTATATAATTATCGTCCCACAGCTGGGTATAACCTCTCCAAAGTTCTTAAAGCAATCTCTGTTGAAGGTCAAATGTAAGTGCGAGTCCCCGGAAAAATCGTTCAAGTATTTTCTTGGGCCACTTAGAGCCTCTATACCAGCGTCCGTTATTGGTCGACCAGTAGGTAACAATCTGAGACCATCTCCTAGGATGCAGTCAGCTTACGTGTCCCGCTTATTCCCATGTGGTTTGAGATCTTCCTACCTACTGTTTTCCACTACTTCCCATACCTTAGGCCCAAATAAAATTATAGTTGCGCGCAGGAACCAAAGAAACACATCTAAATGAATGGAGAAACAGTGAAGGATGCAGGCAAACGAAAAATGCGGTTTCGGTAGCATCAAATAAGTTTGCCCGCAACCTCATCAGACTAGCAAGGGACAAAATTCGCAAGGTTATAGGTATTACAACCGGCCACTGTCCTCTTAATAAACACCTGTTTAACATGGGTGTGACAGACAGCCCCACATGCAGAGGATGCATGGAGGCAGAAGAAACGCCACAGCACGTGCTATTGGAATGCAGAAGCGTGGCAGATCAACGGGCACGGATCCTTCAATCACCAGGATCGCTCCCGGAAGCCTGCAGCAATCTGAAAAGGCTGCTGACCTTCTGGGATGACCTAGGATGGTTGGAGTAAGAAAGACTAAGCAGCACGCACAATGGCCCAATCATGAGGCTAAGTGTGGAGAAAGCCCAGCTAAACTAACTAACTAACTAACCTACTGTTTTAATTCTATACCGTTGTACCCTTTACACTCATACATATTATAATCAGAGACTATCAGAACAAGATAAACCGAATTATAATTTACAAATATCATTATAATTCTAGTCGGTGACATAGGTTGGGCTATGGATTAGCAAGCTGAAATGGCAGTGGGCGGGGCACATAGCATAGAACTGACAGCCGATGGGTCAGAAAGGTTCTAGAATGGAGGCCACGTACGGACAAGCGCAGCGTAGGACGTCCACCCACAAGGTGGACAGACGACCTGGTAAAGGTTGCTGGAAGCCGCCGTATACAGGCCGCTTTCAACCAGCCAATCTGGAAATCACTGGGGGAGGCCTATGTTCAGCAGTGGACGTCCTATGGCTGAAATGATGATGATGATGATTATTGTAATTCATCTCATCTGGGGTCGGTGCAATATGTTTCTCTTTCATATTATCAGGTCACTCGTTTGTCATCAAGTCATCCACTCCCTTATGTCATATCATCCCTCACACAATCTATATTCTACTGACATGATATTTTATTATTCAACCAGATAGCAATCAAAACATTATCTGTCATATTATGAATTATTAATGTCAAAGTCGGTGACCCTCGTAAAAGGAACACGACAATGAGGCAGGCTGTAATAACTCCTGGCTTACGCAGTATTATCAGGGAGAGCGCTAATTCTACCAGACTACTAATAGGTTGGGAGTACACAGAGCATAATGCCTTATGTGATTTTGTCTTTATATTTAGCAATGCCTCGGATATAGTTGTAGTTGATATTAATTAATAAAGGGTGTTGTTTTTTGTATGTATTTTGTACTTTTTCTATGGGGTCAACATCGCTAATTGTTTTCTCATATAAATGTCCACACAAAATAACATGTAGAATGTTATTTCGTATAAGATAAGATAAGGTAAAGTTTATTAAGTTTAAATGTGGGTGTATGGACATATTACGTGAAAAAAAACTCGATGATAATGATTTCGATGCAGACCCTATAGATAAAGTTGTTCTTATTGATGAACACAATCGCCTCTTTAATTTAGGCTACTGTCCAAAACAACATCATCATCATCATTCAGTAACAGGACGTCCACTGCTAAACATAGGCCACCCCTAGTGATTTCCAGATTGGCCGGTTGGAAGCGGTCTGCATCCAGCGGCTTCCTGGAACCTTTACCAGGTCGTCTGTCCACCTTATGGGTGGACGCCCCACACTGCACTTGCCAGCCTACAACAGCCTATATAAATTATATTATTTTAATTTACGCCAGACAACACACCCTTTGTCATGGTCTCGAAGTAAGCAATGAACATCCTTATGTTACGAGATACTAGGCATTGTATTTTTGCCAGGGGCGTCTCCAGACTCCAGCCAATTTAGAAAGGTTTGTTTTCTGAATTGACCAAAAACGATAATTAGACCTAGGACCCTTTGCGTTAGAGGAAAATCACCACAGCTATTAGTTAGTAGGTTAGTCACCATATAATTTTGTTGTTGTATTAGGTACATTGGTTTTCTGTCAACTGTATGTAATAAATTTGTGAACTCGCAGTATCTATAGAATAGCAGTGCCTTGACGTGCTCTCTGGCGTCACGGGTGTAAATTGAGCTGATACTATTTTGGTACCATTTAATCTATTTAATTGCAATATTAATTGTGAGACTAGTAACAAATAAATGTTTTTTTTTTATCCTATACAAATTAATAAGAATAAAATATTTTAGCATTTGTTTAAATAAGATCAATGTTTCAAATAAACCCAGGTTATTAAGATTACTAAAACTCAAAGTTTTGTATCGGTATTTTTTTTATCCAGCTTCATTCTCAGAACAGCTGATTTTGACGGAATTGTCTCTTAGGTAAAAGACGCTGCAGCCTATAACTAGGCAAAATTTTATAACACAAAAATAAAAACAGAGTCATTCGCCAAATTAAAGTTAGTTCCAAAAAAAATGTGTTGCATAAATTCTAAGATTAGCGAAAACGATGTGCGTTGGTTATAGGTAGATAACCATGTTAAGTGATCACTAAGAGGTGTTTGTTAATCACTTTACTGATGCGACGTCACTGACACTGAACCAACGTGATATCTATAACTTGAAGTTAGTTGCCGCTGACCAAAAATTAAAATTAAAGAAAACGAACTATTCTCATTAAATGTTACTTAAAGTTATAAATTTATTTGCGAGTATTTCATATAGAGAGAATAAGAATAAATTATTATTATAACAAATAAAAACTCTATTGCTGCTAGCAAAATTAGCTGTGAAGGGAAAAAGGTAAATTCTTGGATTTATTATAATGCACTGTGTTTGCTCTTGATACATTTGCAACCTAAGCAAAGCAATCGCTCTTAACGACACAATACGTAAGCTAGACTGCGAGCAAGTTTGATTAACACCATCCTACGTTGTTTGTGTGGCTTCTCTAACATCATACTCATATGTATAGATATTATGTTATGTTTCTACATTGATCCTTAATGCAAATTAAAGAATAGCTGCGATTTTCCATTTTCAAGAAATGAGTTTAGGCAAACACAAGTTTCGATTCTTTTAAATCGTTTAAGAAACTCTCGTTCATCAAAAGTAAATTTCAAATATCAATGTAAACAGTTTTTCTTATGTGAGGTTAAGGCAACACACGGCGACAATTTTCTGTCCCATCTGTCGTGTTTGAGTAGATAAGTTCTCCTTCAAGAAGGCTCTGCGCAAGCATTTTTTGGATTAACTTTCTTCTCTTTTCCATGATTCTCGCTGGCATGAGATCTGTGTATAATTATATTATGTATAAGTATATATTTTATGTATGTATATACCGTATATAGCCATCTATGTATGTATCTAGTATGTACAACTGTATATATTCATCTAGTTTGTTTTTAGTTTTGTATGATTTAATTTAACACAATTTGGTTTTTTTTTGCACCGCCTATACCATCTCTGTATGGCTCCATGGTTGACTGGTAGAGAATGCTTTTGGCATTAAGTCCGCCATTTGTACAACTTTTTTTAAAAATGTCTGTGCAATTAAGTTTAAATAAAAAATTGTAATCGCGTTTTTCTAGTAAGGGACTTTTTCTTTAATAAAGGAATGGTGGGCCTCTCGCTGTTTATCGTTTGCGCAGCGCCTATAAGATTTGAATGGTGTCAATTAATGCCACCGTTATTGTTTCTGGTATTAAACCAAATTATGTTTATTTCGGGCGATGATCTTAAACTCTTCTAATTCAATGTTAACCAGAAATAACTTAGACTTTAAAAAACGTTAAATCTTAAATCAACAGCTGAATGAAGCCACTAACTACGGATGTTATGTAAACATACATGTTCTTGTCATACGCGTATGACAAAATTATATTATTTACGGTGGATCAGAGACAAGAAAAATTTGTTTATAATACTATCACGGAGCCGAAATTATAAAAAGGAAAACATAATTTATACACGGGTTAAGCACAACAATCGTATATATACCAATAAAACGTGTCACCGTTGAAATAATTGGAGCAGAAAATTATTATAATATTATAAATAGTTTAGAGACTGGGTATAATTTTATATGTCGCATGGGAGCAGACCACGGCAGTAACTCATATTTTTCGTATACAACGACAAAGCAGCATTGATACTTGTTGAAAGATGTTTTAATCGGACAAAGTAAAAATCTATCGTATCATTGTAAAATACAAGTTATTCAATTCGAGTAAAACGTGTGGAATTTATCAGTAATTTTTAAGATATCATTAGGTATACACCTTTTTGTGTAATTATTAACTTTAGCAGCTTTAGGCCTTAATTAACTTTTAAAATAAACGTCAAGAACTGATTTGTTATGCATGTTCGGAAATTGTGGAATGTCAACTACCAAGGCTTATTCATCCAACTACAAACGGACAAAGATTTTATTGTACTTCATAATAAAATAATTCATATAAAAAGAGGTTGTTTATTTCGCTATCTCCGAAACTACAAGACAGTACGTAATTTTATAGTTTTATCGGCGTTTTGCAGCCGAAAATATCAAGAAAAGGCGGGCACGGGGACGATTTATTGTTGGTTTTATTTTTTGTTTCCGTTGAAAAATGTTTCATTTTTTTCGTCATTAGTTCCAATCATTCTTGAGGGTCTATTACAGAACTGTGAACAGTAGGTAGAAGGTACACAGTCCAACAGTTTTAATAAATTACAGAAATAACTTATACTCATGGGCTAATACGCTGTATTTGTGGCTGGTAGGTACAGTAGGCTGCAATAGCACTATTACTTATTATGTTGCTATGTTCAGGCGTTGGCACCGGTATTCTAATTTAATGATAAAATATAAGTCTCTGGGATATCTTGAAAACTAAAAACTACATTTACTATTTAATTTTAATTATTATCTCCGTTACTAAAAATTTTAATGACCGCTAGGAAAAACCAGGTAATACAAGCATGACATAAGTAAGACCATATAAATACTTAACCCTAAAATGCTACTAACAGTATAATATACCGTACAATACTGTACCGTGTAATCCCAAGGATCGTGTAAACGGGAATGCGCGAAGTTTGATTAGATTGGCGCCATAAGCCGACGAAGGCATAACCGGGATCAGGGACTAGCTAACTTAAGATTGCGATCTGATAAAGACTTTAGTCAAGGTGATCTAATCTTGAAGAAAGTGTACGGAAACTTCATGGTTTTAGATGATAAAAATCTTGTCAAGTGTTTGTAATTTTCCTACAAAAGTTGTAATGTTATGTTTTCACATACGTTACAAGGGCAACAAGAGTTGGTTATAAAAATATAATTATTTAAGTTAAAAAACAATTATACAATAAAATAATAACTAAGAAGCAGTTAAATTGGTTTTAAAAATAAATATGTTCAAAACAGCGTTGTCTAAAAAATAAGATTGAAGATCAAAGGAAGGCAACAAAGACTGGTGGCATTATATTTAAAATTTCTCTCAAGGGAATATCACCCTTTAAGAAGCTTCAAAAATAAACCTCATAAAATTCAAATTAGCGTCAACCCTCAGTCTTTGGGGGCCATTTAAATTCATAAATATACTGTTAATAAAAAAACTCCGCCAAAAAAGTGCCCTAACAATTAACAAATCGGTGGAAGTGTGGGGTTAAATTTAACCGTTTCCTACTGCTGGCCGGCTGGCGTTTTTGTAACTAAATTAGAGCGGTAACCTGAAACGATTTCTGAAACAATAAATAGTGGGTGACAATTAACGGGAAAAATATACTTCGGTATTGTAGGGTTTAGGGCTTGTACGCATCTGATACAATATAAATATGATTTAACTTGCTAGGAACAATTTTAAGTAACTTATTATTCAAAACTTAATTACTAAAAATATCGTTAATTTTGATATGTTAGGTATATAAAATCACCTTAAAAGACCGTAACCAGTTGCCAGTCGATGAGAGATTCTATGTTTTCGTTTGCACCGACTCCAAAAGTAACTGATTAGGTACGTAAGTGTTAAGATTATTTTTAGCGTTTTAGTTTTTTGAAGTCGGTTTTTATTTTTTTTATAATTAATACTCGGATGTAATAGGTACTGTAACTGTCCTGTGTCTATTCTGAATAAAATGGAGTGGAACGCTTAGTTAATTAATATAAAAAATGTGCTAACAATTATTATAACACTTGACACACTATTAACTGATCTCATCGTTATTATGTAAATTCTAAAAACTTTATAACTATTTTCTTATTAAAGATAGTCTAAAGGTTGCTAGAAACTGCTGCAGGATTTAGACAAGTCAATCTGGTAGTCACTGGGGAGATCTATGTTTAGCAGTGGACATCCTATGGCTGAAATGATTATGATGATAGGTAGATAGATTATTTTTAAGCATAGTACATAATAAATACACCATCATATTTTTATAACCATCACAGTTTTTTTTTAAACTAAATAACTTATCCTTGTATTAAAAGTTATCGTGTGTCCCCAGCACAAACCCGTTATCCGAAACTTTTTACAATCACAACATCTGTTTGTTATTCATTCTATTCGTGTACATCCGAGTGTTTTATCCTTCCCCTGTCATTGTGCCTCAATTAGGAACCCGCATTTCTTTTTTAATGGCCAAAGTTATATTTCAATCGACTTTCGGGGCATTAAAAGTGGTTTTTTAACGTAATTATATCTCTAATTGAGTAATTTATCGGTGTGGCACAAGCTTTATTTTAGTATTTTAGTATTTATGTCTGGTGGACGCGTGCTGGGTGTCAGGTTTAAGGATTTTTTATTAATATTTTTATTAATAACACAAGTACTGTTTTGCTGTTTATTAAATTTATTATATTAATTTATGCATTTATTGATTAAAATATTCATTTTCGATTTGGATCTCTGGAGATGATTTATAATTGGATTAGTTTTTCGTAATTTTGAGTGTAATAAAGATATTAATGAGTGTATAAAATAAACGATATTTTTGTGACTAATAGTGCAAAGTAATGCACATTATTAATCACACAACTATCGTTTTGTTGATAATTAAAATCAATATATTAATTTACGCATTATTGTCTTAAATCTGCATTTACGCTTTGGATCTCTGGAGATGATTTTTAATTGGATTAGTTTTTTCTAATTTTCTGTCAGCTATTAATTAGTGCATTATTTTATACTTCTATGAATGTTTTTATAACTCTTTTGTTGACTTAAAAATATTTGGTAGGTATTACTCAGTTTTTATCGTTTTAGTACATTGTGAAAGACTATACCTTGTATTTTTTTTATGTTCATAGTGCCTAAAGTTTAGGGGTTGTTGGTATGACATAAAACTGAATGTGCAATTGCAAGAAACTTTATAATCTGCTACAAAATACATCACTAAAAAAGGGAAATCCCCAAATCGGTCCACTATCAACATAGAAAGTCCCCAAAAATAACTCAAACCAAGTGAAATGCATTTGAATCTGAATGCCCCGATAGTAATATCTGCGTCCTAGTTCTTAGCCTAGATATCTCGGATTTGCCTTTTCACCCAAGTGTTATGACTGCAGGTACGTATTCTGCAGGATACAGTATGCAAATGACCGCTTTAAGTCGAAATTTTGTGGGGAAACATACAATGTAGCTGGAACGTTCTCAGAGTTTGAACGAGGCCAAATGTGTTGGTAAAATCTAACTAAAATCTAAATAACATGAAATACGAGTTGGTCTTATTTACTATGGAGAATCAATGATGGATGCTGATCGCATGATACCGTGGTCAGTATCAAAAGAAACTGATAAAAACTAACTTCTAAAAGTTCTTCTTTATTATTCTTTTGTGTATTGATTTTGTTAGACTATTGTGTGTTTTTCAATGCGGTATTCGGAAAATTCTGATACTAAGCAACTATTGATGTTGCCTGTGCCTATAAAATGTTTATATTGTATGTTCTATATTGTGGATGTCTCTAAGCAATTAGGGAATTTTCCACATTAAAAGGTCTGGAACGGACGACCACATATATAAATAAATATGTGCCAGACAACACAGAGATATTCATGTCTCGAAGTAAGGAATGTATAATATTCTCATGATACGAAGTACCCGAATAATTAATTTTGATGGCTCACGGCTATAACACACTCAGACCCAAACAAATTAAGGAAAAACCGTTGTCACAAACCGGGAATAGAACCCAGAAACAAAGGTGGCAACCCTTCAAGGCGAATCATCACGCAACCACGCCAATTGTGATCGAAAAGATGGATTAATGTAGGGTAGGCATCCTACAGTTGATCTATGAAAGCTAAATTGATGATTAATTATTAAACATTAAGAGGACTGATAAGATTTTAGCCATAAACTAAATAAATTAAAAAAAAAACTTTTTTATATGTATTCAACATTGACACTTTTACACTTCCAAATTTTTACCCTACTAATGCTTTTGGAAAAAGTGTCGGCTAGTGCCTAGAAAAATTGGCGCAAGAAATTCGTTAGGTACTATAATTTGTTTTTTACTTTTAATATGTATACCGCTGTGAGCTGTACGGTTTTTAAATACCCAAGCTTTTAAAAAAAAAATAGAATATCTTGACAATTTGAATCAATTTAACTAAAAATAGCAATCAAAATGCAAGTTGCTATCAATTTACAAAGCTTTATTCTTTGGTAAATCATATTATTTGCGGTCTACTTCTTAAGGCGCACTCACACCGCATTCAAGTTGCACTGAAGTGTTATGAGTCTTCTTTGCATTTATATGTGCCCTGAATATTTATATGAGCACTATGTAAATGCGGCTTTAGGTTAGTCGTGAGAAAATTTATACAATGTAGCGTTGGATTATTGTGGTATATTTTGTGGTGGGTTTTGGGAGCTGACTGTTAGATGAGACATGTTTATTATATTGAATATATTATTGACTAGATTTTCACACTATAGGCTTTTGGCAGTATGGGACATTACTAATCATCTTATCATTTAAATAAATAATACATTCTTGAACAATCACACCAATTAAACAAATCAGATAAATTAAATTAAATGTAAAATTATCATGAGATAAGAATGTCTTACTTGTTGTTTTATACTGAAGTAATGACTTCAGTATAAAATTGTAGACGAGTACTACTGCCGACAAACTGCTACGCACTTCGGCAGTTAAAATATCATGTTAGTGATAATTATACTTTTCAAATAAACAAAGAAATATAAATAATCAAAGAAAAAATAACTATAACTAAACTATATATCTATCTAGCTCTAAACTAAGTTAAGCTTGTACTTTGCCAACTAGATAACTGATAAACATTATTTAAAGTACATTTAAGTACCAAAGAGCACGATCTCCCACTTTTTTCATCCAGTTACTGCCAGCCGTGTAGTTATCTCCCTACGGTCGTCGCTCGGTCGGTACATGTCATAGTCGTCAAAAATAACATTTGAGTGAATATTGTTATTGTCACGTTACACCATGACAGCTACAAGTGGTTTGGCTTAAAGCTGTCCTAAAATAGAATGGAAATACGGACACTGTTTCACGATATGACAATGTGTTGAGATCTTCTTACAAATGTGACACAACAACCATAGAAACAAATTAAACAAACATTTAATATGGAAGGCGCACTATTTGATATTACAGGTTCTCCCGTAACTCAAGCCTAGGATAACCTTGTAAACACATATTGTTGTATGACTTTTGCAAGTTTGCATGAAAATTTATCGACTTTCTATACAAAATTACCAAAAAACCGATTGAATTTGTAATAGAAAATGTAAAACAAAAGTGCTTTTTTTAAAAGTCATATCTTAGAACAAAAACTATTTACTACGATGTACATAATTATGTGGTTACAAGGTTATCCATGAGTTGAAAAGCCGATTGAAGTCGAACAGGACGTGCAGTAATTACACCGCTTTATTGTTCGGCAAATACTACCGAACCGACAATGCCGGTCCGCTTAAGTGTAAAGCAACCTTTACATGTTACATTACGCCCCGTAACGTCGGTGAGTACCCACCTTAATGTTATTAAGGCTCCTAGATTGCAGGGCGCGATGGGAACCCCCGCGACGCGCGCATCCGATGCGGTAACGAACCTGAACTATGGCCAATTTATAAACTAGTTAATAGTATTAAATGCGGATAGCTAGCGTCAATTGTCTCTTTTCAATCTATGGTCAAAGAGCGCATGCTAAAAGAGGACGACTAAAAGACGATTAACAAAATCGTCGACTTTTTTTACACACTTTTATTAGTTTTAGCGCAGTGAGTATTGATTTCCGAATTGACCCGAACCGGGAATTAAACCCGGAACCTCATACGTTCAAGGCGAGTTATCGCGCCACTACAACAGTTATTTTGGGTAAAGAATCAAACGGAAGTTAGTCCGGCCTTATAGTCAAAAGAAGTGCCTCTCATTGTTGCAGTAATGTTTATTAAGGCCCATAGATCGCAGGCGCGATGCGGCGGACCCCCGCGGCGCGCGCGCATCTGATGCGGCTAACGAGCGCCCGAACAATGTCTCTATTAGCTTATTCTGGGGTTTTAGATCGGAATAGAGAGGGTGTGGAGTGGGGTAGGTAAGGTGGTTAGGGTTAAGTTGAATTCAATTCTTTATTGCTTACTAAGTGATGTACAGACAACAGCACGTCGACCTACCACAAAAATTCAAATTTTCTCAATTTAGGTTCTCAAAGTAGGTTGACCTGCCAAGGGGTAGACCCAAGAAATGCTGGCTTGACGTCGTGAGGGCTGACATGCGTGCCAATGATCTCACAACTAGAGACGCTCAAGACCGTGCGAAGTGGAGGAGTAAATCGGACCCTGGGCTCTAAAGTGATGGCTTTGGACGCAACCGATTGACCGTATAGATGAAGAAGAAGAAGGGTAGGTTGACCTGCCGTTGTCTATACATTGGTGGTAGTTAGTGCTTACAAAGCGATCGGGACTGGTATATTTTGTTTTGGTTTTGTTAATAACCATAACAAAAGACACAGAAGGTGATGGCAAAAGTTGTAGAAAATTTTCGTGCTATAAAGCATTCTTTACCAGTGAACCATGTCTTTCATGCCAAAGTTACTTCGAAGACATTGCTAATATACTATTTAGCCTTATATTGCTTATTTACTATATGCTTGTTATATTTGCATTGCCTTAAAACCAAAATTGTATTGGTTTAAACAGTTTGTATATTTATCTATACGGTAAATTTATTTTGTGTAATAAAGGAGTCTTTATCTATGTCGTATACTGTAGACTTAAGAATTTATTAATTAAAAACTAGAAAAGTACTTTTATCAATCACAATTTTAATTGTTACTCTAGTAGGTATTATACAAGATCAAGTTATGTAGAATTATTTTTCAACAGTTATTCTGTTGTCAATAATACTTTAATATACATAATTACTAAGAGAACTGTAATAATCATAAAGCATAATTAAGAAAAATAAAGATTGTAAGAAGAGGTTTTAGTTAATTTCATAACTGATTTATTTTATTTATTTATTTAAACTTTGTTGCACAGACATTTAAAAAAAAAGTTGTACAAATGGCGGACTTAATGCCGCCGCCGTAACCGCAGCTAGCACATTACACATACACATGTAAGGGCACACAACTCACTGAAAACACCCTCTCAAACACACATACTTACGCACAGTCACTTACACTTAACCTATACCTACTTACAAATAAGTACTTCATCAAAGACTAAATTCTTTCAATTTATTGCTTATCTTGTCTCTAGTTATCCTAATATTAATTTAATTATGTTCTCATTACCCACCAGCATGGCATGTAACTCACGGAGTGGGTCCTGGTGACCTGTAATATTTAATATTAATTATTACCAGGTTCATATGAACCTACAACAGGCACCAGCTCTCACAGTGTGACTCTAAAACATGTTCTGTTACTACCAAAAAAAAAAAAAACAACTATTATATTAATAAATTGTAGTTTGTATGCTGTGAGAGAAATAAATGAATTACTTACTTACTTAAAAATGCCAAAAGCTGATTGTTGTAAGTTTTATCTAACTAAGTAGGTACCTAACCTTATAGTTGAGGTGAGGTCTGTACCCTGTTGTGGGACGTATACAGGGCGTACAAAAGAATAAGACACTCCATAAAACCACGTGATCAGCTGCTCACAAACAGCAACTTTTTCCATGAAAGCAACATTGAAATAAAAAAACATTTTTTGGATGCTCCATACAAACTCACTACCTCGATGATAATATGTGGAGCATCTGAAAAAAAATTCATGATTTCGATGTTGTTCTCATAGTAAAAGTTGCTGTATTTTTTTATTTTTTTTAAAATTTATTATTATTTTACACAAACTACATAAATATTTATTACAGTGCATTGCCATAAACCACTGAGGTTTGTCTACAATGCAGACCTGTCAGCCAGATAACAAGCAGTCATGTTATAATACGAAAGCAAAACGTAGGTATAACAATTATCACTCTTTACAAAAGTTTACTATAATTTTTAGTACCAATTAGATTAAACGGAAACTAGGTAATCGCGCTCACTATTATTAATTGTTTCATATTAAGAAGGTCACAAATATTAATATTATGATAGGAAGTAAGTCTTCAGTTTTGGTTTAATATTGTTTCGGTTCAAGTCATCTTTTAAAATGGAGGGTAGTTCATTTATAAACCGAGGAACCAAGTAATGTGCCGTTCTTTTGCCGTAAACATTACTGGCCTGGGCAGTACGTAGGCGCTTTCGGGCAATAGCGCGTGTGAATACAGGGTGGTCGATTCTGTTACGGAATTTCATGTTGAAATATTGTTCTTTAAGCAGAGTGTACTTAAAACGAATTTCAATTGGCAAGACTTTGCAATGTTTAAAGAGCCCAGCTTCATCATGCCTGAACTTATTTTTAATCACTGTGGAAACGATTTGCTTTAGTATTTTAAGTTGTAATTTGTATATACTGCTCAGGTAAGTACTGTAGGTACGTCCATAACTACTGACACCGTACTGTATGTAAGATTCAGCTAGCGAGTTACATAGGGTTAGTTTAACTTTGTATGGGATACGGTCTTTTAGGATGTACATATTAGCAATATGATCAGCTCATCACGCAGTTTTAAGTAGTGTCCTATTATCTTGTACACCGTGTATAGGAATTCTTTAAGTCCTAATCAAAACTAGAATAAAAATAATTAAAACAACACGGCTCTAATAAATACAACTCCACACATTCCTTTGTTCAATCGAACCAGATCCATTCCCTCCCAACTATGCAAATAAAGTTAGTAGCAAAAACAAAGCGAACACGGTAATTACACTTGGTGGAAAATTAACCGCGCGATACGCGGAACATGCCCGTAATGAGTTCAGATATCCCGTATTTAGTGCACGCGAGTGTAGTTGCGGGGAATAGTTTTTAATTAGGGGTTTTAGATTGAGAACTTTATTTTGAATACATTAGACGGTAAATGTTCGTTGTTGGTGAAATTCCATTCGTAATTAAGTGTTTTGTTGAGATGTTGTCATTAAATATCAATAAATAAATATATGACTAGTCTTTTCAATGACCGACTGGTGTAGTGGTTCGCGCTCTAGACTGCAAAGCCTGTCGGTTGCGGGTTCGAATCCCGCATGGGGCAAATGTTTGTGTGATGAGCAGGAGTTGTACCTAAGTCATGATAATAGTCATAATAGTAATTTATTTATAAATATAAATCATTATTTATTTATTTATAAATCCCTTTTTTTATTATCTGACTACTAGAAGGTTTAATAAAATTTACAAATATGACTAGACTTATTAATAGCCAACGTAGGTCTATGGCTAAAATGATGTTGATGATGACAATGTCGACCCAGGCATCAACTAGCCTTGCATGAGCTCACAGGCTTGACAGGCTCATCATCATCATCATCATCATTTACTGCTGAACAGAGGCCTCCCCCAATGACTTCCACATTGGCTGGTTGGAAGAGACCTGTATTGAATTGCTTCTTGCTACCTTTATCATGTTTTTAGGTAGACATTCACTGCGCTTGCATTCTAGAACCTTTCTGCCCCATCTGCTGTCAGTTCTACGTGCTATGTACCCCGCCTACTGCAACTGTATCTGGCTCACTTGACCGGCTTTACTACAATTATTTAAATAATACTTAGCAAACAACCTTTCGGTAAAAAATTCAAGCGCCCACGTGTTTGAAAAAGACCCTAGACTATTTTGGTAGATAATTTATAAAATAAAGAAACGCGATCTTTTCTGCATGTGTGGGGTTGAATACGGGACATAAATCTGCAGCCAAAGGGTTGTAAATCTCAAACCCCTTCTACTACGAGTGATGTACAACCACCAGTGTAAATTGATACACTCACCTCCTCGGAGAAGGAGAAAAAACAAGGCGCAGAAGGGTTAGGTAATCTCAGTTTAGAGGGCAAGTTATACTGGGCGTTCCTGTTAAAATACATATGAAATTTTCAAGGAGCACTTAAGATATGTTTCGGTTCACCCTTTCTAGTCGATTTTGTAAATTGATATTGGTTTTTGGAGGAGTTTATCTTTCGATGTGTGAATTTTTAATTTGCTTCGAAGTTTATTTAGTACGTCTAATATTTATCTTAATTTATTTGACGAAGGTTCTACTGCAAGCTACTGTTTTATTTATTGTGCTTTATATATATATATATATATATTTTACGTCTTGTCCTATTTTAAAAGTAGGTCTGATTATTAAATTTAGAGCGGTTGCCACCTGACCACTGCTATTTAAGTCATGATGTAAAATATTTTACTTTATAATAATACTTTTAAAATTTCAATTCAGTAATAACCGAGATTAAAATAAGCCTGAATCAATGGAATGAATAAATATATTTACCAGTGGCGTAAAATTCTATTAGCATTTAAAAAATACACTTTTTTTCTTTATGATCTCTTCAACTTACATTTTAAACTCAGTTTACATTGAACAAACTGAACCAAATATACGCAGAAAGAACGATACCTATCTCCAATCGTTCCTATTTCCCAAACGGGCGGGCCCTATTTTTTACTTTTTAGAGTTCCGCAGGTGAAAACATGGCTGCCATTAAGGTATTGACGCGGGTAGTCCGGCAGTGTGCGGAACCCGCAATAATTCACAAAGAAAGCCTACCGCCAATATAGGAGTAGTGTTCGATCATAGATTAGTAAGTGCAGAAAGGTATCACAAGTTATGTTTTTCTGCCTAATCATCCACTATGGTGGGATAATAAATACTCGCATACATCTAAAAATAATCGTTAGTTATACATTAAGTAACAGTTATAGTTACATCAATAATATTTGTAAACTTCTCATTTCTTGTTTGATGTTACTTGCGTAAGTGTCATTAGGCGCAATATTTCCGTTTTATTAAATATGAATAATTTTACTGGAACCATGTCAACTCAGGGCCGCTTGCTTTTAAATATCTGTAATAAATTGTACAGTTCGTATTACTTCATTACATATTTTTTAACAGCAATAAATAGGTCTAATTAATTAATTTAAATCAATGATATAAAACTATTTTCCCATTTAGCTACAGAGTCCTTAAAATCACCTTTTTGTTATAATTAAAGTTTACATTTAAAAACAATACCTCCTTTTATTTTCCTCTCAATATCGTGACTTGACTCAGTGTCCAAAGCCAGTGTTTACATTTATACTTAATCAAATGCAAAATACAATTAACTATCATTTCTCGCAGCAGGACCATAAAAGCATCAAATCTAAATCAAATTTAGGCATGAACTTCTCTGACAACACGTCTGTTCCGCGTTTACTCTACATGACATCAAAGGCGCCGGCAGTCGGCATAATTCAAGGCAGATACAATAAAGTGATCGGTACTTTATCGACGCCAGGGGATGGATGCTACTTTATACAACATTGCCCATTTATATTTTACAATTTTTATTGCACGACTGTGAGAGGAAGGTTCGGGAAGTTCTCTGGGACAAGAGTGACGTAACATAGAGTCAACTAGAATTTGAATAGTATAAAGGAAATAAATAAATAAAATCTTCTTACTTTAGAGGTTTTTTCAATTTCTTAACTATAACAAAAATTGTTGCTTATGTACAGCTACTACTGTTGTAATTACTTTCACTTGTATATAAATACGGGTGTTAGTTCTGTTATTCTTATATTTATTCGTATGAATTAAAATGATGTGACTAAAATGTTACATTCGGTAGGTAAGAACGTACTTTTAGTAATGTCACTATTTGATAACATTTAGAGTGACCAAAGCGCAATTATTTACTCAATTTACATATAACATAGCGAGTTGAAAATCGATTAGTATGTTTTCCTATCTAGAAAAAAAACTAAACCTAGACAACAAAACTGGATTTAGAAATTTATCGACAGTAAAATATGGTTTTATTGACTATAACTGACCATAAATCAGATTTCGGAGTGCGTATTTCAACAAAACTAAATAAATTGCATGTCTTAGAATATTAATAAGATTTTTATAGGGTTTTTTATAAATACTACCTAATATACGCATTGTAATCTAATATTATTGGCATAAACTTATGCATTCAGATTCGGCTGAATTTATTAACTGTTTGTATATTAATATATTATAGTGACCTTTGTATTGAAAATGTATTTAGGGTTGTACCACACCGGCAACATACATAAATAATTATTGTATAAATAATTGTGTTTTATTTAAATATTTAAAATACACTTCTGCAATCTTTCAAGAAATCGTAGTAAGCTAATAATTACTTCAATTTACAATATAAAAGCTTATTAAAACTATTTTACACATTAACCCTAATTAAAATAAATGTAATTTAAATACTAATTATGCATTAAATGCAAAAATAACTACTTCGTTAATCAGAATAAATAGCTTGCTTCCCAATTGTCAACAAATATTTACTAAAATTAGGGGCCCATGTTCAGCGGTGAACGTCTTATGGCTGAAATAATGCTTTGGAAGGCAATTTAAAAGTTGGTCCCGGCTATATATCGCTTGATACTAGTCGTGAAGCCTAATCAAAGGCCTTACGGCAGCTTAATAACATCTGACAGTGAGGTTAAGTCACTGGTATTATAGCGCCGCTCTATCAATTCGCACTGCACCCGCGTGGTGGAGTTTGGCCTAAACCATCTCATAGTTGAGGTCTCTCATAGGTCTGTGCCCTGCAGTGAGACGTATATATATATAGGCATATATAGGCATATATATATAGGCATACTAGCGCAGCCATTTTAAGGAGCAACTGTCTCTTCCTCTCTTTCCTTCTTTATTTTCAAATGAGTCTCGCTGGCATATGATCTGTGTACAATCATACTATGTGCATGTATTTGTATATGTATGTAAGCATACCGTTTTGATACCTATTTATTTTTTGTATGTATGTATTCATCTAGTCTGTGTTTGTGTTGCTAGATTTTTTCTAACACTAATTACTGTTTTGCTGCACCGCCTGTACCATCTCTGTCTGGCCTCATGGTTGACTGGTTGATAATGCTTTTGGCATTAAGTCCGCCATTTGTACCACTTATTTTTAGTTCTGTGCAATAAAGTATAAAATAAATAATAATACTTTACAAAAGTATGTTTATGAAAGTCATAGTCATAAACTTATTATTACTATGAACAAAGCTTCATCACAGCTGTAAAGTTGGTAAATTCTTATGACATAAATGATATACGATTAGTGTCACCCCTGAGTTTCGTATTGTTGTCGAAAACCCGAAATGACTTCGGAAGAAATTTATTGAGGTAAAGCACGATTATGATAATCAGTTGCGTTCGGTTTTTTCTCACGAAGGCCAAATGGCGACGAGAAGTCTAGCTCAATATGTCGATGACCTTTCAATGTTGCCTGTGTTTTATTATTGTTATTAATAATCTTAATTATAGATGTGCTTATTTTATTGTATGGCTTAATTAAGTTTTGTTTTTAGAAATTGGCATCAGTCACGTTTTATTTTGTAATGTCACAATGTTTTTGTTGTTATTTAAAAAATGGGTTGCGATTACGTCCCGACTAATAATATAAAATGTTTTAAGCTAAACAATTTTACTTTAAAAGTAATAAAGGTAAATAAATAAATAAATAATCAGAAGAAGGTAATAATTAAAACCCATCTACTAAAACAAGGAAACTAAAATGCGTTTTATCTTGAACTAATACTTTATAAGGTGGTGATAATGATAATAAATGATTTAAAAAAAATGAGTATCTCATTTTTTTATTGAATCAGAATTAGAATAATTTATTTGCTATTGAACTAGGTACATAAGAAGACCACAATTTTAAATTAGTTTCACTTATTCAGCTATAGACATGTTGCAAACATGTTAAAGGGTATTAGACATATAATATTCTGTACAAATCAATACAAAATTATTATACAGATGTCAGTTTGAAAATGCTAAACAAAATAACAATTGCAAATGACAAATTAGTGCTTGTAATCTAAGAACTCATGGACTGAGTAGAACACACGTTCGATTAGATTCAAAAAGGGGAGGTTCATGTTTCGAAACAATTTTTTTTTTTTAATAGTTAAAACAATCATTAGAGAAAAATTAAAAAGTTAAAAATATTTTAACATAATCTTGGTTTCAACGTCCCGCTGCATGTTCCACCGTTCCAAATTTGCAACATTACCGTTCTTCCCACAAAACCAAAGGCTTTTTCTAAAAGCTTCAGTTAAAGCCAATCCACAAAAGCAAAGCCAGTGTAGTAATTAGTAAATGGCTGAAGATGGGTTCGATAGGTTTCGGATACACCCGTTTTTATTTTCTTTTCGCCCTACCCACTGTATGAGTGATCCTTTTCAAAGAGCTTTTAAAGAATTTCAGCCATAGTAAAGTTCGATCACCAATAATAGTTAAAAAAATATAAATCTACACTTTTATGAAGGGCTTTTTATTTGTGTAAAGAAGCAGAGAAGAAATTTAAAAAATATATTTGCATTAATCGTGATAGTACAGATAGAGTGAATACAAGTGACGAGGTACAAATAACAGGTGCTATACGTCTTTCGTATTATACCTACAATTTTCTGTAAAAAATCAAATAATAATTAATATGTGTGATATGCATAAAAAGGAATCTACATCAGGTAAATACATCATATAAATCAGATTTGAAAATGCGATATTACTTTTTTGAGAACATCTAGGCAAGATTTGACAAATGAATGCGATATAAATTTGCCTGAATTAATTAATTAGTATGCAAATCCTATTTTGGTATATAGTTAATAAAAATGGATGATTTAAAACCCGTATGTTGTTTTAATTTGCAACTAAAATAACTTGTAGCTTTCGGCCTTATCACAATAAATAAACACACATTAAGTATTGTTTTA
Source organism: Anania hortulata (assembly GCA_963576865.1). NCBI lineage: Eukaryota > Metazoa > Arthropoda > Insecta > Lepidoptera > Crambidae > Anania > Anania hortulata. The sequence goes on along the minus strand of OY756405.1, from coordinate 9,731,650 downwards.
TCATCTCAAAATTAACTTCCAAATAATATTGTCCACTGCTTTGTATTATAATATTTACAATTCAGTCGTAAAAATATTATTACAACTTCAATTAAAATCAGATTTTACGGCTTTTGTCAGGATTCACTTTCGAGTAAAATTTTACGCTCGGACATTATTTTTAGAATTTAATCCTTCGCTGACAATAACAGTTCTTTTATGTGGCGAATAAAATTAAATATTTACGGTGTATTTAGAAACAATTATCGAGTTCTGCCATGTACTCAACACAATCGTAAATATCTTATTAAGACATAAACAAAACTACGTTACGACTCCTATGCATACGCTGCCCAAACTTCCTTGATCCTAGAAATCTGTGTGGCAGTTTAATCTCAGAGGTCTGTGTAACTGGTTTTGTGTTGCTAGATGAGAAAAATAAAATTGTACCATAATAAAGGCTGTCTAACAAGCAATCAGAATAAGGCAATCATATAACTTTGTTGTCTTACACGTGGTTATAAAGTGTTTTTATAAACTAACGGTATGGGGTAAGACTATTCGAGTTCGCTGAATAATTTATTCTATCAACTATTTTTATAGTTCATTAGTGGATGTAATTGTTGGTTTTACTAAAACGAGTGTTGATTCGAAATTAAACCTAGAACTGTTAAACAAATTAGTTATTTGATGATTTAGAAAAAATATTGATAACTTTATGACAAATAACTAATTTATCATGTATGTTTTGGATAGCTATAAATTTCCAATAAAAAGGTCCAATATTTGATAAAGTTTCTAAACTCATTAATTCGAGCAGCGGTTTTTAAATAGATTATTATATTTTGAGGAAATTCTAATTGATTCACATTTCACACTTTTTAATTTACATCCTAACATACATAAAAAGTTAATTTAACTGTATTAAGAAATAAATTGTAGCCAAGATGTTTTTCTATATGCAACAAATTTAAAAAATGATTATGTGTTTGTATGTTTGGATATTACAGTTAATCACGCTCTAGTGGCTAAATGGAATTAGCAGAAATCAGGCGCACGTAGATACAGATATATTCCAGGTATATAGATATTAGGTTCCAGCTAAGTTTTTCTGTTCCCGTGGGTTAATTATTTCTTGCCTTATATTTTCAATTATAATTTGAAACTCTGAAAAAGCTATCCGCCATGATCGCGACGTGAGTGACGTCAGTCTTATGGTAAACGATCAAATGTCATTCGAGTCTTAGATGTATTTTTGTATTCTCGAACAATACAGTAATGATAATTACTATATTTTTTGTTTAAACTATTAGAAATCTTGTTTGATTAATTCAGAGAGGTTGTGTATAAAGACGTTATTTGTTTGTTTGTTTACTAGAGAGACTACGTCATGGCACAGATAATCTATAGACCAAAATGACAGCGTTTTTGTCTGTTTATGGAAATATTATTTTAAAATTAAAGTTTTGTAGTTTTCTAAGTCTTGAAAAAATACAATCATTTTTTTTTCGGTCTAATGGAACACTTATTAACAATTTAAGACCTATTTAAAAAAAAGTGTCAACTAGCCTATTCTTAAGTTTACGCAGACAAAGTCGCAGGCAGAAGTATTGTAGGTACTAAATATTATTAAAGACGATACAAACCTCTAACTCATCCCGAGATCTTCTCAAATCAAGCCGTCCCTGAAACAGATGGAAGCAACAATTAATAATTTTACCTAAAACTAAAAAAAAAATATTATCATTTTAAACAAGAATGTTTAAAATTATAATAAAATATGTAACATCATCCTAATCAAGGTCGGTAATTATACTGAAATATTACAACTGTCAACGTTTCTTATTCCTAAAATACGTCAATTTTACCATAAACTAATTATGTCAAATTAAAGGCCTCTATCGAATATCAGCAACAGTAATTATTGAATAAAAACTATGTGTCGCTAGTATTGATTTAATAATTTCGTTGTCGAAGCAACTTTTTTGAAGTTCAACTATCAATAGCGGATCAAGCAATAATGTTAAATTATTTATCACTCCTAGAAATAGGAAATTTTGCAAAATAAGTAGTCATATTTACATTAGGTATTTAACCACGATTCCACCAATACATGGGAAATAATACTGACAGTTTAATCCCATCATAAAAGTTGCTACATTTAAACACCATAATCAGCCCCTAGGGGATTGTTGATGTTTTAAAAATAACCCTGTATATCAAAGTAACAGAAAAAAGGGGAGATCGTGCTTTGCGGCCCTCTTTGGGGGCTTACGTCTAGCAGTGGACTGCAATAGGCTGACATGATGATGATGATGATGATGATGATGATTGTGATGATGATAATGATAAAAGATACAGGATACGTATTTTAGAGATGTGTGACGAAGTAGGTAGGTTGCCAACTAAATAGTCTTAATGCTTGTTAATCATAAAATTAAATATTTGTATTCGAATTCTAGCAAATTGAATACAATTCCCGGGTTTTAGTATGCGAATTTAAATTCAAATATTTAAAAAATACTGAAGATTTATTTTATAGATTTGTTGCAGACTAAATAGTTTTGATACTTGTAAATCACACGATTGAATATTTAGTAGGTACACGAATGACCAAAATACTATTACAACGCAATCGCATCAATAAAAATTGCTTGGACTCTTCGAGATGCCCGTGTGAATTCTGATCGCTGTCAGCGATTCCCGTCCAAGATAAAAGGCGGGTGATTTTGCGGCGGGTAAAAAAACGCCAGAACAAAGACACCGCTCCACGGCGAAATTCGCAGATTACCGAGGAATCCGATAAACCAATAACGCGTATAGTGATGACGGCGCGGATTGGCGCAGTGGGATAGAACAGAAAGAACAATGGGATTTCTGATTTTAAATCGGTTGTCGTTAAATCAAAGTTTTTGTCTTCGTGAAAAGTTGCTGTGTCCAGTCATCTAGGGCACAGTAACTTTAGTCTAGTTCCATAATAAGTAACTGCCAAAATTGTTAGACCTAACTGCTTGCTAATATGGTGTAACAATTATTAATGGAGCACCATAAAGCACATTTTCTATTGTGTCTACATTTTAGGCAATTAAAGACTTAAGTATTGAGTTATTCTTTACTTTAGCTTGGGTCTTGTCAAGATAAAAATCTCCAAGAGCCACAAGCCACATCTTCGCTTAGCAATTAGCGTTAGGCAAATAGTGATCAAATACTGCCATGTGTATCAGCTTTATCAAGTTACATTCATTACAGAATTAATGATGTTCAGCGCAGAAATATGTATGAAGCCAGCTTTTTACTTATTTAAGTTTATCCCATTGTTTGAATGTAGTTATAATTAAAGACATATCAAAACGTTAAAATTGTAGACATTTAGGTAAACGAAAACAAGTTATGAAATCTACAATCAAAAACTAATTTATTCATTTCACAAAACTATGTTTTAGTATTTTATGGCACAAAAAGAGTAATTAATAGGCGTGGTTTGTCTATCTATGAATTTGCAATTTATTGCGTCTATAAAACTAGAAACATAGACCAAAGAATGAAACTATCATACCATGAATGGTATGTACAACTTTTTATTTATTTGTTTAATTACATAGTAGACTTGAATAAAGAAAACGATTCCTATGGGCTTGTAAGACCGTAAAGAATAATTGGAAAACATCATAATGTATTACTTTAAATACAAAATTGTATAGGGTACATATACCTACAAAGAAAAAACTAAAAACAAATATGACATTCATAAATAGCCCTATCATTGAAAAGTATTTGAATTAACGTTCAGCAATTTGCACAAGGTGCAGAGTTAGTAAATAGCTGAAGAAAAGATTTTGTCTACGTTTTCATTACAGTGACCATGTGGTCATTTGACGCAAGTTAAATGAAATTGCTTGAGTTGTTCCAATATAGTTTATAAAAATACGCCAGACAACAACAAATTGTCGTAATATCGAAGTATGGAACTAAAATCGTCATTACGAGTTGTACCAGGTATCAGACAACGATACTTTTGAAAAGACTGTCATCATGATAAAACTTTTTTTGTAATAAACAACTATTTTTAGGTGTACTCAAGTAGAAACAATCAAAAGCCATCCAACTGACATTGCCATCCAATTACTTCAATATTAATCGAGATAAAAAGCAACGTCCAGTGCTGGCCGGCGTCAGTATACGGGACAAAGTGTCAAGATGAAAGGGCCGCCGCCGATTGTCGCCGCATTGTATCGTCACTCGTTAGTCCGCATTATCGTAGCAAGATTTATTTTAACGATTAACTATAGAGGTTCGAGTAATGAGCGTAAGACGTGTTAAGTCTCGTATTCTCTAATTATATTTTCTAACGAATAATACTTTTCTATCAAATTTTGTTTATGTTTATCGGCCTCCCTTTTACTGCATCATTTCTTACAGTCCTGTACCAATATTCCCTAATTAGTCTCTGCCACTCTTATAAGGTAGACAGACGACCTGGTAAAGATTTCATAAATCCGCTGGATGCAAGCACCTCTCAACTAGCCAATTTGGAATTCACTGAGGGAGGTTTATGTTCACCAGTGAACGTCCTATGGCTGTAATAATGATGATGATGACTCTTACATTATCGTGAGACCAGGCTGACGACCCATTAGCAATCGCTCTATACCAAATTCAAATTCAAATATTTTTATCGCAAAATGTAGGTACATACAGAGGTCTCAAAAATAGTTTTGGATCAGCTACATTTTACCAAATATCAAGATACTACAAACGACAAAGATCGAAGACATTGCTAAGTGAATTACCGAACCAAAGTGGGTTTGGCCGGGGCACTTAGAAGGAATGACTAAATTAGTATCACAATGGAGATGAGAGGCAGGCACTAAGACAATTAGGCAGAACATCAACCTGCCAATTCAATGTAATTGTGCTAGTGGCTGGGTCATGTTGTGAAAGAATGGATCAGGATTGAGAAGTGGAGCATTTGAGAAATGGAGTTTACCTAGAAATTAAATAGATTAGGTATAAAAACCATTTCTCATCATCATCATCATTTCAGCCATAGGACGTCTACTGCTGAACATAGACCACCCCCTATCTGTGCTTATCATTTTTGGGTGCTGATAGGTACTCGACACGCTTGGCAGGCAGGTTGGCGAACGCAGTATTTTTATAATATTTCGCACGTAGACGCTGCTGAAAGAAATTATCTATGGATATGGAGTGTTGTCACCACATTAACAAAGCCTTATTTTCCTATACAAAGCCGTGTGAAAAATACCATCATAAATTTAAGTCAAACGCTAACTTAGCTGAGAAAAACACCTTGAAGCATCGTTTCAGTATTCGGAGGTTAGTTTTACAGCTTTTTTCATAACGCTTCGCTTTCCACTTAGACCATCCGTCATTTCAACGATTAACGCTTATAGCTCAAGTCATTAAGCCGCAATTGGACCGTGTGTGCCTTTACGATTTCTGTGTGTCTAGCATTGTTTCAGTGGACAATAGACACAAATAAATTACTGCTAAACAGTACCTTCAAAGGGGCCGGTGGTTATTTGTAGTGACAACTTTGGGTGGGTTTTGAAATGATTTCATTGTGATTAGTTTGCAATTAGATAATGAATTGATTTCGAGTAAAATAAGTTTGAAAATAAATCCAACAGAGATGGCATTTGATTTAGGGAATCAAAAAAACAATTTTGGCGTAGTTAATGATTCACTTAAATTTAGGGATGCTAAGAAGCTGAAATTAAGATTATGAATTCTTATTCTTAGTCGTGTTAAGTACTCTGAACTGAGGGTTGTTTTCATTTTGTGACATAAAACACACACAACCACTTTTTCGGCAATTTTATAGGAGTAGATTACCATTGCCTTCTCCATTTCACATACTAGTGAACAGGTTTCCTCAAGACATTTCCTGCATTTCAAAGCAGCGACCTTTTAAATGACTGTAGTACCTTCTTAAGTCTTCTACGAACTCTGTAGAACAAAGCAACCTCACTTTTCCACTATGCTATCACGCTTTTCTGAAATAGCACTTACAAAAACAAATTGGAGACAGTTCTTTTTTTAAATACATTTTAAACGTAGTCTTAAAAATACTCGTAGAGACCCGTTAAAATACAAAAACTTTGTTTTATTTTCATTTTAAGAAAAAAAAACAAGATTAAAACATTATCTTGGCTAATTTCTATAAACAAAAGCCTCTCAACTTTCCCGATGGTTAAAAAACGTCAACGTAGAATTTCACTTATTACGCGGACAAAAGCGGAGCGGCATCAATTAAGTAATATTTAAGAAATCCTTCGAGTCGTATTAAAACATAATTTTGAATTTCGTTGGCAGACGCGCTGTTATAGAGTCATTGTTGCTTACAAGGAGACTGCAATGGTCGCTATAAACAGTGTCAAATTGCTTCATTCAAAATAAAAGGTGCCAAAAAAGTCACCATCATTATGTTAAAACGTAGTGATGGGCATGGTTTGGTACCAAACATGCATAAAATTACTTTCGAGTATGAATATCACTAATTTATGAGATATGCCTATCTATTCTTCTCTAATCTATTGCATATAGCATGTCTGCCAAAACACGATATGATATGATATTATATAGCGATATATCGACACCAACTTTAAAAATATGATAGATATAGCCGCCATTTTGAATTTTTATCAGCGATCTTAACATGTGACGGCGATTCAACATGGCGGCTATATCTATCATATTTTTACAGTTTGTGTCGATATTTTGCTATATCATATCATATCATATCATATCGTGCTTTAGTGCTCATGCTAGGCAGGCTGATACGACACCATACTCAACTTTTCTTTTACTTTTTCCATTTATCACCATCTTACCTTTTCATCAACTGTAAAAAAATACATAGGTCATTCTCAATTTTTTGCTGTTACATTCCAGATTTTTAATTGAGTCTTGGTGTTAACACAAAAGAAAAATAGAGTAAAATTTTTAGTTAGGCATTGCCAGTTAACTAGAGTGAATAGCTGTTACTTTTAAAAACTTAAGTATTTATTTCGACTGGACTCTCATCACTTTACAACACAAGTATGTAGGTTACACTGCATTGTAAAATTTTATTATTTGCGAGAATTACGTGTAATGGGAAGGCGCTTCCTTAATAGTTGGCAAGTTTGTTTTCGGCAGCCTTTTCGAAACTTGGAAGATGATTATTGGCATTTAACGTGTTAAGTGTCACTTTAATTTGTCAGCTTTAAATAACTTGAGGCAATTAATTCAAGATCATCATTATCATCAGGCCAGCCTATTGCAGTCTACTGCTAGAGGTAAAAAGCACAAGCTCCCGCTTGTTTCAACCATCCACTGCCAGCCATCTTCCTAAGGTCGTCGGTCCATCAATCAAGCTGGGGGGCGTCCTTCACGACGTTTGGAAAGACGTGGTCCACTCGCGAACCCGTTTATTTCACCTTTCATAAGTTCTGCGACAGATGTGGCCAGCCCACTGCCACTAGCCATATTAGCTTGCCACATTTTTGAACTATGTTCATTACTTTGGTCTTCTGCCGTATAACATCGTTTCGGATTTTATCTCTTAGACAAAAATTCTAGTACCGACCTTTCCATAGTACAAGTGACAAATATATTCTTCTTCATTCTACTAGCATTTTGTCTAGTTCGTAGTTAGGGTATGTATGCCTGAATGATCCCAGATGCGAAATTACATTTGAAGCGATCGCTATCAGGCCTCCGTAACCGAGAACGAGACCATTTTGAACCATGGTAACTCATCCAGTGTTATCAAAAGCCTAACCTTATGCTCTCAAAATAATATTACTTCCATTTTGTTTTGTTTTTTCTGTTCAGGGTTTGACGTATTTAAACAAAACTGCTTAGATAGATAGATAGAAATTTTAGGTAAGGCATTGTAAACAGTTAAACTTAAAAAGTTCACTGTGCTCCTGATTACGCAGGTTTTATGAAGTGTAACGTGTGCAAAGTTTAAAGATTTAAAAGGAAAGAAACTTAAAGAAATTGCAAGGAAAATAGTAAAAACTACTATTTTATTTTCCCATACAAAATGTTTGTACTTGTCGAACAGGATGCGATCAGAAATTATTTTTGCGACCAATTGCAAAAAAAAGTCAAAATTAACTAACTAATCAAGACTTTATACCTATATAATTAAAAAAATAAACATCTCAAATCATTTATTTCAATCAAACAATACCATAAAGCACCGAGAAAGTCTAAGTTTTATTGATTAAAGCTTTGAATCTAATTTAAAAGTTTCTCACAAGAGTCACAACAACCGCTTATTATAGTGATGTGACCCGAATGATGCTCTTTCCTTTTTTAGTAACAAAATCAATTTCGACAACACTAGTCAAGTCTGGCTGAGTGAAATTGATACGTGCTTTATGGAAGAATTGAATATTGTTATACGTTGGTTGCATTCATTAATAAAATAACATTCAGATTGCAGGTAATAGAAGATCATCATTCATCAAAATCGTTTGTGTGAGAATCACATTGAATGAGATTAACTTTCACATTATAGGGTTCCTACCTTTTAATATCATTTGTAAAATATTATCTCTAAAACACCTATATATCAGGTAACCTAACAATACTAGTTATTTTTTATAATTGCTTAAAGTAACTAATATAATTTTATTATTACTAAAAAGTTTCACAGTTACATACTTACGTTACTTTAACACCCAATTTTCATTTAAATCCCATCTTCCTTGTTGATTTATGTTAAAGTAAGGTAAAGGATTGTTTCCTTAACTGATTCTAACTAAGAAAATTAACCCATTTGCCTTTAAGGCGAATCACCACACCTTTACGCCAATTTGCTGAAGAAATAAAATCTGTTTATAAAAATAATCGACAAACACCTATAGGTGTTATCAGATTTTTATAGATTATATCGATTTAATCAAAGCATTATAGATCAAATTGGAAATTACATCCATCCTTAGATACCAAAAACAAAGTACTTTTAATTAAAAATAATCCAAGCCAAACTGACCGACTCCGTTCCCACTGCGGGCCCTACCACGTTTTCTCGAAAGAGTTTTTATTAGGCAATCGCCACTTTTCCCACGGTTCATATCTTAATTTTTCCGTTAGTGTTAATAAAATGATTAATGTTATGATGATCGCTACTTTGTAGAGTTGAGTTGAAGTAGGAAGTTGATTTTATTGGCAAAGCAAACTATAGGTACTTACGATTACATAAATGTATGATATTTTATATTAGGATTATTTAAAAAAACAGGTTAGTAATATTGTTCATCAATAAACCGACGTTATTCAGTTTAACGGTTTTCATTGTTGTTAAATGCTTGTATGCATTAAAACAAATTAATAAATCAGTTACCTATTCTCGCCACGAGTGCTAAAATCTTTGCGAGAAGCAAAAAAAAATGTTCCGTTTCATTTTGTGTCTCTATTTATTGTATAAGGGCAGGTGACTGTGTATTTTTTAAACACAATTTTAACCATACTTACTTACGACTTACTATCGTTTCCTCTTCTCCCTTGGGACCATGGTAAGGGTCGTCAATCGGCGCAAGCGCAGCGGTTCCGGACAAAGCGATTGTTCTGCCCAATGACAACCACATTACTTCCAATTGCGTCCATTGCGGATCAGGATTTTATAATCACTAGCCGAGTTAAGATTAAATGAGCACGAAGTATAAAGATATGGCTGGCTAATCTAACAAATAGAAATCTACCTCGATCGCTAACAGTAATTAAAGTAAGTAGGTACTATTTCGTTATTCAATTTTTTAAACTAATACTCTAAGGTTTTTTGCGATTTAGGCAGTCATCAAAACTAAGGTGCTTGTAGCTTAGTGGTGGCGGCGCTTTGGTAGTGATTGCCAAAGTTAAGCCACCTACTCCGCGATTATAAGGGATGGGTGACCATTCCAAATACGGCTAATACCTCTAGATAAATAGATAGATAGCGGCTAATACCGCTAGATGCTCATGAAGCTTAATAACATCTAACAGTAAGATTTAGTCACCGGCCTGCCAACCCTCCATCAATTTGCACTGGGCACGCGTGGTGGGGTATGACCCAAACCACCTTATGGTTTGGGCCATACTTCACCTTGCCATACATCACTACAGGTGAGGCCTGTGCCCTGTGTGTAAAGGGATGTATGGATGTACATGCTTTACATCAAAACTACATCTATCTCGATTATTACCTTTCAAATTCGTAATGGAAAGAAAAGGGATTGAAAACAAAAACTGTTATTCGATTCAAATTCGACGGCTCATACATCACTACGTTGTTGTTAAATAGTAAACTGAAGGTAAAACCTAAAATTTAATTCACATTTCCGTATTATATTTTTTTATAATCCAACCTGAAGATTGAACAAATCCTATAACACAGACTACTTTGTCTATATCTTTGTCTATAAGAAATTGTTTTGTAAGGATGATGAACAAAAAAGACATTAATTTTGTTGCATATAAACTCTAAAACAACAGTCAGTCATCATGTGACTACGATCCATGCAACTGAATCGAAACGTCGAAAAAAACAAATCGATTAAACAGTAGGTATGTGTTGTATGAATAAAGAGCATAAGGTCCAAAAACTTGCCTTTATTCGTCACCGTAAGGACTAAGAATAATATAATTACGTATTAAAATCCAATACCAAAAAGATGGTCGACTTTAAATATTGACACAAATGCATTTTTACAGTAAATAACTAGCTATAGTTAAAATATACTATACAGGGTGTAGTTTCGAATACTCGCCAAATATAAGGAGGTGAATGTATTCATTAATACCAACAACTTCTTCTATGAGGTCAACATCGAAATTGATTTTTTTTTCATTTCTCCATACAAACTAACGCTCTACCTCGATGATAATGTATGGAGCAGCAAAAAAATATTTTATGACTAGCTGACCCAGCGAACTTCGTTCCGCCAATTCGTTTGACAGGTACGAACAGTTTGTATAGGAAAATAAAATTGTTGTTTTACTACTTTTTTATATTTTCTGACCTTTTAAACCATCCCTGAACTTCAACAAATATTTCAAGATAAAAATAAGCCAAATCGGTCCAGCCATTCTCGAGTTTTAGCGAGACAAACGAACAGCAATTTATTTATATATATATAGATTTCGATGTTGGTCCCATAGTGAAAGTTGTTTGTATTGATGAACTAATTCGCCTCCTTAAATTTGGCGAGTAGTCAAAACAGCACCCATAAAGTCCGTAGCTAAAATATTGGTACATTTTTTTTTGCGCACCGTACAAAACAAAACAACGGCGCCAAATCGTTTGAAACGTGCGAATCAGTTTTTCCGTTAAGGGAAACTTTCAAAAATCTATTTCCTGTCTGGACGCATCCCCGGCGCTGGCGTCGCGCCACTTCCGGTTATTCTGAAAGGCCATTATTTCACAAATCGAAGGGCCACGAATGTACCTAGATTGTTTCTCTTGCCAAATACAGTCCAATAAGTATTATTATTTCTCACATAATGTTTTTTTTTAATTAAAAAACAAACCTGAATCTTGTTCTCTATTTTTGTAAGTTAAAATTATTTGTGTGAAATATTGGACTATAAACACTAAAATGTCAGAACTAATTTTATTTCAAATGATTTAATAAACTTCTAATAACAGTTACCCATAAATAAATAACATAATCTAATTATGATCATCAAACATACAAAATTGAAGCATTTAGACTGATAAAATATGCTTTCTATACATGAGTCTAGACCAATGTTATGGCCTGCTGCGTTTTTCGATATTAAAAACATATTCCATTCAATTAATTCTGATATTATTCTCTATTGAGACGAATAAAATTCAATGAATCCATCCAAATATTCGATTTCGCTGTTATAATGAGTACTTAAGAATCTATTGTATCTATTTAGCATATTTAATTTGAGTAAGCAATAATTGTTAAGTCAACAAATAATAACTTAAACTCGATGTTAAGCGTATCTCACATTTCGGATATTTACATTTCTTCAAAAACCCGCCACCCGTCGACACAGCCGATGTGAGAAAGCCAACAAATTATTGGACAGATTTTAGTTTTGTTTTGGATTGGACAAACCAGATTTGACACAGCTTTAGTTCGATTAGAATGGGAATGTTTTTTTTTGTTATTTATTTTTAAAAAATCTATGACAAATCTGATACAAGTTCAAGTGAGATCATGATTAGGCCATAGACACCGTGGCAACCACGCACACGTGTGGGGTATCTATGGATAGGTCTTCAAAAATGATATTGGGGTTGATAATAATTTTTTTTCTAAAGTGAACAGTTTGCGCGAGAGACACTTCCAAAGTGGAAAAATGTCCCCCCCCCCCTCCTGTAACTTCTAAAATAAGTGAAAAATAAAACTAAAAAAAATATATGATGTAAATTACCATGCAAACTTCCACCAAGAATTGGTTTGAACGAGATCTAGTAAGTAGTTTTTTTTTAATACGTCCGACTCGCACTTGGCCGGTTTTTTAGGGTTCTATTGGTACCTCAGAAGGAAAAAAACCTCCTATATAAATCCTATAAGGAACGCGGTTTTGTTGTCCGTGTTTGTCTGTCTATACGTCTGTCTGTCAAGACCCGAAGGTTTATCGAAGGAGCGCGTGGAGGTGTCGAGTTGAAATTAAAACCATTTACTGTACTCAACTTTAAAGTATTTTAAAGCTGTAAAAAAACAAACTTCTCTCAGTTAACGTAAAAAAAAACATGTTTATGCCGCAAAAAACGTATATTTCGACTGAGGATTAGGATATTTGGCAAGTAATATCGTCTTATACCTCCTACAAGTACCTATAGGGAACAATCTGAAAACTATAAATTTGTAATTAAACTACGAGACTCGATTCCTGAACTATTTATACTATGCACCTTCAAATTTGTAAGATACTCTCTCGGTGGGCGAGTTCGACTCTCACTTCTCCAGTTTTTCTTAATGACATAACATCAAAGTCTCGGGAAACTCCCACGGGTCTAGTTTTGCATTAAAAAATAATACGATACTCGTACACTCTAACTTTATCAAGTTTTTAAAAGATCAATTTACAGTGGACCCGAATCTATAATGAGACTATGTTCCGAAGGCATGATAAAAGAAATGAATAATCAATGCACCCCGTAGGGGGCCAATAATTAAATAATTTCCAACTTACACAAATGTACGGTATTTACCATACAAATTGTTCCAACTAATAGTTATTGGTGTATGAAGAATTGTGGCCAAGTCCATATGAAATTCGATATGGAAATTAACGAGAAAACAAGTTTTAAATGGATTATCATGGAAATTTCGAGGCTTAGCGGTGGTGTCGAACGAAATTGTCTATAGAAATTATTGATTTCATGAATTTATTGGTAGCAAAACAAGATTGTGTTTGTACGAGTAATTTGTTTTGGAATGGACAATTTTTCAAATCGACAAGTAATTACGTTCTGAGTTATGGATGTTTAAAAATATTTACGATCACAGGTATAGCATTGAATATTGGTTTTGTTTATAAAGTAGCGATTGCCAAGGCATTTGCCTCGTGGATTTTGCTTAGAATGATATAAATAATTCTAACAATACCTATAATAATAGACTGGGACAAGTTATCCAGTTGGGAAGGTCCAATTTTAAGGAGGAGGTCAATCGTTAAATCCAACTCGGCGGGGCAGGGTTTAGGAAACCACAAAACGTCCTTTTTCGAACTTTTCGTCCAAATTACCTTTAATGCCTAAAGACGAAAGTCTACAACCACTGTGTGTCACCAGTGATGCTATATGGAACAGAAACGTGGCCTCAAACTATTATATAGGCCTCATATTAAAGTTCAAGGTTGCACAGCGTGCTATGGAACCGGATAACCCTTTTTCTTTGCGAGATCGAATCAGAAATGAGGAGATCCGTAAACGAACAAAAGTCACTGCCATATTAGCAAGCTAAAGTGGCAGTGGGCGGAGCACATATCACGTAGTACTAACGGCCAATGGGGCAGAAAGGTTCTGGAATAGAGGCCTCATACCAGCAAGCGCAGTGTAGGACATCCACCCACAAGGACAGACAACCTGGTAAAGGTTGCAGGAAGTCGCTGGATCATCATCATTTCAGCCATAGGAAGTCTACTGCTGAACATAGGCATCCCGCATCGACCTACATCCAGCGTCTTCCTGCGACCTTTACCAGTTCTTCTGTCCACCTTGTAATGCCTTGAGCCGCCGATATGCAGGACGCTTATATAAACGATAGACCTAATAATAATTATATTACGGAAAAATTTTACAAACTAAACTGACGAAAAAATACGTTAAGATTCACGAGATAACATATAGACTTTCGTCAGGCTCTTCAAGTAACGAGATAGTAAAGATAAGGGGTGTCTCAATTTAGAAAACGAGAGCTTATTAAAAAAAAGTTGATTTTCTCAATCGAACACAAAACCTTTACGTTTAAAGCGAATCACGCGACTAATCCAATCGGGTAGTCGACAGTCCCGTGAAGATAGATCTTTGTTTATTTACAGCTGCTCTTGATAGGCGTAGTAGTGCGCGATGAACACAAAGGTCCTGATTTCGAGTCCTGTTCCAGGTCATTTCAGAAATTAAACTTTTATAAATTCACATCGTTCTGCCTGTGCTGAGAGACGCCTATGGCAAAACATATTGTCTGGTATCTCGTAACACAATGGTATTAATTCCTTACATTGATATCATGACGTTTAGTGTCTAGTCTTATTTATTCGTTTATCTATTCTAATAATTTCTAATTTGACGACCTCCGTAGCCGAGAGGCGAGCATACCGGACTTGGTGTCGCTATCTCTGAGGTTCCAGGTTCGATTCCCGGTCGGGTTAATGTAGAAAAATAACTTTTCTATATTGTCTCGGGTCTGGGTGTTGTGGGACCGTCTTTGTTACATTTCTGTAACACAAGTGCTTTGGCTACTTACAACAGGAAAAAATAAAATAAAGCTACTAGCACGTAGAACTAACGGTGGATGGGACAGAAAGATTTTAGATCGTACCATCAAGTGCAGTATAGGACGTTCACCTGCAAGGAGGACAGACGACCTGATAAAGGTTGCAGTAAGCCGCTGGATGCAGGTCGCTTCCAACCGGCCAATCTGGAAGTCATTGGGGGAGGCCTATGTTCATCAATGGACGTCCTATGGCTGATGAATACTGTAACCACCGTCAAGAAGCTGATCCCATGCGTTAACTCATTTTACTGACATAAAAAAATCTACTCGGGTGCAAACTTGCCTTTTAAAAATGCTATAAAATTATATATTTAAAAAGTCAAGTTAAGCTATAAATTTAAATCTTATCGAACCATTAAAATTAAGCTTTTTATTTAATAGACACGGCTTTTAAGATTGTTGTTAAATTATAATTAGATTTGTAGATGTTCAGGTTTTTTATTTTATTGGACATAAAATGAAATTAGAAATGGCAGAGTTAATGTTTGGGTCGCATTCGTTTTATGAAGAACTTCTTCTGTACCTTTTTATGAGGTATTTTTAATTACTGCTAATTAGTAATCCGTTTACGAACAATCAAGATAAAGTATTTATTTAAGTTGAGTTATCTGTGATATAAGATAAAGTGGTCTAATGTGTATAAGTATGTCTAGCAGTGAACGGTGACCAGATTTATTAATATATTGGTATAATACAGGGTGTTAGATTTGTATATGTGCTAACATATGCATTTAATTGCTATAGTGAAGTCAGATCACTTTGAAAACTTTCATTTCCATACTAAACTCAACTACTTCGACTCACTTTTGTATTAAAACTTTTTTCAAAATGATGAAATGAACAAAAATGTATGTTTATCCATAAAAGTCAAAAGTCAAAAATCATTTATTCAGTTTAGGACAGAAAACTGCCACTTATGAACGTCAATAATAACATTATTGGCCCATATGGGGCAGAACATGTCTCCTTATTTTATACAATAAATACCCAGTTTTCCCAGTTTTATTATGGCAGGTTGGCCCTAATAAGAAACCCTCATTATACGGGCTGTTTACCTCCCCTGAGAAAAAGCACATTGCGCAAGCATAGCATAAAAAAAGATCTTTGGTATAAAACAATACTATTTATTTCTGTAGACCGGGTTATTTGAAAAAACATCAACAGCCTTCTAGGGATTGATCCTGTTGCTCAAATACAACAACTTTTTTTATGGGACCAAAACCGAAATCGCACAAAAAACAAATTTACTTCCCCATACTAAGCCGCCGACCAGTCAAGTGGACATCAGTTTGTATGAAGCAGTGATTTTTTTTTGAGATTTCTATGTTGGTTCTATAGAAAAGTTTTTGTATTTTAGCACCAGAATCAGCCCCTAGGAGGTTGTTGATGTTTTATAAATAACCCTGTATATTTGTAATAAATACCTCAGATAGTCGGTTAATTCAAAACCAATTAAATTAATAAATAAATAATTATTATTAAATAAACGTTTACAATCACACATTTTAATCTAGTCCTAATAAGCTTAAAGCAACTAATAGACATATTTAATACATTATAATGACATCAAAACTCACTACAATTAATATTCAAGCTTATTTAACAGTTATCACACAAAAATTGCTTCTTGCGCAATTCGAACCCGCAACCGCCAGACTTTGTATAGTCCTTGGAGCGATATACTACTTAGAACATAAGAGAAATAAACGTTTACAGCTTGTATCTACCCGAAAACAAAGCACAACTTATTACTATGGCGACTAGTTAGCGAATAGACATACTAAAATAATGTCCTAATCACACAAAAACTTGAGTATTGCGGGATTTGAACCCGTGTCAGTTTGGTTTTGCAGTCGGGAAAACAAACCACTTGACAAAAACTCTCGTCAAGAAAACTATAGTCATAGCAGACAGACAACATAAAAAAACTCTATCAGACTTAACCTATCACACCATTACCTACTAAATTACTATTTCCACTTAATATAATTTCACTAAAACGAAAACAAATTAATTCTTCAACATCTTTACCAAAACGACCCAAATCAATTTCACTGAGGTCACTGCCCTCAGTTATCGGGGGCCACAAACTATAGTTTATTTATGCTATACTCATAGTATGCATATTTCTTTAAAGTTTCGACAAATCATCTTATCCTCGCAAGTAAAATATGCTTTATTATAATGCAGTAAAGGACCTTTTTGCTTGAGTTAATGTAGAACAGGTGAGTAACAGGGTTATGGACAGACGGGCCCAGAATGAGTTTGTGAATATTTCAAATGCAATCTCGAGTCGTTGGCCACAAGTTGCCATTGTTCTCGACTGTACCACCGCATCGAAGTATGCTCCATTTTGATAATATTCAAATGTTATTGAATATCGCATTATAACAATATGTATGTAAACAGTTGTGTTGAATTTGAAATTACGGTAATACAAGTCTATTTATATCGTCTAAATAAGTTGTAACTGTTAGGTTAAATTTATAAGGAGTATTTATCATTGCAAAGCTTACTTAAGTTGATAAAATGGAATTTAATTAAGCATTAGCTCGGTAACGTTTAGTACAGAATATTTAAGACGAAGTCATACATTTTACTGTCATGATTGCTTACATAAACAGTTGCATTCATAAATTTTATTCATTATTAATTTAGTCGTTACACCAGATTTATTCTGATGTACTAATTGTTTTTGCGTAAAATACAATAATATGTTTTCATAAAAATTGTATTAAGCTTCTTGTTTTAGAAGCCAGTATAATTAATAATTGGTTAGTAATTGATAAATGGTCTTGAGTGCAACTTTTTTTGTCATAAATGATAGATATCCCACTTCAATAAGTTGCAATGTTAAGTAACTAGTAACCCTTTAGTTTATCCAAAAGGTCAATGTTTTCATAATGTGTTGATGAAAGAATGGTTATGATTTACCTTTTGATATTTAATGTCATTTTGTGTTAATAATATAATTACTTCATTAAAATTACTAATGTTTTCGCCTCTAACCAAAATTGTGTGTGGTCAACAGGGTATATAATTGATCTAGCTCTAGGCCTATCTTTCTAGATCTTGTAACAATATGGTGGCGATCGTGAACCACCAGATAACACAGGTAATAATGTTCACTCATTTTAGATACTGTAAATTATAAGATGATTAAATCACTGATATGATTCAAAAAAAGAAAATTAGCACAGATTGCATATGTTTTGAATCGAAACTGCTATTTACAACGTGTAACGTGTTGTATTTGAGCAGCTGAATCATCCCATAACTAAGAAATTTGCGTATTTGGAAATACACGTTCTATATATATTTATTCACATATTGTATTGTTTTCTATATATGTATGTTACCTATTCATCAAATCTGTGTTAGTTTTGTAAGACTTCTCTAATACAAATTGTTACACCGCCTGTACTATCTCTGGTTTGCTCATGGTTGACTGATAGAGAATGCTTTTGGCATTAAGTCCGCCATTTGCTTGTGCAATAAATTATAAATAAATAAAATAAATAAACCGTAATTGGTTCTAATAAAGTAGAGCATCCATCATTCCGCTTGCAGCCAAGTCAACAACTTGTCAACGCGTTGCGGCCGCTAAAAACAAACAACAATAGAGCGGTTTTCTCCATACAATATCCTTTGTCAACCTTTTTATCTGGATGCACAGGAACTGGATTTTTTTGCATTCTTGATTTTGTTTTGGAAAATGGAGTGTTTTAGAAAAACTTGAGGATCTGTGATTCGATTATGGGTGCGAAAATAAATTAATATATGTGAAACTATTTTCTCAATTTAATAACTAGTTTAGTAAAACAACTATAAATTTAAATTTAAGAATGGTTGTTTAGAGGGATCAGGTTAAATTACGTAAAGAATGAAATGGTTTGAAAAAAGCTTTCACATTGCCTCTTTAAGATCTTTCTAAATTGTTTTAAGTTTGCTTACTAAGACATTATATTATATGTCTGGATCTGTATTATTAATATAAATAAATATTGGCCAGCATCACATACATTGCTCAGATCCGGTGATAAGTAGCTTAAGCACTTGTGTCACAGAAATCAGAAACAACGACGGTAGCACAACACCCAGGCCCGAGACAATATAGAAAAGTTATTTTTCAACATTAACCGACCGGGAATCGAACCCGGGACCTCAGAGATAGCGACACCAAGTCCGGTATGCTCGCTTCTCGGCTAAGGAGGTCGTAAAAAATACCGTGAGAGTTAAGTTAGTTGGTAGAATCTCGTTGAAGGATTATATTAATACTACACAACACTCTATTATACACACTCGAAGCTGTATCTGATAACGTAATGTCAGTACTAAAGACATTTGTGTACGCGTAGACTTTATATGTTACTAACTGTTGCCCGCGACTTCGTCTGCGTGGTCTTTAGGGGTATGAAAAATAGATGTTGGCCGATTCTCAGACCTACTCAATATGCTCACAAAATTTCATGAGAATCGGTCAAGCCGTTTCGGAGGAGTACGGGAACGAACATTGTGACACGAGAATTTTATATATAAGATTTAATTTTAACATAGTTTTGTTAACAGTGAAACCATTGCAAAAAGTACAAACAAATATTATTATTTAGTATGTCCTGTTGGATAGGCATAAATAATTAAAGGAGTGAATGGTCCCAACAGAGTGGACCAGATGATAAATGAATAAATCAAACGCTAAACGATGTCAAGGCCACACATACTGTTAGACATGACAGGCTAATAGAAATCTACATTTGCATAATCTTTATTTAATTGTCTCTACATGTGTGGAATGAGGTTGATTTCTAAATCAATGGAAAATTGTTTTTTACAGTTATCGTTATAGAAGGAACGAAACCATGTATTTAGACGGGCCGTTATAGTTTTAAATAATCTTTTATGTGTACTAAAGAATATATTCGTATGTAGATTATGATTATTTACTTCAATAATGGGCTAGCTTCCTAAAAAAATCTAATAACTCCGTCAGTTGGATTAACAGAAAATATTGGGTATATATTTTTTCTTTTCTCAAATAAACAAAAATTGATGAAGATATAGGCCTTGCGACACTTTTTAGCAAGGCGTGACGTCACGTGCTCTCATTCCCAAACTGTAATGCGCTTTATCTTCGTCATTTTTTGTTTAATTGACGAATGACAAAATATTGGTTAAATATTTTTTGATAATCTAACTGACGGACTAAATAGAAAAATCTTTTTTTGACCCAGGAAACTAGCTTATTGATATGCAATGGTATGAAAGCAATATTCGTACATTGACTGACAACAGTTTGACCGTTTTCTGCGCTGCTGATTCTTGTAAAAGAGTCATTAACGGTCTGTTTGCAATTATTAATTTTAAAAAAATGTTGATTTTTATTTTTATTACGATATTTTACAAATTATGATTTTGTTCCTTTGACCGCCGAGTTTTATAATGACATATTAAAATGATCCTAATCCATCATTGGCGTTCAATGAAATAAAAACATTACAAGCTAATATAAAGCTTGTTTAAAAGTATTGTTTTCATTCTAGGTTATAGATTAGCGCTAGTAAATATATACATAATTGTTATTTAAAGATGATGATTTGCATAAAATATGGTTTGGTCAAACTAATGGTAAGTAAGTGCATTTTTCACGTTACAACATAATGAAAATAGGCGTTTATTATACTGTTTTAGTGGGCAGTGTTTAATCGCGTTGGGTTGGGTGTATCGGCAGACTGTGGTTGGTATTGACAGCTTGACAGAATAGATCGTAAAAAACACAACTTAATTTATTTTTTAGTTTATTTTGTCACACTTGCTATACCTATACAATCTGTGGTTTTGAAGAGTAGCCAAATTTAAGGAAGAAGAACACATCCGTTCATAAATTGAAACTATGTACTGTTAGCGGGGAATCGATTGCAGGGAACATCCCTATGAACGGTTCCCGGCACTAGCGGTCAGCTGTCATCTGACGTCTCTCCTTCATGCGTCGTAATTGTGCTTGCGCGCGTTTTCCGTATCAATATATTTTAATGACACCATTTTATTTAGAGGATCCCCTCTAATAGTACTTTTTTTACCTATCCTCTATTTCAAGTAGGTACTCCATGAGATGTGGTGTTATTGGTTAAAATAAAATACAACAAAATTTATTTAATATACGTAGACTCATTCATACGGTGACTTACAATTTAAAACCGCCTACCTTGTTCTCAGTACTAAATCATATAGTTGAGTTATTATAACATAAGCTGGACTGGCGTTTCTAAATCGCTTCGCCGATACCATATCACGACATAATCTGTGCATGAAATAAATTATTGTAGGCACAATATCATATCAACGGTTCCTGTGCAAACACTTTGGGTGTTACAAAAATAGAACAGACACATCAGTTTTGCGTTGATTTTTGTAAATCATTCAACGCTATTTTGTGTTAACTAGAAGTTTTATTTAGACTTCAGGGGGCTTACACCTTTTTTTTAGACTTTCGGGGGCTTACCATGATTTACTACAGTAGTACCTATTATTCAAACCTTGTTTTGTTTTATTCTATAAATATATTGACATAAGTACAACACTGCCTAAGTAATATGTTTAGAGTTGTTGCAGATAGGTACTCTCAATGAGTAAGTAACAGTATAAATGGGATGATTGATTGTCTTAAATGCAGTCAAGTCGATAAACTTTTCACCGTGTTCTTACTTTACACGTAAAACATGGTTCACTGTTTTATAATGGGCTAATTTCTACGTTGCTGCACTGACAGCTAAATCAAATACGATATTTTTTATATACATTTTTTACGGATGTTTAGGACTCATCATCATTGCATAATCCTATTAAGATCTCTAGTAAACTAACCAATTATTGCTAAACGGCCATACTTTTCTTCTTATACTATGCATAGGGTCAGATCTGGCGCAAGCATTCTAGTGGACGCAAGTGCACATTGTTGCTTCTGCTTTACTAATAACGTCGTAACTTCACATACTGCTTTATTTAATTCAGCACCTTATGCTTAATATGTTAAGGTACATATTCTGTTAAAAAGTTTTTACAGTTGTGCGTGTAGATGTGATATCTGAAGCCTTTGTTGCGAAAAATTGATTTACTTACTACATCTGTTAGAGCGGTGTGGTTTAATATACTATTATCGCACAGTAATGTCTAGTTTATGGTTAAAAGTGGCAACAGGTGTGAATATCTTGACTTAGATATTTAGAAGGTAACTGTAATAGTTGCAAAGCGTGGGAGAGTGGACAAGCCGATTAATTGAGTATGACAGTGGGGTATAAGACAGTAAATTTATTTATAGTAAGTACATGAATGAAAATTATGTTTAAGACTTGATAGGATTGATTAAGTGTGCACGTCCTGAGTACGATAGTTGGTTAAGTATTTTTTAAATGATTATATTTCTCTAAAACAAAGCGTTGTCCGCAATTAATTAGTATCTTGTCTTCTCCAGATTTTATTGCTGATAGATAATTTATCTATCCCTTAGGAATTTTAATTCATAAGGTGATAGATAATTACTTTCAGATAATATACAATTATCGTAATCTATAAGATATAAAATGATACAAAGGCTTACTTTGCATGTTACCTCCCGTATAAACGGCTTCGTTTTTGTGATCAAACACAATTAAAAAAAACAATTAATAGGCCAAACCATATTACCTAAAACCCAATATTCAAAACTCATCTTGTGAATCAGGTTATCAAAAGTAAAAGCGATTTGTATGTATATTTTACATTATTCGATTTCCCAGACATAAAAAACTAAAAAAGTATTTAACACCATCTAAGTTAGCAAATACAAAGGATCAAAAATCATTTGATGTACCGTTAATATTTCCATAAATGTTCACTTCTAATAAAAAGACGAAGAGTCTAAGCAATTACTTGAGTTATTGCTCTTTTATCTTCTTAACGTCAAACAAAACTTTCTATGCACATCATTGTCATAACTCAAATACGAAAACTACAAATAAATACATACATCAATCATGCTACAATAATCGCTAAAACCTATGCATTAAGGAAAAGTATGACTAACAGGTGTATAGTTTCTCGACCCGTGAGAAAGTCGCAGCATCCAGCAATCGAGAGACAATCGAATAAACATCGATTACGTCACTAGATTGTATAGCTCTTGAACTTATAGAGTTGGTAATAAACTTTGGCCAATTTCGACTTAAACCTGCTTCGGCCAACGTTAACAGATATCACATATTATCTTTTGTTGATTTCAGATATTACCAGCCAAAATCTGACTTATGTATCCATCTTATGTATTAGCCGTGCCGTACCGTGTGGGGACGGCCGTAAAGAATACACTTCCTCACTGCCCAATTCCTGTAGCACGAGACGGGCAGCAGCGTCTGCGTGCGAATGTTATAAAAAACTGCACTCGCCAACCCACCTACCAAGCGTGGCGAGTATTTGCAATCCCCCCCCGATGAAAGTCATTGGGGGAGGCTGTGGTCAGCAGTGGACTAGCTGAAACGATGTTGTATTAGCTATGGCAATGAAACGATAAAATTGTTACTTGAATACGGTAACACAAGTAGGAGGCTTATATATTTTTTTTTAAATACACAAATAAGGTTAAATCTTTGCATTGACTTTTGCAAAAGCAAGAGAATAACAACCAGGCGATTCATTGTTTCTTTGAGAGTTTTCGAATAACTTCAGATGTCCGTATCTTTCGGCTGCCAGTTTCGGCCAGCACCTAGACCCAACCCTACTCCACTCGATTAATTATCGCTGCCGTCATAATCGCGAGGCGGGCAATCGATCATCGACCACAGAGGCGCCGATCGATTGTTCTTATATCTGCGTACGCGCCGTGAATGAATTAAAAATTAATTGTTGTTTTTTTTTGGGCGCGGTTGACAGTCATTTTAACGGGACTTTGGTGTCACTGCTGATAATTATAATTAAGTTATTTTAGAAGGTATAATTTAATTCTTGTTGTTATAGCCGCAAGCATGTTGCAGGCACCGTAATGCTGTTTGTATCATCTGAAAAGGTACAATGATGATGAGTTTAACGTTTTTTAGATTTATCAGTTTACTATCATGTTAATGTAATTTTAAACAAAAAGCTCATCAATTTCTGTGACTCACCCATCTTCATGACATTCACTAGAGACCTATCAGTGACCACTATAAGAGAATGTCAGAGATAAAATACAAAATTACAAAAAAGTTGTGATTTGTTAATATTCTTTAATTTAAATGTGAACTATGAACATATTTACGCAATAATACATAAAGGTATTTTTATTTTCCTATAAATCGTATTTCTTTTAGATAGAATCTCTAAGAGTAAGCATTTTTCTGTAAAAAGGTTGATTCATTTATAAAAATGCTAGGCGTGGTGTATCTATCTATCTAACAAAATGAGTGGCAGTTTGACTTTACGCTAATATAGACTGTTATCTTCAACCAGTCCAGATATTACAGGTCAGTGTTGAGGGTTTACTATACATAGTCAGGTCATAAGTTCTGTCACACAATAAAAACTTTTGAATTTAGAATGCTGGCCACAAAAAAGTTTATTGAATTCGAATTTTTCATGAAAATAAAAATGTGTACTTTTTTAGAATTTTCCTCATTTTTAAATATGGAGTGGACACTTAAAGAAGACCGTGTCGCGGTTATTGCGTTGCATCGTTGCGGTTACGCGCCAATTCAGATTTTCGACTTACTGAAAAATTTGAATATAACCAAAAGATTAGTTTATCGTACCATAAAACGATACAATGAAGACTCTAGTGTAGATGACAGGTCAAGAAGTGGTCGCCCTCACTCTGTTAGGACTCCAGCAGTGATAAAAGCTGTAAGGGCGCGAATTCAAAGAAATCCCATACGTAAGCAGAAACTGTTGGCCCTTCAGATGGGGTTAAGCAGGACCACGGTGAAAAGGGTGTTAAATGAAGACTTAGGGCTTAGGGCATATCGAAGAAAAACAGGACATCGTTTGGACGCTCGTTTAATGGACCTGAGACTGAAGAGATGCCGCGCTTTGTTGAAGCGGTACGCGGGAAAAAAGCATCGGGAAATTTTCACCGTGGAAGAGAGCTACAACAAACAAAATGATAAGGTGTACGCACACAGCAGTGAAGAAGCTAGCAACTGTATTCCGCGTGTCCAACGAGGTCATTTTCCATCCTCGCTCATGGTTTGGTTGGGAGTCTCTTATTGGGGCTTAACTGAGGTATATTTTTGTGAGAAAGGCGTAAAAACGAATGCAGTTGTGTATCAGTCAGTACAGTCCTCAAGAACCTTGTGGAACCTGTTTCTCATACCATGTTTAATAACAGGCACTGGGTATTCCAACAAGATTCTGCGCCAGCTCATAGAGCGAAAAGCACACAAGACTGGCTGGCGGCGCGTGAAATCGACTTCATCCGGCACGAAGACTCTCCTCCAGTCCAGATTTGAGTCCGTTAGATTACAAGATATGGCAACACTTGGAGGAAAAGGCCTGCTCAAAGCCTCATCCTGATTTGGAGTCACTCAAGGCATCCTTGATTAAGGCAGCCGCCGATATTGACATGGACCTCGTTCGTGCTGCGATAGACGACTGGCCGCGCATTCGCGGGGGTCATTTTGAATAAACTTTATTACCATATGAATCTATGTTTTATTAAGTTCATTTTGCTATATAAATGGTTACATAAATAATAAACATGTCTAAATTATTTCATATTACACATGTGACAGAACTTATGACCTGACTAGGTAGTTTTCAATGACAAACAAACAACCAAATGGCTACAGAGCGTTGTAATGGTTGCAACACTTACCGGAGCGGCTATTGATTTCTCACAATAAATTATTTTAGCAACGAAGTAGAGCAACCTGTCTTGTGTTACGCGATTCAAAGATTGTATACAGGGCGTGTATTATAATATGTGTATTACAATATGTTTGTTCTAGGTGTTCGTTAACTATAGCAAAAGATTAGATTTACTAACTATTATTATATCTATTGGCTATTAGAGCCTGAAAGTTCCACTTCAGTTCTTCTTCCAGTAAACTTATTTATTTTGATTTGATAAGGGTTTCAATGTTAATTCATAGTCTACTAGGTTACCTACCTACCTAAACAGTTAAAGGTCATTGAACCGATTTTCAACTTTAAGTCCGCCTTGTAGAGATCAATATCAATTGAGAAAAATTGACGTTTTATAGTAGGTTGATCAGCTGTTTTCTGTTCAAACTGAGGTACTTCACTTAACATTGGTTTTGAATAGTATTTTCAATTTTGTTTTTTCAGAGAGTTTATTTAGCACTTTTTTCTTACTCGCTACTATTATAGTAGCGTAGTAAAAAGCAAATTAATGGTGGAATAATAAAAAAATAATGAAGTTTATTTATTTTACCTTTACTCTGAGCCTTGCCCTTATTTTATTTATTTTAAGTCATTTTTCGTTTTCTTTTACGTTTTCTATCAACAACTCTTCTTATTACTTAATAAATGTCTACATCACGTATTCATTATTGCATATAACACCCTGTATACAATATTCGCAACGCGTTCGCCCACCACCACAGACCGAAGCTCCTCGTTGCGAAACTGCAAACAATCGAGAGGCTGTTAGATAACATGTTTTTTGTTCTACAGCATAGACCTAAGTGCTTTTAGACTCTCAATGATTTGTCAGAAATATTTCAAATATTTTTGTAATTTTTATTACAGCATTTAATACGGTATTTTACACCACTAATCAATTGACATACTTTTTAAAAACTGTCTTAACGCTACTCTTCCATATAGTTTGTATGGCGATAGCAAACTATGACGTCACTGCTTTCCTAACTTAACGGACTAACTTTTTATTGATTTTGGAACAATTAAAAAACGAATTTTTCAAATTAATTATAATGTGCCTAGTTATTGGGTCTAAAATAAGGTGACAGTTTTAATAAAATAATGTTGTTTTAGAATTATTTCAGAATGGTGTAAACAACCCTATTGTTGTCTGTTTAAATTATGTTCTTCAATTTTTATTTAATAAATTGAATCTTGGTAGTAAAATCAATTAGGCATCTTCTTATTTTGTCTACCATTATAATAACTAAAACTAGTCAAATATTATTATGAATTACACACAATAAGCCTGTCATGACTAATAATAACTATTTGACATTAGAAAACCTCTTCAAGTGTACAAAAATTTACCTAAGTTAATACAAAAAAAATATTCTCTAAGAATCGCGAAAAATAGACTTCATTAAAATAATTGAGCAGCTTTTACCGTTTGTTTGGAAAGTGTATTCTAAGCTTCTACTTATCAAGAATATATATTTAGAAAGATATCTAGGTACGTAAAAGAAAGTTACACAACCATTTTAAAATTAGCTAAATGCTGGCCAGTTCTACTCTTTTTAACACCAACATAAAATGTACCAATCATCTGCTATATTCTAATTGATAGTTATGATTAGTAATATTTATTGAACTAACGTTAGAGCGATCGCAATCTCGACATCGCCTTCATAATACATGTCTATTTAGTTTGAAAGCTTACAAGAACAATACGAGTCCTGACAGTAAAGAATATGAAATGTGAATCATCAAAATCGTTGGGTTATGATATGAATGTTATGATGACTTATGTTCAGTATATTTAAAGTCATAGACGTGAAGAAAGAAGAGAAAGAGAGAAGAAGAAGAAGAAGAAGAAGAGAAAATCATATTGTTAGACTTTTAAATAATAATAAGCGCCTGAACATACCATTCAATCAAATTGACAATCCCCCGATGATAGGTTATTGGGGGAGACATATGTTTCAGCAGTGGACTTCCTATAGCTGAAATGATGATGTTGATGTACATACTATTTTTAACCGACCAATCTGAAAGGCATATGGAGAGGCCTATGTTTAGCAGTGGACGTTATATGCAATAAGAAAAATACTAAATTCAGTAATATACCTACCTAGTCTAAAACTCACATGCTAAAAACAGTATTTTCTGTTCTGTTCTAAGACAAATCCTTCTAATCCTTCCGACTAATTAATATCCTTTCTACTATTTATATCCTGTTAATATTTTAAATGCGAGAGTTTGTGAGTTTGGATGTATAAATCTTTGTTATTCTTTCACGCAAAAACTACTAAATGAATTCTGATTAAATTTGGCATACTGATAGACCATGGACTGGATTAACACATAGGATACTTTTTATCTGGGTAAGGTCAACGCAGCCGATGTCGCGAACAAAAGCTAGTCTTCCATAAAATAATATGTTCAACGTACTATTATTCTAACATACACCTAATATATCTAATAAAAATAAATAATAATTTCATTTAACATAACGGCTTGAATTTGTGTAAACTGATACAGTCTAATTAACTAAAGTAAAAACCCAAAATTGTGACCCAAATGATAAAGAATTGATTCTAAAATCTCATAAATCTCAAAACTCTCTATCGTTTTAATCATGTAGGTGTTAAAATCCTAAATTGTGCCCTACCATTTCATATTAACATATTAAACACCGGATCGTATACGTTCGTATGATATATCGTGTTAACTTGATAAAAACAAAACAGTTTTGTAAATGTATAATTTTGTGCTTCGAGTTTGTTTAGTTTAAACCTTTTATTATTTATGACAAAAACAGTGTTTAGTTTCTTGAGTGGGTGTTTGGAATGTTTTGTCATCGTGGTTTTGTCGGGATGGGGCATTCGGGAGTAATTTATAGTCGTTTTAACAAGTGATTGTAATCATTAAACTAATAGTGCACCCTTAGTTGTAATAACGACTTTAGAACTAAAACGGAACGATGCGATGACTGTTTTTAATGGTTTCAATGTTTTTTTTACACATATCTACGCCTTATTTAATATTAATTGATAGATGTTCAATACATTATGTAAATGTTTTATTACTAAAAATGCAAGCAATTTTAGTTGACTTAGGCTCTGTCTACCAGGTCCCCCTGGTGTCTTGTGTTAAAGATTGTCTCAATCCATTTCAAGCACCATTATTAACAAAAAAAAAACCTTTAATGTGTTAAAATGTATATCTTTTGGAATCTGATTAGCATAGTGGCACAGCATTAAACCCAAAGGATCCCTGGTTTGATTCCTGATTCGGGTCGAATTGAACCAGAGGCCCAATTCCCGTAATTTAACATTAGTCGCAATCCAGTGTCGGTCCGCTCCCAATAACATTACTATCTAAAACGGTATTCTCGAAAACTTTTAATTTGACGTAAAATTATCAAAACGTTCGTAATGCGATTGACTGAAAATGGAACAAAAAAAAACTCAATGTGGTTTTTTCTATTTTCAGTTGCATTACGAACTACTCGTATACCTAATTGAATTTTTTGTGTTTACGAGAGTACCGTTTTAAATAATAATGTTACTGGGTGCGGATTGACACTGGATATCGTTAAATTCCCCTAGAATTGGACCTCAGGGATCGAATCGTTTCAAGATTTTTTCTAAAAAGCTTTGGTTCTGGTTGTTCTGGGAGACGACACTGGCAAAATGTTTGTCTGGTAACTCGTGATACGAGGTTTTTAATTACCTTCCATCGCTGGCGTATAATAATTTACTGATTATTTGAAAATGAGCAGCAGTTTCGTGAAAAGATAAATATCTATTCACAATTAGGTAAAAGAAATCTATGCTCGTTTATGCTTGTTTTTTAAAGACTCATAAATTCCGACATAACGGTCTTAAGATTTTGACTTTTTACGTAAGCTACTATTGTAAAATTTACTTGATGATTTACTACAAAATCTTTTGAATAAAAAACTTTCAGTAAAATATGATTTTAGTACGTTGCATAACAATAGTAATTGAGTATTATTATTTATTAAACACGTCAGTCTGTGGCCAAGCAACAATAGCTCTCGAACACAATGCTTACGGATTCGGGATTAACGAATATTGTATACTTAGTCCAGGAGCCAAAAAGTAATAATAATGCAACTACATTGTAAAACAGAAAACGTTTTGCTTGATATTTTATTTTGAGAACTTGTTAATATTGGTATTGAAATAATTAATATCGAAATTTTTATTACAATTAGCAAGAACTTAATTCCCTCTTTAGAAGAGAAATTTTTCACTAAAACATAAATGATTCCATTCATCATTTTTAAAATGTAGCCTCGCTTACAATATAAAAAGGTCAGACAGAACTAAACACCTTGTAAAGCTTAACTCAACTGTTAAATGTCTAATTAATACATTGTTGTTGTAGGTAAATACAAGAGGTTGAAGATTTATTAGCGTAACAAAAATAGCATGCGTTATAAATAAAAGAACATGTAACCAATGGCTGTTTGCATACCTTATAAAGACGTAGGTACTAGCCGTTAGTTACTACTTAACCATATTTAACCATGCCATTATTTAACAATATTTTCACGGTTAATAACTTACAGATAATAGCTGATACTTAATAAACCTCGGCTTATGCACCATCACTTATGTTACGTAAGAACGAAAATTGCTTATTGTATGATTAATGAAGCATCACTTACTATAAGCAATAATTTAATAATTGATTATGTATGTGAGTTAGTTGTTTCAATAGTTATAAACAAAACTTATTAACCAAATAGGCGTGTTGCTAATCGTTCCTTTCGTGGGTATATATTTTGATAAATTAATAGTCGTTGAAAACGTGCAACGTGCGCTCGGTCTATAGCAATCTCCTAGTGATCAATTCTTCATCGATGATTGACAAGTGATGTTTCTATTGAACCTGCGTAGTGTCAGCGTCTCGATTAATCGTTTATCGATAATGCCCATAACAAAACCTCTGGCATCATTATTCAACTCGATTAAATATGGCCCGTGTAATATAAGAAATAGAGGTTAAAGTCAATTTTGAAGGTCATTTGCCCCAGAAAAATGGTGTTAAAGTAATGGAAACTTTTGCGTTGTAGCGGCAGCTCAATGATTAAGTGAAGTGTGGAAGATCTATAAGTGATTGCCTGAAAATTGGTATTTATAAAATAAATGTGAAGCTTAATTCATATCATAAATTTCTTTTTATTCTAAAGTACTTTAATAATTGAAAGAAGAAGAAGAAGACCAGAAAGTGAAAGAATAATTAAAATCTCATATTGGTATCGATTTCGTCAGTGTACCTATAGGTGTGTTAAAATTTATTTTCGTTTTCTACCTGAAGAAATGACGTTAGTTTAGCATTTCTTATATACAAGATAATGTGTATTTAATATTTTAGCTTTTTAATATTACCTACTTAGCTCGCAAATCTCTGAGTCCGCGTCAGTCTGCGCAGTCGCATACCGCGAGTAACAATAAACTTTCTCTTGCGTTCAAATAATTAATATACAAATTTAAAAAAAAAATTAAAACAATTAAAATACGACTGCTGTTAAAAAAAGCGAAGTAAAAAGTTTGAAATAGATTGTCAATACAGTAAATTATCAATACAGTAGAAAAGTGCCTGCAGTCCCCCCGACTGCAATTAACCTTTCTATTACACTTCAAGTTCGCATTTATTAACGGTAGTCGTGTTTTTTAATTATAATTTTTATTTTATACTTTCTTAACAATACGTCATCGAAAAGTACATTTTAAACATTTAAGATGTTTATATTTTTGTAATCAGCATCAAAAACTCTTTATTTTGATAGCTATCACTTCCCACTTAGTGGAAACTAAGTTTATGGTTAACTTAGTAGTTTTTTTATATCCTATGTCACCCGGGAGGACGTAAGGACTGCAATGATACCTTATACATCAAAATCAGTTTAGGCATTTAGTCGTGGAATAAAGAACCTCACTCACATAATATAAATACGAACCCTAAAAACATTACACAGTTTTTGGGCAGTCGTGTAAAAATGCACAATAAATGTAGAGTGATTGGGTTTATAAAACTACCACGTGTTTGTCTTGCAAAGATCTTCGACCAAGTATAACCTAGGCAGACAGTCGAGGTAGCAAACGCTGGAACAAAAATTGTCCAGACCCTGTTCGTTAAATCTCTTCCCAGCATGTGAGCATGTGTTCCATCACTGGAGACGTACATGTCGCTAGGCAAAATTGAGGTGTCGGAAATAGCGATTTGTCCTAATAAAATGTGAAGAAACTATAAACAAAGACAATACAAACAAAAAAGTAAAATACCATCGCGGAGTACCTAATTTCTGACCAATGTTGGCCTGTTATTTTAGTACGATTCAAACAGTATGCTCAATCTAACTAGACAATATAACATCATTGGCAAAGACATAGAAAAATATAAAATCATTAGCTTATTATTATACAGTTACATTACAAATTTAAAACCACAAGACTATGTTCCGTGTAATTATCACTCACATTTAAAATCACACAAATGGCCCATAGCATTGTGCTATGGGCCATTGACTCAAAACTTTAAAAAATGTTAAGTACACACTCAAAAATCAGTAATGTCACACACAGACTCCTTGACCTTAGTGTAACTATTTCGCATTGTCCACTTTTCGACAATTCAAACAATACTTGAAACTTGTTAGTGTACTTGACACATTAAAATGTAACTTGTGGTTTTTACAAAACTCTTTAATTGCTAGCAGTTTGTATTTGAGAATTCGAATCCTGATTTTGAATAATTGATTGGTTTCAATAGTCATCTTGCTACTATTCGTATCTAATATTTTTTACGTTTCAGTCATACAAAGATATTTACTTGTGTAAATGTAAAAATGTGTAGAGAGCCGTCGTCACAGAGACGAAGTACGACTAAAAGTAGTAGGCGTATTTAATAATTGAATCATTCCGCACTGAGTTAGGCTTAGGTTAGTTTCTAGGCAGTTAAATAAGTAAAAAGATCGATAACTTAAATAATCCTTATTGATAAATATGCGAGTTTACATAGATCCATATCTTAATCAATGCGTGAAGTCAGAGCAGGATGCTAGTTTACTAATTATAAGAAACATTTAATAAATTAATCTACACAAAATGATATAGGTTATGATTATATTAAAGTTATGAAACTTAGTTAACCTAAAACGCAAGTGAATAAATTTATGAACAAACTAACATTAAATATTGCAAATACATTTTCCAATTAAACAAATCATCTGTTATCAGATTGTAACTGACACTATGCAATTAGCACATCGTTGGCCAATCTAACTTGATGTACCTAGTGTAGTTCAAATGTAAATATCTATTTGACAGCTTGGCGACAGTATTTTGACTCATAATATGGTCCCAATTGTCTGGTTACAGAGGTCTGAAGGCAATCGTTCCTAATTTTAACCTGTTTATTTTAAGTGCCGCATTTGGGGTCACAGTCAAGTATTCTTACCTCAACTAGGAATGAGAGATGAATTTATTGGTCGGTAAGGTAAGCACGAGGTGTTTATGCGAGAGATAGGGTAGATAACTTCACTGCACCACTTCTAACGTTCCTATAATCCATTGCCAATCTTTCCTAATTTGTTTCAGTCTTATATACAGTATAGTCGAAGCAGCGGGTCTGCCTTTTATCCTTCGTCCCTCTCTCGGCCATCACTCTGTTACTGCTTTGCCGTCAACTTGCCGTCTTCTATTCTCGCTAAGTGATATGACATACCCAAACACAAAATTAAGTAAAAACACAAAGCATTACGCCACACTTTCGCCGAACATCTAACTTCCATTTCTGTCAGCATCTGCTCAAACAATGCTCACGCGCACGCTAATCAGACAACAAAAAATGTTTGCCCACTTGTGGTGGTCTGCCATTGTTCGGACCACCATGTCGCTTTTGTTTGACAACTTTCTAGAAATTAACTTGTAAACGCGAAATGTAGGTATTTTGGGTTGGGTGATATGGTCAAGTTAGTTTCCTTAAGCGACGACGTACGAGTAGGTGTTGCTTTAAATCATATGAATAAGTAAGAAAAGAGTGCAATTAATCATTTTACTTACAATAGTAGATAATTATACTAGTTAGTAATAATATATGTCAGTCAGTTTAATAACCATGGTAATGGAACAAAATAAACAAACAAATAATCTTCTATGTTTTTGTGTTCTTTAAACTAACTTCATAGTTATTTATTACAAAGAAGTGATGTATCCAGACACGAGGATCTAAAAAAGACAAAAAATATCTATCAAATATTAGAAAATAGATTTACATACAAACAGTCAATCCAGAATGAATTGGAACTGTAATTATTACCTACACTTGTTGATGTTTTTACAACACCTACAAAAACATATTTATTGCGATTAAACCCATCACTTTAGCAATAGACTGATTACAAGAAGTCCCACACCTACAACTCAAGTTGAAGGTAAAATAACATTAACAAATATCACTTATAAATCGTAAGCTGTGAATCCGACTTGTTGGCACAGCCCACACACACACTCGCAGATAGGGTTGTCAGTTGTCAGCGTTACTTCAAAATTCTAAGAGTCTGGTCACACAGCTAGTGCTTAGTGTTTGTGCTTCGCTACGTGACACCTAGAAAACTAACGCCTAGTTTTAGTATTGCAACGGCCATACTACTGACGCGCTGAGTGCCTAATTGTATTTTTCGAATTGTTAGTAACTCTAAACTCACCAAGCGACACTTAGCACTATAATATTAAGAGTAAGGCACAGAACTAGTCTGTAGATAGCCCTTAATAGTATCTAAACAGTCAATTTTATTGTTCCACCTTTCATAATATATCGTAAAGACAACTAAATATAAAATATTAATAAATATTTGAACAGAATACCAATTTTTACAGTCTCAGTGTGGCCAATGTTGCTAAAATATTATTGCATTTAATTAACACTCGTTATGACTAGAATAATAATGGAATAATGTAGATTGCTCGATAGGCGTAGTGAAACGCTACTGCCGCATTTTAAAGAAGGTTTACTTATAAAATATTGAGTGACAGCCCTATTGCATAAAATAAACAACAATAACTCAGCACTCAACATGTTCAGAGTGAGGTCACCAGGCATTGTCTCACTACAAAAAAGAGATGACCGCGGCCAGCCAGGGCTGACCTCTAGGTGTTTGAGATGACGTATGACGGTTGCCTAACGTTGTTTCCCACAGGTTGGATGGATGGTGTTAGGTGTGTTTTGACAGTTTGATGAGGTTTCTTATAGGATTTAAAGACCTTTCAGATTTTACGATCCTTTTATTGTGAAGAAATTACTTTGGTGACGATGCATGGCTTTAGCCGCGATAACAATAAACCTTTATGTACAGAGAACGGCTGGTCAACCTACTAAAAAGTTAAAGGTCATTTGAACCGATTTCCAACTTTAAATCCGACACGTAGAGATCAATATGAATTGAGAAAACTTGACGTTTTATGGTAGGTCAACTGTTATACTGTTTGCATTTTGCCAAAAAGTTTACCTCTAATAATAAAATGACGTTCAATTTCGTTCAAGGCTCTGTCATTTAATATGTCATAATGAAGAGCATCAATGTGATTGTGTTTTGTCTCATTTAACGGATATCGCAATATTCTACTACGGTTAATTAGCTTTGTCACTACGACAGGTCATAACAGACCCTTACCGTACTATAAATAACGTGTTACTTTCAACTAAAGCGTAACTTTTATAATTTTCAATTTTATTTAGGAAAATGTTAGCTTTATATAAATTAAGAGGCTAAATCTAGCCAAATCGTGCTAAGAAAAGAAGGTTTGTGTAAAATCTGTAGCTCATATAATTAAAAAAAGACAAGGCAGTTATAGTTAATCGTATTTCTGACCTAATGCTCATTTCTGAAACAAAATTTTACAACCTTCACTACATAAATAAATTTGCTTTAAAATATACCTAAATTAATTTTTTTCTTACTTGCACTTAATGTTGATGATCTTAGACAATTATGGCTTTTATATTACTGAAGCAATTGACTCTTTTGATTTTCAATAAAGTAGTTATTTTCATAAAAATCGTGGATTTTATGGTATGGCACTTAGGCCTTTTCATTCCAAGCAGCACCTTCTCTGTCACTCCTACTGAGTTTGAAATACGTGGCTCTCATTAAATGGGCATGTCTATTGCTCAAGGTCATTGGCTCTAGTCGGCGTCTTAAGAGATTTTTATAATTGCCAATGAACCTAATTAGATTTACAAGAGCTAATAAAATTAACTGTATGTAAAATCATTCCAACCAAACAATGATCTAAATCTAATCTATAATGTCGTTGTCTAAGCTCATTTCGTCACTCGTTTCTAGGCCAGTAGACAACTTACCCAACAATAATCATTATAATATCTATAACATGGTACAACAATCAAACCGTTCTCATGTGTCCGCAGTATCTGGTCAAGTGAAATTTTAAAACCAATGTCAGAGGTTAAGCATTATCTTATGTTAATGCATAGTCCGGCGCGGCGTAAATCAATTATCGTGCGTGACCCGTGGGGGTCGGGGCAAAGCTATAGAAGATCAGCCAGTTCATGAAGACGAGCTCAAATGCTGAACTAGCATAGCTCAGCTCGCTCGCAGCTCGCTTTATCATCATCATCATCATTATTTCAGCCATAGGATTTACTTATGTCTGATGGATGAAATGCTGTAAAACAGACGTTTCGATAAATTTGTCTATTATCTTTGGTTCTATTATTCTATGTCACGGGGAAACCGAATATGGAATCCCATTTAAGGTCTACTTAAATGAAACGTCGTTTCGAACTAACAGTAAATATCTCAGTGTTATTTTCAAAAATAGTTAGCAAAGTTATCGCGGCTCGGCACATCTACTAAGCGTAGGTACTGCGAGTATTTATAGGTGAAATGATTCTGTTTTTTGTGTACAGTTAGGCGTAATTGATTGAACATTTATAACTTTTGATCCTGTGATTTATGTAACTGTATGATCCACAAGGTATCAATGAGCGAGCGGCATCTTCTGGCATAAATGTACTCGCACTTAAAAAAAGATGGTCAGCTGTTGTAACCAAACTTTTGTTATATAATAAATATTTACATTTTCATGCACTACTGTGTGTTTATAAGTATTCTACTTCACTAATTCATAAACGTTTCTTGTCATGTAAGCAGGCTGTTTTCTTTGCGCTGGGGTTGCCAGTTCAGTTGCCGTACCAAACTTATAGTTTTACACCTATAAGTGTTATGTAAGAAAGCGAATATTACGGCCGGGGGCGACTCATGATTAAAAGATTTTATTGTTTCAAAATTGGCAATGGCAATTTGCTATAGTTAGCTATTCATACTTTCCAATTCAAATATCTATCTTACTGTATATTTATACGATAACCTACTAACATAATAATGGGTGTAGCCTTTGCCAATAAGTATAAGTACTATGTGCACATTTAACCTATTTATATATGTTATGTTACTACTGTACCTAGTTATGTTAATAACCAACAATAAATATTTGTTTTATGGTTTACTGAAAAAACTTTTCAGAGCTGAATAAAAGTAAAACAAATGTTTGTACATATGATATGAAACTTTTTTGTCAGTAATTATGTGAGTATAGAGTGATTTTGTACAATTACCTACTAATATTCACTTACATTCAACACTTATTGATAGACTAGCTGTGCCCGCGGCTTCGCTCGCGAGGAATATGATTTGTCACACCTTATTTTATTCGCTTAGGAGGTGGAATCAAAATAGTAGCCCATAGGCTAAATAGGGAAGGACATAATATATAACATATTATGCTTCCCTAGGCTTTAAGCTTTTTCGGTACAAAAACATTAAAATTGGTTTTTTCACGACAAAAAGTAATCTATGTCCTTTTCTAAGCTGTAGTCTATCTTTGTACTAAATTCAAAATCAGTTTAGTAGTTTAGGCGTGAAAGAGTAACAGACAGACACAGAGTTATTTTAGCATTTATAATATAGTAGGGATAACAAGTGAGGATAAAATGAGTATTACGTAAAATTTGGCTCTAGAGCTTCACTGGGCCTCGCTTTGCTCGCTCAGCTCGCGAATTTGTGTTAACTGTTCCAGCATAATCTAACCTAGAGGATACCAATCAAACTTACCGTGGTCTATAAGGATTATTGACTGGTTTAGAGTTTTGACTGTGACACAAACATTAAATTGTTTAATAAGTGTATAAACTGATGATGAAACTATTATTACCTAACATCCTTCATACTTGTCCCCAACAATTACGTAATGTCTAATCAAAACCTTTACCATTAAAAACTCAAGAAGCCGAAACACCAAAAAACTTGTTTTCAATGTTCATTGTAATAATAAAATAATAGGCGAGAACTTTTTATTCGGATGACTGTGTAGTTCCTACCGTGCGGTCAGCAGGTTACAATGGAAGCTGCGCGCACGCAACAATGCGCGGTGATGACTGGCGATTCGGGCTTGATAATCTAATTGTCAGATTGTATTCTGATTTGACGATTGCGCTGACGGCTTTCGATTGTAGGGTCGGTAGATAAATCAATCAACGGTAAAAAGTTACAAAGAAAGTATAAGTTCTATGTATTTTATAAGTGTTTCTCTTTCTTAAGAATTTAAGGCCGCAATAAATATTTATAGGCATTCACAAGTGTGCCAACGCTATGACTCGACATAAGTTCGATAGCTCCACGTTTTCAGCCCTTGACACCTTGACACCAGGTAAAAAAAACTTTGTGAGATTGAAACAGTAGGTACTGCTTCAAGCGATTGTAGTGGTCTTTGTGAGATTTCGACATTTATGACTTTTATTATCTGTGGAATTGTACTGCTGGACATAGGCCTGCATAGAACGCCACAGTGAGCGACTCTAGGCCGTTTGCATTTTGTTGCTTTCCGTAACCAGATGACCACCACCAGCACCAGGTCCCTGTTCAGGGCAGCAGTGGACAAAGTAAAAATTGCCATGTTGACCGCCAACCTCCGGCAGGGGAAGGCACCCTAAGAAGAAGAAAAACCTGATGATCTAGTCATTAGTTCTTGGTGTGGGGCGCCCACAATGCCTCTTCTATTAGTCGTCAACAAGCTTAAGCATTTGTGTTACAGAAATCAGAAACAACGACGGTACCTACCACAACACCCAGACCTAAGAAAATATAGAACAGTTATTTTTCTATATTGATCGACCGGGAATCGAACACGGGACCTCAGAGATAGAGATTGATGTCGCTCATCAAGTCCGTTATGCTCGCCTCTCGGCTACGGAGGTCGTTAAAAGCTTGCTTGCCACTGTATTCATTTTATTGAAAAAACTAATTTTGCTAACTCTACATTCATAACCGATTACTTAGTACGTTTTAAGTCGTCATCGAATATTGAACAAAACGAGCAACCAACGGCTATGGACATAACGTTATTGGCATACCCGACTTATAATAATATTGTCATTAGTTTGGAAATTTGGTTTTTTGTCTGCGACCCGCCTAACAATGGCGGTTTGGGTACAAGGTACAACCATAATGAAATGACCTTTTGATTGGTGTACGTTGAACTTTTTGCGCGTTTTTTATATTGATTCAAAAAATATATACAAAGTAGGGGATTACAAATTGAATCAGAGAGTTAAAAACCTATGACGTTCATTCTTAAAAGTCTTATGTGTCAGTCCATATTATCGTGCTCAGTGGCGTATATTGGGATTGGGAGAGGTGAGGCCTCCAATCCAGCTGTGGCCTGACGTGGGGCTGATTATGAGGATAACGAATCGTTAAAAGTGTTTTAGATTTTCTGCGGTCAAATATCACGTTTGATGGAAAAAACTTCTATGTTACACGTGGTTTATTGACTGGGCGTCTCCGAGTTTTACTTAATTAGAAAGATCAACGCCTATATTTAAAGGCGTTGATCTTTCTAATTAAGCAAGCTCTGTTATATCCAAAAGATTAGCCAATCATTAAGAGTAAGACAATATTTAACGACTTAACAGCCCTATAATAATTCTTAACAAGCATCCCAAAACTTACAATTTTACAACGTGCTATGTACAACGGTATAACACGTTTATAACACTAAAACAACCAAATGATTAATATCCCTAAGATAAAAGTTCAAATCATTCAGGCCACAATTTACTCAAGACAGTAGGCTCAATCGGTGATAGCATTCGAATACACCTTACATTCAAGAGTTACAACTAAGAGAAAAATTAATACTTCATTTTCATTTCTTCTAATAGCCCTGAGATTTTTTTGCTTGTAGATCGCGAACGCTCCTTCATGCGTTATCAAGAATCGCATCGCAATCGAACCACAGGCAGAACTAAATAGCATGATCGTAAGTTGGTGGTTCTGGCATATTGTTGTTTTTTTGTATATTTTTTTTAAAATTGTATATTAAACATTTGGTCAATTTATCCAAATTTGATAGAAAGTAAATTTTCTATCGGCTAGTCTAGTTATTATATTTAGAGCGCTTGCTATCAGACCTAACCCTATGACAGAGGAACCAGACCACTTTGGACCATGGCTACACATCCAGTTTCTGAATGTGCAGGTTTTCTTGTGATATTTTTTCTGTTGCCAAACAGTATAGGTATAAATCCGTACAAAGATTCTTAAAGATCCAAAGGTACGGACAACGGCAATCAACCTACCCAAAAAGTTAAAGGTCATTGAACCAATTTTCAACTTTAAATTCGACTCGTAAAGATGTAATTGAGAAAATTTGACGTTTTGTGGTTGGCTGACGAGTTGTTGTCTAGGCTACCTACGTGTTAGGATGCAAAGGATGCAAGACCACCACTACCTGCCAATCCCATACCGTGGTCAAATGTGAAACAAAAGCTACGTGAATCAGAAGATCTTGTTATGACATGACCTCCAACAATGTGGGGCGGTGATTGGTACCTCAGAAGGTGACTAGCTATATTGTTGCTATGCTATTGGACCCTATTTTTATAACGGCGTGTGTACAATCATGATGCAATAAATACTTATGACAATGAGCTCTAGCTTGCAGACTATAATATGATTTTTAGTTAGCCAGGGGTCTCCAAAGTGTGCGCCGCGGCGCCCTGGGGCGCCGTAGAAAGTAAAGAGGGATGCCGTCAGTCGATCCTCTATCATTATCCGAAACCATAAATGTTCGTGGGTAATAGAAATAGGCATGGCACATGGCATTAAAAAAATTGTGTGGAGCTCACCAGGCTCAACAGGTCACATTGATTTGACTGAGTATCTATTTCAAATAGCTAGCTGGGGTAGGGCGTCGTGACAAAATACTAAACTTGTAAGTGCGCCGCGAACTGAAAAAGA
This sequence comes from Anania hortulata, assembly GCA_963576865.1. Lineage (NCBI taxonomy): Eukaryota > Metazoa > Arthropoda > Insecta > Lepidoptera > Crambidae > Anania > Anania hortulata. Next base: position 9,690,517 of record OY756405.1, on the reverse strand, counting down.
TTGGGAACCCCTGGGTTAGATTTTTAAGGAAACAGAGTGAGCTTACTCTGACTAAGTGTCTTGTGAGGCTGTAGTAAAATCATAAATTCGCTTTATAACGCAAGGTCAAGGCTGAGTAGAAATGCGAAATTTGAATTTTAAAATAAAATTAAATATTCGATTGGAATTAGCATAAATTTAGTCGCGAACAGCAGCAATAGTTTAATTCTATACAGCTCTTTAAACGGTCATTAGCCAGAGTTATAATCTAAGGTCGTTCCAAGACCGCAGGTCAATAGTTATTGTGTCGAAATCCTTTAATGCATTAGAGAAGATATTGTTTTATGCAAATTGTTTTAGTGTCCCGTTGCTTTTATGATCTATTAGCTGCTCATATGGGAGTGTATTATTAAGTTTATGCAAGAAATTAAGTTAATGAAAGAAATTATGTTTTTAACAGTTTTGATTCTATTTCAATCTGTCATGATCATGTATATTTATATAGCTGTGTCATTATTATTTTTCTACTAACATGCGATATACCGTCCTATATTTTATTAGTTCAGTCTGTTTTAGGTAGAGATTCTAGTGTTCAATAACAATAACTTTTTAAGACGTCCTAATTTATTAAGGATAAGTTGCTGTATTTGAGCAATACAATTTGCTCCTACCCAGCAACTTTTTCTATGAGACCAAAATTGAAATGGTAAAAAAACACTTCTCTACTCTTATAAACCGCCGCTGACATCATTATCATCATTTCAGCCATGAGACGTACACTGCTGAACATAGGCCTCCCCCAAACTATCATCATCATTGCCCTCTAGCCCTCTAGTGAAAGTTGTTATACCTAGGCTCTTGGGCAGTAGAATCATATCCTAAAAGGAAAATTAATTAAAAGGAAAATATCTGGCCCCATGGTTGACTGGTAGAGAATGCTTTTGGCATTAAGTCCGCCATTTGTACTTAATTGCCATTTGTTATTTTATTTATTTATTTATACTTTATTATTTTTAATTCTGTGCAATAAAGTATAAATAAAATAAATAGATGAAAATTATAAATAAAATATGCGATTAAGTACCTACTCCATAATATCTATCAAGGTATGGGTATTAAGGTCTCCTGTTATATGTTTGAAATTAAGGCCAGTTTAGCTTATCCTGCAGTCTTCATAATTTTAGCTATACTAAAGTTCCAGTATGGTGATAGGGGCACCCCTTTATTGTTGCTACTAATGTTACCTGTAACAAAAAAAAATTAATTAGTTTTGACTATATTGTTATAATTGATGGTCTTTGTTCGAGGATTTTCAATAATATTAAATAGTCACATTAATATCAACAAAATCAATATAAATAATTTGTGGGTATATTTATTCTGGTGATACCTAGCAATCATTGATTTAATCTCGAAGAAAATGTTCTGTGTTACACGATGCCCAGACAATGAATTTTGCTAAGACTTTTCCTAGCACGCCCATCCAGACTCGAATCAATTAAGAAAATATATTTTTTTCTGAAACTGGAAATCGAAGCCACACTAAGCTGTACGGGTCGTCAAAGTATGTGTTTATAGAATGTCCTATCCACATTATTGTCCATCTAAAAAGCTTTCCTTACGACGACAATATTTATTTATATAGTTTGCATAATCATAAAACCAGTGTCATAATGACGTAACTTAGATGACTATAAACGCACCTAGTACAATATTCCACGAACACAATATCTTTTGTTTTACCTTATGGCCATAGAAAGAAGGGTCAAAGTGATAATTTGCGGACTGTACTTACGTAGTATATCCTTAATCTACCTCACACATATCTGCTCTATTCGCAAGTAACAGTAAAAGGAGCTACAAGCAACTTATAAACTCGTGCGTCGGTGTAGTGTTGCTAGAAGTGGCCTTAATTTAGTTTTTATTAAGTTATGAATTTATTTCTCAAAAATAAATTTATATTTCACTTAAACTGAGAAATACAGTATTTTATTATAAACTAAAACCGATGTTATGCTAAGGGCGTAAGTAAACAATACCACAATACGATCACAAAAAATAAATATGCGGATGTTCGCCGGTACATTTTTAACTTTTACCACTGATCTATAAAGTATTACCAAATCAGTAGTATTACTATGTGATATTGTCGATACTATTTTGTTGGTAACATTTTAATTATATTTTACTATGCAATTTATTTTGCTAAAATGTGTTATATCATGTTTAAAAAGTAACTAAACATTAAATTATCACAACCTTCAAAATATAGCAATATCGGTTTTTTATGAAAACAAATCTTACATTATATTTTTAACGATTATTGTGATAAAAAAATGCGCCTACATAGTATAGCATAGTAGAGTGAATTCGGTTATAATTCATAGAAGTTCATTTTAGTTAATTTGGTTCGCGCTACGGACTACAAAGGCAGTGGTTGCGGGTTTAAATCCCGCAAGGAGCAAATGTTTGTGTGATGAACACGAGAATTTGTACCTAAATCATGGATGTTTTTAGAAGTGTTTAAGTATGTTTATCCGTTATCTAGACGCCATAGTACAAGCTTTGCTTAATTTGGGGCTAGATGATTGGTATGATTGTGAAAAACTATTTATTATTATTATTAATTAAATATTTAGTCTCCTGAAAAACATAAATATAAAAAGGGATTAAATTTGTTTTAAAAGAAATGCCAGGTTTCAAAGTTTTTTTTTGTAGCTAAAATTTAAAAAACTTTTCTTCAAAACAAGTTTAAGTTTAAGTTTAATATTAAATTTTTTTCATACTACATATTTGTAAAAATTAAATAGGAACGCATATTTGTAGGTCTTATAAAATTAGATTTATGAGGCTGCCAGAAGTAGCTCAAAATGGTTTGTGAAATATAAAACATGGTAGTGAATCGTCTTTAAACTTAGCTTAAATGTGTCTGTAATATTAAAACGGGATTACTTGCCATTTTGGTAAAATAAATGTGTAATCTAATAAGCCGCATACTAATTTGAGCTAAAAATATATTGTATAAAATTTTTTAGACAAATATTAAAAATCGTAAAATGGTAACGTGATTTCTGTCAGTTAAATTCAGTCCAGAAATTAATTAAAAAAACTGTTACATTAGCAGCTATATGATACACTTTATTACTCAAAAATCAATATCGTGCAAATATTAGAGTTTTTTACGATCTTTTGCATAACTTTTCATTTCTGAAATTATGATTAAATTACGTTGCGTATATGTGTAGGTGCGTTCACTACTTTGATGTCGCTTCTAGCAACTCTATAAGGGTGAGCGCACACTCCCGCGCGTCCGGAGCCACCTAATCAACGCAAAGCCGGTCGTGTGCACTCGTTGTCATACTACTTTCTACATAATTTTTTACACGGCCCTTGCTATAGTGCGGGCCTCGGTATACTCACGGAACTTAGGGACGTATTTATAAATGGACTTTATAAGTCTATTTGGAGAATTTTTAAAGAATAGCTTAACTTAGGTAAAATGGTTACTGGACTATTTGACTGGTAAAAACGCCTCCCCAACGTTTAAAATAAGAGTTAACATCGTTTAGTCCGGCCAGCAGCGTTATTTATGTATCGCTGTGGCCGCGTCTAATAATGGATGGCTAAATTTGTTTTATTTCTTTAAAAAAAAACAATATAGCCCAATTTTTAATAAATTCATTACAGTTAAAAGTTTTTTTTTCAAAATTGAATATTTAAAAATATGATTAACTATCATATTTTTACAGTTGTTGTCGATATATCGCTATATTATATCGTGTTTTGGAGCTTATGCAAGGGGGCAGCTGTTATCTGACGTGGGTTGTTTATGATATTAAATGAAGGTAAATCGTCTAGCTACTTGCTCATTGGCACAAAGCTAGATAACTATAAATAATATTTGTTAAGAATACATCTTGGTTATCTATAGAACTAACCAGGTAAATCCGCGGACGCAAGCTAGTTACCACCGTGTAGTTTACTTAAATTAGTATTGGATTCATAGTTGTTGGTAACATCGATAAATAATAACAACAAGAACAGTAGCGGACTTAAAACGATCAGGTTTCAAGAGTCGATTTATAGGCGCGCGCATTAGTGCTTATACAGGATGTTACGTTACACTGTAATCTGTTTGTTGCGTAAACTGAACGTATGGGAACAATAGTGTTGTATTTAGTGTTTAGTGCATATCGACAGTTGATGATACCACTGTTTTTATTATCTGACGTAATAGTATTTTAAAATAGTTTTAGTTTTAAATGTGACAGCCTTGATCATAAGTTCGAATCTAGAGGGACTAAATTTGAAATTAAATGTAATTTTTTTAAATTTTAAATACTAGAATTTTATTATCAACTCAAGATTACAAAGAACTTCAAACACTTTTTCTACATTACTCGTATAAGGGCCGATTTTCCGACAGCCAGATAACTTTAGTTTGAAGAATAAGTTTGACATGTTGACAGTTTTCGTATAGAAAATGTGTCAAAGTTATCTTTCGATTGAAAAATCGAAATAAAAAAATAAAAAAATCTAATAAAATAAATAATTAACTATTGACTTATGAATACGATTCAGAATAGTTTTATGGAGACTGGTCACTGGTAGTTTTGTTTAGAACTACTGCTAATAGAGATAGTAGCTGCAGATCGGTCTCGAGATAAATTGCTATTCGATTGAAATACACTTGTTTTACATATTTATACATTCTAAATTTGTATTCTAGTTATTTAAATACAAAAATAGGCTATAACCGAGGTGTCACTGTTAGAAATGGAATTTTGATTACGTTTTTATTTTAAGTTAATATATTCGTATGTGAAAATTAGTCATTTTAAGTAGACCCTCTAGTAGTTCGCGGTTCTAGTCAAGCCAAAAGCTAAGTTATATATGTTTTTATGTATATTTATTTATTTAAACTTTGTTGCACAGGTAAGTACAATTGGCGGACTTAATGCTATACAACATTCTCTACCAGTCAACCTTGAGGTAATGCAGATAATGTAGTCAGTGACGTATAATAATAATAATAGATAGTGTTTGATTGATAGTGATTTAAGTATGTTTATCCGGTATCTTAGTCGCTATAGTGTTTATTTTGAGAATAGTTGGTTACAAGTGTGTTTTTTAACTATTATAATTATTTTAGTCTCTTTTTGATGGAAATGGCAAGTCATAATTCAGTTAAGAATAATATACGAAAGTTAACATGATCTAATTTAGTTACTAATTAGTTTGTATAAACTTTTTTATTCCCCACAAGAATGCTCAAACATTGTATCATCTACAATAGTATGAATGATAGTACCTATATTAAAATAGTTTTATTTATTGGAGATACAATGATTCGAAATGAACTCTAATTGTTTTGTTTTTATAAATAATAGTCGCAATTAAACGTAATAAAAGACAATGAAATCGTATACACTCCAAAAAGCACCGACAGACTTTTCAACAGAATCCTTTCTATTGTTTCTGCTGTTCTAAAATGATTCTTATTTTCTACAACATAAGAGACAGTTAATTTTAGTAGTGTTGTTTTGTTTCTTTTGAAACAAGTGGATCGATACGTCGATGGTCAATAACTCATTTTAATTGAATCATTCGAGCTAATAGTACTTTCTATATGTTTGACAGTTTGGTCGTTAGGGATGTGATAGAGACGCATAACTCAAAATGTCGATTAATAGCTACTAGATCGCGGGTCTTAGAATAGATGGTCTTAGGTTTATTTATCATTAGTTTTTTTTCTTAGGAATAGTAATTATTCATTTGTAAACGTCATTTGGTTGCTAATGGAAATATCTAGTGAGGATTTGATTGATGCACTAATATTAGTAGAACTTATTTGATAAATCTGAAAGTGGTAATAGTAGTCTGATTGAAAAGTCAATTTGTTTTGAAGAATTGGCTTGTTTTAAAAACTTTATGATATATTACTATCTTTTATGCTGCCAAAAACTAATGGAAGTAATGGAAATCAAAAAATGTGACAAGCTAAATTGGCAGTGGGCCGGCCACATCTGTCGCAGAACCTATCAAAGGTGGAGTTAACTGGTTTTCGAGTGGAGACCACGACTAGGCAAACGTTGTGTAGGACGCCCCTCGACTCAATGGACCGACGACCTTAGGAAGATGCCTAACAGTAGAAGGATGAAAAAAGTGTCTGGAGATTGTGCTCTTTGGCGCTCTTTGGGGGAGGCTTACGTCCAGCAGTGGACTGCAATAAGCTGACATGATAATGTTGCCAATATTGATAGATTTAAGTGTATTTTTTTTATATCTTAAAAATATCTTCATTGTTAGCTTATTGCCTTTTGAGCACCTTTTTAATTGAATGTAAAAAATTCAGTCTCGATTTTCTTTAAACAGTTGTTTAACAAACGAAAATGCGGTGGTAATCTAAGTGAGTATTTTGATAATCATGATTACGATATTGTGACTACAATATTGTCACAACATTAAGTAAATTAAAGGGTAGTAGAATCTTGAAATTTAGTTACTTAACTATGTCATTCTTTTTCATGATAAAAACATGTTTTTTTTTCCATTTTACAGATTGTGCAGTAAAAACTGTAAACATTTTGCAAGACTAATTTTGAAAATTCTTTATAGGTTCATTTAATTCTTATAGTGGTGCAACCCAATTGCTAATCTTCAAATTTGATGTTTGACATTAATTTCTACAATCACATTCAGTGTTATGTTGTAATGACAAACTAATGGAGCCTTAACTTTGTATAATTATGAATACTTTTTATAAGAGATGAGGTCTGTTGTAAACAACTTCCAAATCATTTCCAATGTAAATATTTGAATGAAACAAAATACTAATTAGTTGTTGAAATTAAAAGCATTATTGCCGTATAGATGGAAACTGTCCTGCCCGCACGCATAAATTATGGGCACATTCTAATTTCCCTGTTGTAATATCCGCGCGGAGCGACAAAGTGGCTATCCCGAGATCTTATCTGCAGACAAATCGTTGTGTGTGTGTCAGCTATCCATAGACTAAAGAGGTTATAGAATGCCATCTGGTGCGCTGATGAGGCATTAAAGCCTGGAAAATAAATTAAGTCGGCTGTGAATTAATGAAGGTAAAGAAAGAGAAGTCATTTATTTTACTCTGCCAGTTTACGTTTTGGAACTCTTAACATTTAGTCTTGTTTTTATTGTTATTTTTTTATTAAAATTTTAAAGTTTTATGTATTTATTTAACATCCGAAATGACTGTTAGTTTAAAAAAATAGGTAATGCATTTTTTTTAAACCATCAACATAATGTTATACCTATATAAATTAATTATGATTTAATTTAAATTATATTGCTTAGTATACAGTTTGGTTTATTTAAAAAAAGGTACCATTTTTGTTTCATGTTATATCTAAGAGCTACGAGTTCTGTGGCGTGCACAAAGCGCGGTGAGAACCCGCCGCACCTGTATCCACTGGTCGACCTGCTGGCTTTAGTGATGTGACTATGTATCGACAGGTGTTTTTGTCGAAAGTGAAACAATTTATTGTTTTAAATGATACCAGTACACACACAACAATATTTTAACTTACTATAGCGCATGCTATTAGTTTTAACATGTTTTCCACGGTTGTAAGACATGTTCTGTGGATTTAATGATGTAAGTAAATGTTCGTTTAAGGTTCCTAAATTTCTCTTGTGGCTTTCAGAACTGTATTCCTAACATAAAAAAGTAGATAGATAGATAGATATTCTAGATATAGATATTCTTTATTGCACGCCACACAAAAACCATCAGTACAGAGAAACAACAAATTTAGAATGGTACAATTTAGGCGGCCTTATCGCTAAGAGCGATCTCTTCTAGACAACCTTCAGGTAGAGTTACCTCTAGTAGAGTTTGAAAAAAGTTATGGGGGGAGGCGGTGAAAAGTTTAAAATATTAAAAGGAGAAGTAAGTATATTTAATATACATCATCATTTCAGCCATAGGACGTCCACTGCTGAATATAGGCCTCCCTCAATGAGTTTCATTGGGGGGACTGCCAAAATGCCAATACTCGCCACGCTTGGCAGGCGGGTTGGCGAGCGCAGTTTTTTATAAGATTTCGCACGCAGACGCTGATGCCCCTCTCGTGCCATAGGAATTAATCGCCTCTTACCACACGCCTCCTGTTGGAGGTGAGGAAGTGTTTAAGGCCGTCCCCACACGGCTCATATATACATAATATATATAAAAATACCAAAATAATATACATACCTACACATTGTTATAAATAATGATCATACATAATATAAATACATATAATAATATATAAATGCATTAATTAATAACCCTATTAATATGAATATGGATTTTATTGTCAAAAGTGTGAGAAAAAGTCAAGGAAAAAGTACATCAAAGAAAAGATAGGAGAAAAATAAAGTCCAAGGAGATGTTTTAAGTCTGGTTTTGAAAATTTGAAGTGTTTTAGACTGTCGAATAGATAGCAAGGAGCTCCATAGGCGGATGAATGGACTGTAAATAGGTGTGTGAAGAATTTAGGGAAAAGGCGAGGTGGAGTTTATTGGAAAACTGCATTTTGTGACCCAGGGCAGACTGCAAAATTTATATCGCTCCATTAGATATGGCGGTTTTGGATTGAATAAAATAGAAAATAAAAAGGAAAGCATATTAAGATACTCACGCCGACGTCATACAGGTGGACATTCTAGCAAAACTCGGTTTTCTGAGACATGGTCGTACTTACTTAGACCATAGATGATACGAATGCAGACATTCTGTAAGTAAAAACTTCGTAGCTTTGTAGTAGCCACTCTCCACGTTTTATAAAAATGATTTTTATTCAATACTCTTACTTTCAAATATGAGTTTGCAATGAATTAAAATTATAATGAATTTTTATGAAAACATTACTGTTTCTCTGTGCATTAGCATAAAACCTTTAGTTAAAAAAATCTATCGATAATTTTGTATTCCATCGACACAGTACCCCATCGCGCGGTCTCACGCAGCGCAGCGCCGGTCCACGGGCCGTTCGCTCCGACTCACATCGTAAATCACCCGCTAATAGCCGGTAAACTCACTCGCTAATCCGAATCGAACGACGCGCGACGCGTACGCAACGACCGATTGTTACGATTGTTTATCGATATCGATTTTGGGTGTTACGCTTCTCTAGGATTTTGTGGTTGGGAAATTCTGATACTTTTCTATGAATATCTGCTGTGACTAACTTGTTTTATAAGATAGAGGTTAATTTCCATTGTTCATGAATAAAAAGCGAAATCTGGTAAAACTAATAATTAGATCGCATTAAACAAATAAAGTTTTAAGCTGACTTTTAGTTAACGTTGATTACAATTTTATGTAAATAGGAATATCTCATAATAAAATTAATATATTTTTATAGCTAAAGAAAAATGTGTCATTATCATACCGTAAAACTACTTCTGCTGTCCGAATATTCATTTAAGAATATGCGGCAAAGATAAAGATTTTCTTTTGCCCGCAGACGAACGATCAACTCTGTGCGTAGTAGGAATTATCGCTTCTACCTTACAGTCAAATAGTGGGTTTCCATCGTCTTTTATTTATTAGGTATATTTTAATTAACTAAGTAAATTTTCAGTTTATACGGCTGGCCACGATATTGTAATCATGCAAGCAAGCCACTAATAAATAAAAAAGTTGGCAAAAACATCTATGTTTCAGACAAAAAACGAACTATCTGCTGGATTTACTTAAAAGTTATGCAAGACTGGTTTAATGCCCCACAGTATTAAAAAAAACTCTCAAGAATAACAAATCTAGACTTTGAGTCATCTCACTACGAAGTGACTCAAGTCTTTTAGTCGAGTCAAGTTCTTTAGTCATCGATTTCAGCGTGAGGTATAATTTTGAAGAGGTACCTACGTTTTTGGAATATCTTGTTAAGCTTAAACGAAAAGTAAAGAAAGGTACCTACTGTAATAAAACAACTATGAAGCATAAATAGCAAAAAAAAGTTATTTTACATAGATATAATAATATCTCTTCGATATAATAATTCATAAACCAGTCTTTTTCAAATACTGACTTTTACTTTCCATGCCAATTTTTATTTAGAAAACTGAATAAAAAACGTTGCTTACATGAATATTGACTATTTTTTCTCAAATCTGATCAATCAATAACTCCTACGACTTATTAATACTGATTTTAAGTGCTTGTACTTACACAAGTGCCAAGAAAAGAAAATATATGCGAAAAACAACGTTTAAGGCTAGCCATTACTTGCGCATAATTTGAAATCGACCCAGACCCATAGCCCTGCTCATGCTGAACTATTCATTTGTTGAAAAAAAGTTCATTGCAAGAAGTGCCAAAAATGTTTAAGGTTATAATAAACTCGACGTATGACAACGCACACGCACCAAATCAGGCATGAAAATAATTACCTCTGAATCGCCCGCGATTATAATTGCCGGTTGTTGGTCAGGCGCTGGCGTCGCACATGCGCGTGCGCAACTGAAAATACTGTTAAATTTTCGACTCTATTACCTACGCAGCAGAGACTGTAAGGGTATGATAGTGATAAATCGTACAGTTACGCTATAAACTATCATTAGCGTGATGCGCGCTTTGATATGAAATTACCGAGTTTTGTCTGTGGGTTTGTTGAATTGGTAGGTACAGGATGCTCTTTTGTTCGGCGAGTTTTGTACTAGTCAAGGTTAGGTACTTAGGTAGGTTACTTATTGTGCGTTTTTACTGAATCGTTTTAGCACTATCGAAGAATAAACGTAACTTACTTGCAGTCGCTCTGGATGCAAACGGCCTAGAGCCACTGTGGCGTTCTTTATGGGAGGCCTATGTCCCGCAGTGGACTTCTAAAGGCTAATGATGATGATTCAACAAGACTGTGTTAGTCTGAATTTTTAAATTATTTAACTATAAATAAAGGTATGTGACAAAGTACATTTTTAGGTTAATATTGATCTCATGTGGGTATCCAAATCAGGCCCTGTGTCCCTGTTTATAGAGGAAGGATAAGGAAACCAAGCTTCCCAAGCTACCGTTGAGACTAAAACTAAGAACAAAAAAGAGACAGGACTTACTTAATCCGAAGTAGGCGTAATAGAAACCTTAAAAGCGTAAGGTATATAAGTAATGTTTTTTTGTTACAGTCATAAGTTAGTATCAATTATTGGAGGTTTTACCGCCGTTAATGAAATGGTTAGTGGTCATGTGATGATAAACGCAATCACCAGTGTGTAGGTAGTAAAATTTTGTAAAAAATAATTAAAACAAATTGTGCCTCAGTATCGCAAAGTAGAAAATAATGCTAACGAAGAGAGCTTGACAGGAGAGGTGAAATTTTGATTAAACTTTATTTATGCTTTTCTTTTAATTAATATTTGTTTCTATCATTCTTTATTATTCTATCTATCCTATGAGTATGAGTATGAGAATGGACTCCCTTTTCCGCACTTAGACTCAAATTCGGTCCTTTGTGCGTAGGGGTATGATGGTTACGGATATAACCAGCCTAGCTCCGCCCAGAAGCGCAGAAGTTTCCTGGGTTTTTCACAGGCTTCGCGGAGCGACCTTGGGTTGTCAAGGATTTCATTACGTTGTGACGCAACCGCCTCACATTCCAGGACTACGTGGTTGGCAGTTTCGTCTGTAGTGAGACATGCCCTACAGAGAGGGCTGTCTGTGTTACCTATAGTGTAGAGGTGTTTGTTTAGGAGACAGTGACCGGTCACTGTGCCCACGATTATTCGCAGGTTTTGTCTTTCGAGGCTGAGTATACGTTGAGTCAATCTGGGCGTGACCTCTGGAAGAGTTAGTTTTGATTGCCTGCATGCAGTACTCAGTGCCCAACGTTTGTTTTGTTGTGATAGTCTGCGGTTTCTGATCCAGGTGCGCAGTTGGGAGTATGGTAGAGGGAGAATTGGGAGTGGCCCTTCAGTGACCATGTCCGAACCTCTCCTCGCCAAGTCATCTGCGGCGTCGTTGCCTAAGGATTTACTATGACCTTTTATCCACTGCAGTGTTACCTTGTTGGCTGTAGCAATCTTTTGCAGGGATAGGTAGCATTCGTAAACGAGTTTTGAGTTGCTGGTGTAGCTGTCAAGGGCTTTTAGCACTGCCATGCTGTCAGAGAGTATCCGAATGTTAAGGTCGGTAATTTCTCGTCTGGCTATGGCGTTGGCAGCTTCGTTGATAGCTACACATTCGCATTGAAAGATGGAGCTTTGTGGGCCTAGTGTCATGCTTATGTTAATGTTGAGATCTAAAGAGTGTACTCCTGCGCCTGTGCCTTTCTCAGTTTTCGAGCCGTCAGTGTAAACACGGACTTCCGCGATGCCTGAGTGTTCCTTCTCAGTCTCAAATGGTTGTATCTTGTATAGTTTTTGTGTTAAGTATTTGCTAGGAGTCCTGTCGGTTGGTGCCATCAATAGCGGCTGGTCCGTTATTGCTTGGCTCAGGATAGATGTATGGTGGCTCCTATGGTGGCAATTGCCCCATAGGCCTAGGTTTTGCAGCCTGATTACACTCATTGCCGCTTCTATCTATCCTATTTAAGCGCTTTGCTTTTATCGATGATGTCTTTTCCATCTCTCTCTGCATTCTGCCTCTCTTTTCACATCTACGTTACATGACGTTCAGCTTCTCCTTTATCTGATGCATGCAGCTTATTCTTGGTCTTCCTTGATTTCTTCTTCCCTCTATTTTTCCTTATTTAATAGTTTTCATAAAATCCACCACCACAACACCTTCACCCGCGACAATATAGAAAAGTTATTTTTCTACATTAACCGACCGGGAATCGAACCCGGGACTTCAGAGATAGCGACAACAAGTCCGGTGTGCTCGCCTCTCGGCTACGGAGGTCGTCGTAATTAGTTTAGAGATAAAAGGTGTGATTTTTAAAATAATTATTATAATTATTTATTACTTTCTCTGCCTCATACACTCTGTATACATAAAACATCTAATTTCTTCTAACTTTATTGGCATAGTTTGCGATTTTGAACGGTCAGTAAACAGTTCAGAATCTCAATTAGTCTCGATTGTTTTATGTATCGAGCAATAGTCTATTGTGGCCATCTTAATTATAACATTGTGCTTTCAATTTCAATGGTCTAGATATCTGCACGTGTATGCTGTAAAAATTAATAGGAAAATTTAAAATTTGAATTTCGAAGATACCAAAAGTTTTGTTTTTAAGTAATAAATAATAATAAAACTGGCCAAGTAAGTCGTGGAGCACCCGCAATTTAGGGTTTTCGTAGTTGCCTGTCACAATATGCAGTATTAGCTCTTGTTTTACACATTATTTAGAACTTTATTTAAGTAGTTTTCTGTCCAAAGTAAATTTTGTAAGTTTATTCGTTAATTTATAAAGCCTACATAACTGTGATAGTTTTCCTTTTAACTTGATTATATGTATAGATACTACTGTCAGGTTTTTTTTCACATTTCAAAAGGCAGTACGTTAACTTGCTGACGCTTGACTAAAAAAAAATCACATTGAAGCCTAATATTACGCAAATGGATGAAAGTGGTTTTCACACACCTATAATTTTTAAACGACCTACCTAACGATACTTTACACTATGGGATCGACGAGAAGAAAAAAGTTTAGGTATGTATAAAGTAGAGTGTAGAAAAGGTACCGTAAAAAAAATACAAGGTTTTTTTACTACTTTACATCGTGATTTATATCTCTTCATTACTCACCAATTATTTATCTAAAAAACTAGAATACAATTTTACTATATTTTTTAATATATACTTAATATAAAATCATATTTTAATAAAACTATTAATACCTAATACACCTATTATTTGTTAAACACTTGTTTACAATACAATAATATTGACAAATAGTATAGTACAGTAGGTAATTTCTGAAACAGGATGGTTCTTAGTACGTTTTATGACAAATACAACTCAATTTTAATATTCTCGCCTTCCAAATGCAACCATTTAAAGCCATTCAATTTTCTGTTTGCTCGGCTATTGTTTGCGTTGTGGCCATATTTTCTTGTCCATGCAGTTGTTAGAGTCCTCTCACACACTTGATACTTTTTGCATCCATTTGTTGATTTAATACGTCATGTAGGGTATAATGTACCTACTTTTGCATTTCTGCTGTGCTAAAACAGGTGTACGTCGGCCCTTAGTGACCATCAAAATTAAGGGACCAAGACATAGATGTCAATTTACATACATGAAGGCCTAATACTAATAATTTTCTATTTTCTACTTATACAATAATTATAGCTACCTCAATAAATACATTATGATTTAACAAAATCCTTGGTCCTCACGGCCCTTACATCTGAAAAGAATTACATCTGAAAATAATGTAAAGAAACGCTTGCTTTTCAAAAAAAAATGTTTCACAATCACGCTAATATCTAACTAAATTGTTGTAACTATTTTATTTGGATCGTAATAAGTGAACATTTTATATACATGTTTGTGACGTGTTACTTTAGGCGACTTTATAACGCTATTCATAATGACCGATTATTCACAAGATTAACTTGATTATACAGATTAACATTTAATCTCATCATCATCATTTCAGCCATAGGACGTCTACTGTTAAACACAGGCCTTCCCCAGTGACTTCTAGATTGACCGGTTAGAAGCGGCCTACATCTAGCGGCTTTGGACGTCCTACGCTGCGCTTGCCGATACGTGGCCTCCATTCTAAAACCTTTCTGCCCCATCGGCCGTCAGTTCTACGTGCTATGTATCCAGGCTACTACCACTTCAGCTTGCCAATCCGTTATTTAATCGAGCTAGTATCAAATCTATAAATTTACCAATCAATTGTTGCGAGAGTAAATACATTTCCTAGCCAATCGTCGATGTTAAAAGTATCAAGTGTGCTTAGGCTCTTAGGCAGCGTAGAATAGACCAAGGTATAAAGTCAGCTGCTACATTGTGGTCCGCCAAATGGTCCGGTCCACTCTAAACATTGATTTTACGACGCGTACGCACTTGACTTGCGTGTGGTACCATAGATATAAAGTAACTGGAAGTCCTAGTAAGACTTAATTTGCTTGAGCTTCACTTAAGTTAGGCTGTAGAACCTGGGTATGTTACAGTGGTAATAGGCGGTGGGAGGTTTCAATACTTTTTAATATATTGTCAAAAGATACTTTTAGGTTGACTGCAGAGCTAAAGGACCTTTTCTGGACCGAACAGATATGACTCATAAGCTATGTTCTGATAACTGATGATTCTGTGGGTCATATCTGTTCGGTCCGGAAAATAATAACATACCTACCTACTACATACTACAAAGTTAGTTAAGATATTATGCCAATAGCAGTCTGCGGATATTTAATACACACATTAATAGGAATGACATGATACGCGGATCATTGCTCTCAAATTACATCACAACATTAACAACTAAAGATTATGTGTGTGTCTCAAACAAAAAACAATTTAACATGAAACATTTTATTTTATGTGACTGGTTTTTTGACAGATCAGATTTTCGATTCTAAAAGAAACATACCGAGCTCCGAGTCTGAAAGTGAGTGATGACTCCAAACGATTCAGTAACTTTACTTATTTATGCATGTCATAACCGCCAAAGTCAAGACTATTGTAATATATTCTATAATTAAACAGATATGCTCAGGACCTGTTTAAATGCCATTTGATATGGCTTACTAAGCGCGGACTGCTCTGGCAGGCGTCCGTGCACCTTCTAGTAATCCTAAGCAAAGCAAAGCCGGCACTCTATGACATCACGCCTTTGTCCGGCCGAGTGGGCAGACAAAAGCTAGCGAGTGTGTGTCGAGCTGAATATATTGACTTGTAGGCAAAAGTAAGACGCTTGCATATTGGATACGGTAAGATTGACGCTGTGTAATATAAAACACACAAATACTGCATTAAACTTTCTTCTGCTTAACACAGAGAGATGAACTAAATAGATACCTAGACCAAACGTATACAGAAGAAGAAAGAAGGAAGAGTTTCTTGTAACTTAGATATGAAAGAACAGGGACATATTAACAGAACAATATGCCGCCATGCAGCTGGCACGTCAGGAGCATGAGTCTGCTCCTATAAATGACCATAGTTTCAGGATTGCAGATTTTTTGTACCATGAGTGAAAGAAAAACGTAGAGGACATTTCTTCTACGTAGGTACCTACTTGCGTATGTAATGCAAAAATTACAATTAAACAGCGTATTTTAGAAAACAATATATTATGTACGTTAAGTACGTTGGCGTTTAGTGTGGTAAAGACTGCCGGTGGAAATATTTAATAATTGCTTCATTACAGTATGTTTTTAGCAATTACCTCTAATTAACCAAGTTTAGACACATTCTCATTTCGTAACTTATTAAAACCTAGACAAAAGTGGCGTTTCGCCAACTTATTATAATTTTCTCTAGAATATGATTAGTTTTGCGAAACAGAAATGTGTCCAAACAGGTAGGAGCCCTTTATTCAATGGTACAAAAACATGTCTTTTTATGAAGCAAGAATTTTCTTAGACTATTTCCAAATCTACGATTTTTAATAGTAAATTGAGGCTTATGGACCCATATGTCATATCCAATCCTAGGAGCTCGATGTCCACCACAAATACAATAGAAGCTGACAGCTGAAGTGGTCCCGTATTTGCGCGCGCTGTTTGCGCTAACAAAACTGCGTTGCGTCACCGTCAGTTCCGCAACACGCGTTCGAAATTTAAATATTTAGAATAAAATACACGTTATCGCTGGCTGGAGGAACATTCTAATTTTCGTTAGAAATTGCTTACGTACTTTTTTAGAATGAGTAAGGTTCAACTAACTGTACCAACATTAATGGTGAAATAAAAATAAATGGTGACTTCGGAATTTAAATTATTAAAAAAACTATTTAATCTGTGTGACTTCTTGACTTCTTTAGTTGACTTTCGGGTAGTGATTTTGCTAGACTATTATGATATGTTTTCATTGAGATTCTTTCGGAAAATTTAGATACTAATTCTATAATCTTGATCAACGAAATGAAGCAATTTAACGAAAATTCTCAACTATTATTTTTCAAATAACCGAATGAGACTTATTTACATATTCATTTTTTTTCTTTAAAAGTAATTGATAGCTGCTGAGAAGCAGTATATGTTGCTAACAAGAAGCGCAGTGCAAGAAACAAACTTGACAAATAACCTATGAGTTGTTTTCCTATCCAGATAATATATTATTAATTTTGAACCCATTGTCAAGTTGATATCATATTATGGGCAATTAAAAAAACATGAAGCCCGGCAAAAGTCGCCGGAGGTAGTTGAGCAATCAGTGGAGCAATATGTAAAAAAATTGCCATAGAGTTTTTGAGTTGCTGCCCTATACCATAGGTAGTGTGGCGGGTGTCTCCGGCAACTGTTAGTATTACAGTAGGTATGTTGCTTGATATATTTGTAGTTATCTAGCTTCCATACAAGTTTTGTTTGGGTTGAAGCAAAATAATTGATTTTATGACTTATAACTTATTTTTGTAATAAATTTAATATGAATGGTGATCAATGACATAAATAATTGAAACTGTCTTAAGTAGGTAGTCCTTATAAAATCACTCATAATTAGATAACAAAGGCACGCACATAGCATCTGTTAGGGCTGTCAGCATTTTCTGAATGGGACATTAATATATCGAAAGGTCCATTAAAAGCCTAATGTCGTTTATCTGATCAAGATTTATGATAACTAAAACAAGATTGAGACACTGTTACAGTGGCTGGCCCTGTGGTAAAGTGAGTAGAGTTTATAGTTAATTGATGGTGGTTTTGTTTGTAACTTTGGGTCAGGTTTGTAACTGGCTGTCACGACGAATGCATTTTTGACACATTTTTACTCTGTAATTTTTTAAACATTCCTTCTAAATATAATGGAGAATATGCATATTTTTATTTGGTCTTGAAGTAAATCGTATTCAATTTAAATTAATAAAACTTTAAAAAAATATTGATAAATAACAGTCTTACAACCCATTAAAGTCACGTGCTAGAAAATGACATCCGACATGTTTCGTGACGTCACAGTACACGTCCGCCATACATTTTTCATTGTAAAAGTAGTTTTAGAAAGAGACAGATATATCACAATTTCTAATTACTGTGTTTTCACTAGTAACACTATAATTTCAAATAATTTCTTTTAAATATAGTAAAAATAATATTTTATTTTAGTGCATATCGATCTCGCAAGGAAACACCGAGCATAGCCCTTTTCATAGCTCGCTGTGCGACCTTGAGCTTTCTTATGAGGCCCATAGTGAGAGGCCACGTTTCAGTTCCATATGTCATCACTGGTAACACACACTGGTTGTAGAGTCTTAGGCACTGAGGTATTTTGGGCGAGAAGACGTGGTGTAGTTTCCCGAACGCTGCCCAGCCGAGGTGGATTCGACGATTGACCTCCTTCTCAAAATTGGATCTACCCAACTGGATAACTTGTCCTTAGTAGACATATTTGTCAACAATTTCGAGAGTAGAGCTCCCGACGGATACTGGGTAGGGCACAACATGGGCATTCGACGTCGAGATTTTTTTGATTGCGAGATCGAATCAGAAATGAGGAGATCGTATTCCTTATTTTACTTAAATTTGTATTTTATTACCAGTATGATGAACTTACAAACAATGTTCTACATGATGGATACGAGCATAAGACAGTAAATAAAAACACAGTTTGTACTAGTCCAATTAAAATAAGTGAAAATAAAAATTAAACAATGGATGGAGATTACTCCACCACGTACAATAACTTCGTGGTTACAAAAATATGCATTATTAATAACGATCACTGAGACAACTATATAAGACTTAAAAACTAAATTGACAGCCCTAACAATCTCAACAGTGACCGAAACAGGTGGTTCCATTGTTGGCGATGAGATTCGTGATACGATACCTAAGATACGATGCTCCACCGGCTGTCCGCCTGTCTGTGACTGTTCGTCAATTGTTTTTGATGGTTAGAAATTGTCATTAATGAGAACAGTTGATAGTTACTTAGCTATGGACTTACCACATCGACAGTGTGTAGGATTACACAAACAATAAGGTTGTTTTCTACAAAAACGTCGTGTAGTTTGGCCATTTCTATGGACACCCTTATCAGGATTAATTCGTTTGCCTCTGTCTGTCTATAAAAACCCAAGGCTGCAATTCCTTATAGCTGTGAAAAAATCAAACTTCTAAGTCAACGCAATCAAATGATACGACTGTTTATTCCGCATTTTGATACGCGCAAAAAAAATAAGGTATCAAAACCTATTTACATTTATTTAGCCTGTAGACACGAAGGTCCGCTTAATCTTAGACTCCTTGTAAGCAAATAGTCAACCCTTTACAAATAAAACATGGTTAAGAGACTTAGGTCAAATACCGACAAACAACCTACAACAGCCGGTTGGTTAAATAGATTAAAAAAAAAATTATACGAGCATACGAGTTATTCCCATAGAAAGTTGTTGTGTTTGAGCAGCAGAATCACTACCTTAAAGAAATGTATCTAGTAAAGTAGGACTTTTAAATATAGGACTCGTCCAAACGAATCAAATGAGTTCAGCCATTTTTGTAAGGCCAGCTATTGAAGATAGTTGAAATATCAATTCAATATATTTATTGCGTTCTATAACGTCACATACACCGTGTTCTAAAAAAATTTACTAAACAGATCATTATAGACTGCTAAGTACAACATAAGGTAATAGGACAAAGAAGATCCAACTCCTGGCTTCATCATCGTATCAGCTCGTATCAATTTATTTAATGTCATCTGGACTTTTACGTAGTTAATAAAGTTATAAACCGAAAAGACAATAAACGTAGGTTTAAATCAACTGTCAAGGTTTGATTAAATCGTTACTTAGTTACTCGGAAAGCTAATAAAATGTTAAAAAAAGAAACCTGCAAGCAACTGGGAGCATTTTAGATGTGGACATCTGCAGAGAGGATATAACAATTCTGAGGCTAATAGCCTTATTAAATTAATTAAACACTATTTCTGTCCCGCTGCTGGGCAAAGATCAAAATCATTCAAATCATATCATCGCAAGCATTATAGTCTCTAGAATAATTTACACTTTTGCATAAAAGATATGCCAAAAGTGCGAACGTAAAAAGCATAAAATAATCTGATTATACAAAAAACGTTTCAAATTCATTATTCTTCCTCTTAGTGGTATAGTCGTACTCCTGCCTGACGAAATGGTGGTTATAAATCGTCTGTTATGTTTGTTGCGTCTTTTGCAAGACTTCTCCATCTCTCTCTATTCGTGGCACAGCTGGCCCATTCAGCAAGGGAACGCTTCGTAGACGATTTGATGAGGTCTGTCCATTTTGGCGGTGACCGGCCGGGAGAACATTGACCTCCATTCTACATTGTATTATCGTTGCGAATGATATGTCCAAACATCTTAAGAATTCGCACTTGCACAATTGACGAAGGCCTTTGTTTGATGCGAAACTCTATCAGAATGGAAAAGTTAATGCGGTGAGCAATCCATTTTATCCTCAAATCTAGCACCACATCTCAAACTTTCAATGTATTACTACTAAAGATGAAAACATAAGAACCTTGAAACAGTCAACAGTAATATCAACCTACTACAAAGAAAGTTAAATTATTAAATGTATATCAAAATTTCAATATAAGGTTCAGTACGAAGAGTTTAATCATCATAATCATCAGCTTTTTGGAAACCCACTGCTGGACAAAGGCCTCCCCTATAAAATGCCACAGCAAGCAGCTTTGGTCTGCTTGCATCTAGCAGTTTTCTGCAACCTTGACTAGGTTGTCAGTCCACCGGGTGGGAAGCCTGTTCACGCTCCGTCTTTTAGTTCGTAGTCGCCACTCGAGAACTTATTTTCCCCAATAGTTGTCAGTAAAAAAAGAAAGATGCTGCCTGCCAATTGCCACTTTAGTAAAGTGTGCTCAAAGTTGCATAATTAGATGCTGTCACACCTAACGGCTCTCAGCTGTTATGTACATTGAGTTAAAACAATCATGACACCATGCACAGTTGGAGCACTCATCGATAAATCTTACATACACTAAATTTTGATCCTTCTAACCTACTCACGTACCGGCAAACGCAGCGTAGGATATCCACCCACAAAGTGGACAGACGACCTGGTAAAGCTTGTGAAGTCACTGGGGGAGGCGTATGTTCAGCAGTAAACGTCTTATGGCTGAAATGATGATGATGATGAATCTACTCAATGTCATTCGTAGGAAACCTTAAGGTTGCAAAATATTAGTCACTAAAAATATTTAGTTAACTTCACACGAGAAGAAGAAGAACGTAAAGAGTTCATTAAGTAATTCACCGTGACAATTCAAGCCAAAGTCTATCAATAAACATAAATTCGCAACCCTAGAGTAGTCCTTTACTGGACGATTGAGGAAACGATTGACCTCCTCACAATTGCCCATTTACAAAATAAAAAGTTCTAGTCACTTCTATGTTTTTCTTTATATTTTCATGTAGTAAAATTTATTATTCTGTGAGTTCTGTGACACTAAAACTAGAAAAATATTTAAAAATACTTCTGACACACAAAGTCATCTCAACTTTATGATAAGATATAAATAACCAACCATTTCTAGAATATTAGAAATTAAACCCGTGGATGAATAATTTGCATTGCCAATTTTTTTTTTATAAATACATCGAAACAAGCCTAGGACCGATTCTAATGATTAAATTAATGACTAAAGATTGAGACTTTCACATATTTAATGCTAATTTCTAACTAATCGATTTGCGTAAAATGGCGACTGACTGCAATCTTATTATTATAATAAAATTTGAATAATAACTATTAATACACAGCTAGGCTACACCACCTGGTCCTTATTAAGAACTAGTTAGATTATTATGATTCCTAATAAACAGTAATAGTAGACTACGTCTAAGATGGCAAGGAGTGTGGTCCGATTAGTTGCAAATGAACGCAGTCAGGGACTTACCAATCTAGCCAATAATTGTCAATATCTAAGTGGCATTTCGTTTTGATTGTTAAATTTCTTTGTAATGTTGGCACCATTAAAATGTATTCGTCTGATTCATGTCGGTATCATTTTTTTTACATTCCTCTCGATTTGAACCAATAATAGACCAATTAGATCATTCTTTGTGATGTAAAACAGAAAGTTTTTATTTTGTTAATTACTTTACAATATTTTTAAAACTTTCGACGTTATGACAGACAATAACCAAATTGGTCTGTCGGCATCCGGTAGTAGATGTAATCACAAGAAACTTTGGTTCAGTAGGCTTGCTGAATTAAGTACATTGCCTATGTTTAGCAGTGGTGGTCCTATGGCTGAAATGATGATGATGATGATTGTCTACCGGGTAAGCGTGGAAGCGCGATGATTCGCTTTGAATGGAAACGCATGATTCTGATTGGCGTGAGTCTGTGGAGAGTGGAGTGTGTCTGCTTGGAGATCTTGTCAAAATTTAAAACAAAGTCTAGCACCTAGTTACATACCTACGGATGCTATTTTCTTACTTTAATGTGCTTTAGTGTGTTGTCGGGCGCATATCTATCTATATTTATAAACCACACACCCGTATCTAATACACGACAGTAGTAGATCTCAAACAACTTCAAAGGTAATCATAACAGTGAGTATAAGTACGTACATTAATGTGTGCGCATTTCACGCGATAAGTAGGCTGTATTTTTACTAAAGCTATTTTTTAATAATGGATATTATATTATAGGCCGAGAGGTTTATGGTGTATGTAAAATATGTTATATAGATCAGTGTAAACACTTTTTTTTTCACAACAAATTATCTAGACCTAAACTAAGCAAAACTATGGCGACTCGATAACGAATAAACATACTTAAATACTTTTATTAATATACATGACTTCGGTACAAGTGCTCGTGCTTATCATACAAATATGTGCCTCTCGCGGTATTCGAACCTGCCACCGCTGGCTTTATAGTTTGGAGCGCGAACCTCCATTCAAAACTAGGGTGAGCGATAGAAATTTATATCTCAAGATGTAATACACATTATATTAAGCAATCAGCTGCTGATATTTAACAACGTTTGCTATAGTAGATTTGGAAACATCATAAAAAAATTGGTACTTAGATTCTCCCCTAAAATATATTGTACAGGTCGTATATTGCAAGCTGTTGTAGGTTCTATCATAGAATTACTCTAGTAACAATAATAAACCGTATTACAGATGTCTACCCCGGTACCACTATCTTAATACCCCAGTGAAGGGATGAGCCTACTGAATCGACTCTTGCATCATAAACCTCATTTAGATTTCACGTCGGTAAAGTAAAAACGTGACTTGATATCAATACTGAAATAAAAAAGACAATGGCACTCGTTTCTACCAATTTGAAAATAGAATCGACTTCTGTTTTTTAATCGACGTGGAATCGATTAATTTTGATGTCCGAGACGAATTCTCGAGTGGAACTCTAAATCGAATTGTGTAGCTACCAAAATGTATTGTTTAATTACTGGGGTAGAGTAAGTTAAAATTATTATTGACCTCATAAACAAGATATGGAAGAAGAAATATTATATAAATGTATCAGAAGGTAACACCGACCATTTTTTTGTGATATTATTCGAAGATCTACAAGACTAACCGACTTTCAACTCAAAAGCTGTTCATTAGCATTTTTATATTTTTATTTAAAAAAACATGTAAAAGTTTCGTTTCGTTTCGTTTCTTTCAAAACCGTTTTAATTTTTTTATATACATATTTTTTGCATAGCATGAGATAATTATTAAAACGTTTGTACCCCTATTTGTATGGTAATAACTTGATTTTAATAATGTTTTTTTTCAGGCTTTTCACAGGCTGTTACAAAAGAGTTGAGTTACAATGGTACCTATAATAGATAGTTTGTATTAACGTAATTTAGATGACTTAAAACGTGTCTAGTAAAATGTTTAAAAAAATAAAAAATTTTGACATCAGCATCAACATTATATCAAATTTTTATATAGGGTAAAAATAAGGTTGGTTAAATGATAAAAGAGTGTAAAATATTTTTGACGCTGACTGTACTTAGTGGAGCCCAGCACACCTAACAAAAACATCAAGACAATGTAACCTTTTTCATTGATCATTTTGTTACCATGGTAGTTAGCCTCAAAACAATGAGTGAAAAACACTTAACTTACTATTGATGTAAATATACCGGTTAACAACACAAAAAATATGTGTCAGCGGTCTAAAAACCGGCGGGCCGCGGACAATGCCTCCCAAGTCACAAAGTGGACAAAACGAATTTCACCTCGATCGGGTTATTCATACGGGCCGGTCAGACAGGTGTGTATCGCGGTGTAGTTTGATGCTTTTTGTCTTATTGCTTTGAGTAGAACTTGTTAGATATCTGAATTTGATCTGTATTATTACCACGGTTTGGGGAATTGTTTGTTGATTGTAAAGAATACCTCATTTCTAGTGAATTATAGAAGTTGAATTGATTAAAATAAGGAAAATGAATTGTTTAAAACCATTTTTTTAATTACTTCTTCTTATTTAACAATTAATCATCAAGTCGTTTTTAGACAAATATAATAATACAAGCTACATAAACCTAGCTAATTATAGAATAAGAAGAAAGAAAGAAGAAGTAAGTATACTATACAAAGATATTTTTCATTGTCTAATCATTTCAGCCATAGGACGTCCACTGCTGAACATAGGCCTCCCCCAATGACTTTTATTGGGGAGGATTGCCAATACTCGCCACGCTTGGCAGACGGGTTGGCGAGCGCAGTTTTTTTATAAGATCCCGCGCGCAGACGCTGCTGCCCGTCTCGTGCTACAGGAATTAGTCGCCTCTTACGCCACGCCACCTGTTGGCGGTGGGGAGGTGTATTCTTTAAGGCCGTCCGCGTCCCCACACGGCACATTTCATTTCATTTCATTGTCTAGCCAAAGAATATAGTGGAAAGCTATTTCATGTTAAAGTCACAGTTTAGTTCTGTTACAAATACGATCGCTACTCGACTTATATGTATGGACCAGCTGTTTTCTTATTCTCAATTTTAATGTTGGTCCCATTACCATGGTATATTTTTTTAATATTCATAAGTATATTACAAACATAGTCACACTATATTATTTAAATTTGGATATACATTCAAGCGTTGTTCACCCACAAGGTGGACAAACAACCTGGTATAAGTTGCAGGAAGCCGCTTGATGCAGGCCGCTTCGAACCGGCTAGTCTGGAAGTCACTAGGGGAAGCCTATGTTCAGTAGTCGACATTCTATGGCTGATATGATCATGATGATGGGTTCCTCAAAAGTATCCTATATACAAGAATACTAAGGTGTGGAGTTCGAAGTATAAAAATTATTGAACTCTCTCTTTTAAATAAGCTGCACATTTTCTTTCTTTCTTTCTTAAAATAACTTTTTGATTATTCATAAAACTACTACGCTATCTCGATGATAATGTACGGAGCATCCATTTACTTTTTTACGTTCTTAGTAGTTCTCGTATTTAAAATAGACATGTTCTTTTGTACACCCTATTTTGTTAAATTAGTTTACTTTACAAATGTTTTTATTAATATGAAAATAAGTGCGTATTTTGTGAAACATACGATAGTATGTGAACCAAGTATTTTTAGTGCCCTGGTAAACCATCTCCACCAGCAATTAAACATTTTAGTGACGTTTCTGTTATCATTGAAATCATATAAGGTTTTATACTAGGTATCAGTCACCAGATAACTTTACCGGATGATTTACAAAAATGTCGTCACAGCGAAATTCTCACATAACAAGTTTTTAAAGGAAAACATTAAAACATTAGTTGTCCCACATCTCAGGTTACTAAGAACCAGTGAGTAACCGCGCCGCGATGTGGTCGCCATTGTTTTCTGGTATTTTATAATCAGGCTTTTGAGACTAACTAGTGATGTTTCGAGACTGTGATTTTTTAATAAAAAATATAAATCTTTGTCATTCAGGTTGCTGGAGTCTGTCATCCTGGGTGACATAATATGCCGCCTAATTTGCCGAAATGTCAAAAACGTGCTCACGCATTCGTATTTTATTTTTGCAATTTCAAATTACACTTTGTACGTATATTATATTTCTGTAAGAAATCGTAAATGACACAGCACTGCAATTGTTGAAAGATTCTTGTGCAGTTTAGAAATGCGTAAAACACAGTAATAATATTATTCTGTGTAAATAATATTAAAACAAGTTAATTCAAGGTTACTACTATCAATGGGGTAGAAAGTTTAGGAAGAATAATATGTTATAGTTGTTATTAGAAACGCTGTTTATTGGGTTCCAAATCTTAATAGGAAAAACGAAACAATTTTAAGATCACTTTGTTGTCTGTCTGTCTGTGTGCCAAGTCCATTTTTTCCAAGGAGGTAAAGATTTACGGTCAAATTACTAGCTTTTAATTCAGCGCAAAAAAAGATTTTGGCATTAGGTAATGTCAAAAAACCAAGTCAAGACCCGTTGACTAAGAATCGTAAAATTTGGCAAGACGCAAGTTCATTCAAGTATTATAAAAATATTGTTAATAATTTGTAGTTCCGAGAGATATACGCACTGAAATCCCATTGCAACTAATATTATCACATTTTGCGCCAGTCCGCGTGAGAATCACGTCGTTCATTTGTATCTGCACAAAATACTACTCTAACTAGTACCTATGACATCTCTTGAATGACTACAAAAAATAATTTGTAAAAGTTTTCATGTCCTATCCATGTTATATTATATTAAATAACTTACCAATGCATGTATAATAGGCGTGTTTGTTTTTTATGTGCACATCACTAGAGGAAATCACAAGTATCGAGTCTCGAATCGCATTCGTAATCGTGACAAATGTGGACAACTTCTTAAAAGTGAATGTGTTCTCATCTATCGGCTATTTACAAGGTTTTGAATGGTGTGATGCCATATTTAATTTTTTGCCTTATTATAGAGTTTTGTAGAATTGATAAACGAGAAATAAAAAGTTAGGCCACAAAGCTCATACCACAGAATAATTTACTTGCTCCACTTGCAATCAACAGTTTCGAAATACACATTGAAGAAACCATAATTGAAGTGAGTAAATAGTTGTAGAATTAATAAAAGTAATCAACTAGAATACAACTTATTTTCTTAAGTTACACTTAAAATTATGTGTAAAATCGTTTTACGAATTCCATTTTTCACCTTCACCATCACCATTTTTTATTTTGTTAATATCAAACTTGACTAAGACTAGTTCATAAAACTAAAACAACTAAAAATCCAATTGTCACAATTTTCTACTTCAACGTGATAAATATTAAGTGGTTATAGATAAAATGCCTATTGTCTGTAGCAGCGTTAAAGCCTATCAGTTACATCACTGGAAAATTACCAAGTCAATGTTTGTAATTATCGTGATGTGCAATTTCATTACTAGTTTGATTATGTTACAGAAAAGCGACAAATATAGATTTCTGTCGCAAACCAGACAGGTAGAAAAATCTTGCGTTCGCGCAATAGGAAATGGCGTAAGCAACCGAAAGACGCTAAGACACGAATTGATAAGCCAATCTTTATTTGTTCCTATGAGTTGAATATCCATTGCTAGAGTTATTAACCAAATAGTGGGATTATAAATGCCTTTGCACTAATATAAAAATTATAGATATAAAATTGGTGCGAAGATGGAAACTATTATGTTAAAAAGAAATGTCATTCTCTTATTAATCATCATTTCAGCCATATGATGTCCACTGCTGAACGTAGGCCAAACCCAGTGACTTCCAGATTAGAAGAATGTTAAATGTTCATATATGTTGAGGTATAATAATTTATTAATAGTGTAAAATACTTAACGGTTTCTGTATCCTCGTGAAAACAAACAATTTGTCAAAGAAACTACTTACCTATCTTATCTTAACTTTATTAGTGTACAAAACTATTTCTTAATAAAAAAGCTCACATCACACATACACTAACAAAATTAAGTTAAAATTTTCTTGGGCAAAGTTGTTTAAAATTATAAGTATATGTATATAAAGCTCTGCCTCTGTCTGTAAAACTATGTATGAATTATGATTATGATGAAGCATCTTCTTATTTTTACGAGTAGAGACCAGTAACAAGTGAGCCAAAACTCGACTGTCAGTTTTGAGACCGCTCTCAAAGATCGAGATCGGCTTATAAATAAGAAGCTAAGAGGAAGACATAAGTTGCCGTAACTAGTTGCGAA
This sequence comes from Anania hortulata, assembly GCA_963576865.1. NCBI lineage: Eukaryota > Metazoa > Arthropoda > Insecta > Lepidoptera > Crambidae > Anania > Anania hortulata. The sequence goes on along the minus strand of OY756405.1, from coordinate 9,662,304 downwards.
TGTTAAGTGTTCGTATTGTAAAATCGTTGTACTGGTTGTAAATAGTGTAATCGGAATGGAGTTTATTTTTTAAGCTAATCTCGTTTCAGAATTAAGTCAAATGATGCAATAAGCTATGCTTGTAATAAAATGCAGTGAGATGAGACTTACGTAAGGATTGTAAATTGGCACTTACTTGCTTTTTTCAAAGCTAAGAGATTTTTAATATGTTTAAATAATGAGAATTGAAAACTAATAATTAATGTAGTAATATTGAGTCATTATTGTGGCCTATACCAATCCCACTAAACATTTAAAAAAATATTTTCAAGTATTATACTAGGTTTTTTTGTAGAAGATAATCATTTAAACATGTGGTCTGACTCAAAATTATTTATTAAAAGCTAATACTATTTTTAAGTGAAATAGACTACTTTTTACCTAACAGTACCTAATAGTAACAGTTTAAAAAAGATGCGCGATAAAGTTTCTGACACAGTTACGTAATTTTTTATAGACTAGAACTACACAGTACATCTAGTTGTTACAGTGAGTGTAAAAAGCGCGCGCGAGCGCCAGCTATGGGTGCGTAACTCGGATGTCGGCGATTACTGCGCGCGCGCCGCGGGCCGAAATAAGTACCGAGTTGCAGGACAAAATTGTTGTTTACCACTTTAAATTGTTAGAAAAGTGATCGCTAATTATTATGTAACTAGACGAAAATTGTGTGGTGTAAAAAATATTCTTACATATTTTTTTTTGTATTTAATTTGAGTTATCAATCAAATCTGCCCTGCACAATCCCACCCTCTGTGCTGTGAAATAGATAAATGATGATAGATCTTTTCAAATAGTCTAAACGGAAAATTTATACTTCAATAAAGTCAGGTTATGATTTGAAAATACTGGCCTGAAAATGGGTAACAATTATTAAGTTGTTGCATATCAGCAAAGGTTAGACATTTTATTAATTAGACTTTTATGTTTCACATGAATTCATATTTAAGACTTTAGACCTGTAAGTAAAAAGAAATGATGAAAGATAAAAGACAACATCAAAAACACTATCTAACAAACCGACAGACAACTTTGGAAAGTGGAAATCGAAGCTCAAAGCTGTTCCCAAGGACGGCTCGCATTAGCCAGATTACGTTTATTTACTAGGCGTCGCAAACAATAATTTCGCCCTGCGCTGCGCGGGCGCAACGAGACCGGCCCGTAATCACTGACATCCGAGTTACGCGGCTATGTCTATCTCTTTCACAAACACTGTTAGTCATTGAACTTAAGAAAATGACAAGTAAGTACAGAATATTAATAAATATAATAATATGCGCCAGAGAACAGTCAAATTGTCATATTCTCGAAGTAAATAGTTACTGATATATTTTGCCAGGGACGTCTACCAGCAAATTTAGAAAAGATCGTTTTCTGAATTGAACCAAACCGGGAATCGATCTTTATTACCACTTTACCAGTCGGGTAGTCAAAATAGTAATTTTAATGAATTCTTTTTTAACTTGATGATACTCGATAGATTAAGATTTTTTTTCCTTCAGGACACAGATCATTGAGTATATTCGTCATAATTCACGTTATTGTTTACGTCATACATTAAAATCGGTTAAGGCGTTTAATCGTTATGGTGGACTAAAGAAACTCACTCACAACATACTCGTACATGAACCCTAATAACAATACATAGTAAGTAGGGTTCATTCATAGTTATCAAAATATTATATTTCGTGTAAATATAGAATATTTTAAAAAGAAGCCGCCTGCCGTCACTTTGGTTTGCTACATTTATGGACTATGTCAATTACTTGGTCGTCTACCGGATGACCTCTTTCCGAATTTGATCAATTAATGAGACCCCAAGCAGTTAGTGTACGTCAAAATTTGTCGAGGTTAAACTACAGGGGTCACGTTGAAACAAATGAATCTAATACACCTATGCTATAATGAAAATTCTTAACTGGTCAAAACTAATTTTAACTGGGAAAATCAGTCAAAAGTAGTTTTGACTGCACAGGTTGGTCAATAGTAGTTTTGACTGAAATATAAGTCAAAAATACTTTTGCCCAATGAAGCTGGTTAAAAGTAGTGTTGACTGCATAATCAGTCTAAACTCTTAAAATAATAAGACTGAATTGGTTAGGTTAGGTTAGAACAGTGACCACACACAGTGCCAAGGCGAGCGAACGGAGCGAGTGGAGCGAATATAAAACATTACCCTTAACTTTAAAGTCGAGTAAAAATCTTGATTGTTCGCAACGTTAGGTGTCAAACAACAATTTCGCCCTGCAGTGGGTGCAGGCGCAAAGCAACTAGACCGGCCTGGGGCGAGCGTAATTGCCGACATCCGAGTTACGCGCTATGCCTGTCTTTCTCTTACACTTGTGCATTTCGTACCAGTATAGTTAACAGAATGAAACAGACAAGAGCAGCTTTTAAAATAATGCAAATAATTTGTTTGCTTTGCGTGTGCGTTAGAGAAAGAATACCGCCGAACTTCAAAGAGGTTGAGGATGAGTAAAGGCAAAACTGTATTTAAAAAAAAGTACAATCGAACTAGTAGATGTCTAACCTCACTTTATAGCAACGAACGACCGAAAGAGGTGGTTGCTATAAAGTGACCAACTTGCAGAGACCAGAGCAGCCACCAACTCGCAAAAAAAGAGATTTATTAAAACACTTTTTTATAAAAATAAATGTATAAAATGTGTGTTTGTCTTGTACACCTATCGTGCATCCCTAAACAATTCATTGCGAATTTGCGATGAAACCTTTGTGAACTATATGTAGAAGTAATATTCTCTCTTGTACCTATGGAATAAGCAAATATAAAAGTTTAATATGCCAGCGAGCGGAGATCAGTTTTAAATCTTTTTTTCCTGCATTCGCAGTTTCGCACCATCATAATAAAGCATTCAAAACAATATTTACCGCAACAACAATGAGCACCAAGTCTTCCAATAGCAAAGCAAGTGCATTGGACGGTACCTTGTGCCCGCGCAAGTGCACTGGACAGTCCGAACGCGCCGCGAAAGTGGTCAAGCGGCGCTGGCCGACAATTTCTATGAAAATGCGCCTGGCTTGACGCACAATTGATAGAAAATTACTCCCGGCTACCTACGTGCAGTCCGCCTGTTAGGGTTGCCAAGATGTAGGTTTGCGATGTAAACTAATATCAAGATGCAAAACGCTAACCTAATGAGTGGGGTTATTTTTTTTAATTTAAAACAGAATATTTATTATAAATATTATACAAGCCATTTATATACATTTCAAAACATTACATCAATAAATATATAGTAAATGAAAATTAGAAAATCATCCCAAATACTTAAATAAAAATATAAAATAAAGCCGAAATGAAATAGAACACAAAAATATTTTTAGTGACTTCAAAAATAACACAAGACAAAAAGAAAAATCTGTAATATTTGCTAGATAAAATGGCTACAAACAATTTCTATAAACAAGGAAAGTTCAAACAAAGAATGACTACATTTGAGATAACATTGTAATATTATGCTTAAAATATGAAAGTCTCTTAAGTTATGACACGAGTAGGTGTGTAGTGTCTGCGCCTAATTTTAATAGGTTCTATTGAGAGTCTTGTCTATGAATACTAAATAGATGTCAAAGTAAACACTTAACACTGCGAGAAATCTCATTTTATTGTCTTCTAGCGTTTTGAGACAATCATAAGTATTTAATTATTAGGACATGATACCGTTTTGGATAACGATCATAAGTAAAACATATCTTTTTTGACAACGATTATTGAAGTGGCGCAATGATTCGTATTTTTTAAAATTAAATAAATAAATATTTGACAGCATTACAAACATCGCTCTGATCCTAAGGTCATAACCGAAAGCAATTGTGGTAGTAAAAATCAGAAACAACAACGGCACCATACCACCCAGACCCGAGACATTACATTTATTTTATTATTATTATTTTTTTTCTACATTTACCCGACCAAAATACAAACTCGGGACCTCAGAGATGGCAACGCTAAGCCCAGGATAGTCGCCAATTGGCTACGGAACTTTAACGCAAAAAAAAAAAGGTTTTCTAATCTTTTTTTTTAAATTACATATCTCGAGTTTTAATGCGCTGAGAGACGCCGTCGGCAGAAGTTTTTGACCAAGTATTAACGAAAAGGTGTACTAAGTACTTTATCCAAAAAATAATTATTGTCTTACAATCTAATTTAAAAATAAAATACTCTACATTAAAGTTTTAAAATAAGATTTGACAACCCTATTTTAGCTAGATAAAGTTGCTAACGTAGCGTAGGCGACGCCAACTGAATTACCTGGAAATACAAAAATAGACTTAGTAATTATGGAGCACAAAAACCTCTTTTGTTGCAGAGTAAAGATTTAATAGATACTTCTTGTAGGATTACCAGGACAGACTCTATAATAACAGGACATCAAAATAAAGCTGGGGTAGCTTTATACATTAAATGTCAGGTTTTAGGTTGATCAATGTCTTAAAAAGTAACTAAGTTGCATAAAAAAATGTGATTTCAACCCAAAAGGGATAGATGTAGTCTAGGGATGTGGCAAGTCGAAGCGTATTTACTTGTGTCGTTGCGCGAATTAGAATCACCCGAAATTTAACAGACGAACAGAATGGAACGGAATGTGATCTCTTTTGCTGTTTGTTAGAGCGCGAGCGTAGACATACTTCTACTATGATGATATTATTATCTGGTTATTTCAATTAGATATTTACTGCTTTACCGTCACTATAATTGCAATTTATTAATTAATAACTATAAAGCACACTATAAGTGAAAAGCCTTCGTTGGCAGGTGAAGCCTCATATTTTATAACTGCCACATAAAAGAAAATGATCACTCAGAGCTCCATTTCCTTCATTATTCTGTCTCAATCAAAGTACAAAATAGCCGTCGAATATAAGACAGGTGTTATAAACAGGGATGTCACGTATCTGTAACAACAACCGAAAGAATACGATATCCGAATTTTTGTGTAAACGGTCAAAATGTGTAGTGATTTCGGATACCGGTTTATAAATATGAACTTCAATAACATTATGTTATGAAAATAACAACGATAAAATGTTAAAAATAAATTAAAGCAACATGATGCTTTCTATTATTGCTGTAGTATTTTTTTGTTTTTTTTTTATATTTCAGATAACTAGTAATCCATATATGGGTTAGAAACACAAACTTGACTTAATATAAGGTTAGCAAAACATAATTGGTACGAGTAAAAGGAAAATTTAATTCGCTGTGCCAAGACAGACCATCAGGGGGGTGCATCCCGTGGTCCGTCTCTGCACGAGACATTTCCATAGCGGCGATGTATACCTATCCGCAGACTGCTGTTTTTTTATTTTTGCGTTTAATGGCATGTAGTACTTGTAATGTAAACTGTAAAGTCTTAAAATTTTGAAATGGGTTCCGTTATTTATGTCATACGTAACTGTCAAAAATTTAACTCCGAACCCAAACGCGTATCCGAAATTTCGAATTCAATACAACTCTAGTAGTAAACAACAAAGATTTTATTACAACACCATTATTAAAAATAAAAGAGCGCCGATTTCACATACCGATATCTTTTCTTGTCTATCGTTAATTCATTACACATGACAATAAAAAAGCTACGTCCGTCGGTCGACCAGTATGAATGATCGTAAAAAATGTATAAGCATAAAAACTGGGTAAGCGCGCGTTGATTGGGTTATGACGTGTTCCGTAGATACTATTTTGATCGTTGAAAGTTCAGTAAAAAATGCGAAACAAGTCGAAAGCATTTATCATTATTGCATCAATTATGGTAGCATGAGATAATTAAGTTGTAACTATTCTGGCTATTTGGAGGTAAATAAAAACTCGTACATTTACCCAACGCTAAACCTATAAAGCTAGACCTGATAAGAAGCAATATTGCTTTTGACCTTGTAAAAATACTCCAGTTTCAGCTCCTGCTCCATTTGTTCAACATGCATTAACTGATGGAAGAAAAATCCACAAATTCTAAAAGGCTGGCATTCACCGCTCTCTATCATGACTTTCTTGTTTTTTGTTGAGTTTAACATTTGTCGTTTAATAAATAAGTTCAAAGTTCATTTATTGCATTCATGAGTACAATTAGGTAGGTAACAATTACAGTGTCGAGAAGCACTTACATCATGAAGCCCATAAAAACTAATAATCCTTTTATTACAGGATATAGTAAATAACAAAACAAGCTTAATCTATGTTAGTAATAGCTTATTCTATGTTAAAACTCTTGTCATTTAATAGACCATTATTTTAGTCATACGTTTAAAATTCAGTTTACATACAGTATAAAGTCTGGTTTTCTTTATTTAACGAGTGACCCCTAAAAAAAGCTAGCGGTCCAGATTGACATCTGTCCGTCCGAACGCCGCTCACGGTCGGTTGGGCAAAATCAGGTATTACAATTAAATTAAAAATCACTCAAGAGTTACTATCGATACGTACGGTCCGCATAATAAATGTGTCATTTTTTGTCGCCGCACTATAGTGAGGAAAAGCTTTGTTTTAATGAGTAAACTGACCGGTCTTTCTAGTATCCAAGAGTCGAGACGATTCTGAAAATTGTTGCTTTGTTCATAGTAATATTATAAATAAAACAGATCAACAACCTTTAGAAAAATGCACGTATGACATTCTCAAAATTGTGAAACAAGATAGACAATGACAGGTGTTTTTAGATTGAAGTTTCATTGTTCTTAAATTTATGTAATTTGTTTTTATTTCATTTTACACATTGTAAACTAGAAAACTTACAATGTAAACGCTTTTCTGCAGCATTTAATTCCATGCTATGTTATTTATTTTAAATCAAAAATATATTATAACACTAGCTCCTATAACTTTATTGTAGTAAATGAATAAAACTGGTTGATGTTTGATTTATTTTAAAATATTTTGTTTTTGGCTAGTAATAATTACACTTGAAATAAAAATGTAAAGTCAATTTCTTTTCTGCCGACTCTACACACCTCATATTAATGGTAGAACGATTCAATTGAACTCGCGGTATGCGTATATACCACTCATTGTATCCCACTTCTCATCCACTTTCTCAGGTGTCACATTGCTCAACCAGTGGCTTTTGACAATCATTCACCGATTCACACCTCATCACCTCCCCACTTAATTTTCAATTCTATGATCAAAAGCTTTAAGTCGAAAATGAGTCAGCAGTCTTTTTGTCGACCAGTAAAAAGGTGCAACTCTATATCTGAAGATATCGAATTGAAGTTAGATCGATTTCCGCTGATTGCGTTTCTAATTAGACTCAGTGTTACGCGGTGGTAGTACCGTTGTGTAGGTAGTCATTGTTTAATTTAAGATACCAGTGTCCGACATATCAAAATACAATGTCGATGTATTGGCAGCATAATATTATATTGTAAGCAATTACACGTAGTAAAAATATATTTAATTTATTATGGAAACCTAGCAGAACTAGTGTGATTTACTGAAACTTCTGTTGATCAGTTGTTTCATACAAAAGTTTCTATTTTCGACACCGCAATATTTGGAACATCCTGTAATCAGTTAACATGACGTACCTATGCTTCGATAACATGTCATTTGTTTAATTTCAGGGATACATAAGTATATATACATACCGGTATGAATATGGGTACATTTATACCAAAATATACCTACCTATGACGTCGTACCTTTAAAGGTATGACGTCATAGGTAGGTATATTTACGTAAACTTTCAGAATAGATGTTATTGGTACCCTTATTTGTTAAAATACTGATACAAAATTTGGTCTGTAATGGCTACATTTGCTCGCCCCCCTCCCGCTCGTTTCCCTCTACGCGCTAGCGCCTCCCGCACCCTGCGCTCAGGCCTCGCACTCTAGTTTAAAACATTAGTACAGAAATAAAATAAGGGCTAAATAACTGTAGAAACGGATAATATCAGTACATACATTTGTACTGTATAAAATTTTAGTATTGATATTTTTACTAGCAGTGCCAGTAAAAAAGTATTAAAAATTTTTTACATATATATTTTTTACCGATAATACAGTCCCTGTTTAATATACTTTCATGATGACGCGACTAGTATTGTGGCTCGAAGTTCCACCTTATGTGAAGGGTCCCTGGTTTGTAGTTCAGAGTGCGAACCACTAGGCCAAGACAATCGTTTAATGAAATGTTCGTTGATGTTTTGTCAAGGTCAACAGGTTAACCATACTACGTTGTCAGCGGAATTCAGACTTGAATTTTCTATTCGAGATTAAAAGTCACCGTTAAAAAATCAGCTCCCTGATCTTGACACCTAGCAAGGCAAGTTTTAAGCCACCACTCCTATCTGGTCGTCGAATTTCATTCAACTTTCATCAACATACGATGTAATTACCCAACCCACTTGCATTATTACCATAATGTCTGCTACCTATGAACACAGCGCAGAGAAAACAGCCACTACAGGCAACTAAGTAATAATGTCATAAATCCCCGGTTAAACAAGCGTTACGGTTTAAGCCATTGGTTTCACGGTCAAATATGGTGAAATCTATTAAATATACCAATAATAAATAAACAAATTTAAAACGGTATTTTCACCCACCGATAGAGCAGCCTTTTTTCTTACAAAAGCATATTACAGTTTGCTTTTTAATCTACTAAAAATGTGTCAATTTCAAGTCCATGTACAACACATAGAGTTCAATGTCAATTAAGCCAATTTTGAGGTTTTGTCGTAAGCTAATAAACTGTTGTACCAGCCAAGCGCAGCGGCATTGCAGGCTTCCTGACCGCGGATGCAGACCGCCTCCAACCACCCAATCTAGAAGTCATTTGGAAAGGCCTATGTTTAGCAGTTCACGTCCGTTGACTGATATGATGTTAAGAGTAAACTATTGACTGTACATTACGTGTACCGTCTAAGCTAAGCTGCTGGCAGCGAATTGGGAAAAAACCGAAGGGCTCAATGGCCTGCATTGAGGGAGGTTACCCGATGATGATGATGACATGATGATATACCCATTGCTTAGCTGCGTCCATATCTTGCCTTCTTAGTAAACGATAGATACTCAGCAATCTCTCAATCAGTTTGGAGTGGACTGATTGTTCTTTTCCCGCTATGATATGAAGTTATTTTATCGACGTACGAGCCGATTTGCGAAATAACAGCTTTTACACGCTCAGTTATTAGAAGTAACGGTTAACGAAACATTAGCAAAACGCCTTTGGGAGCTATTCAGACGAAAGTATTTAAATAACTGATATTACATAGCGAAGCCTTGATTTAATAATACGGCTAGTGATTGACAGGTACTGCGGTATAAATTGAACTCTTACTTTATTTATGGGATAGGATTTAGTATTCCGTAACAAAATTACTTGGACCGACGTGACTCACTTAAGTGTACCAGTTTTTTAACGTGTAGAACTAATAGTGTGTCAATTATTCGATTGGTCAATGAACGTACCATCGCTTAGTGGTTGGAGTCTCGCCTTAAACCGTGTATAGTGAGTTCAAATCCCTCTGGATTTTTCGGCATCAATGTACGGAATTAAAACACTTGCTCGTCGTGAAGAAAAATCGTAATGAAACCTGGACATTCAGATATCACTGGATGTGTAGCTATGGTCCAAAATTCTCTGAAGGCCTTCTTCGAAAATGATTCGATCGTTCGGACGAAAAAACCTAATAAATTAAAAATACCATCTACGTGTTTTAAACCTTCAAAAAAGTATGAATAATTAAAAGCCGTCGTGTTTTTTACACGGCTTATTTCAGTTGTTCATATTTTGTTAAGGGATTGATACATGTGAACGGTTTATTTAATTTACAAGGTTTATTCATACGAAAAAACGACTTATTTTCGTATTAAGCCTACTGATCCTTGGATTTGATGATAATCGTTAACTTTACTTGCCACATATTGGATCGTGGTCTAGTGTACTCCGAATAGGAATGGGGCAAACCGTTAGAAATAAAGATTGGATTGTACACCTTCCCCTTTCTTTAATGGTTGTCCTCTACCTAAAGGTTGTCTGGAAGAGATCGCTATTAGCGATAAGACTGCCTAAATTGTACATCTTTCTGTAAAAATCATGTGTATTTTACTTGTATGGTGTGCAAAAAAGAGTATCTATCTATCTATCAACCAGGGGCGTGCATTCCATATAGGCTATTATGCAGAGCCTACCTTCATAAAAAACCGACAGCTAACCATAATTATTAATTACGTATTCAACAATAAATATTCTGTAACCATTTTGTCGTATACCTGTACTTATTCCTTACTAAAGCGCGCAACTTAGATCGTTTCTGTGCAATTTACCCAATGTTAGGCTGCCGCGAGATCGCCTACTGTTTCACGCAAACTTACTCAATTTTCACTCACAGCAAAAAATTACCCCCATCTGAAACCAATGCACGCCCCTGCTATCAACATAGCCTAAAGCACAAACGTTTGTCAGTAATCATAATACAAAATAAAATAAATATTGGACAACATCACATACATTGCTCTGATCCTATGGTAAGTAGATTAAGCACTTGTTTTACAGAAATCAGAAACAACGATGCGACGGTACCACAGCACCTAAACCCGAGACTATATAGAGAAGTTATTTTTCTACACCGACCAACCAGGAGTCGAACCTGTGACCTCAGAGATATCGTCACCAAGCCCGATATGCTCGCCTCTCATTACGAAGATCGTCAAATATGTTGACAAAGTCATATTTTATAGTGAACTACCATCTCGGTATAAACTATAACTACGTATAGTCTGTACCGAATTGTATATAGTTTATATTATACGTTGATTTTACTTATTTACTATTTATAACTTGCAATCTACGCGTCTTTTGAGAGATGATTCTAGAATCATAATATATTAGAGCTCGATGCCATTACTACCCAGCCTTCAGATGTTAAACCCACTGCCAACAGGAGACGTGTCGTAAGAGGCGACTAATTCCTGTAGCACGAGACGGGCAGCAGCGTCTGCATGCGAAATCTTATAAAAGAAACTGCGCTCGCCAACCTGCCTTCCAAGCGTAGCGAGTATTGGCAATCCCCCCCGATAATAGGTCATCTATCCAATGACCTATCATCGGGGGAGGCCTATGTTCAGCAGTGGACTTCCTATGGCTAAAATAATGATGATGGCATAATCAAATTGAAATTCTGAAAAAAGCATATCATTTACGACATTTTGTCAAGGCGTATTTGTTGTTAATAATTATTTTCTCTTTCGATTAACGCATGTTTCATATGTGTACACCAAAATAACGTTATTTAAGGTTACTTGGACCTTGAGGTATGCCAGGCTCCATACAAAAAAGTTCGAAGTCTTTGAGGACTGAACGGCAAAGTGAATGTAACAGTGATCCGGACCCACAAACTATGGCTTACCCTTTGTCCCACACCTGCACGAGGGATGACCTAGACAGAGCGGCATCAAATGCCGAAGAGGTTGAAAAGTTTTAGTCGAAGTTCTTATTCTAGAGTCGCCATTAACAAGACATAAAAAGATTATAGAGTAGTGATATATTAATATCATTGACTATTCAAACCTACAATAGTGTAACATTAAGTCATTTTCTTCAGTACTCTACAATTACCTGTACCACGAAAACATCCCTAAATTATAAAAGTAGATACGGCAATATTAGTTGAATAAGAGTATTAATCTATTAGTTTTACTAAAACGTATAAATTGCATTATGTTTAATTTATTTTACTGGTTTAATCAACAAGCATATTTTTAATTAAATGGTGGTACAAGGCCTTTGGCGTAGTGTGATCATCTAATAAAAAGTATATAACATCTTTTCAAGTGTATACGATATGTACGGTGTACTGTGGTAAAGTTCTTCTCACGCTTGCTACCTCTTATTTTATAATGGATTAGAACCAGTTTTAAATTAAAACAAATGCGTAAAATAGTCGGTTTATTACGCTGAACGGTTGTTTGTCTCTGATTGACACTGTAACGCTTTTAAGAGTGAGTCGGTTGGCAAATTAGTTAGGTTAAGAAGATACCGATGCGGATATTGGGGACAAAACCGAGTCTTTGAGAAAAAAATATTAAGTTTTAAGAACAATTAAATCCAAAGTATCTTTCAAGAGGAATTAAACTAAAAAGAGTCATTACAACTTTAGCGTTAAGACTATTTTTATATTGGTTTTGTAGTCAATTTCATTTTATTATCAAATTTATTGGTTTTGTCTCTGTTGCTGTAAAACTGCTTCAAATAAATAGTGACGACCCCATAGATGCAGTGGCACGATATAACGCTTTGGTTCGATTGCCGGTCTGGACAATTATTTATTTAAAATAACATTTTGTAAATAGATTCGGGTTTGGATGAACTGGCTACTGGAGCTAGGTTTTGGAAGCCGGGTCGTATCCCGCCAAAAAAATATCGTCTGGTAGCTCTTAATACAAGGATGTTCAATCTTAACTCCGAGATTATGACAATTGTTTGGATTTTTAAAATAAGGCAGGCTACTACAACCGCTATATCTACATTTAACAACCCGCGATGCCTGACTCATCATCAAACCCGGGAATCTCCAGCAATCAAGTTCAAAGAAACGCTCCATAAAATATAGTTAAGGCAGACAGTCGTATATTGGTCTGTCATAGCCCACAACTAGACGGACCAGTTCACTCTGTCCTAGGCTGGGGGCGTTCTGCTCTAGAGTCTTTGATTCATGATTTTTACTAAAACCACCATTTGTAAGATCAAGGGCTATACCTATGTTGATTATTTTTATTGATTTGCCTACAGATGATTATAATAAAAGCAATAAATGATCGAGTATTCAATAAGATTATTAAGTTAGATAAGTAGGCAGATGCCTACTTATCTCTAAAAGCCACTTTGAAATTAGGCCGCAAAATGATGAACCAGTCAACCTGCCTCATTAGAAACGTAATTTGCAAACGATCCACGCATTCCAACTTGCGATAATCCATTCCGAGAATTAAATGGAGAAAGTTCCATTGTATAACCCATCGCTACACATCTATAATTTTCACAGCGATTCGCCATCGGATCTAAAATCGAATCGAAATCTAAAATAATGGACCTCCTAACACCGTATAGGCGGGCCTCAGTACCGTATAATATTATAGCTTCAGGGACTCACCAATGCTTATTGATATTTCATAATAAATAATGACTTATACAATAGAAAGCTATTTTAAATTATGACACGAGGATACGGTAATTTGGGCGTCTCTACAGTACATTTTTCGGTATTTCTAATTGAAACAATACAGATGGTGGCAATAAATTTGATAACTGTCTGAGTTTTAATAGAGTAGGCATGATGCTGCGTTGGTGGTCAAAAGATAGATGTGTGGTGGATCGCCGAAACAACAGTTTGGAGCCCTGAGCATGACTTCAGGGCTACTGGCTTTTAATAACTATAATTCCGAAATGATTAATTAAAAAAACATAAGATATTGATACGATGAAGGTGGAGCAATGGCAATGTTATTAGAAGTGGGTGAATGTGAATTGAAAAATTGCGTCAACACTTAAGATAAGGAAAAGTAACTGTTAATTACAACAGATTTATTTCATTTACGATAATTTGTTTTTTCGTGTTTATAATGGTACCTATTTTTTTACAACGATAAGTATCTTTAATTAATAGCTGTATCGTTATATATTATTAGAAGACTTGATTACCGTAAAAATTTCTTCTTTACAACCATCTGTCGCTCCGGATAAATGCTGTTTTAATTAACTGTGGTTAGCATCAAACGTGCTGCGTCAATTATTCAGAAAACTAGTCCGTTGATTTGTCATTCAATCAGTCTATTTCCTTGTCTATTTGTACAGATTACCGCTTCGCCATTTGAATTCAAATCCCGAACAAAAAAGCCGAATCAAACAACTTACAAGCAACAATTAACAGATTTTGTAAACGTCATTCGGTAACGTTTCAATCGACAATCGAGCAGCTTAATCCTCGGGTAGCTGAGGCAACACCAATTTGTGGTGTGATTGATACTAATCCGCTTACGGAGACAGTTTCAAAAACCACTGTGGGTTTGTGGTTCCTCGGACAACAACGTTCAGCAGCGAATAAAGAGATACGCAGTTGAGTGTACTGTTTTTTTTACTTTGCGTTGCATTGTCTTAAACACCGCGAACATTAAGATTGAAGAAATTTTGGCGTTTATGACAATATAATGAATATTCAAGCCAGCTTAGCTTAGCTAGAATTAACTGATGTGTAAACCATGCTTTAAAGTAAAAACATACTAAAAAGGAATTTCATTCTTACTACTTAAAATACCAGGTAAAATAGTGTACTGATAAGTATTTTTCTTAAGAATAGAGTCAATAGTTATATTTTGAGATGTGTTTAAATGGTTATTAAGTATAGTATATTTAACTAGATTATAATTATAACTAGATATAGGTTGGTTTTTTTTGAAGAGCTTGTTCGTCTAAAAAGTCAAAATGCGAAATTATTTGATTCTTATTTATCTTCTTAGCTTCATGTTCCGAAGTCACGTACGTATTAGAATATAATTAACACAGTAGGTATACAAGTGGACATTGTCTGGCATTCTTTGTGTACAGTTATCTGATTAGCAGTAATAACCGCTCGTATCAAGCAACTCTAATTAGCGAGCAAACGTAGACGACCATTTTTGCTTTTTTGGGTCGAGGCTTTCTAGTACTTGCCATTGTTGGCGGTTACAATAATAATTCTATTTCGATTTAAAGTGGCGAATGAAAGCCGTGGCTGGCTAATTATCTTTTTGATTAGTTGATAATGCCTGCGGTGTTAGGTACTCGTGAGAGTACGATGTTAAAAATAAATTCTTCAAAAAAATTATTTTACTTACCTACATTTTGTTGCTAAAATTTTCATTATATCTAATAATAGTAAAAGTAAAATCAGTACAATCACACTTTTTATTATTTCAGAAGCAGGTAATACAATTTCTTTCTAAGCTTTCACTGCTTACAATAGGCTAGTTGACTCATATCAAAATTAATTAAACAGATGATTATTTCATTTAGTATTTGGCTAAAAGAACCTAATAATATCGATTTCAATACATAAAAGCACAATATGGCTGTAAAAAAGATATAATAATCGATTTTTTAATCTGTAATTTGATAGGCCGAAAACTATCCACCATAATCGTGACCCGAGTGACGTCAAACAACTAGTTAACTATTACGTAAATGTCATTCGCATGTTTTTGGCGGTCTTTTTCTTAAGCTACCTATTATCTACTAAATCTACTTAAAAAGTTGATATTTATTAGTTTTATTGTTTAAATATTATGGACGTCCGATTTGTAAAAGCAAGAGAAAGGAACGACAAAACGTCTATGTAAGCACAGTGCATGTAATACAGGACCTAAAACAAAGAATAGTTCGTAAGTACGTATTTGTTTACAAGTGAGGTTACGTCATAGCACAGATAACCTAGAGATCAACATGGCTGACAGCGTTTTCGTCTGTTCTTGAAAACTTTATTTTGTTATTAAAGTTTTGTAGTTTTCTAAGTCTCAAAAAAATACAATCACTTTTTTTATTTCGGTCTAATAGAACAATTATTATCTATTTAAGACCTATTTCATGTCTTACTTCATGACTCAAGTACACATGCTCGTGCTCATCACACGACCACGACTTGCTTCTTATGGGAGTCGTATACGCGACCGTTTAACTTTGTAGTCCGGGCGCTAACCACACATCAAGCAAGATGGTAATATAGGGTTTAAGTAAGTTATTTTTGAATGCACATCTAAACAAGTATTTGTTGAATTGTCGAATCGCGAATCCACCAATGGTCCATATCACAAATACATTTCAACATTATTTACATAAAACAAAAAAGTCATATATAAATGCATATCATTTGAGTTAAAATTCCAGGTTATCGTGACTGTACCTAAGGGTAGCTAGGTATATAGTTATGTAATTTAGATAGGTTTGTGCATGTGAATGTAAGTCCCGTAAACCTATGTTATGATCACTGTAATTAGATGCCACTAACTTAAGTTCAATAACATCGGTATTTATCAATAAATTAACCATTACATTAGTAAAATTACCATTTGATAAAATCTTTGCTGTAAAACTATCCATTTCCTTAATTTTATTAAAAGTAAGTATCAGACATGCCCAAAAGGTCCCAAGGTTAAAAGAAATATTGAAATAAGCACACCCAATGTGTAGGTTACTTATGTCTAATAGTGTTTCTTTAATTGAAAATATACTATAAGTATTATTAATAACTTACTGATTGACCTCTGCCCCATAATTAAATATAACTATCTATTTGGGAGGAATAAAACATGTTTTAGGTACGTTATAAATGGACTTCTCTGTTAGATAAAAGAACGTTGTATTGCCTTGCATGTGGTAGAAAAATGTTAAGTGATTTTTTAGTTTGCTGTCATTGTTATGTTGAAGACCGTCTGGTGTAGTGATTCGCGTTCTGGACTACAAAGACAAAGGTTGCTGGTTTGAATCCCGCAAGGGGCAAATGTTTGTGTGATGAGCACGAGCATTTGTACCTAAGTCATGAATGTTTATAAAACGTATTTAAGTATGTTTATTCATTATATAGCGGCAAGTACAAGCTTTGCTTAGTTTAGGGTTAGATAATGGGTGTGATTGTGGAAACAATTGATTTATTATTTATTGACGACCTATTATTATTCTAATGGTTCGCAATCCGGACTATGACTATTATTAGACTTGTCATGGATGTCGTAAACTTAAAAGGTAAAACGTACAACGTACAGTAATTGTTACTCCTTCTTCATCTATACGGTCAATCCCGGTTGCGTCCAAAGCCATTGCTTTGGAACCCAGGGTCCGCTATCCTTGATTTACTCCTCCACTTCGCGCGGTCTTGAGCGTCTCTAGTTGTGAGATCATTGGCACGCATGTCAGCCCTCACGACGTCAAGTCAGCATTTCTTGGGTCTACCCCTTTTGCCAGGACCTAGCGGTGGCGGCATGGCCAGACATTTGTTTCCTACGCAGCTTGCCGGTTTCCGCAAAACATGGCCGTACCTACTTGTTACTAACGTTGTAAACTACTTAAAGCAATTTTGAATTTGAAATTTGTCGTTATTATTCATATAAGGTACTTTTTATTACTCATGATACTGAAAAAAAATTTAGTTCCTTGCAGGAAACGATTCAACTGCTCAATACAACAACTTTTTTGATAAACTGATTGGTATGGTGGCACAGTACTTCGTCCTAATCACAAAAGTAGGGTTCGATTCCTGGTTCAGGTCATTAAAAAAAAAAATCTAACTTGGCTCGAGTCTGGGTGTGATGGAAGATGCCCCAGGCGAAATACATTGTCTGGTACCTCGTAATGCAAGGATATAAATTTCTTCCTTCTAAGGCTCTAAATTATTAAGGCTTGTTATGATTCTTCAAATTGGCTAAATTAATAGTTTATTTATGAGATAAGTATGTAAAACATTTTATTTGTTGTGTTATTTGTGGATAAAAACCAAATAATTTTATCATTGATTTTTTATTGTAACAAAGTAAAATGATCTAAAAGTTACGAGTTAAATTTTAGCGAAAACATGTTTTCATATTTTTTTTAAATCACTTGGTTTAGCTGGGAGCCCAATACAAAGATTTTGCAAAATGTATCTTTTAGATTTGCATGTTGGTTTAACAGTATAAGTAGTTAAAGGAGCAGTAGAATAAGTTAACTTATAACCATAATATTTAGATTGTTTATTCCTTATAAATATAGATATAAATTCCTTTCTTCTGTTGTGTTATAGTTGTCTAGCGCATATTAATTTATTTTAAAAGAAATGACAGAAAATCGAATTCGCAAAAAAAATACTTTCTCGTACTAACTAGATAATCAATCAGCTGTAATGTTTGTCGGTTATATGTAATAACACTAAGGCACAGTCTTATTGTGACACTGTATCCCACGTGAAGAAAAGATGGGTAAAGCAATAATATAAAATAGTAAAATATATTATCTCCTTCAAAGAAGTAATACGCTTCCATTAATCATAACAAAACTCAACAATTATAAGTAGAATATAAAATATTATATCGGTACTTCAGATTAACGCAAGCATAAGTTTGATGAATTATTTATTCCTCGTACCTTATAGGTAAAGTTCCACATAAAATATATCCCAAGTCGGTATTTTAAAATATTCGAATAACGTATAGGCTCGGTTGTCAATTAAAAAGCCCTGAACATCGATCTTTGAATCGATACAAGCGGGAATCGATACATCGATGCATCGAATATAAAAGGCTATTCGTCTTTCTTAAGTGTCATCCGATTCCTATCTTGCAGAGATAATGTTTGATGACATTATTTTTTTATGTTCCAACTGAACTCTGACCGTATGTGCGGCGTTATTTTTAACGTATGGGGCTTGTTACGTGTCAAAATATTTGGTTTGAGCTGTTAAAAACTCAATAAAGTATCAAAACATGCTTTTGGAATTCGAATAGAAGACATATATACTCAAAAACGTTTAGAGTAAAGTCCAACTCAAGATAAAGATGATTTTGACCCCTTTAACTAGCAATAAACGTAACGGAAAATAAGAAACTCCAGCCCTTTTTTTTCAAAATAAATATGAAAACAAGCTTAATATTAACTAGTATTTAGAACCGCTTATAAAAACAAAATTATGCAACTTAATCTACTAAAAGTAACTAAGATAATGGTATTAACAGCTACTTAAAGGTACTAGGATACTTAAGGATTATATCTATAAAGATATTGGACCTAATCTTTAAAGTATGTGTGATTCAACAGATTACATCAACAAAAGACTTTAACTGACACCGACTATCGAAAAAATAACATAAAAAAGCCTACAGACTTTAGATTCTCACACCGTAGAAATTAGAATTCTAATATTTCATATATTATTTCCAATTGACGGGCTGATATGTTAAATATTGAAAGTTGAGTTTTATGTCCACTAGAATGAAATTATGCACAAATTCCAATCAATTTTATCGGTACTATGGTCATAAATGCCATGATATATGGTTTAAACAACAAAGATCGTATTAACAACACTTTTGAGAATAAAGTCATTTTGATAACTTCTGAGGTCACTCTTGTCGTTTGAATATATTATTTCTTTACAGCTTTTGTTAGTTTTCACAGTTATTTTGTGTCAATATTTCATACCGGTACTCACTTTTTACCATTTTTTGAGTTACAGTCATTATCTTCGAAAAAATTTTTTTTTTGCATTTATACCCTAAATTCCTTTGCGTTGAAGATTACACCAGTGTAAAAAACATCGCAAGTCACTGGTAACTACAGTTCACAAAAAGGTATATTTAGTTACAAGTGCTGATTTCAGTAAATAAATTCCAAATGAAAAAATAGTTATTCAAGCTACAATCTTTTTACGTAAAAATGATGTTAAATAAAATTGTTTACATCTCATACTCCCTGTTAGCAGAGTATTCGATTGCGGTTTGGGTTAATTCAGAAAACGATTATTGTTATAGGTAATTGGCTCTTTAGAGGTGTGCTAGGTGACACTCATTGCCTAGTGCCTCTCAACACAAAGATGTCAATCCCCAATGACAATGTTGGTTTGTCATCTGGCACTTAGTTTTTGATTTAAAATTGTTCATTTCGTATTAAGGCTTGTTATGATTCTTCACTGTTAGGCCTCTGTTTGTCACTTAATTTTTTATATTGGCTAAATTAACACAGTTTGTTTATGAGATAGGTATGGTAACACATTTTATTTGGTAGGATGTCATTTGTGGTGAAAAACAAACGAATTTTATTATTTAGTTTTTATTGTAACAAAGTAAAATGATCTTAAAAGTTACGAGTTCAATTTTAGCGAAAATCGAACAACATTATTTTAATATTTTTTAAAATCACTTTCTCAATAAATTTTTTAGATTTGCACGTTCGTTTTACAGTAATAGAAATTCTATTTGAGCTGAAGAATAAGTAAACTCATAAAGTTAATATTTTGTTTGTTTACAATCTTCAGAGTTACTTTTGTTATCTTTTCGAAAATAATGCAAGTATTTCGGAAGACACATCTTTTGCAGATTTCTTTTAATTTTAATTAATGCCAGAATAGGTATCCTTGTTGGGTGATAAATTATGTTTGGTTTACGATCCATTGTGAAAGGTAATTGTAAACTATACTATTATTTCAGTAGCAATAGACAACCACATAAATAATTCTATCCTGTTATTAAAACCTAACAAGTGAAACCGCCATAAAGCTTCGTACAGTTACGATACTATGCCATTACTCTATATGCCAACGTATCTTGACCTGCGAGATAAATGAAACTGTAGGTTCAAACAGGTCAAAGATGTGTGGTCGTTATTCATCACGTTCCAGTATAAAATGAACTTTCATATGGTTTGGAATGAAGGGCAGATGAGTCCTTGATATAATGGAGGTTGTACCGCAAGGAGTAATGTTATGCGGTAACGCTAAATCCAAGTTTATAACTGAATCTTCATTTACTGCGGCAAATAGAGGAAATGATGTATGTACCTACGAGATTTGTTTTAGGGTGATAATTAAGTTCTTTAATTAAAAATAGGCAGTCAGTAAATGAAAAGAACTAGAAGAACATAAATCGTCTCGGTGAAGTAAGTACGGCCTAAAATAAATATACTTTATAACAATTCTCCATTAACTAGCCTTAAACTAAACAAATCTGGTAGTAAAGATAAAAATAAAATTTATTTCTGTATAAAAACCTAGCCTAGATACATAAAACTGAAGTTAAGAAATAACGGTTAGTACACAAATATTAATGATGTTTATACCTAAACTTAGCAAAATTGTTTGCTTGTATCTTAGATATTTATATCATAAAGTAGGTTAGTGCTTATTATGTTGCTTACTATGGTGACAATAAAACGGATAAATATACTCAAATAAACATTAATGACTCAGTTATAAACAACAAACATAACAACATAACATAACTTTTATGTTCAAAAAAAATTTTTGATACTCTAATTTTTCAGAAGTCGCAGAGAACTGCTTATATCATAATTATTTTAGAACTTACCTATTACAAAGTCCAGTCCTACCTAAGCATTACTGACAAAATGAACTGTATATGTCATCACAAAAATATTACAGTACCTAATAAAGTAGTAAACAATTTGTACCCCACCATGCAAACGCTCGCAATTGCCTAGTTACGAGCAGGTGGTCACCGAGGCGATTACCATTGTAAACGCAATCTCGCTCGCTTCCTTGTTCATCAGAGCGGCATTAGGCTTCATTCCGAGTAAGTGAGTTGATAATTTCGCATACGGTTTTTGGTTATTGCGTGCGGTTGCCATAATTGGATGTGATACTTGCAGAATGAAGAGAAACGGAGTCACAAGTACAACAAATTACTGTTCTGTATATATACAGTACAGTAATTTGTATATACCTAAAACAATTGGCAACGAGCTGCTTGCAAACAAAAACTAATCCTGATAAGAAATTTATAGGTATAATTACGGTTAACATAATATAAATCCTGGTTACTCGGAAGTAGCTGTAAGTGGTGGGATTGGTGGGCATGCCTCTTTTTAATGTTAATCTAGAAATTTTCTTTAGAATTTAAGCAGCGCTTTGTTTTTAGCATATACATATGTTGTATGTATAATAACATTATTATGAGCGATAAACACATACTCATCGCTCATTTATAACTTCTATTTCCAAATTTTTAAAGACAAAGAAAGCTAAAACGATAAATGGTTCTCCGCTTACCATTTTCCACTTGTATTTGTACTCATAATTACGCTTTTAAAGAATGAGATACAATTCAATGTTTTTTGTATTGTTTTTTTTTTCACACAATGAATTTAATTTTTGCGTATTAGCAATTTAAAGATTTTAGCAAAAATTTATTTATTTTCGGTTCTATCACAAAGCTGTTTTTATTTCTCTCACAAAATTTCGTCGCGCTCTACATACTCAATTTTGCAAGTAATACATTATTAATTTTAGGTTTAAAATATCGCTCAGTGTCCTAATTAGACCCCACTTCTTTTGGTTTGCATTATCATAGAAGTCAGAAGATGGAATAAAGCCGATCAATATTTTTAAGCTCGTCCCATTTGCAATTTTCTCAAGTGGCCATACTTTAGCCAGTCATTCTAGTAATCAATATTGTTATTATTCGTTTCCTGTTGTTATGGTATTCCTCATTTGCCGGCATCCGGTGGGTCTCGCTTTGTTCATTAGGACTTTAGATATTCTATGATATAAATAATAGGTATTTCTAAATCTCTAAATCCTACTTATGACTACAAATACATTTTTTTTTCAGAATTTAAACATATTACGTTAATTTTAACTTATGACCAGGTGGCTTTGTTAGGAGAGCAGAATAGCGATAGCGAACTTGGGTTCGATTACTACCTGAGGTACAGCAAGACGATGTCCTAGAATAGAACCACAAAGGTACTACTTATCCCGGAAAAACATTGAATGACTGGTGAGACGACTCGATACCACGTTTTGGGATTTTTTATTTATTTATTTGGTACATACGACAGTTGACAATCGATGGTTAGTATTACAACGAATGGTTAGTAATTTAGGACTAGATTGACAACCTAATTGTATACACACTACATGATAATGTTTGGGTGTTACAGAGTATAAAGCATCGCTAATAACTTGTAGTATACAAACTTGTTCATTAAAAGAAATTAAGATACCATGTTGCTGACCGAGTCGAAATCATAAATACTAATTTAAACTCGGATAACAACCCATTTTGAACACTACAGTCGTACAAATTAAAAAGATAAAGAAAGAAAGAAAAAAACAATAAATATTTATATTTGCATGACAATTAATTCGACGGAGAGCTATGTGACTAACTTGGCTTGGTTATTGTTGCATCTTGACGACCCGAGTACATTTATTACTTGTCGACGAAATTTAATGCGATTATGCTCGAAGACATCCAAATCAGCTGCACTGCGAGATGTCAGTCAAGTCGTTATACAGCCTGCACATGCGAACCATAGGGTTGTAAAATGAGGTGTTATTTTTATACACTTGAAGTTGAAAAGCACGAGGATGTCTGGGATTAGGCCTGGTGTTAAAGTTAATAAGTGATAGAAGGTGAGAAGGTTAGGGGAGTAAGGGGGGAACGGAAATCGCATCTGATCCGGCCCAACTGTCAACCTCACCTGCACGTGCCGAATGGCGACGGCGTGGTGTATTCCGTGTCGTGGTGCTCCCTGCTAGATAACGGACGAGGCTCTGGCGACCGAACATTGGCGGTATAACCATACACTTGGCTGGGCAACCAGTCGGAAGAGGCTACAGTGACCTTGGGGTCCAAATAACCCCTAAAATATCTGGTGCAGAAGGCAAGGGGAAACCACTGCACTATTTTCCCAAGAAAACTGTATGAATATTATGTCCGCAAGTTGTATTAGTATGTCATGCGATCCGACTGACCCTCGGCGCCATCGCAAACCCAGGATGCATGGTGGGAAATATGCGACTGGGCACTGTGCTGTAGACTACCAGGCAGATAGTGAAACTAGGACTACTGGTAGCATTGTACTACCTAACTCGAAGAAACCCAAAAGTAAGCGAAGTATAAGAATTGGAACTTGGAATGTAAAAGGACTAGTAACACAACCAGGCAAACTCGATATAATAGAAAGTGAGATGCAGAGTCGAAATATCGATATCCTAGGTCTCAGTGAAGTTCATTGGAAGGGAAGTGGTCATTTTGTCACTGAGAATGATAGTATCGTCTACTACTCGGGCTCGAATGAGAAAAACTTGAATGGAGTAGCTTTTATAGTACCCAAACGCTGGCAGGGAGCAGTAAAGGGATACCGGGGACCCTCTGACAGAATGATGCTTCTGAAATTGGACACCATACCAGTGACCCTGAATATTATACAGGTGTACGCTCCAACTGTTGCAGCTTCCGAAGACGAAATCGAGCACTTTTACTCGGACTTGAGAGAATTGTTGCGGGCCATACCATCCCAGGAGATAGCTGTTGTAAAAGGAGACCTCAATGCTAAAGTCGGCGAAACGAGAAATGACCCTTTGAATGGGACCATCGTTGGTAACTATGGTCTAGGTAAACGTAATGACCGTGGCGAGATGCTAATGCACTTCTGTATTGAGAGCCAAATGTCCATTATGAATACTTGGTTTCAGCACCACCCTAGAAGGCTTTACACATGGACGGCGCCGGGAGGAAAATACAAGAATCAGATAGATTACGTATTAATAAAATCTAGATGGAGGTCATGCATCACCAACTCCAAAACACTGCCTGGTGCCGACTGCGGTAGCGACCATGAACTTCTCATGGCTGATTTCAAGCTTCGTCTAAGAAGCATTAAAAAACGCATTAATAAACCTGCGTCCTTGAATGGGCCAGCGTTACAACAATTCGAAAAGGAGATAAGACCAAAACTCCGGTCCCTAGAGCTTGACCCATTTGATTCAAGTGACGTTGACTGGATAAGATCGAAAGACGTTATTCTCACAACTGCTAAAGAAGTTAACGCACAGTTTAAGAGTGTCCGTCATAAAAAGAATTGGATCAGTGATAATACTTGGGACTTGATTGAGAGGAGGAGAACTGTGAAAAACGGAGGTTCTGTAACGGCTTACAACAAGCTTCACAAAGAGGTGCAAACTGCTTTAAGATGGGACAAGGACAAACAAATTTCTGATATCTGTGAGGCAATAGAACAACATGCTGTGAAGGTACAAACCAAAGACCTCTTCGATAAGGTAAAACTGTTAACGAAGCCACCAAAACCAAAATCGTGGGTAGTTGACGACAAGCAGGGTAACCCTCTCTCCGACCTCAGTGAGGTTTTAAACAGATGGCGAGAGTACTGCTACGATCTTTACAGTCAAAACACGCATGAAGAAGTCGAAAGATCGTGGGATGATTACGAAGCTGAACCCAACATACTACGCAGCGAAGTGGAGGACGCCATCAAGAAGCTCAGACACAAGGCAGTGGGTCCTGATGGCATATCAGCTGCCATGATCAAACATCTAGGCCCCGAAGGTACCGAAACCCTCTACCAGATTTGTAGCAAGATTTGGTACACTGGTACTTGGCCTCAGGACTGGGCACAATCTGCTGTCATCCCCTTACACAAAAAAGGTTCCACAAAGAAATGCGAACATTACCGGACTATTTCCCTCATGCCTCACGCTAGTAAGATCATGCTCCAGATTCTGAATAAAAGATTGGCTGCCTACATAGATAGACAGATTCCTCCGGAACAGTCAGGGTTTGTGCAAGGAAAAACACGAGAGCAAATACTGAACGTACGCCTACTCATTCAAAAATGCCGCGAATTCAATAAACCTCTTGTGTTGTGCTTTATAGACTATGCCAAAGCATTTGACTGCGTAAGATGGAACTCCATGTTCAGGATGATGTCGGAAATGGGCGTGCCATCACACCTTATCTTCCTTGTCCAGAGGCTATACCTTGACGGGTCGAGTTTTGTTAAATTGGATGAATCACAATCTGAAACATTCCGTACAGAACGAGGGGTCCGTCAGGGATGCATACTTTCTCCGAAGCTGTTTAACCTCTACGGCGAGTATATTATGAGGAAGGCGCTTGATGGCTGGGACGGCGGCGTTACGGTAGGCGGTACGAAGATCACGAACCTAAGATATGCCGATGACACAACAATCCTTGCAGCCAGTGAGTCCGAGATGGCTGTGATCTTGGAGCGTATAGAGAGAGTGAGTCTTGAATTTGGTCTGCACATAAACCACTCTAAGACCAAAGTGATGGTGGTGGACAGAGCTCAAGTTTTAAGTCCATCAAATGCGCTCAAGGATTATGAAAAAGTGGAGGAATTTATATACTTGGGGTCGCTGATCTCTAACAGTGGTAACTGCGAGAAGGAAATCGGACGCCGTATCGGGATGGCTAAAAGTGCCATGACTAGCCTCGATAAAATCTGGAAGGACCGTAATATTCGCCGAGTAACTAAGATGCGTTTGGTTCGTACGTTGGTCTTCTCTATCTTCCTGTACGGGGTGGAGACTTGGTGTCTCAGGAAAAAGGAACGCAACAAGATCTATGCCTTTGAAAAGTGGTGCTGGAGAAAGCTACTGCGCATTCCTTGGACAGCTATGAGAACCAATGTCTCCATCCTCGAAGAGCTAAAGGTCACCAAGCGCCTGCTGACTACGTGCCAGGAAAGGATCCGGAGTTTCTTTGGGCACATAATGCGATCCCCATTGCACAGCCTGGAGAAACTCATCATTCTCGGACAAATGGAGGGGAAGCGCGCTAGAGGAAGAGCGCCAGCTAGATGGGTGGACCAACTCAAAGAGGTGACTGGAGGCCAGATACGGGGAGCGGTACATATGGCGCAGAACCGGACCGAGTGGAGAAAATTGACATACAGTCACGATCCTCAGCATTGAGGGAACGACCAGAAAGAGAGAAGATAGATAGATAGATAGATACTCTTTATTGCACACCATACAAGTAAAATACACATGATTTGATGATGAGAAGGTGAGAGTCAAGATGAGAATGTATGATCTTGTGTAGATAAAGTAGGTCCTGCTCTTGGCGGCGGATGCTTAGAGTTTTGCCCATCATCTTAAACTTCACAACGGCAACAACAGTGAAATCGGAAGAATGTTAACTTTTGCCCCCCCTAGCATGACCTCCAAAACATGATATAATATGATATAGCGATTTATCGACACAAATGGTCAATTTTTTTTACAAATTAATATGAAAGATAAAAATGCCCCGTTCAATTTTTATGATCGCTCTTTCGATAAAAAAATTAACACGGCGGCTATATCTATCATATTTGTAAAAAAAATACTGTTTTGTCGATAAATCGCTATATAATATCATATTATATCTTATTTTGGTGGTCATGCTAGGGGGGCTGGTGTCGGTGGCAGTTCTGTATATTTTTTGACGGCTTGTATTCCGCCATACGAACCACACTATCGGTGTCGTTTGACAGTCTTTGCGTATGCAACTGTCCGAACACGCCGGATATGATAGTAGGAGGCCCAAGGTTTGGGGGAAAAATCAAATACACTTGTTGTTAATAGCGTTATTAGCGCGTACTATTCAGTTTTCCTTACGTGCGACCTGTGTTTGAAGTATGTACAAGGCTTTTCAGGTGGGCCACGGAAACATTCACATTGTGAAAATAGTTTTATCATTATTGAAACAGCAATTTTTTTTCGAGATTTCGTCGTTAGTCTGTAAAAGTACTTAACATGGTCATGCGTGAAACCACATCCTTTTGAATCGATTTTCGTTTTAACCTATCACTTTGTGTAAAGAAATATTATTTCTGTCAAACTGAATTTCACACGGGTAGAGCCGTGAATTCTTATAATAACTCTAATCAATGGTTAAAAATAAATATGTATTTTGAGATCATTTCTAAATGTGTTTCTGTTAATAGATGGCGTTGTAACTACATAAGTTCAAAGCCCACCATTTCATAATTTTCATAATTAAACACTTAACTTCACATTAAATGTTACCGATAACATTGCGCCCATTTATTTGATAAAAGAATTAACATGTCGTCTGTTCGTTAACAACTCATTAAACCCACTTAATTTCCTTAACTAATCAACTTTACAAAGAGAATAGAATAAATTACGAACGAAAAATTTCAATCGACACCTTTCTCACAGTTTTTTTTACAGAAAGTGTTCGAGTAAAACCCGATTTCCATATAAATTTCCTCTATTAACACTTTTGAAAAATCTATTTAACCAAAGTGATCGTTATAACAATTTATAGAACGGTTTGAACAGTGTTAATGGTAATTGCACCCAGTCAATAGTCTTCGTATCAACGTCAGAGCGGTCAGCCAAATGTATTTTGTCATTTTATTTAAAAAAAAACACAGGCTCTAATACGATATGATATGATATAGCCGCCATGTTGAATCGCCGTCGCATATTAAGATCGCAGTTTCGATAAAAAATCAAAGTGGCGGCTACATCTATCATATTTTTAAAGTTGGTGTCGATATATCGCTATATCATATCATATCATATCGTGTTTTGGTAGACACGCTAGGGGGGCTGGTTCTAGTTGTGTAGCTAAAGTCCAGAATGCTTAGTTCCAATATCACAGCCACATCACAGAATTAAAACGCACAGAAGTCAGTATCTGAAGACAGAGAGCACAGTACGTAAATCTGCTGTATCAACCACCATGCCGTACCGAAATTTATAATGCCTGTTTATTAAATAAATAAATATTAAACAACATTACATACATTATTCTCTGATCCTTAGGTAAACACTTGTGTTATAGAAATCAGAAACAATGACGGTACCATAACACCCAGACCCGAGATAATATAGAAAAGTTCGTTTTCTACATCGGCCCGACCGGGAATCGAACCCGGGACCTCAGAGACAGAGACCCCAAGTCCGGCGTGCTCGCGTCTCGGTCATGGAGGTCTTCGCCTTTAAGATGTTTTTTACATTATTTAACGACAACTAACTACATTAAATTTGTTCAGGTATTTACATTTGTGTTGCGTATTAATATTTGCATGCTAGTGGAAAGCCGGTAAATGTGTCTAGTTTCTTTTTAAGATTTTATGTACCAACTTTAGCAAACTAACTTTCCTATTCAATTCGTAAAGGTGGGCAGCACTGCAAACTTAGTGTTCATACAAAACGGTTGGAATTGTAGCGCAAAAACACGATATGATATAGCGATATATCGACACAGACTGTAAAATGATGGTAACAGCCGTCATGTTGAATTGTGACGTCACATATTATGATCGCTGTTTCGATAAAAAAATAATGGCGGCTATATCTTTTATATTTTTACAGTTGTTGTCGATATATCGCTATATCATATCGTGTTTTGGTGCTTATGCTAATGGTGCAGTTTAGTGATTAAGCAAGTATCCTTGTGTATTAATAGTTACGTTTTTCAGAGTCAGATCACTAGACCCGATGATGGTGCATGGCCTAAACCAACTTGTCGTTGATGATACATGTATCCAGCCTCTAGTAGGAGTGGTAAGTAAAGAGTTAAGTTATTAGTAGGTAAATATTATGAGGACTCAATACGACCTCCGTAGCCGAGTGGCGAGCTACCGGACTTAGTGTCGCTATCTGTGAGGTTCCAGGTTCGATTCCCCAATGGTCGTTACAGAAAAATAACTTTCTGATTTCTGTAACACAAGTGCTTTGGCAACTCACCATAAAAAATAGCGATATTCCACATCAGTAATTCAAAAAATCTAAGCAAAAGCCATGTTGTAAGCAATTGGACCATGTGCTGGGTGAAGACGGCCGTAAAGAATACACTTTCCCACTGCCAACAAGAGGCGTGTTGTAAGAGGCGACTAATTCCTATAGCACGAGACGGGCAGCGTGTCTGCGTGCGAAATCTTATAAAAAACTGCGCTCGCCAAATCGCCTGCCAAGCGTGGCGAGTATTGGCCATCCCCCTCAATGAAAGTCATTAGGGGAGGCCTATGTAGAGCAGTGGACGTCTTATGGCTGAAATAATGATGATGATGAAGCAAAAAACCCAAGTGATGCCCGAGCTATTGCGCCCACGCAGTATTATTTGACAGATTGTCGTCTTTTTATCTGATTCATAGCGGAGCACAAAACAACTTTATTATTTAAATGGAATTAATGTTTTAGTTGGAAATAATAAACTTTAGATGTTTTATTTACCTCCCCATTTATTGTATTCCTATTTAGTTTTTTGTACTGTGACTCCACATTTAAAAACTAATTGTACAAATGGCGGACTTAATGCTAAGAAGCATTATCTACCAGTCAAACCAGTTGTCAAACAGAGAAGTTCATGCAGTGCAGTAAATATAGGAAATTTACTATCAAAACAAAAAAAATGGGGTGATTCTAACATTATATTTTAATGTATTTAAAATAAAACCTGTCGCAAACCCAACATAAAAGTCCAAGTGTTCCAAGTTTTTGATTCCTGGATTTAAGAAACAACATTTATGCTTTTATTATAGAGCCAAGAAACCGTTTTCAGATACTTCATTAAGCATGAATTTAACTCCATACCATAAGTAGTTTGAGATGAGCGAATATTTTATTAATTTATTTCAAGTGGAAATATTTTACTTGCCTATGACAGTAAATACATCTTTATTTAAATAACGTGTAACGTTTTATAACGTGTTAACTAGATTGGGTACAAAATTAAATGTGACATGACATGAGAAGAGGTATTTCCCCAACAAACTTTTATGAAAATGCCACCCAAATTTGGGAAAATACGTAAGATCGAATACCGTCATTAGTACAGTAAGCCGTAAAAATGTATAGTATAAACTAAATTTAACAAAACTCCCGTAACGTTAAAAGAGGTTTTACAATTTTGAAACCGACTCTACCACTTAGAATTGTAACACGAAGAGAACCTCGTAACTTAGTATATTATAACAGTCATCACAATGAATTATATTAGTTTCTCCAACTGACAGTTATTTCCTGATAATGACTGTCACAGTTAAGATATAGCTACTAATAAATTTATTCACGAATATCGACCATCCTACTTTGGATTCCAATTAATATGGACGTAAACTTCATTGTAAAAAACGTATGTCTGTAGGCTGATATAGAAAATAGATAAAACGTTTTTATGGTTTTGGTTTTAATCATTAAATATAGAATTAAGAAGATACTAATTAATCGGTAGCCGTAGTTTGATACACGGTTGCGATTTTTACATCGATTTCTATTTTTTTTAATGAGTAAAACTTATTAGTTAAATAAATCAACACTGGCCGTTGAGACTGATGAAGTCATAAAAGAAAATAAACAGTCGTTCCAAAGTTAAAATGTTTGTGACGAAGCAGTTACCTTTGCTACAGTTTATGACTAGTGACGCTCCGTCCCTTTTTTAACTCGTTTCATGTATTTAATTAAATAAATTATAGTTAATAAGAACTATTAAAGTCTCAATAAGACAGAATCGATAAAATATCAATTCAAATCTTATATGTACATAACCTATTTTTGGTAAACTATACAGTTATCAAGTATGTGTTAATTAAAGGGCGCTAATTGAAGAGATGGTTTCTACTCGATTATTACAAAATCTCAAATAAAAAAGACCAGTTTCGTTTTGATTAAACTCCGACTGGGAATAAACGACCATGTTTTATAAAAAAGCCGTTATGTAAAAAATATTTGTGTTATGTTTAAGTATTTTACACATATTGTTACAATCAATACAAAGGCAATTAAAAGTATTTTGAATTTAGTTGCAATCTCATTAATCAAATGTTAGAATCACCGCTTTTTTAAATCGAAAAATGGATGCGTCAGATACTAAAATACTCAAGCTTATACTCGAGTCTGACATGATTGTCACATCACTATTTACGACTAATAAAACCAGAGTGAGAATCTCCTCCCACGCCCTGATGAGCATTTTTAAAACAATAGCCGATGTAACATGTGACATTTGACAGTCGGCTCGATAAGACAAAGCTGGTTATAAGCGATACGAAGTAGGTATCGAGACGTTTAGTGTGTGGGTTAAATATTTGTCCATCTAGTTTGTTTGGATGACTTGGACGGATAAATGAATTGACTTGTTTAACGACTTATTTTGCAGTTTTGTAAGATTTCCGTTACCGTCAATTTCGAGCGTGATGTTCGTGTGATAGACGCTGATATGGACGAGGTAAGTTGGGTATCAGAAGGCCTACTACAAAAATGATTCGTCTGTTCGGACGTATGAACCTTTTATAATATGCCTAGAACCAAATCTTACCGTAGACAAACTCGAGCTATGTGTATCAAGGTGTTCAATGCCTTACCGGATGACTTAAAAGCATTGCCGTTAACTAAGTTTAAGAGTAGGTTAAAAAATTGGCGTAAATTGTTTTATATTATAACACAGAGGAATTATTAAAACTTAATAAATAAATTGACATTAAAAATAAATAACGCAATGAAAATAACAAAAAAAATAAAAAAAAATTGAGTGTTTTGATAATAATTGATTTTATAAATTTTGCATGCTTTAAATGACAAAGCTAAAGGTGCTGAACTACATGACATTAAACCTATTTATAAGACCCACTGTAACTACTTTTATAGCAAATAAAGATTATATTCTATATTCTATTCTATTTAAATTAAAATTCCCATCTACTGATTTCAAACTTTTGATAATTAATGGACAATCGAAAACAGTTGTGTTTTAAGCGTTGATAGTTTCAGTTGTTCATATTTTGTCAATAAATTAACACAAGTGAATGGTTATTTCAATTTATTAGGATTATACGTCCGAATAGGCTTATTACAGCCGCAGGTGGTGCAGTGGGAATTTTGGTTCTTTCCTAATTAGTAATACCTAATAGGTAACTTGATAGTTATAGCATGAGTATGTCTTGCTAACGCCAGTTACCTCACAAGCGGATCGTGCACAAACTTGATGGGCTACAATAACTTGTTTCTTTGGGTTAGATGGTTAGATTTAAATAAATAACATGCAACCTTAGCTTCACAAACTTATCTAACTACCTAAACTAAAGATTTATCACTTATCTAGTAGTTCACTCTGTAGTGGATTTGGTGAACAATGTTATAGCTTAATCCATAAGGATCTACGTGATTTGTTTGTGTAATTACCTTTGTCAACCTTGGTTCTCCTCATTGAAATAAAAAAAAAACATATCTGCATCAATATTTCGCATATTGACTGACGTTGAAGCAACTATTCAAATACAAATTTATTAAAATATTAATTGAGTAACTATCCAACTATTAATTGAATTTTAACACGCAAGTACTTAATCCTTGCGTGCTTAAATTTAATGATAAAGTTACTTTAAAAATACCTGTAGAAAATCTCTCGTATCCAACTATTTCGATATTTGACTTCTAAATCATCTTGGATGACGGATCACTTGTCATGCATGTATAATTGTGTAATTAATTGCATCCCAAATGTTAATACGTGTAGCGGGACACGACACGGTGACAAACAAATTATTGAATTGATTAATGGGTCAGAATGCGCCGGATGATAAATAGGTGAATCTAAAATGCGCAAATACTTCTGTAACGCTTCAGCGGCCAAACCGATTTTCAAGAAATTTGGTAGGAAGAATGCTTGAACTTTAGGCAAGGACGCAGTTGTCTATGGGGTAGAATAGGAGAATACAATCCATATTTCCAGCGAGCGAAGCCGCGGCCACAAGTAGATGTTTTATAAATACTGAAACTGCAGTTAAAATTGAGGCTCCATTATATCGATGTCTTTGTGTAATAATTTCAAATTTA
The DNA here is from genome assembly GCA_963576865.1 of Anania hortulata. Classification (NCBI taxonomy): domain Eukaryota; kingdom Metazoa; phylum Arthropoda; class Insecta; order Lepidoptera; family Crambidae; genus Anania; species Anania hortulata. The sequence continues at coordinate 9,628,957 of OY756405.1, read as the reverse complement.
ACCATAATTTTAAAATCGGACCTATTTAAATAGTCATGCAAAAATATGCTAAACAATCTATAAATAAATACCAATTTTTTTTGTATTTTTTTTCTCTCAAAATAACCTTAATGATCCTTATTATATCAATGCTCTTGTCATCATAAAATTAAGACAAAAACTAACACAAGTCTTAGATCGTTATCTCTTAAATAAAAAAGGCAGTGACCTTATCAAACAACCTAAGTTAAACACGATTTGCATACTGTTCAAAGTGCATAGAAATTTAAATTCGAATAATTTATTGTTTTATTCATCACGGCTACCTACATTTTTATTTAAATCAAATAAATATTAAATATAAAAGCTTAAAATATGTCTTTAAATATCTTTCTTTGCGTGGATCTAAACGGATCAGTGTAGGATCACACGCATAACAAAGTGATCAAATTTTAACGATACTCTATTTATAGTTACACGATGTTTGTTATCATAAACAAATAAGCTCATACTATAAATGTCCCTTAGTTTATAATATTTCATGGGTTATATGCCATAAAATCTCACATTTTGTTCAAAGTTTTAATAAAAAGTCTATTAATTTGTTTTTGGAAATTAAAACAAAATTAAACTAATACTATAAAGAAAATTATGTATTGACATAATTTAGATAATTTCTACAATATTTCAGTGCATAATATACTACAGTAAACTTACACACATTTCAAATACGATAAGATAATCTAGCTAATACAACAATCTAGGAAGGAAGATTAAAATTACTTATTCATCCAATCACCCAAAGTACTTTACATTAAAAAACGTGTTATAAAACACCGTAAACACCGAATCGTGCGCATCAATTCATCATCACTTAAAGCAGACAATGTTCTCATTGTGTGATATGGATGTGTTGTGATGAGATATGGTATAGACAGACGTGTTAAGACAACTAGTTGAACTCGAATCTCACTCTTGTTTAGTTTACTCATGAACATATTTGAGAATTTTAACGGAATCCAATTGTACCTTATGTACTTTTGTAAAACATTTCGTCTTTATTTTTAGCCGTGGTTTTGTGTGAAGTTAGTTCTAAATTTTTTATTTGTTTAATGTTTTATGTTGTGTTAATCGTAATGACTGATTACCTACTTTATCTATTAGCCAATAGTTTACCGTTTTTTGACGAATTTGCCACTGTTTCAATTGCCCGTTGTATGCTGAAATATACTATCCTTTCGTATGTTTTTATGAACACAATTTAGTTTATTTAGTTCATGAAGCCTAAAGCTGTATTTACAGGCACTTTTTGTTTTATTTTCATTAGCATGAAATGAAAAAAAATCAGTCTGAATGACTTGTTCACATTATTATTTACAAGCATAGTGACAATTAATGATTTTGAATTCTGTAGGTACATCGAGATAAGGTTGTAGGGGGTGCGATAATGAGGTATGTGAAAGTATCACCAAAGACATAGCAAAAAGAGAAAAATACTTTTTTGTAACAATAAATTGAACTAATAAATAAAAGTAACTTAATAATATTTAACGAGATAAGATTTAGCTATCAATTTCCCTGCTATTAGGATAGAATAAGCTATGATCCGATACTTTAGTCAAACTAGAACTCTGCGATTACTAGTGAGATAAGCTACTTACATCATAGACATTAAAACTATTTTTAGGTTAGGTTTGTTTAAAAACAAAATGTTAGTTTTTAAGTATGACATCACGCTGTATAAAAACATTTAAAAATGTTGATAAGGACAAAGTTAAATTTAAAAAAACAATTGTACAAAAAAACGATTTTTAAATGGATATATACTAATTAACAGTGTTTTAGCGAATTCATGGTCTGAGTTTACTTATCAATATGATACCGTTAATACCATTAATAGCGGAAAGAAATTTGCAGTTTTCTGGTTTTGCTGTTCTATTTATCTCTCATCCATAGAGGACAGGTGCGCCGGCGCATTACTATGATTGAGCTATTGTTTCCCACGACTCCTCTGATTACGATTGTTGTCTGTGGCGTGGTTGGCGGCTACTACAAAGTTTTGCCGCGCAAATTACCAGGGAATTGAGGGTTAAGACGTGACATTTGGAATGATGAAGTCTAATTGGTTGTTAGGAGACGATTTGTAATTTTTACTTTCGTTTTATGATAAAGTTTTTTTAATAAAAATATAATAGAATTCAAATACTCTAAAAAGCTACAATTATAATTTTTGTTTTGATAATTGGAAGGTCTAATTAAAAAAAAGTTTTTTTTCAAATCGGTTTATTTCTGAGGTAACAAATAAACAACCGAATTAAAATCCTGCTCCTTTACTGAAGTTGATTAGAAATAAGAATTATTAGCAAATCAACAATGATCATATGACAACTAGAATGTGCCTGATTAGACGTGGGAATTACCTAAACAGGATGTGTACCTATATCATTAATTATTGCAGCAATATCAAAACAATTTAGTTTGCACGTGGATGCTTCGCTTGCCCAAGCGAAGCAAAGCGTAGGACGTCCATTTGCATGGTGGACAGACGACCTGGTAAAAGTTACAGGAAGCCGCTGGATGCAGGCCGCTTCCAATCGGCCAATCTGGAAGTAATTTGGGGAGGCCTAAGTTTCGCAGTGGATGCCTTATGGCTGAAATGATGATTATGATGAAGTAAGTATACACAACAAATCCGAATCGCTATTTGAAAGAAACGTTAGAAATATTGAATTTCGCGGTCTGCATTAAACGATCCTCCATAAATAAAATTTAAAATAAACTGATGATTTGGATGATTTGGATATCCCCTTGTAGGGCTTTATCTCTGGACTTAGAAATAATTATTGGAATATCCCTTAAAATCATTAACAGTAAGAAGTCCTTTTTCATTTATAAACGTTTACGGTATTTGCTCCAAGAAAACTGAAGCCATTACTGTTATTCCGTGGTGAGAGTAGCCAGTTCGTCCATCACTGACAGACAGACTGACTGACGTTTTATATACACGCAGTTGGGTGTCGGACACAATTAATATCACAATAGACACGTGGTGTATAAGTACAGTCGGCGAAAGCCAAACGGTATAATGATTATGGAGACTGGAGTCAAATGTGGTGAACTTTTGAGCTTGTACGAGTATGTACCTTAAATAAGAAATCTGCAATTTCTATTCGAGGCTAATGGTCAAAGGCATAATTAAACCCATTTGATTTACTACTTATACCTACTAAATCAATAAAATTTACAGTTAAGATTAAATATATAATCTATTTGTACAATCAAACCATATACAGGGTGTAACGAAAAGGTGAAATAAAACTTTAAGGGGTTATTCAACGGCTAAATTACATCAACTTTTTCTATGGGACCAACATCGAAATCTCAAAAAAAAATGACGTTTCCATACAAACTGATGCCAGCTGGTCGCGTTTAAGTATGGGAAAGTGTTTTTTTTTTTTGCGAATTCGATGTTGGTCCCATAGAAAAAGTTGATGTAATTTAGCCGTAGAATAACCCCTTAAAGTTTTATTTCACCTTTTCGTTACACTCTGTATAACTTCATAGTACTATTACTTAAAGCTACTAGTAAACGGAGACACGATAAACGTAAATTGAATACATTATATGTCATCTTCATACGATAATCTCATAATCATCACAAAATTACTTGCCCCATCAGCAACCGTTTGGTTATATCGTCCGATAGTCTTAAGGCGCAGGGTAAGTAGAACACACGTAAAAGAGGTGTTTTTGCACAAGTTTTCTGGCGAAAATGCTGGATAGGTACAGGATGTGGAAATTAATATATCATGTAACTTATGTTGACGTTTTTCGCGTTGTATCTAAATACTAGTTATTATTTCTTATATATACTAAAAACTATTTCAAAGTAACACGAATACTGCGATCTTGTACACATTTATATTTTAAACGACGTTTTTGTTTAGTTTCAAAGTTGGTTTAGGGCCGATTTTTCAATCGTCAGATAAATAACATTCGTGTCTTAAGGTTGAAAAAAAATTTTTTTTTCAAATAGTCAACAAATTAAGAATTAGAATTTTGAATGGATTTTACTCTTATCGCCTACTTTTCCATGAGCGGGTATTTTGTTCGCAATGATAATCTATTTGCACAGGAGCTGATGGATGTTTAGTCTGCGAGACGCATTTGTATTATCATAGGCACTCGACAGTAAATGCCCAATGTCACTTGCCTTTCCCGTCGCCTTAAGTTGTCACTTTCAAAAATGTCTAAGTTTTATATCAAATTTGTTAGAAGTTGAGTCGCTTTATTGATTTATAGGAAATAATTTTATGGATTCTACGAGTGTGTAGAATGTAAAAAATAGTGAATAATCCATCACAAAGGCAACAGAAAACTCATTACAGCATATGCAATGTATAATAAAGCTCTTAAACAACAAATAATAACCGCATAAATAATTTAACGTTCATTTTTCTTGTATTCAAACTGACAAGTCCATGAATAACCTCTTTTCTATAGATCACAACAATAATTACATTGATATGCGATAGATAAAATACAAATACGTGATATTTTCCTTATTGTTGTAATACAATGGGCCATTATGAGCAGACATACGCTAACTTAATATACACTTAAGTTGTAAGTAAACATAATGCATGTTTACAATAGGTGAAGTCACGAACCGGGAGTGTTAAGAATTGTCTAAGCTTTTGTTATGTATCAATATAGTAATAATATATCCGCAATGTTTAATAGTATAATCCAAATAATAAAACACACTGCAACGTTCAACGTCAAATCGAAAATTAAAACTAGTGGCAGTTAATCTCAATCACAAAGTCGAGAAAATGATGTAAGAGATCGATCGTAGAGTCGCCAAAACGCGATGCAGCATCGATACAATCGCAGAATCGTCAATCGCGGACGTTAAAAGTCGTGATGTGCGCAGGCTCTTAATAACAGAAAATAAATACATATAAATATGCCCCGAATAACTAACTAACGCGTCTTTTAGCACACCAAGGCCCGATCCAATTCAAAAAAGTTCGTTTTATGTTTACCCGGACTAGGAGATTCTTTATAATTATACTTTTATTGCAGGATTAGGAATCGTGCGGTATATAGGTACTATTCTGTAGAGAGAGACATAAATAGAGAGAGAGAAGATAAATGGCAAAATTCGCTTTCTGAGTGCAACCGACCCTGAAAAGTTTATTTTCTGAGTTTACCCGGAATGGGAGATTCCTTTTATTTGTTTAAAATTTTAATATGTTTAAAAAAGTATTTAAGTATGTTTATCCATTATCTTGTCGCCATAGTACAAGCTTTGCTTAGTTTGAGGCTAGATAATTGGTGTGATTGTGAAAATAATTTATTTAATTTATTTATTATTTTGTAGAGAAAGAGAGACAGATAGAGAGGGAGGAGATAAATGGCAACAATCGCTTTGTCAGTGCAACGTTCTCTAGCGAGTTACCACCGGTAAACATCAATATATAAGAACCATTGCAGATTAATCACAAACCCTATATAGTTAGCCGTATTTGAATCTGAAAGTGTAAAATTACATTATAATGTGTATCATTAACATTATAATGTAATTTTACACTTATTTTTTTTAACAATTTTTACAATTAAATTAGTAATTTAATTAAATCAAATCACCAAATTAAATTTAAATAATAAATATGGTTCCTACATAAACACATATTATGAAAGGAAGTAAAGTAACCGAGCAATCTAGCATCTAAGTAACCTAACTTGTTCTAACATTAAGAACGTTCAAATCGTAATTCTAATAAGACCATTCGTTAGGTCTTAAACGTACTAAAATCTAAATTAATTTACAAATGGATACGGCATTTTAACATGCGCTCTTATAAGGAGATGTTGTCACTTTAAAATTGATATGCTGAATTTAGTTAAGCTAACAAAAACTTGAAGCTGCTTATTCGAATAAATTGAGTTAAGGCCAATTTACACTTAATAATACGTACAGAATACAAGTAGACGTATATTTCCCTACATACATTTAAATACTGCATTTACTACATTTATATATAAATAAAAGTAAAAGGGGTTCGGTCCCTGGTAGGTCAATATAGAAAAATAACTTTTTCATATTGTCTCTAGGTCTCAGTGTTGTGATACCGTAAAAAATAAAAATTTCTGATTTCTGTAAAATAAGTGCTTTGGCTACTTACTATAGGATCAGATCAAAGTTCGTGATGTCCAATAAAAAAAAAGATGTTTACACCAGTTAAACAATGTAAATAATACTCTCAATACAAACATGTAAAACTAAAACACGTATAAAATAAAGTTTCGATAGAGTAAATTATAAGGATAAAGCATGCTGAGCTTAAAAACTTGTAGCATCCTTCTGTACCCTGCTTTATACAAATAAACTTATTTTATTTCATGTCATTTCAAGAATTAGTCTTTTCATTTATTATAAAGGTGTCCCGTAACAACCTTGTAATCACATTTGTACATCACAGTGAACAAATTTTGTTTTATAACTTTTAAAAATATGCTTTTTTGTCTTTCTAAACAAATTCAATTGACTGTTTGGTAATTTTGTATAGGAAGTCGAAACATTTTCATGCAATTTTGCAAAAATATGTGGTTACTGGTTATCATTGCGTTAAGGGACATCCTGTGTACAAACTTTAATTTTATGTTTTTATGAAAATCAGCGTCGTGATAAGTCAGTGACTGTCACGACAAATGCTGAGCTGAGTTTTATTGTGTGTGTGTCAAATAAACGTATTCTATTTCAATTTTTTCTTTTAAACAATGAAATAACTAAAGGTGTATGTGGTTGTTAAGTTAGTTGTATTCAAGTTTGATTAATAAATATGAGTTATCTACCTACATTACGGTCAATCACATACTAGAAATGGGAAAAACCGTTATGAGAGAGAAAAGTCTTTACAATATGGGCTAAATTGAACTATAACTTGCCAAGTCATTATCAAGTCAGACTATAAAACTAGTACTATCCCAGACCGCTAGAGCATTCTATTGCAATCGACAATCAGCTAGGTTTTGCAAGAAAACCGATGTGGTTGCTCACCCATATATGGTCTGTAGTAGGCTCATCTAAAAAGTGGTTTGGCATAGGTCGTCTTAGAGGTTTAGCGTCACAATCTTGATAGAGAAACGATTTAGTTTCGTTATAACTGATAGATCTTTGTGCTTTAACACTTCCATTAACATCACATCGTCCATAGGATATAAACCCACTTGTGAAACTCCAAGCGAGAGACGTAACTATAAAATTTCTACAAAGCTCTTTTTTTCAGATTTTTGCTTATACATCAAATATCTATACGAATAGTATTATGATTACTTGTGACAAAAGATTTGACTAATATTTATTTATTTATTTCATTATGTTGTTCTGTTCTTTTCTTACTTAATTAAGGCGACTGCGAACCCAACCTCAGAAATTTATAGAATAGAAAGAAAATTATTTATTTGGTTTTTCACAATTATGTACTCACAATAAAAATAGAAAAAGTGTCAATTAAGCTTTTTGAAAAAAATAACAAATAAACAAGGATAAAGCAACTATTTCCTATGACCCAAAATCAACATCGGCAGCCATAACAAAATTAGAAGATACAATGTTTTTGATGATATATCGTGCGCCCACCTACTCAGCTTGATCTTGACAACCAAACGACATTCAGTTTCTGTTAAATCCAAACTAATATCTCCTCTTACTAAAGAAGCAAGTAAAAGCAAAATATCACACATTTTTACTTGTAAATTTCCAAGAAAAAGAAGTAGACAATAACGATTTAGAAGACAATGAGTTACTAATAAAGGCAGTCGTCATAGGTCGTAGATTAGATGGTTCCATTCATTCTATTTTTATAAAAAAAGTATCTAGTATTTTTGCCAAAAGTAATCAAAATGCTATTCGTATAGAGGTTTGGTCATTTATAGAATATATCTGAAAATAGGGACCTTTAACCCCCCTACACCCTTACCTCCAACCTTGAAGACTAAATATCTTCATCTTAGATAATCTAGACATCTTAAGGTATACCTGTACCAATTTTTAAAACCACACGAATCATTTCCCCTGATTATATTAGCTCATATTGTATCAGCTAGGGCTATGGGAAATTTCACATTTTTTTTATTTTATATTAGTCGGTACCTTAGTGAAAGTTTTAGTATTTGAGCACTAAAATCTCCCTCAAACGGAGTTAACTAATAAAGTAGAACTTTATTAGTGTGATAATTTCGTACAAAACAAAAGACAGCAATACGGATTACGGTTATAAACCGCAATAAAATATTTTACGATCGAATTTACTGCTGCAGTAAATGCGTGTATAATTCGGAAAGGATATTCCTTCGATGCATTGTTTTTGATTGTAATTGATACTAAGTTGATTTCGGTGTCATTGTAATCAAAATGTATTTAACTGTTTTTGTTTGAAAATTGATATTTTATTGTTTAGCACCTTTTTTAAAAATTGTTTTGCAGATTTAGGTTTTAAAACAGTAAAAAAGTACAAAAAAATGTTTATATTCTTTTTTCAGTTCTACAGTTTCTAGATATGTATATATATTGTGCCAGAATAGATATGATTCAGTCTGTAATCTTTCGGTTGGAATTAGATAATTATAATTATAAAATTTAATGTAAACTCTTTTCTGATCACAGTTTGTTTAAAAATAGAACCTATGCATTAAAATTAAAAATATGACACGCGAACGGAACGTTATCGGTAAGATTTCAATTAACCCGTTCGATTGGGACCAAAAAGTCGACACACCTTCCGTGCCAAATGGCCCGCGAGGGGCGGCACGCAACGCACTCATTTTAGGGTTGTATTCCTTTTTTAAAAGTTTGAAGTTCGTTTGTATTTTTTACTTTGTTTTACAAAAATACGTGTAAGGTAAGTACGAGTATGTACGAGTACATAACATAAAAACAAGATAAATTTTTTTAAAACATGAGATATTAGATGATGCTTTCAAATTAAAAATGTTTTGTTTCCTTTGACTTTTCAGTTTACTTTAAACTAACTGACAAGTAAAATGAAGGAGGAAGGGTAGTAACAAATAGGCCTATAGGACAAAATAACATTTCAAAGATATTGTAATACAAGACAAAAAGTATAATTTACATAAAAATTAAGTCAACTTAAAATAGCCAAAGTGTTAAAAGTTACATAACCTACCGAATTTAGTCAAAAAGAAAATTATTGTTAAGGTACAATATTTTGTGCTTTCATTTTCTGAAATAATTGAAAAAGGGGGTTGACTTGGTTGAATTGGTTTTATATCTACATGCGTTCTTTTGTCCATATTTTTTATTTATTTAACCCGTTAACTACCGAAAATCCATCTGGGTAGACCGATAATAGTATATATTTTTATTGTAAGCTCTTATAAAAAACATTAATCTAGATACGTGTTAGGAATTAATGGCAATTTTTTTAACAAAAAAATACATTATTGTTTTCCAAATAGTGCAATCTCACTAGTGGCGCCACCTGTTTCTACCTCAAGTTTAAGCTCATCGAACCGCTTCAAAATTAATCGCCATAATTCCATGCGTGCGGTGGCTTGCTCCCTTACTTCTTATTAATTTACACTTGTTTGCCCGTCCGTGTGTTTGTTTGTTCTTTTATTCAGCTCCCTGTTTGTGTGCCCTTTTTATTTTGTGCACTTAATGCATGTTATTATCTGTGGACTTGTTTTTAGCTTCTTGTTTTACGGAATGCGTTATGCAGGTAGGCAAAAACAATAATATTGTATTGCAAGTACTGGTTTTAAAAAGTATGTTGTCTCTTTGGGATTCTTTTGTCTGTAGTGCTTGTAATAGTTGTCGGTTATTTAAAATAAAAGTTTTAATAAAAAATATTAACCTAGATAGTATACAAGGGCACTCGTAGTAATAAGGTTATTTATTACAAGCATCCATTTAATCTTTAAGTTTAAGAAGGTTTTAAGGCTTTAAACTTTATATAATCTAAACAAAGTAGAGGATTACCTACCTACCTAAACCTCAAATAAAAACTAAAAAGATAATTTTACACTTGAAGACTCTTACTCTCGAAATTGTTGACAAAATATGTCTACCTGGGACAAGTGATCCAGTTGGGTAGGTAAAATTTTGAGAAGGAGGTAAATCGTCGAATCCAACTCGGCTGGGCAGCGTTTGGTAAACTACGCAACGTCTTCTCATCCAAAATACCTCAGTGACTAAAGACGAAAGTCTACAACTAGTGTGTCATCAGTACATATGGAACTGAAACGTGGCCGCTCACAATGGGCCTCATGAGTAAGCTCAAGGTTGCACAGCGTGCTATGGAAAGGGCTACGCTCGGTGTTTCTTTTCGAGATCGAATCGGGAATGAGGAGATTCGTAAACGAACAAAAGTCGCTGACATAGCCCAACGGATTAGCAAGCTGAAGTGGCAGAGGGCGGGGCACATAGCACGTAGAACTGACGGCCGATGGGGCAGAAAGGTTCTGGAATGGAGGCCACGTCGGCAAGCGCAGCATAGGGCGTCCACCTACAAGGTGAACAGATGACCAGGTAAAGGTTGCATCAAGCCGCTGGATGCGGGCCGCTTCCAACCGGCCAATCTGGAAGTCACTGGGGGAGGCCTATGTTCAGCAGTGGACGTTCTATGGCTGAAATGATGATGATGATGACACATGTAGAAAATTCTCAGGTGGGATGTTGGTAATCTGTTATTAAAGTTACTATTTTTTTTTTTTAATAAATAAATTGTTTCCACAATCACACCAATTAGCTAGCCCCAAACTAAGCTTGTACTATGGCGACTAGATAACGGATAAACATACTTAAATATTTTTATAAACATCCATGACTTAGGTACAAATGCTCGTGCTCATCACACAAACATTTGCCCCTTGCGGGATTCGAACCCGCAACCGCTGGCTTTGTAGTCCGGAGCGCGGACCACTACACCAGACGGTCGTCTGATTTGATTATCAATCGATACTAATAAAAATGTAATCAAATATTACTTTTGCTTTTAAGTTTTATTGTTGATTTTAAACACAACACTGTAGCGGTATATAACGGTATGTAGTATAATTGCATTTATCCCTAAAGTTTTATTAGCTGTAAGACTACCTACTATTCACTACTAATATGGAACATGTTTTAATCAATAAAGCAATAACATATAATGATATAATAATTATAAAAAATAACATTAAATTGACAAGTAATTTCGTAGCATTGCGCGCGCGCCGTGCAAAAGACATCAACGTCTAGCGTAGCGCCCGTACCGTAAGGTTTGATAAAACGACAAACATGGATAAGCTACTGCTATTTTTAATTTATTAACTTCTGACAAAAAAGGCATGTTGTAAACTAGAGGGTATTTTGCTATTTTTATTGATTACGGGAGTTATCTTTCAAAACAAGTGAGAAGAAATCTTGCCGTCTTGAACGTTAAAAAATAGTAAATAGTGTTTTTTTTAAAGATAACTATGTAGGTTCGTCCTCCTGATGTTATATTTCTTTTAAAAAAATACCTGAACCATAATAGGGAATATGCATGAAAAAAAAAATATTGTTTTTACTGTATTTATAGGAAAACATATGAAATTATAGTGCAAATAGTAAAAACAAAATAGATTTTAGGTAAAAAATAACCGTAATACAGTTATTAGAAATTAAGGTATACCTATCTCTTTCTAAAAAAACTTTTACTATGAATAATGTATGGCGGACGTGTAATGTGACGTCACGGTACATATCGGATCTCCTTGTCTAACACGCGACTTTAATGGGCTGTAAGTCAGGTAATTATCAATATTTTTCAAAAATTTTAGGACTAATAAAAGAACATGTGTATTCCCCATTGTTATCGTAGGAGATAAGAGATTTTTACGAATCCCCTATTAATTGAAATAAATTTAAATATTGGACAACATCACATACATTGCTCTGATCCTATGATAAGTAGCTTAAGCACTTGTGTTACAGAAATCAGAAACAACGACGGTACCACAACACCCAGACCTGAGACAATATAGAAAATCAAAATCAATCGACACAATGAATAAATTAATTATATTTACAATAACACCAATTATTTAGCTTCAAACTAAGCTGTACTATGACGACTATGTAACCGATAAAAATACCTAAATACGTTTATAAACATCCCAATTCTCGTGCTTATTACACAAACGTTTGCCCATTTCATAAGAGAAATATAGTATCATCTCACGTGTAGATTTCCCATTAAATGTTGTTAATTTTCTCATGACGACAACTACTAGTCCAGGAAGGCGTCTAGATATATAGGTATAATAGTGGCAGTTTCATATTGCAAATAGAAATGACAATTACCAACTTTAATTCCCAACAAGACAATCCTCTATTTTGTCTAGTTCTAGTCAATTCTCAATTTCACCGCAGCTCCGATGCACATTTCCAGCCCAGTTGCCATGGTTACGGAATAATCGACACGCACCACCGCCGTAGAGACAGGTTGTAACAAAAGCCCTTTATCATAACATATAACTATATCCATTGGTCCGTGCCGTTGGTATATGTAAGTACTGAAACAGGCTTTAATTTTCTACTTTCCTTGTCCTAACTACTGACAACAAATTACCAGAAACATTGACAAAAGCTCCTAAACATTATTACCCGCTTTAATTATTTTGGCACCTCACGTCATCACGTTATTGAAGGGTTAGGTGACGACGGTATAAAGACTTAGTTTGCTTGACGTCACTAGATATCTTGTCAAATTAATGACCTATACGTACATACAAAATACAATTATTATACCGAGAGGGGTATCTGAATCACCCCTATGTATGTTCTACGATTTTTCGTAGGTTTCGAGTTACGTTTCTGTTTAAATAGCCTACGAAGTACTACTTTTTATTATTATTAAACGTTATTGCATTGTTATTACAATGTTTTGTTAGGTGACTTTTGACTAATATGTCAAAAACTGTTCATAAGCAGTTTCTAAATACGTTCCAAAACTATCTAATAGGTTCTTTTGTAAATCAATTACTAACTGAAAATGATTATCGTTAATGCTAAGAAAAATAAGCAAATCAAAATCTATTAATTCAATTCGAAGAAAGCACTAACTCTATTATAGAAACCGTGTTATTCATATAACGGAAGTTGCAAAATAATAAAATGTTTTTCATTTATGGTGTAAATTGCAGGGTGTGTGGTTGTAATGTTAAATTATTGGAATGTAATTGTTAATTATATCTTGTTGTTATTCTTTCTTGATGATAAACTCAAAAATGTAGTCCTATTTTTTTACAACTGCATATTTTGTGAAAATAAATGAATGTTTTCATTACTTAGAAAATTTAATAATCTTGCAACGTTAAATCATAAACTGTAATACAACTTCCCTTGCGCGAATCATGACACGAATAAAATAATAACTAGGTATTATTATTATAATTATTTTGTGTGGAAATATAATTACAATCGTCAATTACATGTCATTTAAATGGACAGTTAAATTTTAACACTGAGAAAGTTAAGAATCATACCTTTTATCTCAAGAAGTATAATTTCTTACTTCTAGCGTCCCTCATTAAGTTAATTTAGGCCACAAGTCACATAATAGCACATAGTATATTAAATACACATAGCACAATTATCCACATATATGTCAGAATTATAGAAAACTGTGCATTCTGTTTATCTGTCCACTTAAATGAGGTTTCTATCAAATTTTCACTTTCTCAGAAACTTGATTGTAAAGTCTATTTTAAAATTGCACTTTACCGTTAGCAACATCCACTTATCATGAGGTTTTCATACTAAGGTCCATGATTGAACTTTTCGGGATTAGAAACATCGCGAGTAAAGGCGCGTACGCACTTGTGCGGATAACAACCTGACCCTAAGCTTGCGTCTACGCAACTGAAATCAACCTTGCAAGGCCCACTATACCCGTCTCCGTCTAAACCTCTAGCCGTCTCTGTCTAGCGGGCATTGTGCCCCGTCCGGCGACTGGCCAACACAGTTTAACAATAAATTACGTATAGGAATCTAATCAGTTTAATAGATGTGTGATTTTTTCAAAACCCTAACCATTTTAATAGCGGTCTATGATCGGATACAAAAAACATCAATTACAGTAAAACCTCGGTTCACAAAGATGACCGCTGAGGTATACAAGGCTTAATGGCTAGAAGACATCTTCGGATCGATAGGTATCTAACAAGTTCTTATCAGAACTATAATAAATACAATTTGTCGTCGTAACTAGCTTTTTAGTTAGGAAGGGATTTAAAAAAACCCTTTAACTGCGAAAACGCCTAGCAAATTACCAATTTAAATGTAGATAAGGTATCTTATTAATCATATGAGGCATACAATTATTACAAAACTTATGAGATCATTTCACTTTTTTTAACCAAGTAGGTGATTCGAATGATTACTAAATACCTAAGTTACCTTTTTATCACTTCTTTTTCTACCTCTTATGATGTTAGGAAGGTTAGTGCAAACTGGAACGAAAAATTATATCATAAAATAAACAATTAATGGACAACATCACATAAATTGATTTGATACTAAGGTAGCTGAAGCATTTGTGTTATAGAAATCAGAAACAAAGACGATACCACAACACCCAGACCCAAAATAATTTTAAAAAAATGTTTACTACATCGACCCGACTAGGACTCAAACCCGGGACCTCAGAGAGACGACGCTAAGTCCGGCGTGCTCTTCTCTCGGCTTCGGAGCCTTATACGGAGGTCGTCTCCAACCATTGTCAAGGTCTCCACGTAAAAGGTTAGTCAACATTCTTGTGTTAAAGGGTAAGGACAGTAAATTTTTCCTGTGACGTGTCCTAGCACACCCAGACCCAAGCCAACTTAGAAAAGTTATTTCTGAATTGCTCCGCGTTTGTAATCAAAACTGGAACCATTTTCGTTTCAGGCAATTCACCGCAAAGCTACGTCAATCATGCTAATAAATGAAATATGACTGTAATTGTCGTTACTGAGTTACATTTCTGTAAACATTCTAAAAACCACTACTTTAGGCGTAAATTATATAATCAGAGGTAATTAACAGTAAGTTAATTAAATATATACAACACTTAACAACCCGACATGTTATAGACACGCTTTGATTGAAGCTTTTGATTGATGTGCGTGCAACATAACATTATTTATAATAGCAATAAATCTCAACTATTTACATGCAATATTAATGTATCAATAGAATTCCGGTGATCCAGGTATCTTGGGCGATTTCGATGAGTACAGTTACAATAAAAAATATACAATGTGATATGGGCGGTACTTCTGACAGGTTAAGGCTAAGTGCGATATCAAATTTTATTGACAAAAAAATAATTTAGGGGTTCAAAACCTCAATAATTATTAGGAATAAAAATGATATTTTAGTTTTTTTTTTGCCGACAAGACCCTAAACATAAGAAATGAAGTTATTAGTCAGTTATTAATCAGTCTATTCTTTTAGCTATTTTGTGGTATTTTTTTCATGTTTCTACGACACATGAAACTTTGGCTATTGCCTAAAGTGTTAAGCAAAAAAAATGCAATTCACAGGGGGTGAAGGTTTGAGCTCCCAATTATTATTTTTTGTCGATCAAATTAGATATCGCACTTAGCTTTAACGGATCAGAAGTGCCGCCCATATCACATTGTATAGACATAAAACACGTAGCTCTAGATTCTTATGGACTTATAAAGTAGGAAAATAATAATGATCAGATAAAGTTATGATAACGATTTGTAACTTTAATAAATAAATATACAAATGCATTATTATCCAAAATCATATTTTTACACAGAACTACAGAAAGTAATTGTAATACTTGTGAAATGATATACCAAAACGTCACCGTACAAAAAAACAGTAATAAGTAATTTTCATACAAATGAGTTGTTAGTTAAGATGATAAATTGTAGTTTATACATTATTAAACTATTGAATAAAACTGTCTAGGTACTCGTGACTAATCTAGAAAATGACCTTGTGGAAAATGACAATCACAGATCATGGACGCACACAGACAGACAATCAAAAGTAAATATCAAACCTGCAAAGGTATTTCGTTACAGAATTACTACCTTAAATGATTTTCTAGTTCTAGTCCGACTGTACTATGATTGTGGGTATCAGTGAAATAATGGTTAAAATCTAAATCGATGCAATTACTGCCTTCCAAAGATTTATAACGTTTCATTTGGCTTAAGGCTGCGCATATCTAAAATTACGACATAAAAGGTAATTCCTTAAAGGGGAGACCGGTGTTAGTTAACTATAGGAACAGGTTGACTAACTGTCAAAAACTATACTCATTTGACAATGTTGCGACTTTAAAATAAGCGTGAGAAATGCAATGCCGTGTATCCGGCGTCTGGGCGGGATGAGGTAACAGCTTTTCGCGCCCAGTTGGACAATGCAACTCTTTTAAAAAGGTCAATTCTTTGACAGTTAGTCAACCTACCCCTGTAGTCAATTATCCCTGGTCTTCTCTAATGCCTAGGTCTTTTTGATTACACATAGAGGTAATCTTACTCGTAACTTTTTTTAGTCCGTTGAAATCGAAAGTGATTGAAAAGTCTGTTTTCAAACGACGTCAAAAAATATGTTAGGCCTTTCTGCATACTATTACTGCAGACATTATTGCCGATAATACTTACAGATTTTGTAAATTACTATCTTGTTATTGTTATTGGCTTCATCCTAATAGGAAGCAGTATCTTCTTGAAAGTACTAACTTATTTTAGACTGTATGTAAAGAAATATTTATAAATCTATCTAAATTATGTAACCCTAAAAACTTACAACAGTAGAAATAGCATCAGAAAAATTTAATAACAGTCAATTGTAAAACATCTCAATAAATTAGATAATAAATATAATTGGCAGCTAAAATGGAATTTTGAGAAATAAATTGATTTAGAAGTATCAATAAACTTTTTAGAAGTGATCATTAATAGTAGGAGTAATACAAATGAAATCGCATTAGTATTAACAAAACCGTCTTGCCGACTTCGTAACTTCACAAATCCATTACCGCTTTTTCCCGCCAATATTAGCCGATGTTAATGCCTAATTACCCCCAACAGTACATGATCAACGCCTTTCATGGGGAATATTACAATTTGTAATACAATGCGCGGGCGCAGTTGACGCACGCAAAAACTAGCCGCGCCCCGAATGGGGAACCGTCAGGCTGTTGACTTCGAGTGTTCTTGTGCCAACACCGTTGTTTGAAGAGGTAGGGCAACTGCAGACGAGGCGATTTGTTAGTCGAAGGCCGGATACGTGGATCACTATAAAAACATTGTTGATATTGACCATCTGGTCTAATGATTTGCACTCCGGAATATAAGACCAGGCGGTTGCGGGTTTGCATCCCTCAAGGAGCAAATGTTTGTGTGATGAGCACAAGTATTAATTGTTCCTAAGTCATAAACGATTAAAAATAAATGTGGTATGTTTATCCGTCATCTATAGTTATAGTCCAAATCAAAGCAGCTTTGTATAATTTGAGAAATGATAATGTGAAGTGATTATAAAAATAATTAAAAAAAATTATAGCATAAATAATTTAATAAATATTTGACATCATTACATACATACATTGATCTGGTCTTAAAATAAGAAGCTAAAGCACTTATGCTATAGAAATCAGAAACAACGACGGAACTATAACACCCAGACCCGCCCATTTGCCCGGTAATCAAACCCGGGACCTCAGGGATGGCGAAGTCAAGTCCGATGTGCTCGTCTTTTGGCTATGGAGACCATATTGTGTTTGGATATGGCAGCAAATGAAAAAAAATTGCTATCCTCTCCTTCTAGTATCACCAGTTTCAGTGTATCACTGGACCTAATGCTCCAACGTGGACTTGATCATCATTGACCATCAGGTGAATGCAATTGAAGACTAATACTAACTTAGTTTCAAATTTAAAAATACAAAAGATTTAGTAATCTTCTGTTTTTTTATTTTTATTCTCACATTTTAATAAAATTTTTGACTAAGTTCGCAAAAAATTTCGATTTGAATAAACACAACTATGAGTTAAGTTATTTAATTTGATTTTTTATTATAAATCTTGGTAAGTTTTCTTTTTATAGCTTAGACTTTTAATCTGTCTATACGTTAGCAGCGGGCCTTAGCAACTCAAAAAAGTTTTTCTCTGTAGATGGACAAAGGATCTCATTAATGTTACGTACTTTTTACCGACAGCAAAAGATTTCCTACTCTTAAAAATAAACGTACAAATAGACACATACACTTACAATGGGAAACTTAAAAACTACAGATCTTAATAGTTATCAACATAAAAGTTTGTATGTTTGTTACTAAATCACGATTTAAGAGCCATTTCACATTTTAAGCGCGAAACCTAATATTTCAAGAGCCTTTGTAACCATAGGCAAGATTTTAACATTAAATACATGTAAAATAGCCATATTTTTGGTAATATGTGTACACCTAATGTTTTACATTACTAAATAAAACCATTTTTAAAGTTGTCAAACTTAATTTAAATTGTAAATTTTTAAAGTGCCATGTGGGGACGGCCGTGTGCCATGTGGGGCCGGCCGTATAGAATACACTTCCCGACCGCCAACAGGAGGCGTGTCGTAAGAGACGACTAATTCCTGTTGCACGAGATGGGCAGCAGCGGCAACGTGCAAAATGTTATAAAAAACTGCGCTCGCCAACCCGCCTGCTAAGCGTGGCGAATATTGGAACCCCCCCCCCCCCTCCCGATGAAAGTCATTTGGGTTGGCCTGTGTTCAGCAGTGGACGTCCAATGGCTGAAATGATAATAAAAATGATGAATGAAAGTTCTTATCAATTCAAATAATTTGTGTGTTGGATATTGAAATTTAACGTAGAGAAAATTTACAATTTTTAACGTAAAGCCTATATTTTAACAAAATACGTAAATCAAGATTTATAGAGTAATTTAACGACTGTTAATACATCCGTATTACGCAATAAAAACTAAAATAAGCTCATTATGTTAGTTTCTAGATATCTTCAAGTTATAAGCTAATTAAACGAGTAATTTTTCGAAAAAGTAGTTTGCCTTGTCTAACTCTATATGGAAACGCAAAAGGAGGTCGTTGCCGTCCATTCTTGGACTCTTCGTTATATTAAGCACAGTAAATGATAATAAGGTGAGCGTAACTATTGTGGCTTTGCGAAATAATAGATGTAGAGTTCCTTTCTATTTATTTTAAATGCAATATATTTGCGGAATGGCTAGCGCTTCGCAACTTAGATGAAGCGATACACAATGATATTGAGGTTAAGAAATCTTATCTAATTGTTTAACTAACTTGTAGAATGGGCTAGTTTCCTAAAAAAATCTAATCAGTCCGTCTGTTGGATTAACAGAAAATATTGGACACGTATTTTTTCTTTTCTGATTCAAACAAAAAATGATGAAGATATAGCCCGTTAAAGTTCCGCGTAACGTCACGCCTTGCGACACTTTTTAGCAAGGCGTGACGTCACATGCTCACTTTAATGCGCTTTATCTTCGTCATTTTTTGTTTAATTTTTGACCCAGGAAACTAGCCCATTATACACTGTGTATTTTCGTTGGTTTTGGAGCCGCAAAATTCAGACTTTCCTTTTGCGATTTGTATAGGAATATGACCTTGTTTTGAGATTTCGTTGTTGGTACTATAGAAAAAGTTTTATATACAGGGTTATTATTAAAACATCAACAACCTCCTAGGGGCTAATTTTGGTGCTCAAATACAACTACTTTTTCTGTGGGACAAATGTCGTAATCTAAAAATTTTATTAAAATAAATTTTATTAATAAAAAACCGACTTCAAAACACTAAAATGCTAAAAATAATCTTAACACTTAAGTACCTCATCAGTTAATTTTGGAGTCGGTGCAAACAAAAACATTGAATCTCTCATCGGCTGGCACCGACTCCAAAATTAACTGATGAGGTACTTATTTGTTAAGATTATTTTTAGCATTTTAGTGTTTTGAAGTCGGTTTTATTTTTTTAAATAAAATTTACTTATTTCATCTATTTTTAGTGATAAATCCTAATCTAACTGCTGAACACCGATTTCATCCCCTATTTTCCTACCCTTAGGGGTGATTTTTATTTTGCAAACTTTTATCATAGCATCTTTGAAGTATAAGCTATTCAATAAAACAAAAATCATCAAAATCGGCTCATATTTGTCGAAGATAGGTAACAAGAACCACAACCAAAATATTATCTGGGTATATATTTGTTGATTTTCTCAAAAAGTTCTAAATCAATTTCGATAAAATTTATATGGGATCACCTCTAAAGTATGATCTACCAAACAAAAAAAGAATCATTAAAATCGATTCATAATTGGCGGAGTAATCGCGTAACATACATACAAAAAAAAACATACAGTCGAATTGAGAACCTCCTCCTTTTTTGAAGTCGGTTGAAAATAATTTTTACTGCTTCATACATACTGATGTTAGCTGGTCGGCAGCTTAGTATGGGGAAGTGATATTTTTTTTTGCGATTCCGATGTTGGTCCCATAGAAAAAGTGGTCGTATTTGAGCACCAAAAACAGCCCTTAGGAGGTTGTTGATGTTTGAAAAACAACCCTTAGTTTTAGTTTAGTTCGAAATTAGTTAGATAGAGATTTCGATATTGCTCCGTAGTAAAAGCTGTCGTATTTGAGCACCAGAATCAACCCCTTAGATGTATTTCGTAAATAAAAAATAACGTTGTTTAATACTGTTGCAGAATTAAGAATTACTTATCAGCTTTTGAATATGGTACATTGAAGATCATAAATGTATCAAATGTAGTTTCACATAGGTAATCAGCCATAGATAATTTCATGCAAATTGCAATGAATGTCACTAAACAGGTAATGAAAGGTAAAGGTAAAATTAACAGGTAGAGTTAAGAATTTTACAGCATGTGTATAAATAAATAAATTGTTTTCACAATGGGCTAGTTTCCAGTCAGTTAGATTTATAGAAAATATTGGACAGATATTTTTTCTTTTCTCAATCAAACAAAAAAATAAGAAGATATAGCCCGTTAAAGTTACGCGACGTCACGTGCTCACTTTGATGCGCTTTATCTTCGTCATTTTTTGTTTGATTGACAAAGACAAAATATGGTCCAATATTTTTTGATAATCTAACCGACGGAATAAATAAAATAATATTTTTTTGACCCAGGAAACTAGCCTATTACACCAATTATCTAGCCCCAAACTAAGCAAAGCTTGTACTATGGCGACTAGATAACTAATAAACATACTTAATTACTTTTACAAACATCCATGACAGGTACAAATGCTCGTGATCATCACACAAACATTTGCTCCTTGTGGGATTCGAACCCGCAACCGCTGGCTTTGTAGTCCGGAGCGCAAACCACTACACCAGACAGTCGTCGTATTGTGAACACAAGTCACAAAATATAATATAGTAGCAACCAAAGAAATGTCGTAGGCATCCAATACTTTCAAAGCACTTCATATTATCAATAAGTACCTACCTATATCAGTTTTAGAATCAAAGTATTAATAATTACCTGAACCTGGGTTTGAGCGATAAAAAATTAAAGGTATTAATTGTATTAAACATTAACGTTAGTAGCGAATTTTGGGTCTAATAATTTTCATATGCCGTTAAGTTACGAATAAAAAAATCTGATTAACTTAATCTAAAATGTATGTCAAATCAATCAATCTACTAAAGAAACTGTAAATACCTATGTTGATAGGTATCATCACAAATTAATTCAATTAGTATACTAGATGTGTAATTCGTGATATAAATTATTACCCTGACAGCTATTTTGGTATTCCCCATTATTCAATTGTTCAACACCCATGTAATTCGATAACCGTTAGAAACAGTAGAAATATAGATTAAAACCACAGTGTACTTAGAAACAGTATAGTCCGTTTTTTCATAAATAAACGCAAAACGTAGTTGATTCAGCAACTTAGACACAAGACACAAAATATACAGGGTAATGCAACATAGACACCGCACAGAGATCTCACTGCAAATACAATCGTGCTAGTTAATGTTACTCAAAATTTAAAATTTAATCGTTTTTTATTTTATATGATGTAATCCAATTTTATCAGATACTCGTATCATATTTAGCAAGGGTGATGGATTTGGGATTCAAATGTGGGTATCAAAGCTAGTTATTGTATTTGATTGAACCAAAACTGACATAAAAAAACAACGCATAGCCTAAACTAAGATAAAATAAGATAAGATAAGACAAAATATGAGAGGAAACGGTTCTTTGAGGTGTAATAAGAAATGATTTTTCAGTAATTCATACCTTATGGGTAAAAGAAGGAGTGAAAGTTTGTGCAGCAATCCATAGTTGGCACAGACATTGACACATGGAACATCATTAGTAAAAAAAAATTTAAGTCACACTTTTACACTTTACAATTTTTTTACCTCACTTCTGCTTTAGGACTATTTATGAGAAATGAAGAGAGAAAAGAGAATAGGGAGCTATAGTACACAGTGAACCTTCTGTATCACCTTATTTTGTATACATAGTAACAAATTATTATCGATTTCTATAATGATATCTCGATTAGTGCTAATTGATTTTGATAGGATCTACATACAACTTTGCTGAGCCGGACGTTGCTCAAATTCTTGTCTTATTGGAATGACATCACAGAGGAGTATTATAGGACGTTACGGTAAAATGGTGATACTCTTCTAAGTGACAAAATCAGTCAAATACGGTTTTACGGAAATATCCCTAAGATTATTAAGATTGTATTCCTCATAAAGTGATATGTAAATTTCTTTTACGAAAATTATGTGTAAAAAAATATACAGCTAATTAACAAAGTAACTGACTACAATTTTTGTCGGGTTCATCTCCCAGAATATGCAAGTCAATTAGAAAAGTTTCTGAGTTGATCTAACTCGGAATCGAACCTTGCACTCAATGTGACTCACGCCACTTAGCCGTCTGTACCTACCTAAAAGCATTGACTATCGTCATCATGCCTATGCGACTTATTTAGCCCACTAACTTTGTGTTTTACTGTGCTTTGGCAATCGCTAATCTAACTGAAACCTCTCTTACAGATACTTTAAATATATTGGATCGTTGTTAACAATAATATCCGATAAATTCTGTTATAGTCTTGTCAATATTCAGGTGTCATTACATGTATATTTATTAGAATTATCTTCTGTCATAGCAAGATCATAATTTCGCGAGTTTATATCGTACACCCGGAATTACCTCGAATTATTCGAAACCTACGAGTGTCTACTGATTTAGAGCACTTTCCCAGTCGTGGTTATGGCTCAGTGGCGCAGCGCGTTGGCAGTGATTACCAAAGTTAAGCAACCCACACCGCGATTGTGAGTGGATGGGTGACCATTCCGACCACACATAGTGACATTTATCACAAATACCTCCTTACTTCGGAAGGCACGTTAAAAGTTGGTCCTGGAAAATATTGCTTGATAAATCGTAAAGGCTAGTTCTTAAGGCCTTAATGCGGCTTAATTACATCCAACAGAAAGGTTAGTCACTGGCCTTAAGGGGTTTTCCCTTCACCAATCCGCACTAGGCCCGCGTGGTGAAGTATGGCCCAAACCACGGCTTATGCCCAACTCGGCACGTTCCTAACTTGACACGCAAGAAAAATACTAACAAAAACTCCCAACTCGACACGATATTGAGAACGTTCCGAGTTGGGCATAAGCCCAAATCACCTTATACTCGTATATAGCATAATTTTGCCCAGCAGTTAGGTAAAACATCATGAAAAAACCTGCACATTCAGATTACACTAGATGTGTGTTTTAGGGTTACGAAGGTCAGAAAGCGATTGCTCTAAATGTAATACCAGTGATCGGAGTAGTTAGATTGATTTGGGATCAGTGAACTCAAACATTGATGTTAATATGGACATGCCTACGGGATTCCGGAATTTCTTGGTATCAGTTTTTGAAAAAAAAAGGCAGATCCATATTACGCTAGCACTACCAAAGTACATCAAATCAATCTACCTACTCCGATCACTGGTAATAACTGGAATGATGCTCAAGAAAGTGTACCCCGAATACACTCTAAATAAAATGTGGTCTCCTGAAAAGATTCTGACTGTTGTGACAAAGTATCTTAGATGACCTTCGTAGCCGAGAGGTGAGCACACCGGACTTGGTCTCGCTATCTTTGAGGTCCTGGGTTGCCGGTCGGTCAATGTAATAAAATTACTTTTCTTTATTCTCTCGGGTCTGGGTGTTGTGGTACTGCCGTTGTTTCTGATTTCTGTAACACAAGTGCTTAAGCTAATTATCATAGGATTCGAGCAATGTAGGTTAAGTTGTTTAATATTTCTTTATTATTTATTTATTTATTTTGACTCCATACAAGCTTGTAAAGTCGTTAGATAGATCTAATAACATATTTATAATTGCTTTTACTATTAAATATAACTAAGATCTTATTTAAACTGGCAGGATCAATAATTATACCAACTAATTCATCGTTAATCAAACAAAATCCTTAGTCAAATTAACTTCATCATCATCATCATCATCATTTCAGCCCCTGCTGAACATAGGCCTCCCCCAGTGTCTTCCAGATTGGCCAAATTAACTTAACTGATTCAAAATACTTATTTGTTTATGCTATTAAAACTTTTCATTCACAAAAAGTAAATAATAACAATTACACTTGTTAGAATTAATAAACGCACCTACATCTTTAGTTCAATTACAAATAAAGTAATTGTTATAACTATTCAGCTTTAATTAATCTAAGTATTATCATATTTATTATTATACACACACCCACACACACACACATGCACAAACACACTCACTCTCTCTTACTCACACACACACACCTACACGCACTATACTATTCTAAATTTCACGATAAAATTTCATAGTTTTTTTAAAGCATGTTCCTAACTAGTTCCGCGCATGTGTAGGTCCGCAGGGTGAGTGCCTGGTAATCGGTCAGACAGGGTGCTCGTACCCTAGTACAGATACCAGTCTCTCACAAAGGAAATAAGTATCTGTATTTGTATATGTATGCAACTAGACTTAAGTGTTACCTTTGTGAAAGATAAATAAATATTTTTATTATTAAATTTATCTTCACTTTAGACAAAATACGGAAAAAAAAAGCTCAGAATAAAGAAGATAGCGACATAAGAATCGGAGACTGTCGCCTTAAGCCACGCGTTTTAAAAGCTAATATACGACTACTAATATGTAGCATTTATACTTATATTATTTATTACCCTTTCCAATTACCAGATATAAAAAAGACAGATGTTAAAAAACAAGTAAGTTTTAAGAGCACCACGCCAAAACCGTCCCGTTAGCCGATCGAAACAATAAAATTGGCCAGCCTGCGCCCGCGCATAAATCAACAGAAAATACAATTATACGATATTACGCGCGGCTTCGTAATTAAAAAGGCTGTATCTCAGATGTGTCGATTATTAACAAATACTTAGCGGACCACCTACCGATTTCTTTGTATGTTTGGAGATATTAAAAACGCTATAAATAAAATTAATTTGAATTTGAGGTGTTTATACAAGCACACAATAAAATATGGCTGTAAGTCGTCTCACTCTAGTACAGCGTGACGTTAACATAAGGTTTTACATTACCCATACGCTTTGTGCTTTGCAATATTTCAGGGTGCGTAATAGAAACAATGACGCACACTAATGCAACGTACATGTATACGTCAAATTACAAATAAACGACATAATATGTGCTCGTAAAATACAAACACCCTTATTACTAACACCGACTGTTAAAGCCGTGAGTTTATTAAGAAACAAATGATGCGCAACACGTGATGCTAAACATGTTTGGCAACATTACACTTATCGTGCTTATCACACAAATATTTACGCCTTGTGCGATTTGAACCAACAACCTCATGGCTTTTTAGTACGAACCTCTAGGTCAAAAAGTCGTCGACATATTGTCTCTATATTTTTTTTGTGCTAAAGATCATAAGAAAAAACTCCAAGTGTTTTGGCCTTGCGCGCTGCATTGTTGTCTCTCTGTCTTTTTCTTGCAAAACCTTGTTTGGCAAAATCTGGGGAGATCTCATTCTGTTATGCAACTCTTTCTCAGTATCTAAATAATGGGTTGACGATAACGAATTCATTAATTTTAACTTAATATACATTGAGGGTTGGTTAACGAATGAGGATGTTACAGCGTATCAAGTACTCCGTAGCTCAATTGGAAGTAAAAAGCTCTGTAAACCATAGCAAAAGGACTTGGTTTTAATTTCCACTCAATTAGTTAAATTTTAAAATAAAATATTATTTACAGTAGATAAAACAAAGAAATATATAATCTAAATAGTTAGAATCAAATCCTGTGGCCTCCAGGACATTTGCAAATATGTAGGAGGTCTTTGACTGCTACCAATGTGTTCCCATTGAACTAATAGAAACCTACATCATAGCTTAGAAAAAAGGTTCTGATGATAACTTTATAAATTAAAATTAATTCCTTGTTGTCAAAACAAAGAATGCGGCAATATAAAATCTGTGACAGGTTCTCAGTACACGCTAGACAGTCTTTGCTCTCCATTTATCTAAATTAGACATTTCAACCCGTTACCACTCCGATCTAACCTAAGTGGCTTAACAGTAAACTTGAAAAAACACCGAAGCCCCGAAACTCAATTATCTATACGACCAATTGTCCAAAACCCGGGCCAATAAAATTAATCTCCACCAGACGCCATTACCTAAGAGACCGAATTAAAATCGACGCGTTGATTAGTAAAACTATAAAAGCGGAAGTATCACAAGAATGCGGTTAATGAGAGGCTGAAGCCCGATTTTATGGTTCGATCGTTAAAATGGCCGACAATTGTCTAATTGTTGCCTAGTAAACAACTACCATCGTGGGAAGACCCGACCGAAATGACGGAGAAAGTCAAGAACACGCTCTTTTATAGCGTCACCCGACTTCTAAATTCGAATTGTAATCGGAACAACGAATCGCTTTTAAGTTCTAATTTTGAAATTCGGAGTCAATTTGTTTTTTATTGTTTGGTAGAGTTTTGTTATTGCCAGTATGCCAGTGTTTAAGTTTGTAGTGAAGAAACAAGTTCACAGCTGACTTTCTTGTTTCCTATAACTAAATTGCCTATAACATCTACCTATGAAAAGGATAGCAAATTGTATTACATAATTCAACGCCATATCATCCTGAAAATATTAACTATAGTTAAAGCATCATTTTTAAATATCGAGTTAAGTCTACTTGCATTTTTACTCTTAAGCCGTTTCATGTTTTGACATCTCCAATTCTACAGTTGTCAACAAATCCAAAATAACTTCCATTCAGGATTCCACTTACATTTAGTTACAAAAAGTTATTCTAACTTTTCAACTGCATTTCCATAAATTTAGTTACCTACATAATTGCGGCCAACTATACATCCTAGCGGCAAACTATACATCCAAGCAGCCAATTAGCAGTGACGATGTTGACCTGTCGCCGACGCGTTGCCGACGTATTGTCGCTGTCATTTCAAGTCGCGCTACGTTGCGCTTTGAACGCCGCTCGTTGATTTGTTTTTAGTTATTATGTTGATCTAAGAGATCTTGTCTGAAGTTGTATTTTAGGGTTTCCTAGTTAGAGAGTTCAACAAGGTCGATTAATACCAAGTAGTATACTTGGTCGACCAAGCAGTATACTTTATTCCGTTTCTGGCCCCCGATTCAGACCCGTTCGATAAAAAATTATCGATCATAAAACCACGTGATACTATATGGTTTGACAATAGTTTCACGTGATTTACCGGTTCTCAATTCGTTTTCGAATGGTTCTGAATCGGGGTCCTGGTCAGAGTGCGCACGCACGAATATGATTCTAGATCGGGCAAGTGTGATTGTTAATTTAAATTGTAAGGACTTCTATCTTACGTCCGTAATTCTTGAACAGAGTTAGAAGATTAACTGGGTTTAGGCTTTATCATTTCAGCCATAAGACGCCCACAGCTGAACAAAGGCCTCCCTTAATGACTTATCATCAGGGGGGATTGCCAATACTCGCTACGCTTGGCAGGTGGGTTGGCGAGCGCAGTTTTTTAAAAGATTTCGCACGTAGACGCTGCTGCCCGTCTCATGCTACAGGAATCAGTCGCCTCTTACGACACGCCTCCTGTTGGCAGTGGGGAAGTGTATTCTTTACGGCCGTCCCCACACAGTGTTTAGGCTTAGTCTTACCTAAATTTTTAAGTCTTAGGTGACTTCTATTTCCAATTAAACTTCAAAAACAGATGTAAGTGTGCATGAACTTGATGAGCGCTTTATAGATATTTTTTCAGACAGTCTTTTTAATAATAATTTATTTAATAATAAAGATAATTTAACAAAGTTGATACTTTCACTTGAAAAAAAATTCAATTGCCTCTGGTGGGATTGTTTATTTTTTGTTTACCTTGTTAGTGCTGTTTTTTTTTACTCTAAGTCAGAATCTACGGTTATCAAGAACGCCTAAAACAATTGCAAATCTGAGTTATCTGTTTTTTATTTAAATCTAGATATAATGAATTATACAACTTTAAACTACATATATTTTTGTCTAATCCAGTCTATTGCTGTCTTATTACTTAATTCGTGTGGAAGGTACTACTTTTATGCCATTTTAAAAACCAGTTAATTTATTAATTTAGGTCAATTAACAGTCAAAAATGAAACTGAACTGAATTGTTTTATTCAACTGGGTGCGAAAAGCTGTTTTTTTTCCATGATGCATTTCTCGCGCTTAGTTTAATGAGGCAACACTGACGAAATTATCTAGTTTTTGACAGTTTGTCAACCTACCCCTATAGTAAAGTATCCCCTTTCTCCCCTACTCTATCGATTCCGTTTACATTCATCCAATTAATTAGTACCAAAATGTAATTTTCTTACATTCAGTTTCTGCCATGGTGTTAAACAAAAAATCTTCCTGGGACTACTGCTATCATAGCCCCAAAGGCGCTGAACCGTGAACCAGAGTTGTAAACATCAACGAGCTAATTTATGGTATACACACTCAACTTTTTGTGCGCCTAAGCAGCTACAATCATCGCTATTACATGCACTGTTAACCTCGTAATTGTTATCGTAAAAAACCTAAACGCGTGCGCAATATAGTGCAACCTGAAAGCGGGATTTATACGTGGCGATTTTAGTTGTTACTTTACACCTTGCGTTACATTATCTTTTATTAGTTGTTTGTTTTTGACCTGAATGACTTTTAAATCAAAATCCTTATTTGCAATAGGATTTTCTTTTATTAAAAAAAACTGGTATAAACTACTGGAGTCAAACTTTCAGTCCGAATAGAAACATTTATTTTGATATTTGTTTTTGCTTGTTACCTATTTGTATCATGCATATGCATGCAATATTGACTCGTCGAAATATAATATTCAAATGTCTGCCGCCGATTTTATTGTGCAAGTGTAAAGAAAAGCAATAAAAGATTATTGTAATAGAGAAGGGCAACTTGTATGAAAAAATAAGCAATTTGTTAATTTGACTGATTGATTGACCCTACTAAGTTAAGATACTGTTAATTAATCTGTTTTCGTGACGTAACAAATTTATATTATAATAATAACAGTTTTCATTTAGGCAACAGTCAAAATATGGCCATACTGGCACAGAAAATTTGGAAGGAGGCAAACCAAACATTTTACACAACTGTTTTAATTTGAATTTTATAAAATCAAGTTCAATTAAGAATAAAATTATCAAAGCAAGTTAAATTATAAGCAATTTTTAATCTTGTAATACTTGAATTGTATGTACTGAACGTAAGTTATAACCGTTTAATGCAAATCTTACCATGTAAATCGCAATTCACGCAACGATTCACGTTTTAAACATAATAAGAAACTCAACTTTATTTTCATAAATTTACGGTCGATATTTGAACGATGAATTAAATGAGCGCCAAAGCGGAAAATTTTATTCGGATTAGGGTGTCGTGTTTAATTGAGCTGAAAATTTTATAGTTTTTTGTCTAAAAACTTTTCATTCATTTTTTTCATTCTTTTCGTTCATTCATTCTGGTAGCTTATTGGCTAGATCCGGATAAGCACGTGTGACCTATAATTGCTGTGAATTATTAACATTTCTATAGTTATTATTGCGCGTGTGTATGTATCGTAATGATATGCGTAGTGATCAAGATGAAAATATATAACGCGAAACGCCTATAGGTGATATGATAAGATTTTTTCATAAAATGAGTTTCTCATGTTTTGTTTTACGAACGATGTGTTCACAGTTTATATTTTTATACAGGGTTACATTGCAAAGGGGTGCCAAATCTTTAGGAGTGGCTCTGAATCAGTAACTTAATCGAACTATGCAAAAACAAAAAAAAATATTCACGTTTAATTGTACCTATCCGCTATTAAAAATCGTACGCGTGGATAATTTAACTCATTCATGAAAAAAATGCACCGTATGTACACTGCGTAAGGTCCTAAGGCTTCTGATGAATGACCGCGCGGCTTTTGTAGTCTCTCTATTGACATTATTTTCCGATACATTAAAGTTTTTTTTTTCGTAACATACGATAAAAAATAACGATTAATAGGTACGCTTCTTTATATTGTTCCCTGGATCTTATTTTTTAAATTTGGCACCCCTTTACATTATAACCCTGTACATTACCTTTGATTTTGTTATGTTAGATGATTTGATAACTAACTATACAAGTACCTAACGTTTAATACCCTATCTATACCTATATTGTGCCTCAGCATGCTCTACCGGGTTCAAGGAAAGGATTCTCGTCTAGCGGAATTATTTCTGAAAAAGTTATACTGCATCGTTTTTGGTTTCCGTGTAACCTGGCGATGGCACTAGAAAAACAAACGAGTTATCATTATTTATATTTAAATGTTTTCTTGTGTGATGTGCAATAAAGAGCATCAGTTCTACGCTAAATGTGACTGGACCACAGCCCAGTGTGTGTCTAATCTTATCTACTCTTATCTGTCTTATAGATGGAAAATCTAAAAGCAAATAGCCCAAGAATCGTTTTTTTTTTAAATCGATATACATACCTGCTTTCCAGCCAATCTGCAATGGATAGTATCTATAAATTCGACAATCATACGTCCGGAGTCGGAAATTAGATCGGAAGTGTTCACGACAAAATCCGATCAGACACTCGGGTTTATGTGGCTTTGTAAAAACAACTGAAAATCGTTTCTTGTGCTCATTACATGGGTGCCTGACAGACCCTGTAGTGGGCTCGACAGCACAATCTCGCACATTCCGGCCCATTTGTACGGTTCACAGCTCGGCTAGTTAGGCCGCCATTGACCCGTCCGTCGCACAATGCGGCGCCCGCGCAGCCGATCCGTGATAGATGATTTGTGAAATAATTGGGAAAGCACGCTATTTAGTAGTCAGCGAGAAAATTGTACATTACAATGTGCTATTCACGCATCGCAGACGAAAGCCATGGGAATTGAATTTAGCGATACCGTGTACTTAGCTTGGATAACATACAAGGCAGTAGTTAAATGGATACTTACATTAAAACTAAAAGTCAAAATTTTAAATAGGTCTTTATGGGGCTTGACCACATTTTCACTAAGTGTCTAACTATGGACTACGATGAAGCGAGTTTATCGTCAAAGCTATGTTTAAATATGCCTTTGGGTTGAATAAATTCCCCAAATATATATATTTTAAAGCCCGACAGTCTAGCTTGGTAATACTACAAGCGTAGGCATAAACATGTCCTAATAAAACATAATGACTTAAAATACCTAGCACACGGCACGTGCCTACAATTACATTTTACAACGCATAATGGCAGTAAATAATCGATTACATACCATACCGTAGTAATTGGCCACCAATTGTAAAGTAAATCTAAATTTACCTAAAACGATTGTCTACCATATGCCTTTTGTCTTAAGAGTCAGCATATTCGTGTTCCTAAAATTACTAAGACGAGAAAATTCGAAGATGCCTTATCTTCGGTAAACTTTTGTATTAATAAATTGACGTTTGGAATTTTTCGATTTATTTCAAGGAATGACGATATTTGAGTTTATTTACCCGTAGCTTTTGACATACTTTGTCAGACGTAAAATACTATTTTTGTGATCGTCATTAAATTCTACAATAATTGCA
This sequence comes from Anania hortulata, assembly GCA_963576865.1. Taxonomy (NCBI): domain Eukaryota; kingdom Metazoa; phylum Arthropoda; class Insecta; order Lepidoptera; family Crambidae; genus Anania; species Anania hortulata. Next base: position 9,596,776 of record OY756405.1, on the reverse strand, counting down.
ATCGTCCGTTTTTGTGTAATGTAGGTCTAAGTACTTGTCCGAACAAGTACTTCCAGGATTGGCAGAGTTCGGTTAATGAGATTTTAAGATATTATTATAGTTAAAAGAAATTTTCCTTTTAACACTTCGTTTTAAATTTCTGTCGGTTTGTTTTTATATTTCTTAAAGCAACCATTTTGTAGACGGAGGAAGACACTTTTGACTCTAAAAATTTTTTTCACTTTAAGGCTTAATATTTCGCAAATGGATCCCTGAATCGAAATATAGGGTGATAACACTCACAATATTTTTAAACGACCTATCCAACGACACCTCACACCATGGGTTCCGTTTTAACTGTAAAATGCATAGGCAGCACTTAGTTTTCTGTGTATACACATACAGGGTTATTTGTAATTCAATGAATTCCAAAACTGCGAAAAGTCATTGTTCATGAAATGCAGGTAGTAATCTTGTCAATATCAATCAATTACAATGTAATATCACTGTTGAAATATTGTAAAATGCAATAAAAAGAGTAAGATTTACATAATTTCATCATATACTATAATATAATCATATAGTTATAGGAAGTCCACTGCTGAACATAGGCTTCTCCCAGTGTGGTGTGATAATCGTTTTACTTACGATAAACTATGTTAAGTCATTTGCAAATAGCCATAGTCCCTTCTAAATTACTGCCGCAGAGTTATTTTTCAGCTCATTATGGGGTAACAACCTTAGGACCCTTCGGGTTGTTATTTGAAAAGTTAAATAGAGAAGATTTCTCAATAATTTTAGGTTAAATACTTCACTGCAACTATATAGGTGCTACCTCCCGATTGAACACATTCCCATTTTATAATATTCATTAAAACCTAGACAAAAGTGGTGTTTCGCCAATTTTTAATAATTTTGTCCAGGATTTTAAGGTTTGACGCAACAGAAATGTGTCCAAAATGTGTGTAGATTTACAATTACAAACACCAACTCTTCCTAAATTTGATAGAAAACGTCAATGTTATTACCTTAACTTTTTAAGCACCTTGACCAATCCAAAACGTAATCCCCTTGTCAATACCACCACTTATAGTGTTAACTATTACACATACTTAAGCATATTTATATACGTGACGAGATTACTGTTAAAACATATTTGATACTATTCCGAATACCATAAAAAAGTATTACCTCGTTTAATGTCCCACACTTATAAACCGATAATCCATGTGGACTATTCGACGCTAAAATTAACTATGCACATAAAATGTGTGTTTTTTTGTTTATCAATTTGTATTTGTCCCCTTATTATCGACTTCGGGCGAGCGGCGGACTTCAGAGGATTGATTTCAGAAATACATAGAGCTGTTAAAACCGATCAGTATACTAAAAACAGTTTGTTTGGTTGCTAAGGTTAAACAAAACTAAAAATCCTATTGAAAGTGTAAATACGGGATAAATATAAAGTTGTGTATTACATAGTTGCTGCAGATTTATAACACCTTTGACTACGTGTAGGTACGACATATTTATAAATCGTGCAAAAAAATAAAATGATTTTTTCCGACCTAACAATTTTATGTGGTATTTGTTGTTGTTTCCCAGCAACTGATTACATACTTTTAAGAGATTATACGATCTCACTATTAGCCTATAGGTATATGTATAACATTCATGATCACTAAACTTCCTCATAAGAAAGGTTTTAGACAAAAACAGAATTCTAGTTTAAAATGAGACCATTAAAGAAAAACCGGAGATTGGTATGTCTATAAAAGTAACAAATTGAAGAATACAAAATGTTCTAACTGAAACTGTGGAATTGGATGTTAGAGTTAAGATGTACTCGTATTATAAAAATACACAACTAGCATTCATTTTATCGATATTTTATTATGTATTTTGCTAATTAATTCATCTTCGTTTTTTGGCACAACTGCATACGTCATATCATGATCACGAAAGTTAGGGACAGTCGTGATGAAAATAACAATTTAAAACAAAGATATGTAAATTAAAATGAGTTATTTTGTAAGTAGTTTTTTTATTTGACTGAATAAAGTGGTGGTTTTATCGTCTCCGCTTCTATCCTCGCTCAGCATCCACATTTTTCATATAGGTTACTACCGTCAGGGTTCATTGCACTTTTTATTGAACCACGTTTGTTACCAAGATAACTTTTGTATTAGCTTTTATAATCCTATCTTTGGACTATATGTCGAACAGTCGGGCGGAGCGACGCAGATAATAATATAAATTATGCAGATATGCAATTGTGGAATCTTGAATCTACACTTTAGTGTATGCGGACAGTTATAACTTGTGATGGACTCCTAACCTAGTGGATTGGAACTGGTTCTTTTTAGATCTAGTGAGGTTCTATTTAGTTACTTTGAAGTTTTGAAACAGAAAGATGGTTATACATATCTGCTATGTACTTTACCAGTGTTTTCTTTTGTAATTATTATAAAATAATCATTTTTTCAATAGTTATTTTAATTCTGTAAATTTATCCGTCCTGAGTGCCAATTTTTGATGCATGTGTAATTAAGTCTTAAGTTAATAATGTTTTAAGACTTCTGACACCGAGTGTCCTCCTTTTGTTAGCCAGATAATGTCAAGTTATTGACGACGTTGCGGATAAGATTTTAATATTATCTGTGTCTGCATCCTTTCTCTGGATATTAAGTTGCAGCTGCGTTTTAGATATACTGCGATTTCTTTGATAACTTTAGAATGTGAATAAAATATTGAATGAAGAATCTTTATTTTTGATCAAGTTAATAAGGTTCGATCGAAAATTCTACTGCTATTTCAGCTCAATTTGTTTAATGTAAAGATTCTTTATTCCCTGTGTCTATACTGTGCTTAACCCCCCTAGCATGAGCACCAGAACACGATATCTTAGCGATAAAGCAAACAAAATTGTAAAATACTAATATATGTCAGAGTGGAGGGCAAAATTATCACAATTAAGGCCGATTCGACCAAACACAAAGCTATACCAGAATAACTATTACGGGTATAATTTTACACCTTGAATTTTCGCTTGGATAACTTCGATTACGTTTTTCGAGCAATACACTTTACTCGGTATTGTTATTCTGTAGTTCAAGAGTGAACGATCAATGAATTGATAAATCTACCAAAATCCATGTAATCCATTTCTTCTAGGTTGACCTGAAATGCTACAACATTTTAATTTTGTAGTATAATTTTTTTATTTTTTTTTAATGACGTGCGATGAAATTGTAGTATATTAGTGTCAATGCTAGATGTTGACAACATGTCAGTTTCGAGGTGACAGGAGTGGATTTGACAATTGACAACTTTGACATTTACTTATTCTCAGTTTATTTATACACTGTCAAAATCGCCGTTTTAATATTTTTTATAGATTAGTGGTTGGTAGAATGAAAAATCAGCTTATTCTAGATTAAGCAGTGGTATACTCTCAAGTTAAAACTTACACCAGCTTGGTCGAATCCGGTCTTAATCGAATAATTCTTCAATAAATCCTTGATTGAAATGTCAGATTTAACGCCTGGGTGGAATCAGAGATGGCGTAGCGGTCGCTAATGTTAGTTTGAGGGCTGTCACTGTTGGTAATTTTCAATGATGACATGTCTCTTCGTCGGTTTGACGTCTGTCAGTGTAGTAGTGACAGAAAACCGTGTCTGTGCCCGGTGTATGGTAGCGAGGGGGATTCAAGTACGAACCGTTGTAGTGATCGCACGTGTTTCTGAGATCACCGCATTTTCAATCTTGAATCATTAGAGCAATCGTAATTTATTTTGTACTGTAACTGGTTAATTTGAGTACACACACTGTTTACCTATCTCACTGTGTAGTTATTTCTGCCTTTTATAATAATATGAGCGAAGACGAACATATACCCGATCATTCCCTCGGCCCTATTCCGTCATATATAAAATGAAAAAATCCTTTCACTTTAAGATAACACTGCATGTCCATTAATCTAAAATGGTCTTTATCCTGCCGACGACAAACGCTATGTATATGAATAACTAGACTTACTAGGAGGGAAAAGTAATACTACAATGCCTTGTCAATGAGTATTTTAATTGTTAGTAAGTACGAGTATATATGTTTAACAACGAGATAGAGCCTCTAGTGCTACATAAAATACATCTGAAATATATTCTAAACATAAAATCAAGACTAATTAAGCCAACCTGGTATTGAATGAAATCATTATTTTTGTACATTTTATACACAATTAGTCATTTTCCCTTGTTAATTTAGTTAATTTTTTATTCATAAATTATAATTAAAATATGTTATCATTTAGGTATGGTCTTAATGTTTATGATTTATAAAATATTATTTTAACAATCGTAATTCGAATTAAGAAGTTTCATGTCTATGAAGTGCTTTATCTGTTTAATGAAGTACTTTCAATTTAAACAATGACGATAATAAAAACCGGGTTGACTTTATTACAAATTTAGGTTATTCAGTTAACTACAAGTAGAGCCTATGTATGAATCTTTTTTATTTGACAGATTTTTACTCTTAAAAATACAATAAACATTAACCACTTTAAACATATAACTAAAATTTAACTAGCTAATTATTTATCATCATCAGATAAAACTCCAGAGCAAGCGGCTCTGAGCCATGAGCAACCATAACTAGGCCGTCAGTCCACCGGTTAAGGCGAGTAGTGCCTAAATTAGCGACTTGACGAATGTTAGCACGAAAACTCACTAAAATACGTTTCATAACAGCGCGCAATAAACCGTGGCTGTTACGACAGTCACTGTGTCTTTAGGTTGCGAAAATTGAGAAAAATAGTACTTATCGCATGGACGCCATTGTTCAAATAAAAAATCCTATGCTCAGTTTGTACCTATTATGTTGGTCTATCAATCGACGTTTAAACGAATTAAATCGGTCAAGCGGTTTAAAAGAAGAAGGTGAATTAGCATGTTTTTTGCTTGTTTTTTCTCCTGAAGTATACATACTAGAAACAAATGCTATGCTCAGAATGTTGTGCAGGGTTTGACAATTCTTAGCATATTGTTTAAATGGTTTTGTAACAAACTGGGCTTAAGTAGTAGGCTTTTGAAACTACATGTTAGTTAACATTTGGCGACTACACGGGCCTTAAGAGGCCTGCTTACGCTGCGTCTTCCAGTACTTTTCTTCCCCAACGGTTGTCTGTCCAGCGACCGATTTGGCCTACCAATTGACATTTTAGCAAATCATTCCTTCATTAAAATACTACTAGTTTTAAACTCAATCAATAAATATAACCTTATCTTCATGTACTAGTGCAATTTATCTAAAGCAATCGTATGTTCCACAAATAGATGAATGAGTATAAAGGATGCTTCACACAGCTCTCAATGGTCGGTGACATTAAGCCGGTTGAGAGTAAGCTGCTCACTTTATGTATAGGGTTCCGCATACCTGAATCAGAACTCTACGATAAAATACTGCTAATACCAAAACGAATGCTAAAAAAAGACATACAATGCCAATACTAAATAATAATATTATAAAAGCAAAGAGTTCAAAACTGTTTTTTTTTTTTACCAACGTTTCTCGCCTGCCTCACTTTTATTGGCCTGTTCTCATTTTCAAACACCCATTCACAAGATTGCTGTTTTTTCTCGGGTTCAAAACAATAAATACACGTTACGTCTCCTGTGACAATGTCATAAACAGCATTAGAATGTCCGTGGTACTGGTCGTACTTCAGTAGCATCTGTGAGCACCATTCCACGCGAGCCCGCTTCTGCTCCGCTGTTAGTTCATGAGGGATCGAACGACAGCAAAGTTTCCGAACTTTCAATTCTTCCAATCCCCAATAGTCCTCAAATTGTCTCATAGGTAATCGGCGGATTTTCTTCAATTAGCCGCTTAACAGTAGCCACATTATTTTCGTTGACGGCAGTTGAAGGCCGCCCTTCGCGAAATTCGTCATGTAAAGAAACTCGACCTCTCTCAAATTCAGCAAACCATCGCCTCACGGTGCTCAAACAAGGTGCTCCCAAAAGCATTTTGAAGACGAGCAGCACAGTCTTGCGGAGAGAGAGAACTTTTAAAATCATAATAAATCATCACTCTAAAATCTTTTCGACTTAATTCCATTTTCGTTGCGTACGTAGAACTTTGATGCGTAATAAAAAACAGTTGACAAATCATTTCCCGCCAATTGTTTTTTTTTATTACTAAGAAGGTTGCAACATTTAAAAAAATATAACATTCGAAATTCAAATACTTCCGATTAGCTAGAAGTGCAAAACTTTTAGTGTGCCCCATGTATGTGTAAAACTATTGAAAAAGCATTAGCAATTTAACCTTTGCTTTTTCAACTGGTTTCAGATTTTTTGTGATAATAAAATAAATAAATAAATAAAATAAATTGTTTTCACAATTATACCAATTATCTAGCCCCAAACTAAGCAAAGCTTGTATTACGGCGACTAGATAACGGATAAAAATACTTAAATGCATAAACATCCATGACTTAGGTACAAATGCTCGTGCTCATCAAACAAACATTTGTCCCTTGCGGGATTCGAACCCACAACTGCTGGTTTTGTAGTCCGGAGCGCAACCTACACCAGATGGTCGTCAAATGTAATGCCCTAATGATTCATCAAAATTAAAATTTTAAAGCCTGCGAAAATGCTGTTGGCCGTTATGTTCTGTATTGTGACGCAATAAATCAGTTAATATCTATGAATTTATCAATGGGCATAACAAAACACCTTCTCTGATAGTCACGCTAAAGCAGTTGTGCGTAATGTGGTGCAATATTTTCTTTTCTCTTACTTCTAGTAAAAAATTAACCCGATAGTGACACGCTGTTTTTGATGGAAGGGTTATTCCATAAAAGTAAAACAGCTGTTATCAATGAAAAAAAAAGGAAACTCTCCAAAGCACTAACAAACAGAATAAGGGGAAGAATAATGTCTAAGGGGTATTATAAAATTCAAGACTATCTTGATGACAAGAATGTATGGTCAGTCCAGCCTGCACTAAACTGATGTACCTACCTGTTTATTTTAATTTATATTTTTTGTGTGGCAGCTAGTGGTGACAGAGTTTGTTCCGGCGTTTCTTCTCAGCACTTGCCGGATTGTCTGTGTCTTGTCTCGAAGCGCTAGTAGGGCCCAAAAAATTAGGAGACATGTTCTGCCCCATATGGGCCTTTAATGTTATTATTGACGTTCATAAGTGGCCATTTTGTCCTAAATTGAATAAATGATTTATGACTTTGACTTTGAATAAAAACCCCTAAAACTGGTTGCACAAAAGAGCTGGACACTCCCTCTAAATAATTCTAACCATTTGTGATATCCTAACCTACGTTATAACAAGTACTACCAATTTATTTACTTTTACTTAAAGTTCAGAATACAATAATTAGCAGTCTCATTTTTATGGTTTATCTAGATAAGTATTATCCGCTAGGGGAACCCTAAACGTCACCTACCTTAATGAGTCACCTGTAGATAACAACGCCGCCGCGGCAACCACAAAGGGCCGACAGGGCAAATAAAAGACAGTCGATGTGAAGAGCTTTGCGTATTGTCTTATATTAAAGAGAATAACAATAGGTAGCCCTTTCAATGGCGATGCCGCCACAATGACGTAAAGGTGGGGCTACATATGAAGAAATATTGCTAATGAAATGCAGCGTGGTTGGATAACAATAGTAAAAATAATAGTCTTGCACTGTCAGATCCTTCTAAAGACGCGTTGACTTCCCAAGTATTTACTTTTTTATCATTTACCGGCTTTGGTCAGTACAACGTAATACGGAATCAAAATGATAGACTTCTGGATCTGATTTTTTCCAGTTTTAACAGTTGTGTGACTCGCGCTGCGCCTCTGTCAGAGCCCGAGGATAGCCATCACCCGTCCTTGTCCATAACTGCTGAGGTACTCCCGGATAATGCCTGCCTCCAGTCAGCTCCCCGAACAGTGCGCCGATTTCATGCCGCTAACTATGAGCTCATTAAGGCCGAGTTGGAGGTGGTTCAATGGGACCAGTACCTATCTAATTCAGATGTCGAAAGTGCATTGAATAGTTTTTACTCAAAAGTAAATGAAATTATAGATAAATACGTACCTTTGACAATTTTAAAAAGTAATAACCAATATCCCATCTGGTTCTCTTTTAAATTAATTAAAATGATAAAGAAAAAAAATAAACTTCACAAAAAATGGAAAACGTATGGTAGACTTCTAGACTATGAATTATTTTCGGATTTAAGGCGCTCAGTAAAAAAAACAGAAATCTCATGTTATAACTTATTTTTAGCTAGGTCAGAATCAAACATTAATCGGTGCTCAAAACATTTTTGGTCTTTTATTAAATCAAAAAAAGAACTTAGTAGTATTCCTGACACTATCAAGCTTGATGATGATGTTGGTAACGACGGTCAAGCTATTTCGAATATGTTTAACGCTTTCTTCCAATCAGTATTTGAAGTGGATACTAACTTACCTTTAAACCATAGTCAGTCTGGGCAATCAGAATCTGCTGCTCTCCTAACTACTGTACGCGTTACGCCGGGAATCGTTGAAAAGTATCTCTCAAGGATTAACACTACGAAAGGCAGTGGTCCTGATGGTTTACATCCTATTTTTATTAAGGAATGTAGTAAGCAGTTGGCACTTCCAATCGCAACTATCTTTAGCTTATCTATGTCCAGTGGCATTATGCCTCTAACCTGGAAGCAGTCGTTTGTTGTTCCGATACACAAAAGTGGGGATAGACACAATGCTCGTAATTATCGTGGGATCTCAAAGTTATCTGTTTTGCCCAAAATCTTTGAGAAGATTGTATATGATTCAATGTATCCTGCAGTGAGCCCATTGCTGACATTCCATCAACATGGTTTCGTTGCTAAGCGGTCTACAGAAACTAATCTTTGTGAGTTTCTTGATACAGTATTGGGGGCTATGGATGGGGGCTTTCAGGTGGACGCCGTGTACACCGATTACTCAAAAGCATTTGACAAAATATCACACTCTATCCTTATATCTAAGCTAGAGGCAATCGGCGTACACGGTGATCTACTTAGATGGCTCACGTCGTACCTCAGAAATCGAACACAGGCTGTAACAATTAAGGGTTTTACTTCCAGTTTTGTTCCGATATCTTCTGGTGTCCCACAGGGTTCGCATCTTGGCCCATTGCTCTTTAATATCTTTATTAACGACGTTACAAACTGTTTTCAAAATTCAAGTTTACTACTATATGCAGATGATACAAAAATATTTTCAGTTATTAAGTCAGAAAGTGACTGTCTAAGATTGCAACAGGATTTAAACCGTTTATGTAATTATTGTTCTTTAAATAAATTATACCTAAATGTCGATAAGTGTAATACCATAACCTTTAGTAGAAAGAAGAAAATAATATATTACGATTATAAACTTAATAAGAAAGAATTAAAAAGAGTTAATGAGGTGCGAGACCTGGGGGTCGTCTTGGATTGTGGACTATATTTTGAGTCACATATCAATAAAGTTGTTGCTAAAGCATATAAATTGCTAGGATTTATATTCCGACAAAGCACTGATTTTAAAAATATAAATACACTAAAACTTCTTTACAATGCATATGTCAGATCGCAATTGGAATACGCTTCTACTGTGTGGAACCCCATGTACTCCAAGTATATAAACATGTTGCAAAGTATCCAGGATAAATTTCTCAAGCGTTTGAGGTATCGGTTTAAGAATGCCTCCTTGGATAAAGTTGAGTCTTTGACCATTAGACGGGAACATAGGGACCAATTTCTTTTATATAAAATCATAAATAATATTGTTGATTCTCCTTATTTAGTAAGTAGGTTATCTTTCGGGTGCTCTAGATCTAATGCGAGGCATAAAAAAACTTTTGTTCTACCATTAAGTCGGTCTAAATACAGAAGTAACTGCTTTGTTATTAGAGCCAGTAAAAAGTATAATAGTGACTATAACCACATCGACTTATTTCACGAAAGGCCTGCGCGTTTTCGTAGCCTTTAAAGGCATAAGTGTAACATAAGCATAAGTGTAAATGATTTGTTTATTTTTCACCTTATCTAGTTTCTTTTCAATTTTAAATTAGTAGTGAAAACTTTTAGGCTAGTGTAAAACTCATTTTTTCTATGTATGTGTATTACCTTGTAAGCTGTTTGTTTTCCAAATAAAGAAAATAAAATAAAATAAATAAATAAATAATTTGATTTTTTGCACAGAATTTTACTATTTTAATTAAATGTATCATCATATTCGTGTCATGTGGGGACGGTCGTAAAGAATGCATTTCCCCACCGCCAACAGTAGCGTGTCGTAAAAGGCGACTAATTCCTGAAGCACGAGACGGGCAGCAGCGTCTGCGTGCGAAATATTATAGAAAACTGCGTTCACCAACCCGCCTACCAAGTGTGGCGAGTATTGCCAATCACCTCCAAATGATAAACGAGTCAATGAGGGAGGCCTATGTTCAGCAGTGGACGTCCTATGGCTGAAACGGTGATCATCAGAAAGTAAACAAACTTGGTATGTACATTCTTCCTTACATTTTGTCTCGTTCCAATCCACGTACGCTTGACCATAATCCCAGATGCGACATGTCTGGTTATTAAATTTGGAACGATGGCCTACAGACCACAGTAACTTGACGACAAACCAGACCATTTTGGACCATGGCTACACATCCACTGTTATCTAAATGTGCAGGTGTCCGCTCGATGTTGACTCTCTCCGTCGATCAACAAGTGGTTAAATCCATTCATTAATTACAGAAAAGATCCTAAGGTACTTAGCAATGTATGCTGGGGTAACTCACGACTCAAGGATATATATATATATGTAATATTCCCGCCATTTTTTTGGACGGAACTATCTTTGATGGCCTTAGAAGAAAGCCTTCAGCTACACCCGGCAGTGGTTGGGAGCGCTGAATCCTCAGGCTTGTACAAGAGAGGGCCCTATACTAGCGGACGAATCGGACGTGATCGGACTTCCAGTAAAACTAGACAGAAACGAAAATAATTCTTGTGTCACGCGATATCGAATAGTGGGGCTAAAGTGGGGAAAAATCGATCAACTCGACCTCGTTCGGGTTAAGAAAAACTGTTGTGAATAAACTTTTAAAAAAATGAGCAAATATTACGAGTAGATATTTAAAACAAAAACAATAAATGACCACTACATCATGTAACCCAACCCTAACTGGATCTCGAACATAAGTGGACAATAGCAGACAATGTTCGCGTTGTGAACATAATGTTAATGTGAAATACAACATCACATTGTTCGGTCAGCGATCGCGACTGCGACATGAGGTGACGACGCGACAATGAGGGTAGCTTGAGTTTAAGCGACTGCTTGTGACTTTGTCTTTGATGTGTGTTACTAAAAGCTGCATAGTACAAGCAATAACTGCTCCAAATAATACTCTCTAAGGGCCTTGAGAGTGTAAAATTCGTTAAAACTCGAGAAAATTGACATGAGGTGAGGACGCAACAATAATGGGAGCTTCAGTTTTTGAGGCCAGTACAGTGACTTTGTCTTCAATATGTTTCCTCATGATCATCCTTTCAGTCTGAAATGATGATGATGATGATTAGAAAAATAGAAAAAGTAGTTTTATTTAAGCACCAGAATAATACCACTTTGGTCATCAGTGTTTAAAAAACCCCGTGGGTATGTATTTTTTTTTTATTACAAGTATTACGGCTACTGGCTACATTGCCATGTTCATTCTATTTTATTTATACCATTTCCCTCTCAATTTATGCAAGTAATTACACATTCGCATAAACGCGTCATCGCATCGTAACAATAACATTTTTTACCAGTTTCGAGATGGGAATCGTCGGGTCCTGGAATCGGTTGATTATTTTTTTTGTTTATAGTTGTTTTGTTTTGTTTGTTCGTCAGTTGTTTAGTGGTCTCAATACCGCTGCTCATTTACTGCTCGGATTAACAATAAAAACGAAATTTGATCATTGTGACCAGCCCTCAGTTTTGTTAAGGCGAAGCTTTTCTCAATTTTGGTTGCTGTATTAAAGATAATTTAAACTTTAGAAACTCTGTAACTTTAATTGATTCTATGCATTTTACTATAAAAAGTAATAAAAAAAATGTTGTTTATGAACCTTACTACGACCAATTTAGTTTTGGGATTGTGTGGGAAGAGATATGACTGAGAAAGGATCAACGGAGTAGTCATAAATCTCCTGCCCTGTTCCCAGGTCATCAGCCCATGACGCGATGACGAGTGACCGAATCTTGACCGAATCGAATGATAATTACCTATAGCTGCCATGTTGAATCACCGTGCCGGTGACGTCACATATAATGATCGCTGTTTCGATAAAAATTCAAAATGGCGGATATGTCTATCATATTTTTACAGTTGGTGTCGACATATCGCTATATCATATCGTGTTTTGGTGCTCATGCGAGGGGAGCTGGGGTCGGTGTAGTATCTTTTTCTCTTTCATGCAATTCGGTCACTCGTAATCGAGTCATGGGCTGACGTGGCATGACCTGGGATGGGAACAAGGCAGGCGAATTATGACTACAAGCGCTCAGTCCTGTTGTTAGTTAATCCGAGATTTGGCAAGTCTTGTTGTTATATTTGGAGCGGTTCCTATCAGATCTGGAAACCATACTTTTTTTAACCTTGGCCATATCCAGTTTTACCTGAATGTGTAAGTGTTGTCACGATTTGTTCCCTTAATGCCGAGCAAGTGGTTAAAATCATAAATCTAAGAAAGAAAATAAAGAATAACAAAAACATATTCTATACATGTTATAAACATTATTTACTATATTGTGACGATAAAAAAATTAAATCTTTTAAATAATTGTGCAGCTGTTTCTGTTTAATACTAACTCTACTCTGTTTAGTACTAATCAGAAAACAAAATACTTATAGCACAAGCTTTGCTTAGTTTGGGCCTAGATAATTACTGTGCTTGTAAAAAATATTTTCATAGAAAAATATAGATTTCTTTCCCTTAATATGGCATTTGCTTTTATCAGATCATCGCCGAACCTGTCCCACGTAAATAAATCCAATATTTTACAGTCCCGCCATTGTTGTACTCATTAACCCTTTGTCTCATTAGACCTCTGGCTTCATATCCAACGATATTTTTCTTACCGATGACAACTTAGATTAGATTGGACTTTTTTATTTTTTACGTTTAAAATTCGAATCTTTGAGTCAACCTCCTTCGGGTAGGGTTTCAACGCAATGGCCAGACCTCTGTTATGGTTTTTATGACCACTTTTTGATAAAATTTGTCGATGACAAAGTTGTATAATGCCAGTGTTTATGGCATTGTGGTTTTATACTTTATGACTAACATTTTTTAATAACTTGCACTTTTTAATTAATTAGAAAGACTTTATTATTATATTTATTTATTGCAACCCTTAAAAAATAAACACTAATTCCTGCAGATTCTTTTTTCAAATTATATTTGCTATAAAAGTTTTTAGTTTATGGCCAAAATAAACAACGACACTTTCTTTGATAAAATCTAAGTCGCATCGTAAAGATGGCCAATTTTTTGTGTTTCATAATTATTTATTTGAATAATTTTAATTTAATTTAAACCACACACCTATTAAGTATTTAGCAATTAACTCTGTATTAATGTCATTTTTGTACGACCGCCCACCGACTGATACTTTAATTGATTTTAAAAGACGCTTAAGTACTTTAAGAGCAATTAGGTTGCATTCAAGCTGTTATCAGCGTCCTAAGATAAAACCTTCTTAGGGTTTCAGTGGATTTCTTGCCGTGGAAAAGAGAAAAAGTATACAAGTCTTTGTCTTTCTTGGGAGTTATTTATGTCGGGTAGAGTATGTCGAAAAACATGAAAGTCTAATTATGATTGTCTTGCTTATCAGTCTGTACCTAAGTCATAAAATTAATAAGATATGAAACAAAATTAAAATCATTTATCCGAAGCTAAGTTTGCTTACTTCATGAACTTTTTAAAGTTTTAAGGCAAAGTATTAAAAATATCATTTTTCATTCAATACTAGAATTGCATTCTAAATGTCATTTATTAATTGCACATCTTTGTTTTTTGCATAGGGCGATTGCATTCTAACTAGAGTTTTAAGAGCAGATCAGATAAAAGGCTCTATTACTCCATGAGGCGACTCGTTAACACGATCTAAACATGTAAGCCACCTCGTGGATGCAGTTCTCTAAAAATACAGATATTTTTTTACCCAATTTATTATTTTAATGCTTACTAAATTGAGGTTCTTGTGGTTGATTGTTGCCAGCGCTTTGGTATTGACAGTCCAATTTCCTAGGAGGAAGGCTAGTTTCCAAAAAAAATCTAATTAGTACTTTAGTTGGATTAACAGATAATATTAGACACATATTTTTTCTTTTCACAATCAAACAAAAAATGATGAAGGTTTAACCTATTAAAGATCCGCGTAACGTCACGCCTTGCGACACTTTTTAGTAGGCATGGCTCGTGTACCTATTCCCAAACTTTGATGCGCTTCATCTACGTAATTTTTTTTTTACCAAAAGACAAAATATGGGTCCAATATTTTTTGATTTATAATCTAACTGACGAACTGAATAGAATAATCTTTTTATGACCAAGAAAATTATAAAAAGAAAAATAGCCTGTTGTGTGTGGCCATTTTGACTTTATTTAGTGATATATCACTAGCATTCCGTGCTTCGGAAGGCACCTTAAAGTTGGTCCCGGCTAATATCGCTTGATTCTAGTCGTAAAGTCAGTCAGAGGCCTTAAAACCGCTTGATTACATCTATCAGTAAGGTTTAGTCACCGATCTTATAACACTGGGCTCGCGTGATGGCCCAAACCACCCTTATAGTCGAGGTGAGCGACTTATAGATGTACTGGGACGTATAAAGACGAACTTTTTTACCAAATTAGATTGAAAAAGGCATAAATTGCATCGCTCTTCTAAGGATATTCACTCAAAGAAAACCGTGTTCACGATGTCGGTAACACTCCTATTATCCGACTGTGTGTCCGTCTGCCAGTACGTCCTGGTTGGCAGATAATATGCTACAAATTGGCACCACTGTCACACGTAAGCATTTAGCTGAAAAGCCGCATCGATAACAGCGTGGCTTAAGTTAAAGGCTCTTACGATTAGAAGGAATTATTTGGTTTTAGAAAAAATATAAGAAATCTTTTATTGGACACTTAAATGCAAAATGGAACGATTCTTGTACAATTTTCTTGCTTTTCTTCATCGCTAAGAGCCCGCCAAACGCTGCGTTTGTGTTGCAATTTTTTTTATTTTTTTTTATAGTAGGTATTAATCTTCAATGACATTTTTAAATAATTTCCAGTAGTGTCCGAGATAATCTAGTTAGTGACAAATAAGACGTAAATTAATCCAAAATATATGGTAATATGCTAAATGTAGAGGGAGAGTGTTAGTTCTTGGGTGAATTTTATCATTGTCTTTGATAAACATAGAATCCACAACAAAACTAAATAATTTATTGAACTACTTAATTAAATTATTGATTAAGACTGAAAAATTACAATTGAGTCGTTCCCATTTATTTAATTTACAGTTTTAATTCTTATTCGAGTATTTTTTAAACGTTTCTCGCTTATTTATTTACTGATCATATTTTACTGCCCAATATTTTATTAACCGAACAATCAAAATGATTGAAATGTCCAAATTTGTGTAAAAAAATATTACTTATGAAAGTATGAAAAAAATATTACTAGCGATTCGCTGTCGTTCGCATCGCGCGCTGGCGCGACGTCGCGTCGGTCGGCGCGGGCGCAGAGCGCGACTACACCTGTTCGTCAGCCCTTTGCGCACGCCGCGACGATTGTCAAACGACAGCACATAGAATGGGTGGAGACTGCTGTTAACATGCAATTTACATATTTTATTTGTTTTTCAATAAAGAGCAACATTCTGACCATTAGAGAACATATAGTTAGATTTTAGTAAGTTGTAGTAATTTGTATCCTGAAGTGGCAGTGCGGACTTATGTCATAGTTCGTCAAAAGACCCACGAAAGCTGTAAAAGGCGAAGGACTAAAAGCCTAGGCTCGTGGTAAAGACCTATATCTAGCAGTTGACGATGATATAAGCTTTATAGCTAACCGAACCAGTTGAAAATCTGTAACTTAAAAAAGTCAATGAAAAGTTTTGCTGTTAAACTAGACCTACAGTTTTAGTAGTAAGAGTAATCTGATTAATATGTCTTTACATCGATTTTTTATAAGTTAAACTTGAAGCGACTCCACAGATTTCCCATCCAAAGCAATCAATTAAACCAATGCAAGAGCCGAGAATAAAATACACGACACCATATCAAACCTTTGACTGATCATCAGTGAGCTTACAAAAAACAAAGCGCGTATCGGGACACGAATAAAATAGGGTTCCATATAATCGTGATTTGAAAAAGGGACCAAGTTTTTGTTATAACATTCAAATTTTTACTACTACAAAATTCCTTAGTGTTATTTATTAACGAAAAAAAAATATTCTGATTTGAGAAGATGACTTGGTAGAAATTTTGTAGACTGGAAAAACACCTATTATGTAATAAGATATGCATTAATTAACTTTTCTAACTTATTCTTAGTTAATAACTTAGAGTTCGGAGTTCTGCCTCTCATCCATGGGTACGCAAGTAGGTACCTCTCCCCAGACTATTCGGAATCTATATGTACAAATTTAAACCCTTTTGCTTGTTGGGTAATGAATCTGCAAGGAAATATGTGCATTCAGATAACACAGGATGTGTTGCCATGGCACAAAATCGTCTGGTTTCCATATGTTAGGGGAGCCTGGGGGTCCGATGGCACTAGAAGCAAATGTAACTAACTAACTACTAGTAATAACTTGCAACATCAGTATCATGGTCAAGCGTAGGAACTAGGAACAGGAAAAAACGAAAAAGAAATGATCTGGGTGTTGTGGTACCGTCGTTGTTTCTGATTTCTGTATCACAGGATCAGAGCGAAGTATGCGATGATGTCCAAAAAAAAAAGATTAAAAGAACTCATTTAAATACTTTGTTTCCAAAATTCTACGTTTCCGTTGTTTACCTACGTAGTTATGTTGTAAATGTAACGCTTAAAACCTAATTATTCTGGTCATCCGAAATATATCACGAGAGGGTCAAAATGGACGCCGCACCATGAAAACTGTTTTATTGTTGGCTGTAATCTCCGAACGAAGGTTTTAGAATTTAATGTTACGCCATATCACGGTTGTAATATGGCTTCAAGTTTACACACTGTGTATCTCCAGCAGTTTTAACAGTAGGAGATTCACGGTGAAACTCAATGGCAGATATAGAAGCAACTTAGTACTTAAATAAATACTGGACAACATCACATACATTGCTCTGATAGTAGGATCGTAGGATTACAGTAAGTAGCCGAAGCACTTGTGTAACAAAAATCAGAAACAACGACGGTACCACAACACCAAGATCTGAGACAGTATAGAGATGTTATTTTTCTACATTGACCGGCTGTGAATCGAAACCGGGACGGGAGCTAGCAACACCAGGTCCGGCATGCTCGTCTCTCGGTTACGGAGGTCGTCAAACTTAAGTACCACGCAATTCTAGACATGCCAAATCTGGAATCATAATCAAGGGTAACTTATCTAAAAATAAAACTAAGCCTTTCAAAAGAGTTTAATACACACTAATAAAATAGACAATCCATGGGGAATCAAATCCAATCAAGGATATTGTCTAACTATTTGTATTGGATGAATGCAGGCCGCTACCAACCGGCCAAAGTCAAAGTCAAAGTCAAAAATCATTTATTCAATTCAGGACAAAATTGCCACTTATGAACGTCAATACCAACATTATAGGCCCCTAGGGGGCCAGAACATGTCTCCTTATTTTTTGGGCCCTACTAGCGCTTCGAGACAAGACACAGACAATCTGGCAAGTGCTGAGAAGAAACGCCGGAACAAACTCAGTCACCACTAGCTGCCACACAAAAAATATAAACCAAAATAAACAGGTAGGTACATCAGTTTAGTGCAGGCTGGACTGACCATACATTCTTGTCATCAAGATAGTCTTGAATTTTATAATACCCCTTAGACATCAGTGTAGTTTTGACATGTGACTTAAATTTATTAATAGGAAGTTTGGTAACATTGTGAGGTATATTATTGAAAAATTTAATACAATTTCCCAAGAATGAATTACTTGTTTTGGCCAATCTAAAGTTTGGGACTACAAGTTTGTTTTTGTTTCTGGTGTTATATGAATGAATATCACTTTTCTTTATAAAAAGATCTAAATTTTTGCGTACGTACATGATATTATCAAATATGTATTGAGAGGCCACAGTGAGTATGTTAATTTCTTTAAAGAAATCTCTCAGGGATTCACGCGGACTAAGTTTGTATATAGCACGAATAGCTCTTTTCTGTAAAATAAAAATGGTATCGATGTCCGCAGCAGAACCCCACAAGAGAAGACCATAAGACATAATACTATGAAAGTAACTGAAATACACCAGCCTTGCCGTTACAACGTCAGTTAGATGTCTAATTTTTCTAACCGCAAAGGCAGCTGAAGCAAGTCTCCCAGCCAGAGTGTCAACATGTGGTCCCCATTGCAACTTTGAATCCAATGTAATGCCCAGAAAAACAGTGGAGTTTGATAGATCAAGTTTTTCACCATTTAGTAAAATTACTGTGTTAGCTTGTTTCACGTTAGGCATAGTAAATTTAATACATTTGGTTTTTTTTGTATTAAGAAGTAAGTTGTTACTTGTGAACCAATTTAATACCTTAGAGAGAGCTCCGCTTACATCGTCAAATACCTCTTCGCCTCTTTTTAATTTGAAGATTAAAGAAGTATCATCAGCAAACAGAACTATCTCACAGGAGTCTTTAGAATAGAAAGGGAGATCGTTAATATAGATCAAAAATAGCAACGGTCCCAATATTGAGCCCTGGGGCACTCCCATTTGAAGCGGGGCGCCAGAAGAGTTAGTACCATTAACGTTTACTGTTTGTAATCTGCCTGAGAGGTAAGAATTCAACAATTTTAATGCGTTATTAGATACACCGTAATGTTTTAGCTTCATAATAAGTGTTTGGTGATCGACACAATCAAACGCCTTCGATAAATCACAGAACACACCTATCGCATCATGCTTATCTTCATACGCATCCAAAATGTGTTTGACAAGTGCCACCCCAGCATCTGTTGTATTTCTACCTTTAGAAAAACCAAACTGTTTCTCGTGCAGTAAATTGTTAAGTTTAAAATGGGAGAGTAATTGACTAAATATAACTTTTTCAAAAATTTTACTAAAAGCAGGTAGAATGGAAATTGGCCTGAAATTGCTTGGGTCACTTTTTTCTCCTGATTTGAACAAAGGTATAATCTTACTATATTTCATTAAAGTAGGGAATTGACCTTGATCAATACATTCATTGAATAAATGTGCTAAGTGAGATGCTACGAGAGGTATAATGGGTTTTATTGTGTCAGTTGATATGCCCCACATATCCTCAGTTTTTTTCTGTTTCAATTCCATAAAAGTTTTGACTACCATTACAGGATTAATATGAGTGAAATCAAATAAGGAGTTGCACGCGTCAACACTGGACACAAGCAGTGATTTTGCATGCAGAGCAGATGAATTAAGTTGTTTTGTGGTTTCGACAGGTATATTACAGAAGTAATTTTCGAAAGCGCCTGCCACCTCATCATCGGATTTAATTTGCTTATTATCAATTTTTAGTGTAAATGTGTGATCGCGATGTTGTGTTTTACAAGTTTCTTTGTTTATAATATTCCAAGTCTCTTTAATTTTATTACTCGATTTATTAATTTTTTCACGTATATAATTAGATTTAGCTACCATACAGACCTTTTTAAATAACCTTGAGTATTTTTTAACATATTCTACAAATATTAGGTCATTATTCCTATACACTTTTTGATTATATAGTTCAAACATTTTCCTCCTACTGATATATATACCAGCAGTAGCCCAGTCACTGAATTTCGGTTTGAAATTGTTTATGACTAATTTCTTTTTAGGAAAGTTTTTGTCAAATTCGTTTTTGATTAGTTCAAACAATTCTTCATATAAGTTATTAACATTGTCATCAACAAAAGGTAATAGCGGTATTTTATCACTTAAGTTAGTTTTAAATTTTTCTTTGCGAGTATCAGTGACTGGTCTATATTGAATAACACTTTTAGACGGCACAAAACGGTGTTGAAACGTGACTGACTGACCGCAGTGATCAGATTTTACAAAATTTACGATAGATTTTTTAATCACAACACAGTTACAGAAAACATTATCCAAGCAAGTAGCTGTTGTAGCAGTGATTCTAGTCGGTTCAGCAAATACAGGCTTTAAATTAAAAGATTTAAAAAGACTTAGAAACCTAACCCGATAGGTTTTTTCTTCATCTATGATATCGACATTGAAATCTCCACATACAACTACCTTCTTTTTATTAGTAAATATTTTCCTGAGTAATTCTTCCATTATGGACTCAAACAATGTAAAATTACCACTTGGGGGTCTATAAACACAAACAATAATGTAATCGTCCAGCTCTGCACATGATATCTCAATAGTTCGCTCGACAGAGAGAGATACAATATCTTTTCGCTCTTTACATTTTAAGTTATTATTAATTAATATTAGTGACCCGCCACGGATGGCGTTCTCCCTTGAGAACGAACTAATAAGGCTACAATTATCTATGTGCAAAATAAGTTCATACTTTTTGAGCCAGTGCTCAGTTACACATAAAACTATCTGCACTACCTCAAGGTTGACTGGTAGAGAATGCTGTTTAGCATTAAGTCCGCCAATTGTACCTACCTGTGCAATAAAGTTTAAATAAATAAATAAATAAATAAAACCTGAATATTCATTTCTTGTACAAATAGTTCAATTTCTAAGTCTTTTCCAGATAAGCCTTCTATATTTTGGTGCACTATGTTTAAATGATTTGAATCTTCTATGCTCGCTAGGTTTTGTAAGCAAGAGTTTTCCTCTATTGTCTGAATGTCTAATTTAAATAATTATTAATTGGAACGGATTCCAAAGGTCGAATATTCATGTCAATTGTCTGCTCAATAAAAGCAGACTTGGTAGCCAAGTTCTTGGCTAAACAATCTAAACAATATGATAGCGATAACGCTATTTGTCTTTTGAGATAATTATTGACAAAATAACTATCTCTCGTCAGATAAATCTTATTTTTAAAATAATTATTTATGTCAATAACATGGAATTTATATTCATTATAAGATGTCAATTTATGAATGTTCAGGTTAATTTTATACCTTAAATTATTTTCTTCATCTGGCAAACCGCTACTATAAGGTAAGGTGAACCAAATAATTTTACTTATTTCTAACAGTTGCAAACTCTCAAAATAATGTAATAATTTATTTTTGTTAACATTACCTCTGTTACCTATAAAAATTATTAGGGTAGAATTTTCACTAAATTTAAAAGAGAGTATTTTATTAACAATTTCCTCATAGGATGCTCCGGGCATGCAGTGATTAATCACACTTTGTCCCGTATAATGTGCAAGTAGGTGCCCCATGTTCTTACCGATCTCGTCACTAAACATAACTATATTATTTGCTGATTTATGGGGAGTTTCATTAGGCAGGAAACAGTTGGATTGTACATCAGATAGATTGAGAGGGCTGGTAGTCATTTGAGTGAGTGATGATGACTCACACCCTGACTGAACAAGTTTCAATGGGTTGGAACCTGAATTGGAATAATTACAAGTATTACAATCACAGGAGGTTATAATACTAGTTAACATCTGGATGTGTTCACCACACTCTTTTTTGGTACATTTATATGTCTCGGTCATAATTTTTAATGAATGTTTGAGATTCTCTAATTCATTTTCTAATTTCAATATGTCACTTTCATATTTTGTCACACTTGTTTCTAACAATGTAGAACATGCATCAAGCTCATCACCAAGTTGCCTTCTCTCTTTTATATATTTAACCTTTGTAAATAATAAATTTTGTTTATTAATTAATTTGTTTGATTTTTTAATAAACCTGTTTAATCTAACATATTTCTTAAATTTGTTCTTACTGCACCTCGAAATCCCTGCAGAGGTTAAAGAAGGGTAATGATCACAAGTTAAATCTATGGTTACAATAGGTGGACTTCCAGGTGCAGTTTGTGTCAGGCTGGGCGCACTACCAACCAGCTTGTCGTATAAAACGGTGGTTTGTCTGTCAATGTAGGCTTGCTTCTCCATCTCCAGGTATTTGATATGGTCTCGGGCCTCATCAAGATCGTGTTGAAGGGCAGATATACGACTGAGGTTTTGCTCGTATTCCTCACAGCACTCACCGAACCCACTTATGACGGATTGTAACTTGTCACGTTCGTCAATTAATAAGCCGTAGTTGGTGTGCAGCTCAGCCATCTCTTTCTTTAATTTACTATTACTATCCAGCACATCCAACAGTATCCTCTCATTGTCTTCACTTTCCCTATTCAGTTGCTCAATCCGTTCCTTGGCCGCCTGCAGTTCCCTCAAAGCCAGTAGGAGTTTAGATTCCTCCTGGCGAGCATAGGCTTTGCGAGTAAGCATATTTGCACTGATTCAATATAGCAAACAAAACAACTTAAACCAAAGAATCGTTTGATCAACAGGAGGTTAGGATATTTGATAACGTAAACAAACAATAACCTCAACGCGAAAAAAATAAATAAATATTGTTCGTAAGATGGTGTTAATTATTCTTATTTAGTTGTTAAATAGGTGTTATACGTAAAACCATACGCATACACACCGTAATTAGAACACATATAAAGAGAAGACAATGATACACAATAATTCACAAGTTCAATTTTGCAATGTCATTGACCTGTTATCACCGGCCGTTTCACATAAACACTAATTTCCGTGAGTTGTTACACTTTTTATTTACACTAGCACTTATTATACGGTTTAGTTATGTTTACGACGAATAGGAGCCGCTTAATTACTAGTATTTTAATTAAATTAAATTTTTAAATACGAGACAAATGCAATCTATGTGTTAGCGGTATTGTTGCCAGACGAAAAAAAAAAAAAAGAAAAAAAAAAAAAAATCCAATCCAATCTGGAAATCAATGGGAGAGGCCTATGTTCAACAGTGGACGTCCTATGGCTGAAATGCGTCACTCGACAGGATGGAGCGATGATATCCGCAAAGCTATTGCAGCTGAGGATCTGTTTCAGTGGCATGCATTGGTAAAAACCTATGTCTAACAAGACTGACGTGAGCTTGTTTTGGTCAATATGTGTGTAATTTTTTAATTTGCAATCTTAAGATTAATGATTTCAAATCTTGAAGTACGTACTCCGTCATTTTAGATCACATCTACATACATCCGTCCATTTATAAGTAACATTCTAATTCGACAGACAGACGGGCAGAGTAAGCTAATCAAATGAGTCCTCTTGGTACCTTTGAATGAGCCCTAAAATCAATCAAAAGTATGTACTTAAGGAATTCAAGTTTAAAAAAGGCCTAGATGCACAACAAGTAACTATTAAATGCTCTTTGCTATTAAAAACACTTCAATAAGGCATCGAAAATTACACCACTAATTGTAAAATAATAGACGTTTTACGATAATGTCGTGGATATATTTTAACGATTCTTTAATAACAATCGTGGATTCTATGCACTGCCGAGTACCTGATGTCGCATAATTTGACTCTTTACTTTTAATAATAAACTCACTTAAGTGTTTATAAATTGCTTTGTGTGGAACATAAAACTATGTTAATGCCATTTAGATCGGGCTGAAAAGTACAGGTTTTGATTCCAAGAATTGCAGTCTCTAAAGATAGTTTGCTCTAAACACCATTTACCACATTTGACCACCATGTACAAAGCACTTTGCAACATGATTTATTTTATACTAGACTTCAATCGAGTGTTATTTAGTTTAGATTAACTATGGTTTTGCAAAAACCATGGGAACGAAGTCGCGGGCAGCAGCTAATAGTTCTTTTTTTTCACATTCAAAATTTTTGCCTACATTTTTTTTGACATCTAACAGTAAAAAACGCCATCTATAATGACGGTTATCTTATTCGAAGTTTTTCCGGGATAAAAATTAACCTATCTGGAATAACAGATATAACGGCTATAAACTATTGCTGTGCTAAATTTCATCTATATCCGTTTTGCTGTTCTGGCGTGATTGAGTAACTAACATCCATCCATCAAAACTTTCACATTTATAATATTAGTAAGATTATCATGAGCTGTGCCCAAAAGGAAGATTTAATTAAAAAAAAACTAATTCAGCGCGTAACTACAAAAATGTTAGATAAAATTAATTAAGTTACAGTGTTTTCTTTTTAAAACCTAAAATTATAGTGACTAAAAAGTTGATATTCATCTTATGATTAATATGAGAGTTCTCAAACATATTCACAGCCAAGAATTTAATCAAGTCCCATATTATGGTCAGTATAGGCGATGGAAAGTGCGATCGATACTCCAGTTCACGGGGTCGTAATTGTGATATAGACCGTGAGAATATTCAATTACGCGGGCGAACTTAATTGCAACTTGATAAAGTTAAGTTGGTTCGAAGTGAACTATCTTCCGAACTAAGTTAACTGACCATTATCTTTGCCTTTGTGCCTGGTAGCAGCGGAGTCACCTAATTGGGGGTTGGCAGACGTTATGTTTATATGGACATGACTTCTAAAGTAAAATTGTCCTAACCAAACATCATACACTTAAATGGTTTTGACTTTATCAAATGTTTGAATGATATCATAATATTATCTGATTATTAATGATACCTAATAATAGAGAGAAAAAAAATACAAATGAGTTTAAATAAAGTTTTATATTTTGTCGACATTTATATTAGGTAATCCAGGAGTTTTTATGGAAATGAATTTTTTTAGAGGTATTTAATTACAAAATACTGTCACATCTTTTCTGCTATGATCCATGAATCACGTGAAATTTACTAAGAAAAGGGGTAAACAGTTGTTGCTAATGAGTGTTATTTGATTTCAAAGTGCTATTTGAAGAAAAAAAAATACTGGATTTTGTGTCAAAATTACTAAATGAATCTTATTTAGTAGGCACAAAAAAAACTGTGAGTCTTCATGGAGACACACAAATTCACCTTGATTATGAGTAAAATCTGGATAACCTGGCAGCCGATACCAAACAATACTGGCTTTGTCTTCTCAACAGAATGCTTCTAGATTATTTAAGTCATTGGAACCCATTATAAGTTAGTATGAGTGATAAATAAGTATGCGTCAGACAATACACGAATTGTCAAGGTCTTGAAATAAGGAACTAATATCCTTGTTAGGAGGTACCAGGTTATGTATTTTGCCAGAGGCGTCTGTAAGTACACCCAGAATTGATCCGAATTAGAAGTCGAACCTTTCCTTTCAAGGGTAATTACAGCGCCACAACGCAAATTGGGTCGCTAAAAATGATGACAACGAACCGTTGCTGATGTAACTTATCTTATGATGGTTGTGAATGTGATTCAAAAGCGCTTCCAATTTCTTGCCATGGGTCATGTCCACACTAAGATACTGCCCGCACGTCCGGCGGGCGCTCTAATCGAGTTATTGTGCGCGACACAATGCGGCAATCAGCTGCAGCTGCACAGGTGCCAGGTCTGGGCTTTTTGGTCAACTTGCATTTTTGATATTAGTCAATATTATAATAGGTCTTGTCGTAACATTATTTTCAGAAGTTAAAATAACACCAATAAAACCTATTTTCAAACTTTTGTGTTGATGGTATCAAATAATTACATTGATCGAAAGATCAGATCAATGGCAAAAGAAACAAGAGATATTTTTTTTAAAAGATGTTTTACTGAAAAATATTTTTTAATCTTTCAAATAACTTTGTCATGGACCTAAGAGGTGGCGTTGTATGGTGGGAAATTAAGAGTCTGTCTATAGCATGTATTAATTGTTTTATTAACATTTAGTAGATATAAATTAGAAAGTATTGAGTAACTATTAAAGATCAGGAGAAACGGCGTTTTCATTACACTTGCCCTCAGTGTGCCTTATCTTCTTTAGTTCCCCAATGTGATATTTTTATTTATTGTATTGATTACTCAGCACACTAAATAGCAAACCACGAATAGATACATTAACTAATTACCCCGTTCCCATTACAATAACATCATCCACGTATGTACAAACCAGTTAAATTCTGAAGACAAGCTTTCTCTTATATGGAAATCAAGTGTACACTCGTCTTCAATATTATGAATATTGTTCTCACGAAACTAGACTCTTATTTCAAGAGAATATGGTTCTGAGCTGTGAAAATTGTTTACATATTTTTGAACTCGACTGCACCGGAGATGAGTTATTTATTAGGTAGCCATAATGCTATATCGGCTGTAAAGATTAGTATTAATTTATGTAATAACATATCATATTACTGTCAAAACAAAGCTATAACGTCCTATTAATGGCAGGTTACCTTCTAATTAATCGTGTTAAAATAAATGTAAGTTTCAAATTCAAAAATTCAAAATTCAAAATTGTTTATTTGTGATTCACAGGTAAGAATACAGATGTCAAAAACATTTATGGTAGTGCTCTGTGATCTGCCATTTGGCGTACAAATGTATTAATCCTAATTAGTTTAGATTATTCACTTTACAATGCAAATTACATAGATCACAATTATTTAATATTAATTCAATAATTTATAGTCATGTCATTATTTAAAGGTAAGAATAATGAAATAAAATAAATGAGTAACTCGGTAATGTCAGGTGTGTGTGTCTGCTGATATGTCATTGAAGAAAATTATTCATTGAAGAAGGAATTCGTTGGCTATGTTTGGTTCCCATAGCCTGCATGGCTAATGCAATGCGGATATTTGTAATTTATCTCAGTTACTTGTATGTTTAAGTTTGTGTATTACATTTATCTGGTCTTCATCTTCATAAAATTTAGCTTTAAGTTTGAAATTACATTAATACATGCACCAGACAATAATAGAAATAATATTTGACTAAATACGATTATACTTCCTTAATTATTACATTACTGTAAGTATGTCATCAGAATTATAATTTATTTAATATTTACCTTTGAACAATATTGTATAATAATAACCCAACCTTTTCAGCTATCTACATTCAATCGACACTCGAGAGCGATGGTCAATCTTATCTAGAAACTTTTTTATTAGTCGAGTTAACTTTGTATCACCGATGTACTTTACGAATAAGCTCAATGCGGAAGGTCCAGCTAACAGACTAACAATTAACGTTCCTGTACGTTGTTAAAAAGCAAAAAAACCCGATAAACCTCAACCATAATTTAAGATACGATGAATACCGTGCCGTGTGGGGACGGCCGTAAAGAATACACTTCCCCACCGCCAACAGGAGGCGTGTCGTAAGAGGCGACTAATTCCCGTAGCACGAGACGGGCAGCAGCGTCTACGTGCGAAATATAGAAACTGCGCTCGTCCACCCGCCTGCCAAGCGTGGCGAGTATTGGCAATCCCCCCCGATAATTAAAGTCATTAGGGGAGGCCTATGTTCAGCAGTGGACGTCCGACGGCTGAAATGATGATGAATGAATACCATGTTTTGAAGATGATTATGATTCGTAAGATCGTCGAAATGAGGAACATTCGTTGCAGTAAAAAGTTGTCAAACTGCAATGCGCTAAAATAGAATCACATTAAGTTTCACACATGTATGTAGTTTGACACATGTCAACGACCGTCTGGTGTAGTGGTTCGCGCTCCGGACTACAAAACCAACCGCTGGTTTTGCGGGTTCGAATCCCGCAAGGGGCCAAATGTTTGTGTGATAAGCACATGAGTCATGGATGTTTATAAAAGTATTTAAGTATGTTTATCCGTTAACTTCTCGTAGCATATAGCATACACAGCACATAGCAAAAGCTTTGCTTAGTTTGGGGTTAGATAATTGGTGTGATTGTAAAAACAATTTATTTATTAAGTATTTATTTATTTACATGTGTTAAACGTATTGTGGTTGTAGTGCAAACTCTAAAGTAAAACAACATGTAATAAAAGCCGGCTAAGCCTAAAGCGGGCTCACGCTTAGGAAACTGAACTGATAAAATGATACGCAACCCTTGTTGCGTAAGTCTGTCATTTTTTAAATATTACGGTAGTAATTACATAACTTTCGTCAGCCCTACCCCCTATAAAGCAATTCTCTATCCTTACCGAGATGATCGGCGGCTATTGAGAAATAGAACAAGTGGTTGATCCGCATTGGGCTCACGCACGACAGCGGCCGCGTATTGCGCCCGCGCCGATGAATAGAACGTCCACCTCTATTGTAAGTTAATGCTCTGCGACGGGACGCGTCTTGAGACACACGGAGGCTGAAAATGAAAAGCATTTTTTGCAAGAAGAGAAATCCTTGTTTAGGCGAAAATTAAATTAGATTTGATAAATTTTTCTGACAGTCATTATGGTACATTTCTATCAAAGCGCAGAAGAGATAAAAGGGCGATAGAGTATTTTTTTATGAATTCAAGTCTTTTTCAAAAGAAGAAGAGTTTATAAGGTGAATGAATCACCAATCTTCCACTTTATGTTTAAAAAAGAGAGTGATAAATGTGTTGTAGTGGTGAGGATGTGTGTCGTTTAGCCAACCGGACAACCAACTAGTCGATCAGACATTAAAAAACTATATTTTATGACAACGGACTTTTTTAACCCCTGGAAATGGTAATGACGCTCCTCCCTATTCCACTCTTCTCTGTTTTAGTGGAAGCAGACACTTTTTTCACAACTACAGTATTGTGTCTTCACGTCTCCTCGTCAGTCAACAAACACAGTCTACTCTTCTGTGTTCTCATAAAGAATTATTATAACGGCTTATCTTAGCTTGTGTTCTAATTACATATAGAACTTACTATTTCGACAGTATGATCAAATACTGTGTGTGGTACTGGTATCCCCCCTGACTTCTGAGCTTTGACGAGTAGTGCTTGGAACATATTGTTCATGATTCTTAAAATCACTATGTCCATAAGTCGCAACTCCAGAATGGTGATGCAGCCAACAGGAAGCCTCAGCTTTGTTCTGCTAAATGATAAAAACGTCAGCGAACGCGACTATTGTCTCGCGACCGGTTTTGTTTGTTTATCGTTGCGGTAAACGATCGACGGTATGCGAGATAAGTGAGGATCGCGGTGAAGAAAATATCGCATTATCATCTGACTGTCGGTGAATAAAGGGCTACCTACCTATATCAAAAGTTGAAATGATTTTATTTATAATTAACGTTAAACTGGCTAAGTATTAATGAAAAAAAATATCCAGCCAGATATACAAATGATTATGCCACAGTTAAAACACTTTCAGTCGAAAAAAATTGTGGAAGTAGGAAGTCGAAATTATTAATAGACTACGATAGGTTTGGTTGGAATCTTTCATGTTAGGATAGTTTAGAAAAGTGACCACCATGCGCAAGTCGATTAAGCATTGCAAAGTGCTAGAACCCAACTCCACCTTTATTGCGATTGATAGTTTTGACCAATTTCAACAGTCAAAAGTAGTTTTGACCAGTAAAAAGGACTAACTGTAACATATTTATACACTCTGTTAAGTAGTGTTAAGTTTTGAATGAAAAAGCTGAATTTTTTTCATGATTTTGCTTTATCAAACCCCACATTTAGAAGGTTGTTGAAACGTAAACTAAACGTTTTCTGTAAGTAGCTGTACGTAGTTACTTTATAATAGAAAATACTAGTCATTACATCAATATCAAATAACAAATAGAAAGAACAATATAAGAAGCGCAAAGACAAATACCAGCACGCACTCGGCGAGGCGGTATTAACGAGCTGTGCGCGCGCGCATTACTCAAAAGAATACAATAACGCGTTATGGATAACCGATAGTTTGTTGCTTAGTTAGTTGCCGCGACGTTGTGGTTTGATGTCAGTGGTACACCGAGGGCAAACTATCATAGAGATGTTATTCATCATGACCGATAACCGATAAGGTAGACGTGGTCTTTAGTGGAGACGACTTGGCAAGTTAAGCGTAGGGCACCCTCGGTCAAGGTGAAACGATCATACATATACGCATATATATCATATACATACATACGTATACGCAATGCTGTTGGCAACGGATGAAAAATAACAACCGAGGATCGGACTTAGTGGCGTGCATTGGGAGAGGCCTAAATCCATCCATCTATCCATCTCACAAGCGAGTCATCATCATCATCATCATTTCAGCCATAAGACGTCCACTACTGAACGTAAGCCTCCCCCAGTGACTTCCAGATTGGCCGGTTGGAAGCGGCCCGCATCCAGCGGCTTCCTGCAACCTTTACCAGGTCGTCTGTCTACCTTGTAGGTGGACGTCCTACGCTGCGCTTGCCGGTACGTGTGCCTAGAGTCAATTAAAGGCTTACAGTTTAGTTCTTGTAGTAGTAGTACAACAGAGTTAGTTCTTGAGGCAAGGTTACAAGGTGCACGTGGTGTTGTGGTGCAGTCACAGAAAGTAGAGACAAGCGTGCTTGCTACTTTAGGGACTTTGTAATGGTAGGTAGGACGTAATTGAGTCGCTGAGTAGACTTAATAACATAAAAGCAGCCATACTCCGTCGCGTCGCATGTCGTCTCGAACGAAAGAGCGGCCTATCTAGATGTATGGAACGTTTAATAATATGCTTAACCATCGATCAGGAACACTGCTACTTGTCAATGAAGTCTCAAATAAGCTGCCAGTTATCTCCACTGCAAAAGGGATAGTTAAAAAAAAAACACTTCACATAAAAAATACTTTAAGACTCGGGCAATACTGCGGGACTATATCACAGAATATAAGATAAGATAAGATAACTTTATTTGCGAAAAAACATGGTATTTTAAGGATGATACTATTTAAAGTGCGCATGTCTCGCTAATCATATGCTTAGCATGCAAATGTTACAATTTTAACCTACGTAGTTAATTGTTATGAGAGGATATTTATTATTATATCAACTAACAAAATAATCGCTAAATTAAATAAGAGGAAAATTTAAATATTTATATATGTCATGAAAATAGTATGTACTCAAATAGTATTTAAATAGTATGTCAATAAATCTAATTAAAACTTACGGTCTATAAAATCTTTCATGTCATATATTTTATGTTCAATTACCCACTTACACAATTTTGCTTTAAACTGATTGATGCTTAGATTTTTTATGTCATTTGGCACTTTATTATAGACTCGTATGCACATGATTAGACAGCTTTTTCTATATTTAGCTGACTTCGGAACAACATTCAATACGAGTCTACCAGGATCTCTTTTTAGTCTAGCATTTGCATCGCCAGCTTTCAGAAATAAATTAATATTTCTTTTTACAAAACAGATAATTTTAAGTATATATAGTGCCGGCAGCGGTAGTAAGCCTAAATAGGATATATATAATAGGATAACTATATATTATTTAGACTTTATAAAAATCATCGCTCTCAGTGTATTCCGGACCGGTCACCTGCGCGCGCGCAGTACAAATGCGTGGCAGCGGGGCGCCGCGACCGAAACGCGCATTGTTGCTCGTTACGGCGACAAATCGCCGCGACCCGAGCGATTCGCTAGCGCCTAATTGCTGGCGACCTCTGGTGGGAAATGGCGTTATTACCGCTGCTTTTTATGGACGTAATTATGAATAATTTTAGTTTTAAAATATTTATATACCAACCAAAACAACTATTATATACTAGTTACTATCTAAGCATTACAATCACAGCTATCAGGTGTAATATAATTACCATAGTATAAACTAGTAAAAATCAGGATAGGTTTTCTTCAGAATTCAGAATCAAGTCTAATTTACAGAAATAATATTTGAACAATCTATTGTAAGTTATGGATATCTCGGTATTGCAATGGTACAATTGCCGGCTCATCACTTCCAGTCTAGATCCTGGGACTCCTAGATTCAAATCCTACAGACTTGTGCTTGTTATTTATGTTTGCGACAATTGGCCCCTCGATAAAGCTATTTTAATTTTATGAATAAGAGAAAATAATAGATATTAAACATAGTTTCCTGTTTACTAGATTATTTTCTAAATGATCGGCTTAAATACTTTTGAAAGATTCTTGCATTTTACATGGTAAGTTTACTGATATCGACGACCTCCGTAGCCGAGAGGCAAGCATACCGGACTTGGTGTCGCTATCTCTGAGGTTCCGGGTTCGATTCCCGGTCGGCCAATGTAGAAAAATAACTTTTCTATATTATCTCGGGTCTGGGTATTGTGGTACCGTCGTTGTTTCTGATTTCTGTAACACAAGTGTTTAAGCTACTTATCGTAGGATCAATTAATGTATATGATGTTGTCCAATGTTTATTTATATTTATTTATCTAA
The DNA here is from genome assembly GCA_963576865.1 of Anania hortulata. Lineage (NCBI taxonomy): Eukaryota > Metazoa > Arthropoda > Insecta > Lepidoptera > Crambidae > Anania > Anania hortulata. The sequence continues at coordinate 9,564,355 of OY756405.1, read as the reverse complement.
GTAAGCAATGGTATTTCAAACAAATTCCAAGGATGTATCTTGCATGAATTAACTTAATAAAAATATAAAGCATTGTAATCACTTACTGATTGCTCTCAGCGATAAATCTATGAATATTCTATACACATTATAATCATTTGAGCAATCATAACTAATCACTTCACACACAAGTAATTGCTTTCGATGCAATCAAAATTAGGCATTTACTAATCTAGGCTTGCAATATTGAAAGTCTAGCGTTTAACATAATCATTTAGAGGCGAGACGAAACGCGTGGACGTGGCCGATTGATCGTTTGCTATGATTTATTGCCTGCGTAAATCATTGATGCAATAATGATATTGGGATACCTAGACGCTTGTAAATAGCGTGTAAGATGTGCCAGCTGGACTAATAGTTAACAGTAGTTATATATTTGGAGAAGAATTCAGTTTGGACCAAATAATACAGGTACACTCCTTTACGTGTGTCGCACTGAAAGTTTTAAGTATAGGCCAGTAAAAACCTTTATGAACCCGAATATAAAATCTTTCTGAATAAAGCTGCCGTGGCTGCATTTGATAAAGGTGTGGAAGAGATCCCTAAAGAAGAATTAGCCTTCTGTTTCAGTCAATGAATCCATCGCATGCGAAGGTACTTAGAAAGGAACGGTCCTACTTCGAAAATCAATAAAAAGATTAGCAAATTTCGACACCATCCTATCTTTTATCAACCGACTTTAAAAAAAGAACAAGGTTCTCAATTCGACTGTATGTTTTTTTCTAAAAACTTTAAGTGTAAAACTGATAATGCGCTTAGGATTTTCTTGCGGGTCAGATTATTTTATTATGTCATAATTATTTCGTTAATCAGGAGCAAATGGAAAAAAATCTAGAGAGATTAATCTATTGAAAAACTAAATTACATTCAAATCAACAATTACTCGCTTTAAAAACAGAAAACTTTTCGAAAAATAAAGCACTAATTATGTCATCCCAACGCGCGCGAAACACGTTCCAAGCGTATTCGGCGAAATCAAAATTTGAATTCCGAAAAAAAGAACGCTATCTTTTTAAATTCGCATTCCAGAAAACAATGTCCGAGCTGACGCGAGCGCCTCAAGGCAGTGCATGCATTAACGAAGTACACCTCTTTTGATATTAAGCGTATTATTTTTAGTCATTTTTTTCTTTTTCCCCTTTGTACCACGCACTGGTAGCGCTCGACGTCGCCCGAAGCAAATCGCGTTTTATTACCCACCGCTTCGTAATTTATTATTGCATTTTTTGTATTATCAATAGCGTACACTCTTCATCCTTTTGCGATATTAAAATGGCTATTGTTTATGAAAAATCGCCGCTAGATGCTTATCGAAGAAGTATGGGCTTCAATCAGTAATCGCTAGTAGGTATGAATATCGTTGGCTTCTGTATTTATGTAAAATTTCCTTCTTTTTATGTTAATTTACATATAATCATCCAAATTTCAAAAGCTTTAACTTCTTCACTCGTAAGAAACTATCTATAAATCTAAAAGGCTCGACTAAAGCTAGTGATTAACATTAAAATAAATATTTAAAAAAAATTGCATAAGCCGTAAATTAAGACAAAAGAAATAAAACTCCATAACAGCGGATCCCGGACACACTAAAGACAATGATAATAATATAAAAAGCCGGTTTTATCCTTTTCATTTTGGCACCCGAGTGTATAATCTATTTAATTTACAGCCTCTTACGGTACCACTAAAAAGAGATAAGTGCTTATCAATTTACGGAGGACCTCTTAGCTGAACAAAGTGGCCGAAAGATTTAACAATCGTCCGTCCCCACAATTTTCTCAATTTGCCAATGACAAAATAAAAACGGCAAATATCGTAACGAATTGTTTCCTCAACGTCATTTCGGAACCGCAAAGAGTCTGCGACAAAAGAGGTTCGAAATCCTGACTACTGGTCTTCAGTATAGTGACAAACCACTCGCATGACTGAACTGGCCTAATTTGGCGGTTGCCGCTAAAAAAAGGAAAAATAATAAGCATGTGCCCGCTAAAATTCGCCATTGTCCACTCCAAATTCAAAATGAGGAAGACGCGAATAATGGTGCAGGTTCTTGAAACAGGAACGTCGAGTTTTAAAAAAGGAATCGGTTAAACGGAGGCCGTTTGCAGGTAATCACAGGCGACGGCACCCGGCTAAAAACGGTGTCTACACTGGGGGTTTTGTCAACCATTTTAAATTTCATATGAAACAGAAGTTGCTTAAATATTTAAAATATTTTTGAAAATATAGAATTTACCTAATAATAGGCAGGTTATGAAATATAGTTATTTCAGACCGCGTTTCAAGATTTTAGAATAGGAATAAATTTTGTTAAGACAGATAATTATGTACCTACAAATACAACATCTTTCCTGCTTCTCTTTCTGCTTAATTCGAATATTTCGGATAAAATTAAGTCAGTAAGAACTATTAAGTAACCGTTGCGTTGACGTTTCAGTTCTCCAAACTCTCATTTTAAAACCTTTGATATTAACTCTTTTGAGGGTCGTACCGAGGCCAAAATCTTGAGCAACAGCCTTGTTTTCTGGGACACGCCGGGAAAATAATTCTTGTTGTATGGACGCCATAGTTCTCTCTCCGCCCCGAATAGAATAAATAAAAAAATATAACAAAATTTAAAAAAAATGAGGCGGTACGATGTTCGCCGGGACAGCTAGTTTAGAATAAATGAATATCTTGAGTATTATGTCAATAACCGCGGCCTACAAAATGTCGGAAATTCGAATTATATAGAGAAAATAATTTGTTTACCATAAAATAAAATTAGAATAAAATAATTAATTAAATAGCATACAGTGTCAGAGTTAGAGCTTTAAGTTAGCCGTTTAATCGCTTCTGGATTTATGTATAAGTAGTAGATACAAATCATCATCATTATCATCATTTCAGCCATAGGAGGTCCACTGCTGAACAAAGGCCTCCGCTAATGACTGATCATCGGGGGGGATTGCCAATACTCACCACGCTTAGCAGGTGGGTTGACGAGCGCAGTTTTTTTATAAGATTTCGCACGAAGACGCTGCTGCCCGTCCCGCTACAGGAATCAGTCGTCTCTTACGACACGCCTCCTGTTGGCAGTGGGGAAGTGATACTAAATACAAATTCTATTCTCAAAATTTTGTATAGGTTTTGACTATTCTTACCATATTTTTTCAATATTGTTCTTCAATTGAGGCTTTAGTAGTAGGCTTTTAAAAACCAAAGCTAGTTTACATTTGGCGACTATACTCACCTTAAAAGGTAATTTCAATATTTGGTATTCTCCCTATTTCAATAAGTTTTGATGCGCCTGATTCTTGTGGTCGCTTACATTCGTAAATCCGCACCGTGCACTCGCCCTAACATCGCGTGCAGCGCGATACAGGTGCGCCCGCGCGCCCGGAGCGACGCCCGCGCAGGCTTCATTCATTGTTACCCGACCGGTGCGGGCTGCCGTTACAATGTTACAGATAGACATGCGATTTTTAGTGGATATTATTCTTTTAATTGTATATGTTGTGATAAGCATTACGCATTTTATGGGTACACTGATGATCTGATTATGCCTCTCTTTAGGAGTAAGTGAATATATGACGGTAATTTGTTGCGTAGAGCTTAAAATAAGCATCTTATTTGTTCGTTTTTAAGTTATAATGTTTTATATGTAGACAACATAAAATAAATTGATGTGAGTAATTTTTATAATGATCCTCATGTTTTCTATTAAAAATAAGTAAGAAAACTTGAGGTATTTTAAGGAACATGTTGACGTAATTACATTTAGATTAAAAGCAACGTCATACCTACCAGATAAATCACATGGAAATTACTTAATTATATCAAGCAGTTGCTGCATTATAACCAGAAAACCAGAAATTCAAATGCTAAACTACAGACATAAATCATAATTACAAATTTTCAGCTTAAATCTAGTTTACAAGCCACTTATCCTAATAACTTCTATAATAAAGCTGTTTACGATTATGTACAAAAACATTTACGTATGTACCTACTTATACTGATTTTAAACGGATTTTTGGTCCTATGGGATAATATCAGCAAATGATTATAATGAGCGTAGACCACTTTCAGATCCTGACTTAAAATAATTGCGCCTCTGGACATTTATGTCGATCGCAACTTATATACAATATGAGAAGGTCCAAAAGTATCATTTAATCATTAAATATCTCCCCCAGAAGGAACAGAGTTCATTTGCAGTGAGATCCACCTAAAATAGTGGACTCATTATTGGTGATCGGTAACATACATTGAGTCCTAAAACCGAAACAGTAAAAAATCGGACGTTCATACACATTTACTATTGACCAACTCTGCCTGTTTTTGAAGTCGGTTAAAAAGCCGAACCTACAAGTGTTTTTCATTCTGGAGTCAAATGACAATCATTATGACAATCGCTAAGTCAAAAAAAACATATGCCTGCAGAAAAATATTTTTGCATCTTTTAAGGTATTTTTAAGTTTTAAAAACACCAAAAAGGTTAAAAGTCTCTTATCTTTACGAACGCTTCTTCCTTAAATGGTAAAGTACGAACCTTATGATGGAGTTCACCTTTTTGCTCTGTATTTTCTGCCTTAGGCATCTTCTTTTATGAAATCGCAGGTCTCTAATTCTCTATGTCCAGACTAACCCACTTCCACATGATTCAGTAAAGACATAAATTCCAATCCACTTATAAACGAACTAATTAAAATTAGACAACATCATATACATTGCTCTGATCCTAAGGTAAGTAGCTAAAGCACTTGGGCTATAGAAATCACAAACAACGACGGTACCACAACTCCCAGACCTGAGAAAACATAGAAATGTTTGTTTTCTAAATTAACTCGAGAATCGAACCTGGGACCGGGAATTTTTTTGTGTCGTCATCTTTTTCTCTAACTCTGTCAACATCACTCGACGCATCAGTAAAACCAATCAACGCCATGCAAATCTTTGTACGCAAACAGGGTTTAGACCAAATCGGTCGTAACTCTCGTAGGCAAATGACTTAAAGCTATTAACGATTTAGCACGGCAGCCAATCTGCTCTAGCAATGTCATGCTCATAAAGGAAACTATTTGTTAGGTAAATAAAATAATTATGCGTCTAGGCGGTCGGACGCGCCGCGAATGCGCGCGATCACTCACGCGCAGCCTCTGATATATCAATGTTATGCAGCTTATTTATAGCATCCTTGATTGATGCGGTAATAAGGATCTAGGGGATTTCTTTCATAATTTTCTTTGTTAATAACTACTGTTTGTTTCTTTACAGATAAGAACCAAAATCAATCACTGTGATAAACAGCATCAGACTGCCCAAATGGTACTTACGTTTCAATAAAATCAACTGTAATTAGACTCCGAGGTAGAGAGGACGCAGGACTTGGCGTCGCTATCTCTGAGGTCCCGGGTACGATTTTCGATCGGGTCAATATAAAAAAAATACTTTTCTATGTTGGGTCTGGGTGTTGTGATACCGTCGTTGTTTCTGATTTCTATAACACCAGTGCTTTAACTGCTTACCTTAGGATCAGAGCAATGTGATGATGTCCAATATTTAGTGAATTAACTTATATGGTGTGTAAACAAAAAGTATCTAACATACATATATCTAATACGTGTCACTATTTTCACACACTTCAACTTTGAGCTTTTATTTGATACTTTACTACAGCTTTTACTATTAAGTTGACTCGACCCTCGTCTCGGCAGCCATTTCTCAGGAGGCCATTTCATTGCGTAACTTATACAATAGGTGAATTAAATACGCCAAGGTCACAATGTGAATTGTGTCAAATCGGTTCAGTCAGTCCATTAAGGTGCTGCGCAAACGTGGACACTTTTATTTTCCAGTTGCCGACACCGAACACTTTTTGGTCGTCATGGGTATGTGTTTAGTGGAAGCAACTGGACACAAGAAATGTTTACGTATTCGCAGAGAGTGGATGATTTTATACTGGTTCTATAGAAATCAAATATTCATGGGTAGCTTGTGTCTGACCCAAGACACAAAAGTATTTACGTTTGCGTCCTCGCGAAGCAATGCAGCTTAACGCAATTCCTAAAGTTCCTTACCCATAGGGCTCAAACCCTTTCTAAGCTGCATGAGCTGTCTGTCCGTTTATTTGTATGTCCTACCTACCTTCAAAGGGCTTTGTCGTTTGAGTTGTAATAGCTAACTAGTTGAAATTTTCATAACATAATTATATAGCAATCAAATTTGCAATTACTAAAATCAATTTAAAAAATCGTGTATGTTCTTGTTTTATTTTTGCAAAAACATAAAATTCAAAAAATAGTTAGCCATAGATAATAAAAGTTCTTGGTAGCCCAGCCTGACTCGCGCTTAGCTGTTTTTTTACACATTATAAAATAAGATAGTCTAAAACATTTTTATTTATGTAACTGTTTTTAACAATATGCGAATGTTTTCATGGCAATAAATCTGAAAGGATGATTGGATTGCAATCGACTTTCTCTCACGTACGCTGGTTCAAGTTCTACGTGCGTTCAGACTTAGTCTTATAATACAATATAATGTTACATCATCCTAGAGTTGAATGATCGTTAAATATTTTAGTTCTTTTCTTGTTAGATCCTCTTTCAACAATCCGGCGGATAATTAAGAAATCTTATGTAATTTATAAAAAAAATAAAAACCGACTTCAAAAAACTAAAACGCTAAAAATAATCTTAACACTTAAGTACCTAATCAGTTATTTTTGGAGTCGGTGCAAACGAAAACATTGGTCTCTCATTGACTGTTTTTTTATAAAATTAACTTATTTCATCCATTTTAGTGATAAATCCTAATCAAAACAAATCTTATGAGTGCAAACATAATTTAACTGCTGAACACCGATTTCATTTCCTATTTTTCCACCCTTAGGGGTGAAATTTTTTCCAAAAATGTTTTATTATAGTATCTTTGAAGTATAAGCTATTCATAAAAAAAAGAATAATCAAAATCGATCCACATTTGGCAGAGATATAGGTAAGATAGATACTAAAATCAGTTGGCGTGGTACGGAGTTTATGCAATGTTTGATGATTTTCTTATAGATCCCATCATCACAATTTAACCAAATTTATATGGGACCATTCCGAAAGTATTACCTTTCAAACAAAAAAATAATTATCGAAATCGGTCAACGCAGTAACGAATGATCGCTGAACATACATAAAAAAAATAAAAAAAAGATACCGACGAATTGAGAACCTCCTCCTTTTTTGAAGTCGGTTGAAAAGTAAAGGAAGTCTTACTGCAAAGCACAGAGATCATCTCAACTTTAAGGTGGTTTCATACTACAACACGCAGGCCCAGTGCAGACTTCGGATTGGTTAGGGTGTTTAATGAAGCATGTTACAAATGTAATTGTACCTAATCTGACTTAACGACTAATGTCAAGTGGTAGTAGACAGCATCAACTTTTAACGTGCCTTCCGAAGCACGGATAATACTTGTCATCATCATCATTTCAGCCATAAGACGTCTACTGCTGAACACAGGCCTCCCCCAATGACTTTCATCGGGGGGAATTGCCAATACTCGCCACGCTTGGCAGGCGGGTTGGCAAGCGCAGTTTTTTATAACATTTCGCATGCAGACGCTGCTGCCCGTCTCGTGCTACAGGAAATAGTCGCCTCTTACGACCCGCCTTTTGTTGGCGGTGGGGAAGTGTATTCTTTACGGCCTCACACGATAATACTTGTGATAAAATGTAAATATAATCGAAATAGTCACACGACGACGTCGTGTTTCTAATTGCCAAAATAATTAGTTAGGAATAAAAGATTAATCTGGATTAGCTTTAGCTTTCGCTGTTTTTGGTAGTGGTGAAGTTGCTGGTGCCCCTGAGCCACGTACGCAGCAGCTGTTAAAACGAAATTGAGTTCTTATCATGGTTCTCTTTCTTTATACCTATCCGTGTACAGATCCGTTCTTTTGCTCCCGTGCGTGGTATAGATCCTATAATTACGTATCCAATGCTAAACTCAAATAATAATTAAGTTTAAAAATGTCTAGGAATTACTGACACTGGAAATACAGTTTTTTGTTTTTTCTATGTGAGATACCCTTTTGATTCAACTATGTATTGATAAACCCTAGACTATACCATGTCTAGCATATTCTGTAAACACTTTACCGGGTTATGAATAACTAAATTAATATTTACGCGCAAACAGTTGTTGCAATTTCGTATAACACGTAACAAACATTCAAATTCATACGCAATCTGCCATCACTGAACACTGTAAACGCCGACTTTTAGAAAGCTTAAATAATTAATTACAATATAGCGTGAAATGACGGCGCATACGCAGGCACGTAGCGAGGATCTGATAATGTTAGAAATTGAATTGTCAATAATTGTGGAGGGTGGGGTCGGTAGACGTAGTGGGAAATTACTATTGCTTAGGTACAGTCAGGCATATTAATACACAAACACAAAGAAAGGGGTTTATACACACTGGGGGAAGATAATGCAATTTTAAGGGTTTAAGAACAACAGCGTAGAAAGTTGACGTTTTATTTAGAAAAATCGAAGTAGTTGGCATTCCTGATCTGGCTGGCATCTGAAACAGAAAAATAAAAACTTTGTAATCAATGTTTTAATTTTATTTTTTCAACCAAGGTAAAAATAATTAGCTAATATGAGATTATTATGAATAAATAAATTAATAAATATTGGACAACATCACATACATTGCTCTGATCCTGTGATAAGTAGCTTAAGCACTTGTGTTACAGAAATCAGAAACATCGATGGTACCACAACACCCAGACCCGAGACAATATAAAAAAGTAATTTTTCTACATTGACCGACCGGGAATCGCACCCGGGACCTCAGAGATAGCGACACTAAGTCCGGTATACTCGCCTCTTGGCTACGGAGGTTGTCAGTACAGAATATACAAGTAAATCAATTAATGCTACAATTAAGTCTTTTATTGCGCGGTAACAGAGTCCCGTCTAATTTTTGATGTCGTCTTTGACATCCTGGGGTTCTTTTTTCACTAGCGTAAGACCTAGGCAGCGACCGCCAAGATTTTCAACCATCGTTAGAAAATGGCACTAAATGATGAGAAATGGAATTCACTTTCTTATCTGTAAATTAAAAAAAAGTTTGCGGCTAAGACATCTATTGTCATATCTTGAACTAAGGAATTGACATCCGTAGGTAGTAGATATAGATTTTTTGCATGAGGCTTCGTTTAGCACAAATTAATGAGTGCTAACAAAAAAATCATTATTGTCCTTACACAATTTTTAAAACGTTGAAGGATGCCGTTATATGCAGGCCGCTTCTAATCTGGAATTCTTTTAGGGAGGCCTATGTTCCGCAGTGGCTAAAATGATGATGATGAATTTTGGGAATTAGCATAGACCATTTTACGGGTACGATTTTATTATAAGTCAAGAGTATTTTATTTCTACTAAGAGCAAAGTTATTGTAAGTATTTGTAATTAAGCTAATTCCTACCTATGGTTTTACGGTACTTTTAAAAACATACCCTTTAAAAGTTACAGTGGATCTTATCATATAGTAATCGACCGGCGAGCGCTAATCAAAAAGCACGTATTTCGTAATTAATAACTTTTAGCGCACGTTATTGTGTGGTCGAAGCTATTATGTGCGATTTATACAGCTACGATACTGCCGAAGCGTTGATGTAGAGTTACTATACTTTGGGAAATTCATGGATATTTGAAAATAAGGTTTCCGCAATTGCTGCCTTTCAAAGTTAGAAAGACAGCTAAGGCAACTCTAGAAAGCACGTTTATTCTGACTCGTCCTGCGAACTTCAAAAAAGGTACAGTCAGCTTGGCTTCGCAAAATAAAATCATAGTTCGAAGCATATCACTCAGTACACCATAGTTTGGGCCATAATTGAATACGTGAAATCTGTAAGGATCAGTAAAGAACCGGGAGCAAACAAGTGACCAATCTTCACTATTCTTTATCTAATATTAAGAAAGTTTTACTAATTCATTAGAACTACCGTTTAGAGATGCTAACTGATAGTATCACTAATGGACACCCATCCAGTTAAAATTGCGTTAAATTTGGTTAAATTTTGGTAAGTTAAAATTTGGTAAAATTGCGCTATAGTCGCCACTTCTTTAGATGCAAGATTCTTCGCCCAAGCGCGTAGGTGTATGCTCTTCAAGTATTCTTTATCTCTAGTATGAAAGGTATTCTTTGGTGTATTTTATGAACTAAGCATCCAATTTCCCTGAACTAAAACATGGTTACCCTGGTTGCGGCGGTATCCAGCACTCTATGGTTTTGCTATAATAACTTTATGATGTTAATTATTTTATGGGCAACCGTGTTCAACGGTGAATTGTTACGGGTCTCTGTTATGACACCATTTTGTTTAATTGGGGGTTTACGTTTTGAACCGTTACAGTGAGGTTTTAGAGATCTTTATTGCTTGATTTTCGCGAAACTGTTAGGCCTATTAAGTTATCATAGCTTAATGTTCTGTCAAGAGTAAGGAACTTTGAATCCAGAGAAAATCAATTTATAGAAACCTCTATTTTAGATCCACTAGATCACAGAGAAAAGTTCATTTTAGAATTATTTTGTCGTCCGTATAGGTATGACTGTCTATCTGCCATGATGTCCGTTAATCTTATAATGATTAGGTTTTTAATTAAAATAAATATTAAATACAAAGGTCCCTTGGATGTGTTAAAAACATTCTTCTACGTCTACACAATTCTGTAAGGAAATACGTTTAAAATAGTCCTTTACAATTTTCATCAAGTCTGGCTAAGTAAAAGTTTAACTTTATTTTTTATTTCGTACGTCCGGGTTTAATTTTCTAAGTACATTTTATACATTACCTACCTACCTAAAAACGTACCTATGAGAAATGTAATTCAATACATGTTTATTTCTTAACCCTGCCCGACTTCAAGATATTCCTAAAAACATTTTAGTATGACCATAATCTTTTATAGTTAAATTATTTTCTTGTACTCAAGAAAAACATTAGCTACCTATCTACACCTCATGACCCTTAAGAAGAAGGATTAAATATGAGAATCACGAAAAAGGATCAAGTACTAGCAAAAGGCGGAAATAAAATAAAATAAACTTTAAAAAACTATAAACTATATTCCAATATATTATAAAGAAATAGTAGCTTTATAAATAAAATCACAAGTTTGTAACAGCATTGCCTTGTTAAAGTGAAGCATGATGCATGCAGCATCTAAGAAGACAGTAAATAAGTTGTGCAAGTCCAAACTATAAGTTGGTGTACGTACAGTAATAATCGCGAACAGTAATTCTATGTCGTAATCTCGTTTAAACATTCTGTCAACATACGCCATCTCTCAACCGCAATCAATAAAGGCACAGTAGCTTTACTCCTGTTATTTGAGTGTGTTTTCGTTTTACAAGGAATCGAGCGAAGTACTCAGTGTTTCAAAATGGGTTTGTCAAAAGTGTGCCAGACGAAATTATGGATACCGGAAGTCCAGAATGTTTTAATGGCGAACAGTAGCGTAAGATCTCCACCGGTCTTAGACTAGTGACTGAAGTAGACTGGATTCAGAAGACAGAGAAGATTAAAACGTTTTTTTAAACAGCATCAAATGATGAAGACTAATTTGAAAAACTTTGACGTGTATGAATAGACACAACAGGCAAAATCTTTATTATTGCCGTTACGAGACATGATAGTTAAATGGTCTATAATAATATGTTAAATGTGCGCTGGATATGTGTGCATACATAACTGTTTCGGGTGCGTAGATGTAAGTGAGCTTACTATATCAACATCTATTGTATCTCAACCCAATCCTGACCTGTGTTTCTTCATCAAGCAATTACACGCATCCGCTCCGTCGATCATCTTACGCCAAACGAGAGCATTAAGCGTCAAATTAAATCCTTAGAACATTTCCATTGGTATATAGGTATCGCAAAGTACAAAATAATAACACGGCTGTTATGTAGTAACTCACAGAGAACACACGGCCAGAGCCTGTATCCGTCTGTCCGGGGCTGTCAATATATCATATCTCGGGCCAGACATTAGCATTAGTTGCGCGGACGAGGCGGCCATCTTTTATTTAATGTGCGCGCGCACGTGGGAATATGCGAGATGGTTGACGGTAGCGGAGCTTGACCTGCTTATTTTTAAGCTGCATCCCAATATCCTATAAAATGACCGACCGCTAGGCAGGTTAAATAAATTAATCACATTCCAAATACAAGGTTTGTTACAGAAGTAGATATTGTAATGCACTAGATATCATTCCAATTGGCATGATCTCGAAGTAACTCTCGATTTACTTTCTCGTGTTACGAGGTACTGGTCAATGAATTTTGCCAGGGGGTCTTCCAGTATAGGTATAAAGCCCCAAGCCAATTTAGAACAATCGTTTTCCAAGTATGATCCGAACCGAGTATCGACCTCGGGACCCTCCAGGTGCGTTGCTGTAGAAATCCGTCTTGCGTTCTAAAATGTTTTATACTAGTTGATGTAAACGATTTTATTAGAAAACAACATAAGGAGACACACTAAAAAACTTCAAAATTAAACTAACGAAAAAGTTAATTGAAGATTGTTGTTCTTAGATTGTCACATTTTATTTAAAGCGGTAAATTATGAATAAACATTTCACAAGTCACTTCGCATCCTAAAGCTTAACTCAGCCTCGGTATTTTATGTAATTGCAGAACATAAAATACTCATAAAAAGTTCATTAAGTCCACTTTAGTCCGACTCAGTAATTGTCATAACGGCACTCAATACCTAAGCAACAATTAAACCAATAAAATACAGATAAGCGTTACTAATTTATTCAACAATAAGTCTTGTCACACCAATCTGAACAGCCATCATTATTTCGCATTCATTTCGCGTCGGCCAATGAGTGACGCGATCACTCCTCCCGCTGACTCCTCGGCCAATCGCAGTTGGTCATTTGAAAAACAATAGAACATAAAAATTACGTCACGCTCGGCGCGTGCGACGCTAATTCGTGTTTGACGGTTAGTTTCTAATCAGTGTTCTACGCCATAAGTTTAATGATTATTGTTGCTGTGGTTTCGTTTTCGTGAGATGGAAGTCTGATCAGGTGATTTTTATTTTGCATAAAGAGCTATTAATAAAATAACACGACGACCTCCGTAGCCGAGAGGCGAGCATACCGAACTAAGCATACCGAGCTAAGGTCCTGGGTTCGATTCCCAGTCGGTCAATGTAGAAAAATAACTTTTCTATATTGTCCCGGGTGTGGATGTTGTGGTACCGTCGTTGCAACTGATTTCTGTAACACAAGTGCTTTGGCAGCTTACCAAAAGATCAGAGCAATGTATGTGATGTTGTCCAATATTTATTATTTTTTTATTTAAGGTATGAAGAGATTTTATCGAACAATGCTACAGAATATCTACTGTCTTCTGTTACGATGCTAAAGCGGTTTAATTAAGGTACCTACTACAAATTGTTGAGTAGGTTTAATGTTTTCACCAGTGTTACACTGCTCCATCCTAAGCAACCTGCAAGACAGGTGCCTCATAAAATAACTTATTTTCGTCTGTTAGTCACATTGTATTGATCAAGTTTTATTTGTTTAATACGAGCGTTACCTACTTTCTCTACTCTAGAAACGTGTTTTTGGTGAATTTTACTTGATGTTATAACATAAATATGTACGAGTTTATACATATATCATAATATTTTTTTGTATTCATGTATCTTATAATGTTTTTACTTTATTTTATTAAATAAAATTTATTTATGCATATTATCTTGTATGCTTGTCCACCTTTTTGCAAGCTTTCTTTGACTGGCAGAGAATGCTTCTAGCAGTAAGTCCACCTTTTGTACACTCATTATAAGTTTGTGCAATAAAGTTGTAAATAAATAAATAAATATAGTATTTCTTGTAATTTAATTCCTAATAATTACTACATTAAGCTAATTTGCATTAATATAGATTACTATACCAGTCCAGGAACCCATGGTCTGCTTGAACATGGAATAGCCCCAAACAAAGGCATTTCCCTACAGGTACCAGGATGGAAGCAACAGGGATTCCAACACCTAAGAACTCCTAATTAGGGGTGAAAACAACACCTACGGGATTCGCCACTAACACCAGGCGTTAAATATCGTAGGGTTGCCAAATTCCTTAACAGTTTACTTTTTAGAAGAAATATCATTACTAAAATACATTTTTTATTTATTGTAAATAGATTTTAATTACCACTTCTTACAACGATCAACTACTTCTATTAGAGGACCCCAGTGGATTCCACATGAATAATTAACCCTGATGACAATATATACTATTTTTCTGACAGTTTCTTGCGAGCATTGAAAAGTTATTTGCGGATTCGGTGGGGGGTAGTCGAACGAAAAGCATGGTCGATCTATTATAATGGTTTTTATTTATCATTTAAAGAGCTTTAGAGTGCAAGTTTGGTGTAGTTTGTGTTCTAATGTTTGGTGAAGTGATAAAGATCTAAAACTATTGAAATATCATTGTATTCAACGCCGCATCGAGTGTCAAGTGACTTGTCTCAAGACAACTTGCTTTAGACCCGATAGCGTCCTGAAACCTGCGTCTACGGGAAGAGTAGCCTCCATTGAATCAAAGAAAAGCAATGAAAACTAAATAACCGTTGTTTATTGCGAATTTTGTCAAGCTTTGACTATAAGTAAAATATACACTCGACATTGGCAGAATCACCGCTCTTTTCTAAGAGCGGGATGAGTCCATAATTAAAAAAAAAAACATAAGTTATTTGCAACGAATTTATCCAACCGGCAATCAAACCGAGACCTATAAAGCTCCGTCTACTGCGAACTAAAATTAGTGAAATGTACTACTAAAGTTGTCTTTACAAAGAACAAACACACAATTAATCTTTGCAGTAGCTTCAAAAAAAACTATTTTACTTATCGGCCAGTTTACCACTTTGCTCTGAATATCTTATCTAAACAACTCCCATCTGCCACCCCTGCACATTCGAAGGCGTTGCGTGTAATTAGAGATTGTATACATTAGCGAGTACAAATAAAGCACAATGCGGCGAGCAGGCCCCGGCGCGAACATTAGTCTTGCGAGAGGTCGGATGCAAGATTTACCCCCGCCGTTCGCAGTCACACCGTGTGGGTTAAATTTAACTAATGATTAAAAATGGGTAACGAGAAATGCTAAAATTACTGCCTTTTACTGACGAACCAAAGTGGAAAACACTACAATCAGCTGCCTTTTATGAATTTCTTATTTAAAAATTAAAATGTAGATCCGACATTTTGTTACTGTCCTTATTGTTGGCTATGACTACAATGACCTTGTTTCGTTTATACTGCATGCATCACTTCACTCAGATGTAAAGAGCCTAAAAAAATTCAATAATGATATCACAATAAGCTGCAAAGAACTCAGTAAACTACTTAACTAAAAATTATAATAACAACAATATTTTACAATGAATTAAGAAGAATACCTACTTATTCTTTATTTTTGGTAAAATCTAGCTTTAACGTTAAATAAAAACAAGAACCAGGTATGAAATATATAAAAAAACATTATTTCACTCTTCTAAAATAATAAATTAACATAAACCTTTGTTTAACTAACCAAGCAATTTCAAAACCAATAGTAAGCTCCCGATATCAAAAACGGTAAAACTGACCCCGTACCTTCGCAACGGTGGCATCGGCCAGTCTAATTAACATAAACACCAACTCTCTGTTTATTTATACTTTATACACTCTTATATATTTGTCTCAAACAACGGCCGGCGAGGTGATTATTCACGCTAAGAAATTGTTTCTAAATTGATCCAGATTTTATCTGAGACAGGGTGTTAGGATAAGTGCTTTTCTTGCTACTTGAATTGGCTCAGGTTATCTGCTATGGTGTCACCGGCCCTGTCTTTGTATGTGATAAATCTTTTCAGATGACTTAAGATAGAGGTTGCTAGTAGCTTTGTTTTATTGCGTGGATCGTCATTAGTGATTTGATAAAGTTATTCTATCAATAGACTGCTATGTGAATCTTTGCTTTATATATTTTTCCAATATTATTGCAGCCTGATCATTAAAAATAAAAAAATATTGGTTGTTGATAAATATATTAACTTCCTAATGGCATCCTTTACTAATCTACATTTTGGTAACTATAAAATATAACAAATTTATGTTCATTCTAGTAATTTTTAAAAATGATTACTGATGAAGTGATGATGGTTGAAGTCTCTGAACCAAGTTTTAATAAACGCCAACCTTGAGGATTTAATCATGAAGGATAAAGGGTATAAAGATTCCTGACATGACCTAACATTTTTAATCATTTTTTCTCTCTCTTCTTCTTTTTCTTAGTCTCTAGAGATATACCTTTCAAATCGTCTGTGAATCTATCTCAGACTTTTTGGCTATAATTAGTATGAGGTATATTGCGCCAACTTGTTTTCTAGTAATCTTTTGTCATGCGTCAAAATTCCTCCTAGATATTTAGCTTTTTAAACAGTACCAACTTCTTCTTATTCTGAATTAACCTTGGTTGGACATACCGGTTGGGCACCATATCAAAATAACCCATATTGTACCACCTCAGCATCAGGCGACCACATTGCATTAATATCTAGTTTTAAAGTATAACATTAATTTTCCATCAATGGATTAGTAGCAGGAGCGTACCCTCGCGTAAATCAATTAAAACATAGAACCAATTTTATTACTTATACTTAGGCGTAAGTAGAGTCACAACGTGTGAAGGCTCAGAAGGACTTAATAAAATGGAAACGATTTTGTTTCTTACTACAGATTTGCTATTGCATTTACTGCTAGCAGCTTTTTATAAAAAATCATCACTCGGAAGGTGCCCCACGTTACGTTTGCCAAGTCTCGGTCTTCACTCCAGAAAGTCCAGAACATCGGGTATCAGTGCTCCACTGCCACTTTTGCATATTTTTATCAGCTATATCGATTACTTCAGTTATCTGTCGGATCGGGTTCGTATAAAAAGCAAATGTCCATCTATGGACTGACGTGAGCATTATGATAAAATATTTGCTTAAAAGTGGCAACTAAGAGCGGCCAGGCACTTATTCTGTGTAAAAAAACCAATAACTCCCATTTATTGACCAAGTTAAAAGAGGAAAAAGAGGAGGTTCTCTATTAGTCAAAATCTTTTTTTCGACCTTTAATACTAATTAACGTAAGCAGTCTAAGTGAAGTTGTTAAAAATTTACAAACTTTTGTGTTTAATAAAAACATGCCTTCTGTTCATATCTATATTGTATAGATGAGGTGCTCCAACGCACACAGTGGTACAAAACCTGAGGCTATTCCAGTAGCCGTTTCAAATCACGCAAGTGTAATTAAATATGGAGACGCGTGTACACTTATTACACTGCGTTGCAGATTTATCGTGTCCGTTGTTCTGAGTTAATGGAGTTCAATAGCTCGGGTGCTTGTTTACTTAAGAAATATAGCTGATGATTTCGTTCATTCAATATTTTATAAGCCACGCTATTTTTAATCAGTAAACTACTGCACGCAATTGTGGAGTTCTGGGACTGCCCTCAATCCTCAATTGAAAGGTGCATTAGGCACGGCGATCAGGCATGATGTGTAGGGTTATACCTATAACTAATAATTATCAATGGTTGCATCTATAAGTCATTATGTTTTTTTTATATACTATAGAGTACGTTTAACGTTTATGGTAGGAATGTAGACAAGAGGTGCTGGATGGACACTGGTAGTTCACAATGTAATGTATTGAGTAAACATAGCTTTGCCACAGTTTAGCTGGATATTGCTAGCATCCTAAATAGATAAGGGAACACTTGTTATCAGCTTACCGATGAGGGTCAAAACTAAAGAGATATGCTTTTTGGTGTCGTGAAGGTGAATTGTCCGTGTTATCCTGACTTTTGGGCAAATGGTTACTACGAGTATCAGTACCAATGTGTACCTATTCCCATCCAAATCCAAACTACACTAAGGTATATAGGGGAGAACAATACTCAATAATACTCATTTATTTTGTACATAGGCCCTCTTCCGGGCACTTATACACGTCCCAAAATATAGCTTAGTCTTACCACCGCTTCGGGACTGCATATTGGCTGGTGATGAGAAGAAACGGCGCAACAAACTCGGTCACCTTTGTCAGCATTTTTTACAGTAAATACAGTTACAAGACATGTAGTAAGTGCGACCTAAGCAGCTTAAGTCCATACTTTCTTGTCGTTTAATTTATCGTCTATTTTATAATATCCTTTTTAATGTGAATTTTGAATACATGTACAGGTAATTCAACAAGAGCCTGTGGTACTTTATTAATTATGAGAGGCGATTACGCTGGACTTGGCGTCGCCATCACTGAGCTTCCGAGTTCGATTCACGGTCGGGTCAATGTAGAAAACGAACTTTTCTATGTTGGGTCGGGACTGGGTGTTGTGGTACCGTCGTTACTTCTGATTTTAATGACACATGTGCTTTAGCTGCTTATCGTAGGATCAGAGCAATGTATGTGACGTCCAATATTTATTATTTACTAGCTGTTGCCCGCGACTTCGTTCGCGTGGTTCTTTAGTTTATTCATGTAAGACTTTCTTATTGTTTTTTTCCATAAAAACCTTCTTCTGACAATAAATAACATAACAAAAAAAAATTGTGAAATTCTTCCACCCGTTCACGCGTGATGCGATGACCAAGGGAAATGAGGATTCATTTTTATATTATTTAAGATATTTATTTATTTTAGCATGCTACGCAACGTATTAGAAAAAGATGTTTTTTTTGTTTATTAAATGGTCTGTTTTGATGGTTTAGCCTATTATGTACCTACTCGTAGGTAAGTAGGTAGGTACCACAAGAAAAATGAGGGTGTGCCAATTCTCATTTTATGTCAGATCCCTATATCGTTTAGTGACATAGGCATGTCAAATTATGGTATGAAGTTTTATTTTATTATTTCTTGAATATTTCGAATGTGAAACCACTTGTAATATCACTTTATGTCAATTTTAATTATTTCAATAAAATATGTTTAGTCGATCGATGAGTACCTAGTATGTATAAAAAAAGCAAGTTTAATGAAAAAATCCTCATGCAAATGCTTCTTACATTCATAGTGGGCGAAATATGGATATATTTTTCATAAATAAATTTAAATGTCCTTTTCGAAGGCATAAATTTACAGGGACAGAGTGTACGGTAGCGGTCTCACGCAAACTAATTAATATGGAGTATGCATCGATTTATTGGCGTTTGAGTTGGAGTTACGCGGTGTAAGGTTTGGGTACACACGGGAGACTAATTTGACAAACATGCGCAAATGAATTTGTTCCTATCCTTGACAGTCTAACAGAGGTTTGGCGCGGTTTTACGAGCTTTTACGTAGAGGCAGGTATTTATTTATTTTATCTTTGTAAAAACCTTACCTTATGCTTTATATCACTAATAATCAACCATAGATCGTGTATCTCTTAAAGTGTACAAAATATCTGTATCAGTAACATTTTTTAAATAGATAAACATTGTTTTATTTTATTTTTTATCATAGATTTTCATGATTTGGGTGTTTTCTTGGGAAAAAAGAAATTATACTTAGATTTTAGTCTATCAGTATGCCAATCTAAATATTATTTCATCAATCAATCTTAAGAGATATCATAAAATTTTACGAATAAAAATTAAGCAAATTTTGCATTGTACAATTACAATTTGTGCATCACCCAATTACGCCCACTAGTATGGAGCCCGACATGTCATTCGAGCCTGAAGCCTCACACTCGGCATCGTCGCCACACCGGCTACTGGGGGGATCTCAGCACTTGGCACTACTACCCAGTGTGGCTGAATAAGGTCATACTTCAAAAGCCGTCAGCGATAGGTCTATCCGAAACTGTGTTACTGTCAGCAGCGCAAATTTAATATCAAAATAAGTTTAGACGTATGTTAAACAGATGCCTCAGTTTGGCATTATATAGCTAATGTTTATGCTTGTTCATAAGTGCAATGATAAACGCTCGACCAACTATTCATGCCTATATTTAAAGAGCACAGTATAAGCCTTCTCAAATTACAATCTTGTCTACACAAAGCCATAGATACAAAACTGATGCTATCTCGCAGTAGTTCATGTACGTTTTGAAACTGAATACGTTGGTGACGATTCCCTGCGTTCTTATTGCTATGGTTTATGACCATTGGTTCCGTAATTACTCGAATGTTTATTGTGTAACGAACATTTTTAGGGTATGTAATTCAATAGGAGACGATTAAGAAGCTCGCTATGACCGTCTTTTGGACAAAACTCAAAAACGTTGTAATGTTACGTAGGCACTATTACTGGAAGGTAAAAGTACCTCGGACGTACAAATTTATTGCATGATGTACTAAAAGAATTATCATCACTTTTAAATTTTCTGATTAAATTTGAATTAGGTAGTTTAAAAATCACATGAATTCATTCGATATTACTAAACAATGTTTTTACAATTATTAAATATAAATAAATATACCGTTTTAGATAGTAATGTTACTGGGAGTGGATTGAGACTGGATTTCGATTAATGTTAAATTACGGGAATTGGGCCTCTGACATTCGTAACCCTTATACAGGGGAACTATACCAATATGGACTATGGCTTTATATTTATCTGTAAAAATAGAGTAGTTTTAAACTGTGACTAATAATTAGACAACCAAATTTGATTGTATGTCACCATACCTACATGAATAATTTGGCAATATTTCACTTGGCTCTATCTGGTAGTTTTTTTTTAGATGTTTTTCCACACCGTTTCACGGTCGACAAGTGATATAAATATGCATTTATTTAAAAATCCAGAGTAACGTGCCATTTGAAAAAAAATAATTAAATATTAGGCTAGATCCGACTACGGGTCCTTTTATTACAGTTCTTAGGGAAAAATAATAAGTTTCAACAATCTCATACAAGTATGGCATTTCCACATTTCATCATCATCGTTTCAGCCGTAGGACATCCACTGCTGAACATAGGCATCCCCGAAATGGGGGGATTGCCAATACTCGCCACGCTTGGCAGGCGGGTTGACGAGCGCAGTTTTTTAAAATATTTGGCACGCAAACGCTGCTGCCCGTCTCATGCTACAGGAATTAGTCGCTTCTTACGACACGCCTCCTGTTGGCGGTGGGGAAGTGTATTCTTCACGCCCCCCCTCCCCCACGCGGCACATTTCCACATTTAATTTTAAGAAAATCATTATGAGAAGATCTTCTAGATAATTTATATTTTCTCCCATACATATTATATTACTATCTAATCTAATCGAGATAAGATAAATAGTACTTATGATGTATAATATCGCCTTTAATTTTAAAATTATGAGTAAATTGTGGACTTGAATTATTTATTGTTATGGTCAAATCATTATAATCATCATTATATTAAATAATGAAATTTGTCTTTTAAGCTTAACATGAATAAAAAGTCTTTCTTACACAATTTGACATCAAGTTATCTGCTTTTTAATCAACTTTAAAAAACATACAAGAAAGAGGTTCTCAATTAGACATAATATATTTTTAATTTAAGTCTTGGGCGAGATCTTTGTTCAGCAGTAGACGTTCTATGGCTGATTCTCGTGTATTTAAATGGCAGAATCATACTCGTATGGTGAATTTTAAACGAGTTTAGCATAGAAAATTTTATCGCTAACAACGACATAACTTTTTAGGGTTCCGTAGCCAAATGGCAAAAAACGGAACCCTTATAGATTCGTCATGTCTGTCTGTCTGTCTGTCCGTCTGTCCGTCCGTCCGTATGTCACAGCCACTTTTTTCCGAAACTATACTATAGAACTATACTGTTGAAACTTGGTAAGTAGATGCATTCTGTGAACCGCATTAAGATTTTCACAAAAAAAAAAAAAATTATAATACATTTTAGGGGCTTTTCCCCATACTTAGAACTAAAACTCGAATTTTCTAAACTGAATAGTTTGCGTGTGAGACGCTTCCAAAGTGGTAAAATGTGTGTCCCCTCCCTGTAACTTCTAAAATAAGAGAATGATAAATCTAAAAAATATATATAATGTACATTACCATAAAAACTACCAGCGAAAATTGGTTTGAACGAGATCAAGTAATTAGTTTTTTTTTAATACGTCATAAATCGTAAACCGCAATTTAACTTTCGTAATGTTATGGATTTCATTTTGCAATAAAAATACCATAACTATGACTCGATTGTCGTGATGGGTGAACTTTTACTCATAACGGTACCTACAGGTTTGTACGGAACCCTCGGTGCGCGAGTCCGACTCGCACTTGGCCGGTTTTTTTAGTCTATGGCTCGTTTTTTTTAGTTGATAGCTTTCGATTAATAAACCTTTAATCAACCATAAACGTGTGTCGACTGTTTTCTTGTTGCTTGCTGTTGACTTCACCCTGTCCTAGTTTCTTTTTAAATAGCAAGTTATCTGAAACATCTTCTATTAATTTTCTTTAGGCACTGATCTTATTTCGAGGTTGCTTACGTTTTTTGCTGTTAAAAATATCATTCGTTAAGCCCGCTGGTGTCATGTTAAATTGGATCTCTCACGCACGGATCGCGCATCAATTTATCGTTCTCTGGGCGCACAACATGATCGCGAAATCAAGATAACGCTCTCCCTGGGGGTGGATGGTGGATTTTTAAATAACGATGCTTGAAAGATGGCCCTCGTTTGGATAGTACTATGTTACAGTTATGAAGATTTAAAATGAACTGTTTTGTTGTAATAATGTTAGACTTGACACCAATTATAAAAAGGAGGCTGACAATAGTGACAGAGTTCCTTGCGCTGCTTTTTCTCGGCACTAGCCTACTAGAAGCAGTGGTAGTAGGGTGATAAAATGGGACGTGTAAAATAGACATTATAGCCACTTGCAAGAAAAAGATTGATTTTACTGACTGAAAATTTAACCCATTTCTCCTGGCTATCTAAACATACCAACCGCTCTGAAATAGATAGAATTAGATAAAATATGTATAATTGCAAAAACAACATAAAAAATTGCTTATAAAGTGATCGGTAGGTGCTGTGCGGTGTGGCCTCTCACTGTGGGTCTCATAAGAAAGCTCAAGGTCGCACAGCGTGCTATGGAAAGGGCTATGCTCGGTGTTTCCTTTTGAGATCGAATCAGAAATGAGGAGATCTGTAAACGAACAAAAGTCGCTGACATAGCCCAACGGATCAGCAAGCTGAAGTGGCAGTGGGCGGGGCACATTGCACGTAGAACTGAAGGCCGATGGGGCAGAAAGGTTCTAGAATGGAGGCCGCGTACCGGCAAGCGCAGCGTAGGACGTTCACTCACAATAGGTGGTCAGACGACCTGGTAAGGGTCGCAGGAAGACGCTGGATGGAGGCCGCTTCCAACCGGCCTATCTGGAAGTCAATGGGGGAGGCCTATGATCAGCAGTGGACGTCCTATGGCTGAAATGATGATGATGATGAGTTGCTGTTTGTCTTTTATCAGACGTACCTATTTGTGCATGCAACTGTAATATTTCTATAGAGTCATTTCATTCAAAACGTTTCTTTTTTGTCATTTAAAATACGTCTTGAAAAGGTTACAAGACTATGTCTAATTATAATTAAAAGGCCGCCCACAATTCCTTTACATCGATTGACAGGGATGCCGTCAAAGAGCCAAACGGAGCGGGATATTAATAAAAATAAGTCTAGGTATCTTAATATACCAACTTATTGAGAGACTTCCAAGTCAGCTGCATTTTCTTAAAGGAGCCAAGAAAATGATGTCCGATCAAATGTTGGATTTATGAGGATATGCCGGTCACTAACTGGAGTTTTCCAAACATAAAAAATATAGTAAACTTTAGGGTAAACTTGGAGTAGACACTTGCATAGATACTGCTTGTCCTACTATCCTACGGAGCCCAGACTCGGTCATTAACCAAGTCTCAAAAAACAAAATAAGTTGTTTTCCAGAGTGCCGTGGTAAGTAGTTAGCTAGGTATCTAAAGAACCCGACCATTCGTTTTTAACCGGAATCACAGATGTCGGTAAGAAACTCGCCAAACTGAAATGGTTGGACATGTTTGTAAGAGCTTCCTAGGACGTATTTGCTGAATTGCTGATAGCTTCATAACAGTAGAATGCCGACTCGATATCATAAGAAAACCAGTTTTATAACTTTTATCAACTTACATTTTTTCTAAAATAAGTTTAATTTTGTTATATTTTGTACTAAACCTGATGTTTTTGTTTAATAGAAAATTCACATATTACCTAATGTATCTGCATCATCTCAGGGTTGACTTGAAATAAAAAAAATGTTTGAATAATAAACATGACACTTAGCCCAATTGTACAATTAATCTTAAACAAACAAATTGCCCAAGCATGTCCTAATAAAAAACAGACCTCTGTCTAATCAAGGATAATATTTTCGCTTCAAAAAAATATTCAACTGATTCTGGTGGGGTTCAAACCCACGACCTTTCGCTATCCGGGCGACTGCACTTCAAACTTTATTATAATAATAAAATTATATTGTTATACCTCAAGGTTGACTGGTAGAGAATGTTGTATAGCATTACTTTATTGCACAGGTAAGTCCACCAATTGTACTTACCTGTGCAATAAAGTAATGCAAAAAATTAAAAATTTTTAAATTGACCTCTTGACATATTCCGACGGCTTGTCCACTATAATATTATCATCGCAAGTTCATAACGGCAGTGCCGGATAAAATTGCAGGTAGCATAAAGGAAAGCGGGCGGATATAGAAAATCCCTCAATACCGAGGCTCAAAGCCGTGTCCGCCGTAATCACTTCGGATATCGTATAATGTGCCGGAACGGATCTTTATGTGCATAGTTGGCAACACTATTCTTTGATGTTATCTTTATTTGCTGCAGTTTGATTTTTGGGATAGTTATGTTTCTAGTTAGAATTATAATTACATATAATTTTTAATAACTACAAAGTATATTAATTAATATTTTAATGAAAAAAAATTACAAGGGTATTATTATATAATTAGTACTACAATTTGATATTATGTATTATTTAGATTTTTTAGTTGCGAATGTATATTTTATTTTCTTTTTATTTAATGATTTGTTATTATTAAAGACATTTGCACACCGGCACAATTCCCAGTAGAATGAAATTGAAACTGACTGAATACCTGTGTTACTGTAACATTTGTTCTGCAAACAAATAATTTATTTTGATTTTAACAAAATTAAACAACTAAATTGCATTACTCTTTACAAAATCGTAAAGATAAGCAAGTATTTTGGCTTTGTTGTATTTTTATGTCAAATATTATAATAAATAAACATAGCGATGATCCAATTGACGCAGTGCGATACTATGCCCGGTCAAGACAATTTAGTAAATAAAAATTTCTAAATTGTCTTGCTTTGTTCAAGGAGGACGTCACTAAAACTATCCTTGTCTGGTAACTTGAAACCTTATATCACAACGATAGGTGTTGTTATCTCGTGCTTTGCCTAGTGCATTTAATTATTATTTCAGTTTAGGAAAAATACATGTAAAATATAACATTTCAAAGATATATTACTTATAAACTCGAACTTAAATGTTTAGTTGCAATTGTTCTGGTATTAAATTAAGGTATTGTTAAATGTTACAAAGTCAGATACATCGAAATATGCTATTACTTTAGATACAAATATTATTTGGGGCTTAGATATTAAATAAAAAGTATATTATAACAGCGTTGCATTAGCTAAGGATTAAACTATTAGTTAAAATTAACATTTAACAACAAAAAAGAAGTACTTAAAACATTTAAGGTATATAGAGAATCGTTTATTGTACAAAGTACTTATAATATACTTAAAATTACTTTAAATATACACAGTTAATATACATACACCATGTCATAAAAACAATAACATAAACACACAAGTTAAATTTTTTAACTGAAATCAAATAAACGCAGTCCCACTTCCCACACCGTTCGCAAAACAAACGCGAATAAAAATCAAAAACAGTATCCGCAAACAATCAATTACAAAGAGGAACTGTCAAAGAAAACTCCCCAAGGAAAACAGGTAAAACGCGAAACAGAAAACTCCGAACAAAACATTGATTAATGACGAAATGCACTCGAAAACAAACTGTCGAAACTTCTTCAAATTCGCAATACAAATGCCTTTGGTATAACCCTCCAAAATAATGGTTTCCTTTACTGGCACACTTACCTTAACCACCTATTCTTGTAACAATCAAAATTAACCTCTATCATTCATAGAATAAAGTTGAAAATCTTTTGGAGTAAAATACGGAGTAATAGTACCCAGTACTCGACACAACATTTTCTTAGACATTTTTTGTTGTAGCTCGGAAGTGGAACTAGCGTGTAGGGACGTGTGTTTCCTATTTTTTTGTTGAGAAATTGTTTCAGTGCCATTAAGCCGTTGACAGATTACCCCCATTGAGTAATGCCCTTGAATTGTTAGCCGAAATAGAGGGAAAACAAGTATTTGTGTGACAATGCGAGGTGAGGAAGCGATTACCGTTTTATGGTAGTTAAAGACTTGGAAAGATCTGAGAGGAGGGGTCTGGACAAAGACATGTAAATGGTCCATTAGTCTGTATATTTATGTAAGCTATACTTTATTATTAACTGTCCTGACCGACCGATGAGACCAGGACAGGGACCGACGACCTGTCCCTTGTTTACATGTTTAGCGCAGTATTACCGTACTGAGAAACACTGTTTTGGATACCAAGATTTGTGAATGGATACAACTTTTACTAGGACGTTCGGATCTTGATTTTCAGAGAAAAAAAAATCATCATCACTTCAGCCATAGGACGTCCACTATTGAACATAAACGGCCCGCATCCTTTACCGGGTCATCTGTCCACCTTGTGGGTCGAAGTCCTACGCTTCGCTTGCGTGTACGTGGTGAATTCTAGAACCTTTCTGCCCCATTGGTCGTCAGTTCTACGTGCTGCACATTGCCACTTTAGTTTGCTAATCCATTGAGCTATGTCAGTGACTTTTGTTCGTTTACGGATCTCATCATTTCTGCGCTTTGAAAGATCAAAAAAACAAAATTTGCAAAATCCAATTTTTTTACTTTAAGACCTTAAGCTTAATACAAAAGGAAAAACCTACAGCTTTTCTATACATTTGTTGGAGTAGCACTTAAACTTTTTTATGAAACATCTGATAGTTTAACTATTCCGTCATAAAAGAATTGCATTCGGATAGCTCTTACAAAATGCGTCAATTAATTAGCAGTGTTAACGAAAATTCTTATGTAACTTTTGTTCACACATTCAATCAATTTAAATCTTTGGTCCCAGCTCTAATGAAACAACCCACATATTGGCAACTAATCTTCTTTTGTAAGAACTGAATATTCAAAGCAGATAACCTAAATTATGATTTTAACATAGGTAATTGCAATTTCAATCAAGAGCAGTCAGTTTTTAATCGGTGTACACTTACGCACGAAATTTATGGTGTGGATTGATTAATTTATTGTGATTGAGATGGAATTAGCTAAACTAACTTAATATACATAGCTTTTTAGAGGTAATGAACGTCAATCATATTTTAAATCACACTAATAATTATTATTAAGAGTCAGTTATGAGTCCATTCCAGAAAGTTCCATAATTGTTTGAAGTTTTTCAGGTCAAATTAAGCTAAAATTAAAGCCTAGTTTAAACTAGACATAATAGAAAATCTGTTGTTTGTGGGTGACCCCTGTGTTTCTCACTGTAATGTCGAGTAAAAAATCGAAAGTAAAATATTTAAAAAAATAATTAATAAGTAGTTTAGTAAGCGCTTCAGTCGATCTAATCAATTTATCAAAACTTTATTTCACATGTGACTACAATCCGCGGACCTAATGCTGTACAGCATTCTCTAAGAGTCAACCTCAAATACTCCATAATATTATGTAGTAGCTAATTTAGTAACTATATAAATATTACACGTCTCTTGACTAAATTACTAATAATGTGTAAGCCATTTGAGATTCCTATTTATCGTAGTACGTCCTAACTCTAGTAATGTTATGACACATCGAGTACATACCATATACTTAGAGCAGTAATACAAACCATCTCTCTCCGAAACTAGTAAGTGATTTTTCACTTACATTTAGTATGAAATGTCAACTCCTGTCAACGCTCGCCCATACAAAAAAGCACAGATACAGATTAAAAAATAGCGTATAATTTTGATACCCCACCAAACCATCACTGAAGTCGGATAGTGCCCAGGTTGCACTCTGTCGAGTTATTGGGAAGCTTCCTTAGACCTTTACATACGGTCATTTTGTATGTTAAAATGTTACTCAATTGTAAAAAAATCTAATCCGTATACAATTTTTTTCTGTAACCTCCCTTTGCGTACCCGCTGCAGTAGTTGATTCGATTTTACCACCCTATTCTTTTTTAAAGTATCAGTTAAGAAGTGACCAGGACGTCTCTTATAGGCAAGTCCTAAGTCATCTTTTAAAATACGCGACATGGTTATAGGTGCTATCTTCATCTCAAGTGATAAAATCTTTTGCTTTCGGACAGGATTTCTTCGAATTCTTTCCCTTACTGCTTTGACCACATTTTTCGTACGAACACTACGTGGACGGCCAGATCTTTTTTTGTCACAAACAGAAGAGGTCTTATTGTACCTATTAATAGCCCGGTACACAAACATTTTAATAATACAAGCGTATGGAGAGTTTTAAAAATTGCATTTGGCTCCATACCTACTTTGTGTAATGCAATCACAGCAATTCGGTTCTCTTTATCACCCCACTCCATTTTAATATCGCAATATTGCCAAAATAAGAAATCAGAATGAACAATCATATAAAGATGACAGATTCCAAACTCAAATGTAATATTTTGTTTATTTTTAATTGTAACAGTATTTATGGCCAGACTAAGTATATTATGATAAAAAATATTTTGTTGTTACTTTCAATGTTTTCGATTAAGAAAAGGATTGTCATAGACCGATATTTACGATTTTTTTTTTAATTATCTTGTCATCAGACGTTTATTTCAACAGTGATTAATTTACAACAAATAATATCTTTCTTCACTCAAATTATCTAGCTCCAAACTAAGCACAGTGTTTTTACTATGGCAACAAGATTACGGATAAAAATTCTTAAAAATGTTTAACTATTCATGACTCAAATAAATTCTCGTGCTCATCACAATAACATTTGCAGTTGGCGGGATTTGAACTTACAACCGCTGGTTTTGTAGTCACACACTAATTAACTAGATGATCGTCAATAAAAATAAAATAATTTAATACATATCAGCCATTTGACTATCAGAATAAAATTATTAATCAACACATCTGTTTAAGTGTTTGTGGTATAACGAATAGGTATTCATTTAGTGTCATTCATTATAACATTACTAAAATAGAAGTACATTCATACGAGCTAAATGATATTGTAATTTACAGAAAACTAGCTATCCAGAATACCGAAGTTGTCTTGTCCAAAGACAGGCAGCTGTACGACGCACGCGCCCGTAGTAGAAAAAAGAACTTCAGTTTTTCGTTTTAAAATTTCCTGTAAAACTTTTCCAATTTTCCTTTTTTTATAAACGTTGTCCTGGCGATTATTACATACACAAAAAAATATAAACGAATTGGTGGAGCCATTCTCGAGTATACATGGTGTACAAGAGGATAGTACACTTCTTAAAACAGCTCGATCGGCTGCTCATAATATATACAATAATTTATATTATGTGATCAACATCGAAATCATGTTTTTTTTTCAGATGCTCCATACATTATCATCGAAGTAGCGCGTTAGTTTATAAGGAGCATCTAAAAAAAACACGATTTCGATATTGCTTTCATAGTAAAAATGTTGTACCTATATGTGCAGCCGATCATGTGGTTTTAACGGGTATCCTATTCTTTTGTACTCCCTGTATAAGAGACTACAGATGTCATTATTCCTTTAATTTTTTTTATAATTAATGTTCATATCTAATAGAACCCTGTATATTTTTATTTCATACTAAAAACTATTTTAAAATTGACATGATTAAATCGCTCAGATCGTAGATAATTAGACTACTTTGTATCGACATGATAATTTAGAACGTTTAAAATAGTTGCATATTTTTGCACATAATTAGGTTATTTTTGCACATTTATTTATAAAATTGCTAATTAACGATAAACTAGTCAGGCGGTTGGTTTTGTTTACATTAACCCTTCGTGTTGGGATGAACAGGTGGGTAACTATGCAGGTTCACTATCAGTTTGGTTAATCAAGAATGCAATTAAAACTAAAAGTGACCATCTAACAGTTGTTAACATGTTAACTCTAATGTAGATAAAAATAGATTGACGTGAAATAAAATATACTATTACACAAATTGACTCTTGTGTGATATGTTTTATGTGAGGACATTAGAAATAAATGGTTATTTTTCTTATAATTATGTCAAATAAATCACAGCATTTCCAAAATCGAGGGTAAGCCTAAAAAAATAAATGAATACACCATTTGCCATGGTGTCGAAGTGAGAAATTGTGTTAGAGAACACCAAACAAATCAGACAGTTAATTTTGCCAGGGAGCGCCTTCCAGAAAAGAAGCAAAAAAGATCTATTGATTTTAATTTTCCGGTCATTTATGACTTTAAAGCTTACATGCCGAGTTTTATTCTCACATTGCATTTACAAATGTTAATTCTACAGACAGCAAATCTTTTCTCTCGTCCCAACTCCGCGCTTCGACAGTTTACCAACTTTAAACCAGCGTTTCCACCTGTCTTCTATTTTTCCCACGACGAGACGCAGTGACGTCCAGAATTAAATTTCCATAAACATCAATTCCCACGATACACACGGCGATGCAGACGCACCTTAAATCAGTAGACACTGTGACCTTTGGGTGTTATAACTCGTTGCCGCTGTTTTAACACTATGACATTCGGCGGTGGATATAGTAAGTGGAGAATAGCGGGAAAAACCTACTTAATATGTAATTTGAGTGTCATCTGTTTCGACTTTGAGGAAGGAAGGCTGTCATTAACATTAACTGTTCCTAACATTGAAAAATGTGTTATTTAAATGGGAAATGCTTTGGACAATAGACAAATTCTTTTCTCTGGCCTAGAAGTGTGTCTGCCTGGCCTGGTAGACACAATATTTTGCTTTTGTGTCTACTTATCGCAAGGCAAACTTCATTATTTTGAAAATTCGGATGTGGAAAAAACGAGTCTCTAAATTGGTAAACCTGGGTTTTCCTTAATATGTTTTAATCTTAAATAAGTTAAAGTTAGATACCAATGACCAATACCAAATAAACTTGGCTTGGTACCACTTAGGTACTCAAATGTCATATTGTATTATTGCTCATTCCGCTTACGAGTTTAATATGAAATACGGACAGACAGAAAGACAGCATGGCTGAGTGACAGAAAAAAATACCTTTGAGTAAGGAACCTTTGAATATCCTGATAAATCATTGCTTAAAATCTTATTTATATTTACATTCAATTGCACCATTTAAGCTATAACTTTATAAAGATTAACTCTTCTCTTATCACTATGTTTCACCCGTCGAAAGTCATCAGTTGTAGCATCAGCAGCCAAATTTTATGTTAATTCGTGTCTTTAGTAATTTTGCTTTGTTAAATTTATAGTACTATCTCGTCATTGTCTTTGGAGAGGTGATATATTGTTACGTATTATCGATAGCCAATAAAACTACAGACACTTATTTATAATGTTTTCTTTTGTACCGTAAGTTTACGACTTGATTACTTTACTACAAGACGATACAGGCGATGTTTCGAGACACTGATATAAAATATTGAACAGTAATAAATTTGTGCACAACAAATTAATTTGCATATGTGTAAATACAAACTTACCAAAAACTAATAAACGACTGTAATCTTATAATGATTACATGTATAAATAAATAAATAAATAAAATAAATTGTTTTCACAATCACACCAATTATCAAACCCCAAACTAAGCAAAGCCTGAACTATGGCGACTAGATAACGGATAAACATACTTAAATACTTTTATATACATCCATGACTTAGGTACAAATGCTCGTGCTCATCACACAAACATTTGCCCCTTGCGGGATTCGAACCCACAACCGCTGGCTTTGTAGTCCGGAGCGCGAACCACTACACCAGACGGTCGTCAAATAGGTTAATAAGTATAGGTTAATACTTTCTATGAAAACACTGTAAATATTATTGTAAGGCGTATATTGATACAATCAAACAATGGTTTTTACTAATAATTAAATTAGAGCGGATATAAATACCCGATTTTGATATTCATAGAAAAGGAATGAATGAAACTGAATGACAGACAGAATAGATTACTTAAGCTATTGTTCGCTTCGATCAATAGTAATTACCACATTTTAAATATACAGAGTGTCCTGTAACTCAATGATAACCTTGTAACTACATATTCTGTAAATCACAGTTAACAATTTTTGTTCTAAGACTTTTAAAAAAATGCATAGATTTTTTTTTACAAATTCAATTGACTCTTTGGTAATTTTGTATGGGAAGTCGATACATTTTAATGCAAAGCAAAAGTCATACAACAAGAGTTGTTTACCATGATGTATAGAATATGTGGTTACAAGATGATCCTTG
The DNA here is from genome assembly GCA_963576865.1 of Anania hortulata. Classification (NCBI taxonomy): domain Eukaryota; kingdom Metazoa; phylum Arthropoda; class Insecta; order Lepidoptera; family Crambidae; genus Anania; species Anania hortulata. Next base: position 9,531,665 of record OY756405.1, on the reverse strand, counting down.
CGGTACCCCTGTATATATATTTGCTTACTAGGTGTTTCCCGCGACTTGGTTCGCGTTGTCTTCCATTTAAACATTCAGCGTGCGCACAACTACTCAAAAAAGTTTAATTTCAACTGGACTCAACAACAACTAACAAAAATAATACATTAAAATAATTTTAAGTGATTGAACATGAATAAGTTCAAGATAGTATATAGCTAACCCACCACAAAGTGTGTTATAATATAAAAAAATAAAACGAATAACCACAGTACCAGAAGACTCAGACCCGAGACGATTTAAAAAAGTTCATTTTCAACTTAGACCCTCATTTATGGGACCTCAGACATAACGCCATAACATAACGCCAAGTCAAGCCAAGTCCAATATTTTTTTTATCAGCCGATAGAATTTATCTGCTTGTTATTTTTGGGATACGTATTAAGTGTGTTAATTTGTACACAATCAATGTTCACATATTCCAACATCCACGATTTCTTCGCACCAAAACCATCCAACTCACCATTTCGGTGGCGACAAAAAAACTTGACGAGAAATAGCTTCACAGACAGACGCGTGATCTCCTGTAATTGGCATCCTCTGATGGATGAGACTGACCGTTTTCATTACAACATACAACCCTAACCATAACTGAACACTCGCACGATGCACTCTAATACAAAGGAATAGAGTTGAAAACACCAGTTATTGCCCCGCACCCATAGGTTGGCAAATATAAGAAACAGTTGGATAATTATTGGCCGCCCAGCTAAGTGGGTTCTTGTATTAGCAAAAGGAAACCTTTTAGAATGACCATGTAAGTTATCTGTTAGGCGGTTACCTAAACAGGCTTTGACTTTTCCTTTCGGGCTGCTAGAGATTGGTTTTTGAGCTTTTGTTATGGCAATGTTTTGGTAATTTTTTTTGTAGGTGCGTTAGATTATAATCTTTTTTTTTCCGACTAATTTTAATGTTTTTAAGTGAAGTTTTGACTGTTTTATTGTAATCTTTTGAGGTTTATCTATTGAGATTGAAAGATATTGATATGGGAGCATATTGTCTCGGGTTTGAGTGGTGTGGTATCATCGTTGTTGATGAATTCTAGAGCTAAGTGCTTTGGCTACTTACCTTAGGATAAGAGCAATGTATTTGATATTGTTAAATATTTATTTAATATTTATATTAAACATACATAACCTTTTGTGTTCCACTTATCCCTGCCAGACCGGAAAAACAATGGAAAACAATGGAGAGAGAGAAGTTTTGGGGCACGCGAAGGCTTAACTACTTGTACGTATCATAATTAGTTATTTTGTTGCTGTTCTGTCAAGCATTCCTGTTTTACTCAATCACTGTGTTACCCCAGACTCCACTATAATTTAATTTGCTCTATCGAAAGGTCATCTAGAAGTGATCGTTTTTGGCGAAAAGACCGCCGCAATATATACAATGTAGAAAAACATTTTTATATTTTTGCGCAATATTATGTTTCTATCTACCTCATCAAGCTTCTCTCAGGTTTATTTAGAAATACCAGTCCAAAAAGGTCTACAAGAGCAAAACAAAAACTTTTCGACTTAAAATTGAGTGTGGAGCACCGTCACTAATAAGGCATCCATTTCCATAGCCCTTAAAACTTTTATTATCGCCACCAACCAAACCGAGAAGTGCGCGATTCATTAACACATTGTAAACACGCGCTTACAATTTTAATACTGGCTGTCACAGCTCAAAACATAACAGACAGTTCGTTTGTTTCATCATCATCATTTCAGTCATAGGACATCCACTGCTGAACATAGGCCTTCCCCAGTGACTTCCATAATGGCCGGTTGGAAGTGACCTGAATTCAGCGGCTTCCTGCAACCATTACCAGGTTGTCTGTCCACCTTGTAAGTGGACGTTTGATTAACAAACGCAAATAGGATCGCTTATCTTGTAGTAAAACAGAGATGGTAAATGTTCCATAATTCTAGATACGAATGTAAGCCATTTTGTCCTTTTGGGCAAGGTTGCTTTGTTTTACGGAGAAAAAAACATTTTTTCTGTGTATAATTTGTTTATGTTAATTTGTTTTGACTGCTCGTGAATTTATTTGATAGTGTGTAAAACCTTAAGTATGTTAATAAATTTCCTCAGCGATGATTTTCCGCTGATATAGGTATAACGAGTTTTACAATATGAGAAAAATCGAAATAAATCGAGCAAAATAGTGATGATTTTCCTCAACTTTCGGCGACTATAATTTAGGTAAAAGCATTTTTTTAAATATTACATAATATTTTCACTTGAAAAATTTTTTTTGCTGCCTCTGGTAAAACTCGAACCCACGACCTATCCTTGATATAATAAAAAAGCATTATTGCAAATGCAAAAAAGAAAGAAGTTCTAATCTGATTTATTAAGCAGCTGGTTATGTAATATCAAACTTTAGTATTAGATCCCACCTTCAGAGCGTGATCATGGAGAAACGACCATTCGGTTGAAAATATAGTGTGACCAGCGGTTACTATTAATCTTTTCAGCATGCTGTTTATCTGTTCTGTTTTGACTATAACAGTAAAGACATAAACTGAAGGAAGCATAGCCCAGTTATAAACCCGATTATCATATAAAGTAGGCAATACTGAGCCTATTAGGCGGTGCGCATACGCACGGGTGCGGTGGATTTAACTTTCTTAAAAATCCACCGGAAATTAATTAGTCACAAATGTGTATCGCTATTGCGATAAGTGAGAAACGAGTGAGTTGCGTAAGTAAAGACCTGCGCACATGATTCAATGTATGTCTTAGTAGAACTTAAGCAATTTTACTTCGTTAAGGTGTTTAATCTCCCCCAATGAAAGTTATTGGGGGAGGCCTGTGTTCAGCAGTGAAATGATATGGTGTATAAAATACATAATCATATTTTATTAAGTAACACCAACAGCAGATATGCAAGTTAAATATAGATAAATCACAATATACAGGGTTATTTGTACAACATCAACAATCTCCTAGGAGGAATTCTGTTCTTCTGTTCTGAAAACACTGTTTCATACAAACTGATGTCCGCTAGTTGGCGGCTTAGTATGGGGAAGTGTTTTTTTTTTGCAATTTAGATGTTGGTCCCAAATAAAATTGTTGTATTTGAGCACCAAAATCAGCTCCTAGGGGGTTGTTGATGTTTTAAAAATAACCCTGTATACAGGGTTATTTGTACAATATTACCATGTACATTGTATCTTGAAATACGTACACAACAAATCTGATAGATGCACAACACGTTTCGAATTTATGGTTCTTCTCTCGGAATCACTTTCATCATTATCTAGAACTAGGTTTACAACTAGCCCCCTAGCATGACCAATAAACCACGATATGATATAGCGATTTATCGACACAAACAGTTTTTTTTAAAAATGGTAGATATAGCCGCTATTTTGAATTTTTATCGAAACATCGATCATAACAGGTGTTCTCACCGGCATGGCGATTCAACATGGCGGCTCCATCTATCATATTTTTACAGTTGGTGTCGATATATCGCTATATCATATCGTGTTTCGGTGGTCATGCTTATTAGGCTTTCTCCATAATATATTGCCACAAGGAGTAGCTCTTGATCGACTGGCGTCCCGCCTAAAATAAGCTTTACCTGGTCCACCGGGTAAAGCCTAATTTTTATAAAAAAATATGTAAGATTGATATCATAAATGTGTAAACGGGACTATCCCTTTTACACATTCATATGATAGTTGTGAGCTATCGATGGCGCCGAGATCTTACGCAGCCGTCGCATACATTTCCAATATGAATCATCTTAAGTAAATGAGTAAATAACATCGCTAACTTTCATATCAAAAGGAAACTTCATCACTTAATTATAAAATATTACTGCAGGAATCGGTAACCTGTTTCATATGAAGTGGTCTTAAGACTTGCTGCTTATTGATAGGCCAGTGCTTAATACACACGTTATGTAAAACGTTACTATGTACATTATACTCTTAATAGGAGTACAAGCACTAGACTGTGTTAGGTATATGTGGGGTCCGTGCGCGCCTTTTAAAGTGGCATTAGCGACTAAGGTGATTAACTCAGCAATTTTCAGAGCTGAGTGAAGCTATTGGAACATCACATCGGTTTAAAGTTTAGGTACCAGCGTTTTGGTACCAGCCCGCTTAGAATGAACACCAAAACACGATATTATAATGCGATTTATCGACACCAACTGCAAAAATATGAAAGATATAGCCGCCATGTTGAATCGCCGTGACGGTGACGTCACGATTGCTGTTTAATAAAAATTCAACATGGAGTCTATATTATCTATCATATATATATTTTTAATGACGGTAAATCACTATATTATTTCATATCATATCGTATTTTGTCTGTCAAATCTTGTACATAGGCCAATATTATATATAGTACTAACGTTGTGTGCCCATAGCATGTGAATGTTGCCATCGTTGTCTATTAATATTGCAGGTTACTAGACGAGTATAGTAACATGATCCAAATTGGTGATAATAAATTACCGATTTCAAATAAAATTTAGCGGTTTACGGAAATAGAGATTAACTACTTTTTTAAATATTACATCTAAACTTATTTTCATTCTGGAAATTTTACGAAATTTACAAGTTTTAGGATTTTTAATCTCCATTGGTTTTGTATTATTTACACTTATTTGGAATGTTTGACAAGATATTATGTAATGAGGATTTCAAGCCAGTTAAAAAAAATACACGTTAACGTCGAAGGCATTGCACTCTTAGGAAATGCCTTTTTTGAATTATTCCTAGTCTTGCCATAAATACTGATACGAAGAAAAAAAAATGTCTATTGCAAATAACATTTATTACTTTTACAGTGGGTTAGTTAAATACATAAATATAAAACAATTTAAAACATAAAAAGCTTATTCGAAGTGGTTTCCAATGGCCGCAGTCCTTTATACGTTGAGGCCAGTTATCAATAGAAGCACGCACTCTTTCCATGGGAAAATTCTTCACTGCCAATCGTACGGATTGTTTTAGGGACTCCAAATTATCTTGGCGTTTAGAGCAAGCCGTACTCTCTAAAACTGAATATAAATCATAATCCAGCGGATTAAGATCGGGACTAGACGACGGCCAGTCTTCAGCTCTGATGAAGTCCGAAACGTTCGTTTCCAACCATGACTGCGTAGACCGAGCTTTATAACCCGGCGCCGAGTCTTGCTGAAAGGACCATTCTCGATTATTGTATATGGTGTTGTTAAGGGGCTTCACTACCTTTTCAAGAATGGAATATTGATACACTTGTGCCGATGTTTTGATACCTTTTTCACAAAAGTATGGCTCAGTCACACCTTCATAGCTAATACCTCACTAAACCATCACTGAAGTCAGATAGTGCCCAGGTTGCACTCTGTTGACTAATTGGGAAGCTTTCTTAGAGCTTTGAGCATAAATACAGTCATTTTGATTGTTAAAATGTTGCTCAATTGTAAAAAAAACTCATCCGTAAACAATTTTTTTCTGTGACCTCCCTTTGCGTACTGCTTCAGTAGTTGTTTCGATTTTACCACCCTATTCTTTTTTAAATTATCAGTTAAGAAATGACCAGTACGTCTCATATAGGCTACAAGTCCTAAGTCATCTTTTAAAATACGCGACATGGTTCTTCATCTTCATCGTCCGAGATAAAATCTTTTGCTTTCAGACAGGATTTCTTTGAATTATTTCCATTACTGCTTTGACCACCTTTTTCGTTCGAACACTTCGTGGACGGCCATTTCGGACAAATCTTTTTCTGTTACAAACAGAGTAGGTCTTATTGTACCTATTACTTAGAAGCCCGGTACACAAAAATTTTACTAATACCAAGCGTATGAAGAGTTTTAAAAACTGCATTTGGCTCCATACCTACTTTGTGTAATGCAATCACAGCGTTTAGGTTCTCTTTATCACCCCACTTCATTTTAAAATCGCAAAATATTTTACAATGTATTGGCGCCAAAATGAGAAAACTCAATGAACAATCATATAAAAATGACAGATTCCAAATTAAAATGTAATATTTTGTTGATTTTTAATTGTAACTGTATTTATGGCCAGACTAAGTATGTATTATGTATTATGTAGTTGTTTGAATAGTTTCGAGGCTACGTATGTACCTGAGGACATTATTAAAACGTCTCTTCAGTAGGAGGTTCAGCTTTTAGTAATTTATAAGCATTCAATTTAGAACATATGCCATTTTTTATTTTATAAAGTAATCGGACGTCTAGTGTCAGTCTGTAATTCTGTCTACCGACTTGGAAAAGTGATTTAGCTGTTGCGATTATATATGTCACATAAATATTTTATATAAATAATATATATAATATTTTTATATAATAATAGTACACTCAATTCAATAAAAGGAATTTATACATATAATATAGTTTATCAATGACTGATGAATACTTTAAAACTTTATTATGTAGCTTTTAACAAAAATAACGCTTTACATAACCCCCAAATTAGTTTTTTCCAAAGAATTTTAGTACATTAAAACGGTTTACGGTAACCTTACATGGCAACCCTAACAATAAAATGCCAAAGCTGTTTAAAAATACTGGCGCCGTTAACGATCTCTTACTTCGGTGTCTTACTCAAACGGAGAGAATAGAACAATTGAGATTCCAAATTTAAATTCAGACGCGCGATTGGCTGCACCAGCGCCGGACAAACGACGCTATAATTGGTGATTGACATGTGAGCGCTTCCTGATTGGTCGAATACGGGAAATTTTAGAAGAGTGAGAAGAATTAGACGTGACTCAAAAATAAAATAACCATTATTGTTATAAATTACAGGACCTACACAGTTTTTTTAAACTTTTATTATTGTTGACCGTAACAAAAAAAAATCGTTTAGTGTAGTTTAAGTAGGCATTTCTTTTTTACATCTAAACTTGTCTAAATTTTTTAATGGAGAAGATTTTAGCTTATTTAGTGTAGTACTAGATTAAGTAATTGACTTTATTAAATAAGCTAGTAAATATTTTCGTTATAGTAGTAGAACCTAAGTATTTAACTTTCGAAACGATTTACAGTATTTCCAAACTTGACTTACACGACTACATTAAACATAAGTCGCATCTACCAACTCTCAACACTACAAACGCCGCCCAAAACGGTAGTATCGTTATATTGAATAGGCGAAGGCATCTAGTCCTCTCCTTAAGGCGAAATAATAGCAGGGCACCACCGCCATTCCTTGCCAAAAGAGAAGCGGCTAATCAAGTGTACAGGTGACTTTAGTTGTAGTGTGCATACATCTTTAGCACGTAAGAGATTGAAGGGTTAGGTGGACGAAATATTTTAAAGTTAGTTTTAATTTGTAGTTTTTAATAAACTTTTAGGAGGGTATAATATGGTGTCTAAATGGGTACATTGGTTTGTTTTGATGGGACCAGAAGTGTTTACTTACATGAGTTTTCACAATACTTATTTTAAATTGCTCAGTTTTCTTTTTCAAGTAAAATACATTAAAAGTGATTATCAGAAAGTTTTGTTTTTTTTACTAAACCATAGAACAAAATTCGCGAACACAAATATAGATACTAAACATTCTTGCGTAATCGTAAACATATAAATAGATAGTTACTTAGGTAGTAATGCGTTACATTTGTAACATGTGATTCTAATGCAATTGTGACGTAAAGAACACGCAAAAACACAGTCATCTCCCATTCGACTTTCATTCAATACGTTTCATTTAAAAATGAACTTTATCTGGCAGGAATAAGAGTCCATATCAGTGTAAGCCAATTGTAATGAATTGCATTATTAAATCGCGATTCCGTGACCCCATTCAAGACGCATTAGCCGGCATTATGTTAAATTTGTCTGTTTTAATTCAATTTTGATTGTAACAAAGTGTGCTTATTAATTATTCAATGTAGAGGGAGTTTGGAGGGCTCGAAATGAGCAATTAGGTACTAGAAATTGAGAAGCGAATTCATTAAATAATATCCAAGGGAATTGGTGTGTTAATAAAAGTGAATCATTGATATACTTTGAGCAACATAAGCAGGAACATTTTTTGGTTAGTTTTTAATATTTAGATTTTTAGTCATCATTATTTTTTTATAAAATAATAGATATTAGTAATAATTAACTTATCAAAGTTTTGTGGAATAGTTTGTTCAAGGGTTTGGATATTTACGTTTTATTTAAACTAATACTGTATTGACAAATATTAGACGACTATTTTAATAATTTGTGTGCAGTTGAAATCGTTTTTTGAATGAGAATAAAATAATTTATTTAGGTACCACACATAGGTGCATATAAAGGAAAAGTAAAGTACTACACGTTAGCTAACCAACATTTGACAACTCCAAACCTATATAATATTTACCTGGATAAAATGATCCCTAATCCCAAATCAGTCGCAATACAATTAGCCTCAAACATTACGTAGCAACTGATTATTTATTCCTTATATGACAAGGGTCGTTTCAGAGCAATAATTCATAAATTGAGCCGATTAATTGATAGCAGTGAAGGGTTAAACCCCGCGAGGGCGCGAGTTTGTTTTGACAAATATGCACCGATTGCAGCAAGGGGTTCAAAACACTTTGATGTGTCGTTATTCAAAAAGGTTGGATCTGTTTGTTTTTTATTAATTGTTTTGTGCATGTTAGTTTCGTTTTGCTTCACAATCATTTGTAGAGTTGACTCGTCTATTCTTTTAAAACCATTGCATAAGTTGACATTCTGAGTGAACGGCAAGCTACTACATCATTCAAAACAGAAAGGTGTAGTCATCGTTTTCCTTAAAAAAGCTAAATGGTTAACGAGTGAAGAGGTGAAACAAGTTTTTCTTAAATTCAGCTCACTGAAAAAAAACCTAATCGATAATTTACTTTTATGCGGACTTAGTCGCGGAAAATTGCTTAAAAAACATTTTGAATTAAAAATAATAGAATCTTAAAAATGCGTGCCAAGTCTGCCATTTTTACTTTATGTCTATAAGTGCAGCAAAAAATAAATAAATAAAAAACCTAGTAAAGTAAGTATTTTAAACATAAGCCTCACCTCATCTATGAGTTGATTCTAGTAATGCACCATCTACCAGTGTTGTATTGCAAGTAATTAACCGCCCCAACAGTCGAATATAGTCAGTCAGTTTGTTAGCCACTATTACTAAGCAATAAAAGTCAAGACCAACTTTTGACGAGCTTTCAAGCACGGAAATGCTCATGTTAAATGCTACTAAATATGGATGGTCTCCCATCCACTTACAACCGCGGCGTATGTTGCTTCTAACTTGAAAGCCAGAAAAATATTGTTTTAAAATACGTATTTCATTTGTTTGAGCTTCAACATTGCTATAACAACAACTATGGGCAAATTGAAAATTCGCGGTATTTACGAATACGAGTTCCACCGTGGCACCAGTGCTGCAGAAACGACTTGAAGAATTTACGACGTCGCTAACGAACTAACGGTGCGTTTTTGGTTTCAACGTTTCCGTTCTGGAAATTTCGATTTACACAATGAGCCACGTGGACGTGATACTCAAGTGAATAACAAAGAATTGAAGGCGGTAGCGGAAGCGACTGAATCTCAAACCACTTCTGAATTAGCAGTAGCCTTCGGCGTAAGTGACAAACGATACTTATCCATTTGCGCCAAAACGGAAAAGTCAAAAATCTCGACAAGTGGGTACCGCACGAATTGACTGAAGCAAACCAACAAACACGCGTCGCTTGCTGCGTTTCTTTTCTCAATCGTCACAATAATGAGGGGATTTTGAGACGTATCGTAACTTGTGGTGACTGAGTTTGTTCCGGCGTTTCTTCTCAGCACTTGCCAGATTGTCTGTGTCTTGTCTCGAAGCGCTAGTAAGGCCCAAAAAATAAGGAGACATGTTCTGCCCCATATGGGCCTATAATGTTATTATTGACGTTAATAAGTGGCAATTTTGTCCTAAATTGAATAAATTATTTTTGACTTTGACTTTGACTTTTGACGGTAATCCGCCTTTAAACTGTTCATAGACTCTCGCTCCCAGGATTTTTTTCCAAAGGGATCAATGATCTGCCTATAAAATGGCGGAGGTATATCGATAACAACCGCGCATTTTTCGATTGATTAAATAATAATTTCATTTAAAAAAAGTTGATTTACTTCTTTGATACTGAACAGCAATTTCATATGTAAGGACCTAATACTTACACTATTTTTTCATTGAATTAGCTGTATTAGTAAACTACAAAATTTTATCTCATCATGAACAAGCAGTTACAATCAGTCTAATGCTTTCTTGATCTTTTACATTTGCATTCTATGTAATTTATATAGAGACAGAAGATGCGTAACAAAATACAATAATAAATAATAATAAAATTATAAGTGTCGGGGCCTTTGCGACCTCGCGCGCTGTCACGTGACCCCGGATGAAGGGTTAATCCTGCTAAGGGGTTGCCCTATAAATCATGTTATGTTACACCACGTTAGGGCTGTCTCTACGAGATAATATGTTTTTTTTTTTATATAAATTTATGTTAAAATTTAAATGTGTACAAAAAAAAACGCAACGATCATCTAACTTTTCGTTAAACAATCCAGTTAATATGATGAGTATATCCAGTTAATATCACAAATTAAAAAATCTCGATTTCCAAAAAAACAGTGTACATTCTGATGCCAATCGATACGAAACGTATATCGATGTTGAAATGTTAAAATCAAAAGGTAGTAAATGTGACCAAGACCGAACCCTTTCAATGTTTCAATTTTATGCCAATAAACATTTCAATTTTAAACATTTCAAATTTCAATGTACAGTGTGAGTCAGACGCACGCACTTTCTTCTTAATCTTTCATGACAAGGTCGGCATTCCAGCTCTTTCTTTTCCACTTGTCTACCCAGGGCATCCTCTTTTTTTAGGCTACTTTCGATAATTGATGACTATTGACTTTGACTCGTGCAATGATTTCGGGATCAGCAACACTCACACTTGACCAGTTCTTATTGTCTTGACAATTATCTTTATATGATGTTCAGTCAATAGCTTGTCAGCCTACATCAAAGTTTCAAATTCGCTAAACGATTTTCAACTTGTAGTCAAACTTTTATTCTCTTTACTGGGTAAATTTGACAACATTTAAATCACACCATATTAATGCTTGTATAATTACATATTTTACTTTAATGTAGACTACTTTCACGGAAAGAAGTTAATATTTAATAAGAAACAGTAGTAGCAGTAAACAATTATAGAAGCACCTTTCATCATCATCATCATCATTTCAGCCATAGGACGTCCACTGCTGAACATAGGCCTCCCCCATTGACTTCCAGATTGGCCGGTTGGAAGCGGCCTGCATCCAGCGTCTTCCTGCGACCTTTACCAGGTCGTCTGACCACCTTGTGAGTGGACGTCCTACGCTGCACTTGCCGGTACGCGGCCTCCATTCTAGAACCTTTCTGCCCCATCGACCGTCAGTTCTACGTGCCCCGCCCACTGCCACTTCAGCTTGCTAATCCGTTGGGCTATGTCAGCGACTTTTGTTCGTTTACGGATCTCTTCATTTCTGATTCGATCTCGCAAGGAAACACCAAGCATAGCCCTTTCCATAGCACTCTGTGCGACCTTGAGTTTTCTTATGAGGCCCATAGTGAGAGGCCACCTTTACTAAGCCTTAAAAGAAAAAAAACAGAAAAAAGCAATCGAAGACTCTCATTAAGAAAAAAACCATTATAAACAAAACCTTAACAAAACCTTACATTCTCTTAACGAACAACAATTATTCCGACATCAATCAAAGTGACATTCATTAACAACAACGCGAAATAATTCTTAATATTACTTTCTGCCGGCAACCCTAATATGGGAGTATAATAACTCATTCAGTTGACACAGATGGCGCTACAGTAGATCAAAATGGCCGCAGATTACTGTCTTTTATGATTTATGCCCATCAAACGTTTGTATGCAAATGTTAGATGCTTCTGTATTGAGATCTCATAGTTTGTTATGTTGTAAGTACCAATATTTTAAGAAAATAACAAAATATTACTCACAATTTCCTTTGCTTTTTGACGATTCTCTATGTATATAAATACATCCTTAGATGCAGTTACAAAAATCTAAAAGGTGTACACGGGTCATGACGACCGGTTAGCCAACTAATTTAAAATGTATGTAATCATCATGGAGATATGTCAAAATTGACAACAAATTGTATAATTTATTGATCAAGATTCCACAGACAAAACGAATTTAATAATAAGACAGAAAAAATAAAAAAGATAAATGGAAATGCTACTGGTAATACTACTATGATTAGTTTCATCAAAATAAGCACCAAAACATCCCTTATGTCATCATCTTCGATACGTTTAGTACGTACTAAAGTACTATTTAGGCGTAGTTTAAGTTATTGTGTATTTTTTACTATTGGTCAAACTACAAACATACTCTGATCGTATGGTACAACACCCAAACCCAAGACAATATAGAAACTTTATGTTTCTTCCTTGACCGAGCGGGAATCGAACCTGGGACCTTAGAGATAGCAACATCAACTCGTATTATGAGACATCGTTTTCTACTGACTCTAGGCATTCGCACTCACATTTCAAATCGCTTTGTCCACCCCATTAAATACGTGCCCACTCAGCCTATAATTATAAGAAATTCGCTTAATGAACGTTCTCTATATCACAAAGAGGGTAAAAAGATGGCCACGCTCTAGCGTGCCCTCAGGATACCTTGAAGATGTATTTTTTTAATAATCGCTCCCACTCACCATGCTACACAAATAGCTTAAAAGATTAGACATTGAGTAGAGGCAGCAAAATAAAAATATGCAAACCTTTTTAAAAACATCCTTATCATCTTTTTAACATAATTGACGACCTACGTAGCCGAAATGCGAGTACGCCGGACTTGGCGTCGATATCTCTGAGGGCCCGGGTTCGATTCTCGATCGGGTCAATGGAGAAAACGAACTTTTCTAAATTTAGTTGAGTTTAAGGGTTGTGGTAGGTACTTACCGTCGTTATTTCTGATTTCTATAACCCTTTAGCTACTTACCTTAGGATCAGAGAAAGTTTTGCGATGTTGGCCAATATTTATTTATTTATTATTACACAATCAGAAATTCACTTTTGCGACTTAGCAAACGCAGTGTCGGGTGCCCTCCGGCAAGATAGAGGTAATATACGCAAAGCTGCTGGCTGCGAATTAAAAAAAAAGATCTGACTCAATGGCGTGCATTGGGAAAGGCCTATGCCCAGCAGTGGACTGACGAGGGCTGATTATGATGATTTTTATTTAGTAACTTAACAATGTTTCATAATTTACTTTAATTTTTCCCGACCGGTGTGGTTCAGAGACTACATATTGGTGGTAATAAGAAGATGCGGCGCAACTAACTTAGTCAATTTAATAAGTTATTATTACAGGATATACACTTACAAAATTAAGCATTAAAAAAAAGGCATCGAACCTTATTGGCATACCTTAAGTTGCAAGTAACCTTAAATAACGTTATTTTAGTGTACACCTATAAAACATACGTTAATCGATAGAGAAAATAATTACAAACAACAAATACTCTGACAAAATATCGTAAATGATATACTTTTTATGCAGGCCGCTTCCAACCGGCCAATTTGGAAGTCAATGGGGGAGGCCTATGTTTAGCAGTGGACGTCCTATGGCTGAAATGATGATGAAATATTTTCTCTTTCGATTTACGCATGTTTCATAGATGTAAACCAAAATAACGTTATTTAAGGTTACTTAGAACTTGAGGTATGCCAGGCTAGATACAAAAAAGTTCGAAGTCTTTTCATGCGCATTTGTTTCTTAAATAAACGTTAATATTCATGTTCATGTTCTTTTTAATTGTTTTTAACCCCTTTAATGCGCAATGCTAAATTGCTGTTCAGAATTATTGTTAAAAAGTAATTAATAGAAATTTACCGTCGTCGAGTCGTTCTTAACCCTAAGTCGCCACAGAGGGAATATTTTACGCCACTAATTGTGCCAATAAGTAACTTTGGCTTAAAAGACCGAAGAAACAATTTGCGAAGTGTTTAGTTATTCTGTCGTGCTTATGCGAGTTTTCCCAGAGATAAGATTCCTGTTAAAGGCTTGCTTCAAACAAGCAAAGTTTGGACTTAAAATTGTTCATAAAATAATAAGGGAGTTAATTTTAGCATATTCTAAAAGCTGGCAGAAGCTAACAGAATATTGCTGTTCTAATACGTTTTATTGTGTTATATATTTTTTTAGCTTTTTTTTTGGTAAATTATTTTTACTTACTTTAACAAATACTTTATAGTGTAAATTTTATGTTAAGTACTGACAAAACGAAAACAAAAATGAAATATAAAAAACCCCCAGCTAAAGATTAATTTGGTATGGAAGGTTTAATTAAAACTATTGTTTACATTTTAGCCCATATTTATTAGGAACAGTTGTTTAATTTTTTATGAAAGAAAGCAAGAAAGAAATGAAAAAACATCTATTATACATTGGACATCACACACAAATAGTAAATGACACAAAAACATTATTTAAATTAAAATTTAAAAAAAGAAAAAAGAGTAATAAAATAAAATTATAATAGAAAAACGAGTAAACCAAGTGGTGCCACTGTGTGCCTGTGATGTCCGGGACCTCACTCAGCTTGAGCCACGGCCTGAGTTGGCCACGACACTGGTTTTCAGTAGGCCCCGCCGAGTGAGGTACACGGACAGACAGCCGACGTACTAAACTTAAATAAATAATATGCATATTAAATATAAAAAGAAATAAACTTAAAGACAATAAACAGTACGTAAACTAATGAATAGACAGCGTATTTACTAAACAGATAGGTACTTAACAGGTTATAATTATTACTTAAATAAATATTGGGTTTCGCATGGAGAACAGAAGAACATAATTGTGTGTTATATAGATATAATAGTTATGCATCAAAAAATCGTCACGGTCTCCAGTCACACTAGGCATTACCGATCATTCCGGCCGAACGCCATGAGCGAGACGGTAATGCGCAATCATTTTGAAAGTTCAGAATAATTATATTTTACTGAAGTGTAACAAAAATATTTAGACTACAAAAGCAACGTCCTGCCTATAAAATATATAATCTACTAATCTTTACTTTGTTATGCCGACCATACATCGTAATGTAGCTAGACTGCGCTGGCGCATCTCAGGTAGCCTGATTTACTGCTGTCTTAATGAAACCTGTTATATAACTGGAATTATTTATTATTTTGTCCCACCAACCAGTCCGATGGAAGTTGCAAGCTTCTGTGTTGGATAATAATTAACTTTCTATGAGGACATAAACCTGGGTATGGTTGGCAAACGCGATTGAGTGATGAGAAAAATATGCACTTGAATGAAGTTTCTGTTCTAGCTATATGACATTATCGCACTAGAAAGGCATATTACACACATTTGTTGATGCATAACAAGAATCGGTGTCGGGTTAGTTACACCATTTATAACTCGAGAACGGCTGGATCGATTTTTATGATCTCAATGATCATCATCAATTAGTTGAATTAGTCTCCGCCCCGAATAGCAGAATAACTAAAAAAAACACGGAAATTTTCATAGAAATTTTTTTTTTAGGGGCGGTACAAAGTTCGCCGGGACAGCTAGTAAGTAATATAAATGAATTACTAATTCACAATAATAATTATTAACTTGTTTTCAGGCCAACATCAAAATCTAAAAAAAAAACACTTTCATATTTAAAATGGCTCATATGGTGTTATGATAAGTAGTTACTTACCTATGAGAATGTGAATTTTCTTCGTCAAAGTTATTTGGCTTTAGGAGAACAACCATATTCTGAACTATGGCTGACAAACTAAGTTACAAGTAGAACATATTTTTTAAATATTTAAATTTGCGCCAAATAACACACTAACTTTTATGGTCTCGAGATAGATAATATTGTAGTTCTACAAATACTTTGCCACAGGCGTCTCTCAGCACATCCAGACTTGAGCCGATTTAGAAAAGATCGTTTCCTACGCTGTCTCAAACCGGAAATCGAAACCAGGACCCTTTGCAACCAACGCGAATTACTGCGCCACTAAACTAATAAATCAACGTAAGTTTTAAACATGAATTGTTAGTGAGTTTAACCAATCGGGCGGCTGACTGACTATGTCCCATTATTAGTACGTTTACAAAGCAAGCGGTAACGGGATATATATTTTGAAACAATACTATGTACCTTCTCTATCAACATTTTACAGATATATAATATAGAATTTATAATACATAAATCAATATTGGACAATATCACATACATTGCTCTGATCCTATAGTAAAGTAGCTAAAGCAGTTGTGTTACAGAAATCAGAAACAACGACGGTACCACAACACCCAGTCCCGCGACAATATAGAAATGTTACTTTTCTACATGACTGACCCTTTATCGAACCCAGTCCGGTGTGCTCGCCTCTCGGCTACGGAGGTCGTTATTATATAGATATCTATTTAATGTTGACAGTGAAGATAGGAGGTATTGTTTCTAGACCGTCGATGCGGAAGCTACAAAAAATAAAATTGCCCTAATTTTTAAATCGTTATTAGTAACTTCAATTCTCTTCCTCCTAGCACTTTTCCTTTCTAGTCCTAGTCCATCGTCTCACCACATAGAAGCAGCAAGTATTATTTTTTTAGGGAGATTCGATTGTTGTGTCCAAATTTGTGATAATATTAAGTTGCTATTAACATTATACTAATTCGAAAATTATAAAACAACGGAACAGGTCAGTAAACCCATCTAAATACGTGGTTCACAATCGGCTTATCTAAGATGGCCGACAAAAAACTTTAATTATGTTATTAAAAACAAAAAAGGTGTTTTTGTATGGACATTTCGTCGGCTGAGCCGCGTAAAGTGCCCATTAAGAACACGTATCTAAATATCAGAAGAAATCTATCGTGTGTAAGAGTAAAGGCTGTAATTAATTTAGTTAAAAATTCAACTAAGAAATTCGAAGCATTCGCGATTGTGGTCGGCTGGGACGACAGGTGGAAATTCTAGAGTTGGTAATACCACTTTTGTTTTTGACGCTTTGCGATGTTTGTTGCGTGAAAAATTTTAAGGCTTTTAATAAACAAAGTAACACGCAGCAAGTTCTTTCCTATTGATTTCCAATATAAAAAAATTGTCTTCAGCTTTTTTTTTAGATATTATCAGTTAATAGTCATAATAGTCATTTATTCAGTATATAGGCCCTTTTCCGGGCACTTATACACATCCCAAAAATATAGCTTTGCCATACCTTCGCTGGGACTACATATCGGCTGGTGATGAGAAGACCGTCATTAGAAATGTCTTCTTCTCTCATAATAAGAGTCAGCACTCACTGCGATTTGGTAACACTCAAATATTCCGAAATATTTAATTCCTAATTTGAGTATTCCGATTTTCTTAAATCCAAACTTCATAATTCCGGACAAATACAATGTTGATTATTAAAATACAAGAATCTTATTTTACTGAATGAATTTCGTTTTGATGTAGTGTACTCCTGCGACAGCATCCACAATTAGCAAATTTTCCACTGTATCAATGCTGAACCGCGTTTTGGCAATTCTCTCCGATTGATTGCTAGCATTCGCGACCAGTGGCGACTACATCACATTTTCGCAACTTTTTGATAGAGATTAAATTCCAGTGACAGTTTTAATTTTCTGAAAGTTGCACTGTGCTTAAAGCTTAATTTTTTGAAAGCCTTAAAGAGCTCTGGTCTAACAAAATATTAAAATTAGAATATAAAAATTAGCGTACTTTTACTTATAAATCATCGTTGTATCATCTCTACACACTTCCACCACAAACACATTGTTTTCGGTAAAACCTTCCAAATGTCGGCGTAGTAATGATCATTTATCCAAAACGATCGCATCTCGGTGTTTATTTATTGAACATTTCCATTTTAATTTTACCTTTAATAAAGAAGCAATTTATTAATGAAACGATTACTCAACGTTATCGTCGCATCTGATAAAGGTGCCGCTGTTTTGCTTTCGTATACAGAACTGTACCTATATGCGACTTTATGAGAGTATATAAATATGATAAATTTTTACAAGATTCGGAAAATGTACATCAAAAATAGTGTGCAACGATTGCCAAAACCTATTAGCTGTTACGGTTACGGTGTGGAGGTCCCCTTGCACACCCAGACCTGAGCCAATAAAAAAAAACGTTTTCTTAATTGACCCGAACTGGGAATCGAAACTGGAACCCTTTGCTTTCAAGGTGAATCACAGCGCCATTACGCCAATCGAGTCGCTAGTAAAGGTTCTTTCTTATCTAAATTTTTATACTTCAAAAACAATTTAGTACTAACAAAATCGTTGACCTACTACAAGCACAATTGCAAATGTGCTACTCCATTAGGCCTATGGCGTAGTGGTATGGTTCTGAAGCAAAAGTAAATTAAGGGTGTACAACCCCGGGCTAAAGAGAAGCTACATTAAGCCTGAGTTGCGTATTCACTTTTGAAGTGAAAGATACTTTAAATATGCGGCATAAATAATTATAATGGCCTGCAAAACTGGCATTATGTATTTTTTATGTTAAAGAGATCCACTCGAGCTTGTATTGTCAATGTCACTTACTTCTCTACAAATTATACAAAATAATTTTACAATTAGGAATATGAGTTTTTAAATTAATTAATATTTTTTACAGGTATGATGAAGTCGAGCTGTTTGTCTGAAAAAGGCGTATTTCTGATGCATTCATTTATTTATTCGCATCTAAAACCATAAGAATAATAACATTTTGGTACTATGGAAACAAAAGTTTTAAAAAATCTGCTCTTCTAAACTATAATAATTACGCACCAGTCAACGGGCCCCCATTATTATTATAAGACCTCTGTTTGATTGACGACTAGTCTTTGGCGATATGTCGGGACTTCGACCGTGCCTTCCAAAGCACAAAGATGCTTGAAATAATACGACGACTATTGGTGTAGTGGTTCCCTATTGTCATAATTCGACAAAAAAAAATCTCTGTCACTATTAGTCATTGTCAAAATTGTTAAATTATTTACACATTTCGCGCCATCTCAGATCATGAGCGGATACTCAGAAGTAACTAAAATTCCTCACCTAAAATCGGTTAATCGATCACTCCTACTTTAAAATGAACTTATCCTATTAAACTTTTTACTGATTTACCTATTTGGCTAATTAACAAAAAACTTTTCTTCCACGACGTATCTTAATCAGCATCAGTTCCGTAAAAGGTAATATCCTAACGAAGCGAGACAAAAGCATATCGAATTACACAGGTCGACAAAAACTCAGGCCACCGCGTGCCGTATACCAAACTAGTTGAGAAGACCTAGCTGGGGACATTCCCACATCTAGACTACTTTAGAGCCTTTTTCCAATGTTGCCGACACAAGGAAATATACTACTAGACTGGAGGAGTAAAAACTCCGTTATATCAGCGGGGAGTCGTTGTAGGCAGCAGGTTGAGGTAACACTATTTACGGAATGGCCATATTTTGTTGCAGATTGAGTTATTATCCTTTGATGCTGCCTATACTTCAAAGGAAAAAACTTAATACAAATGTACAAATGGATCTAATAATAAGAAATATTTAATTTTAAATGTTTATAGGGACTGTGTGGGTGTAGTAACTCCAGCTAACTAGCTAGTAGATGAAATAGAAATTTATGTGATGAACTATATTTTGAAAGCCTGCCATGACGGACTACAAATTCTGCATCTGTGGGTTCGAATTTCTGTTATCTAGTACAAACTCTACTTAATTTTGTGTGGTGTGCAATAAAATGGATATTATCTATCGATTTTATTTCTCATTGACACACTAAACAGTTTACACCAAGCTACATCAATTTTAAAAAAAATTAAAAATTGGACAACATCACAATCCTATGATAAGTAGCTTAAGCACTTGTGTTACAGAAGTCAAAAAACAACGACGGTACCACAACACCCAGACCCAAGACAATATAGAAAAGTTATTTTTCTACATTGATCGACCGGGAATCGAACCCGGGACCTTAGAGATAGCGACACCAAGTCCGGTATACTCGTCTTTCGGCTACGGAGGTCGTCGAATCGTCGAATTTTTGTAATCATATAAATGTTTAGTCAATTATTATCTGTAAATAAGTGTCGTAAACATTGGAAAAGGACAACGTCGTGGATCAGAGATCGTCGTAGATCGATGTATGGAGATCCGTTCCGCTATTTACATACGGCACGTCTATTATTTCGCAAATTCGCCAAGCAACGGTCCCGTCTCGGAATGTTCAGTTTTTACTTGCAAACGTGGAACACGCATGAGGTTATCGTTTATTTTGGCTTGATTGAATAGAAGCTATGTTTTTTTCTTCTAGAAATTATACCTTATTATGTTATTGTTGTACATAATTAAGATACACGGTCGCCAGCTGCTGTTAATATTGAATAAGTTAGTTTTAATTTAACTATTCCCACACACACACTGTAGTATTTAGGTAACTATTGGAAATTTCTAAAATTTTACAAGAAAGAAGGTGGCACATGGTTAGGGGTGAAGCACAGCAATCGCCATTGCTATTGGTGTGTGTGTAGCCATACTTTCTTAGGTTATCCTTACAGCTGTCAACCTAACTTCGCAACCTGTTCAAGGCTGGTCGGCCACAGTAGGTTTTTGTATGATTGGAGGCCCTTTGATTTGACTATTACAGAAAGTAACACAAATCAGATCAACCAAGCTTTTAGTGCAGTTGCAATCTGGCTGACAAGTTACTGAAAGTAAGCCATAGCAACCACCGTATCCTGAAACAGTATAATTAATAATCAATTAATTGTTTTTATAATCACACCAATTGTCTAGCCCCAAACTAAGCAAAGCTTGTAACATGGCGACTAGATAATGGATAAACATACTTAAATACTTTTATATGTACCCATGACTAAGGTACAAATGCTCGTGCTCATCACACAAACATTTGCCCCTTGCGGGATTTGAACCCGCAACCTCTGGCTTTGTAGTCCGTAGGCGTCAAAGTATGTATAGATAGATACTCTTTATTGTACACCATACAAAGAAGTTACAATGTATATATTATGTAGAGCCCTCATCAGTAATTACATCATCAAAGGACCTCCCATCAGTATTTAGATCCAATAACCCAACCTATCGTACAACTAACTATGATCTAGCTAGCGTACAAGTGATTCAGCACCTATTAGGTACGCTACTTTAAGGTCGGACCGCACTTGTCCGCACACTGCACACGGCGCTACACGGTGCAGCAAAATTTTATTTATATGAATTTTACTGTATCGAGTACGACGCACTTGGGCGACGAGACAGAGGCAACTGCTATATACAAAGTTACTGGCACCTGGCGCGAAGTGCAGCGCTAATGCGTTTGGACCTTTAATTTTAGGGAGGTTTAGAGCCATCGTCCGTAAATATATCATTAATGACACAAAGCATAATACCTTTATGAAAATCGAGTCCAATTTATCAGCTGAGCAAGGTGCCATTAATATTGATATACTTCGTCGTCTACGCCATTGGTAGGTATATCTTTATGCCTTCAGGAAATGCCAACACACTATCATTCATGCGCTTTCCTTTCGCTGCATGTGCGCATATATTAAGTATTGCGAACTAGCCGGATTAGGGGAAGATGAATCTGGGGATGGGTTTATGAAAGTAATGCTTTTTCCACTGGTTTCTTTAGGTAAATACATACAAAAATCTTCAGTGCAGCCTTATAAGCATTGTCAATGAAAACTGACATACAAAGTATTATCATCATCATCATCATCATGGTGGCTCATCGGTGATCTAATTCTTATCTGGAAAAGACTTAGAAATTGAACTATTTGTACAAGAAATGAATATTCAGGTTTTATGTGTAACTGAGCACTGGCTCAAAAAGTATGAACTTATTTTGCACATAGATAATTGTAGCCTTATTAGTTCGTTCTCAAGGGAGAACGCCATCCGTGGCGGGTCACTAATATTAATTAATAATAACTTAAAATGTAAAGAGCGAAAAGATATTGTATCTCTCTCTGTCGAGCGAACTATTGAGATATCATGTGCAGAGCTGGACGATTACATTATTGTTTGTGTTTATAGACCCCCAAGTGGTAATTTTACATTGTTTGAGTCCATAATGGAAGAATTACTCAGGAAAATATTTACTAATAAAAAGAAGGTAGTTGTATGTGGAGATTTCAATGTCGATATCATAGATGAAGAAAAAACCTATCGGGTTAGGTTTCTAAGTCTTTTTAAATCTTTCAATTTAAAGCCTGTATTTGCTGAACCGACTAGAATTACTGCTACAACAGCTACTTGCTTGGATAATGTTTTCTGTAACTGTGTTGTGATTAAAAAATCTATCGTAAATTTTGTAAAATCTGATCACTGCGGTCAGTCAGTCACGTTTGAACACCGTTTTGTGCCGTCTAAAAGTGTTATTCAATATAGACCAGTCACTGATACTCGCAAAGAAAAATTTAAAACTAACTTAAGTGATAAAATACCGCTATTACCTTTTGTTGATTACAATGTTAATAACTTATATGAAGAATTGTTTGAACTAATCAAAAACGAATTTGACAAAAACTTTCCTAAAAAGAAATTAGTCATAAACAATTTCAAACCGAAATTCAGTGACTGGGCTACTGCTGGTATATATATCAGTAGGAGGAAAATGTTTGAACTATATAATCAAAAAGTGTATAGGAATAATGACCTAATATTTGTAGAATATGTTAAAAAATACTCAAAGTTATTTAAAAAGGTCTGTATAGTAGCTAAATCTAATTATATACGTGAAAAAATTAATAAATCGAGTAATAAAATTAAAGAGACTTGGAATATTATAAACAAAGAAACTTGTAAATCACAACATCGCGATCACACATTTACACTAAAAATTGATAATAAGCAAATTAAATCCGATGATGAGGTAGCAGGCGCTTTCGAAAATTACTTCTTTAATATACCTGTCGAAACCACAAAACAACTTAATTCATCTGCTCTGCATGCAAAATCACTGCTTATGTCCAGTGTTGACGGGTGCAACTCCTTATTTGATTTCACTCATATTAATCCTGTAATGGTAGTCAAAACTTTTATGGAATTGAAACAGAAAAAAACTGAGGATATGTGGGGCATATCAACTGACACCATAAAACCCATTATACCTCTCGTAGCATCTCACTTAGCACATTTATTCAATGAATGTATTGATCAAGGTCAATTCCCTACTTTAATGAAATATAGTAAGATTATACCTTTGTTCAAATCAGGAGAAAAAAGTGACCCAAGCAATTTCAGGCCAATTTCCATTCTACCTGCTTTTAGTAAAATTTTTGAAAAAGTTATATTTAGTCAATTACTCTCCCATTTTAAACTTAACAATTTACTGCACGAGAAACAGTTTGGTTTTTCTAAAGGTAAAAATACAACAGATGCTGGGGTGGCACTTGTCAAACACATTTTGGATGCGTATGAAGATAAGCATGATGCGATAGGTGTGTTCTGTGATTTATCGAAGGCGTTTGATTGTGTCGATCACCAAACACTTATTATGAAGCTAAAACATTACGGTGTATCTAATAACGTATCAAAATTGTTAAATTCTTACCTCTCAGGCAGATTACAAACAGTAAACGTTAATGGTACTAACTCTTCTGGCGCCCCGCTTCAAATGGGAGTGCCCCAGGGCTCAATATTGGGACCGTTGCTATTTTTGATCTATATTAACGATCTCCCTTTCTATTCTAAAGACTCCTGTGAGATAGTTCTGTTTGCTGATGATACTTCTTTAATCTTCAAATTAAAAAGAGGCGAAGAGGTATTTGACGACGTAAGCGGAGCTCTCTCTAAGGTATTAAATTGGTTCACAAGTAACAACTTACTTCTTAATACAAAAAAAACCAAATGTATTAAATTTACTATGCCTAACAAGCTAACACAGTAATTTTACTAAATGGTGAAAAACTTGATCTATCAAACTCCACTGTTTTTCTGGGCATTACATTGGATTCGAAGTTGCAATGGGGACCACATGTTGACACTCTGGCTGGGAGACTTGCTTCAGCTGCCTTTGCGGTTAGAAAAATTAGACATCTAACTGACGTTGTAACGGCAAGGCTGGTGTATTTCAGTTACTTTCATAGTATTATGTCTTATGGTCTTCTCTTGTGGGGTTCTGCTGCGGACATCGATACCATCTTTATTTTACAGAAAAGAGCTATTCGTGCTATATACAAACTTAGTCCGCGTGAATCCCTGAGAGGTTTCTTTAAAGAAATTAACATACTCACTGTGGCCTCTCAATACATATTTGATAATATCATGTACGTACGCAAAAATTTTGATCTTTTTATAAAGAAAAGTGATATTCATTCATATAATACCAGAAACAAAAACAAACTTGTGGTCCCAAACTTTAGATTGGCCAAAACAAGTAATTCATTCTTGGGAAATTGTATTAAATTTTTCAATAATATACCTCACAATGTTACCAAACTTCCTATTAATAAATTTAAGTCACATGTCAAAACTACACTGATGTCTAAGGGGTATTATAAAATTCAAGACTATCTTGATGTACCTACCCCTGTTTATTTTGATTTATATTTTTTGTGTGGCAGCTAGTGGTGACTGAGTTTGTTCCGGCGTTTCTTCTCAGCACTTGCCAGATTGTCTGTGTCTTGTCTTGAAGCGCTAGTAGGGCCCAAAAAATAAGGAGACATGTTCTGGCCCCCTAGGGGCCTATAATGTTGTTATTGACGTTCATAAGTGGCAATTTTGTCCTGAATTGAATAAATGATTTTTGACTTTTGACTTTTGACTTTGACTTTTGACTTTGACTTTTGACTTTTGACTTTTGACTTTGAATTTTAGATGTAGGCTTCTTTCCCCTTCTTCCACTCCTAGTGGTAGTCCCCAAATCAATATATACTAAGAGGATTCCTACCTAGTAAGGATTATAGCTAACGCTTAAAAGCGCTAAGTATATGGGCATAAATTAAAAAATACTTTTTTTTGTCGTATAGGAAATTATTCCGCATAACTAATGCCGACGGAAAGACATAAGGTTAGGTGCGGTTCTTAACAAGTTCCTACATTTACCAAGTCATTATCATCATTTCAGCCATAGGACGTCCACTGCTGAACACAGACTTGTCCCAAACTTCCAACTTTCCTGTCACTTGCCAACTATTCCCACTAAAACCTTCGCGTGCTCCATCAGGCTGCTAATATTTTTTTTTTTTTTTTTTTTTATATATATTGGAAAACACAACAGACATCAGTTATACAAGAAACGGTATAAATGTATAAAGGTATTGGACTAAACTAATATCCTAAAGGTGTTTACACTGCTGCTTAAATCAATTCGTTAACAAATAATAATTTTATAATATAAAAATACTAATTATAAATATCTTAAATTATTTTCCACTTAGGATTAACGAACACCATTGTGTTCGTCAAAAATGGACCTTGCTGCCGTTTTGAACCTCGCAAACCCTGAGTGAAATATGTCCAACTTGGAGTCACTTTGCAGGAGATTATATTTACGACACATTCTGGCGATAGGATTGTGGCGCGACACGTTGTTCCTATATGTAGGATAATGGGACAAGGCATGATCGCTATTTGCATGCATTCTGTTCTATCAGCGACAAATGTACTTCTACTAACTTGCCTATAAAGTTAGGTGTAGTATTCTTAAAGATTTTCCCAAGACTTAACCTATGTAATTAATACCCTATTTCGCTACGCCCCTCGCAGGTTATCTGCGCAGTATCACACTATCAGTCATAGGTTTGACGCGCTTTCCCTCACGTGCGTGTGCGCATACACTCTCATATAAACGTAGTAATTTATGAACATAGCGATTGCAATTCAAGGAATGGTTTTACATATTATTATACGACTATACACAGTTTAAATATTTAAAATAGTCCATCTTGATCAAAATATCACAAGTAAACCCATTATGATTAAAGTTTTGCAAAAAGATAAGGCATAAGTAAATTTTATTTTTAAAAAAAACCGACTTTAAAACACTGAAATGCTAAAAATAATCCTAACACTTAAGTACCTAATCAGATACTTTTGGAGTCGGTGCCAGCCGATGAGAGATTCAATGTTTTTGTTTGCACCGACTCCAAAAGTAACTGATAGATACTTAAGTGTTAGGATTATTTTTAGCATTTCAGTGTTTTGAAATCGTTTTTTTTTTTTTTCATAAAATTTACTTATTTCATCTATTTTTAGTCATAAATCCTAATCTAACTGCTGAACACCGATTTCATCCCCTATTTTCCTACCCTTAGGGGTGATTTTTATTTTTCAAACTTTTATCATAGCATCTTTGAAGTATAAGCTATTCAATAAAACAAAAATCATCAAAATCGGCTCATATTTGTCGAAGATAGGTAACAAGAACCACAACCAAAATATTATCTGGGTATATATTTGTTGATTTTCTCAAAAAGTTCTAAATCAATTTCGATAAAATTTATATGGGACCACCTCTGAAGTATGATCTACCAAACAAAAAAAGAATCATTAAAATCGATTCATAATTGGCGGAGTAATCGCGTAACAAACATACAAAAAAAAAAAAAAAACATAGTCGAATTGAGAACCTCCTCCTTTTTTGAAGTCGGTTGAAAAGACAAATTTCGTACTAAATAGTCTGTCGTTTTTTTATTTAATAGAAATATTGTATACAGTTTTCAAATTCCATGGCCACTGTCATTACAAATAACTATAAAAGGTCCTAAGGTTTCAGATAATGATTTTCCTATGCAGACCTTTTTACATTGAAATCGGGAAAAAAACTCTGTGTTTTTGGTTAGCTATATCCTCCATGACCATAAAAGTGTGCAAATTTATGTCAAAAATCCTATAAGCTAGCGCTAGTAATATAAACTAGGTGTAATTGAAATAACGCGAATCCTCCTCCAGAACTGCTCAGATACAAAAAAAACTGTGACAAAATATTAAAATCTGAACAAAAAAAAAATATTATATAAATCATAACAAGTTATTTTTTAGTAGTTATAGATAAGTTTTAATTTTACTACTGTGATTAACTTTGTAACTTAAACACAAGTACAAGTATCTATTTTCCGAAACGACCGAACAGGATTATCACCTGTGGTTTTCCATCAGTGTATAACAAGTGGAAACGAAAGCGGGAAATAGTGGTAGAAATTACCTACCACGCCCGTGATTAAACTTAACAAGCGTTTAGAGGAATATATCGCTCATATGTGGCGGGTCCATTCAGGGCTGTCGCAAGGAAAAAAGAAAAAAAAATTCTACGACAAGGGAACTTACATAAAATGTTGACAATTCTAAAGACACAGTTCCGTCGGCGTAGTGTAGCGTAGCATGTCATCTTTGTTCTGTGTATAGACTAGAAATCTCGTTTGGTACACTTAGCCGATTGATCTAAACTTGGTTTGACGGAATAAGCTCCCTGTTAGTAATTTCGTAGCATGGCAATAACCATCAACTTTTCAAGAGAAACACCCAGTTTTATAAATGCAATAAATTGGCATCCTTAAAATGTCTTTTTACCTCACCCGTCGACTTATACTTGACGTTGAGTCACGGAATGGGCAAAAATGGTACCATTTTGATTTATTATATAATTTTAATGTAGCAACCCTGCCAATGCGTGAGAAGCTATTAGCGGCGGAGGTGAGAACTGGCCAGTTAATGGGGGCTATTCCACCATTTGATACTGGCCAACAATACTATTTATACTGGGCTATATCGGGATGTCACTTGATAAGCTACTTGTCGATACGGGGTGAAACTGCGAATTCATTTCTAAAAGAAAAGAAAGAAAATATTAAATTATATTGGACATCATATATACGGAAAAAAGGTTTTATATTTTAATTTAGTTAAGTTTAAATTCATTTGTTATTCTATCAGTTAGTAATTGTTATATTTACTAGTGCTTAAGATTTTTTAAAAATGAATATAAGATAAGTACTTAGATAGATATTTTTATTGCACATCATACAAATATGTTACAGATGATGTTTACAAAAAGATAATATTTGCTTTATTTTTTCGTACATTTTGATGCTCTTTACATAAACTTTTTTTTTTGCTAGGTACAATACACAATTTTATCTTTATTTCTCTGAATCTATCATGAATATTTCTTCCGGTTTAATACATTTTATGCAAGCATATAATATTTTTTATAGAACTAGACGAAGTATAAAGAACTATAAACATTAGGAATGGTAAAATAATGCAGAAAAAACATAGCAATAGTCATGATGATCTTGTTCAGACGAACATTGACCACCTGGGTCAGCGATATGCTGGCCTAATGAGCCAAATCAAGAAAGTGCGTTTTAGCAACTTACACGTATAAGACACTAGTTTAACTAACATCCTTATGTAACGAGGTACAGACAACAGCTCGTCAACCTACCACAAAACGCCAAATTTCCTCAATTAATATCAAATCAAATCAAATCAAATCTTTATTTGCAAGAATACAGTTTTACACTAAGGTCTTATTTTATTTGGTAAGCATTAGTATTCTGCCTGCAAGCAGACGTGCAAATTTTTAATTATTATTGTTAGTAGATTAAGTCAATTAAGTCATTTTTTTTTAAATAGTTAGTTATTCATTTATATAATGTCAACTTTTTATTTTTTACAAAATTCAATGAATTCTTTTATATTATAAAAGCCAGTCATAAGAAATAAACATAAGAATATATAAGAAGAATAAGAAAAACATAAGAGCCAGTCACTTAATTTGTTTTTAAACGATTATTACGAATTAAATTAATATACGAATTAACGATATTGATCTCTAAGTGTCGGACTTAAAGTTGAAAATTGGTTGAATTACCTTTAACTTTTTGTGTAGGTTGACCTGCCGTTCACTGTACCTACCAGAAAACTAATTTTGTAAAATCTAAAAAAGGAAGGTAATTTCCTAAATTGACCCAATTGGAAATTAAAACACTCAAGGCCAATCACCATACTTCAATTCTTCTATATTACACTGTTTTAAGATTATAAACATAACTTTTTAATTTATGAACATAGTGATACTAGCTAAGAATTTATGCTAGTCCTGGATACATCTCTCTATTAAATGCGTGTTAATGTGAATATTCTAATTTTATCCTGTGCAAAACCTGTTGACATCTGTAGACTTGTATTTCCACACCGACTGTGTATATTGCCTACATAATTTTATTGTAAAACTACATTATTGATGCAAAAAGAACCATACATTGTTGTAATAAAGATCAATTTTTACTAGCAAAAATTTTTATTTAGATTTCACGATAAAAAGTTAACTTTGCGATTTAGTTGCTATTTTTTAATATTAATTACAATGTTTTTTGGTAAATTTCAGCTTACGCGTTCGGTAATCTAAATATAAAATTGTTGGTAGCTACAAAAGATTACAATAAATGTTAATAAGTAAATATGTCTACATTATTCTATTAGAAACGGGTTTCAAGTTTATTTTAACAATTATAAATGCAGTAGAAAGTTTTTATCTTTAGAGTTAAGATAACAATTGGCCTAAATGAATTCTTGCTACCTACTACAATTATCTACGGACCAGTAGCGAAGGTTCAAAAAAAAATGACGCATCTGTGATTTTCAAATTAATAGATTGATTTATAGCCTGTTAAAGTTCCGTGTAACGTCATGCCTTGCGACACTTTTTAGCAAGGCGTGACGTTACGCGGAACTTTAACGGGCTATATCTTCATCATTTTTTGTTTGATTGAGAAAAGAAAAAATACGTGTCCAATATTTTCTGTTAATCCAACTGACGGACTAAGTAGATTTTTTTAGGAAACTAGCTCATTGACGCGATTTGTTTTTGTCATAAAATAGATCTGCGGAATAATTCTTTTCAAACTCCTAGTTATAACATAACTGCTAACTACGTTTGTTACATTTGTCTCAGGATTTATGATAAATAAATAATTAGGTTCAAGGAAATGTCTATCATTGTCATGGATTGCTATTTATCTAATACCTATGAACTTTTAATAGGCCATTTTGCACTCTTACAATGTTTAGTGAAAATAGCAAAAATATGCACAAACCTCATCATCCCCTTATAACGAGACACACAAGAAATACTATTATTGACAATAGGGATAATATTCACGTGTTTTCCTTAGCAAATAAATGCTTTGATTTTGAATAAGATAAACCCATTATTAGTAATTTCGACCATAAGCTACTGCATCGCAACTGCACTGTGCAACTTTATCTCGTATCTTAAGGTAGGAAAGTGTTAAATCGCCGTGATTATTTTGATTGCCTCCGGTGGCTTCGGAATCTCGTATGCTTTAATTGCTCCAAGATCTGTTCTCGTGATCGCCGACCCATCCGCCATTAGTATCTGCCTCGACGCTGAAATGCCACCTTTGTCTTACTGCGATTTTTAGATGCGTTTTTGTATTCGCTAAAAGGCATTGCGTGTATAGATTTGTTGTTGTCGCGTTGACATGCGCAGTTGTGTGTAGTCGACTGGGAATAGTGAGGGTTTTACTATTTTCAAGTAAGAATTACTGGCACGTAAATGACATTAAAAGGTAAAAATAACAACCTCAAACATTCTCGACCAAAAAAAAAAAAAACAGATGAATACAATTTCAAAAACAATATAGTTATTACTTCTTGAACATATCGTTACTCACATAGAATAGTGTTCGTAGAACTCAAAAGTTAAAGACAATTAAAACACACACACACAAGAATAAAAACAATTAAAAAAATAGTAATTAGGCAACAAATAAAATAATAAGTCGAAACAAAAAATAATGAACTAACGTTTATTGTAAATGACAAAATAAATACTTAAATAAAGGTACTTTATTCAACCACAGCTGAGGGAAGCTGCGAATGCCAATTTACAAACAAAAAAAAAGGTATTCTTAATAAACAATCAACATATTAACAGAGAAGTTACATGTCACCTAATTATTAACGACCCGATTGACGTAGTGGCCTTGAACGGTACAAGTTACATGACACCTAATTATTAACGACCCGATTGACGTAGTGGCCTTGAACGGTACTGGGTCTGATTCCCAGTTCGGTGTACTCTGTAGTTCGGGTCTATTGAGCACGTACCATATAGACTAAATGGCATTTATTTTTTTCTACGAAAATTCCGCCATTATTTCATCTGAGACAGTATAACTGTGTGAGTATGAGCGAAAGTTGGCAGGACTGGTCAGTTCATACTAAATGTAAGTGAAAAATCACTTACAAGTTTTGGAGAAATATGGTTCATATTGCTGCTCTAAAGAGTATGAGCTCGATGTTCAGGTCAATTTAGAAATTGATTTTTCTATATTGGCTGGGGTGTGCTCTCGCAGCGTGGCCATAGCAAGAATTTATTGTCTTGTACTTCGCAACACAAGGATGTTAATTTGTTATTTCGACACAATTATCTAGCGCATAATATTCAAAAGTAAAATATCTCTTCCTTCCAGCATCACAAAACTAAAAAATAACAGTAGAAGAGCAATTTTCCCTCATAACCGTCAAATGACGTCCCCGGGAGCTCCCGTGGGACGGGACGGGACAGAGACAATGGGACGAAATTACAACCGGCCAATTGAGCCGCTTGTACAACTTGATCCCCCCTATTGTTTCCGCACTTGATGCGGATGGTGGACTAAAAAGTATTGATCCTTGATTTTTTAATACTATTATAAAACACACAGTAAAAAAATTCGCTTGCTACTGTTTTTTTGTTGTTTAATTATATATATGGTGCTATTTTAGTAGTGAAATCCTTTAGGGAACGATTCTAATGTTAAATAATGTAAAAGTACATCACAGTTGTATTACTGTGGTGTACTTTTACTTTGGTACCAATATCGAATTCAGAAAGTAATAGTAACCCTATACTATAAAGCCGATCGGCTGTTACAGTTTGTTGTATGTGTTTTTTTTTAGTTTTGATGTTTTTTAGTAGAATACAACTATAGAATATAACTCACCAATAAAATATTAATTAATATACAACAAAAAAAATCAATAGCCAGAGAATTTGCTTTATGAAATTTTATTTAAAACATTACAGTTAATATTTAATAATATACAACACAATAATTTACAAACTAGTTCGTAAGTACCTATCAAGAGCAAAAGGTAATTAATTACCAGCACAGAATACCGAATAGTACTACCGTACAGAAGACTCACTTCCTAACAAAAGTCAACTTTAGGTATAAAAATATACCTAGACTCGCCAGAGCTACCCGCCTGCAAGCAAAATTCAAACTTATAACCGCGCGCGAACTGTGAATTTTCTTTGCGCGCTCCAGTTTTATGACCGAGCTGCGAACGTCTGCACGGGGTTGTCACTTGAGAAGTTTTTGTACCTCTAGTTGATTTAATAGTTTTAAGATAAATATGTAGATTAAGCATTACAAACGATGATTCTGTAAACATAAAAATTCCATCTGAATGTCGTGTGTTTGATTCTCACGGGTGTAGGTATTCCTTTGTAAACATTATCCCATCCCGTTCCTAACGTTGTTTCTGGGCAACTAATTAAGGATTTTTATTTAAACTGTTACTAATTAAGTACTTAAGGACTTATGGAATTAAAGAAGAACGACCGGCTTCTGCCGCCTCACGCACGTAGGTACCTACTTCGATGACGCGCCATAATCGTAGTCTGAGAGCTGCAGCTTATTTATGTTAAGTTAGTTTATTGCACAGATGGGCAATTAACTGGTTATTTCTAACAAAATAAAATACAAATAAGTAAAGAAATAAAATGTGTTTATTACAAAATTATCTTACAATTGCTTCTTTTAAGTTATTGTTTAATTGTTTTTTCCAGATTTAAAATTTCAATTATTAAATCACAGAGTCGCAAATATACGTAGTGTCACAAATAACGTTAACTTTTGTACGGATTATATTGACGTTAAGGCTTAGAAGACATTGCGAGTGTCGAAAAGTAAAAAAAAAAAAAATTTTTTAATATGCGCAAGCTCGACGTTCACGTGACCGCGACTGCCGCGCGGGCCGAGCGACAGCCCACTGCCATACGCCGCTTTGGGTGGCGCGCTGGCCGAATATACCTAAACTGCGGAGTGACACCCCCCTGTTACCAGACTGTAATTTTGGTCTGATCTAGGATTTTTGTAACTGGTATTTAATCTGATATTCATGAAATTTGATATAATTAAATTAATCCATTACGTAAGATCTAATCGCTTCATAAGTACGTTACCGAGATTATTAAATATAACAATTATTTTCTGCTGTTCGTTAATAGCCATTCTTATTTATGACCAATTAAAACGATCATTACACGTACTTAATAAGCAATATTTAATAGAAAGTTGGTGTTCAATACATTCAAGACACACACACATAGCTGCGAAATATATGGATTCTACTATGTATTCTGGAAATATAAAGAACAGCTTAACAATAGAACCATTTGTTAGCTCTGTAGAAAGACGGATACCTTCCACCAGGAAAGCCTTGCAAAGTTGCAATCTGCAAAGGGTTATTGAAAGCGTTGCAAGTGCAACAGACTGCGACGATCCATCACAAGCCGTGTGTTTCCTTGACACGTTTCTATTCTAACGTATTATGCAAGGAGAACCTTTGTTTGGCACTGACTCTTTAAGGCATGCGCTCAAAATGGGAATCTGGGAATTTCCTGGGCAGGTTGCGTGTATTCAGGGCACGTAGGCTACTAAAATAGGGATTACTTCTTAACTCACTGGATGTTGTACACGCGTCTGATATCTCCATGTAACGAGCACACGTAGGTTAAATTATATTATTACAGTGCAACTGGTTTAACAAACAAGTTGTATAATAACATAATAATGAAAACTTTTATTTCATAGATGTAGTAGTAATTCGTTTTAAACAGGATGATATTTATAAAAGATTTGAAACTTTAAAAATAATGCGAAACTTTATTCTCAGTACAAAAGTAAATACTCACGTCAGCTTTTTTAAACTACTTTTTAACCTCAAATTAATTTAGGGTTCACCATGACTATTTGACTAGTAGATAACAGCCATTCAAAGACAGGGAATAAAGTCACAATTATAACTAGTGAACTGAAAGATATCAACTTTGTTTGATACGTGCATTGATGAGACACCTTGTATTAGGCTCAAACATTAAAATTCAACAAAAAATTAGATCATGGTTTTCTAAATCAATATTCTTATTATTATTCTATAAAGTTTTTTTCATTCCATTGAGTCACTCCTGTGTCAATGATCCTTGATGATTATAACTTTTTAGAAAAAAAAACCTTGTGTTTTTGTCAATTATCAACATTTTAGGTCGCAGTACATAGGTGCGTTACTGTTAGTCAATTTGTTCGCATCAACGCGCTCCTATTTAGGCGTTCGTTTGTCTGTGAAACATTTTATTTGCTCATTGATCACACTTTTAGTCGGATTTAAATGTTTTTTTGCAAAGATCACAATGTTTGCAGGAATTGCTGTCACAAATAAGCATTTTCATGTCCCAACTGTACAAAAAACTTCAATTTCAGAAATTAAATAAAAAAGTGGCTTACTTTGAATGCACAACGATTTAGTATAATATTTAGAAGAAAAAAAAACAGCTACCAAATTTTTTGGTCCCAATCTAAGCCTACGCCACGTGTACGTCAAGAGTACCTCGTTTGATTACCGGTTTGAGTAAATTTGGAAAGGAGATGTTTTTAAAATTGTTTCGAAAGTAAGTGTGCTAGGCCACTGACAAAATTCATTGAAACTTCATGACAACAAGAATTTGAATTCGTGCCACGGCAAATATATACTTACTTATGACCATAGACAAAGGTAAAACTCAAGACAAAACTTTAAAAGAAAAACACATGCTATATTTTTGGCTAAGTAGATTTTAGTCTGTTTATTTATTAGAATTGTTTCTCAGATTTTATTTATTCGAAATATTTTTTTTTTAATCCCTGAAAAATATAAATAATATTAAACGAGCAGGATAGATTATACGCCACAAATAGATTTAACTCCATGATTGAATCAAGTTTTCTTTTTAAGGCAAACTGTATAAAGATTAGAGTTTATTGAAGAGTCATTCACATTTCAACTTAAGTCTACCAATTAAAATCATAGGATATCTACGTAGTTATCTACCGTCACAGTAATCCGGGATTAAGATTACCTAGATCCAGTTGTAGAACTGTAGAATGCCTGGTTTCTAGTAGTGATGTCCGTTAATATCGATATTTTTAAACATCCACGATCAGGGATCGGAAACCGGTTATTTTACTATGGAACCTTAACCGGAATAATAAAGATTTTTGCTAAATTAACTATCACATACTCTAAATACCGACTTAAAACCTATGGCATATTTCGTTTTTTGGTCAAATCTTTACAACTACTATCAAATATTAGAAATGAGTCTAATACATTCTGAAATAAATATTAACCGGTTTCGATCCTTGTCTACGATATTTAAAAATGATAGAAAAAAAAATGATATACGCATTTAAAAAGTATTTATTTTGCTTTATAATTATGAATGAATGAATAAACTTGATTTGGTACAATTTAAAAAGAATACAATACTTAACACAGTAGTAGTAGAGCAAGACTTAGTTACCTTGTTAATACGTTTTTTTAAAATAAGGAAGTATTCATATTAACTGTCTGATAAGATTAGGAAATTAAGAAACTTGAAAGTTTGTTTCCATAATATTAATGTTTTAATAGGATTTTTTCTTGATGTAAATGAATTGATTTCTTTAGAGTGTAGATATTCAGATATTTATAGCGTATAACGTAGTTTATAATATGCAAACAATTTATAAATATCATACCCTTATGTAGTGCTATGTATTTTCGAAGGCATTCAATAAATTTCGTAGAGTATCGAAATAAATAAAACTATTGGGCATCCCTAGTTTCTAGATATTACATTTCAATGTTGCCTGCACTGGAAGTTATTTAGAAATCGCTTCTTGTCTTGAGTCTATTGAGTACTCTAAAAATAGACAATAATAACTCTTCTCTTTTCAATAAGTCAAAAGTCATTAACACACAATATAGCTTGAGTTTTAATTAGAATACCAACATAGAAAGACATTCCATAAATATCTAGAAAAACCTCTCAGCAAACTATTAGTAACATGCCAATATATTAAGTACTCTTATCATAATGTATTCGATCTCTGTAGCTGAGAGGCGAGCACGAGACTTAGCGTCGCATGATCTTTTAGGTCCCGGATTCAATTCCCGGTCGGGACAATATAGAAAATGAACTTTTCTATTCTGTTTCGGGTTTGGGTGTTGTGGTACCGTCGTTGTTTATGATTTCTATAACACAAGAGCATAAGCTCTTACTAAGATTAGAGCAATGATGTGATGTTGTCCAATATTTATTATTTGTTCATTATAGTACTCGTGTAGGTATTATTAACTATTCTCTACTCGTCTAGAAAACTACAATACTAATTTTGAAGTTTTTCTAGCGCTTTTACCGTTCCTTACCTACTAGTCGGGGCACGCTTGACCATGATCCTGTGCAGCAAGTCTAGATTGAGATTCGAGAGACTTCCATATCTCAAACAGGGTTACCAGATCATTTTAGACCATACATGCTAGCTGGATGTGCAAGTTTTCTACTATAAGAACGTATTTTTATGTTTTTTTAGGTTAATAGTAAAAAAAATGAAAATCCTAAATTGTGTCCCAAAGAATCACTTACAATCAATCATAATCAGTGATCACTATAAAGAGCACACCACACGCCAATCAGTTAAATCGAACTTATCGGTACTAAAGCCGCGTTCACACTATTTTCAAGGCTGTGACAGCCCTAACGAATACTCATTAGTAACAAAAAGAATACAAAATCGCATACAAACACCTCATACATCCCAATCAGCAACACATCAGCGCTAAAAGAAACGTCTCGACAACAAATCAGTGACAACCCTATAGTGTGTGTTACGAACACGTTGTTTAGGCAACGACTTTGCGAACATGTTTGGCATATAGTTGAATTGTAATTCAAGAAACGCACTTACTAAAATAACGTTAACCAATAAAAATAATATAAGTAAATGAGGAAGACCTATGTTCAACAGAGGACGTCCTATGGCTGAAATAATTTTGATGATGATGATTCGATTGTACCACTATCTTTACTAAACCAAAAGTGAGGTTCTTTTTTTTTCTTGAGTACCTAAATTTAAAAAGTTAGCGCAAGGAATCGGCTAAAGATTTGATACAGAGTTAGACTAAAGCTTGGGAAAGGACTTTACGTGCCACTACGTACTTTTTGCTGTAAAAGCTGAACCGGTTTTCACAAAATGTTGTACGGAAAAAACTTGAACCCTAGGGAAGGACATAGGCTACTATTTTTATTCTATCTCCGAAGCGAGTAAAATAGGGTATGATAAACCATACTCCAAGCGAGTGAAGTTGCGGGCACACGTAGTTACTAATAAAAAGAGACACATAAGTTTAGATTGGGGAGGGATATAATCAAATTGCTACTAACTTAGATTGAATTTCAGGAAATAAGTATTTAGTGAAACATAACCCAAAACTTTTTTTAAATCTGCAAGTGACATTTTTGTCTCATGTTTTTCAAATACCAGCCAGTTTCCGTCATAGTTTCACCTAATGACATCTCACTCAAGCTCGCTAACCGCCACGCTTGTGAGTGTCGAACATAAAACAACGCGACACCCAATTAAGGGGGTTGAAGAGCAAATTTTTCACCGCACAGCCAACCCTATTTGGTTTAGCTCCGTCAAACGAACACACTCTTAGCTGCACTCATACAAACGCCGATCAAGAGTGCATTCTTAACACTCCGAGGGCTGTATAAGGGACCGCTGGGTAAATTAGTAGAGGCAATTGTGCTACACACAGGACAGTCGTTAACCGTGTTCGTGCGATTGTCAATCGGATTTATCAGGTTGTTAAGTGAGTGCCGGTTAAATGTTTGTGGGTATTATGTTGGGGTATTGTGCACGGATTTAGTGAGGATGTGGATGGTTTAAGAGCTTATGTGACTTGGTTTCTAGTTAACTAGTCAGAGCGTGAGATAGAATAATAAGAAACTGAATTGTTCCAACCAATCACATTATCTAGATCTAATCTAAGCAAAGTTTGCACTCACTGTGGTGACGTTTTCAGGTTGCATTGGACACAAGTACAATGTATGACATCCTTAAATGCAATCCATATAATAGATATTCGTATATATCACACAAGCTGCCCCGGATTTTGTAATCCGGAGCAGGAACTACCAAACAAGGTCCAAAATAATGTTTGTGTGATAAACATGAGCATTTGTGAGTCATTAATGTTTATAATTGCATTAATGTATGTATATAATATATGTTATCCGTTATCTAGTTGCCGAAACAAGCTTTGTTTAGTTTGAGGCTCGATAAAAAAAAAATGTTGGTCCCGTTGTCCGTCGTCACCAGTTTACAATTCTCGACCTCAGAAGCATAAGGTCTGATGTGTGCAAGGTTTTCAATCACACATCAGACCTTATGCTTCTGGGGTCAAGAATTAATCTTATAAATTAATCAATCGTTAACTATACAAATTTAGTCACTAGGTTACTTTTAAGTTTTTCAATGGCATAATCCTGCCTGTAGCTCAGTGGTGGCAGCGCTTTGGTAGTGATTACCAAAGTTAAGCCACCTACGCAGCGGTTGTGATTGGATGGGTGACCATTCAAACCATTTATCAGTGACATCTATCATAAGCATCTCCGTGCCTCGGAAGCCACGTTAAAAGTTGGTCACGGCTAATATCGCTTGATACTGGTCGTGAAGCCTAGTCAGAGGCCTTAGGGCGGCTTAATCTAACATCTCTGACAGTAAGGTCAAGTAGTCAATGGCCCAAACCACCTCATAGTTGCGGTGATGCCAGTGTCCTGCAGTGGGACGTATATAGGCATAATTTACTTTGAGAACAACATTCTGATCCAGTATTGACTATCAAATCGTGAGAATAAACTGCTTAATCGTCGACAAATAAAAAGATACAACACCTTTGCAGTTGGTAGCCCAAAATGCAAATCCACATGCCAACTCGTTTTTTAGCAATCTTCCTTTTTATTTTAGTGTTCCTTGTGTCAATGAGAGAACCGGAACAATTACGTTAGAATTATTGAATCATTTGATACATAAAAATTTGGTGAATGATACGAGGAT
The DNA here is from genome assembly GCA_963576865.1 of Anania hortulata. NCBI lineage: Eukaryota > Metazoa > Arthropoda > Insecta > Lepidoptera > Crambidae > Anania > Anania hortulata. The sequence goes on along the minus strand of OY756405.1, from coordinate 9,492,406 downwards.
CTTCGTTAAGGTAAAAGCGGACTGTGTAATAGACTACTTTATTATAGGAAAATTAGTATATTCATTTTCTAGATGTACGTTGACACTCATTACGTACAAGGAAAAAAAGAGATACGGTAAACACAAAAAACAATCAATAATAATAGACAAAAATAAAAATAAAACATTCGTCCTCCAAGGAGTAGATATAGGAGTTTGAAAATTTGACAAACTGTTTTTTGTGAATTGTGAGTGTATAATTGATGAATGTATTATAAAAAAGTTATTAAGATGGTTGTGTTTTAGAGAAATGTATTGGAACACTAAATGTGATTATAGCTGAATTAAAGAACGATTAATGAGCTGGGACATGCATTTCACGCGGAATCTATGGGTGTCTAATATATTTAGAAGACAACTTCATCTCTAACCGATAGATATCGATAGATGTGGCCTGTCTAGGCCCATTGCCATTTAAGTTGAAAGCAAATGTGAAAATCTGTAGGATTTGGCACCCATTGGTAAGTGATAGTATTAAACTAAAGAAAGGTACTCAAATTTTTCTCGTCGCTTTAATGTTTGCTCAAGGATCACGGAACCCTCAACGTTTATGTACAACACACTCTTTCCCGGTTTTGTACACTCCAGATATTTCGTGCCGGCTGATTGCATTCGTGAGTGCCCACAGATATTGTTCTTTTAAAACGCCGCGTGATGGAACCTTTTAAGAGAACAGTTAGGAAGAGTAAGACTGTTCATTGTTTTTTGTGGTGCAATTGTAGCAAAAAGTATTAATTAAATATTTAGTTTAGTTAACATCCTTTTTAAAAGAGAAATATTTATATTTGCCGAAATCGAGTTTTTATAAAACTACATCTTAACTAAATAATGTAATAATAATAACTCGAACAGAAAGTATCTTTAGAACTACTCTCAGGAGGAAAAAAATGGAGGAGGCAATGGCAAATCACTCCATCAACATATTGAGGGGTCTTGTTTTTTATGTACTAATAGTATATAATCTAACTCTTAGTAATGAGAATGAGGAATGAAATGGAGGTTCTTTTATCATACACTTTAACATTCGATCTTAAAGATAATCAAGTATTTATGTCAGAAAAAGCTTATTATTTAGGTAAGCGGTTTAATTAATTCAGATCTTATAAAGTTAAATAAATAAATTTTAACAATGGGTTGATGACCTAAATATAACCTAAAATACAATACATAAAGTGGCAGTTACAGAATCCGATGCTAGAATTACTTGTATCAATAGAGACAAAATATCAACTTACAATGCAATGTTTATCTAGACTTTATGTCATCTGCAATTAAAACGCGTAATTCGGAACCAGCCTGCAAGCGTCTCTGCAAAATGTCGCGATTGCCAAACCCATGCGACAGTGCAACGACCCGCATTCCGACAACCTGATCTATGTGATGACAGAGTGGTTGTTAGCGACTGGTCTGGTTGCCCAATCTTACAAGCTCTAGCGGGGTTTGTCTCCGCCGATACGGATCCCGGGGTCAGATTGAGTTAGCCACGGATCACGGCGAATTATATCGACTGATACCGTTATCCGTTTCCATCAAAAAATGAAACAATGTACCTACCTACCGATCACGATATCCGCGGCTACAAGAAATAAAGTAGTAACACTTAAATTGTTCACAGGGTAAACAAAGTGTCAACATAGAAACATAGTTTCAATTTACAAAATATATAAGCCTAGCTATAATTCATCTACAACCTAATATAAATTTTTGGCGGGAAAATGCTCCATCGGCATTCAATTTTAACCCTAAATTGCTTAAACATGTCAATGTCAATACCAGAAATAGCACTAACATAAACTTCTGTCTCTTGATTTACTTTAATGTTTTAAATAAAAAAAATAGTTCTTGCTATATATTTTTATAACTTGCACCATACCAAATGACCAAGCCACCATGAGCTAGTATGCATTGAAGAAAAATATACTCAATTATACGCCATTAAAGAACTGCAACTCCGAACATAAACTTCATCAATCAAAATGCAATTAGACAATTTCTAAATTTGCAACTTTAGATTTTAAATGTTAATTGCTTTTAGTGAACAATTAAGATATCTTTATCCTTGCAATTTTGTTCGACTGTTATTAGTGAAACTACCTCTATACTATCTTTTTTTTTATTTAAGGTATTATACAGCATGTAGACAATTTAAGTGGTTTATTTTTACGTAAAAAAATAATTATCATAATCGCTTCAGCCATAGGACGTCCACTGCTGAACATTGGCCTCCCCCAGTGACTTCCAGATTGACCGGTTGAAAGCGGCCTTCATCCAGAGCTTTCTGGAACCTTTACCAGGTCGTCTATTCACCTTATGGGTGGACGTCCTATACTGCACTTGCCGGTACGTGGCCATAAAAACTTATTACGTAGTATTAAGTACATAATTTTTTTCCCTGTATTGATAAAAACATGTCTTGCATTCATCTAATATGACATATTTTTTTACTTTTTTGATTGATTTGATTAAGCAAAAAAAAATTTTTTTTTTTTTCAATATATTTAGTCAAAATTTCAGTAAAAAGTTTAACGGTGGACTTTTTTGTAGTTTCCTCATTTTAGTCGTCTGAACCAGAATGTAGGTAGTTTGTCTATTTAGGCTCGAATAAGTGGACGATGAATAAATAAACAACATGGACTAGTTTCATTAGAGTATCTGTTCCTTATATAGTACACTAGCTGTTGCTCGCGACTTCGTTCGCGTGTTTAGATTAGCTATGGTTTTTCAAAGACCCCGCGAACAAAGTTGCGGGCTACAGATAGTATTTCATTTTATTTTATCACATTCAAAAAATTATGCCAACTGAACAGGGATATCTAACGGTAAGAAGCGCCATCTATAGTAACAGTTATCTTACATCCCTCGGGAACGGTATATTTTTTCGAGATCAATAGTATCATATCTTTTATTCCAGACTGATATCTATTTATGTGCCAAATTTCGTCTAGATCCGTTCAGCTGCTCTGGCGTGATTAAGTAACAAACATTCATCCATCCAAACTTTCGTATTTTGAATTTTAAGATTAGGATTAAGAATTAAGATTAAGATAAGACGTAAGATAGCTGTATTCGGAATTTCCAACCTTCTATGAACTCTATCTTTGGATGCAATTTTCTCATATAACGTTGTTTTAAATTTGGCCATTGTACTTTGATGAAAACATAGTGCAGGTGACTTCTAAGGAAACTAGGTCTTTTATCAACACGAGTTTATTAGTAGTTATTACAAGCACATGTACAAGATACTAACTTATTAATTAGCTAAGATGATATTGCGTAAGAAAAAAAAAATCCTTCTGTTTTAGAACGTGTGTCAGGAGCATAGACAATTTCCATAGTCCCTTTGCATAGTCTTTGGCTTGGGATAGTGGATATTCGCCCCAGGTACTTATACTTGTTGAAGTACTGATAATTAAGTAGCAGAGCGCTTTGGTTGTGATTGCTAAAGTTATGCAACCCGCGGTTGTGAGTAGATGGGTGACCATTTCAACCTTTTTAGTGTTAATACAAAGTGCTTCGGAAGGCACGCCATTGTTATGATGATTTATAAAAATAAAATAAAATGAATATTGGACGACATCACATACATTGCTCTGATCCTAAGGTAAGTATCTGAACACGACTTGTGCTATAGAAATCAGAAAAAGAGATGACTAGTAAAGTTCGTTTTCTACGTTGAAGAAGAGAATCGAACCCGGGACCTCAGAAATAATAGAGATAATAAAAGTAAGTATCTATCAGAGGCGAGTATACCGGACTTGTTGTTGCAAGCTCTGAGGATTAGGGTTGGATTCGATGTCTCTGGTCTGGGTCTTGTGGACCGTTCGTTGTTTCTGATTTCTGTGACACAAGTTCTTAAGCTACTTACCATAGGATCAGAGCAATGTATGTGATGTTGTTCAATATTTATTTAATTCTAGCTGTTGCCTGCAACTTTGTTCGCGTGGTCTTTTGTTTATTCATAAAGGAATCTCTGCGAAACTTTTTTTATTTTTTCTTTTAAAAGAACCTTCTCCTGACAATAATTAACACAACAAAAAAAGAATTAGTGAAATTGTTCCATCCGTTCACGCGTGATGCGATGACCAAGGGAAATAGAGATTCATTTTTATATTATAGACTAGCTGACCCAGCGAACTTCGTTCCGCCAATTCATTTGACAGGTACGAACAGTTTGTATAGGAGAATAAAATAGTTGTTTTACTACTTTCCTTGCATTTTTTTCATAATTTCTGATCTTTTAAACCTTCCCTGAACTTCCACAAATATTTTAAGACCAAAATAATCCAAATCGGTCCAGCCATTCTCGAGTTTTAGCGAGACAAACGAACAGCAATTCATTTTTATATATATAGAATAAGAAAGCTCAAGGTCGCACAGCGTGCTATGGAAAGGGCTATGCTTGGTGTTTCCTTGCGAGATCGAATCAGAAATGAAGAGATCCGTAAACGAACAAAAGTCGCTGACATAGCCTAACGGATTAGCAAGCTGAAGTGGCAGTGGGCGGAGCACATAGCACGTAGAACTGATGGCCGATGGGGCACAAAGGTTCTAGAATGGAGGCCGCGTACCGGCAAGCGCAGCGTAGGACGTCCACTCACAAGGTGGTCAGACGACCTGGTAAAGGTCGCAGGAAGACGCTGGATGCAGGCCGCTTCCAACCGGCCAATCTGGAAGTCAATGGGGGAGGCCTATGTTCAGCAGTGGACGTCCTATGGCTGAAATGATGATGATGATGATATATAGATAGATTATTATCAAAAAAATCTTTCAACTATAGGAAATATCACACTGAGAACTATAGGTATTACTGTGGAAGTTTTTAAAATCCATATTTAATCTGACTGTTTTAGCCTATACTAAAGGATTTGCTTGAAGACACTTTTAAGAAAACATTTTTATGTAAATAGTCAAAAAACTTGAATATCAATGTTGTTACCAATAAAATATACAAATGCCTACAAAAACTTAATTAAAACAATTCCACACTCTATTTATAGTCAAAGCATAAATGTGAAACATTATGATAATTCCTCGAACATAATATGGCTTTAATAACTTTAATCTGGCCAATCATCTGGAATTATGTAGTTCTCAATAATACGCTACCTCTACCAGTGTAGAATAGAGATGTTTTTATACATGTGGGTGTCTTGATATCACCAATAACTAACATTATTACACGAATCAGGTATTTAAATTTTCATCTGTGGTAATTTAAAGATTGTGATATTGTTATCATTGAAGATAATATATACTAGAATGTAAGATAGTTTATAACGATGGCTGGCAGTGGCTGGATGAAAAAGGCGGGAGATCGTGCTCTTTGGCACTCTTGAGGGAAGGCTTACGTCCAGCAGTGAACTGCAATAGGCTGACATGATGATAAAACAATTAAATTTGTGCATTATTGTGGAAAATTGCAGCAATATATCATTTGTCTCTACTTCTTTTATTAATTTTTTGCCATTTTAATAAAATTATTAAACCAAATTTCTGACAATTCTCACTTAGTACTTTATTATATTTAATATTGGACAACATCACAAACATTGCTCTGATCCTATGATAAGTAGCTTAAGCACTTGTGTTCAGAATCAGAAACAACGACGGTACCACAACACCCAGACCTAATACAAATGAAAAGTTATTTTTCTCTATGACCGACCGGGAATCGAACCCAGAACCTTAAAGACAGCGACCCTAAGTCCGGTATGCTCGCCTCTCGGCTACGGAGGTCGTCTGAATTACGATAAAACTTCTACTACACATACGAACACTTTGCAAATAGATAAAGATGAAAATCATCTTGATTTTGATATTTGATTTTGAATAGCTGAAATGGTGATGATGATAATGAAATAGATTTTGGTAACAAACATTTTAAGACACTTTACCTAATTCTGACAAAAAAACATTAACCAGATTAAACTCTTCTAAACTAGAACAAGGTTAAGGCAAAAAAGTAAATAAAATCGGACTAATAAATATATTATTTATATTTACATATTTATATAACAAAACTAAAATCTAAAAATAATCTTACCACGTAAGATACCTAATCAGTTACTTTAGGAGTCCGTGCCAGCCGCTTATTATTATTATACATTATTTTTAGCTTTTTTGAAGTCGGTTTTATCTTTTTTTTTAATTTACTTATTTCATCTATTTTTAGTGATACATCCTAATCAAAACAGATCTTAAGAATGCAAACAAAATTTAACTGCTGAACACCGATTTTATATCCTATTATTCCACTCTTAGGGCTGAAATTTTTTCAGAAAAATTTTAATATAGTATCTTTGAAGTATAAGCTATTCAATAAAAAAAGAATCATCAAAATCGGTTCACATTTGACAAAGATGTTAGGTAACATAGATACAAAAATCAGTTGGCTTGGTATGGAGTTCATGCAATGTTTGATGATTTTCTTATAGGTCCCATCATTAAAATTTGACCAAATTTATATGGGACCTTTTTTTAAAGTATTACCTTTCGAACAAAAAAATAATTATCAAAATCGGTCAACGTAATAACGAATGATCGCTGAACATACATAAAAATAATAAAAATCCGACGAATTGAGAACCTCCTTCTTTTTTGAAGTCGGTTAAAAATGATTTGCCTGCAACAACTAAACGTATCTCTGTTGAAATAACAATTCTTAAAACAAGAGTTCAATTACTAGTTGTAAAGCTGATGATGACATAAGTTACTGTCAACTGTGTCATCATCGCAGTGATTCAGCACTACCTTTTGCATGTCCCGGTAATTAGTGCGAGCAAAAAGACGAATGTGGTCGGTGGCAATATTTACATGCACCATAATAATAAATCACTCGATTCACTTTCCTAAATTGATATTGTAATCCGTTCGGTTTTGCTCCTGTTTCGCTTTGAATAAATGAAGACGTTGCTGTGATGTTGCTTCGTTAAATTGCTATCTCTTGTCTCTGTGCGCAATGGAGTAGCTTTTGTGCATGTTTTTTTAACTTACTTTTAGCCATAGAATTTAGAACTGTTAGGACCTTTGGTGGTGGGAGATATTAATTAAAGTAAAAAGCGGACTGTATGATAAAAAAATATATAATCCAAGATTAATCGCAGGAAGATACAGTGACCGCACACTTGAAGGGCTTTGAAGGTAGTGTTCGACCGAGCATCGATATTCGCTCGCGAGCCGAACGTTGCTCGCTGTCGGTCGCCACCGTTCGCCGATCCTCGTTCACAAGCCCCTCTGCATATACAATGCCCGTGCGAGGACAAGAACTTAAGTACTTTAGAAAATTGTGAAAAAATTGTTACTGTTCCACGAAATCTATGAAACGTTAGATATAATATAACAGTGATGTCATTCATTATCATCATATTATTAACAATTAGTGAATGGTGCAACAACCGTTCAAAGAAACAGTAAATCAAATCAAATCAAAGAATATTTTACAGTAAGATCGTACTAGACAAGAATTACTACGGCTTACCGTAACTCTTAAGCTAAATGTATGAGCGCGGAGCCCAATTTTTCATACACTGAGAGCCGTAATGCCGCTGGTATGTCATTGCTTTATCTTACCAAAAATCTTGTATTATTTGCCTCTCTTATCTCCTATATTCCCTTTAGCTTAATACAAGATCCCGTATTTCACTCAATACAAGAGCGTACACGCTAAATGCTTTGATATAAATTTCAGGGTGATTTAAATAATCAATACAAAGTAGAAAACATATAAAAATCTTTTTTTTTTACGTGCCTTATTTATTTTAGGCGTGCACCTATTAAACTACTAGTACCTCACTAAATAGTTGTTTTAAGGCCAATTCATCTTACAATATTTTATTTCCCACGCCACTCTACGCCTCCCTTGTCCCACTTATCGCGTACACCGATACAAAATGGAGAATCGCGATGAACAGCCCTGACTTATGTCCGGCCCGTGATATGTTCATCGCAACAATAAATACCGGTGGCCAATTAAACGGCACGAAACATAGTTATGACGACTACCTTAAAGAGGGATGCCGATTTTTAATACCAAAACTTGGCAGAATAAGTTTAAATCTTGCGGTACAATTTTAATCTTATTGTAAAAGAAATTATTATTGATTCATGACTCGTATTTTCTTAAATTGTTTAATGGTAATTTTTTATAATTTCAATGGTTTACATTTAATTATGTCATCAGTTGCGCAGGCTTGCGTACAAAAACATACTTGTCGAATTGAGAATCTCGCCTTATAAGTCGGTCAAAAATTATTAAAATCTAGGTAAACAAGGTTTTATAATTTGAATTGAATTTGATTCAAACAAAATAATTTGGACCTTTTTATAACTAATAAAATACCTTTATCCATTTTTTTTTTCAATTTGTTTCACAAACCGAATGCAACACTTTTATTACATTGTAAGAGAACTTAGACTAGCACGTATAGTGTATATTCTTTACTAGTGAACACAGCGTGCATAAACTTATCTTGATTGCTAGCAAATTTATAAACTTATTAAACTAAGTAACGTACTTGACTACCTACCTACTGAAAACAAAAATTTCTGTGAATAACGGTGCTGGTTGCACACTTATGTATTTTTTGTAATTAAGTTCTTATTTTATCATCATTTGCAATTGTTTATTTTCCCTAACAAATAAAATAAAAAATACTTAAATAAAAAACAGATCAAAACAGTTACATTTAATTTAACATAAGAATGCCCTAAATTACCTACCAGAAATATTATTGTTCTACAGCTGTGCAAACTCTTGTTTAAAAAAAAAATGGTACCTTCACGCATCCTTTTTTTTTGCTCCGTCAAACCATTATTTTATGATTACATGCTATACGAATGTATGAAAAAATCATACTAAATATCAGCGAAGATATAAAATGTGAGAACTCATCTGCATGAGAGAGGATGTCGCTCGACAAAATTGTTTTGCTGAATCGATTAAGAGCTCGATCTCGCATCGATTTTATCGATTTTTGTTCCGATCCTACCCTTTCGAGTTCGCCGCCTGCTGATGTCTTTATTTAATGAATTCAAACGAGTGACATAAAATGTGTGGTCTTGTTTTTTTCATTATTTTACAATTGAATAGTCAGCCGGTAAGTTTCTCTGGATACAAAGCATTGTTTTTACAAATTTTTTATCACAATCTATCCGGATTTCAGGGTGATACCAAATTTCTGAATCGAAGAATGGTGTACAACTATAGAAGTAATATTTTTAAACGACCAATAAATCGACACTCCACTGCATGCGTTAGAAGAAAAAAAAAAACCTCATTGTACGTGTAGGGATAAAAAATATAATAAGAATATAATCAAATATAGACAGTTTATAAATAACTAACGCAAATGTAAATAACAATAAAGCCAAAATAAATTTTCCTCCTTCCTATTATTGTTGTGCCCATCAGGGTCCATAGAGATACCATAAAGCTACAACATATTTAGTAACCTATGGAATGCAATAAAATTATGGAGTATTGAGAACCTCCCCAGGTACACTGAAAACATTTGTTAAGTTCTTTTCTACGACTTTGTTGGCATGATTTTTATAAGCGAGATTACGATTTCTGGTACTAAGAGTTTCTGAGCTAAGCAACGGACAGAAAGACAGGCGGGACGGACGGACATGGAAAAACTAAAGGTTTCCGTTTTGACTACAGAACTCTAAAATGTTTACTACATATATAAATTTTGTGATTTATTTTTAAAATGGCGGTCTATCTGATCATCATTAGCAATATTTGTCAAACGAGCCAACTAGCTCTCAATCCTCGCTAGAGACGAACAAATTATAAAATGTTAATAGAATCGAACCTTTGACTCTCAGCCACAATACATCATTGTCAAGCGCACCGGCCGGTTTGGGAGCGTAAGGAATAGCGTACATTGGCAGAAAAGGCTGCTCGATTATCGGGATTTTTCCCACATGTTATTAAATAAATTAAATAATATTATGTCTTGTGAAACTTCTCTCTACTCGAGGTATGTACTTGCTTCCCCCCCCCCCCGATTGACTAATAATAATAATATAAAAATTAGTATTTTAAGGAATTTAAGAAAGCATAGAATATATTTAACGAAAGTTTTTACTTATTTGTATCAGACTTAGTTTCTGCAAAACCACCGAACATACCTAATACAGTAGGTATTGCTGATTTAGCCTCTAATACGCTGTAAACTGGGTACAGTCAGCATCAAATGTAGCTGACCAGAAACTATTTTTCAAAGCTAGACTCTTTCACAATAACTTTAATCTAAATTCTTTAGTGATTTTGTCAGACTATAAATACAATGAAATGTTTTGCAATGAGATTTTTTTGAAACAAAAAACAAATAATAAGCTACTTTTCATGTTGACTATACACTACATGAATACGAAAATATTCATTTTAAATATTTTTATTACGAATTTCAAAATAACGAATCTCAAAATTCCGAAAGTTTTAAAATTCCGAAAATTTAAAATCCCCTTACATCACTACAGCAAACTGGTCTATGCCGTTTGCATCTAACAGCTTCCCGCAACCTTAACATAATCGTCAGTCCACCGGGCCTGCCCTGTTTACCTCTTCCAGCGTGGTCGCCACTCCAGAACTGTAGCGATTGTCAGTTCTGCGAGCGATGTATCCTGCGTATTGCCACTTTAGGTTTGCAATTCGAAGAGCTAGAGTTTCAGTGTACGCACCGCTTTATTTTTCTATTAGCGTCGATAGCGGGCTAGTTCCCACATTAAGTGAGACATCACTGGGCACATTAAAAGTCCGTATCGGCACTTTTACCGTGCCATGGTGGACATGGATAAAATGTTATTTATTGATGTTGAGAAAAAAGATCAATGAATATTGGCGCGATTTTAAACGACTGACTTTCTTTTAATGTTTTAGAAATCTGCTAAGGTAGAACCATCGAGCACATAGAGCAGCAGTACGAACCATCTTTCTCCAAATCCAGTAAGTGATTTTTCACTTACATTTAGTATGAAATGACGAGTCCTGTCAACTTTCCCCTATACATAAACAGTACAGATACAGATTAAAGAATACACTTCCCCACCGCCAACGTGCCGTGTGGAGACGGCCGTAAATAATACACATCCCCACCGCCAACAGGAGGCATGTCGTAAGAGGTGATTAATTTCTGTAGCACGAGACGGGTAGCAGCGTCTAAACGAAATGTTATAACAAAACTGCGCTTGCCAACCTACCTGCCAAGCGTGGCGAGTATTGGCAATCCCCCCGATGAAAGTCATCGGGGGAGGCCTGTGTTTAGCAGTGGACTTCCTATGGCTGAAATGATGATGATGATGATGATGACAGATTAAAAAATGGCGGATAATTTTGATAAACAAATCATACGATATTTCTACTCTGCAGGGTGTGTTCTGCAGGGTGTGTTCTCCATGGCTGGTGTTACTGGTCGTAATGTAACATGTTACAAAGCGAACATTCGTGCAGTCAGTGCGTGGTGACAAGCAAGCAACGAGCTGGATTAATACGGATTTTGGCACATGACATAACAAAACATGCTCGCATGCACAACGCCTATCAATACACACCATTGTACTCAATTTACTATTTATCAGATTAAACAGCGTACCTACTACAATTTTCTCGGGGGCAATGATAATAAAATTTACAACTATTTTTCGTTTTCATTCAAAATGGCCTCCTTCTTCATCTATACGGTCAATCCCGGTTGCGTCCAAAGCCATCGCTTTAGAGCCCAGGGTCCGCTTTCCTTGATTTACTCCTCCACTTCGCACGGTCTTGAGCGTCTCTAGTTGTGAGATCATTCGCACTCATTCAAAATGGCCGACTATATCAAGTTTTGTATGGAAAAGCAATAAAACGTTTTGTTATCGTTGCCATAGCAAAATATATTTATTACATTTAAATTTAATCAGCCACAAATCTCTTATTTTTTAACATTGTTATACTTTAAAGACCGATATAATTTTTGGTTTGAAAGACGATTGCTTTTGAAGAAGAATCAGTAACATCATTTCAGCCATAGGACGTTCAGCAGTGGCTGAATATAGGCCTCCCCCATTGACTTCCAGATTGGCCGGTTGGAAGCGGCCTGCATTTACCAATATGAAAGCGTAATATAATTAAATAATTGCATACATAAAAACAGCTATTTGGCACCCTCTCAATAAATCTAAATTGGCAGTGTGATCGTCTAGTTTAAATAAAAGGACCCCGAAGGTTGTGATTGTTATAGTAGTAAACCAAATTCTGCTTAGTAATCGTGGTGGTTGGAAGAATTTATGTTTAAGATATTCAAAGGCTCACAAAAACTTGAAGATTAAACTAGAAAATACTAGAAATTATTACCTAAAAACTATTACAACGACCTTTACTTTACAAAACCTAGCACAATGTACATCTATCATTAAGAATATTCATGTATAACTGCTTCTGAATTCCTCAGTTATTTCCCATGTCACAAACTCATATCCACTATGTATGGTCAAATTTATTATGTGGCTTCGTACTGGTTGATATGCTAATAGGGCAATATGTCTACTAGGCTGGTAAGTGTGCTATGAAAACGCCAGCATTTGTACGGTTATTAGTATTACAGTAGTTTCGTGAACAGGGTGTTTTGAAATGTTGCTTTTTAGCTGATCGTGATGAATTGTTTTTTCTTTACTTTTACATTACAACTTATAAACCTTCCTCAAATTAATTTTACTGGAATTAAAAAAAAATGTTCGGCTGTAAGTTTTTTTTATGTATGTTCACCGATTTTTTCGGTTATTAGGGACCGGTTTCAATTTTTTTTTTTGTTGAAATGGGTGGTTCTATTTCACCAATTGGGATCTGATGACGGAATGTCTGGGAAACCAAGGAAAATCCCCAAAAAATATAGGGATATTGTAAGGGACTTAACACAAATAATTGTGTAATAAAATTAAAGTTGAATAAATAACTAAACACCGACTTCAAAAAAACTAAAAATCGAAAAATAATACATATTTGCGATTTTTTTTGAGTCAGAGCGAATGACAACGTTGAAACTCTCCATGGTGATATTATACTACTAATTATGGATGGGTTTATGAGACTGGCAGCAATTTCAGGCTGATAAGCCCTTGAGCGAGATCTTCAAGCATTTTTATTTTCCGAAATTACAATTTATTTTGCCGTTTTTTCGAAACGTAGTTTTGCATTCAAACGTCTCAACGCTATTGAATGTCAGCTTTGACTATCGGTCAGTCGGCTTAAACATAAATTAAACTATTCTGTTATTTGATAAATCAGGTTATACAGGATGTAACGAAAAGGTGAAATAAAACTTTAAGGGGTTATTCTACGGCTAAATTACATCAACTTTTTCTATGGGACCAACATCGAAATCGCAAAAAAAAACACTTTCCCATACTAAAACGCGACCAGCTGGCATTAGTTTGTATGGAAACGTCAATTATTTTTTTTTGAATTTTTGATGTTGGTGTATGATGTAATTTAGCCGTAGAATAACCCCTTAAAGTTTTATTTCACCTTTTCATTACACACTGTATATTAATCAAAGAACGGTAACTTTTTTGACGAACTGCGAATTATAATTTTAACTGACGTTATAGCAATCATGCTGTATATGTAAGCATCAAGCTTACTTCTAGACGCGCTACCATGTGAAAGCTTGCCATGATTAATATAGTAATTACTTTGTTTATAATATTTCTGTCCAGTTTTACGATTATGAATATCAACTTATAATTTGTAACGATCTTATAATGTTACGTGTTAATTTTATTTGAAATCTTTGTGAAACGTTAACTGTATATTAGTAATAATGTTAAGGATTTATTACGTGTTGAACATAAATCTTTATCAACCAAAGTTTATTAATTACATAACATGTTTAAAACAGTTTTAAAAACTCTTTAGATAAAACGTTTGTATTAGCTTTTTTTTAAATAGCCGTTTAGCCTCAGGAAAGGTACTGTTTTGAGCTCTAGTGAAAGTAAAAAAAATAATTATTATTATAAACAATCTAATTTTAATGTAACGATCAATGGGGCATTAAGGTTATAGAATGAAGGCCACATACCGGTGGCGCAGCGTAGGTCGTCCACTCACAAGGTGGACAGACGACCTGATAAAGATCACAGGAAGACACTGGATGCCGGCCGCTTACAACCGGCCAATCTGGAAGTCAATCGGGAAGGCCTATGTATGTTCAGCAGTGGATATCCTACGGCTGAAATGATGATGATGAATTTTGATGTGGTGATGACAAGTTAGTGATGCTTATCATCGTCTCAATGCTTTGAAAGATACGTACGGCTGATAAGTCCGTTCCGGCTGATATGTCAGTCATTAAGCCGAGTGAAATGCCTTTGAGTATTTAAGTTTGATCATGCCTGATAGTAACTACTGTGTCCATCCCGCAAATCCACACTAAACTCCAGTGTTAGATTTCCTATTTACCCCATAACCACCTTTTAACAAATATGCTCTAACCGTCTATCGATTTTCGATGAAAGAAATCAACATCTTTCTGTATTGACCAACACCGGAAATAAAACCCGAGACTTACTGATCCACTAAGCCAATCGGGTCATCAAAAGACTACCTATCAAATTGGCATATCTTTAATCCTTTAGTGTCCCCGTCTCATAGTAACTACAGTTATCGATGGATACAATTAACTATCGATTCAATCAAATAAACCTGACCTAGCTAAAATCTTAGGGGAATAAAAATGCTCATAGTACAAGGCTTGGTCAGCACTCGCGCACTGAATACAAATGTTTATTATTGTTGAGAAAAAGTAGCGCCCATTGTGCGCCTCGGGCCACTCCACTGAAGGAGTCGCGGCCGAGATGGGGACAAGGTAATCTGTAGAGTCGCTGTATTTTTTTTTTTTCAAGATCGCATTGAAAGAAATTTTTAAGGAACAAATGATGATTAGCATGATAATAAATCGTAGCTCGAAACTTTTATTGCCACAACATACTTAATGTTCTTCATTAGACATTTTTATACTTATATCACCTAATTTCCCATATGAATCCACCTCTTATGTTGCAACTCTTTAAAAATGCCAAAATATGTATCGTGTCAATTTGTTTCAACTAAGAACTAACAAATGAGTGTAATAAACAATTGAAAATTTGTTGTTCTAAGAATATCAGTCATTACTCATTTTGCTAGTAACTAGTTGATGAAGAATAAAGGTTTGTTACCATAGAAAAAATATCTGAGAGTATGTTTCTCTACTTTATTTCGATGCTTTTTATACCATAAAGTTAAAGAAAATTAAAAGTCGATTAAATATCTTGACAACTCACCACCGCTGGAAAGATAGTTAAAAATTAACGTTGCTAAAAACAAAGAAACTAATTGATACTTTAAGTGGTATTTTATTTTCCCTGAGAGACAGTCAATTGTGACTCGACTCCTAACTTTGTAGACCATTCAGAATTATTGAATTCGTCATTCCTGTATAATACATTTTGGACTATTTCCATAAATTTGTTACGTAACATCTCTACCCATTCCCTATCCATCTGTCGTCTGGGCGCTTTGGGCCAGCATTGTCCGCTACAAATGTGATCAAATTATAAAGAGTGGCGTGCGCCCGCGGCGCTCGCTTCTGCGCAGGCGCGGGGCATCGCAATTTGAGCCCGCCATTGTAAACGAATTATGCGGATGATTTCATCGCTCCTTCCTGCGTAGTAAAAATATACGATAATACATTTTTAACAGAAACAGGTTAATGGTCTTTTTGTTAAGGAGAATCTAGTAACTGATTCAGCGGTCTGGTGTGAAGTCACTGGCTGAGGTAAACTATGCGAAAGGTAAAAGACCAGGAGCCTTAAGAGCAGCTAGAAAAAAGCATAGACAAAAACATAACAATAAAAGCATACATGCTTTCTGCATGACTTAAAGGTTGGCTGGTAGAGAATGCCCTTGGCATTAAGTCCACCTGTTGTACATTTTTAAGTTTGTGCAATAAAGTTTTAAATAAATAGACTACTATTGCAGCAGTAAACGATGTGTTTGATTTCAAATGCATTTTATTTTTGAAATATTGTTGTTAAACCCATTTTTCTTTCTCGCAATGGTAATTCTTGCATTGCCTTCGAGGTTCTAACAAGTTAAACTGCTTGGCTGTGTTCTGCATTAAAGAACAATATAAACAGAGTATAATTTACTAAACTACAAAGCATTCATCATTCCTATAATGAGATTATGAGTCACATAAAAAAAAAACTAAAAGTATTACATCGATAACAACATCCTAAATTAACTCTAGCTTCTGGTTCAGAAGTATGAATGCGGAAATAAAATGAGAAATTTAAAAAAAAAAAATGTTTTAATGCTATCAATATTTTAGTACCTACTACAAGAAGTTTTTCTTTCTGTATTAGGTATTAGCGAAAAATCAAACGATTTATATTCGATTTACATCATGCAATAACTTTATTTTGACCAAAACATGATTTTATAATAAGAATTCACTGGTGAATGTTTTTGGAAATCTAAACAAACACGAAGAAACACAACGAAAATACTAATAATAAATAAATATTGGACAACATCACATACATTGTTTTAATCCTAAGGTATAGCACATGTGTTATAGAAATCAGAAACAACGACAGTAGGTACCACAAAACCCAGACCCGACCCAACATTTTAGAAAAGTTAGATTTCTACATTGACCCGACTAAGAATCGAACCCTGGACCGTAGAGATGGCGACGCCGAGTCCAGCAAACTCACCTCTCGGCTACGGAGGTCGGACCATTAGATACTCAATACTAAAACTTGAAATAAATTTTTATTACTTATTCTCTTTTATGTTTCTCGTATTAAACTTTCTACACAGTTAGTTAATTACAAAGCACAATTAAAGTATGGTCATTAAGTAGGGAATAAAGAGGTATTATTACGTTTGCCCATTATAATAAATTGTCAGGTGAGTCCCGATTGGTCACAGAGAATTAGACGGTGGCAAAGATCAAAATAAATCCTAAGGAAGAAGTATTTTATCATAAGATGGTTCTGTATCATTTTAATGGTAGTCTGTTGCAAGAACTTGTCAAAATATCTACATCTTATAAATATATATATAAAACAAAGTCGAATTAGTTACACCATTTATAAGACAAGAACGGTTGGACTGATTTTTATGAGCTTAGATTTGTTGAATTTTTCTCCGCCCCGAATAGCAGAATAACTATAAAAAACACGGAAAAATTCACAAAAAATAATGTATAAAAGGGGCGGTACGAAGTTCGCCAGGACAGCTAGTTTACTATGAAATATACTTATCAAATATAAACAAATAAGCAATAATTAAAAGACAGGTTGACTTAAGTATTTCCTACCTTTAAGGTTGCAAAATCAATCAAACCATATTACCTTTGTAAATTATTAAGGAATATGAAATCAATCCATACAACTTTAGTAGTTTGTTGAGGGTTTAATTAATATTTTGTCGTCAGATAATAGTTATATTAGAAATTAGTATAGGAGAAACCAAAAGAGTTATACAACCACCACGGATCCCTAATAAAAATTAGTTTGGCTCCTTCTAAACAACCGTGAAAAACGACCCGCGACTATACACCAACATAATAATACAGTTTTATTATGGGATTCTTACAACAACGTAGTGTATTAAAAAAGGTGAAACAGTCCAAAATAAACAGCCAGTTAACTTTGACGTTTTCGTTAAAGTAAGTAGAGTAAGTCATAAGTTCATAACCAATATTTTTATTACAACAAATCAGCATTTCTTAATTGGTTTTTAAAAGCATAAACGTTATGTTATTTCTGAGGCAAAGTATGTTTTTTAGTTAAAGATATCTTTCATTGTCCTTTATTGTTTCTCTTCTCTAGAAAAATTCTATCTATACACCTTCCCCTTTCTTTAATGGTTGTCCACTACCTAAAGGTTGTCTGGAAGAGATCGCTATTAGCGATAAGACCGCCTAAATTGTACATCTTTCTGTAAAAATCATGTGTATTTTACTTGTATGGTGTGCAATAAAGAGTATCTATTTATCTATCTATGCAAGGTAAAACATAATGGTTCAGCCATATTTTAAGATATTGTTGTCCCATTGAAATCTAACAAGTATGCCAAAGAATATGTCTGAATAAAAAAAATGTAGGCGCTCGCAAACAAACTGTCTACTCTACTGATCAATGTAGAAGGGAAGGTCTAAAGATTGATATGTTTCTACCCATGTTTCTTTGGAAAAGTTGTTTATTTACATTAGAGCATTAATATCCTGAAATATGGCTGAACATGTATACATAGAATGAGATAGATAGCTAATATTTGTTACAGGAGAGAAACAATAAAGGTCAATAAAAGATATCTAATGATAAATACTCATAATGTCCACGTTTGTATATTCACCTAATTGCTAAATGCATTATATTTTAAACAGCATTTTTATTTTGACTTAGGTAGTCTCAATCCACTACAAACAAACAACAAAGTTTCAGTAAGTAGTTTTTTCCTTGACTTCTGAAATAGATTGACTGCACTTATTAGACTGTGGTTCATCCCACAATATTCTTTACGATATTGTTACATAATTGCAATTTATGTTCGATACGCTCTTATGGCCGAATATCAGACATTAGCCTGTAATTATTAACGTTTAGTGAACGCTATAACGTTAATGTTATCGTAAATTGTTTAATTCTAAGTGAACATGTTAAAACAGTTATAAATTAGCTTGTGGAAAGTGGATTTTACAAGTTCGGGATTAAGAATGGTGATTGGTGGAGAGTGTGGAACCTTTACAGTGTATTTTTTAAATGTCTAATGTCAAAAAAGTAATTAAAAGAAATATAAACGTTTTTAGAATCAGAATTAGAAATGTTACCTACTTAAATAGATATTCTTTGAAGTAAAGATCAAATTGAAGAATGGCAAATGCTAGCGTCTAAAGTTTTAACCCCACGAATGTCAGTTCCATTTTTGACAGTTGAAAAACATTGATGCATTTTTGTTAAGTAACATTTAGTAGCTGCAACAAAATCTTTTTATGAATTTATTTAACCTATTTTGGGTACTTATGTTAAATTGTAAATAAGGTTCACTAAGTATCTACTTTAATCAATTACTAAAGGTATGATATATAAGTGCTCCATTTATACTACATTTTTGTTTGCAATAAAGAATGAATAAATCTGGCATAATTATTGACAATTTTTTACTAAATGTATCACAACAATAAACAGATAAAAATAAAACCGGCATTAATGTCGTTCAAACCATGGTTTGAATTCTATTCCTTGCGCATCTTCTATTGATCCTCGGTTCCAAGAAATGATTTATTTACTCGTATTACTAATACGGCCTCACCACCGTGGTTTTCGTTTTGTGAGTGTATTTTCTTTCGTTTTTTGCGCAAGAAATATAGTTACACTATTTTGCAGATCTATTCTTAATATCGGTCAAAGAACTCTTTAAATTAGAATAAGGCGCATTTTCACTGGTCGTTAGTGCCTGCATGTGGGGTGCGGGAGTGTTTTGTAATGCATGTTAAAGGGACCGCATACGAGTAACCGTTTTCATTGGTTGTTAGCACCCGCATGTGGATTCGCGAGATTTTTATAAGGCATGCCATAAGGACCGCATATAAAGAACCGATTTTATTGGCTGATAAGGCCCGCATAAATGATATCCCAGTACTTCAGCAGTTACTCTTAGAAACTGGCTCTAGACGCACAATATTGACGACCTCCGTAGCCGAGAGGTCTATGGTCCCGGGTTCGATTCCCGGTCGGTTAATGGAGAAAAATCACTTTTGTATGTTGTCTCGGGTCTAGGTGTTGTGGTACCGTCGTTGTTTCAAAATTCTGTAACACAAGTGCTCAAGCTACTTATCAAAGGATCCGAGCAATGTATGTGATAAATAAGTACATATAATGTAAATGTAAATATTGGACAACACCACGTGATGTTGCCTATATTTATATTTTTATTTAGTGTGTCATAGATCAACAATTACTGTTGTGTGGGGCAATCTTATCTGTTTGTTACCTAAGAAGAAATAATCCGCAGGTTTATATTGAACGATGAATTTCAACTCATTTTTTTTTTCAATTTCAATTCCAACCGGCCTATCTGGAGGCCTATGTTCAGCAGTGGACGTCCTATGGCTGAAGTGATGATGATGATGATGATAATGATGATGATGATGATGATGAATTTCATTAGGAGTCATACCGCATGCGGGAACTATCCGCATGCGATACATCGACCGAGTTATCGACTAATGAAAAAGCACCTTTAGTTGTTCTGGAGATAACCTCCTACATCCTAATATACAAACTTTACCCTTTTAAAATATTAGTAGTTCGTTATTTACTTTCTTACCCTATTTTGTATGCAAATGATACTTATCTTTCGACGTTTAATATACCTGCGGGTAATTTTAAGTCTTTTTATATGAAACAAAAAAATCTTTAGGAGTTAATACAATTTAAAATCATAAACTATCATAATAGGTTAGAATAGGCCAACAAAATCAGTTTTCCACCAGATTTTATTTGTATTTATCATTATAGAACTGCAATTTACGACTTCATTATATCGAACCGAAGTCCCCAATTCTCTGCAATTACGTAATAATCGAACAAACAGACAAATTATAATGGAGTTCCGATCGTAACTTAAAAACTGGTCGATAAACTTCGTATGTACTAAATTTTGTTCGGCATTACGCGCGTAATGGCATTTTAAATTTGGCCCGCAAACCTCCCATTACGGAGAAACAAAAGGCGATCATCTGAATAAATTTGGCAAATTATTGTTATTTTGAATCTGGCCCTGGAGGCAATTGAGCGCAAATTATCGGGGCCGTACTCAGGGAACGTCACAACTCGTTCGTTTCGTGTGGGCGAGAAATAATTTACAAGTATATGATATGTAACGAGTAGAAACTATGGTTTTGATAATTATGGAAAGCGTTATCAAACGTTTAAGTTAAAATATTAATTGAAAACATATTAAAATCTTAACACTGTTTATCAGACAAAATCAAGTTAACTTCTACGTAGTTAATCTGCTCTTAAAATTTTATGAATTTCCAGAAGTGTATAGGTATACTGTTTTTGTACATAAAGTGCTATTTTATTAGTTTTCTTTTAACTTTCTTTGAAGGAATGATTATACTACGCTTAAACAATGAGTTTTACTACAGAAACATCAAAATCAAAATAAAAAATTCGTACAATCTACAACAGGTAAACAGCAATCAAGGGCTAAAAACACACACACAAAAACAGAATCCAAATTGCGATTTTTCAGTTGGCTATACAAGCAGCCATAATAATAGTCATAATAGTCATTTATTTAGCCAATTATACACGTCCCAAAAAAATAGATTTGCCCTATCACCGCTTCGAGATTTTATATCGGCTGGTAAGAAGAAACGGCGCAACAAACTCAGTCACCTTTGTCAGCCTTTTTTACTGGAAATACATGTATTTACCTGTAGTTATTGCAAGACATGCAGTAAGTGCGAGCTAAGCAGTTTAAGTCCATACACTCTTTTCATTAAATGCAACCCATCTGTTTTATGCGGTTTTGATGTTAGTCCCCTATTGACATAAAATAGGACGCAATATTCAGGGCATAAATAAGCCCTAAGTCTTAATAAGCAATAGCTTGACGACGATAAGGTTCATAAAACTTCATTTTTAGGGTTCTGTACCTCAATAGGTAATAAGAAACTCCTTTATAGGATCACTTTGTTGTTCGACTGTCTTTCTGTCTGTCATGACCCTTTTCATGAGGAATGCGTAAAAGTATCAAGTAGAAGTTAATGTCAAATACTCAGCTCGGCAATTTGCAGCTGCAAAAAAAAACTTCTAAGTCAAGCGCAATCAAAAGAGACGCATTTTTGGTACTCGTAAATGAACCTATAGGATACTTCTCGTTGACCTAAAATCATAAATCTTGGCAAGAAGCTAAGTTTCATAACACAAGTACAAAGAAAAGTCCGAAAAACGTAAATTTGTATTTACGTTCCAAAAAAAATGATTTTTTTAAACTTGAAAAAAACGGTAAAAACCTTTGAGGCTTGATTACCGTTAAACCTTAACCTACCAGTTAACCTACCAGTTTGTACTGAACCCACGGTGCTCAATCCGACTTACAATTGAACAGTTTTAGTGTTGTATTTAACTTCATCAATTTTCATTGAGCATCCATTTGTTTTAGTGAATTTGCTATTAAAGCTCTAAGATATGAATAAACATTAATATTTTAATTCTACATAAGATATTTAAATCGTACATGCATGGGTGGGCGTCGGTGACAGCTCGGTGGTCTTGTAGCTTAGATGTAATTAGCCAATGAAGTTAATAAAATATTCTAATTACATAATTTTATCAGTGGCGTGGGAATTTTTTTAGTCGTTATGAGTTTATAGGTTAGAATATGTGGTTTATGTTTGAGTTGTAAATGGTACTAACTGCATCTGCTAATGAAGAGAGTATCTATCTACTTAATTTAGAATTACTATTATTATTATGTGTTCTAATTCGTTGACCATCTTTTAATACAATAGGGATGACGGATAACTTTAAAAAAATATATAATTTCATTTTCTTTACCCAGGATGATATACGTCATCCCTATTTGGGACTATATCACCTGAAATAAGGTTGTGGTAAAATAATTTTTTGTAGTTGGGTATGCGCTGGGCACTAAATAATGTTTTTTAACGTTAATCCAAGAGTTACATAACAAACATATCATACCACCTTCCCCTTTCTCTAATGGTTGTCCTCTACCTAAAGGTTTTCTGGAAGAGATCGCTTTTAGCGATAAGACCGCCTAAATTGTACGTCTTTCTGTAAAAATCATAAGTCATTTACTTGTATGGTGTGCAGTAAAGAGTATCTATCTATCATAATAGAATTCGAACATAATCTCTGAATGATACTAAATGATATATAATATAGTAGGACCCTAAATTAAATACGGTCTAAAATATTGATTCGCATTTTTAATTCATCTAAAATCTCTGTAGCCGCTGCTGCCCGTCTCGTGCTACAAGAATTAGTCGCCTCTTACGAAACGTTGAAAAATTTTGAACTTTAACCAATTCAAATAATTAAGTTATCTTTATATATGCGTCAGACTATAAGACACGGCTTTTCAACTATTAATTTTTTACAACCGAGATCCGATCGAGTTCAAAAGGTAACAGCCCATAAAGAACCTATTTTCCGTACAAAGTAATCGATGCGCGTGCGTGGCTTAACTTAAAACACAGGTGCGGGCAGCTCTTTCAACAACAGTAATTGCGATAAGGCTCGAAAGTGCTTTATTTTTTATGTTAAAAGATAATGTCCAGCCAGCTTTTGTATTTTAATAATCTAGCAAGGTTTTATAACCTTTTTGTGAAATAATGTTAATATAAAGGTAATATTTGGGTCCTACTTTTCAAAAAAACAAATTACATTTCAAAATACATTTATTTCAGTCTATTATAGTTGTGACATAAATACTACTATTTATGACTACTATTTAACTACTTAAGACCATCCTTTTAGGAGTTAAAATAAACTCCTGTGTCAGGAGGTCCCTCTTTTCAATAACTTGCATATACATTTGATAGACAGACAGACATGCTTTTAAAATGTCAAATACTACTTCTAGAAATAGGTACTTGTACATGGATTTGTAGGAACATAAAAAAATGGAAAAATTTAATAGTTTAAGAAACGATAAAATACACTTTTAAATATATGGAACTCGTCATAACAAATCAAATGGGTCCAAACACGAATGTCTTGCTAGTAGTTGTTGAAGAGTTCCACTATTCACCTCCTGACTCCATCACCAGATCAGCATGATGGTGTTAAATTATTGTATTGTCATCCAAATGTCAAATATTACAAAGTTTTAAACCGATCCGTCAATTATTCATACAATTTTCGTGATCAATGTCTTCGGTGAACGGAACATTCACTAACAATATTCACATTCAAAATTGAACTTCACTTTTAGTCCCTAGGGATTCAAGAGCTACTTTTGTTACAAATAACCAGCCAGCTCTTTTTAAATAGATGTGTCAAAGCAACCTTCACGAAAAAGAGGACAAAACTATATTAGAGTACGGGAGCCCTCTATTAGGAGGGCCTACACGTAAAGCTAATAATAGGGTTATAACAAGGTGGACAGACGACCTGGTAAAGGTTGCAGGAAGCCGCTGGATGCAGGCCGCTTCCAACAGACCAATCTGGAAGTCACTGGGGGAGGCCTATGTTCAGCAGTGGACGTCTAGTGGCTGAAATGATGATGATGATGAAGCTATTATAAGTGTGTTAAAAATAATGACGATCTGATTGGCGTCGTAGCGCGGTGTCTTGCCTTGAGAGCTAATGGTTCTGGGTTCGATTTTCGGTTCGAGTCAATTCAGAAAACGAACCTTTTGTAACTGGCTCGGGAGTGGTGTACTTCGTAAAACAAAGATGGTTATTCTTTACTAAGAGGTTCTAAAGGCGATAAAGATTGTATGTTTATAGGAATTTAATCATAAATAAATATTTCATTTCATTATGTATGGCTTGTCTGTCACTATTGACAAATAATTAAAAAAAACTTTAATATTTTGTGTTTTTGGTAAAATCATTCCTAAAACCTAAACAATTCTACAGTGGCATTTAACTTTGCGGTAGACTTAAGCATAAATACGGCCTATAACAAAAAAGGAACGTCGTCTAAAATAGCTAGACGAGGCAAACTGTACTTCACTCGATGTAAGGGGATACTAGTTCCATAATAGAAACGAGATCAGAAGGGCTACTTCTTATTAACCATGCGCACTTATAGGTACAATATATGACGTCATGGAGCACTTGCCCTATAGAGCAGCAATACGAAACAACTTTCTCCAAAACACGTAAGTGATTTTTCACTTAGTAAGTAAGTAATTAAGTTAGTAATATTTTATTAGGCACCAAAATACATACAATCAGTATAAACTGACAAGTCCTGTCAACTCTCGTCCATACACAGTGTATTCCTTCATTCATTTCAGACAAAGGACGTCCACTGCTGAACATAGGCCTATCCCAGTGATTTCCAGAGTGGTCGATTGGAAGCGGCTTCCTGTTACATTTACCAGGTCGTCTCTCCACCTTTTGGCTGGCTTGTCGGAACGTGGCCTCCATTCCGCAACCGCGGCCTTGACTATCAATTTAACTAAAACAGTGAAGGAAAGGTAAAAATCAATAAAATAAATACATTGCTCCGATCCTATGATAAGTAGCTTAAGCACTTGTGTTACAGAAATCAGAAACAACGACGGTACCACAACACCCAGACCCGAGACAATATAGAAAAGTTATTTTGCTACATTGACCGACCGGGAATCGAACCCGGAACCTCAGAGATAGCGACACCAAGTCCGTCAAAATACAATAACTATACTAGTTATGGCATCCGTACGGACGACCGCCGTAGCCGACAGGCGAGCATACTGACTTGGTGTCGCTATCTTTGAAGTCTGGGTTCGATTCCTGGTCGGTCAATGTAGAAAAATAACTTTTATCAATTATCTCGGGTCTGGGTGTTGTGGTACAGTCGTCTGATATCTGCAACATAAGTTCTTTGGCTACTTACCAGGATATATACTTATAGGATCAGAAGCAATGTCCAATATTTATTTATTTATGACATTAGCCAAGCGTACACTGACAAGAAAGACAAAGCGTGAAACTGGAGCCCAATCTTTCAATTTGCCAGGTGAATAAATAAACTACCATAAAACGGACAGGTCCAAACCAACCGAATGTATCTCTATTGTGATACTAGTTCTTAGCCCGTCTTTGTACATGCTTGTGCAAGACTTCCTGTATGTAATCGCTATTTTTTCCTTGTCAGTGAAAGTTATGTTGATCGGTCGTTTAATATTGATCACTTAGTTGTAATGAGGCAAGTAAATTTCAACTAAACGGTTGGAAAATAAGTAGCCTACGTTACTTAACATTAAGATAAATCTGGGCATATTCACTTTGTAATCAAGGGCTTTTCACAAAACTTACCTTTTTTGTCCACCTAAAGCAGTATTTTTTATCTATTCGGTTTATTCGAAAGTTTAAGAGTAGCTCCTCTGGCCAAGCAAAACATATTTTAGTAATAGTAAATGTCTATATATATAAAAGAAGAAACTGACTGACTGACTGACTGACTGACTGACTGACTGACTGACATATCAACGCACAGCCCAAACCGCTGGTGCTAGAGATTCCAAATTTGGCACGTAAGTTCCTTATAAGGTCTAGGGGTGCACTAAGAAAGAGGTTTACAAAATTCACCCCCTAAAGGGGTGAAATGGGGGCCCAAAGTTTGTATGGGGAAACAAGATTAGTTAGACTATTTTATTCGAAACTTCACAGGAGTATTCCTAACAATAAATGATTAAATACGTATTTTAGGTTTTTTGCGAAATCCACCCCTTGAGGGGGTAAAAGGGGTGACAAAGTCTGAAAATCAACATGGGTATTGTTTCTATGGTTTTTTGGGTCGTTGATTACGAAAACAACAACAATTTTAAAAAACAACGTTGCGGACGTGAAATATCATCCCCCTGTTGGGGTGCGATGGGGTTGAAAGGTCTAAATATCAATATGGGTGTTGTTTTTATGGTTTTTTGAGATGTTAATTACAATAATGACATCGGTTTGGAAATTTAATAATTGTGGATATAAAAATTCTTGAATTCAACCCTTAAGTAGGTGAAAAGGGGGAAGAAACTTTGTAATTCAGTTATCTATTTATATAAAATGGTAAACTGATTAATTGTTGATATATCAACGCACAGCCTTACCTTATACAGTGTAGACATCCATTAAGAAAGGGTTTTTTGGAAATTATAGCCCTAAGGGGGTAAAATAGGGGATGATAATTTAATGAAAGCATATCAGTTTCAAATAATAATTTTAAAATTTTGTATTTATGATGACGATTGAAAATAAATTTATGTATTACGGCGTTCTTGATTATTCAACCCCTGAAGGGGTGAAAAAGTATATTATGTTGTGTCTTGAAAGTCCTTCATTTATAAAGTTATAATCACTAAAATTTTAAGAACTCTGCAACACCTTCCCCTTTCTTTAATGGTTGTCCTCTACCTAAAGGTTGTCTGGAAGAGATCGCTATTAGCGATAAGACCGCCTAAATTGTACATCTTTCTGTAAAAATCATGTGTATTTTACTTGTATGGTGTACAATAAAGAAGATCTATCTATCTATCTATCTATCACTAAACTTATGTTTATAGTAAACTTACTCAACTTAAATAGGGTGTTAGAATTTCAAAAGGGATAAAATTTTGTAATTGTCGAATTAATAATCACCAAATATATTATCTCGGCTTATGGTTGCAAACTAACCCAACATACATTGTTATTTTCACTCGGCTGCCGTAGGAGGGTTATGTTTTTCGAGCGTATGTATGTGTGTTTATAATTTTTTGGCACGCTCTACAGCCTAAGCCGTTACAAATGTATTTCATCATATAAGATTCTTCTCAGTTGTGGAAGTGACATAAAGTATATCGTTTTCCAGAATTCCCATAGGACATAGGAATTACGCGGGGAACTCTGATCTCTAATGCTACTTACCTGATTTCAACCCTCGATGAAGGTCTGCTTTAGGTTTTTTTTTTTAACTCCTGTTGAAGTGTTCCAAAGACGTCACCTGGGGTCAACATTTTGTTTATTTTGAGCTAGCACGCACCGTTTTCGATATATTTCGACGCGAACAATAGATCAAAGGGAATCGTATACTACAACGCACACGGCGGTCAATAAGACCGCGCTGCCAGTGCCCACCCCGCACCGCGGCATGTCCGGGGCTGCCCGCCGTGGATCGCACAAACCAGTTGTATACACTAACGCAGACGGCGGCGCGGGCGGCTAGCTTAGTCTGCGCCGCGCGCTCTACTAGAATGGTTGTCCTGAACTGACCGTCGTGTACATTGAGTAAGCGGCGCGGGCAGCCGTGGGCATCGATGAGCAGACGCGGTCTTTATTGCTTCACGGTCAAAAAGACCGCACCACTGCGTTGTATGCGCAGCACCTTACTCCATTTTATATTAATTAATCTATATACATACATATCTACATACATAAAAGGCAAAAGTGATTGACTGATGTATCAACGCACAGCCCAAACCGCGGGTTCTAGAGATTCCAAATTTGACACGTAGGTTTCTTATAAAATTTAGGGGTCACTAAGAAAGGATTTTTCAAAATTAATCCCCTAAAGGAGTGAAATGGGGGTCCAAAGTTTAAGTAAGTAGTAAGTTAAGTTTAAAATTGATAAATCGCTATATTATATCATATCATATCGTGTTTTGATGGGCATGCTAGGGGGGCTGTATTAGTACAAAATATTGTCTTTAAAGAAGTTTTGTAGAGTTTTTTTTAAATTACTGAGTTTGACATTCATACATCATTCAAAATCAAATCTAACGCGAGCGAAGCCGCGGGAAAAAGCTAGTTTATAATAATAAAAGTTTTTATTTGTAAGAGACTCACTTCTCTTACCCAAACGTTAATCATCAAAAATTTTATTCTCATAGTGTGCTTCTAGAAATGAAGCAAAACCGCCATGAGTGGCACAAAAACCAAAAGATTGATTGTGAACAGTTAAATCTGAATATTTAAAACAATATCTTGTTAATACAACATTTTCAGGGAATTAAATATTCATCTTGCTTATTACAAGTCTCTTCCTTTACAAACACAGACCCATGAATTGAATTGTTTCCCTACTAAACAACGAAGCCGTTATAACAGTGCAATATCACGCACACTTGATGATTTAGACTCTCCATAATAGAATAATAAATATATAAATAAACAGGTTGTTCCTAGATATTCCAGCGCGCTTTATTGGGCATATAACGACCGTTTTGCCTAGACGGAATGCAGACTCTGATATTGATTAGAAAGGGAATATAATCAAAGAATACTATTACTGCCCGATGTGTTTCGGAGTTACGCTAGGTTTCTGAATTTACCATTTCGAAGCCATTTAGAAAAGTTTCTTTTTCTGAATTGACCAAAACTAGGAATCGAACCGGGTTGTAGAATGTACATTGGTATCAATAGAGCCACTTACCATCTGGTGAATAATAAACTAGTGTGTAGTGATTGAAGTCCTCCACCAAAACTGTTGTAACGATTTAGATAAAAACAAATGGTGATCAATTAGAGACTCTCGTTAAGACTGTACCCAAGATAAGAAGGTCCTGTTGCCTGTTATACAGGTTTATCCTACCATAGGCAAAACGTGTAATTTTTACATGCGTGGATACTTACTGTAAGAGAAATTGTATTTTAACTATGAAATTAATAATATGATATCAAATTAGGCATTAACCAATGCCTGAAGAAGGTATCATTAGGCATAGCGAATGCATTAAAAATATATGTATTTTGGCGTCGAAACACTAGGTCCTTGGGGTCCCAACGCACTCTCTTTATATAAAGAGATTGCCAAAAGATTAGTAGACACCAGTGGGGACCCAAGGGCTGGCAGCTACCTCGCACAGCGACTAAGCATCGCAATCCAGCGAGGTAACGCTGCCCAGCATCTTGGGTACCCTTCCACGAGGACCATTTTTATAATTCTCTATTTTCGTAGTTTTTATTTGTATATAGTATTTCATAGTTGTATATAGTATTTCATAGTTGTATATAGTATTTCATAGATGTATATATTATTTAAAAATTAGTATAATTATTTTATAGAATTAATAATGTATGAAAGTGAATAAATCTATAGTTAAGTTGTAATATTATGATTGATAATTAAGTATGCGTAACAATTACCTTTCATTTGAATTTGTATCGCCTATATCGCACCGCCCACAAAACGTCTCTGTTTAGCCTAATGGTCGACTGGTAGAGAATGCCTCATGGCATTAAGTCCACCTTTTAATTTTTTTATCTGTGCAATAAATATAATAAATGCGTGTTTCAAAAATAATAATTTACCTACATTATTATTTTTTAAACACGCATACATATTATTGTTATTACATTCTTTTGTAAATATTTGACGTAACTTTTTTATAGGATTTACTTTTTCTTGCGTTACGATCTAATAATGTCTAAAATGGTATTCTTATAAAATGGTTTCTATCTTGTCTATGGGTTTTGCGGTCTACGACCACATTGACCATAAAGGCCCTGTGGACACGCCAATCTGCAGTTTTGCATGTCACACTGTTAGTACATGTATATTAAGTACGGTGTTTAGAAAAAAAAAATGTGAATAGACAATGGAGCGTGCCTAACAATGTCATTATTATGCTATTAAAACTATAATAATAAATTGTTTTTACACTTACACAAATTTATCTAGCCCCAAACTTAGCAATAAAGCTTGTACTATGACGACTAGATAACGGATTAACATATTACATAAATACGTTTATAAACATCAATGACTTAGGATTCAAACCTGCAACCGCTAGCTTTGTGGTTCGGATCTATGTACCTTTGTTTAGTAAATAATGTGTGATTAAGAAAAAATTGTTTCCATCATTTAAGTACCTACCTATATCATTTACATCTAAATATACTCTTAGCGTAGACTATGTAGAATTGTTGTCATTTTGTTATTAAATAAGTACCTAATCGTACTTGATATTGCTACATACTGAAACTTAACTTAAATCTAAATAATTACCAAATGCATTAAACATGCATAAATAAAAAAAAACACTGTATTCAGCCAGTTTGTATAAGGTTCCTTGAGCAAGGAAGGCTAAGACTAAAAAATACAAACACACTTTTTTATAACTAACATTTTACGTAAAATAGTCGAGTAACAAAACAAACATTTTAAAAATAATAATACTGGTAGTTATATTCGTAGTAGATACACAAATATGTTTAGAACTACCTAAACAAACGGTGGCATTATGATTTATAACAACAGTCTAACAAAAAGCAGTTTGCTCCAAATCGACAAACACCGTACTGTACGGAACCCGTCATAAATACAAATGTGAAAGTTGCAACTAAACAACGTTTTGAGTGTTAAACTAATGCCACATAAATTTGCGGACCCTACACCGCACTAAATGATGACGCCGCAGGCAAGGCTTACACTGCAACCAGTCCTGTCCACTTGTCTTCTATCACTCCCCCGACAGTTCCAAACACATCTTTAGTTGCATAATCTTAAAGTTCAGTTTCATCCGCAGCAAGATCTAAATGTTTTTCATTTCAACGTATTACAGTTCTATTTCTATCATCCTTAGCAATTTCTACTCGTAAAGCTCAAAATTCATCTACACCTTATCCCTTTGCGTCCTTTGTTTTTAAAGCTACTGTTGCAGCCTTCGCACGGTAAGTTAACTCAGAATTTATGCTTACAATGAAATCAGCACGGAATGCTTTCATAGCCCGAAGGAGAATAGTACTTAAGTTATTGCGGAGTGGCGCTACTCGCTCGGAATCATTCACTATCTTTCCATCTGGCTCGATTTTGATATGCTTTACAACCAGGGCTGGGTCTTTGATTTTGCGCGGTTTAATGAAGTTTGATTTATAGAAGCGTATGAAAAACTCACCCGTGTTTTTGCTTGAGATGTGTTTGTTTAATATTTTACTACTTTGCTCTTTACTGACTTAACTGAACTGGTCCAGGTCTTTGTAAATTAATAAATACATAAATATTGGACAACATCACATACATGATAATTGATGATACAGCGTAACAAATAAAAAAGGGATTTAACTTTTTTCTTTTTGTCAACATTGATTACGGTTATACGGGATGTTGGTTTTAAATTAGCACCTTGTACATCATCTTAATTATATTGTATCTTGGCTATGAACAACATAATTTTTTAAATTAATTAAATATGTAACTTTAGTGATATTCTTTATCTGCGAATATTATGAGAGAAGTTTTCAGAAATGTAGACCTTTTCTATAAGAACTTTTCTTGTATTTAAGTGCACACTGACTAACATACTATTCATTTATATAATATACGTGGATAACTGTTATTGGCTTTCCGTAGAGTTAAGATATTTTACGTAAAATGAAATCTGTAAGCTGTTGTTATCCCTAATAAATAAAAATAAAAAATAAAATAAATACATTATTGCTCTGATCCTATGGTAGTAGCCAAAGCACTTGTGTTACTGAAATCAGAAACAACGACGGTATCACAAAAACCCAGACCCGAGAAACTATAAAAAAGTTATTATAGATATATAGCGACTATATATAATAATATGTATGAAATATAATATGTTTTAATAACACCACACCAAATAGGTACTATTTAAAATTTTCGATCACGTTTAAATATAACTTAATTGGCACGTTTATTTAACACAGTAGTTAAATTATTATACCAAAAATAAATTTTATGATCTAAAATACTTCAATTGTAGTATTTATCAAGTAGTAGTTAATTAGAACTTACAAATTTAAAGTAAGTATATCGATACTGAATGAAGTCATTTCTTTTAATTGCCTGTTCAACATTTTAACAATTAATTATTTCATCTATTTTAGACGAGCGATACAGCTGAGCAAGTACCGTTTAAATAACTCAACAGTTGTGATGGTCAATTCCGAATAGAAACGAGCGCGATTCATCGCAAACGTTGAATGGCACATCATCAATCATGACCTCTGCATTCACATTGAATTTCATTCATTACAAACCAAGTAACTGGTCAATAAAGCATTATTACACTATGATAAAACTATGGCAAGAGGTAGGGCTGGTACATTTCAGTTTCGAGTTTTAGAAAATTGCTGGAATAGTCTTTAATTCCAACAAAAATTTTAGAGGAGAAAAAATAAATTAACTTTGGGTCTCTCAGCAAAGAAAGTATTCTAAGGAATATAAGTAAATTAGAATAACTAGATTGTTTTTTATTTTATAATTTAAAAAATGCAGTGCTTCATACGATGGAATACAATTACACAAGTCTGAAATGACACCCTTAAAAAGTAATCAAAGGACATTGGGTTTGCTGTACTATTAAGCTGTAATATAAATACTTTAATAAACAAAAAATAAGAAATTACTCCTGACTGACCTAATATTTAGGTGATGGAATAAGGGATTAAAACCATTTTGGCTAATTCATCATCATTATCATTTCAGCCATAGAACGTCAACTGCTGAACATAGGCCTCCTGGGGGATTGCCAATACTCACCACGCTTGGCAGGCGGGTTGGCGAGCGCAGTTTTTTATAAGATTTTGCACGCAGACGCTGCTGCCCGTCTGCTGCTACAGGAATTAGTCGCCTTTTACGACACGCCTCCTTTTGGCGGTTGGGAAGTGTATTCTTTACGGCTGTGCACACACGGCACGGCTAATTTTGGCTATTTATGATTAAATTATTCATGACTAGCTGACCTAGCGAAGTTCGTTCCGCCAATTCGTTTGACAGGTACGAACAGTTTGTATAGGAAAATAAAATAGTTGTTTTACTACTTTCCTTGCAACTTTTTTATATTTTCTGACCTTTTAAACCTTCCCTGAACTTTCACAAATATTTCAAGATCAAAATTAGCCAAATCGGTCCAGCGATTCTCGAGTTTTAGCGAGACAAACGAACAGCAATTCATTTTTATATATATAGATAGATAATTTAAAAACCCACTATCAAGATATTAAGGGCAGCCCTAGAAGTATTGAACGACAGGCTATTGCCTATGTTTCCTGCATTGTGCCAGCTGACAAAGCTTTTGCAAGATTGATTTGCATAGCAGAGCGTTTACTAGGTTTTATTCTAGTAAAGTAGGAAGTTGCGACAATGCAGTATTGTGGGCTAGCAAGTTATTATGGTGTTTTGTTGCTGATCTAATAGATTGTGATTTCCTTGAGCGTTTGTAGTATTTTGTTAAGCCGTTTGAGGGTACTGACTTGCATTAAAACATGAAAATAATTTGGGTAATTTGGACCATCGTAATTTAGATCGCTGGGCTGTATTTGTAGTTGACGATAATTTCATAGATCCATAAAGGTTTTTTTTAACAGTAATAGATGTTAATATATGGGAAAAAACTTAGGATGAAGATCCCGATAGATTCTAGATGTGGTTTTCAGAGGTATGAGATAAGTTTATTTATTATATTCTTACTTAAAACCTGGACGGTTGCGAGCAAATAAAGTATGTAGCTTTATTATTTACCTGTGTCCGTATTTATCACAGTTTATATTAACTATACTATACTGAGCAACATGGAAAATATACTGAGCTATTTTGTATTTATCAACCAGAAGCCAAATTCCCGTAATTTGACAATACTCGCAATCCGGTGTCGATTTGCTGCCAGGATCATTACGATCACAAACGGTATTCTTATAAACCCAAAAAATGCAATTCTAGTTCGTAATGCGACTAAAAATGTAAGAAAGCAAAAATAGATATTTTTTTTTGCTAAAT
Organism: Anania hortulata; assembly: GCA_963576865.1. NCBI lineage: Eukaryota > Metazoa > Arthropoda > Insecta > Lepidoptera > Crambidae > Anania > Anania hortulata. The sequence continues at coordinate 9,457,923 of OY756405.1, read as the reverse complement.
TTTTTGTCATATTCTGATAGTTTTTACGTCAAATTAAAAGTTTACGAGAAAACCGTTTGTGATCGTAATGTTACTGGGAGCGGATCGACAGCGGATTGCGACCATTGTCAAATTACGGGAATTGGGCCTCAGACTTCTTGTATCAAAGTTTCTTGTATCAATTCAAACTACGCATTTTTAAAGCTATTATTTATCCATTGTTTATCGTTTATTACACTTTTAATGGCTTTTTGTATATTCCAATGCTAACGCCATTTCTCGCAAATAGAACACTAGTCTAGATGGAATTATTGAGTCATTGCATGCGAAGGCATAAATCACACACGCCATCGCTTATCCGGTAGCTGTGCTAACATTTTAATATATTTACAAGGTATTAACGAGACCTTATTTACGACAGACTACTATCGTACTTGTGTTTTAAGGGGATTGTATTTTGAATAGTTATTTAGATGCGTGGGAATTTTAAATCTAATTTGTGATTTAGTGATCTATTTCCCCTCTTTATTTAAGAGCATTTGTCAATGGAGTAATCGCCAATAATTGATGAAATCTTGGTACAACACGGTCCCGTGTAAAAGATTAATGATTGTTCATAATATATTTTACGAGGCAATGTCCTAAATCCTAAGCAGTAATGATTACGTAACCATCTAATCATTTTACGTAATTTGCGTTATGGATTGATCATTCGAAAAAAAAGTTCAAAAACTTTTAAATCATCATCATCATTTCAACCATAGGACGACCACTGCTGAACATAGGCCTCCCCCAGTGACTTTCAGATTGTCCGGTTGGAAGCGGCCTGCATCCAGCGGCTTCCTGCAATCTTTACCAGGTCGTCTGTCCACCTTGTAGGTGGACGTCCTACGCTTGCTTGCCGGTACGTGGTCACCATTCCAGAACCTTTCTGCCCCATCGGCCGTCAGTTCTACGTGCTATGTGCCCCACCCACTGCCACTTCAGCTTGCTAATCCGTTGGGCTATGTCAAAAACTTTTGTTGGTTTACGAATCTCCTCATTCCTGATTCGATCTCGCAAAGAAACACCAAGCATAGCCCTTTCCATAGCACGCTGTATAACCTTGAGCTTTCTTATAAGGCCCATAGTACTTCTCAAAAACTTTTAAATATTTTATTTAAATAACAATGGAAACAGTACTATAAATAAACTAACTTCAGCTAGAACTAAATACTACCCACTCAAAACTAAGAGTATTTGCGAGGCAAAAAACGAGTATTCTGGCAGCAGAAACAATCCAGCACTTTTTTTTCCGAAATAGAAATTAATTTCGGTGCTGTTTTGACAAAAGAAAATTATGCATTCGATTCGCACAGCCCCAGATGTCCTCAACGCCAAATGTTGATACTTAATCAAATATATTAGTTATCAACATTCGCCTGCCCTACTAGGTCATCTGATGTAGGCCCAGGATTATTTTTCTTTTCCAGCCAGTTGTCATGGAGTCATCTATTTTATTAGTTATTTATTTCATTTCAAAATTAAATTTAAGGAAGAGGTTCATTTTGACAAATTAAAAAAGCTAGTAAACTTTTTAAAATAACCTATTCTGTCTAAAAAAAGCATACAGATTCTACCCATTCTTCCATTATGTTTTAAATCAAAGATCTCAATAAAAATTACAATGTTACTATGTATGCACCTGACGTTTAACTCACCACCAAGGGGCGTGGTCGGACTCCATCGGATTGTCTCGTAATTTTTCCTGTCCGCATTAGACGGGGATCTTTAGGTCACAGTGTAGGTATGAATAGTAGACCTACTCCTTTAAAAGCGCGTGAAACAAGATACGCTTATAAAGTAGGAGAACTTACACCAAAATCAGCATAGCATCACTAACAATATCATTTCCGTTGTGTTTCATTTGCCCGTGGCCTAACGAGTAAAACATGTTAAAATTATTATTTCCTGTACTAAAGGGTTTAGTATAATTACTTTGAGTATTAAAAATACGTACCGTTAAACGCAGCTTTGGTCGCCCTTCGATGTACGACTAGGTAACAACAACTGGACAACCTAATCGGCGAAGTAGGTTTCTTTCTTGGTTTAGGTCAATTCAGAAAATATGTGATTTCTGAATTGACTTAGTTTTGGATGTTCTCAGAGACACCTCTGGCAAAATACATTGTCTGGTTCCTCGTAACACAATGATTCTTACTTGAGACCATGACAATAATTGGTGTGTTTTAAAGTGCATATTTTATTATATAAAATGACTACTGGTGTAGTTGATCCATATTAAATACGTCTATGCGCGCGATATGGGCAGGTAGACTGACGACCTAGTCAAGGTTGTAGGTAGACGCTGGATGCAAACGACACAGCTGCTCGGTGTGACGTTCTATGGAGGAGGCCTATTTTCAGCAGTAGACTTCCAAAGGACGACGACAATAAATTCGTCCTAAAAAGGCAAAAGAGATCAAATGGGGAGGACCATGTTCAGCAATAGATAACTTTAGGATAAGATGACAATAGCAGCACACCTTCTGCACCTTCCTATTCTATGTCTAAATATACACGTCCACAATAAATTGCCAATAGCGCTTAATTGCTGCAATCTAAACAAAAAGATTATTAAAATTGTAATTACTTTTCGAGCTAGTGTTTGGAATTAAAGCAATCTATTCACGGTATCGGTCCGCGTAATTCAGGTTTCTGTTGTAATAACAGGTGCTGGCTAGAATTGCTATTATCATCCAGCTTAGTTGAGCTAAGACCGGAAAACGTTTACATAGTTGTTGTCTTAGATTTATTTGCAATGAACGATGTTTTTCTCTGTTGTTGAGTTGAAAAGTCAAGCCGGTATAGTTATCTTGATGAATCGTGAACTTATAATAAAAATGCTAGCTTAAATTAAGGCTTAAATCAGTGCACTTGCTCTGATTTTTTTCTAGAGTATTTTTAGGTTGCGACGAGTGCTCCTACAGGACGTACGGTTATCATTTGGACGCTCCTCAATGATGGCTATTAAAAGAATAGCACACTATAGTATATATGCAACTTAATAGCTAAAAACAAACTATACTTATTGAAATATATGAGAGCGTTTGGTTTTATATTTATCATTGATAACAGCAACACGTACGCGGACGTATTAGCAATAATAAGGTTTAGACACCATGTAGAAAGGACGTTTAGTATTACTGAATTAGATTTTTTAAATTATTCAACTGGGTATGAAAAGCTGTTTTCTCTCCCCGCTAAGTCGCTGAACAAATGGTATAGCATTTCACACGCTTTTTGGCAGTTGGTCAACCCATCCCCATAGTCAACTATCCCCTTCCTTATTATAATTCAACACTTTAATTATTACCTAATATCAAGACACTTTTAAAATCTTTGCGCCCTCGATTCAGAACCCTTCGGTAACGAATTAACAAACGGAAAATTACGAGACATATATAATGTAGTGTCAAGTGGTTTTCTGGTCGACAATTTGTTATCGAATGGTTCCAGGAGTTCTTGCATCTAGCTCCAATTTCTTGCTACATCGAGATACCCCTGGGCCGATAGTGAACTATAAACAGTACCTAAACAGTGTTGTTTTAATACCTTACTCATGTTAATCAATAATTATAAATGTGAAAGTTTGAATGTTTGCAAAATAACGATTTAAGGGCTTCAAACGGTATTAGCAGATTTTTTTCTCACAATATATAGTCTCTATGAAAAAAGATCTTGACAGAGAGACAGACGGACAACAAAGTGATCCTATAACTCCTATTTACCTGTTGAGGTACGGCATTTAAAAAACAAGGTCGAAGTAATACTGTTCTAAGACTTGGCTTCAGGTGCCTTGCTCTAGCTCTATGGTTTTATCCACTCTGTGTAATGTCAATCACTTAAGCTAGTTTTTCCCGGCCGGTGCGCGGTTGTCGCGAACAGTAGCCGTTGTTATTACGGCTACATACCTACACGCGGGTGCGTTGACTCCTTTTAATAGTATATTGCGTACGCACTGGTATTGTAGGGCTTACATGCTGCTGTGCAGAAATACTAATAATTACAAAAACAAGGGCAAGAAGTTGTTATACTCGTACAAAATGAGCTTAGTTTGTGTACTTTGGAATTTTCCTGTTCTACTGACCCAGAATCTAGGTCAACGGTAGTGTGATATAGCGTTGTGAGTTTCATCTTCATCATTTCAGCAATTTTGATTCTGCTGTGGGGTAGTAGCCCAACGGATTAGCAAGCTGAAGTGGCAGTGGGTGGGGGCACATAGCACGTAGAAATGACGGCCGATGGGGCAGAAAGGTTCTAGAATGGAGGCCGCGTAACGGCAAGCGTATCGTAGGACGTCCACTCACAAGGTTGTCAGACGACCTGGTAAGTGTCGCAGGAAGACGCTGGATGCAGGCCGCTTCCAACCGGCCAATCTGGAAGTCAATGGGGGAGGCCTATGTTCAGCAGTGGACGTCCTATGGCTTAAATGATGATGATGATGATGTGGGGTTGTTATAAGACATCTTTTTAGAGCGCCATGAACTACAGTCCTTTGCTAATTGAGTCTATCTGATTATCGTTGTTATCATGATATCACCCGTTCATCTTTCAGGTGGACGACCTTGACCTCTTTTTTTTTGTCTGCGGCCACCATTCAGTTCAGGACTTGCTCCACCTGCTATTACCATGTCTAGCCAAGTATTTTGCTCCAGTGAGCAACACAGTGGCACAGTTGCCACTTCTGTGTGTGCTGATAACTGTCCTGGGAAAATTGATTGTCTGGTACCTCGTACCACAAAGATGTTAGTCTTATACATGGTCTAATCTAAATAAATAAATAACTATTTGACAACATCACGTACATTGCTCTGATCCTATAGTAAGTAGCCAATTAAAAGCACTTGTGTTACAGAAATTCTAAACAATACAGAAAAGTTAAATACCAAGTCCGGCATGATCGCCTCTCGGTTACGGAGGTCGTCAAAACATAATTTCTTACTTCAAGACCACGGCTATTAGATAACATTGGATGTGAATTGTGTGCAGCCATTGTGCAATAATTATGGTCTGGTCTGTCTTAGGGTTACTAAGGTGTGATGACAATCGTTCCAAATTTAATAACCAGACTTGCTGCATCATGGTCAAATCGTACCCCAGTTAGAAACGAGACAAAAGTAGAAGAAAACTATAACAACTGGTGTGTCGAAGACGCCCCTGCTAAAATTAACTATCTAGTACCTCGTAATACAGAATGTTAATTTCATACCTCGAGACCTTGACAAATGGTGTTTTGCCTGGCCAGCTTTACTGTTTTTCTGGTGGCCTGCGGGCACTTAATCTTTTCACCCCCGCCTCTGAGGACTGATTACGCCAACTAGCACTCGACTTTAAATCAAGATTTAAGCAGCTAAATGCCATATGATATGATGATAGTGTATTGTCTTCCGTATATTTATTTGGCTTTGAATTTAATTGATTTTCCACCGCATATAAACCAAGCATCAACGAGGAAAAGATTGGCACATCTCGGCTACCGTTGCCCCGGGCCGTCTTAGGTAATCACACTTATTATGTATGTATTAACCGCCGCGCGCGGACGTTCGCTTAGCACATAAGTGCCCTGTTATGTACCTGCTTATACCCGCTACTTACGGACAAGGAGTCGCAGTTTGTACTTATAAAGACAAGACCTGAATGACTGATCGACATTAATACATAATTGCTGGAGCTAAACAACTTGCACCGAAATGGATGGAATGTTTGGTTTGGTGCTTCTACACAGTAAATGTATTAAGGTCTTTAAAGTAGTATAAAGTTAAGCTATAGTTAGTAAGATAATAATTTAAGGAAATAAAAGCAATTATATTAAGCTTTGTAGATATTATGATGGGGAAATATAACTTAATATCCAGTGGCAGTCCCACAGTATCCAGGTTAGCGACATGCATAAAACTTAAAAGGTTTTTTGAATTTACTAATAATTACCTAAAGGCTGATCTGATTCCTGATCCTGATCACTTCCCTATACAAATCGTAACAACGAACCCGGTGGAGTGAGAACGTAATCAAGGTTGCAAGAAGCCGCTGCCGAAAGCCTCTCGCTGTAGCGTTCTATGGGGAAAGCCTAAGCCAGCAGTAGACTTCCAAAGAACGATGATGATGAGTGGTCAGTTAGAATGGATGGAGATACAAGACAATTTTCTTCGAAATCCAAAAAATAACTTTTTATTTTTTGGATTTCGAAGAAAATTGTCTTGTATATCGTCTCAGCTCTTCCTGAGACGCATCTCGTTATTAGTTCTGCCAGCGCTAAATCAGTTTTGCTTTATGTAATAAACAGTTATTATTATCGTTTCGTAATTTCGTATAGTGTTCTTGTTCTATTTTACCTACAATGAGTTATTGTTGAAGGCAATCTCCATACATTAGGTTCGCGACACGACATGAGATTATCTGTATGACAAAGCCACAGTAGCAAGCCTCTCCTGCTGCTACGTAAAATTATTATGTACGACGGTTTATAAGTGGCTGTAAATATATAGAGTTGTTAAAACAACGATAAACTCTGTTCGCGAGTGTGCTTTGATAGGTAGTAATTTTATTTTTTACATGCTTTTCAATTTATGTTACTGCGCATATAACTCAGTCCTTTACAATCAACTGAAGTAGTTTTGAAGAATATAATAATAATACACTGAATACTGACATTTTGTCGCGGCTCTGTTCGCAAATATTAGGTTTAATAACAGTTGATATTCCTAATATTGACTTGTTTCAGAGAATGTTCATATTTATCTTGGAACTCAGTATCTAGCCTAAATTTTAATCGACAAATGGTCAATCTATCAGTAACATGGCAACGTTATTATCCAAAAACCTTTCAACAAACTCTCATACATCCATTTTAACTGGTTTGGTTGTATGGAAAAGGTTAATAATTATAATATTTTCTCAATACAATATTACGCAATAAACAACATTTGTCAAAGACAAAACACATAATACTGATTGGGATTCATAAATGATAATTGCGAATAACGTCTGGAACCGGCTTATAATTCACTTGCACAATGCGTTAGGTTATATTTCTAAAGATAGCGTAATAAATGATGTAACAACAGGATCCTGTTTATTTGTCGGCTGTCCTGTGGACAATAATCGCTTGCGTGGATGTACTAAGATTTATATAGAGATGTTATAATATTTTTCTGGTTTAGGTGAGACGAAACGAGATAAGAGAAATGACGGAGAGGGAAGACAATGCGAATTTGACTGATTGACGTGCGGGACGATTTTCATTTGTAGTAGCAACAAAATAGGGCACCTGGAAAACTCGAAAATATTTGGGGGTAAAATAATCTCTTTTAGTAGTTAGCAGTAACGTTCAGGACGATATTGTAGGCTACCACCGCTAAGAAGCAAGGTTTTTTATATAAAAGACCTTATAAAGAAGAGAAACGAGGAAGCTATTTTGTGCGTCTCAATAGAATCCTCTAGGTTGCTTTTTTTGTAAGGTTGCTAATTAATATCACTATAACATGAAAGAGACAGAACAAAATTGAGTCAAATCGAACAACTTCATTGTATTCAGACTTACCACTAAGTGCTACCCTAGCCATTCTTTCTCCATAGCTTTACTATCTCGGGTGACTTAATCTACATGTGTGAAGATTTTAAATACTGACAAGGAAAGTACCAAATTTTACCTATGAAAAAACGAGTCTTTGCAAATGATAGAAAATACTGGGGGGAATAAAGTCTCGTCAGTAGGCAAGTTTTTTTTTTGTAGGTTTAACAAGGCCATTTACTGTATCACCAGAGTGGTCTAATTAAACAGAATACAATAGAAATACTACAGCACAAATTCCCGTAAAAAATCCGGATAACGAAACTCAGAAATGAATTGCATGCAATTAATAACGTTTCCTATTGTGGAAATGCACCAAGACAGTGTTTAAAAGAAAAAAGAATTGCACTATGAATTTCACGTTATAATTGAAATTTCGAAGACGCATTTTGTTTTACGGTTGCTAGTAATACATCTCTAGTAATCTGCTTCTAATTCAGCACTATGCTTCAACAAATATCGTCCATTACTGCACTATCTCGCTCCCATAAACAAGTTAGCGGTTTTTCTAGCTCTGGCGATATAACTGATCGCAATTAGATTGTCAATGGACAGTGTCGCGCGACCCGCTCCATTCCGACGGTGGTTGAGAAACACTGCTTAGATACTGGAATTTAAACGAATTGTGTAATTTAACTCTAAGATTCCATTGATAGATGGACCGTAACGAATTTGTACTTACCTACTGTGCTTAGGTACGTGATAAGATATCTTTGCACATATAACATTTTACACTTTCTTTCTTTTTAATACCCGTTTAGTGCATAGTGTTTGCAAATATTATCTCTAATAAGTATTGTTTAATGCCGTTGTATACAAGTGCTTATTTTGAAATTCTAATAATGTTCAAACTTTCTGCCTATAATCTGATTGTTTCTATTTTGATGATCGTCATGTTCCAGTGGTTTGCGCACCAAATTGCGCAGGCTGTCGCGGGTTTAAAACTTGCAAGAAACAAGTGTTTATTTGATGATAACATTCGTTTGTACCACCACCAACACCAGTTATGGATGTCATAATAACTTACCGTGCCGTAACTCAGTCTTCTTGACTAGCCTAACCGGGAAGTAGATAGAGAGATACTCTTTATTCCACACCATTAGATTTACAATTTAGGCGGTCAGAGCAATCTTTTCCAGACAGCCTTGACAGTTGTAGGTGTACAACGTTATGTTAAGTTACACATTTTGTTAAGTCGGAAATTATATCCTAAAAACTAATAACCGTGAGTTTTTTTTTTTGTTAAATGTGTTGTCTTTTTTCTATTTAGGTGTTCGTTGTCACAAGTTACCTACACTAGGCGAGCGAGCGCCACCAGGATGACAAAGCCTTATTTTTTGTTCAGCTGGAATTGTAAATATTTTTAATAAAATCAATACCCTAAAGAGAAAGCACAGCTGTTAGTGTAAGATTTATTACTATTAGTTTCCTGGTTTTAAAAACGTTTCTGTTTGTTATACCATCTTAAACGGCCTAATCAAGCCCTTAAATAAAACAACTAACTTAATAATAAAAGTTTCTCCAAACTGACTAAATTATGACGATTAGTATGGGTAATTATTACGTATTGCAAAAACAAACAAAAAATTAAAAGGCAAACATAATTTTTAATGTAATAAACTACACAACGCAGTTTAAAAGGTAAGACATGTACTTACCGCAACGCGTAACTATAGGTAGTGCCGATAATTATCCAGGCATTTTCTTGTACGCTTTCTTTACAATCATAGGGTGACTCCTGTCTTGAACAGGCGCCGGCAGATTCATTAACATTGCTGACTTTTCGATGCGACTAGTAAACGGTAAATGGCTGTGAGAGAGATGCAGATATAAATTCATTCATTGTTTCATTCAAAGTAAATTAAGTATTTAAATCTTGAAAGGGTAATCTATATTTTTATTTGTAATGTATTGCACTATGACCGGATTCGACCAAGCTGGTGTAAGTTTTAACTTGAGAGTATACCACTGTTTAATCTAGAGTAAGCTGATTTTTCATTCTACCAAACATTAATCTATGAAAAATATTTAAACGGGCGATTTTGACAGTGTATTAATTATACTGAGAATAAGTAAATGTCAAAGTTATCACTAATTGTCAAATCCACTCTTGTCACCTAGAAACTGTCAAGTTGTTTATTCTACCATTGGCATTCTGTTATCCTACAAAATGTAATTGTTGTGGCAATTGATGACAACCTAGAAGAAATAGATTACATGGATTTTAGTAGGTTTATCCATTCGTTCATCATTCACAATAAAATAAAACTGAGTATAGTGTATTCCTGAAGTACCTAAGTTGAAAAACGCAAACGAAGTTATCAAAAAGTAAATTCAAGAAATAAAGTTATTCCTGTTATAGTTAAACTGGTTTAATTTTTGTTTTGTCGAATCGGGCCTAAGTAAGTGATCATTAATTTATTGCTGGTATCAACTGTCACTAACTTATAGTATGTCAACCTTAAAAGATAGACAAATGTTGTCACTGTCTTTTTTAGAAATTCGAAATGGTAACAATACCGCCATACATATTCTTTGCAGAACTTTAACCGTTTATGCAGTGCACGCAACGGAAGCTCTGAAAAGGAATATTTTTGTTCGTTTTTTCAACATTTTTCATTGATACGCGCTTCTTATGGTCGTACCGTGATGTAATTATACCTAGCCTAAAACCTTCTACAATAAATGGACTATCCAAAACAAAAATATTTGTTTTAATTCGAACTTATATAGTTCCTGAGATTAGCGCGTTCAACCAAATAATATATATATAATGTTAGTATAGATTGGGCGGCTATCCTAAAATTTATTATAGAAATAGAAGTTTTGACAAAATCTATGCAAGGCACAACAAAACAAGAAAAAAATATAACAAAAAGGTATGCTAAAATTTTGAATTCACTTAGTAAAATGAATGGAAAAAGTTGGATAGTTTAATACATAAAATGAATGTGGGTAATAATAATAAAGTTATTATTTTCAATCTATAAACAAACACACCGACCACACAACTCGCCCGATCGAAGATAATCTCAATAATGCGCATGATTGCCGGACGCACGTGATCCGTCCACAAACAGACAAACTATTGTGTTTGTATGTATAGAAAGTGTATGTTAGTACGCGACTGAATTACGCAGGGAACTGTGGGCTACCGAAATAATAATGTGGATACCCCTAAAATTTTCAATTTGAATAACGAATTATTTTTAAAACGGCTTGAGTCTCAATCTGGTCGGTCAGTCGACCATGAAAATTCTGGTACCTCAGAACGCATAAATGATATTTTCACATATTATGACAACTAGTGTATTGTCATGTAAGGCGCAAAACCAAAAAACTTTTTAAACACTGTAATAAACTTTTATTAAAGTTGATCTTAACTACTTCATGATCGTTTTCAAGGTTCCATTAAAGTGCTTAAATCAAAAATTCTCGTATTACTGCGGTATCAATGGTAAAGATGTCTTTTTTTTCAACTTTGGTATTATTTCAGTAAATAAAGTTGATGTATTTAAGCATCAGAATTAGCCAATTAAGTTTTCTTACACGTTCTATTGAAAAATAATATTATTAAAAGCTATGTCCATATAATTCTAATGATTTGTAAGTCAGTAATGATTAGCAATCACAGGCGGTGCTCCCGATGTTACGGGTTCGGAACCGATCGTTTGAACAACAAATCTTTCAATTTTATTTATAACCAATAATTCGCATGGTCGGTCTTTTGGCAAAGGATTTTCTGCTTTTTCAATAACATTTTTTGGGTAGGTAATAGAAGGTTGAAAGGTGCTCGAAAGTGTAGACTGAATCAGAAATAATATTGTGTTAACAATTAGAGTTAAAATTATAGTGGCGACCTCTCTATTGTCATATATCGCCGCATGTTCCACTTTTTTCAAATCTATCTTGTTATTTTTACGACTTGCTTAGTGACGGCAATATTAAGAAGAAACCTGCACATTCTATCAAATCTGCATTTCTATCATCATCATCATCATCATCATTTCAGCCACAGGACGTCTGTCGTCCACTGCTAAGTAAATAAACGATTGAATTTGAATTTGAACATAGCCCCCCCCCCCCCCCCCCCGTCTCCCCCAATGACTTTAATTGGGGGTATTGCCTCGCCACGCTTAGCAGGCAGTTTTTTATAAGATTTCGCACGCAGACGCTGCTGCCCATCTCGTGCTACAGGAATTAGTCGCCTCTTACGACACGTCTCCTGTTAACAGTGGGGAAGGGTATTCTTCAGGGCCGTCCCCACATGGCACATCTATCCATTGTCTTAAAAGGTTTAGTTCCCCTATGTGAGGGTTACGGGGGTCTGATAGAAACCGTTCCAAATGTACTAGACTCGCAGCATCTATGATAACTCGACTAGATATGGGACCCTAAGACCTCATCTCTGTAAAAAATAGAGTTAAAAAAAACTTTCTGCAAAGATTTGCTGTATGCCACATTGGTTTGTATAGGAGAGGTGACATTTCTATATTTATGACATTTAATTCATCTATTATTGTTCATTGTTCGACCTAATTAATGATTCCTAGAAGTAATACAAATTAAAACATTTTCTTAAAGGCCCATAAAGTAGCACCCTAAAATTATATGCCACTAAACTATTTGCCCAATTAAGCAAAAATCGCAACAATGTCGCGGTCAAACAAATAAATCGGTATTTATCGGGCTCGCCCGCCTTTGACACTTTGTTCAAAACACGAAGCATTCGACGTCGTGGGACGATACCATCGAACGAATATTCCGAATATCGAGTGCGATTCTTGATCTTACCATTCGTTCTCGAATTCAAATTGATTTTTTGGCAAAATAGGTAGTGCCATGGCGCTGTTCATTCTATCATAAAATTTAATTAGTTATTTGAGTCGTGTTCTAACACATTTGCTGAGGTAAACTTAGCACAACATTGAAATCATTCATCATTATCAGCTTTTAAAAGTCCACTTCTGCTGGACATAGGCTTCCCCATAGGACAAGGCAAATGAAACTATTTGCATCCAGTGACTTTCCGCAACTGGGTTGTCAGTTCACGGGTTGTAAATTGAAGCATTACAAATAAAATGTTGCTCAACTAATTAAAAACTAATGATAGGTATATTACAAATCTACTAGCACTTTACTAGAAAAGTCACAAAATAACTGTTTATTGCATCTGACAAAATCATATCGGTGACCTGGAAGTCTTTAAATATGCTTCCAAGTAAACCAGTGCGTCCACGATACGAGAACAAGAAGATCCAAAAACGTACGTGTTATTTACCTAGCAAATACCTTCTTCAATCCCCGACGCAAAAAAAGTGTTATAAATTTGACGCCTGTGTCTGATATCTGTCTGTCGGTGTGTCTGTCTGTGGCATCGTAGTTCCCAAACAAATATACCAATTAAGTTTCTTTTAAGAGGGAGCTAGTTTATTTGGGCTTACATAGCTAAGATAAAGATCAGGTTACCAGATCCGGATATATCAGCCCTTTTAAGTTCCGGTGAAGAAATGTCAAAAAAAAAGAAATGTTTTTTACCTTTAAAAAGTTATATTTGTTGGTGAAATAAAAGTCTGAAAACCAATAGTAAGAACCCAAACGTCCACAACAGCCGAAGCTCGCGTGAACGATGGCATCGCTTCGCCCGGAATTGAATACATTATCTCTGGAATAATTTGTACCGATATTCCTCGACACTCGTGCGATATGAACTTGAAACGTTTTGGAATTAAAGTGATAAAGGAATTGTATTCCACGTCTTGTTTAAGAATACTAACAATCGTTTATTTATTTGGTTTTTTAAGAAGTTGGCGTCTATTTGATTTAAATTTATAACCTATTTTGAATAATGGATCATGTGCTTATTACAGGAGGCTACATAAAAGAACTAAAAATTTCACAAAAATAAATGATTTTGATTTTAACTGTTTATGTTACTACTACTATTTGCTTTTGGTTACTCCTAGTTGTTTAATTAAAGTTTGTGAAAGTGGACGGGGACTGGTCACCTACTAGAATGCAACCTCGATAAATTAGAGAAAAAAAGACCTCCACTTAGAAGATGAGAAGACTTATTTTTAGATGTTATACCTATGTCTATTCAAAATATCAAATACTTTTGTTGAGTTTTGTCACAATTAAAAGCTTTAGAACGTTTAAATTGCTCTTCTGCTAAGTTATGATTTTTGCACTAGTAAACGTAGGTAAGTATAGTATAGTCCAATATAGGATTTAGGAAGCCACTGCGGGCCGCTTCCAATCGGCCAATCTGGAAGTCACTGGGGGAGGCCTAGGTATGTTAAGCAGTAGACGTCCTATGGCTGAAATGATGATGATGATGATTCGTAGGAACCGTCGAAATAAATGTGATCCTGGAACTTCACTGTACGATAGTGGCAGCGACTACCAGCTGACACTTGCTATAAGCCATGTAGCTTATTGTAGACAAATGGAGGAAGTCTATGCCAAAAAGCACTCAGAAACAAGGGACATATTCTAGCAGTGAGAAATTTTAACATAACTAATTTTTTTCTTAAATAATGGTAACATCATTTTATGAATTACCGTATTCTCGTTTAAGTATTTAACATTAACATATTGTACGTGTGTTATGCTATTACCGTCTATTTATTCCATATCTTTTTGATCATAAAATAACAACTGAAAAGGACACTACCCAACATTCGTTTCAAACGTCATTTATACACTGGTAAACGTAATTTTGTTCTATTCACACGGTCCCTCAGTAGTTGCCGATTTCAATATCGATTCTTTGGAAACGTGAGAATCGATTCAACTTTACGATTGTACATCGATATTCAATCCAAGAGTGGACAAAGGATACCTCCTAGTCGCAGTATTAGTCTAACTACAAAGTTAATTTAAACTTTCCAAAAACTATGTCAATCAAAATTGAGCTCTATGTCTATAGTATTGTGGCAAAATTATTTAACTAGTAATGTGTAGGTAACTTTGTCAATATTTATAGCGATATTTCCATAAAGAAACTGTTAAAGGGTTAAAGGAATCTGGGCATTAGGGATATTAAAGTGCGAACTCTTTATAAAGGGTAAAGGATAACAATAAGGATGTAATTTAATTGCAAATGTATGCATTGTGAGTGCAGATTGCACCTTAGTAGAGATACTGTCAACGACGTTACTGAAACTGCCATAAACATCAAAGGTATAATAGCACACGTATAATATCTAGATCCTTTTGGTAAAGGCTAATAAAATTGTGAATCTGGAGCATTGCATTATGTGGCAGTGAAACATGGACCTAGCATGACAGAGAAAAAATGATAGCTTTAAAAATTAAACAATTACCTGCCTGCCTAGCATGACTACTAAAACACGATATGATATGATATGATATAGCGATATATTGACACTAACTGTAAAAATATGATGGATATATCATATCATATCATACACGCTAGGCAGGCTGGGCTGTAAGAAAGACAAGCCAAACCATTTTAAAGAAGGTTATTGAGAAGAGAAATATCATGAATACAATTGACATAGAAGAAAAAATATTATATGACAATATTTTAACGGTTCTTTTGAATACCAAATTCAAACTCGATCGTTAAATCTATCGATTTTATTGATACAGATAAATTATATGATTATCAGTAACTAATCAAAAAACAATAAAATCAGACGACATAACTCTATTATAATATCCGGGAGCGCCATAAAAGCAGAAATTCATATTATTTCACAATTTTATTGACAACCGTAACGTCTCCAATCTAATCTTAGTCGATGGAATTTAACGTACAACATTTTTATTTTAACTCCCTAATCTCGTCCGATCGATAGGAATTAAAAAGACATATCGATATATTATCATCGATAATCGGTATTCTCTTTGCGTTGGGGTATTCTAATGATCCATAAAAGTCCGGAATGATCTGAGCCGTGGTGACAATTTTCCAGTTATTTGAATGAAATTGCTTGGATAAAATGCGGTTTATACGCATTAAGCGTAACAGAAATTTTTTGAGAAGTTAATTGAAGTAGTTTGGGTAATATTATGTAGTGTTTAAAATTTCGTTTTGTTCCTAAAGATAATAATCAGAGCCATGAAGCTAGCTAACTTGCATTACATTAAACGCTTTAATAATGCAGTTAAGTAATCATACCTAAGGAATAAAAATCTATAAATATAATATAATATATAATATAATCTTAAATTAAGATAATAATCTACTTTTAAGGACAGTTGGAAAGTACAATAATTGGAGTTAGTACTTTCTTTAGATGATTGAAAACAAAGAAAATATTGGCATTTGAAAATGTTTGCCTAAAAACAATGAAGTCTTTGATATTGCACATCTCGATCATAATTAATTCTAGGTTTAACCAGACAAGTCTTGGAATCCTTGAAACTACAACCTTTTTTTCTTGTTTAACTAACAAAATATTACATAGTTTACATAGTTTAGTAGCATTTTAAATTGATATGCCTTCATATTTCTTTTCTCATAGTAGTAAGAGTAATAAACTTAACTTATTCGAATGATGACAACTTGTATGTGGTGATTGGACACATCGATATTGTAAATTAAAGCTATACTTTTGAGTAATTTGGATAATATCACAATAGAGTGGATATATTACAGCAGAGGGACTACTCTATTACGTTTGGAATAAACTTCTCCTTCTCGTGTCGATGGCAATTCTCTCAAATTCTTGATGACCAGAATACTTTCCGCCACACGAACCGCACTATTTGTGGGACGAAACAGATCTTCGCGTGTGCAGCTGTCCGAACACGTGAGATCTGATAGAAGGTGGTTTGGGGAGAAGCACCGCAGACACACTTACTGTTGGTGACGTCAATGTAGCTTCACTTTATTAGATCTTCCTTACAACGGCCGACCTGTATTTACAGCCTGTTCAAGGCTTTCCAGACCACGGAAAGAATGTACTAAATAAATTAGAAGGTACTTTTATTTGGATAAGAAATTGAGTAGGTACACTTAGGTTAGTAGTAAAAAGTCGTGTGATCTGATTTTGACAGTTCCTAACAGGATTGTTCACACAACAATAATGTGCCTATCAAGATCCAGTTTTATAACTTGATGATTGATTCTAGGGATCTCGCATGCGAAAAATGTAGTTAAATTATGCGTTACGTAAATCTCCTACAGAACAACGACCAAGAAAATCCGCCTTAAAGTGATTAAGAACTTCAGAGAAAACAGTAGTTTTTTGAAGGAATAAAGTAGAAGGTGCAAGGGACCTATTTGTCATTTTGTACGTCTACCTCCTGCCGCAAGTTGGGCCTATGTATAGGATCATTTTGATTCCGGCTTCTGGCTAGCATTTTAAACTGAATATAATACAAAAAATATATAACGGCATCTTTTTTTTTCGGACGGACCTGTCGCTGGTAGTCTTTGAGGAAGGCTTCGTCCAGCTTCAGTTGTGGCACACAATTTTTTTTTTTGACGCTGAAAGAATGCTTTTCGCATACCGGGCCGCCTCGGAGGAGCAGCCTGATTATGTAGTAAGAAGCACCTTCCCCTGGCGATGACACCCACTAAAAAATTTCCACCATCCGCAGGATCAGGAGCCCGCTACCACCGTCTAGGGTGCACGAGCAGGGACATACCCCACATGTGACGCCCTCGCAAAGGCGCATCCACAAGCGGGCTGCCCAAGCCCGCCGGGAGGTCCTCGCACAGCTCCACCCCCCCTTCCCCCGCAGAGCTTAGCCGTGAGCTAGCAATCCCCGAAGGAAATTACTAACCCCCGTGGGCGCAGAACCTAGGTCTGCCCCACTAGCCGCGACCCGGCCGAGTGTGGACTCATACTTGTCGAGCCCCATACTAGCGGGCGTAATCGGGCTAGTATAACGACATCACATAACAGTCGTCCTTTACCTCGGTGGAGCGCGCCTGCTGTATCCAACTATATCGTGTCAATAATCCACTGAACAGCGGCTTTACGGTTGATTAGAGGTTTAATATGTAAACGCACGCATTACCCGGTCGAAAAGTGTCATAAATATAAATGCTCCATGGAGGTTTAGTCGAAATATTTAATTTTATGTCAGCACCTGTGAAATTTGTCGATGAGAGCATTGAATTTGATAAACACCCGGTAATCGTGAGAACATGCGAGTGACCGGTTTGGGTACTATACTACTGTACTCAATTATAATTAACATAATGACATATTTTGTGTTAAGCCGCCACTACACGTGGGAATATATTCCGCTGCTAGCTTAGCATTTGGGGTGACCAAAGATTACCTAAACGTCTTCTCTCGTCCAAAATACCTCAGTGCCTAAAGACAAGTGTGTGTAAGTCATCACTTACTTGCACTGACCACAGCATGCTATGGAAAGGGCTATGCTCGATGTTTATTTGAGAGATCAAATATAAAATGAGATCCGTTAACGAACAATTGTCAATGACGTAGCTCGAAAGTTTACAAACTTTAAGTGACAGTTGGAGGGGCACATAATACGTAGAACTTACAGCCGATGGGCCAGAAAAGTTCTAGAATGGAGACCAGAACCGACAAGCGCAGCGTAAGACGGACGGTAAAGGACGACCCGCAAGGTGGACTAACGACCTGGTAAAGGTTTGCAGGAAGCCGCTAAGTGCAGACAGCTTTCAACCGGTCTTTCTGGATGGCTTGTGTTCAGCAGTGGAAGTCCTATTTCTGAATTGATGATGTATAATTAATATTGGCTTTTTCTAATAAAATATCAGGTTATTAGAAATATAAATTAACACTTTTACAGTTTGCACCAACTTTTACAGTTTACACCAAAATTAACACTTTTACAGTTTGCCTAAAGGACGTCGGACACTACGTTTGCCAATTTTCAATCCACTCAAGTTACGTTCTAAAGCATAACAAATCAGAATTTATTCTCTAAAAGCATGGTCACACTACTAAAAGCAGATGCATCCAATCTACATAGATTACGAGTGTAAATACCTCTTAGCTAACACAAAGCTTTATGATTATGTTAATTGTATTTATTAAGTACTGGACCGTTGGTTTGCTTTAAATTCGAACAGATAGATACTAGATACATAGATGTTTTATAGTCTATAGAAATTGCATACAGTGAAATAGGACACATACTGCATTAACGTAGAAAGTAACGCAACTTCATGGTCATAGTCATATGTATTTGTTGTGCCATGTTGGTACATCAGCTGTTATAAAAATAGTCAATGTCCCTGTAAGAGCATAGCAACAATTATTATAAACCTTATAACTAACTGCTTCTCCTTATCATAGGATCATCATTAAAAAAAACAGGCAAAAAAAATGTTTTTGTTATTAGCAAAACAAATCATACTTTAAGTCTGCAAAATATTTTACAGAGTCAATATTATTGAAGCGACACTAAACGTTATTACAGACTTACTACATGTAGTTACGTAACATAACATTTAAAATATGTGTATTCTAAGTATGATGTTTTTATTTTATTTTATTTTTAACTTGTATTTTATGAGGTACCAAATAAACATTTTTTCTTTCTTTCTTTCTTTCTTAATTACCTACAAACAAGTTTAGCTCTTATTACTATTATACAATAGGTAGATAAGAACAAAAAATTCGTTTCTCCTTAAGGCATCATCATAATTGATAATAGGCTCAACTTTAAATAAAAACCTGAGGCGAAATCTCTACGGATGCTCAGAGAAATACAGTTGCTATATTAAGGCGAGTGTCTAAACAAAATAGGGGTTTAATAAACACCAGCATATTATTAAAAAATAAAACACAACTGAATACTGTTTTGTTTTCTTATTATTATTGACTAAATTACTGCTACTACTTCTAATACCTTCACGTTGCCTTTTTTTATGCCCAGATTGTATTTAAACAAAAAAAACTGCATCAAAATCGGTCCTATCGTTTGGGAGCTACGATGCCACAGGCAGGTACACAGATCTTCATCTATACGGTCAATCCCGGTTGCGTCCAAAGCCATTGCTTTGGAGCCCAGGGTCCGCTTTCCTTGAATTTACTCTTCCACTTCGCGCGGTCTTGAGCGTCTCTCTAGTTGTGAGATCATTGGCACGCATGACAGCCCTCACGATAGGTACACAGATACATTCGTTAAACTTATAACACCCCTCTTTTCCGTCGGGGGTTAAAAATTGATCTAAGTTAAAGCTAATCCACGTTTTTTTAACCGACGACCTTTGTAGCCGAGAGGCGTGCATACCGGATTTGGTAGCGCTATCTCTGAGGTCCCGGGTTTGATTCCCGGTCGGTCAACGTAGAAAAATACTTTTTCTATACTGTCTGTATTGTGGTACCGTCGTTGTTTCTGATTTCTGTGACACAAGTGCTTAAGGTACTTATCATAGGATTAGAGCGATGTATGTGACATTGTCTTATATTTATTAATTAATCATTTATTTATTTATAATTAATTATTAAAGTATATTTAGAACAATGAATAAAAAATTTAAAAAACATACATTTTTGTATATCTACCAGCAGACACGGTACTCTTCTTGCATGCGCGAGTAGAATATTGATTGAAAACCGCCGCCGTGGCTTATTCCCGCCTTAAAGTCATGTCGTTGTGCGACCATTACAACGCGATGCACATTATCTAACAATAAATCGCCGGTGACTTCCAGCGGAAGCGAGATAATATTTAATTGGCGTGAAAACTCAATAATTGGAGATAAAAATCAGCTGGTAGCCGCAGCGAACCAATTACAGTACTAGTGTGGCACTACGCATCCGACCGCGGTGCCGCGCTAGTGATGTGGCAATAGTCGATAATATTTTATTCAATGACTACTACTAACTAACTAACATGTAGTTTGATTGAATTTGACAAAAGGTTTTTTATCAAATTTACTAACGTGCGTGATGTTCTGATGTTTTTTTAAGGTATCTAAAGGGCATTTAGTATTACAGTATGAATAATTAAAGTAGTTAAGTAGTTTAAAAATGACATTGACCATAATATTATCTAAAGGTTTGGCCCAAATACAGAGAACAACTGAGAGTAGGTATAGGTCGCCCAGTTACGTGCTAGTTCAACAAAACCAGATGTTATATTTATAGCAATATTTTTTATGGTGACGTTATGTCGGATTGATGAGACGCCGTATCTTAAGAGTGAGTACAAATCTAACGAACACGCCGCAAATGCGCGGCTCGCGCGTTCGCTAGATCTGTACGCACTCTCTCTCTAGATACAGAAGTGCTGCAGTGTTAGGAATTCTATAGAAAAAATATTTAGTTTAAGAAGCTATTGTTGAAGTCTGTGACAGCAGTGACAGCCATGAACGATAAAAACGAACATGTTATTAACTTGGTAAAAACTAGTGTTTTTTACCGAGTTGTGGCATAACTCAGTGATATTTCAACTTGGCTGACATAGTTAAATTATTGAATCTATCGACATATTTTTATCATTATTTTGCTCTGATCCCATTACTACACGCTCGCGTGCGGTTTTTCCGTACGCAGGCCAGCCTAACAACTCATTAGCCATCGGAGGTGCCTTTTATTTGCGGCCGACTGTACCCGTGTACGGGGTTAATTGTTTAATTTGACCTCAACAGCGATGAGGTTTCACCACGGATTTATTTCTTGAAGATTTTAAACAATGAAGTAGAGATAGTTCGAAATTAAGCCGCAATCGTGAGTGTGATAATACAAAAACATAAAACGACAATGCATTTCTTAGGCCCGATTCGACCAAACACAAAATTAAACCAGTTTAACTATAACAGGAATAACTTTACTTCTTGAATTTACTTTTTGATAACTTCGTTTGCGTTTTTCAACTTACTTCAGGAATACACTATACTCAGTTTTATTTTATCGTGAATGGTGAACGAATGGATAAACCTACTAAAATCCATGTCATCTATTTCTTCTAGGTTGTCATCAATTGCCACAACAATTACATTTTGTAGGATAACAGAATGGTAGATTATACAACTTGACAGTTTCTAGGTGACAAGAGTGGTTTTAACAAGTGACAACTATGAGATTTACTTATTCTCGGTTTAATTTATACACTGTCAAAATCGCCCGTTTTAATATTTTTTATAGATTAGTAGTTGGTAGAATGAAAAATCAGCTTACTCTAGATTAAGCAGTGGTATACTCTCAAGTTAAAAACTTACACCAGCTAGGTCGAATCCGGTCTTAAAGGTGTGGCATGGAATACATACCCTACAGATTAGAAAATCTCATTAATTTGTTCGACAAAATTTTCCGCCGTTTTTTAATCTGTATCTGTACTGTTTTAGTAGGGGTGAGAGTTGACAGGACTTGTCATATAAACTAAATGTAAGTTAAAAATCACTAACCAGTTTCGGAGAAAGATCGTTCGTATTGCTGGTCTGTAAGGTATGTGCTCGATGAGGTGTGGTAGCTTGAGATAAAAGTTTGTAAGGGCAATTAGACAAAACATTGCTGGGTCTTAGGTCCCTATTGTGAAACTGTGTATGTAACTCTAAAATTGTAAAGACCTAATTACTAATAATGGTAAAGCGATAAATGATTGAGTATTGACATTAGCGCGGGCAAGGTTACACAGCAACACATATTATTGTCCTCAACAGGTTATTAATAATGTATATGAATACGAAAGCCGATAGTCTAGCCAGGTTAGGTATATGAATGAAAAAATGATTAGATATTTCTGACTGGAACCATATTATTATTTATTTACTCTGGTACTAAGTAGGCAGGTACTTAATTTCGATAGAGCTCTTGTAGGATTCTAAAAGCAATATAGATTATAGAGAGTCATAAACTGTTAGATACCTCTACAGATAGCTACTCTAAGTCTTAATTGAAATTTTGTTTAAATCATATGTATAGGTAGATACTCATTGTTTTAAATAATGACCATGCAAATGGCCAAAAAGACAGTGAGCTTCATAAATACTGGTTCAATTCGATCTCAACTGTTTTGGTTCAAAATTGCAAGTTGATATCTTTTTAAGTTCCCTTTGAGTGGTTAGGAACACATAAAGACCTTCATTTCCCCGGCATACATATGCAAATGGTAGCCATTGCTCACTAAATCGATTCCATTCGGTCATTCGTTCGGTCTTTCGGTCATCAATCACCGGGAAGATTGAATGGGTGTCCTCTGGAGTTAGATTTATCTGGCTTTTAAAGTATCATGTGTGATTGGGATTTGCATGGGAATAATTTACTTAGTCGTGGAATACATTTAGGTTTTAGATTATTTTGATTGATTCTTAATATTCTGCAGAAAAACGAAATATATTATAAACAGTATGCTAAAGAAAGGTATTCCCGTTAAGGTGTAATACTATAGGATTCGTACATACTAAAAAAATATTCAAATTTAAAATAAAAATGTTTTTAACTATAAAAAATAATAAAAAATAATGAACGTCCGACCCTTTTCTCACCGCCTGTTAGCGCGTTGTAATTACGCTAGTTATTAATCCGCGTTTTAAATAGCGTTTCCTTTTTTTCGGTTTTGAATTTTTTATGCTAATTTAAATAAAAATTTAAATTTTTTATTTATTAATGTTGTAGATAAACTGGCTGAAGGGAACGCCCTCTTTTAATTTACATACTGTATGTGTGCAAGAGTTGGTGTGCAAAATTAAGGTAGGTACACGTTCTAACCAATATATGGATCTTAAATAGTTTTAATCACGTTTTGTAATACAGATCACAAATTGTACAGTCAGTTTTCTATTAGTCCACATGCTTTCTATCTATTTGCTCACTAAATTCAGTAGTGTAAGACTAAGACATTAAAAACCTTAAAGTTATGTTACTAAGAAGTAACTAACACCACAGCTCTAGGCATCTCAAAACAGTTATGTAATGGACTATAGAAGACGCAATACATAAAGTTAGGTACATCAATATCGGCATATTAACCGTAACTCAGTTGTGACATAGTAGCAAACGTGCCTTCCCATCAGTACTAAAATAATGCCCAACTCTAATCTAAATATCCACTTAGCAAGCCATCCGGTCACTTAAGCACCCAGTTCAACCTAAGTTGAACCCTAAGCTAGATATAATTAGGGTCCATATGGAAATCTATGAATCGGATTAAATACTGTAGGTTAAAGTTCAACTTTCCAAGTTATTGACTTGTTCAATACAATGTAGCTAGGAATTGTAATTGTTATTTACGATGAATACTCAATGATATTTTCAATTAATAAGTAGATTGGGTTGAGCGATATCTTCTGTAATAGACGAAGATGAGATAGACATTACATCAATTCTCAAAGAGGAATCTATTAGTAAATTATTAAGTCGCTGTTGATATTTTGAGTTTGCTGCTTGGAATTTCGTTAAGAGATAAATTCCGAAACGAGACTACCTGGCAGAAGACAAAAGTAATGGATATAGTTCTAAAATGTAGCAAACTAAAGTAGCAGTGGGGCCACATCTGTCTCAGAACCGATGAAAGGTGGAGTAAAAAGGTTATCGAGTGGAGACCATGTCTTGGCAAACGTAGTTACGACGCCCCCTAACTCGATGGACCGTCGACCTTAGGAAGATGGCTGGAAGTGGATGAATGAAAAAAGCGAGAGATCGTGATCTTCGGCGCTCTTTGGGGGAGGCGTACATCCAGCAGTGGACTGCAATAGGCTGACATGATGATGATGATAATTTCAAAGAGATCATAGCCAGGAATAGACTGAATGAAAAGAAGCTCAGTAACTGGGTTGAACTTTGTCTACCGGCAATAAGACTGGGTTCCAAACAATAAGAAAAACAATGATTATCCGATACAGCTGCAATAACAAATGCAGCGTACAGCAATACGCAATGCAATACACTAAATATAAATTGAAAATCCTGTGTAGGTATATAACTTTTATCGCAGTCGATGTCTAAAATGACCTATGTTAATGATGATAATAATCAAAGATTCAAAAATATTACGCAGTTGCTTGATCCTTTCGCCTATTTAACTCGACTTTCGGCAAAATTCTAAAATAACACTAAAAGTTACGGCTTTGTCTTTCGTTATATGATGATACACGAATTGATATAATTCAGCATGATCATGGCTTGGAATATTGTGACATTAATTTGTGACTTATCAAGAAAAATTGCACAGTCGTTTTAGTCTGACGAACAAGCTACAGAGCGGATATGTAACTATACAGCCACAACCACAGACTAATCGCATTTACTGCCCTCTGCACCCCTCCACTTGCATGGAGGAAAATTAAATCACCATCATAGCACTTTGAAAGTCAACTGCATGCCATAGGCCTCCACCATAGAACGCCACAGCAAACAGTTCTAGGCCGTTTGCATCCAGCGGCTTCCTGCAACCGTCTCATACCCGGTGAACTGACGACCTAGTCGGCCCGCCTCCGCTGCGTCTTCCAGTCTTCCGTTGACGTAAATATATCAATGAGCAATGCTATAGAGATCGCTAAATTGTTATCTTTGATACAAATTAAGAATTAGGTAGCGTTCTCAACTCAAAGGCAATGGTTTAGTGACATTTATGTAAGTAAAAAGATAAACCAAAACCTAAACTAACAAGTTAAAGAACTTCAATGGTCAGTTAACTTTACCTTAAACCTTTATATAACAAACTTCATAAACTGATACTTATTTGTAATTAATCTATTCATGCCGCTATCTCCCCAAATAGGTTAAGACAAGTCCTCAACAATGGATAAAATTTCATTAGAGCCCGAACAATGTTCCCACGTGTTTCGATCCGCAAGTTTGCAATAAATAAAGGATTATCTGCAATAATAACTTGCTCGATTGAGCTGAACAATACTCTGGTAGACGTGTGGGCTGTGGGAGGCGGATAGCATCGAGACGTGGACGATAATCATATAGAGCGGGTAATTATAAGAGCGTAATATATGTTTCATAAAGATAATGTTGATTGATGTTCAAAAATAAATCCCAAAAAGATAGGTATACCACGCTAAACTAAACCGATGTACATCCACTTGTCCAGTCTATGTAATGTAGTATTATTACATCTTCTTATATCTTGGCCCGCGACTTCGTTCGCTTGATCTTCAATTTTTAGAAACTTTCTCTGGCGCACTTACCATAGTTTCATCTCAATTACTTATCTCTACGGTACAAACAAACATTCATTTTGATATTAGATTAGGTTTGAGCCACTAGCCAACTAGCCATATTAAAGGAGGTATTAGTTCATCAATATAAACAAATTTTACCTCGGAATCAATATCGAAATCGTGACAAAAATAAGATTTATAGATCGATCATTATCATTTATCATCGAAGTATAGTGGTAGTTAGTATAAGGCTTGTGATTCTTTATTACACAATTCTTTATTCGCTATTTTGCCTATTATAACTTCTTCTTCTTTATCTATACGGTCAATCCCGGTTGCGTTCAAAGCCATTGCTTTGAAGCATTTATTTTGCCTGTTATAACATGGCTATTAAAATACTAAAATCATACTATGTATTGATTTCGGAGAAAATATTAAAGGAGGTTTAAACATCTCTGCAGAAACCTCTAAAAGGGCTTTTGTTAAGCGACTGGGCCTGATTTAATTGTGGGCCGTTAATTGGCTATTGTCCGCATATTGACTGCCCCCCCTCACCTTCCGCTCTATATTTACCTATTATGGCCTTTTGTTTTTATGTAAAGCCCATAGAATCAAATTGTCAGATAACGTAATAGACCGGTCTACTAACGTTCACTTAAAGTCATAATAAAGAAAGATTGTATTTAAGAAATGCGGTGATCGCTATTATAACACTTTTCTGAGACTTTCTGATTTCAGTGTCTGAGACTTTTCATCGGCTTTTGGACGAAAACGGGCCTATATCTTTATGAACCTTTTTACGTCTTTATTGTTATTACGTCAAACTATACCGAAAAACAAAAACAAAAGTTGCAGTAGTATCATAGTAAAACTGCTGACAGAATCATTGCTAGGCCCCTTCAAGTCAGGCGGCTGTCACTGCTACTGGCTTATTAGATGCTTTAAGTCAGCGCCAATATAACAGACCACACTGACCAAATTAAAACTTCTGTCACCAAAAATTCAATACTAAAATGAAATTCTCTATTAATAAATACATGGAGAACAGCAGTCTCGACAGAATACCTAGAATTAGAATAGAGATAGAAAAGCATGTAAGCAGACTCTATCACAACTGGGCAAATAAGAGAAGAAGAAGATTTTATTTAGAAAACCGCGTCATGAAATTAATAAGACCAAAATTAGAGGGGGTATTAACCGCTCTACAAAAATTCGGACCGATTTAATTGTGGGTCGTTAATTGGCCATTGTCCGCATATTGGCTGCCCTCTGCGCCCTACACTCACTATGGCCTATTGTTTTATACAGCCTTTATACAACCAGATAGGGTAATAGACCTACATGTTTGCTTTCAGTTATTAAACTGTCAATGTTATAACAAACTATTATGGCTCGAAAACCGTATAAAGCTACGTTCAAATTGTGAATTGCCTAATGGTTTAATAGAGCAAAAGATATCGACCGTCGATAAAGAAAAACAATAGTTCGTTATCGAGCTAATTCCATTGTGTCTTATGTTATAACTAGTCGTTAAGTTTAAATTATGGTTAACTGATAATAATGATTGATAAAAACGTTGGTACCCGACTATTACATTGCAATCTTGCTCTGGACAAGAACTTTTCCTGTTTGTTAGTCGATGTGTAAACACAAAAACTATATCAATATATATATATATATATATCGATCGTGAAGTTGCAACGTTTAGGTATGTTAATGTTGCACACATCTTAATCTAAAAAAACTTCCGCATGAGTATATTTTATATAACTTTTATTTTAACCGAGAAAAGGACTTTTTTCTTATACAATCAATGGTCCTAATATCTGTTAACGTGCGTGGAAAATAATTACGATTTGCACAATTCCAAATTATATTTTCAACCGACTTCAAAAAAGGATGAGGTCCTCAATTCGACTGTATGTATGTTACGCGATTACTCCGCCAATTATGAATCATTTTGATGATTATTTTTTGTTTAATAGATCATACTTTAGAAGTGGTCCCATATAAATTATATCGAAATTGATTCAGCAGTTTTGAGAAAATAACAAAAATATACCTAGATAATGTTTTGGTTCGTGATTCTTGTATCTATGTTACCCAATATCTTCGACAAATGTAAACCGATTTTGATGATTCTCTTTTATTAAATAGCTAATACTTCAAAGATACTATAATAATATATTTCCGAAAAAAAATACCCCTTAAGGATGGAAAAAAGAGGATTAAATCGGTTTTCAGCAGTTAGATTAGGATTTATCACTAAAAATAGATTAAATAAATAAATTTTATTTAAAAAAAAATCGACTTCAAAACACTAAAAAGTTAAAAATAATATTAACACGTAAGTACCTAATCAGTTACTTTCGGAGTCGGTGCAAGCTGATCAGAGTTTGAATGTTTTCGTTGTACCAACTCCAAAAGTAACTGATTAGGTACTTACGTGTTCATATTATTTTTAACTTTTTAGTGTTTTGAAGTCGTTTTTTTTTTAAATAAAATTCATTTATTTAAGGTTTATTAACGTCCTTGAAATAATAGTATTTTTTATCTAAAAACTCTTTTCAATAAAGAATACGCAGGTGGTTAAAGGACACAGGTGCAAAACTTCGTTTTTTGTTTTCTTTATTTCGCACTAATCATAACGGTATCACTGCGCAATATGACAAAAGCCTGACTATCTCTTGCGAATCTAATCTTACATCAAATCTAACCTACTTCTTGACACCAAAGCATAGTATTTGAGAAACAAAGGTGAGTGAGCCGCTATAACTTTTCGCATTAGGCACAGGCTTGCATCTTATCTAAATGACCGTGGAACAACGCTGTAACTACAACAGCGTACTGGCATAAACAAAAACTATTAAGTGCGACATAATAACGGTATGAGTGTTCTGTAGCAAAAAGTTGGATCAAGGTTTAGTTGGTACTGTTAAAGATCATTTATTTATATTTATCTCCCATAAGGTATCACATTTATCTCCCATAAGGTATCACTTATGTAGATAGTTATGATACTCAAAAATTATAGCTAATTCATCCCGACTCTCTAATAAAATTAGTCAAAAACCTCAGGGCGGCTTGATTACCTACATTTAATACAGACAGTAAAGTGAGAAATTTTTCTAGAGACATTTCTCGACCAGTTTGCAAAGCGAATACTTTGCCGAATATTCGATATTCCAAAAATATGCAGAAATAGTTCATGGTTACTACATGGATATTTTTAACCTGCATGGAATTCACCTAAACCGAAAAAAAATATTTTACGCATCCTTACTTTAAACTTTACTAGATAAATATTGAAAATATATTTTAAAGGACGCTACAGAACTTGCCAAGTGCATTACCATTACCTTACCTTAATCCTAGCATTTTATACAATTTTCGGTTTGCAATTTTTCTCGGCTTTCCCGGTTCAGTCAAGGAACACTAAAATGCATTATAATTCCAGTAAGTGCACCGCTCGCAACAAAGAGGCTGAAACCTGCTGCACTGTTCTTTGAAGTATATCCATAATCATAATAATTAAATGTCGCAATAAGGAGCTCTCTTATCAGCCGGACGTATGGATGAGGCTACCGACCAGAGCACGTCATTTTGTAGAACATCGTAAGGGCAGTTACGACTTCATTCGTTTGCACTTTACACATAACACAGTTTGACTGGAATTTTTGCAACGAGTACAGCAAAAGCGGCGATGGTTGCAGTTTTCCGAGATGGGTCAGTGAGAGGTTTGGTATATAGTGGTATATAGTAAAAGGAATGTGTCAGAGTAAGAACCAGTTAGGCAAATTATCTGCAAAGAATCAGTGAGTCCACCTGCCGGTCTTCATTTATTTATTTATGTGCATCCTCGGTTGCTGTGCGTGATTAGCTCGCTGTATTGTTTTGTTGTTATTTATAGCTTTGTTTTGCATCTTAGTGGTTGTTTTTATCGTTTTATACGATCTGGTCGCTACCTTATGGTCACGTGTGAGATCATCTTATAATTTAAGCGGTATTTTTGATTTTAGAACATTGTTTAAGTAAGGTGCTGGTTTTAGGATGTTAGTGATTTGAAGATAACGTTACTTACGAGATATGTTAATTACATTTTAAACAGCTCAAATAAGAAAAAAAAGAAGCAAAAATTATCTTAAAGTCATTCCCGCTTATCCTAGCTAAACAATTTAAAATGTAATAAAACATTAGACATTTGTAAATAATAAATGACATAATATTATGGTTCAAATTGATTGGCTATTGTTTAGCCATAATTATGCCTCATTTTAGATATAGTTTAGTCTAACTTTAGATTAAAGTACTTTTAGGTGAAAATCTATGTATTATACAGGGTGTACCGAAAACTGTTTTATACAACAACTATTACCACGGTATCGGGTTAAAGATAAAGTTAACAAAATGTTAGATGCTTCATATATTATTTATCATCGAAATAGCGCGGTAAAAATATCGATTTTTACCGTGCTCCAAGTATAGAGTTGTTGTATACGTATATGACCAGCTGGTTACGTAGATTTATGTAGTGTCCTATTTTTTGGACACTCTGATGGATATGGATAGTGTTAGATACAGGGTTATAATAAGACTACCTTTAATATGTTAACAGAAGCCCGGAATACTACCTTGCATAAAACTAGCATGGCTTGTATGTGACTTTAATCTAAATAGAGTTTCTATTTTAAAACAAAATTACTTATTCATCTATAAGAAGCTTATGTCCAATGGAGCGACAGTTAGCTTTTCCTATTAGGTTGAAACAGGTGATGAAAATAGTACTCAAACGAATACTACTACTATTTATGAATACTATGTTGTGCAGATTAATAAAATGATTATTTCAAAATGTAAAAATCATGTAAAACTTTTATTTTACAACAAGAGCTTAAGGAATTAGTAACCAGTCTAGCTCAGACTTAATACATGTCTTGCAACTGTATTTCCTGTAACAAAGACTGACAGATTGACCGAGTTTCTTGAGCCGCTTTTTCTTGAAAAATATCGTAACACTAGCTGTTGCCCGCGACTTTGTTCCGGTGGTCTTTAGTTTATTCATAGAGATTTTCTGTGTTCTTCTTTTCTTCTTCCTGCAAAGTATTTAATCCATATTTTAAAAGTCATTCTCAAGTTATAGTCTGACCAAGAAAAATAGGATTTCATTTTTAAATAGATTGTAAATTAGTTCTTGCAACAATCTCAAAAATTAACAAACTTTAAAATATGCAGTATATAGCTTAGCGGCTGTAAGAACTGCTTATTTTTACATAGTTATAAAGGATAGAGACGTCCTTCAAATTTATTTGCATTACCTGAATAGAATACTGTACAGCATTAAGTCCGCCAAATGTACTCACCTGTGCTATGAAGCTAAAATAAATATTTAAATGCATTAAATAATATTCATTATTTATATAATGAATTAACATTATATTATATCTACACTTAATTTAGTTACCTGTCAGATAAATCCAAATCAGAAACATCAAATAAATATTCATAAAGCTTTAACCCGTTCTCATAATTAAAAATTCATAATTACTTAACTTTATTAATTTCCTAAATTAGTTATAGACAATAACGAATAAGGCGGAACCGTTTTATAATGTGTTTAGTTTTAAAAAGCAAATAAACGATATATTAAGGCTAGTTGCACACCGGCGACTGTTGTCCGAGATTTTTCAATCAGCGACGCAGCGTGGTGCCTAATTAAAAGTATAATGATCTGGATGCTCTGGTAATAGAATATGAATAAAAATAAATGCTCCCTCGTTGTTCTCAGGCGATATTGTAATGAAGCTCTTACTACATACATAATCATAGACAATTTAAGATGGGCGAAGGCGCAAAGATGATATGTTTACTGCATAAAATCTACATTTTAATACTTTAGTTCATTGAAATAATACATTTTTCATTTGACAATATCATACGTTAATAAACTTAAAGGATGACATTTTTTTTTAGATATCGTATTTTTAAAATACATAAAATATTATATTTTTCAGGAATACATAATTGTAGGTGAAACGTGTCCTATGTGTTTTTTTTATTAAAATGAAAACTATTGTAAATCCAGAAAAATCTGTAATCTAATAATCTATATAGGTATCAATCAGTATTTTATGTTTGTGTTTCAATTATTTACTATCGCAATCTAATTTTATCTTACATAATTACTTTTTAAAAAATTTACCAAATATACATCATATAATAAATCATTGATATATAAAATTATGTTGTCATTAAAATGAGTGTGGCAATCTTGATAAAAATATGACATAAATGTTATTTATAACAGTAATTACGAGTTAACATAAAATTTTCCTCCTTTTCTTTCGAGACGAAAGTAGTCTGACTAAAACCTTATGACATCACCAGTCGGTACGGTCACAAAAACAATTACGTTTCACTCACGAATTAATTACGTTAAAATTTCCTAATTAAAAAAAACTAAAATTTATTTTCACTTTACGCACTTGCTACCATCTACTCGTAAATCAAAATCAATTAAACAGAGCTAGCCGGTCATGAATTGATTACCTTCTAAGATTAATGTACATTATTCCGTACCACACTAGACATCAACTTGGTAGTCTCTTTTCTCAGCATAGCCGTAAAGCGACTCCGATAATATGGCTGATTGATACTTATTGAATACCGAAAAGCAACAATTTAGCACAATCTTATCACTATTTGGGAAGATCTACATTATTGAGTGACATTTTAACTTTTTTTTATTAAAGTAATAAAATAATTTGACGGTAAACACTCTTCCAATGTTAATCTGTATCTAGGATTCGGTGGGAGATAGTCGAACGAAAAGCATGGTCGATCTATTTTAATGATTTTTATTTATCATTGAAAGAGCTTTAGAGTGCAAGTTTGGTGTAGTTTGTGTTCTAATGTTTGTGAAGTGTTATACATCTGAAATTAATGAAATATCATTGTATTCAACGCCGCATCGAGTGTCAAGTGACTTGTCTCAAGACAATTGCTTTAGATCCGATAGCGTCCTGAAACCTGCTTCTACGGGAAGAGTAGTCTCCACTGAATCCAAGAAAAGCAATAAAAACTAAACACCCGTTATTTACTCTAAACTATATCAAGTATAAACTCGACATTCGAATCACTGCTCTGCTTAAAGAGGAGGTAAGGGTGCAGTACAAATTTTGGATCAAGCACAGAGCTACGTGCAATTAAGACAAACTAGTACTAAGTAATATAAAACGTTCTCAGCTCAGAGACGCCTGTACCCAGCTGGGTACAACACACTCAGTCACACACACTCAGTACACTCAGTCGTGTACTGAGTGTCGTCGTCGTTAGTGCCGTTGTGATACCAAGATACTATCTTTATACGGTCAATCGAAAGCACGACAAAAGGATTAATAAAAATACCCATAGTGAGACTGTGGATAGTTGTACTTTGCAATCTTTATCAAGGGGCTGACTGTGATCTCATAGGAGTATCACTTCGACCTTGTTTAGTTTCTACTTTGCTGTAAAAACATTACTATATAGTTACGTAGTATTTGTTTATCATCATGGTTGGTAGGAAGTAGGAACGTGATCAGCCGTCCATCGAATCGTTTTGTGCAACGTTTAGAAGTGCGACAGTCCCTAATTTCTAATATTTGAGCCACAGCGACAATTATCCACGCTACGTGCCTTATCTATTGTCTTTTCTGCTTGCTAATCCGTTTGACTTTACCAACGATCCTGCTGCATCTATATCTATTATAATACGTATTATAATTAAGACGTTTCATTTGCTGGGATGTGTGCGTTGAGAAATTTATAGGTCGATTACTAAGGATGGGAGGGTTAGAGTAAAAGGATTCGCACTCAATGTAGTTGATAATTGCAGTTAGTTTTAATTAGCATTAAATATTAATGGTGCCTTTATAAAGAGGCCGATTAGCTAACTCCTCGCTTAAGATCAATGGGGTAGACCCTTTTAAGTCATTGTCGTTGATAGGTTGAAATGATGATATATACATTATTAAAATTATTTTAACAATTGGCAATTATATTAAGTACAGTACAGTGAGAATGTACAGCATCCGATCCAAATCCGAGAAAATACAGATCAAAAAACTCAAAGTAAAACTATAAAATTCTGACTCGATGTCTGATCTAGTGCGCAACCTCTCATACAAATTATACAGCGAAATAGGACCGACATAATTTGTACTCAAATCGGATTTGGATTGGACTTAGATCGGATGAAGATCAGATTTGGATTGAGTAAAGGATCTTGTTTCGTAATAAACTACATTTTATTAACCAAAGTATTGGAACAAATGGATTACTTACTTTATTATTTAGAGACAACATTAAAGTAATCCACATATGTAAAAAGAAAAAACTAGTTTTGATGCAAATAAATTATTTTATTTAATCCTATCTTGCTCGGCGTTTTGACTTGAGTAGCAATTATGTGCTATAGTCACAAGCCGCCAAGCCCGTAATACCTAGTTAATTTTAGTTATAAATCCATCAAGAAGTAACTACTAAAACCCCTTATAATCGACTAAATATAATAAGACAAAATTAATAATTGGTTTGACTACTGGAAGCGCTATTTATCTGCTGTCGCTACCTGGTTACGGTCGTCAATGCCCGAGGCTGCTCCGCTTCTAATTAAGCATCGCTCGACTTTTTGCACTGATCAGGGGATATTTTGGGGTTACATAAACTACCTACGGTATAGAAAAGTCGATTGTTTAAAATTTGGTATTATTGTACCACACTGTTGTTGAAAAGTAAAGAGAACTTACTATAATGAAAGCAAATAAGATATTGTTAAGTTACCGTTCTTTCTTTCGTTAATGAACCCTAAATTCTATATAGGTATTATTCTATTTACTATAAATAAGGAATGCCTATATACGTCCCACTGCAGGGCACAAGCCTCACCTCGAAAATGAGGTGGTTTGGGCCATAATCCACCACGCCGGCCCAGTGCGGATTGGTGGAAGGGTGTTGGAAGGCCAGTGAGTAAATCTTACTGTAGTAATTACCGCCTTAGGACTTCTGACTAGGCTTTACAATTGATATTAGCCAAGACAGACTTTTTTCGGAAGGCACGTTAAAAGTTTTAACGTGCCTTCCGAAACACGGAGATGCTTGTGATAAATGTCACTAAATATAGTCAAAAGCGGTATTAGCCGGATCAATTTTAAAGTGCTTTCCGAAGCACGGACATACTTAAGGTAAATATCACTAAATATAGTCGGAATGGTCACCCATCCACTCACGACCACGGCGTGGGTTGCTTACGCCACTGAGCTACAAGCACTTTACCGTGATAGTGTTTTTTTTTTTCTATTATTGGACAAGTTAGATCTAATTTATTGTTAACACCTTATTGTACACTTATGACGCAATAAATATATTGAATTGAATTGAATTGAATAATTTCTACTAATCCTCTTTTTGTTCTATAGTAAAAGTTTTCGCTTTTTTTTGTCGGATAGTGATCCTACGGCAGGTGACCCAAGCTATCCAGTTGATTTGCCCTCAAATAAAATTAACTAAAGGAATATAAATAGCTGTTTCTTTTTAAATGTCTGAACTATCTATATTTATATTAAAATGAATCTCTATTTTCCTTGGTCATCGCATCACGCTTGAACGGATGGAACGATTTCGCTAATAATTCTTTTGTTGTGTTATTTATTGTCAGGACGAGGTTTCTTTTGAAAGAAAATGTTAATAAAGTTGCGCAGAAAATTATTTATGAATAAACTGAATACCACGCGAACGAAGTTGCGGGCAACAGCTAGTTATAATATAAAATAAAGGTCATACTTGTGTTAATTTGAGCCTACACCAGTTCGTAGGATTTCAATATATTCTAAAATTTTCATTTTTGTGCTGTCATGACATCAAACTCATATCTACTTAATACTAAAGCCTATTCTAAAACAACAAATAACAAAACAAACTTTATTAACTCAGATTGCGATATAAATTCAAGCTGGAATGGACACAGAAATGTTAAGCTTGGCAAGAATAGATAATAAAGGGCACAAATGAAATCGCACTCTTAGCAGTATCTGTGCGAGATGATGGCTCGAGACAAAATGGAACAGTAAGGGTAAGAACTCATGAGTATATTATTTTATTACTTTTACACAATTTAGGTGAAATGAAGATTTTATTTATCCAGAACATAGTTATAATGGATGTTATTTACGTCATGCTACCAAACTCGGCATACATTCTGTATTCGTGACTGGATTTATAAAATGTAAAACTTATATTGGTTAAACAATATAATACTAGGAATTACATTTAAATTGTACATTTAAATTTAAAATAAGAATGGTACTAATTATATTTTTTGTCAATTCATTAATAACAAATCAAGTTTTATGGTAAAATGTATGATTTATTTAATAATTAATTTATTGTAAAGTAATTTTTTATAATGCTGGTCATAATATATTTTTGTCTATTAACTCTTGTCCGCAAGTACATTAAACAATTTTATTTTAAACTTTTTTAGGGGTATTTCTCCTAAATAACATGGTAATTGGTTACGTGTCTGTCATCAATAAATTTATTTTACATTTCTTTTAAACTATCATAAAATCGTGGTTAACACATTTGAAATGTCAATTAAGGTAATGATCAAAAACATAATTCAAAACAAATTCTATGATAATCTAAATTATAGTTCTGAAGCTACTGCCCTGTAAAAGCACGCACGAATTGACAGCATCTTAGTAAATACTGTTAGCATTCTTTAGGTGTAAAACATCTTTTTAGTCAGCATGCTTTGCGATGTTTTACCTTTTAAGTAAAATGATTACTAAGACTCATAGCACACCAAGCAATAAACAGAAATTGTGGTTAATTAAAATTTGTCTGAAGTTTTGACTACTAATTGCTTATATTTTTTTAAATTACTGAAATGTGGTGATTTTGACTTATCAACATTTTCTTTCATTAGTAATCCTAATCTTGTTCCTAATTCACGATTATTAAAATTAGTTATCGTTGTTCTAATCCGTTTAACAATTTCTCGTAAATATATTATGACATGCCTTTTATCTTATTATATATATTGCCGGTTTCTATTGCTCCGTAATCCATAACGACACCTTTTAAAGCGGTTTGCAGTAACTATTAGATATTATTTTATGAGATAATGATAAAATCTATTCAAGTAGGTAATTATTGAATAATATTATGTTTTTGCTATTATAATAAAAAAAATGTACTCAAAAATTTGCGTCAGTCGAATTAAAATTAATAGAAATGCGTTATTTCGAAAATGCAAATGGTAATATTTGGTCTCTACATTGCAATTAATTCTTTAAAAGCTTATCCATTTATTTACCTCGCTAGTAGTTGGCAAAGCTAAGCCAATGTCTTATAGCTAATGTAAATTTTAAGAAATATTCGAAGTAACAACACTTTAAATGAAGTTATAAGATGGGGCAGAAAAGTTTTGGAATGGCGGCCACGTACCTGCCAGCGCAGAGTAAGACTTCCACCAAAAAGTTATACAGACGATCCGATAAGGTTGCAGGAAGTCGCTGGATGCAAGCCGCTTCCAACCAGCCAATATGGAAATCATTCGGCCATCTATCTCCAAAACATGTTAGTGTTTTTAACCAGAGACGATAAGAATCGTCTCTGTTTTTAACTTACATTTTGTATGAGGTTGAAAGTCCTGTCATCTTTCGCCAATGCTAATACGGAACAGTCACAGAATAAAATAATGGCGGAATTTGTAGAACAAAAGAAATAAAATTCGTAATTCGTATCGTAGCGACCGGAGGCCCATTTTTCGTAATTTAATATTAGTCGCAATCCAGTGTCAATCCGCTCCCAGTAACATTACCATCTAAAATAGTATTCTCGTAAACCCAAAAAATACAATTATAGCTCGTAATGTGACTGAAATGGAAAAAACCAAAATGAGATTTTTATTTTGTTCTATTTTCAGTCGTATTGGGATATTTTTGATAATTTTACATCAAATTAATGCTACAGGGTTACATTGCAAAGGGGTGCCAAATTTTAAAAAAATTGTTCTAGGGAACTATATAAAGAAGCGTCTTCATCTTTATTATTTTTAATAATCGTATGTTACGAAAAAAACTTACTTTAAAATATCCGAAAATAAAGTCAATTGAGAGACTACGAAAGCCGCGCGGTCATTCATCAGAGGCGTAGGTAAGGCAAGCCAACAAGGACCTTATGCACTGCACTACGGTGCAATTTTATAACGAATGAGTAAATTATCTACGGGTAAGATTTTTAACAGCGGATAGGAATTTTAATGTGAAAAACAAATGTTTTTTTGTTTGCATAGTTCTATTGAGTTACTGATTCTGAGCCACTCCTAAAGATTTGGTAGCCCTTTGCAATGAAACCCTGTATACCAAAATAAGGTTTTAGATACTAATGTTACTGGGACCGGACCTAAACTGGATTGCGACTATTGTTGAATTAGGTACGAGAAATTGGGCTTCTGGTTAACTAAAGAAATCATTATGAACTTCGCGCACTCTGGCCGTTGGAGCCGCAGTCGTGGTCTGTCTGCACTAGACTGCGAGGGTTCATAAAACAGAGTTTTTAATTTCATCATGTACCTTAAATTAAAAAGGGTTCCTCACTTCGGGCACCACAGTTAGCCAGATTTCTTATCTCTTATTTAGATTACTAGACATATAATTTAAAATGCTAACTATAATTCTCTTAACTCAAACTTTTAATTAAAATATTTGAAATCCACACTTGTGTCCCGGCTTTAAGTATGAGAGGCAAGTACGTGGTATCGCAATATTTGCGAATAATCCGCAAACAGGTAATAGTACCCGCCTGAGCACGGCTGATAAAGAAAATATCAAGACTATTATAGCCGTCGCATGCACGTCCTTCGTGCGTAATATTTGTATGGACACGGTATGATACTCACATTTGACGATCCATTGCATTATTTAGAAATAAAGCTATGATTTCTATATCAAAATCATTCATCAAACGAATACCTAACAAATAGAACGCAGTGGTCCATGTTCCAATTACCCTATTGTAATAACAACATCATCATCATCATCATTTCAGCCATAGGACGTCCACTGCTGAACATAGGCTTCCCCCAGTGACTTCCAGATTGGCCGGTTGAAAGCGGCTCGCATCCAGCGGCTTCCTGCAACCTTTACCAGGTCGTCTGTCCACCTTGTAGGTGGACGTCCTACGCTGCGCTTGCCGGTACGTGGCCTCCATTCCAAAACCTTTCTGCCCCATCGGCCGTCAGTTCTACGTGCTATGTGCCCCGCCCACTGCCACTTCAGCTTGCTTATCCGTTGGGCTATGTCAGCAACTTTTGTTCGTTTACGAATCTCCTCATTCCTGATTCGATCCCGCAAAGAAACGCCGAGCATAGCTCTTTCCATAGCACGCTGTGCAACCTTGAGCTTTCTTATGAGGCCCATAGTGAGAGGCTACGTTTCAGTTCCATATGTCATCACTGGTAACACACACTGGTTGTAGACTTTCGTCTTTAGGCACTGAGGTATTTTGGACGAGAAGACGTTACGTAGTTTTCCGAACGCTGCCCTAATAACAACACTTTCAGCAATAATATATCTATTTGAGTGCGTTGACTGGGTTTGTGTCTGCTCTTGGTTTGTATTGCGGTGTTTTGTTGATAGGTTACTAACTACCTAGACAGTGAATCCCAGTAAGTACTTGTGAGTGGCTTGCTTTGAGTTATCGTTTTACATATTTATTTATTTTTAATCCCGTCGATTTTTTACCTAGATGCTTGCCAGTTCATAACTGTTTGTTTTCTGTTGTCAATGTACACGACAACGAATACTTATTTATTTCTTTTTATTTATGTTCTCGTGTAAGTGGCGTTTAAATGTCTTTATGAGAATAAATGTCTTTAAACCTTAAACCTTATTAAGGATCAAGATAAAGCTTCAAGTAGAAACGGGAAAAAGTCCTAGATGATGAATCAGTCGAAGTGTTACATTTAGTAAATATGCCTACTTTCTAAATAAAACCTATTATTACCGTAGTTGGTAATCTAAATTATGGTTGGTGGCAAAAGAGTCGCAAAGCTACGAATCCAGTTAATGGTAACACCATATTAGGTACTCCGTTTGATGTTTAAAATAAAGTGGACACAATGACCACTTTATGGACAATGAGGAAACATACCCCAAATTTATCCTGAAGGTATCGCATTGTGCTTCGTCCTGCTGTAGTGATTATATAATCAGTGGTGCTGCCACTGCTACTGATCAAATAATCACTACGATAAAGGTTAAGCTTAGTTTCTAAACAAGTATCAAACTTACGTCAAAAATACAACAAAAAAATGTGTTGACAATGATTGTCAAGACCAACACGCTGACACTATCTGAGATTGGCTTCATCTGTGCTTCTCCATTAAAGTGCTTTGTGGTAGGTATTATCCATACTAATCTAATGGCAGTTACGACTGCATCCTTTGTAGTTTCGTATGCAGCGCTGTCACAGGCGGCCGCGAATTAACACCGGAGCCGCGGAGTAAGCCTTGTGTTGTGTTGTGCCTTTGCCACGCCGCTAAGAATACTCGACTTGTACAGAACGTGTCTTTTGTGACCGTGTGAAGATATCAATACGGTTTTACTATTTTTTAGATATTTATATATATATATATATTTTTGACTTGATGAAGTATTGTCTACAATGTTAAATCATCATCATTTCAGCCATAGGACGACCACTCCTGAACAAAGGCCTCCAATATCGATTAGTAAAAGTGTTTTATCAATGAGATCAATGTCAATTGACAAAATTTGACGTTTTGTGGTAGGTTGACGTGCTGTT
The DNA here is from genome assembly GCA_963576865.1 of Anania hortulata. NCBI lineage: Eukaryota > Metazoa > Arthropoda > Insecta > Lepidoptera > Crambidae > Anania > Anania hortulata. The sequence goes on along the minus strand of OY756405.1, from coordinate 9,417,445 downwards.
GTCTGTACCAAAAAAACTAACAGCCTTTATACTACGCTTACAAATACGAGGCTATAGGACATAACGAAGATACCTGGCCCCCGAATAAGAACGTTTCGATAACGATCAACCGGTGAATCACGTGAAACTAATGTTAAATCCTAAAGTGTCACGTGGTTTTCCGGTCGACAATTTGTTACCGAAAGGTTCTGAATCGGGCCTGGTTCGGGTCAATTAAGTTCAAAAGTTAAACATTGTTCAATTAGACCTGGCCTCATTTCCGTTCACCTAGTACCTCCTACTTTAAAAGTAAGAACCACCCTGAGAAACACCCTTTTTAGGTAAGATATATTAATATTATTATATTGGCACAACTTATAAACATTTTCAATTAAAGCAATTTTACACAAAACTGTCCAATTATATTCCGACAAACATGGCTTCAACTCTATATCGACCATTTCTATCAATTCAATAGCAGTTCAATAAAGGAATCATTAAATACGAATTCAATTCTTCAGTTGTCCCATTAATTAGTCAATTAAGGCTTCCTTAACTTACCTAGTGAGGTTTTCTTTGCAAATGAGTAACATAAATTAGACAACAATCGTATTTGAGTTAAAAGTTAGGACCACTATCCACTTGAAAAAGCAAGTTAGCTACTCCGCTGACAATTTGTTAGCCTTTGGGATAATACTAAATTTTTTAAGTCCTTTTTTGATTAAAAAAAATGATTGAAATGACAAAACATGAAAAAAATGATGAATGTAGTTATTTGTAGAAAAATCGGTCAAGTCTATTCACGAACCGACACGTACTTGGCCGATTTTTCTATGTAGCTGTATGAGCTATGTAGGGTTTCATAGTTTCCCGCCATATATGCGGCATTTTTTACATGTTTTACTTAATTAACAGCGTCATCTAAGTAATTTCCGTCTCCTAGTGCATATTACAAATTAACTAAGTAACTTGTAAATCCCTGTAATAATTTTGACTGGCGGATACTATATGGGCGCCGTTTTGATTACGGAACTAATGATTTTTATACCTCGTACTACGATAGAAATAGCAATAATAGTTTACAGTAATATCGTTATTCTGAAGGGAAGCCCAAAAAACCACAAAAACAATTAAAATACATTTATTTTCTTCGGAGCAAATACATACAGTCGTAGAGTTAGCGAGAGAGAGCGACAGAACATATACGTCAAACACTAACGGGGGGGAAACCCCCTTCGAAACAGTACTGCGTTTAGAAATACCTTACAGTCGGCGCATTGTCCTAATATAAATTGTTTAGTTGTCAGGTCCAACCATAAGGTTGTCTGAAGGATAATGCCACTTGGTATTTAGTCCACCTTTTTTATCAATCTGAGCAATACATCATAAATTACCTCTTTAAACCCGGTTTTATGACTCTACCATGGATTAAAGTGACTTCTTCAAGTAACTGTTTATCTACAACATTACTAGCCACATGGACACATGGCCTTATGAGTCGATCGACATTGCGTGTTCAAACAAAATGAATATTCAAGAGTCGAGTCGGTTGCCTGAGTGGATAACTCTCAATACTGATTACAATACTCACTTATTGATTGTTTGAGAGCTTCCCAAATAAATTACTGAGATGGGAAAATTATTCCGTGTGGTAATTTTAAGTTTGATTCGAGATTTTACGAAGAAGCTTTACAGTGTGAGTAAAAGCTATTTTTGAATAACAAATTAATTTATACAGTGTATGCTTAATCGGTCCAAGTTCGTTACGGAAGCATAATAAATATAAATAAATTTCATATATTTTAAGTAACGAATACTTAATTATTTTTCTAATTACGCTACCGCTGCTTAAGTTGTACCGATTTATTAAAATGGTTTTTAATTTAGTAAATAGCCATTTTAGGACGGCGACGTTGTTCCAATTCCAAATAAAATAGTTTATGTAGTCCTGAAACAGTATAATTAAATTCTAGCTTAGGTTCCCAAGATACAGAATATGCTAGTTTGGGGTCCGCCGGTAAAATTTATGTAACCGCTGTATTTAGATGTCTAATCATTTAATGCTGCATGATTTTTATTTTAAGGTTAATCCATCTCTTGCGTAAGATACTTAATTCTACGATAAGTTGTGTCAAATGTACTTCGTACCAATTCTTTTTTCCTAGAAAAAAAAGAATTTATTTTATTTAATTTTTTATTTTACGTTCATTAATAATGCTGATTCTGAAAAGTGTTAAGTATTATGTAATTTCTATTATTTATTACCTCATACACATTTAAAAAATATTACCACTTCTTCAGCTATTTTTATGTAATGTGTAACTATTTTAATAGATAGAATAACCTAAAGGTTCACAAAAAAAAACCTGTTAAGTACCTACCATTAATTTTATCGTGTAAGCTTAACACCATTCAAATGCACCTCCACAGCTAACCGAAAGACTAGCTTTCCATCTTTCGGTACGTCTAGCTCACCACGTACAAATAAGCAATTGTAAACAACCGTTGGTTGCAAATAACTGTTAACCAGTGTACCTGTTCCCTGTCCCACAATGCCTAGTATCGTATAAAAATATCGAGTGCCTTCACTGAGCCTTATATGCAGCACAATGGTGGACGTGCCTTGCGGGACAGCGGAGGTAGCACGTAAACCTGTGCGTTCGGATTTGACATCTATAGTTTAATAAGTTTGCCAACGGATATTTTTAAACCATGCGGATAATAAAGGTCATTGAAAATCAAAGACTTATTGTTGCCAATACACCTAAAATATTTTTATCTTTCTTATGACATCATGTGAACTTAATTTTCCAAATCAATATATTAAAGTAAAATATTCTATAGTACTTAATTCAATATAAGTACATTAATAAGAATAAACAGGGTGTTTGGTAAAAACCATATATCATAAAGTCAAAACCGAAATACTTCTTAATAATATTTATAATTTGCAAAAAAGTTTTCTCCCATAAGGGTGCACAAGTAGGGGATGAAATCAATTTTAGCAGTTAACTCTTGTTTGCACTCCTATGATTCGTCTAGAAGACGATTTATCGCTAAAAATAGAAGAAAAAAGTATATTTTATATAAAAAACAACGACTGCTAAGAACTGAAAAGCTAAAAAAAATTTATCACGTCTAAACAGTTATTTTTTTTGATTTGGTGTTAGCCGATATCAGTTTAAATGTGATGATATGAGTTAAAATTAAATAAAATAACTAAAAGTTGAAATACTCGTCACAAACGCATCAAGTTACATACTATATCTGTGCGTGTGCGCAGAGAAACGCGAAAATCACTATTTATTGTCTATGTGACGAGCCATAAATCCGCCGGCGGACGCACCATTGTGATCCGATGCGGTTTTATTGCGGTGCGCCTGCGCTTATTGAAACGCAGGGAGCTTAACTTGATTGTATTGACAATGCTAGCAGCTGACGACGAAGAGTTATGTTTGTGTAGGCTTTGATTTAGCTACATAAAATGGTTAATTGTTATTATTTGTATGTTATTTTATTGATTTCACTGTCATTACAGACATTTGTTTTTGTAGTAGGTATACACGTTGGCAATATTATTTAAAAACCGTACTTTCAGATTTGTGATGTTTTGAAGATTAGAAATATTACGCGTGCCATCAGATTAAGATAGCTAGATCTTTTAACCCACGTGATTTCTGTACTAATCTTTTGAGATATGTTTTTTTAATATAAATTAGATATTTACTTATTCTTCTTTTTCAAGAAAACAATTCCAACATTTAAATAAACACACTTGTTGTGACAATTCAATAGTTACCATACTTTTTTTAAATAATAAGGAAGTTATAAGGACTTCCTCGTTATACTGTTGTAGTTTATCACAACTTCAATCTCCTAAAAAAATGATTTTACGTATTTCTAAACCCTGAAAATGCCATTATGGATATAGGCATTCATATATCGTACTAAAACCTAATACATAAAACCGACCAGATACTTCACTGTAAAAATTCTATTATCATACAAAGATCAAGCTAGATATTTTTGATATGCCATCTACATATCCCTTTATTTGATTGCAATCTGCAGTCGTTAACAGACTCGGTACTTATTCCAGAATATAAAGAAGAGCCTAGCATCATTGCAGGACTAGAAAATTTTATCGATAATTAGTAAGACCGTAATGCTATATCCCTTAACAATACATTCCTAATAGGCTAGGAGACAAAGTACAAATTGCTTACAATTTAGTCACAATTTAGTAAATTGCCACGTTCCCTAGGTGCCAATATTGAAAATATGTCTTATTCAACACGTAAATTTAAATTAATCCTATCCGATTTTTTTGTTTCTGATAGTTAAATTTTATTTAGGCAACATTGTACTATTTATCTGTGTTTTCAGCGTGGGTACTTTATCAAGTGCTTACGTTGTAAGCGTGATATAAAATGTGTTCTAATAATTTCAGTTATTTTCCAACAACAATATTTTTGTGCATGTCGTGGCAGCCTTTAATTAAGGCAACACCTTGTAATTTATTTTTAAGCTGTTTAAGTATCAATGTATGGTGTATGCTTTGTTGGTGGTCCTTAAATAATTTAATTAATTAATAAATTGCTTACACATAGCAGTCAAAATACAAAAGTCATTAAAGTAAACAATCTCTCATTAAGCCCTCTTTGAACATGACCTATAAATATCATATACGAGTAAATCAATGGTTTTATTTATCGTAATAAATAAAACCTCTACACAGTGATACCAAAGAAAAAAGCCATAATGAGATTTTTTAACTTTTTAAAAGTGGATAAAAATACTTTTATCCATATCAAAATAAGATAAGCATACATCTAACATTAGAAGGTCGTGTAAAGTTTCTGCATTTATCGACCTTCATCATCCATACAAACATGCCAGTAAGAATAATATTAATTTCTTTAAAAGCTTGTCCGTCTGTCATTAATTTATATTTATTTAAGTTCATATTATTATATGACTTAATTTTTTCATGGTCTACTGCTCAAAGACAATTACATTAAAAAGGTAAATTAAGCCATCAAATTGCAGCAGCAACAGCATTTCGTTTTTTTTTTGTTTTGGGAATGGTTGCTTTAAATATTTTAGCAATAGAATCTTAGAGAAAGGTAACTAATAAAAAAGATCTTTATGTCTACACATTTTTTCGTATAGTCATCAAAGGGAAAACCCCTACCTCTGTCCCTAAGCCTATGTGCACCATAAAACTAAAAATAGAGCTCATGCCTGGCTCTAGCGCCTTGCCTTGATCGTCCGCTATGAAAACCGTATAACTGTCGTTGCACAATAAAACGGACTGTTTACAGCGCCTTCTGTCGGCGACACGCGGCCCATACAGTTTTATTTCGATTGTAGTTTTATGGAATTTTGTGGTTAGTCGGTTTTGCGGCGGTGGCTATTGAGTAGACTCGTTTTCAAAACATTATATTCAATTTAAATATAATCTTTGTTATAATAATATAATTTTAAAATATTACTTTAAAATAGGTACAGTAATATGTAAATAAACAGAGGGCGTTCACTTCAGCCACTTTATTAACATCATTAATAGATAAAAATGAAAATTAACAAAAATAAGCATAAATAAATTAAAATAAATGAAAATAATAAAAAATTGAATCGCCTGTTTAAAACCAAAATCATCATCATCATCACTTCAGCCATAGGACGTCCATTGCTGAACAAAGGCCTCCCCCAATAACTTGTTATCGGGGGGATAACCATTACTCGCCACGCTTGGCAGGCGATTTGGCGAGCGCAGTTTTTTATAAAATTTCGCACGTAGACGCTGCTGCCCGTCTCGTGCTACAAGACAATGGATTTTATCGGGGTTCTCCCAGCATACACTAGCATTTTACACTTTCGTTTTTAACAGATTTTAAAAAAGTTTAGCAAAATTTTCATTAAAGCTTTCAACATTATTCTCAGCACCATGTAACCCTCATTACCGCGTCTATGAGATGGGATGGGCGGACAGACAAACTAAGGTGTCTAATTAGTCTATCATAGTGATGCGATCCTTTGAACCCTTCAGTGTTTAAGTATTAACCTATGTAAGGAATCAACTGAACCAACCACACCGTTTAATAACCGAACCAAATTAAAAATTGACATCAATTTAAGGCTAAACTCAAGATGATAAATAACACTACATTACGTTGCCTTCGTAGCATAATAAAGACAAAAAAAAATGTTTGCGTGGAACTGTGCAATTTTATATTTGGTCAATGGACCAAAACAGTAATGAAGTAGTGGCCAAGAGAAGGACGAAGGAGAGTGGGTAGACCGTCAGCCCTGGCCGACGATTTTGTGAGATTGGTTGGGACAAAGTAAGAAAGATTGGCACGGGACCCAGAGAAGCGGCACAGAAAAAGATATTCTTATTCAGTTTGCAGAGGATGAGCTCAGAGTAATACCTATAGTATTTCTGTTTAAAGAAAGGCGAGGAAAGTTATTGACCGATGATGAAAAGACAACGTCTGATGGAATAAGAGTGAGCAGCACTAGCAAAAGACTATATCATTTACGACATTTTGTTTTTAAATATTTGTTGTTTGTAATTATTTTATTGACGTATGTTTCATAGGTGTACACCAAAATAACGTAATTTTAGGTACTAGCAACTTTAGGTATGCCAATTAGGTTCGATGCCTTTTCGAGGTAAGATAATTTTTTGACAATCGCGTTTCTTCCACCTACCGCTTTGACCCATTTCTTATTGGAGTAGATAACACTTGACTAGGATTCGCCGACTAGATGCGCCGAGTCTGGTATTACATTAAAAGCGACTATCGTCATTCTAACCTTTGTAACTCTATTATGGTACCAAAATAATTCTTCGAAATCGTATTAACCACATCTAGTTAACACCTCAACTCTTACACCGGGAACGTGCAATTGTACTGTTAGCAAAACAAGTCAATCTGCAGTGCTCCTGTCAATCAAGGCGCGGGCGCTCCGGAAATTCTTTGATAGACCGCTGATTGTGGCGCGCGGGGTAACTAGCGGAATTGACGTTCTCCGGTGCACTTGTTATGTGACAGGGTGGCACAGGGCTGACACGTAACAAATAAGTTGAAATAGCTTTTAACATGAATTTATTTGCTATGGTATTGAAACAAATGGGCATTTTAGGGAATAACCAACATCATGTCACTTTCGGCGATACGATTTTTAGGTAAATGTAAATGGATATTAGGTTCTAAAATGGCCGCTTGTTTTAATACCGTGGTAGAGTTGTTCTAAATTTTTTTTTTAAATATAAATAGTATAATGCACCAGACAATGTATCAATTATTGTCATGGTCTACAAATAAATTAAGAGGCCGTGCACCTTTTTTCAGTGCAAAATTGAAATACAGTTCTATGCTTGTGTGCGTCTATGATGGGGGATAAAGCGTCAATAATGTTGATCCTTTACTCTTTTAAAGGATCAACATTATTGACGCTTTATCTTTAATATTGATAATTTATTGGGTAGTGGACGTCCTACCTAGGTTTGAAAAACGATCCGTTTTGAGCGCTGATTTTAAAGTTAATTTTGACTTAGGTTTACTACTTAATTTTTGTTTTTTACAAATAATAAAAATTATATTATTTTAAAAGTATACCTGAAGATTATTGTGTAGTGTTTAAATCTTGTAATAGTTGTTCATAACGATAGAAAAATAAATGATATTTAAATGGAAATTTCTAAAATTTTATGTCATTTCAGCATTTTCTTTTCTGCTATATTTTGTAAGAAAGTAAAAAATGTATTCAACCTATGTGCAAGTGGACCATATGTACAATTACACGTTAAAATCGAATTGTCAGTATAACTTGTAGTCTCTTGAAAACTGATGTTCAAAAGTAACTCGAACGTAATTTTTCTGAAATAAGTGTAGTTCTATTGGTGATTTACTTTTATTTTTGAAATGATATGAAAAATCTATTCGCACTACATGCAAAAATAAGAACTAATCTTTTAAAATCACGTGTTATTTTGTTTCAATTGTCATTCGTCTCTACAATCAGAGAACAAAAGGTACGGAAATACGACAATTTCTAGGACGGCCTCTTAAAAAGAATCACATACTTAAATCCCAATGAAAAAAGTAAAGCTTCACAATGTTGCTCGTATTTGTCTCACTTATCTAGTCAGGGACAATAGCATGCAAAGTAAAGTGAAATAAAAATTGTTAGGTGTTAACATTTTTGGGTAATATTTATTTATTTGTTTTATGATGACCAAGGTTTAAAATTTTTCAATAGGTATACAAAAATAACACTAAAAAAACCTCTTACAGGTCCACACAGATAGAAATTGAGTAATTTAAAAGAATATGAAAATGGATTATGCCAGGGGTGTCACCCAGCACACCCAGAATCAAGCTAATTTCGAAAAGATTATGTTCTAAATTGATCTCAACAAAGAATCAAATCCCTTTCTGGTCAAGGTGAAATACCGAATACAACAATCAAGTCGAATCACGAATTAACGCAATCATACGTATTGCAAATATATTTGTCTCTAACTGCACTTGTTATTATATCTGTTAAGGGTTGCCATCCGTCACACATTTGTTATATCACATTATTTGTCTACTAGCTGACCCAGCGGACTTTGTTCCGCCAATTCGTTTGACAGGTACGAACAGTTTGTATAGGAAAATAAAATAGTTGTTTTACTACTTTATTTGCATTTTTTAAAATATTTTCTGGCCTTTTAAACCTTTCCTGAACTTCCACAAATATTTTAAGATCAAAATAGGCCAAATCGGTCCAGCCATTCTTGAGTTTTAGCGAGACAAACGAACAGCAATTCATTTTTATATATATAGAAGATGAATTATTGCGTGCCACTGTATGCTCTTCTACAAGTGTTCTAATCATAAATATAAATAACTTTAACCGCAGGTCTAGTGGTGAATAAATCAGCCTTTTCATACAAAAGTATCAATCTACTTGATACACAAGCAGATTTATTTTTAATTTACTGTTGCTCTTTTCATGAAAGTTGGGCATAATCATGAGAAACACTCTGTAGCGTGAAATACTTTAATAGAACATTGATAAAGGCGTGAAAGCAGTTAGAATTAACCTTTCTTGACACACTTTTAATGTTTACTATCTATACAGGGTTACACTGTAAAGGGGTGCCAAATTTAAAAAATAAGATCTAGGGAACAATGTAAAGGAGCAAAATGTTACGAAAAAAAATACTTTTAATATCCGAAAATAAAGTCAATAGAGAGACTACAATAGTCACGAGGTCGTTAATAAGAGGCGTAGGTACGGCGAGCCAACAAGGACCTTACGCAGTACATATACGGTCCAATTTCTTCAAGAATGAGTTAAATTATATAAAATAAAAATGATTTGTTCTTTGCATAGTTCGATTAAGTTACTGATTCTGAGCCACTCCTAAAGATTGGCAATATAACCCTGTATGTATTGGTTACATGGTAAATGCAACAAATACCCAACCACTTTGTAAGTATACTAAATGAAACATGAAGGTTGTGGTCCAAAACTCATATTATAAAGTTATAAACATAAAGGTTCACTATATTTCAGGATATGGTTCTGTTTAAAAACTTAACGTTTTGAATTTTTTGGGTAATTATTTTTAGTTTACACTTTATTTAAACTCCTGTTTAATTAACTTTACACTTGTGAGATATCAAAATTTATTTAAAGTGACTGTAGGATTGTAAATCTTTCGTAATTGACAGTATTCTAAACTAAATTCGCTTACCTTTTAGAAAAATGAATTACAAAAACGATAGACATTCTATGTCTATTAGAATCAGCTTTCCTTCGCCAGTCACAACGAGGAAATCAAACATGTTGGTCAAGTAGCATTACTTAATCAATTTTCTATTCACAGACTTGCTAATGTCTTGAAATTATATGCGATACAGTGTTCAGATAAAACTGCAAATAGTGAAAGTCAAACAACTTTTCAATCAAGAGAAATTGGCAGCCCTAGACAATAGAAGATATAAACTTTAAAACCAGGAAAAAGGTTTTTAAATGAAATAGGCTAGTTTCTGGGGTAAAAAAAAGATTATTCTATTTAGTCCGTCAGTTAGATTATCAAAAAATATTGAACCCGTATTTTGTCTTTTGTTAATCAAACAAAAAATTACGAAGATAAAGCGCATCAAAGTTTACACGTGATGACGCCTTGCTAAAAAGTGTCGCAATCGCAAGGCATGACGTTACGCGGAACTTTAACGGGCTATATCTTCATAATTTTTTGTTTGTTTGAGAAAAGAAAAAATACGTGTCCAATATTTTGTGTTAATCCAACTGACGGACTAATTAGATTTTTTTAGGAAACTAGCCTATTGTGGCCAATTTTTTTTTTAATAACGTTAACTTTAACTTACTTAGGTAGTAGGACGTAGAACTTAGAAGAACGGGTCCAACTTAGTAGTTGTATATACCAGCCCTATAATCCATTATCTCAAAAAATCTTTCGATGTACAGACGACAGCACGTCAACCTACCACAAAACGTCAAATTTTCTCAATTGATATTGATCTCTGCGGCTCTGACTTAAAGTTTAAAATCGGTTCAATGACCTTTAACATTTTTGGTAGGTTGACCTGCCGTTGTCTGTACAGTCAACATAAAAAGTTGCTTGGTATCTGAATTATGCAAAAGAATCTCATTGCAAAACTTATAACAATAGTCTGATAAAATCACTACAAAAGGTTATTGTGACATTTAGAAGAGTCAGTACTCCTAAAAATTAGTTATTACCTGCTTTATTATTAGCTATTTTGCTTACTGTACGAGTATGTCTTACACTTGGCTAATTTTATAAGTTAGGAAGCTCTTAGTCGGATTTCAGCCTTAAAAGTTTTAAAACTAACAATTATCATCATCATTTCAGCCATAGGCCTCCCCCAGTGCCTTCCAGATTGGCCGGTTGGAAGCGGCCCGCATCCAGTGGCTTCCTGCAACCTTTACCAGGTCGTCTCTCCATCTTGTACGTGGACGTCCTACGCTGCGCTTGCCGTTACGTGGCCTCCATTCCAGAACCATTCTGCCCCATCGGTCGTCAGTTCTACGTGTTATGTGCCCCGCCCACTGCCACTTCAGCTTGCTTATCCGTTGGGCTATGTCAGCAACTTTTGTTCGTTTACGAATCTCCTCATTCCTGATTCGATCTCACAAAGAAACACCGAGCATAGCCCTTTCAATAGCACGCTGTGCAACCTTGAGCTTTCTTATGAGGCCCATAGTGAGTTTCTCACGTTTCAGTTCCATATGTCATCACTGGTAACACACACTGGTTGTAGACTAACAATAAACTAACAATAAAGTTAAGGAATAAGTAAGTTAAGGTGTCAAGAGGATTATTAATTGTTCGCGCACGATTTCGCAGGATTCCTCTAGTTACATATACAAGAAGCATTTAAAAATAAACCATTTGAAATCCTGAAATATAAACAATAGCACTGACTTAAGCAGTACTGCTGTACAGCAAAATGATTGTCGATCTCCTCAAAAAGTTGTCTTACTACAATTCACACATTGTCCCGGAGTTTTTGCCGTCTTACTCCGCAGTCACGAAGTCGGACAATAATAGTGTGTAATAAGTTTTTATTGCAAGTCCAGCGGGATAAATCAGCGGACTGGTTGCCAATGAGCTAACGGACTTGCAGGGAACATTGTGCTACGTTTAGTTGAGCCAGTGGACTTGAATAAGTCCTAGTAGGGCTAAAAACATGATGCAATTTACACTGTGCAGCTTCGAAATTTGAGTTTCCTTCAAACTTGATTCTGTTATGAAGTTAATTAGTTATACTAAAATCAGCAATGCGCGTTTATAACAAAACTACTTTGTTGATTTATATCGTTTCCTCAAATAAATCGTTCTTAACATTTCTGTTGGAACATCTTTTGTAGAGTTCTTTACCTGCAAATTTGATACTGCTGTCACTCTTCTACCTCTCCTTCCATTCGTAAGTCACAAGTTTATAGCTCGTAATACTCTTTGTAAAATATAATCCGAAAACGAATGCAACATAAACACCCATTGTCAGAGAAAATACGGTGGTACGAAACCCTTGATACGCGAGTCCGACATGCACTCGACTGGTTTTTTAATCTAATTTGCATATGCAAGAGATCTGCTTAAACGTAGCATAAGCATAAGTACACGGGCTCAGCCCAGCTTAAGTTATTGTTAAGCAAATGCGTTGTTGCGCTGCGCAAGCGCCGTACGCATTGTTGCTTGCGCCTGCGTGTAATTGAGTTCGTGACATCTTGAACTGCTGACTTTCGGCGTGGATATGCGAAATCGCGTGTGAAATAATAATACGCTTCTTTATGAAGTTGTAAGCTTATTGGAATGTGCAGAAATGATGACACAAGAAAATAACTGACGCCGTCGTGATGTAATGGTTCGCGCTTTGGACTACAAAACCAGACGGTCGTGGGTTCGAATCCCGTAAGAGGCAACTGTTTGTGTGATATCCGATATCTAGTCACTGTAGTACAAGCTCTGCTTAGTTTGGGCCTAGAAAATTGGTGTAATTGATGGAAGATTTATTTCTTATGTATAGTAAATCTTAGAAAAATAAGAGTTGGGTTCAAATAATTGTGCCCAAGCACTGAGTAAGGTTTGTTAAGGTTCTTCATACATAAGATAAGAAATAAGAAGATAGAGAAATAAGCATATTTAAAATAATTAGGTACATACCACATTTTACCTACTGAATAATGAGGTATGAACTATTTCTTTTATTGATTACAACAAAATTATTCAATGTTTAAGTGAGATCATATTTAAACTACTCACTATTCTCAATTGTAGCGTATTATCAAGTAGGTAGTTATATTTACATACAACAATTTCATATTACTAAAATACTAGACAAAATTAATCAAGACATAAGTATTTGAACGTGTAACATTTATTTACGAAGTGAATGTGGTTATTAGGAAAGGGAGGTTTTTCTATAGGAATCCAATGTTACCAAGTGCCAATACAATCCTCCTAACACTTTGTTTGAACAGTCGATTTCCCTAATATCCGAAACAATTTAACGTCAAAAAATAGGGAGGTGCCAGGAAATCGGCAATATTTGTACCAACATTCATTGGTTGATTTGAAAATTGATTGACGGGATTGTCGGTATTTGGAATGGTAAATGCCTATAATATTGTTAGAGGAAGTATATTCCTTTTAATATTTATTCGACGACCGTCTGGTGTAGTGGTCCGCGCTCCGGACTACTAAGCCAGCGGTTGCGGGTTCGAATACCGCAAGGGGCAAATGTTTGTGTGATGAGCACGAGCATTTGTATCTAAGTCATTGATGTTTATAAAAGTATTTAAGTATCTTTATCCGTTATCTAGTCGCCATAGTACAAGCTTTGCTTAGTTTAGGGCTGAATAATTGGTGTGATTATGAAAACAATTTATTATATTTGGAAATAACACTTATCAGTTGCGGACACAATCATTTAAAAGGCTGTTGGAATTGAGTCAATTCATTTTTCTTTCTTCAGAAACAAAAGCCTCTCAATAATGGCGGCTTATTAACCTCGTTGTTACTTTCCACCTCATCAATTCAAGTCACATTGTTGAGGAGAAAAAAAATGAATTTTGCGGAACTGTATCAAACAGAATATAAATCAAACTGACCCCGAAAAGTGCACGCTTTCGGCAAATTTCGCCCATTATCGGATCGTTTCGCGCAAAAAGAGCAATTTGGGTCACGTTCTCGAGATTTTTAGGGGTCCGTGATAAAAAAAAGGTATTACTTTTATGTTTGTAGGTAGATCTAAATTTCTATTAAATGTTTTTGTTATTACTATGAAAATATTTCCACATTGCCAAAATTATTTAAGCTTATGTTATCAGGCAAAAAATTACTGATAGAATTAAGTCTGACCTATGCCTATTTTTTAAAAGTTATTTGATCTTTCGTCATTTGTTTTTTTACGATCTTTATTTTATCCTACTCAATAATACTTATTTATTCAGTATATATGCCCTCTTTCGGGCACTTATACACGTCCCAAAATATAGCATAGCCCCTATTACCGCTTCGGGACTACAATTGGCTGGTCATGAGAAGAAAGTGTAAGTAAGTGTACCTACTGTAAGGCAGCCTCTTCCCGCTATACTCGCTACGTTGACAAAAGAGAAATTTCATTGACCAAAGAGATAAAGTGTATATCGATACGCAGATGACGCAGTTTATCGGATGCAGTCAGAACAAGTTAATAAACATACCTACAACAATCCAAAAAAACTAACTAAAATTACGAAAGCGATTGAAAAAATCTGAACCCTACCACACTCTACAATATGTACCAAGATAATAATTGAGTCAGCAAATCAGGAAGATCCTTAACATGATACAGAACCATTAGCTTTATTTTAATTTCGCTTTTAATCACATTTTCGAGTTCCCAAGTCCCGTAACAAGCGAGCGGTGCGCACAGATTGTAATTGTTTGCATTCATTGTTCCCGAGATAATACAAGAGCAAACTCGTTTTAATTAAACTTTTCTCCTGCCAGAATTATGCTGTAGGTTTCTCAGTAAGATTTTTGAGGCAAAAATTAATAATATGGTATCTATCTTACGCTACTTTCACGGTACTCAATTCATTGATAATTTTTTTTAAGAGTTTTTTAATCGTGCCAAACAAGACCCCAATTTATTATTATTGTGGCTACAAATTGAAAGTTATTGTTCTTTTCTTTCCACTTTTTCGCTTTTGCAAATAAAAAAGTCACTTAAAAATTTGTCTTCGATATTGAAATAACTATATTTTTTTAGTAGCGTATATAATATTAGCTCTACCACTTGAAGAGGTGGTATTGTTATAAATAATTAATGCAAATTAAATTAACTTGTAACTCATTTGAAAAAGATATGTTTTTGTTCATCATCATCATTTAAGCCATAGGACGTCCACTGCTGAACGTAGGCCTCAATGATATACAGATTGGCTGGTTGGGTTGAAACCGGCCTGCATCCAGCGGCTTCCTTTATTCTTTACCAAGTCGTCTATATTGTATTTTGTTCAAGCTTGGATATTATATGTATTATGATAATATAAGTTAGATAGTTTAGTATATTTTTAGAATTTTCATATGTTGAGTACAAAACACTATTTTAATTAAAAGCCATCGCCATGATCTAAAGGCCCATAAAATCAAGAGTTATCTATGAAAACTCATAAATCCTTTATTAAAATTCCCCATAAATGATATAGTTGGTCATGTCGTGACGTAATTGCGATCAGGTGGTGCCTTAGGCGACGGGAGACAGCCTGGATGCTGGTATCCGTATTCATAACATACTCTTACAAATAATTGTTTACCTATGTTTTGTATGGGGTCTTGAGTGGAGACCACGTCTTGACAAACGTAGGGTAGCTCTTTGTCAAGATGACATGAGCTGCTGCTGGTAGCAACGGATGGAAAAGAAAGCCGAAGATCCGACTCAGTGACTCGTACTGGAAAAGGTCTATGTCCAGTTTGTCTAGCAGTGGTCTGATTATGATAATACAGCTTGACGTAGAAGTATTAGACGCAGCCCATGTAGCATTTTTTCAATTGTTTGCAAAATAAGTGTTTATTTCAGGACGTCACGTCAATTAATAAACTTACAGCGACCTTAAATCTGTAGTAGATGACTACTTACTTTTATAAACTAAGTATCACAGTTTGAGTTGAGTTATATATTTTTGTTTGCTTTTGGTTAAATATCTTAAACATTAACTAGAATGTTGCACTTGTATATTGTACATATTGATTTGTAATAAAACTGCATTTATAGTAGATAACATTTTTATTTAAGTTGTGACAAAAGACAGGTTTTATGGTCGGTTTGTTAATATCGGCCTAGGACTATGCAGAAACATAGAGTAATTCTATGAATAAATTAAGTAGAGTTGGAGGTTTGAGGTTTAACATAGTGAAAATAATAATATTTCGTAGGTACATAGCAGGGAATCGGGATCAATAAAGTGACTAAATAGAATAATCATTTTTCTTTCGTGTTCTCTTTAAAGTGATAATAATTCCTCTTGATTATACGACCCGCCCACACATTCCCTTTAATTAGATAATGAGACGAATGTTTTTCTATTGAACAAAACAAATTGTTTTCCAACAGATGCGGTAGCGGCGTCGCTTGCGGCTGTGCGCTCGCGCATTGCTATTAGGACCCCCGTAGTGGCGTATTTACTAACTTCCTAACCTACTAAATACTGCTAACATTAACTAACTTCAGTTTGTTACTCAATAATAAGAGTTTTTGCTTTACTTAGGTTGATAATATATCGTCATATATTTAAGTAAGCTCTATTCTTCTCAGCTACTAGCCCACATGTTGTCTCGAATCAGTGGTAAGGTAAAACATTGGGAAGTATAAAAGTCGTACGGACAGAGCTATTTAAAGGAATAAATGTACTTTATTTAACTTGACCCCAAATCACAATTTGTGAATCACAAGTGCAAGTTGCAAGTGCTTAGGCCGAATACACCGGCAGTATTACGTAGGTAACTTGCGCTTATTTATTATTATCTACTATTGATACTGTGAATCAGGGATTATTAAAAATGTACCTTTGGGCAATCGTTATTTCTATGTCCCATGATCGTTGATTTAACAGTTTAGTCAGCTCATATTTGAAATTGTTATTACTTGTTGAATGTATTATTGGTGTTTGGTTTGTTAGTTACCCCGATTAAATAAATAGATTAGGTACTTAATTAACTTTGTCGCTCGGTGTCACTATGGATAGTCTCGGACTTCATGGTTTGTCCTGTGCTAAAAGTGCGGGCTGTCCCTCGCCACGCTAGTTTAAATGCCATTATCCAAAGGGCCTTCACCTCAGCTAGAATCCCGGCAATTCTAGAGCCTGCTGGTGTTTGTCGGGATGATGGCAAAAGGCCCGACGGTATGACCATTATTCCTTGGAGCAATGGCCGTGCGTTGGTCTGGGACGCGACTTGCGTGGACACTTTGCCCCCTCTCACGTTCGTGCCTCTTCAAAGGCTGCGGGTACTGCGGCTGCCTCTGCGGAGTCTTTAAAAAAAAGAAAATACTCCGCCTTAGACAGCTGCTACCGCTTTGCGCCTTTTGGAGTGGAGACGCTGGGACCCTGAGGCCCAGAGGCTAAAAACTATTTGCCGAACTATCCACGCGCGTAGTTAATGTTTCTGGTGACCTGACCTGGCTGGTAGCTACCTTGGCCAACGGATAAGCTTAACTATTCAGCGAGGTAATGCTGCCAGCCTCCTGGGTACCTTTAACTTTCCTGTGGGTTTGTGTGATGTTGAGCTTTTATAAAAATTCATTCGAATTTTACCTTTTTTTATGTTTTTTTTTTTTTAATATTTTTGTGTACAAAATTTTTGTGTACATTTTGTAAATATTATTTAGTTCTTTAAATTTAGTTGTAAATTGGATACAATAAATTGAGTGAATGATAACTTTTTGTTTATTCAATAATAATATACCAACATTTAAAGAATTTCATTGGAATGAAAAATCGTCAGACATGGAATTATTTTTGACTCCATTGATACTTTTGAAAGATTTTACAATGTTTTGTATTTGAGTGTTTAAACTGACGAAAGACTGTTTTTTTTTTTCATATTGCCTTAGTTCATCTTCATCATAAACAGCTCACGTCAGTCGTCTCCCCTATGCACGCCACTGCGCCTGGTCCTTGGCTATTCTTTTCCATTCACTAGTGCACCTTGCCGGAGGGCGCCCCACGCTGTGCTTGCCTAATCGCGGTCTCCACTCAAGAACACGTCTACCCCAACGGTTATCGGTTCTACGGTAAGTGTGAGCAGCCTACTGCTACTTCAGTTTGCTTATTCTTTTAGCTATATCGATTACTTTATCGGTATTATCGGATAACCCCATTTTTGATTTTGTCCTTCAGAGAAATCTCGAGCATAGCTACTTCCATAACATGTGTACTAGTCGCACCGTGAGTGTCCAAGTCTCGGCTCCGTACGTCCTAACAGGCAGTATGCACTCGTTAAAGACTTTTGTCAATTCACTACAGTACCTATTGCATGTTATTCACTAGGGTTCACACAAATCGTATGACGGGCGACTTAGTCATTGTAAATACGCGTCCCGGCGCAGGCGCAACTACGCCTCGAGCTTCCACTGATAGACGTTAATTGTTTCTAAGGGATTACTCGGTTATAATTAGCTCTTTTTCTACTTATTTTAGCTTAGACAAGAGCGTAAACAAAAGAGAAATATACTAACTATTTCTGACATGTTCTACCACTTGAATTTATATAAGTATATTATGTAATTCTAACATCAATAATTAAAGAAACAACATTTTTGCTAGTACAAATTAATATTAATTTTGTTTACCTAAGTTATATTTGAAATTAAAATTATAATAATATGAATAACACCTTTCGCTGTATAACAATTGTGAAAACTTCAGCATATTAGTATTACTTTCAGGATTAACTTAGCAACCAAAATACAGTCTTTAATGGGATTTTATTTTAAAATTATATTGATCATAAAACGATAAAAATATTGTGCTAAGATGAATCAGGTATTTAAAAGTACACGGTAACAATTAAACAGCGATGAAAATAACAATGTATTAAAATAGGTACATTATTTTTATACCTAAGTTTATGAATACTTAATGCTGATATTATTGATTTCTTAATGGCTAAACATGGTAAGGGCTGACTACACAGTTAAATTAATATCACCATATTGTTATTATCTAACTAATGCCCGCCCGTGACTTCGTCGGACATCCTTGCTGACAACTGACAAGTTTGATAAAAAGTAATCAGAAATGCCTTTTTCATTTTATTAGTGTGTAGTGGTTCGCGCTCCGGACTACAAATCCAGCGGTTGCGGGTTCGAATCCTGCAAGAGGCAAATGTTTGTGTGATAAGCACGAGCATTTGTAGGTACCTAAGTTTATGAAATTATTCAAGTATTTTTATCCGTTACCCAGTCGCCATAGTACAACTTTGCTTAGTTTAGATATTTGGTGTCATTATGATAACAACTTATTTATTTATATTTTACAAAAATCTTAAAGCCCCGTATTGTATTCACTAGAAAAATCTTTTGAGACACCTGTCGCTAGAGATGTTGGGCGTCGTCGTGCGACGTTGCCCGTTGTCGACAGACATCTTAACAACATAGTGATACTATTACTGATGATTTTATCTGCAAATTACTATTACCTATACATAATAAATATTTCTGATTCTGATTCGGTACGAGTTCCAGGTAGTGTCAGGTGCGCACGCGCAAAATTATAACATTGTTTCAACTAAGCCATTCAATATTCACCTCACCACGAGGTGCCATAATATATTACCGGCTTTATTTCGTTAGCAATATTAGCACGACACTTGTTTCAAAAGTGCGCGCGTTAAATCATCGTATAGTGCGCATAGTGCCAATTTACAACTCATTTCAGACACTAAAATCACGACTCCCGCGCACATATCCACGATATAAATCCCTTGGAACACACCACAACAGACTTACAAGACGTTAATGGCCACTTTGAAATAATTAGAGTTCACTTTAACGCAATAAAGCAAAGATACATGCCAAATAAAATTGAGTTACTGGTGAATTTCACACAATTCGTTGTTGCATAAATAACGTTGGATTTAGACGGTTGCATAACGTTTTTGAACTATTAGGTGGTTCTATTATAAGTTGCAACCTTTGCTATTACGTTGATTCCGCATTGGACCAAAACACTAGCTACCTACTTGTTTATTAGAATCACTTTGACTGTGTCGATACACTCTTTTAATTGTGAACTTTTACTCTAGCTCAGCGGTATGGAAAACGTCGAAACCAGCACACTCAATGTACGATCTCCGTAGCCGAAAGGCGAGCATACCGGACTCGGTTTCGCTATCTCTGTTATCCCGGGTTCGATTCCCTTTCGGTCCATGTAGAAAAAATTACTTTTCCTTATTGTCTCAGGTCTAGGTCTTGTGGTACCATCGTTGTTTCTGATTTTTGTAACACAAGTGCTCTTATCATAGGATCAGAGCAAGGTATGGGATGTTAACCAATATAAAAAGTGTTTTTTTACATGTGATAAATTTTATGTCAAAAACAATTACAACTTGCAATTTGAAATTCAATATTGACTTGTTTCATGCTTGTTAGACCTACCTACTTCGCACTCATAAAGGAGGCCTGGACACTTGTCTAGACTTGTTTAAATTCACGATTCAATTAACTATTGCTCCAGATTTGCTTTAGGCAATAGTCAGCACTCCAATCAGTATTCCAATTGAGCTGTCCAACGTGCGGTGTGAAGTCATTTTAATTGGAATTAATAAGATTTATACGAACTGAGAATTGACAAAAAATATATCATATTAGCGTTTATAGACACATTTTCCGGCTTATGATTTTAAAAATGCCTTAGTGTTTTGATCAAGTACTGTTTTTTGTAGCTGATTATTTCCTACGTACTTTCAAAAGTACGTATCGATAATAATTAGAGCACCATTAATCTGATATTTTTTTACTGGTAAGTCACAATATGTAATGTAGTCTGTAAGGAAGAAGTCACATATTATTAGAACTGTATTAGACTCTATAGCTTTGTAATATTATTATTGTCGAAAAATGTTTGACTGTGATTCTAAATGTGGCAAGTATAGTAAATACATTTCAAAGTCAAAGTCAAAAGTCAAAAATCATTTATTCAATTCAGGACAAAATTGCCACTTATGAACGTCAATAATAACATTATAGGCCCTTAGGGGGCCAGAACATGTCTCCTTATTTTTTGGGCCCTACTAGCGCTTCGAGACAAGACACAGACAATCTGGCAAGTGCTGAGAAGAAACGCCGGAACAAACTCAGTCACCACTAGCTGCCACACAAAAAATATAAATCAAAATAAACAGGTAGGTACATCAGTTTAGTGCAGGCTGGACTGATCATACATTCTTGTCATCAAGATAGTCTTGAATTTTATAATACCCCTTAGACATCAGTGTAGTTTTGACATGTGACTTAAATTTATTAATAGGAAGTTTGGTAATATTGTGAGGTATATTATATATATTATTGAAAAATTTAATACAATTTCCCAAGAATGAATTACTTGTTTTGGCCAATCTAAAGTTTGGGGCCACAAGTTTGTTTTTGTTTCTGGTGTTATATGAATGAATAAAAAGATCTAAATTTTTGCGTACGTACATGATATTGTCAAATATGTATTGAGAGGCCACAGTGAGTATGTTAATTTCTTTAAAGAAATCTCCCAGGGATTCGCGCGGACTAAGTTTGTATATAGCACGAATGGCTCTTTTCTGTAAAATAAAGTATCGATGTCCGCAGCAGAACCCCACAAGATAAGACCATAAGACATAATACTATGAAAGTAACTGAAATACACCTGCCTTGCCATTTAAAGCGATTACCATCAGATCTTCAGATTAACCAAAGGACAGGAGAACCAGAACATTTTAAACTCGTCTATATTATCTGTAAATGTCTCAATGTTTTTTCCCACCACCGAGCAAGTAATATAAATCCGTACTACATAGAATTCGAAATATCCAAAAATGCGTAAAGTATGCCTATACGTCCCACTGTAGGGCACGGGCCACACCTCAACTATAAGGTGGTTTGGGCCATACACCACAACGCGGGCCCAGACGGATTGATGAGGTGTTGTAAGGCCAGTGACTTAACCTTACTGTCAGATGTCATTAAGCCATCCTAAGACCTCTGACTAGGCTTCACTAGTACCAGCGATATTAGCCGGGACCAACTTTTGACGTGCCTTCCGAAACACGGAGATTCTAGTGATATAAGTCACTAAATATGGTTGGAGTGGTCACCCATCCACTCACATCCGAGGCGTAGGTGGCTTAATTTGGTAATCACTGCCAAAACGCTGCCGCCACTAAGCTACAAGCACCTCTAAAAATACGTGCTGGAAATAAAACTTCTGACACAACACACACAGTGTAAGATGTGACTCTGACCACTGATTCACCACCACCCAAACCAATGGAGACAAGTGAAATTGGCATTTTTTCGCGATGACAAACGATAACAGAGCGATTTATAAAGTTTCATACATCGTATGTCGTATTCAGAGAGTACTAATTAAACTTAAAGAGGGAGACTTTATTAGATGCCATATTATTTCACATCACATTTTGGACTCTCACTTATGGCACGCTTTCTTCCAATATCTTTAATACGCGCGTGACACGTTTGGCATGACTTAACCCCTACTCTCCCATGATCATGACATAATATGTAGACAGCCCCATACAGTCCATAACTTCCCCATTCTAATAATATTTTATAAATTAACTGCAAAACCAATTATAACTATCTATTTGTAAAAGCTACTTGCATTTTCATAGAATTTGGTTTAATAATACATTAGAACACTAACGAATACGAAACATTATTCTTTTTAAGTCCAATTATCTGCTATTTTGTAAACAAATTAGTACTTAAACTGTTCACACGTCGAAATTATTGTAATTCAGCCCTCCTTTTCCAAGAACCCAAAACGTACCGCGAAATCAGCTAACAACAGCACAAATCACCTGATTGATCATTACCATCGTGTGTTTGCTTAACGTAACACAGCACAGGTGGGCACAGAAGGCCCTCTCTTGGATACCATCATCATCATCCTCCTATTGTAGTCTACTAAGACGTAAATCCAAAGGGCGATAAAGATCACCTCCCGCTTTTCTCATCCGGACACTGTCAGCTATCTTCCTAAGGTCGTTGGTCCATTTACCTACACTAAGTTTACCGAGACCAAGTCACCACTTGAGAACCCGTTTACCCCACCTTTCGTCGGTTCTGCGACAGATGTATCCGGCCTACCACCACTTTAGCTTGATACATTTTTGGACTATGTCCATTACTTTAGTCTTTTTCCGAATGACCTCGGTCTAAATTTTATTCCTTAATAAGAATACAAGATCTGAATATACTCAATATTTATTGCATGACAAGTGAGAGGTGCATTCAGCTCATTGGCGCTTCGGTAGTTACCAAACGTGGGCACATCTCAGTTATGAATAACCATTTTGAGCATATTGGGTGACATTTATTCCAACCATAGCACATACTTACATACATACTTTGAAAGGCACGTTAAAAGTTTACCCTGGCTAATATCCCTTAACGTTAGTTCTTAGGCCTAGTCAAAGGAATTAAGGTGGCTTGATTACGTCTTCGCAACGTTAGCAACGCAGCTTACAGCACCTCTATACCAACTATCAATGGGTCTGCGTAGTATAGTATGGCCCAAACCACCTCAAAGCTGAGGTGCCTTTGATTTGAACACGTAATCACCATTTTTAAGGAAAACGCCTACTAACCACAAATCAGCTTTAGTGTTATCATCAAAATTATTATTAACAAGGTATTACACTTTCAGTAAGAAGCAGACCTACTATCCCTCTCTGTATTGTGGCTTGTAGCGACGAGTGCGATAACAAGCCAGGATTATGACAGCCTCCTTGTACTCACAGCTTTACTAAATCAGAGTCTCGAGGAAGTAAGAACAAAGAGACAGGACCACCATCTCCAGAGGCGAGACCATCTCCAGGCAGATTTTATTGGCTATTTAAGTATAAGGACCCAATCAGACGAGCTGCAATTAAACTGACAGCCAACTGCAAAATTGCAGTTTAAATGCTTTTTTGACTGCACACCGACTGCAAGCGAACTGCGCAGTTGTTTTGCAGTTTGAATGCGTATGCCAACTACACACAAAACCACATCCAAACTACAATCGCAGCTAGCTGGCAGTCCAAATGAAGGTTCTCTGTAATGGCTCCAAGATCTTACGTATGAAACTTGCTGCACAAAAATCATGAGCCTAACAAATAGCCTTTCAATGACTTTTTGTCGTAGCTCATTTTGTAGTGAGTAGAAGTAGGTATAAATTCTTATCGTAGATTTAAATGAAAGTTTTACTCTTAGATATAAATATACTCGAGGATATCCTTGAGTTACGGGACACCCTCTATATAACATCACAAATCTCACAGACTATAAAATATGTTTTATCATCATTATCATTCTATTTAACTCTTTACGGCATGGTGGTTACCTTGGCCTTACTTACCACCTATATCGGATTTTTTTAATTTGTTACACGGTTTCGATCCTGCTACCACTGAACTATTACCACGCTTTAAGTTAATGACTAAAGAAATTTAAAGTACGACTCTATGGTCGTTATAATGTTTGTCAATTTTAATACATAATTAAAAAAATAAGTTTGTCAAATTTTATAACTGTTTTGTTTTTCATGTAGTAATTCTGATATTATACACAAATACTTATTAAGGGATTTTTATAAGTATATTTGCACTATACATATTTTTTTAGTTTTTTAGTGTATGTGAAAGTGTGCCGCAAAGAGTTAATAGCTTTGCTCTTGTCGGTGGATTCTTTTCTATCTCTCCCTGCATTCTGCCTCTCTTTCCACATCTTGATACGACATGACGTTCAGCTTCGATCCTTTATCTGCTGCGTGTAGTATGTAGTATATTTTATATCCCATAGTGAAAAACCAGTAGTGTTCTAACAAAATTATATTTTGTGTTACTGTTTGTTTATTCTTAACTCTACGTACGAAGGCGTTGTATGCAAAAATGATGTGGTAGGAAGTTACGACGTGGTGTTGGCTCGCAAATCGTTCTGTCTGTTCATCCTTACTTATTGGCGATTCGGAAAATATGTTGAATATTAATAGGTACAAAAATCAGCAAGTGTTCGATTCCCGGTTGACCGATTTTGGAAACAAGTTTTTCAACAAAGCCACGTCCACGCTCCGTTTTTGTAAAATGATGTTATTAATTCGAGATTTTCGCCTCCAAACATAAGTAACACGATATTTTGCTGTATCTTGGTCCACCAACTCTAATCTCATTTAATTGTTATTAATAAATAGGTACACTACACTAGTAAAAAAGTCGTCTACCTTAGGTGGGAATCGAATCCACGTAGTATTATGGGCGACTGCTCTACCAACTAAGCTACCGAGGAAATTACAGTTAGGCGACCCGATTTGGGTAATGGCACTGGGTTCGCCTTATGAACGCAGTGTCCCAGGTTCAATTCCCATTTGTTGTACTAAATTCCATTTGAATATCGAAATGTAGACAAGCAATGTAAGTGGTCTTGTATAATCTACTATTTAAGTAAACAAACAATATTGTTTATAAAGATAAAACTAGCTTTCGCCCGCGGCTTCGCCTGCGTAAAGTTCAGTATGTCACTATAATACATTATATTTTGATTAGCAAAAAAAGATTATATTCAGTTAACCTTAAAAGATAGACATAATTATGCTATCACATACTTTATTTTAGAACTTTTAAAGGAAAATAATGGGCTAGTTTCCTAAAAAAAATCTAATAAGTCCGTCAGTTGGATTAACAGAAAATATTGGACACGTATTTTTCCTTTTCTCAATCAAACAAAAAATGATGAAGATATAGTCCGTTAAAGTTCTGCGTAACGTCACGCGTTGCGACACTTTTTATCAAGGTGTATCACTATTCGAATCAGTAGTTCCTGAGAATAACACGTTTAACCAAAGAAATAAACTATTTAGCTTTATAATATTAGTAATTTGTATCTAGTTGATAATTTCACTCAAAGGTATTTCATTAATAATAGTTAAAAATAAATCCCTCCTCTGGAAGGAGTTATATTTGTTTTCATACTTTCTATACATTTATTCTTTTTTTTTATTTTATTTTTTTAATATTAGTTACTATAGAGGTATGTACTCGTATGTACAGATAACAGCTACTTACCACAAAAAGTCAACAACGAGCCTACCACAAAACGTCAAATTGTCTCAATTGACATTGATCTCTAAGTGTCGGGCTTAAAGTTAAAAAACCGGTTCAATGACCTTTAACTTTTTGGGTAAGTTGACCTACCGTTGACTGTACAATAGGTACTTCTACTACAATTTATCTCAAACATTAACACATGGACCAAGTTAATATCTGTCCCCGTTAACTGGCGAGTATGAAGTGCTTATTTATATGCCGATATTGTAAGCCTTAAATTAACAACACCTGCCGGTTAAAGATGGCTCTCCACTATTTAAAGCGAAGCGATAACTAGTAACTACGTTTTTTATTTATTCAAAAATATACTAATTAGGTTTCTTTTTTAAGAAATTACATCATTTTTATTTATGAGGCTTCTGTAGTTCTGGTATTCATTTTCAGATTGTTTGTCTAGTAGATCACATAATATTGTTATTGTTAAGTAACGTGTATTGTCAGTGAATAGAATAGTGAATAAAAGTTTCAAATCTACCAGCGAATATAGACGCAATTAATCATATTTATTTTTTATGATCGTTATTGTAGTATTAGCATTCGATGTGTGTTTAGTTTATAATGAAATACTGTATTTCTCAGTTTAAATGCAATGTTAATTTCTTCTGGAGAAATAAATTTTGAAATCTATTTATAGCGCAGTATCGCATCGCGCACACTGGACCAAAACACGAACTGACCACCCGACAGTATCTGCTCATAAATATTTTTGAAAGATGCTTTATATCTCGGCCGGTCTAATTATTTGGGTCATGCCTTTTTAAGATCAAGTTTTTTCTCTTGTCTTGTTACCAAATAATAATTCGGCTCGGTGTCGGAATAATTAAACTTGAACGTTATTTCGCAGTTACTTTAACAGGCAGGAAAAGTTTTACTTTGTCTGCATGTAGTAAGCCTTTTGAAGACCAAATGTCGCTGATAAAGCCTTATTAATATTGTTTGGAGCCCCTAGTAAACAGGGTGGGCAGATATGCAGGGCATAGGTGGTAGTTCTCCTCTTCTTTCATCTTTATGTGTTGTGTGTTTAAGTGCAAAAAACAGTATTTTTCTATTTATCAATTTATCTCGTCTCGACTTTGCCTTAAATGTTTTCCATTTCAGAGTGCCTAATCCAATTTAAAATGCTCCAAAATACAACGAATACAAAATGCGACCAGAAAAAGTGGGCGAGTGAGTGTTTCCTTCAGAAAATAATATTGTCTTTGGTCAGATAAAACTGACATTGCAAGTAAGGTACGGAATCCAATTACAAGCTTCCAACACACTTGTCTCTGTTTTTTATTGTCTGGATCTAACACGAAGGATATATCTATCAGGCGAGTACTTACTAGTTATTACTATGCATATACAAGAGGCCATTATACCGCGGTTCACATCTCAATCTAAAGGTTAACCGTGTGTCTGTTACTGTCAGAGATCGCGCCCCGCTGCGTTGCGCCCGCGCAGGTTGTGGTCACAGTGCTAGCGATGAGCGGGGGACGAAAATGTAGCGACAGGCGGATTCATTCCATACGTTAAATTTTGAAAAATGTGACTGCGAAGTGGGACATAACAATTTAACCTCAAATAAAATATTGAAAACTTAAAAATACAGTATCTTTTTATTTTCTTGTTAAAACTTGAAAAAAGTTAATCTGTGTAATATAGTGAATATACAAAATGTAAATAATAGACCCTTGATAATACGTATAATAATTTTTCTAGAATTTATTAATCGTCTAAGAATATCTGAATTTCATAAAGTTATTTCAACAGTATGTCTACCTCAACCGTACTAAATATAGGGTGCTTGAGCACACCACTTTCTGTAGAGATAGATTTATTGCGTAGGAATGTATAAACTACAAATTAAAATATTTGATTGACCACCTGGTAAAGCGAATCGTATCACGCGAAACGATGTCGTTGGAATCAAGATATTTTTTATTGTTAGATTACTGAACAAACGCTTGCTGCCTTTACGGACACACTTTTATTTTTCAGTACAAATTTATAATGTTAGCATATTTATTATTTTACATTGTTATACTTCAGTGTTTTTTTAAATAAAGATGACTAAAAATTTTAGCTCATCTGCCCACCTCCTCCTATCACTTAGACCTCACCG
The DNA here is from genome assembly GCA_963576865.1 of Anania hortulata. Classification (NCBI taxonomy): domain Eukaryota; kingdom Metazoa; phylum Arthropoda; class Insecta; order Lepidoptera; family Crambidae; genus Anania; species Anania hortulata. The sequence continues at coordinate 9,389,468 of OY756405.1, read as the reverse complement.
TTATAATTTGTTCAACTAAATTGTCTGTAAAACGCGCGCTTAGAATGTAATGTTTAATAACTTGTGCCATGGGAGGCTGATTTGTAATTGTATGCTCGTATCGTGAGATTGGATAGCATAGAACAAATAAACTCGACAATACACGAGAAACAATAATATAAGTTGTCAGGCGTTCATAACGAGTGTGTGTGCCGGCTTCCTAACATAGATTAATAACGCAATATGTTTAGGAGTTTGCCTTTCTTGTGAATTTTTCTCTTTAATAAGTTTTTGGTAGCTGTTTTTTCCGTGGTTTTCAATTTAATACACTAAAAACCTTTGTTTTTTGTGCGCATAGACTTGCCAAAGTTTCACCGAAATCGGATGAATACAAATCAAGTCCATTTTATTCGATCTTTCTAACGTCTGGACGGCTCTTAAGGAGTTAAGATCTTTGTCACAACAGTCACAATCTTGTTAGGAGCCACATTTTTTTAAAGGGTGTTTTTGATAGAACATTAACCAAATTAAAAGAGGCGTATTCATTAAGACAAGCAATATTTAGTATCATATCACATCGAAATCATGAAAATCATGAAGCCGATGAGGCAGAAAGGTTCTATAATGGAGGCTACGTACTAGCAAGCACAGCGTAGAGCGTCCACCCATAAAGTAGACAGACGACCTGGTAAAGGTTGCAGGAAACCGCTAGATGCAGGCCGCGTCCAACCGGCCAACGTGGAAGTCATTGGGGGAGGCCTTTCACCAGTGGATGTCTTCTGGCTGAAATGATGATGATGATCATAATATCTTTGCCATATTCGAACCGATTTTGATAATTATTTATTTTATTAATTAGAGTATACCTCAAAGCCAGCCAAGAAGACAGAACCAAAATATTTTTTTTTGCATTGACAACTGAAAAACTAATTAAGTAAGATTATATAAAAAGATAATCTTAGTGTAAATGTTCCTATTCTCATCGCCTATTGGTTCTCACAAACATTAAAGTTCTTTATCTATTGCGAATCCAGAAACAATTTCGCAGAATCAAATCACGTACGATGATTGTCGCGTAATGACGTGACGCCGCATGCGCAGCGACACAATAAGTGGCGTGATTGTAGTCGTTTGCGCAACTAGATCCGATTGGGATCGATATGTGGACGGGGGTACACTGAAAGGAAGCAAGAGGTTTGAAATATACAGTCCCCCTAGCAAAACACAATATAATATAGCGATATATTGACACCAACTGTAAAAATATGATAGATTTATACATTTGGTGCCGCCATGTTGATTCGCCGTGCCAGTGACGTCACATGTTGTGATCGCTGTTTCGATAAAAATCAAAATGGCGATCAAATCTATCATATTAAGAAAAATATATAGTTGGCGACGATAAATAGCTATATCATATCGTTTTTTGGTGGTCATGCTAGGGGAGTTGGGTTGAACTGCGGACGAATGCGCAGGGCTTGCCAGGGGCGAAAACCCACTAATGGCACCGGAGGACACCGTCTGGCTTTGCATTGGTATGCAGCTCTCACTCTGGGAGCCGGAGTCCCACATAACCCCCGGCCGCCCCCGCGGCCGACGGGTATGCGAAACATCATTTTCCAGACATAGAAAAAAAACAACTCCTTTAATTTGGCAACTGTTTTAAAAAAGTAGCCTTGTACCTATACAATGTGTAATATAAAGGTATAGCCATATTTCAGGGTGTAGTTGTAGCCATAAAATTGAAAGTTTGCCAAAAAAACATTTGGGTAATTATGAAAAATAATTTTATCGCGCCCGTATATTCTGCCACGAAACTAAGTAGTCGATTTAGATAAAAATAAGGGGTGCATTGTTTTCTTATTTTTTTATGAGACCACCCCAGAAGTAAAGTTACTTCATATGGTAAAAGGTAAAAATATCGCTTAACATACACCCATAAATAAACCTACCTAGTCAAATTGAGAATCTTCTTCCTTTTGACGTTTGCAAAATAGACTTTTATGAAAATGTACGTTGAAAACTTATTACAAGGTATAGGTAGGTACTTATATTTATGGTATATGTTATAATATAAAGATATTTATTTAATTAACCTGTCAAGCATGTGTGAACGAGACACAATAGAAATTACATTGTTATGCGACCGCCGGCGTTCTTATAATCCTCAACGGGTTAAATAGTCAAACATTGTACTGTACTGCATAAACTGGTCCACTGACAAGCGGAGACAAATTCAGAAAATTGTGCAGTGTGCGGCGAAATTATTGTCAGCCGTAGTAATGGGATATGTGACGCTCTCGCATCTCGACAATACACGTGTGACTGTACACTTGCTTGCAATGACATTCGCGCAACGCATATCCGATATTTTTGGGCATATTTTGTGAGATGTCTGGCTGAAGAATTATTTTATTCGGTGAAGAATTATTCATTCGACAAATGGAGTAGTTTGTTATTGTTTACAAATCTTCGTCTTTTCCAAACGCAGTAGATATTAAAAACGATATTAGACATCAAATCTCCACCTTATATCTTTTATTACTCAACTATGCATCCTCAGACATATGTACTAAAATTGACATTTATTGGAGACGAAAAAATATTGATTTTATACATATTTTTTGTACACAATTTTATACATATTCTATTTAATTTTAATCATGCCTTGTCAACTCAACGACACTTTATGCCAACATAATTTCGGCAATAAATAAACTCTGATTCTGAATCTATTAACCTTTAAAAATATTTAAAGGAAAACATTATTTTAAAGAAGTACCTCGGTTATTAATACTACTTACGGTAATTTTCTTTCTCTTTCGCATCAACAACATTAGTTTCATTAGATAGATTCCGAATTCCCGACCGAAAGTATATTTTCTTTAATATGCTATGTGAAGATTTATTTTTTTCTAATTTAAACCCGCGATTAATAAATATTAATTATATTTCGAAAACTTAAAAAACATTCGCCCGAACTCGCATTGTAAAATCACAGTTTAGCATGCATCGTTATACTGAGGTAAAATATTACCATTTACATTACACGTAATACGCTCGAAAATATATGTCGCGTCACTACATTTTTTGGCCAGCAGTACACATGTAGGCACGTACGAATTCGATGGCGGCCATTATCGATCTGAGCCGTCACATCACTGATTTACCACCAATTGTGGCTCCAATGATCCCGATCAGACTGATCCGAAAGTCGCAACACTGATATGTCGCGATTTGTAGCAATTGACGCGATTTGGACGCTGAAAACAGGCGTGTAATCCATAACTGATGCCATTTTACGTATGGGAACAGTTTGGTGTGGTCTGGGGATTATATGTAATAGACAGTAGAAAGTAATTTTGGTATTTTCTGAGTTGAATGAGTACGAGTAGGCATGTAAGTAATTTTCTCTACGAATAAATAACATTTATTTAATGTTTTCATTTTAAAATGCTAAGCGCATTTATTTATTTTTTTATTTCCTCACAAATAATACAGTATAATAATTTTATGTTGGAATAGAAAAATAGGTAAAGTAACGTTTTACAAACAGTAACATTTTTTTTATGATTACTCAGATGAAGAAAATAAATAACCTATTGTTACAGCGCTTTTCTAGTCATTTAACTTATTATTATTGCCAAGCGGTCTTATAAAACCGCGTTACAATATTTATTCATTCATTCAAAAGTCTTTCTGAAAATTCTTGGCCCACTTAGCCTTACATAACCGTCTAAAACATTAATTTGTCTTTTAACAGACTTGTTTAAAGTTTGAAGTAAATTCTAATGTTTTTATTTTACAATAAAATTTATAACTGCAAATTAAGTGACAGTAGGTGTAGAATGATGATTTAAACCAGATTTAGGTTATACGTGTATTTAAACAGTTTCTATGTACCTAAGACTCTACGACAGGGTTCACATCGCAAGGTAGTGCCAAATTTTCAGGTAAGATCCTTCCTGATCCGACGTCGTCGTACGCCTGTGATCTCTAATGTGATGTGATATGTCTAAAATGACGTGTGAATGGGGGCGCGCCTCGTGTTTTTTGTTACAGAAACTCTAAAGTACAATTTATTCTAAATAAATAAAAATAAAATAAAGTCGTATTCTCATATTGATCTACAGGCCTTACTTTTAAATTTGACACTCACAACTTTGCAAAGTAACCCAGTATAAAAAAAAGTTTGTATATTTGTCGTCTATGCGCTCCTAAACCATTGATCAGTGAGTTGTTGAACGAAGCGAACGAAGTCGCGGGCAACGGCTAGTACTGAATAAATACCAACGCTTACGCTATGTGATTTAATTGCAAAAGCTATAAAGTACGAGTATATGATAAATGCAGTATGAATCTGCAATCCTGTTATCGTTACGATCAAAACAAGTCTTTTATCTGCCGCTGCCGTCCTGTCAAATAGACTAAGATGGAGTGGCTTGTGGGTTTAATAAGAATGCAATATCCTGTGTGAAAATATTAAACGCCGTAGAGATCGATGCGTGTATGTTGGAGAAATTACAGAAAATTATTAGGAAAAAAATATAAATATTTACTTATTTCTGATTCAAAAAATCAGTTTGTCATAATTATCATCATCGTACAGGCAATAGGTAGGTTTAACAATTGTTTTCAGTCGTCAACTAAAACTGATTTGACAGATATTTACAATTAATATAGAATGACATGATCTTTGTTACACTATCACTGAGATGGTATTCAATTTTTTTTATAACCTATTTAATCCCACTGCTGGGAAAAGGTCTCCCCCAGACTCTTCCATCGATCTCTATCTATCCCAAACGACTCCCAATCCCTCTTTATGTTAACCATTTGGTTACACCATCACCATTTGGTGACTGAGTTTGTTGCGCGTTTCTTCTCATCACCAGCCGATATGTAGTCCCGAAGCGGTGGTAGGGTAAAGCTATATTTTGGGACGTGTATAAGTGCCCGGAAGAGGGCCTATATAGGTACTGAATAAATGAGTATTATTATCATCTTTTCTTGGGTCTACCTCTTAGGCGACATTTTTTTTTATTTATTTTACAAAATTCACAGCTCTTAGTACAAAGAAGAATCACAGTCTTACATTCTAGAACTTACAGCCAATAATGAATTTACATTTTATAATAAAAAAGAAAATATTTATAAAATTGCGTTAACACGGTGCAAACAAGACATTACTTAAGCCTAGAATCTGAACATCTGCATGTTTTATATTATTATTTTATTTTATTATTTATTCTCCTTAAATTTTAACATTTTGTGTCAGTGCGCGTACTAAGTACCATATACCACTGTGAGAGAGAAAGTTATGATAAATACATAATGTATAAATGTAATAATTGTAAATGTATATTGTATATCAAATTACTCTTAGATATAAGTAGCAAAATGAAATACCAAGACCGTCATCCAGACATAAAATTTTGCAATTCGCTGTTAATGTCAATCAGACATCTGTTCTAGTATGCTCAAAATGCCCTTCTTGAACGCAGCTTTACCTAAGTGAAATAGATCAATTGAAGAAAAGATACTATTATATGATTTGAGAGCGCGATTCACAGTTGAGTTCTGTGCATATTTTGTCCGTGTGAGCGGGGCACAGAACAAAGTGGAGGCCGTGTGCCTAGTGCGAGTGGACGGAGATAATTCAATAATCAGTTTTATTATCAATCGTCATGTAATAATTTGTAAAATGAGCTCTTTATTTATTAATTAGGTACATAATAGACAACGGCAGGTTAGCCAACCCAAAAAGATAAAGGTCATAGAATTAATTTTCAACTTATTGACCAACACTTAGAGATCATAATTGAGAAAATTTGCCATTCTGTGGTAGATTGACGTGCTGTTGCCTGTACATAAGAATCATTTTTATCACCAACTAACATTCCATGGTCGCACCTTAACCAAAGATAATCCTACTCGTAAGTAAATCTTTGCACAAACCGACTTTACGAACTAAGGAAATCATCATCATCATTTCAGCCATAGGACGTCCACTGCTGAACATAGACCTCACCTAGTGACTTCCAGATTGGCCGGTTGGAAGCGGCCCGCATCCAGCGTTTTCCTGCGACTCTAACTAGGTCGTCTGACCACCTTGTAAGTGGACGTCCAACGCTGCGCTTGCCAGTACGCGGCCTCCATTCTAGAACCATTCTGTCCCATCGGCCGTCAGTTCTACGTGCTATGGGCCCCGCCCACTGCCAATTCAGCTTGCTAATCTGTTCGGCTATGTCAGCGTCTTTTGTTCGTTTACGGATCTCCTCCAACTAAGGAAAACTTGTACGAAATCACTCAAATATTTCAAAGCTGTACGATACCAAAACCACAGGTTTTGCTACATTAGCTTATTAGATAAAGATGTAAGAGAAATAATTACCTACATTCAAATTATATTATGGTGTAAAATAAAAATCGGTATTGTATGTATCAACCTACATTATTTGGACGACTTGATTGGTGTTGTGGCGCGGGATTTCGTCATGGTCGTCATGGTCCAGTCCAGGGTTCGATTCTCAGTTTGGGTCAATTCAGAAAATGATTTTTGCATAATTGGATCGAACCTGGGTGTACTGATAACCCTCCTGGCAAAAGTCATTGTCTCGTAGGTACCTCATAACACAAAGATGCTAATAACCTAACTTCAACACTATGACAATAAACTGGTTTGTTGTCTGGTTGTTCTGTTCTGTTGTTTATTTATTAATTGTTTCTTAGGGATACAAATATGATTTTGTTCATAAAGTAGTTTTGTATAGTTTTATCTTATTTCTCTAAACTAAAATAGGAGGCCATTTGATTGCCATGAGGTGTTCGCAGATTGCCATCAACTGACCATCCACCCACAGACGGACACGCTGTCAAGGAGGCCCAAAAGATGGCGAGTCAATTTGGACCGTTTCTCTAGGGAATGGAGACAGTCTCTTGACAAAAATTGATTTAAAAACTTATGAGAGGTGGGTATTTTCCCAGTTTTAGTTATATGGCAATTCGGCAGACATTCTTTTAATTTTGAGTACTTAGTGCAATGTTTCAAGTCTATGTCCATGATGTCACTCTTACCACCGTGTAGTAGTCTCTGTATAAAAAGTTAAGACAGGGGCTGGCTGACGGTGATGAAGAGTTTTGTTAAATCGCGGCAGCAAGAAAGTTGATTAAAATCTTGTACCCATACGTACTTAGATTGGTACCAGATTTATTATCATCTACAATTAATGCTGAATTATCAAGTTTTGCGAGTAAATTAGCTGTGACATCTAGAAATAGACGGACTGATACGGGTTCCTGGTTTACTACGGAACCCTAAAGCAAATTCTTTTTCATTTGCGATGTTTGCAAGTCAAACATTGGTAACTTTCAGATCGTAATACTTCTAAAATGTTTTGCTCTACTGTAATGCAAAAAAAACCTAAATGCAAGAACCTAAATCATTATTATTAGTTTATAAACATTTACAAAAAAAGGGAGTTTAGCGCCATCTAACAAAGAAAATGCGGTTCACCTGTAACAACATAAAAAAAATACGTTCACAAGAATTGGAGAAAAAAAGTTCAAAGCAATTCCAATAGATGACACTACTTTCTATTTAATAAGCATATCATTTGCGACATCTACCGACTGATATTGCAACTAGACAAACGTTAATATTTCATAAGCATTCCATACTTTCTAACTTAGTTCAACTTGTTGTCGCTAGATGGTGCATAATAAACTGGTAGTGTATCTTCCCACTGTTAGGTAGCAGTGTTTGGACAAAGCAGGACTTTTATTGAGAATTTAGTCTGAAAATATAACACTAGATGACGCTATACAAACTATTTTTGTTTCAACGCTAGATGGCTCTGTTATAAAACACTTTTAATAATATTTCTATTCGCCGTTAGATGACGCTCATGACGTTAAATTACACGGTTCTTGTACAGCTTTAGTTCAACTTTTCGTCACTAGATGGTTGTACTAGTTTTTTTTTGTGTGAAATTATTGGTTTTTACTAGTACTACTTACTTCTATTTTAATTTACTTTGGCAACTTGTTAAGATTGGCAAGTAAATATTTTGGTTCGATTTTATTAATTACAAATACTTGTGCTCGCGACTTTATTCGCCTAAAATTTTAGTCAGTAAGGTAAAATTCATAAGGTGATGGTTTTTCAGTAAAACTATTAATATTGCAGCCGTGAATCAAATTTTGGTATACACAGTAAACTAGTAACTATTTTTAAAAAAACATAAAATGTTAAAGATATGATGGATCCTGTGCTTTACAAAAACTTATCAATGATGCCTAAAGTTTTCGTGTGACAAGCGCGTGTAATGGAAATTGATAAATAAATCTTACTAATAATATTATTTTATTACATGTAAAGGTTTTGGAAATTTACAATAAGGCTTTAATACTAACTCTTTCTTTGTAAATATTTAATTAACTCTTTCAGAGACCATTAACATTATCTTGTTATTAATATTGTGTTGTTTTTTTTAGGCGGTGGATAATAATAGCTCACGAAGATTACGTTTTTTCAATCGCACTATTTAACACGTCAATCTCCTCGTGTCTCCCTTAAATACATACTTAACACTGGCATATAATGCTTTCTATACTATGTACTTAGAGCAGGATTTAAAATTAAGTCCTTAAAAAAGTAAACGGAATTTGCTACAATTTGGCACACATAGAAATTGATCTAGATTCTAGCATATCACATAGGATAACTCTTATCCAGTGTTTTTGAATTGCCGTAGCATAATTATTTATTTCTGTTTCAACAAACACACGCACATACACTCTTTCACTAACACAAAATTTCAATTAAGTACCTATTGTTGTGGTTTGGTGTGATAGCTACAAATAAATAAATAAAAATAGAAGTTTAACCGATGTAGGCGGACGTTACTGAAGGCCTAAATACTACAAAAATGTTTCGCTCGTTTGGATGTATAAACTTATCAAATAAAAGAATAACTTTTTTTTTATATATGGACTCAATCCCGCTCTATAAGCAGAGCAGTGATTCTGCCAATGTCGAGTGTTTCTTGATTTAAAAGTGTTCACAATAAATATTATAACGGGTGTTTAGTTTTTACTGTTAATCTTGGATTCAGTGAAGGCTAGTCTTCCCGTAGAAGCAGGTTTCAGGACGCTATCGGGTTTAAAGCAAATTGTCTTGAGACAAGTCACTTGACTTGACTTGACGCGGCGTTAAATACAATGATATTCAATAGTTACAGATCTTTATCACTTCACCAAACATTAGAACACAAACTACATCAGACTTGCACTCTGAAGCTCTATAAATCGATATATATACAAATGAATTGCTGTTTGTTTGTCTCGCTGAAACTCGAGAATGGCTGGACCGATTTGGCTAATTTTGATCTTGAAATATTTGTGGAAGTTCAGGGAAGGTTTAAAAGGTCAGAAAATAAAAAAAAAATTGCAAGGAAAGTAGTAAACAACTATTTTATTTTCCTATACAAGCTGTTAGTCTTAGTACCTGTCAAACGAATTGGCGGAACGAGGTTCGCTGGCTCAGCTAGTGATAAATAAAAACCATTAAAATAGAAAAATAGATCGACCATGCTTTTCGTTTCGTTCGACGAACCTCCACCAAATCTAGAATACCATCTACTTGTATCAAACCTTTGACAACTTATGAACATTTAAAAACGGTCATGTTTTTTACCCGGCTAGTTTCAGATGTTCATATTTTGTCAAAGGATTTGATTGTCACAAATGAATGTTTATTTTAATTCATACTAGCTGTCCCGGCGAACTTCGTACCGCCCCTTCATACTTTTTTTTTCGTGAATTTTTCATATTTTTTCTGCTATTCGGGGCGGAAACCAATTCAACAAATCAAAAATCATAAAAATCGAACCGACTTTGTTTTATATATATACATGCTGTCCCGGCAAACTTCGTACCGCCCCTTCACACATTTTTTTTTTCGTGGATTTTTCCATGATTTTTGTAGTTATTCTGCTATTCGGGCCGGAGACAAATTCAACAAATCAAAAATCATAAAAATCAGTCCAGCCGTTCTCGACTTATAATTGGTGTAGCTAACCCGACTTTCTTTTATTTAGATTTAGGTGTATACATTCGAACGAACGAAAGTTTTCGTTGTAGGGCTGCTGACTACGACACAGACATTGAATAATGTAGTTAACGTTACTTTGTATCTGTTGTAAGTAGTTGTTTTTTGTTTTCATAAAAAAAAAGTTTTTATTTCCTGTAAATTATATTGTATACATGGTTTTGAATAAATGTTCTTCTATTTTATTATATTCTAGTTAATATACGAGACTATTGTACTTAATTATTAGCTAAGTACTCAATATGCCTCAGTCTCAGTACAGACATCGGCAGGTCAACCTACTCAAAAAGTAAAACTCAGAAGGCCATTAACTAATTTTCAACTTTAGGTTAGTCCGAGACGTAAAGATCAATATCAATTGAGAAAATTTGTCGTTTTGTGGTAGGTCGACGAGCTGTTGTCTGTACATTCCTACTAGTAAGTAGTAGTAGTACCTACATAACACATTTGCGGCGCGTCACACGTCCGAGGCATTTCAATCAGATCTGAATCAAATCAAAGGCATACCGATCCTCTCAATCAGGCGGCGGACTGAGACGGCATTCTACTGTCCTTTACTGAAATTAATTGTTTTACACATACGTGAAATAGTTGGAGTAGCTAAATAGTATAACTCACTTTCGTGACTTAATAGTATAACTCACTTTTGGTATTAACCCACCAAATAAAAATAAAAAAACTCGGTTGATAAATTTAGTAACTTGCGTCTAAAGCCATTGCTTTGGAGCCCAGGGTCCGCTTTCCTTGATTTACTCCTCCACTTCGCGCGGTCTTGAGCGTCTCTAGTTGTGAGATCATTTGCACGCATGTCAGCCCTCACGACGTCAAGCCAGCATTTCTTCGTAAATTTAGAAACTGTCCTGGTAAAATAGGAAAATACCAAAATCATATACGAAAGTCGTTACTGACCCTATGTTGTTTTAAACAGTTCAAAACAGTTTTTGTAATTTTTTGTGCCAAAGCCATCTTCCCCTTAACGTAAATCCATTGTGTAAGAGACATTTTGTATGTTTCTTGTAGGTTTTCATCAGCTAGAGTATAAAAAATTTTTGATTTTTATATAACGTACCATTTTTGATTGCGTGGACTTTAAATATTTTTTTACACTTCCAAGAGACTGTACTTACACCTTTTTTAGTCATAAAACCTCTGTCTAATTATAGAATGTAATAAATGTTTAACTTAATTTAATATTTGAACAAGTCAGCTCTACCCATTTTATGACAAAAAAGGTGACTTGACTGGACAGACGGCCAAAAGTGATCCTAACGGAATCTTAGAATCACTTTTGTCCGTTTAACTGTCTTTTGTAATGAGATGTGTGAAAGGCGAGCCGCCAAGAGCAAAGAAACGTCTTACGAACATATTCGATCGGTTGCACTCCTAAAGGCCAAAAATAAAAACTTAGAACCCGCTTGCGGCGCCATCTACCGGGTCCAATTGTATTTCTTAGACTATCCAGGAACCCTTTGAAATATACACACAAAATGTAATCCAAGTCGGTCCATACGTTTAGAAGGATTTAGGTCTGTAACAAACACACGTACAGAATATTTATATTACGATAACCTAACACCCTGTATATTCGTACGTTTCTATTCTCTTGGCGTTTTGCTTAGTCGCCAGGTATCCATTAGACCAATCAAATCTAATCCACCCCCACATCCCTATGTATACCTCCCTTCGCCTACTTTATACATCCTATTTTTTTAAAACTAATTTTCCTTCGGCAAACATTGGTGGTAGAATGTTTTGAGTATTCTTCAAGTATTCGAGTGGCCTCAGGAACGAAATGAGCAGACCACTTAGACGGTATAATAAACCTCTTGAAAACGTCCACAGGAGATAACATTTTCTCATATAAAATGATGTTTTTACTTCAAAAATTATTCAAAGAATGATTTACATTTATCATACAAAAAATCTCATAATCCTGAACTTTAAACCAAAGAGATTTAAATCACGTAGGCCACGCATAAAACCTACATTAAAACGCCATTTGCTATTTAGAAAAATAAAATACAACTCAAAATTCAAATTTAGAACGCGCCCTGCCATGACGACGGAACAATAGACGTCCCGAAAAAAGACGGTTTGACGCGACTCTCGAGTTTTTTGTCGAAATAATTGAATATTGGTAAAAATAAATGATGTTCTCGGATGAGGAAATAAAAGAAATACCAGAAAACAGTTACTTACGTCCGGGGGACGAGATAATAAGGTTTCGATCTTCGATTATTTTGGGAACGAAATGATTCCGGGGCCATGTTGATTTGTTTTCGCTTGTGTTTTATTTACTGTCTGTTTATTTGTGATGTTTTTGTTGCAGCATCCGTGAAGTCTGCCTGATTGACAAGTTTGACAGAAAGGATTTGGTGTTCAGCAGTGAGTCGCTACTTTCAAACTCGGCGCGAAATGATGTAAGATTTTTGAGTTGCTTTTATGGATTTAAATTACATAGCAAGGATATTTAATTTATTTTAGAAGTTAAAATTTTGATTTCGATTTAAGGTTTTAATACCTTGCTACTAAATCTATTGCTACTAATTAACTACTGTGCGAATATATGGACCCATATAAAACTTAGTTAGAGCAATTAAGAATTGGGATATTTTCAACTTGACAGCACGACGAACGCTAGCAGCACGTAAAATATACCTATGGAAATCGTAACGTCTGCACTGCAGTAATGTAATTTTTTTTTTACTGCCAAGAATCGAACTCTGGTGAAATAATACCTATTTAATCGCAACTACGTGATATCAATATAATTTAAGTGCGTTATCGACCTTTCCATGCGTTATGTTCCGTCGACCTTCATAACCGAGAAGCGAGCACGCCGGACTTGGCGTCGCCATCTCTGAGATCTCGGGTTCTATTCCCGGTAAGGTCAATGTAGAAAATTGTTGTTGAAATGGGTCTGAATGTTTTGGTACCGTCGTTGTTTCTGATTTCTATAACACAAGTGCTTTAGCCACTTACCTTAGGACTCATTTCCCGTAATTAACAATATTCGTATTGCAGTGTCGATTCGCTCCCAATGACATTACCATTTAAAACGGTATTCTCGTGAACCCGAAAAATGCATTATAATTGCATTATAACTATACCTAGTTCGTGATGCGACTTTAAATAGAAGAAACAACAATGAGATTTCTTTTTGCTCTATTTCAATACTTTATTGGGATAGTTTTGATAATTTTACGTCAAATTAAAAGTTTACAAGAATAATTATACCGTTTTATCGACTATCTGATCGACACTGGAATGCGATTATTGTTAAATTAAGGGACTTGGGCTTCGGAGAAATGTATGAGATATTGTCCAGTTATTTATTTATTTAAAAACAAACTTTTAAACGAATTTTGATAATTGATTCTTATAGTTTTATGCGCCCGGAAAAGTGCCTATATAGGTAATGAATTAAATGAGTTTTTTGTTTAATTGTATGGGTTTTAGCTTGATGTCTCCCGCTCCCTGTTCCGCGATGGCTTCTTCCCGGACGGCATGGACCAGCAGCAGGCGCGGTTCGCCTGGACAGAAGAGGACGGAAACATCGCCTCTCTCGTCTCGGAGCCAGGGTTCGGCACCACCGGGCAGACCACCTTCGGGAAGGATCTGGACGCGGCGTTTAAGAATGAGATGAAGGTGAGAAGAGATTATCATAATGATATTTATTTAGAAAACAATTAAATATGTTATTTTATATTTAACTAGCTGTTGCCCGCGACTTCTTTTGCCTGGTCTTCAGTTTATTCATAGAACCTTCTCCTGACAATAATTAACACAAAAAAAGGAATTAGCTAAATTGTTCCATCCTTTCAAGCGTGATGCGATGACCAAGGGAAATAGAGATTCATATTTATATAGATTGTGGTAAGGTGTGCCGCTGATGACATTGACAACAATGAATTACTAGTATCTTCATATCATTATCATCATCATTTCAGCCATAGGATGCGTCCACTGCTGAACAAAGGCCTCCCCCAATGACTTATCTCCGGGAAGGATTGCCGATACTCGCCACGCTTGGCAGGCGGGTTGGCGAGCGCAGTTTTTTATAAGATTTCGCACGAAGACGCTGCTGCCCGTCTCGTGCTACAGGAATTAGTCGCCTCTTACGACACGCCTCCTTTAGGCGGTGGAGAAATGTATTCTTTAAGGCCGTCCCCACACGGCACATCTTCATATTTACGTGAATGTAATATAAAATTGGTGTAGTCATAAATGTTTAGAAATTAGAAATTATTTATTCAATTTCATAGAGGGTTATTAAGCGGTAGATCGTGCTCTTTAGTGCTCTTTGGGGGAGGCTTACGCCCAGCAGTGGACTGCAATAGGCTGACATGACATGATGATAGAGGGTTATTATTATTATTTTTGCATTCTCAAAGCGTCAGTAACGAAAGACTTTGTCGTTATGTAAATGACTTTGTCGTTGTAATTCCAAATCAAACCAGAAATGAGATCTTAATATTAGTAGCCATTGCAATACAGTGGATTATTAAAGATTGGTAAATCGTATACCTACAGACGAATTGATGCAGTAGTCTTTTTGAAATAGTTTCGAAAATGATAAATCACTTTTTAAAATGGCGAAAGGACGTGAGTTTAACTCTCATTTGATACAGTTAAAATATTTTATTTGAAATATCATCTTCATCAACAATTACCAACATACGTACCACCATATTTGTCGTCATCATTTCACCCTCTCATTATCTCTACCTAGCGGGATTTATGTCGCCCTACACCGTATACCTCCGTAACCGAGAGGAGAGCTTACCGGACTTGGTGTCGCTATCTCTGAGGTCCCGGGTTCGATATTCGGTCGGTCAATGTAGAATAATTACTTCTCTATATTGTCTCGGGTCTGGGTGTTTTGGTACCGTTGTTGTTTCTGATTTCTGTAACACAAGTGCTTTGTCTTCTTACTATAGGATCAGAGCAACGTATGTGATGATGTCCAGTATTTTTTTATTTAATGGGGTCCTGCAACCTTTGTAGGTCATCCATCTATCAGATAGACAGTTGTCTTACTTCGGCTGGCTCGCACCGTCACCTGGTACTACTCGCTAGTGTACACACCTTGTACCAGTAGATGTAAGCCCCTTGGATCAGATCTGCCGCTACTATGCACGCGTAACCGCCGTTACTATGCACTTAAAGTAATGCAAAGTCTAGAATTTAGAAGGCATAAATAAATCAATGCTAGATAGCCATATTGGAACTAAAAATGAGTAACTAAGTACGTAGATGTCTTTACAGTAGTTTAAATAATAACAGGAACTGAGTAATTATGCGATCTAGTGATCGTATTAATAGTAAGTGAGGCCATGCTTGCAGGTCTTATGACTCTGAATTCGATTTGTCACCATATAAATTTTGATTTGTTTTATGATTACTTAATTTCTAGAGATCTTTTATCTTAATCTTCCTAAAACACTCAATTATGTGTATTTTTCTGACATGTATATAAAGCCTATGACTAGGACCAAATCTAATTGTTTATCAGCAGTATGTCAATCATCTAAATCCGTACAACAGTTAATGTGTACGAGTAACACCTAAAGCTGTTACTCTGCTAAGCACAGCCCCTACCTTAAATCAAGAAACATTAAAAAACGCATTATTTAGACTTTGTTTAAATATACTCGTATATCTTTCACCTTTCACCACCAGCTCAGCCAGTCACAAGAACCCGACACATCCAGCTCGGTGTTCCAGTCGACTTCAAGGAACGGACTAACCTTCAGTAGGAAGCCCTATGTGGAGCCACAACTCGTGTCTTCCACCTCTAACGGTAAATTTTTACGTCATGTAATAGAAAACTATATTTGATCGTCTCTGGTTCTCTTCCTCTCTGCGATTTTAGGTTGCTCAAACCATAAAAAAGGTACCAAACTTACCAAAATTTCTTAAGCCTACTTACACTAAAAGCCAAGATCAAACTAGGCGAGTAGTTCATTAAGCGCTATAATCGAGCTAATCGATATTTTTTTTATTCTGCCATTCCTGTCCCACTGCTGGACAAGGGCCTTCCCCAAACCTCTCCACTTATCCCTCTCGGCGGTTAGGGCTTGCCAATCTTTAAGAAAATTGTCTAAGTCATTACGCCATTGTTTTCGAGGTCTACCTTTCGGAAGATATCCGTCAATAGGCAGCCAGTGCGTGAAGACTCTAGTGTTAGTATATTTTTTCGGACGAGTAATGTAAGTGTTCAAAGCGTGTATAATATGGTTGACAAAGAAAATCCTAGCTGACGCCTGAAAAACTGTAATATTTTTTTAGATCGCGGCAAAAGCGGGTCCGGTGCATGCAAAGTAGACAAAGCTGATCCCCGCTCGCGGTTTCATTACGTCAAGTACGTCAAGAGACACGGACGCACCGTCAAATTGTGGGAATGTGGAATATGTAAGTAGTATACCCAATCAATATACAGGTTTCTCCACAAAACAAAACCTGGTCACAGGACTTTTTAAGATGAAAGTTATTAAAAGTTCTTGCCGACTAAAATCGTATTGGTAGTGGTCGTTAATCTTGTGCCATTTCCATCGTCTAGTTCTTAGACATGGTATCTCTTTTTTTCTTTAGCTAGATCGCAGAGACTTCCTTATAAACTTATCTGATTAGCCCAAGGAAACTTTAGTACTATTCATCCACAAAATTTTCTTATTAGGTAGCAGAGAGTTCCAGCACCAGTACACTCTGATGCGGCACCTGCCCACGCACACAGATGAGCGCAACTTCCACTGCGACGCATGCGGCAAAAGTTTTCGCCAGCTCTCTACCCTCAGCCAGCACCGAGCCATCCACTCTGCTGAACGACCCTACGCTTGCGAGGTCTGTGCATCTTCTAGTTGGCACAGTACACACCCAAATGATAGAGACATAATTCAATTCTGACCCTAAACCAGGATCGGAAGCAAATAATGATTAGTAAGCTGAAGTGACAGTAGAAGGGGCACATAGTACGTAGAACTGACGGCCGATGGGGCAAAAAAGTTTTGGAATGGAGGCCACGTACCAGCAAGCGCAGTGTAGTACGTCCACCCACAAGGTGGACAAATGACCTGGGACCTAGATTGGGACAGGACAGGAACAGGAAACCGCTGGATCCAGACCACTTCCAACCGGCTGATCTGGAAATCACTGAGGGTGGCCTATGTTCAGCAGTGTGGACGTCCTATGGCTGAAATGATGATGATGATGAAACCAAGATCATGCCATCCTTTAGCTAAAAGTCGATGCTTACGAGATTTGTACCATTCCCAGTGTTTACAAGACATACTTCTGAGTAAAAGATGCGCTAATACGATTCGTGTCTGTCGAATGAATGAAAATCGCTGTCTATCGCTACCTCTCCTGTCTGTCCTCACCATCAGGCGACACCGCCAGACACTTTTAGCTTTTTGCCTAACATTGATTGCAACGAATTAACCGAGATAACGAATACCTCCTTAAGCTGTAAATAGTTACTCTGTAATTGAGATTCAGTGAAATGTAATGACCTTTACATTTCACTGAATCTTATTGCCAGGTTACATACGTTTACCTCTCAGAAACGGTACTTTTGTTAAGAAAATCAACCTTCTGTAAATCACTATTGCTGTTTTAATTTATACCATATCCTTAATTATAGGTGTGTCACAAGACCTTCAACCGCGTATCCACCCTGATCTCCCATCGCAAGACCCACTCAGATGAAAAACCATACAAATGCCATTTCTGCCCGAAAGGATTCCACCAGAAAGGTTATCCCAATTCCTTTCCTTAACATATGATCCCTTCACAGAACCTTAGTATCTACTAGACCCTCTGGATAGGAACTAATTTAATAATGTGTCCATTTAAGGTAATCTCAGAAACCACCTCTTTACTCATACAAACGAGAGACCTTATCGCTGTAACATCTGCTTGAAAGGTTTCAACCAGCAATCAAATCTCGTCTGTCACAAAAACAAGGTAAGCTTATTCTGCATAATTGTTGTTTTATACATCTATGTAGATTCATGATAATACTGACTACTTTTTATAACACATTTATTTTGTTTTACTAACTTACTATGTAATCAAATCTTGGAAGTAGATTTGAATTTGAACCTTCTTATAATTGACGTATTGATTAAAAAAATTGTAAGTATTTGACACTTGAAAGACAAAACAATAATTTTAAACCATCGCGTCGTGCTAATCTGATTATGGAGTTAGGAGGTAGGTAGTAGAACTCTTCAATGACTTCTAGTAAAACCTTCGTGTTTGGGCTCATTCGATTCGTTTTGAAGAGTCCAGTAAATTATTAGTGTGTTTTATAGTATTTTTTCAACTATGATTTACATTGATTTTTAACTCAGGCCCATCCTGACGATGGATGTCCACCAATAAACACACGCGCGAGAAGTGGCCCTCGTATGGGCCTTCCGGATGGTGCACCGGATTCAACTAGGTATTTTATATTTGTTAAAATCCCTAAATTGCTCTTTTACTTTTTCTGCCTTGATAAATTTCAGTAGGATCTATAATTTTACACTTATTTTCATTGGATAGTGTGAGAACTAAAATTCAAAAAAATATTATTCAATGTCTATCTTACACACTAAATGCAATACTATGAGACACCTCCTTCAAGCATGAGGAAAATACTTGTGATAGAACCTTTCTCTCTATTGTGTAAGTGCTCATATTATGCGTACATCTGTGCGTAACGTTTCACTTAAAAAGAACTTTCAGACAACCAACAGACCACTGTGAAGTATCCTCATCAGTTGGACCTTACTTGCCATCCGTTGACGGTCCTTCATCGTCATGGCATAAACCCTGGGATATTGCCAAGTCTTACACAGAAGAAGGATCCTCCTGGGGTCAGGATAACCCGTGGGGTGCCATGGGTAGTGGGGTCATTGTGGACCCCATCAAGACGTACCACATGGGGATAGCATTGGCTACAAGGCAGACACCGTTTGCATTGTTGAAACCGAACAATGGAACTCCTGTGTTGGTGAAAGTTATTGACACTAAGTTACCTGGTGGGAAGCAGGTACGTTAATTAAAATTGTATCTTGTTGTAGAAAAGAACTAAGATTTTTTTTAAATATTGTACAGTCAGCGTACCTAAGTAGCTGATCAGAATCTAACTTCCAATAGTAGGTACTCACTCTTCTTTCAGAATAACCTGACTTCCATACTATTGCGTAGTGATTTTGTCAGATTATTGTTGAATGTTTCACAATGTGGTTCTTTTAAAACATTCAGATACTAAGCTACTATTGATGTTGACTGTACAATAAATAGCTTCTGCCCGTGACTTCATTTGCACATTAGGTACTACAGAATGAAGCCAAAGAATAAAAACATCCCTCAGGAAAACACATAAACGGGATAAAAATAATCTTACTTGTTAAAAGCTAGATCTATATCGATAATTGGGTCGTTCTTCTTTTCTATCGCGACAACACCTCCGTCACACTTTTCGGATACTATGTCACAATTATTTTATAAAATGTAATTTTAATGGTTGTATCAACAAAAAAAAAATGTTTATAAAAAAAAAGTGAAACAATATTTTGGAAGAATTAAGTACCAATTTTTTTGGAGGGGACATGTCACTGTCGATGAAAAAGAAAAACGACCCAAATTATGTTTGCTAAATTTCGTTGAACAGTTAAAGCTTGATTGAGTTAAGTAAAAAGTAAAGTCTGCCTATTAATTAATACGTCCCGCAAGGCACAGACCTCACCTTGACTATGAGGTGGAAATTCAGTAACCAATAAACTTTTCCATTTTTGATATACCTAAAAAAGATTATTCCTGATTTTAAAAATATAAATGACTTTTCAGATGTTGGTTCCAGCCACTGCTGAAGACTTGAAAGTGGGTGGGAAAATCGTTCTCAAGAATGATGAAAATGACCTTCCCCAGGTAAACTTTGCCGTAAGACTTCACATTTAAATAATATTGATATTTGGACGCTAAAGCAGCTTAATGAATTGGTGTCTGTTAAACATTAATCTGGTAAAGTCATCGATCGTTCTGTACCTCAAAAGGAAAAAACAAAACCTATAAAGGTTCACTTTCTTGTCCGTCTGTCTGTCTGTCCGTATCGGTCTGCCAAGACCCTTTATTTCGGAAAAGCATCGATTTCTGGTATCGAATTAAAATAAAACCATTTACTCAGATCAAAAGTCCCTTGAAGCTGTGTAAAATCAAACTTCTAAGGTAACGTACAAAAAAGATACGGACGTTTATGCCGCAAAAAAGGTTAATTTTATACACTCAAAGGAATCAAAATTTATAGGGTAGTTTCCGTTGACCTAGAACTATGAAATTTGACGAGTAATATAGTCTTATACTATATACTACTATGTACAGGGGAAAATCTTAAAATAATACTTTTAAGAAAGCTCAAGGTTGCACAGCGTGCTATGGAAAGGGCTATGCACAATGTTTCTTTGCGAGATCGAATCAGGAATGAAAAGATTCGTAAACGAACAAAAATCGCTGACATAGCCCAATGGATTGCAAGCTGAAATGGCAGTAGGCGGGGCACATAGCACGAAGAACTGACGACCGATGGGGCAGAAAGATTCTAGAATGGAGGCCACGTACCGGCAAGCGCAGCGTAAAACGTCCACCTAAAAGGTGGACAGACGACCTGGTAAAGGTTGCAGGAAGCGGCTGGATACGGGCCGCTTCCATCCGACCAATCTGGAAGTCACTACGAGAGGCCTATGATGTGATGATGATGATTTGGAATTTAATTTTAAAATAAATTTGTAATTAAACTGAGAGACTCGATTCCTGAACTATGTATTTATAATATGTAGGTACCTACAAATTTGTACGGAACTCTCTGTGGGCGAGTCCGACTCGACCTTGTCCGGTTTTTATTTGGTAGCTTTAATTTTGATCAGGGTTCAAACGAAGTGGCAAGTCCTGACATGAGTGGAGCAGTCCAGATTCGGGTCCCGGTGGTAGCCATCGTGGTGCCGAAGATCAAAACCGGAGGCAGACTGCATCTCGCTGTTGAGGAGCCTCACCACGCTTACCACACTGCTTTGTCTGCCGATGGTATGTTACCATATTATCCACAACATCCTAAAACACTAGTAGATAATTAAATTCATAAATTAAAAATCATTTATTTTTATATTATGTATTCGCTATGTGCAAAGTGGGTGGTGGGGGGCGTCAAATCGATCGCAGCACGCAATCTGGCAGAAATGTGAAATAACTCTGGACTGTCATCTGTCAAATTGCTATATTTCCATAGAATTCCATACTTACGTTAATAAGTATTTTAAAAATAAAACGTTATAATTCGCGATATGGGTCACAGTACGTGTTGTGTTATAAAGTGTAGAAATAATGGGAAAAACAGTTCGTGCATGTTTTATTCGTTTCCAACATCAAGATGGAAATTAAAGCAAAGTAATAAATGAATAGCTGCCGTGAAAAGAAAAAAGTTTGTGGGAAATTTGTGTCACAGACATTTGTGTTATGATCACAGCTCTTATTAAGTAGCTTTGTCTGTTGGTTTTAAGCTCTTCAAAGTCTCTCACATGCTGTGCTTATACTATTTTTTCCCCTTTTTAGACAGTTTGAGGTTGGAAAGTTATATCATGTTGTATCGATTCAAATCCCGTACGTATTATAACATTCTTATTTTAGTTCGAGTAAGAAAATTACTTATTATAATATGCACAAACTTTTTACATATTTTCATCTAATTTCGAAGAAAAACAATCCAAAAATCATCCTTAAACCATCCAGTTGTCATAATTTGAGAGATCTTAGTCCACAATACTTGTGGTTACTAGGGGCGCTGTCATCGCGCACACAGCGAATATGATATACAAAACATTTCTGTCTAGCCTACTAGTCGACTACCAGATGGCAACCAATACCAACTTCATCTTTTGTATGATTTTTAAACCTGTGCTATAAAGTTTAAATAAATAAAAACGTCGAAATGCTGAATTTATATCCAATTTAGATTTAAAAAAAAAAACGAATTGTGGATATTCTTGATATCAAAAATAAGTAGTAGGGATGACGACTGGGTAAAGAAAAAAAAATTCTATTAAGTCAGTCAGTTAGATTATCAAAAAATAATAGACACATATTTTTTCTATTGTCAATCAACCAAAAAATGACAAAGATAAAGCGCCTCAAAGTTCGGGCTCGTGACGTCACTTCCAAGTAAAAATTCGATCAAGGCGTGATGTCATGCGAAATGCGAAATCATCACAACAACACAACACAATCTCTGTATATTTCGATTATGTAAAAAAAGAAAAATTAGGTGTCTATAATCTACCTGATAGATAAAGAAAAAAAGTTAGTCGTTATCCCTATTGTCAACCTCTGTTTTGGCTTGATGCACAGTAAATTCTGTCTTTGTTCAATAATATTGGAGATGATTATGAAGATTGTTCATAAACAAATTGGAGATAAAATAAACTATTACCTCATTATTTTAAAAATCCATATAGGAACCCAGACTATCCAAGAACAACGTTTTACAGTTGGAGAAGTGAAAGTGGAACCTTGCAGTACCCCAGTCACTCATCATCTGGATCCCACTCATGACTTTGACGACTCTTCGATCAAATCAGGTGAGTGCGATAAGATGCTATTAAGATAATAATATGCAGAATTCGATATGTATGATTTACTTTATAATACTTGCAAATGAGCTTACACATGATGATGTCTCTCAATGGTCATGGTCGCATGAAGACTTTAAATAATAACTGATAGAAAATCCAGATAGTAATAGTTAATACTAAGAATGACAGTGATTAGAAAAACTTGATTTTGCATATACTTTTCTAAACTAAATTAAACTAAACTGTCTTTTTAGATCCTCAGATAAGAATTGACAGACTATCTGACTAAAGAACTGGTCGTTTACCGTATGTTTTCGCGATATTTTAATCGTAGCGATGTACATGCATTCTAAAATAGCATGCGAATTGTGTGTTTACAGCTTCTTAGTTTGATACATGTAGGCTGTTTCTTATTACTTAATTTAGAAAAAAGGAGAACGGAGTTAAATTAATTTCGTTTAGAAGGGTGACACTAAATCACCACCATTATGTCTCATTGCTTCGAAAAAGTCCCAAAAATTATAAATTTGAATCCTTTTTTTGTTGTTTGGAGATTGCAATTTCTGAGATTAGTTTCTTTATGTTTGCATTAACAATAAAAATAAGTAGTTAAGGCACTTGGATTTTCTTTAACTGCCTCTGTTGAGATTCAAACAAGACCAGGCTACTGAACGAATTTCTCTAATCACTTAGTAAGCAATTTCATTCCAAAAGCTTTCTGTCCCATCGGCCGTCAGTTCTGCGTACTAACAATCGTACCGGCCAATCTGAAAATCTCAGGGGAAGACCTATGTTCAGCAGTAAACGTTCTGTGGCTGAAATAATGATGATGATTAAGCAATTTCAAGTGGAATAATTATCTTTGGTGTAATGAGTTTCTTTGTTGTTTAATAATAGTTCGTCTGTCATCGACGTGCACGCTGCCGCCGCCCGCGCCCTCGCCGCCGCTCGACCTCATCCCCATGGACCTGTTCGAGCCGATGGAGTGCATCCCCATGGGTCCGTGGTTGTCACACCGTCCATTTATATGAAAATATCAAAACAGCAGATATCAGGACCAATGCTTACCTTTTGAATGCTATTAGTTTGGGCATTGTAAGAGTTCCTAATAGTCTGGTCCTACAAGGGCGGATCCGGAAGTATTTAAGGAGGGCTGTAGAGGCATCGAGCATTTTGGTACTCATCAGGTGTACACAGTTAAATAAGAACGGCAGGGGCGAGTATCTAGATATTTTCTTTGATTCTCTTCCCTCCTTAAGAAAAAGGTGCTGGAACTCGTAATTTCTTAGGAATGTGAAGAATAGTTTGCAAATATATATTTTTTTTATTTGTACTTTATTTCATTTCTATATTATTATTTTTTTTGTTATTCTAAGACTCGTGATAGATACTCGATTTCAATTTTCAACAAACTCTTGCAAATGTTGTACACCTGTGATAGGCGTAAATATCAGTACTTTTTATGTGTAATTTGATTTTGTTATTAATAATCTGTATACTGTTAAATTAAAATAAAAGAACTTAATCGAAGACTCTTGACAGGTTCTCAAAAAAATTGTAAAAGTATTCGAGTCGGAAACAGAAAGTCCGCAGACTCGTTGTCTCCTACGTCTCCTACGTTCTACTGGTCTTAAAAATGGTAGCGTTTCTGTAGATTCGACAATCGACTTGTTTTAGCTTTTTATTACCCTTGAGTATGAAAGTGAATGGTGAAAGCATGGGTATTACTCTTAACACCACACCTTTACGTTGAATGACGCAGAGATCAATTTCAAAATAATAATAAAAATTGCAATTTTTTTAGGTCCACAAATAACAGCCGTGGACAACATCGACCAACCGCCGCCATCGGATGACTCTGACATTTTCATTGGAGAATTTGATGTAAGTTTACAGTTTTCAGGGACACACGTTGGTTTTTTACCATTGAATAGGGATGATGATGACAAACTTTTTTTTTTTCGCCTATCAGGTACTCTATCAAAAAGTATTGGACACGTATTTTAGTAGTTATATTGATTTGAAGTGTCGCATGACGCCACGCCTAGGAACAATTTTTACTTAGAAGTGACTTCACGAGCCCCCACTCCCAAGCTTTGACGCGCTTTATCTTTGTAATTTTTTGGTTGATTGACAAAAGAAAAAAATAATGACCATTACTTTTTGATTATCTAACTGACATACTAAATGGAATTTCATTTTCTTTACCCAGTCGTCATCCCTAATATGTAGCACAACGGTCTAGATACTAGATAGATCATTTCCAAAAATGTATCATCTAACTACGTGTTAGATTTGACGATCGTCTGGTACAGTGGTTCGCAACCGCTTCGGACTACAACGGCAGCGGTAACGGGTTCCGATCCTGCGAGGGGTCAGGGTTTGTGTGATAATAATAAGCACGAGCATTTATACATACAAGTACTTAAGTATCTATTATCTAGTTGAAGCAGTAGTTCAAGAGCACAGTATGCTTAGTGTAGAGCTAGATGATAGTTGAAAGTTTTTTATTTTAGTTTTTTTTTTTTTACTAAGGGCCGATTTTTTAATAGCCCGATAACGAAATAAATGAAGAATAACTTTAACATAGTGACAGTTATCGTAAAGAAAGTGTGTTTATACATAAATTTTATTCATCAAATAAAAGTTATCTGGCGTTTGAAAAATCGGATCTGAATACCCGCTTTATTTATTTATTTTGTACATTTGTTTCAGGAGGGCATCCAGTTGTCAGACTCCGACTAAAACCATCGATTATTTTATTTCTACAAATATTTTGTTTATTTTATTATTTTTTGTTTTGTTTGGAAACGCCAGAAGAATGAAGTCATCTATTGTGTTAGACTTAAGCGAAAATGAGTTTGGGTTTATTACTTTAATTATACAACTTAACAGTTTTTAAACGATTTTTATTTTTTTGCAACTTTCATCCGACTTAAGGCTTAGTGTAGGTAATTGTGTCATATACATATGATGATTAATCTATCTACTTGTGTTAATGTTGTAATTAGGAGAGCTGGTACGGGCTGAAAACACAGGTGTGAGTTTTACTCGAGCACTGAGGTCTCCATATAACCTAATTCTTTCTTTCATTCAAAAAAATGCGAGCGCAACTCAATCTTCTATGTAGTTGCTTTAGCTCACGGAGCACCTTATAGAACCTAGAGTAAAAATGACATTTATTTGGTTCCGACAAAAAATCTGCCAATTGTTAATCTGTGTCTGTATTGTTTTTATATTATTATGTTTATTATCAAGGATAATTATTATCACTTGAAAAAATTTTCCTTAAGGTAGAGGTTTTTGTTTTAGGTTAGTTTATTTTATCATATTACTTCACATTTGCACATAGAGGGGCTAGTTACAGCAGGGTCTAACTATGAAAAGAATGTCAGTTTATTAAAATAGTTTTTTTCAGCCGAAAATAAAAGAACATTTTCTAATTAATGATCAGTTTATAGTTTAACGTTGAACAAAGTCATTCTGTAACTCATTCCATTTTTTATATATTTTTTCATTCCGTTTATGATCTAGAAACCCCTGACATGGACGAAAGGATAGACACTAGACAGACATGCAGAGTGACAGCTTGGGTTTCCGTATACTATTTATGTGTGGAATCCTAAATCTAAGTAAAACAACTATAAGTTATCAAAGAAATAGCCTAATGAAAAATATGATGGTATGTTTTTATGTTGCTATCGTCCATAAAAGTGACATAAAACATATTATTTTTAGACGCAAAAATAAACTGTTGATTGACAACTTTTTAACAGCATTTATGTACTGCCATAAAAATCTCAATCGTCTAAATTACAAAACAAATAACTAAAAAACAAAAAGGAACCACAATGTCTGCAACGTTTTTTACGGTTGCTGGGATAAAATCAAATACAATAACAAGGAAACTACACTAAAGAGTAGTAATAGTTCGCAAAAAATGGCAATTTCCTGCCTTCAATATAAACAGCGCATTATTATGACATCGCCATTATATCGTTGTAATATCGGCGCAATATCGTCTTCATATCGCATTGTTGTCGGCACGTGGACGGAAATTGGCCCTTTGGCGAATAGTGGGAGGGCCACCCCTAGCGTTAGTTTTAAATGCACATCATAGATGGCGTTAGCAGGTTGATAAGTGTTTTAGTTGGAATATGATAGAGTTAGCAAAATTGTGGAAAGATAATTAAATTAATTTGGCTTACAAATGAAAATTTTATACCTACTATGTTCTTATTATCGTATTATTGTCATCGTCAGTTAATTTTCTTAATGTAACTTTATCTACCAATTTCAATAAATATTACCTATATTCCTTATGGCACTTAATAGGTACTTGTAGATTTTACTTACTCTCTTAATAATACCTACTTAGGTCTAAAATATCTACTTATTTGTTACCTTTAGTTAATTAATTCTGAAAATGAATCTTGGCTTATGTAAAATATAAACATACCTACATCGTATATGAGTCAATATAGATTAAGACGAATTTTATTCTGTAGAAGTTTTAGTGACATTTAGGTGCTTAAAGTCACTGTTACTCATTATTTAAAGTAATACTATTTTGGTATCATATCACAGTTTCCTTTTGCAGTTAATACTTTATTGTAATTAATTATTGTGACATGAACTAAATTAATATTTTATTTTTTCTTTCTAATGTACTGAAACTGGTACATTTAAGTTTGGAAAGGAAGTACTTAAAATAACCTATTTTACAATACATTAATCAGTGACAGACCACATAATAGTTACCATATTAAAAATTTTCTTTTCCCAAACTCCAGTTACGTCTATTCAATACAAACCACATAGAAATCAGTCAATTTGGCTAATGACAGCTCTGCCAATAACCACAGAGTAAAAAAATCGCATAACATTTAACACAAAGAATGCAACAATAAAACGCGAATTACGCTCGTCCAGTTTTTTACCAAAGGAGCACACGTGACCGCCACGCGACCCAAAATATTAAAACTGGTGTTAGAACTGACACGCGTCTTTCCCACCAATAAATAGAGAAAATGTATTGGCAACCCTACCTACGGTTTGGATCGCCAAACCATTTTCGACATTAAACCCTTCCAGCTGAGTCTTAATTCGCCAACCCTACGCTTAAACTAATAAATTTACGATCACTCAAAAATATACCTGAACTCCTAGTAATAAGGTTGATATTCGAATGTAGAGTAAAATGGTTCAAACTAGGGTTGTCTAATACCGCCCCCGACGGTTATCGTATAATGCCAGCACGTGTGGGCCGCTTTTTATCGGTTTTTTCGTGCGAACGGAGAAGTGGCGTCTGGTGCGGACTGGCCGCACAATGAGCGTTAACGGCAATCGATAAAAAAAGATTTTAATATTTCCGAATCCAGTGCCTATTATACTTTGAGTATATTTTATACCTATGTTGTGTATTATCTCAAAAGTTTCATTAATTGTAATAATTACCTTCTGTCTTTAATAAGATTCTTTCCACTACAGATTTTCGGCTAAATTTCAAAACGCACTGGAGCCTCCCGCAACATGTTCATGTAGGTAACTGTAAATTAGTTTTCAGAATATGGTAAGCTAATCACTTAATTAAAAAACCTTCAAAATAAATAAATACTTGTCAGTAAATGGACACCACTTAAATATAACACAAAAATATCATAAATTATACTTGCTGATTGTTTGAGATATATTTACGAGTAGTACCGATGTTCTACAACAGCGTCGGGTCACAATGTTTTAAAGCTGGAAAAGAAAAAACATTTATCCCTGCAAATGGCAACATTTGTTGGTAATGTCATTACGATTGTTTGTGACAGCGCGGGCACGTAGTCCTTGCAATAAAATGTGTAAAATAACTATTATTTACTCTATTTGTAGCTTAAAAGTTAGTGTTTAGAATGCTATTATACAGTTCTCTATGTGGATTGTGTTTACAATAAGGTTTATAGTGAATTTCAGCCAAAAATCAACAAGGGATGAGCGCCATAATCAGGCGCGGTTATGGTTTGTTTTTTAACGCTATATTAATGGAATCAACTTAAGTATTCATTAGTTCCAGTTACAGGTATGTACAATCAAATACTTTACTTCCTTTTGTGAATTATAGATATTCTCCTATGAAGGAATTACTTATGTACCTAACGTATAATTGATTGATAGAATCTAACCTAAAAGTCATTTTTAAATTATAATCTTGTTACTTTTTCTTCTAAAAAACTTAATAGAAGTTGAAAATGAAATACAGAGCTATCAAGATTAAGCTCCAGTTCGCCCCAAAACTGAAGATACCTAGTAAATATACAATTTATGAAAATAAGGAAAACTTAAGAAAATTAGAAAACAGCAAGATGAAGAAACCATGACACAAGTATGGAGACTCACATAGAAAATATTGAAGCAGCCTCCTCAGGCTTCAGTCTATATCAATGAAATTGAAGTGGAAACGCAATGGCTGGGTGTTGAGAAAACTTTACAAATTACCTACTGAAATAAACTTCAAACGCCTGGGTAGTATATACATAATGGGCAATAGACAATACCATGAAAATTGAGCCAATGCACCCATTATTTGACATCTAGCTCTATCACTTATCGGATAGACAGTATGTTGCTATACCATGAAAATGGAAATTGATCCAGTGCACCAATTAATTGCCATCTAGCGCTATCACAGTGCGGATAGACAGTATGTTGCAATATCAGGAAAACTGAAAATTGAGCCGGTGCACTAATGACCTGACATTAAGCGCTTTCACAAAGCGGGAAGACAGTATGACAGTATATGTTGCAATACCATGAAAATTAAATTTGAACAAGTACACAAAAATATTAGATGTCTAACGCTACCACCAAGTGGATAGAATAGTATGGACAGACAAGCATACTCACTCAATTTCAATCAACTAGCGCTACTATCATGAGACAACAAATAGTATGGACAAATGAGCAGGATCACTCATTTTTAAACACCAAGTCCTACTGTTACTAAGCAAATAGACAGTATATAGAAATGGGCAGGCTCACTCATTATTAAACAAGCGCTAATATACTAAGAGAATAAAAACAAATTATGGACAAACAAGCAGGCTCACTTGTTATATTAACTAACCTATTGCTATGCAATTAGTGTTATATTACATACATAACAAATGAAAAATCAAACAAATTATTTGAAATCTTGCACTGTAAGCTGATGTGATGATAGTATGAAACAATACTATATAAAATTGAAAAACCAATTGTACAAAATCAACACAACACTATAATATTACTATTGTCAGACAATAGTGCTAATATCTGATAAATACTATTACAAATAAACATAGATGGTTTTAACTAGTTCCTAAGGGATTGGATGGAGATAGAAAATTCAAACCGGAATTATTGTGAAAAGCCCTTTACCTCAAGAAAGAAGGTTACAATAGAGATACAGATACTTACTTATCAAAGCTATGGATTACTTTACTGGCCATCTTATAAATCACAAATCTCTATTATAAAGTCTTAGCCATTGCGCTAATGAATCCATTGTTTGGTTCAAAACTCCAAAATAACCCTTTCTTGGTTTTTACCATAGTCAGATAATGAAGTTGCACTACTGAATAATTTATCAAGAAATTATATAACTAACCCAATCTTTTACTAATTAATTAGTATTTAAAGGTATTATTGCACTTATGCAATTCTTGGAAGAAATAAATAGTCCTGCAAAATTGCAGTGAAACAAGGATTTTGACAAGACAACGTTTATAAAATCCAGCTTGTGACAAATCAGATGCCATCTTATCTGCTTATACTTCATGTCTAAAATTTTTTGCATAGAAATCCTTAAGGTTACAATTTATTAACCCTAATCCAAAGTTAATGCCACAAACAAATTGAAAAGTAAAGGTGTTATGGAAGTACCATAAAAACCCTTAAAATATTAGGCTTACATTATTTAATTAAATAATAACCTAGATATTCCAGATTCCTTTCCTTTACTTCATTGTGGTAAACAATGTAATGTACTAAGAATACCTATTTATAAATATGTACTTACATAAGTACCATTATTCAAAATAAGATACATTTTAAAACTATTGGGAACGCTTGATTTGTTCAGTCCTCCATCATAACGATATGAAATAAGTATAAGATGGACAAAAGTCTGTAAGATTAGTAATATGTATATAACTATTTATTTATTGTTTATTAAGCCTTTTGTGCTGAGTCTTTTTCCAGTCAAGCCCAAGCTATATGTGTGGAACCATCTTTTCTTTGGCTGACCTTCTTCTGAATATCTTGTTATGATTAATTGAGGACTATAAAAAATTAATGTAATAAAACCTTATTAAGGTAGACTTCTGTAACCGCTGAATTAACATAAAGGCTATGTGATGATCATTTACCTAATACTAATTTAGTAATTTCAATAGATCTTTTGTTTTTTATATATTTATGATAATAAAATAAAATAACGCTGTGACCCCTATCACATGCTAAGGAACTGCTTCTAATCACAAAAGTTCTGATCATAAACTAACAAAATCATTATACCTATTCAATTTCTTAAAATTGAAATATCCCTTTTAAATTACCATTAAGACAGACATTTCTCAAAATTAAGAATAGATAAATTCACAATAAGAACATAGTAGGTACCCCTACATATGTACTTATTGTGATATACCAATAATCCTTTACCTTAAATATAATCTTAGAGATTACTTTTATTTCATTTAAGTCACTAAAACAGGAACAGTCTAATACCTGTTGTCCTGATAAAAATTACATAATGTCAGGGCTTGAACTTCCTTAAATATGACATATTGAAACTACATTTCTGAACAAAGTATTCTTGTAATTACTAATTACTAAAGAAGATGACAATCTTGACAATAATGTGTGATGGAAAATAATACATTAAGAATAATTGTACTTCAAATAATTAATTCATGTAGAAAACTTAATTTAAATCAATTAGGTATAAATAAAAAATATGGAAGTAAATTCCAAAAACAAAGCCTAGTAACCAGACATTTTAGTAGATACCATAATTAACCTGTACATGTAGAAACATGTCTCAGATAGAACCATTCCCTGTTGGTAAACACTTAACCCGTTGACTGCCCAATAACAGTCAATAAAAATAAGAGATGGGCAATATAGAGCTAAAACAGATGTCGAACTGATAAATACATTTAACGTATTCAATAATATTTTCTACCATAGCAAATAAAAAAAAAAAAAAAAAAAAAAAAATAATAATAATAATAAAAAAAAAAAATTAAAAAAAAAAAAAAAAAAAAAAAAAAAAATTAAAAAAAATTAACACATTCTTTCACATTATAACTTAATGTTACATTTATTAAAATTATGCCTACATTGCTGCATTCAAATAAAGCTATAACTGAGTCTGTTAAAGAACATTTTTTTCTGTTAGTTTACAATATTATCAACTGATAAAATATTTGGTTTTATGATCCGATTATACGCTCTATCTTGCTAAATATAAAGCATAAGCTACCGTATTGAATTCAATCGATATTTTCAACCAAATTATGCAATATTATTTCCATAATATTAACATTCGGTAGCAATAAGGATGTATCTTAACTATGGTCATCCGTACAGCTGTGACCAAAATTGAGGTTTCTAGAACCCCGGTCACCCATCCATTTAGTGACCAAACCTGAGGTTGATCCAATAAGTGACTAAAGTGATTAAACTTGAAGTTGTTTGACCACGGTCACCCATTCATTAAGTGACTAGATTAAAAGTTGCATAATGCATAACGATTAATGTTTTTAACCAATTAAAAAAAAAAAAAAAAAACTTTTTACAGGATGAACCCTCAACAATAACAAATATGCCAACTTAATTACA
The DNA here is from genome assembly GCA_963576865.1 of Anania hortulata. NCBI lineage: Eukaryota > Metazoa > Arthropoda > Insecta > Lepidoptera > Crambidae > Anania > Anania hortulata. Next base: position 9,356,900 of record OY756405.1, on the reverse strand, counting down.
TAGGTCAGTTACTTGGAATTTCCCGTACTGATTCTATAGATTACCGGCCTTAGCTGAGATAAAAAATAAAAGAATATAATAATTGATTGTTAACACGTTGAGCGCTACGCGGAGCCGCAAACAATAGATTTTCTATTGTGTCTAGTTTGTGGCAGTCAAAGACTTTTATCATTTAAAGTATAAATATTTTTAATCATTATTGCCACCTTTAGTAAAAATATTAATTGTAATCATACGCTAAGATATTATGATTGCGCACCTGCTTTTTTTTTTATTTATAATATACTCCTTTCGTTATATTCATTTTAATCTTTTTATTTGTTTTTTTTTTGTTAGAACACTATTGAAATAAGTATTTACAGTACTTATAACAACATATTTGTCTTACAACCGGTCTTCAGGAACAATTGTTTTCGATGTTTAATCACTCAATTATGGAATTTGCTAACAATGGACATTGTTGTTATAATCAGATAATAAAATAAAAATATATTTACAAAAAAAAAAAAAAAAAAGTGTGATGTAACACTATCGTAATAGACTAGTTATTATTTTGTGGCCTGGCTTGTGCAGTATATTATGTGAGACCTAAATGGAACGTAATTTTACTCTTGACGCATTCAGAATTTCAGACATTCTACGTGAATTCATTAGTTACTCAGCCTTAGCACTAAACTTAAAAGATATGATTAAATAAAAGTACCTTTTTTTGTTTTGATTTGCCATCAAACGTCTCCGGATTGTACTTAGTTTTCAAAATGTTTTTTGGCATTTTCTAAACTAATAAGCAACTTATTCGCAACCGAACTTCAAACATCTACTCGTAAATATATCTCAAACAATCAGCAAGTATAATTATAAGATTAAACGAACTTACCTTAAGTGAAGTTCAATCTTAATTATACGCAGCTGATTGTTTGAGATATGACAGTCCCAAAAACCCACCCACTAATACTTTGTATTATCCCAGTATATTACAGGGTTGCTCATAAGGCTGTCTTTAAACGTAATGACATTACCAACAAATGTTGCCATTTGCAGGGATAAATGTTTTTTCTTTTCCAGCTTTAAAACATTGTGACCCGACGCTGTTGTAGAACATCGGTACTACTCGTAAATATATCTCAAACAATCAGCTGCGTATAATTAAGATTGAACTTCACTTAAGGTAAGTTCGTTTAATCTTATAAGTCTTATTGCTAAATAAAAACACGATCTTTAGGTACAGGACGACCTCCGTAGCCGAGAGGCGAGCATACCGGACTAGGTGTCGCTATCTCTGAAGTTCCGGGTTCGATTCCCGGTCGGTCAATGTAGAAAAATAACTTTTCTATATTGTCTCGGGTTTGGGTGTTGTGGTACCGTCGTTGTTTCTGATTTCTGTAACACAAGTGCTTAAGCTACTTATCATAGGATCAGAGCAATGTATGTGATGTTGTCCAATATTTGTTTATTTATTTATTATTATTAACTTAAATGAAAATGGAAAGATGGTAAAAAATACAGATTGAAATATGAAGTTAAGAGCCAACATAGAATAGTTCGTTTTCACATTGAGCTGACCGTTAATCGAATCCGGGACCTTAGAGATGGCGACCGCCAAGTCCAGAGTAGAGTGTCGGGAAAGAAAACCGGTAGCGTAAATTGGATCTAGTACTTTTATTGTTACGCCTCATAGCTATTCTGTAGCCAAACTATCAAGATGTTTCAGTCGTACTATAACCCTCAAATCTTATGACGGTTCTTTTTCCGCACAGACTCAACTCGCCTCCTGGCTACGAGAGTTCCATATTTCCATGAAACATCATGCGCTATTTATGCCAACACGCTTCGACTCGCTAATAAAACACTATTACATTCGTCTTATGATATAAAATTAATAAGTAACGAATAACAGAATTACTGTGTCAAATAATCATTCAAATACCAACTATCAATTGCACAAAACATTAAAACAAACAACGGGCGTCGCCTAATCCCACTCAGACCTCTCCCCCAATCATTTCATATTTTGATTATGATATCAATGTCATACTTTTTATCCTTTGTCCCTATTACACATACTAACCCATTTGCAGTCGCGTGCCGACATAATATAATATTTCACACATATAATGCAACTATTGTCCGGTATAAATGTTAGTTTTTTAATGTGAGAAATCGAGAATGGAGGGTGGTGGAGTCAATTCATTTTATTAATTGCCTGTTAAGATCAGACAGGTTATTGAATTTTATTGCACGAACTACGTAGTGTATGATTTATTATCTTATCACGGAGTACAAATAAATAAAAATCTAAGTATTGTATTCCTTTGATATAGAGTTAGATAAAAATTACAATAAATTAAGTACTCGTATTTTATTTTAGGATAAATAATTAAAATTTAACGGTGATTTAGGTGTGGTAGTATTTTAACTATCGACTCGATTGACTCGTTCAAGGGGTTAATTATAATATTATGCACTATTTAAAATATTACCCGTCGGATAGATATTTGATTTATGAAAAAAAAAATGGCTCGTGACTAGGTGTACTGGGGTCTCCTAGAAAAAATATATTTCTTTGGTACTTCGTAATATAAGTATTGATTATGATTGGTATATTCGGGTGTTGTCTAGCGCATATTTAGGTACTTATTTGTAAAGTTTAACCACTCAAAAGGGTTAAGTGTTTATTGTATATAATGTTTAATGTTATAATTTTTGTTGTATTTTGATTTTATTTTATTTGAGCACTACAAGCCTCGTTACTTAAATTTCAATTTGTCAAAATCAAATACAAGCTCTGAAAACACAATCTCATTTCACACGTTGCATAATTCTAACGATGCTCACCCGCCGACGTCATTCGCACGACTGCCGCACGCGGCGCGCACGAGGCCCGGATTAGCGCAATTCGTCACAATCGCAGGCGCATGTCTCAATAGACAGGATTTGACGCACTCTGTGTTTTAATGAGGTATGACATTGCTTTTTATTTTGTGTCCAGTATAATTAGGAACCGACCCACTTGGACAGTGGGATCATTATGGCGGATTACATTTTTCATCAGATTTTAAGTTTTTACAAGGCTTATGGAATGGTTTCTTGTAAACAGAAGTTCTTGGATAAAAATCCCCGTTTTCCAACCATATAAAATTCATAGTTTGCTACATATTTAAGTACTAGATTCTTGTTTGATTTTCTATCAGTATTGTCTGTCTTTTTAACATGCTAGTTACCTTCACTTGTAATATAACTAACTACAATTAAATCTTATATACGAGTAGGTTTAAAATTTTGTAAGCATGTCTAATACGGATAACAATACAATGATACCATTGAGTAATATTTATTTATTTATTGCAAACTTTACAGCATGTAAATTTAACATAAAAAACACTTTGTATTAAATGCTTACATATCCAATTAAAAAGTTAATTAATTAATTAAATAAAATATTAATTGAGTAAAACCTTCGAGTTAATTTTTGATTCATTTTAACGCGTCACAAACTAGTTAATTAGCATTACAATTAATGTCTTTAAAAAAATATATATCAAAGAAGTTTTATAACTAACAATTTTATAAGAATTCTTCGTAAAAGCATACTTTTTTTCACGAGTACAATCCCACTGCAACAATTCATAGAATTTCCGCTCAAAATTTCAATTTCATAAACTATAAAGTTCGCAAATCGAAACAGAGGCTCAAAAAGCAATCGTACAGCAGACGGCAGATTACGGGCCATATCCCACGCATGGGCACACAGGCAAATTGTTCGCTAACCTGATTACAACTGCTAGTTCGACATTGTCTTTACCCCACCCCGCTCGCCCAGGGGTGCATCGGTGGTCGGTCCTCTTTCTTTGATGTAGGTTTCAGTGGAAGGAATACCTGAAACTCAGACCGTTATTTCTAATATTTATTTTACACTAGCTGTCCCGGCGAACTTCGTACCGCCCCTTCTTACATTTATTTTCTAAAATTTTTCGTGTTTTTATAGTTGTTCTGCTATTCGAGGTGAAGACAAATTCAACAAATCAATCATCATAAAAATCGGTCAAGCCGTTCTTGACTTATAAATGGTGTTACTAACCCGACTTTGTTTTATATAAACAACCTTTACACATCTTTTAACAATGGATTGTTTGCCCGCAACTCCATGTGCAGACTTTTTGTCAGCGGATTCTCGAGATAAAAATAATTAAAAGTATTTAAATCCTGTAGTTTTATAACGAAATATAAAAAATGATTTGTAAAAAATAGTTTAGCCGTTCTGAAGATCAGCATGGACGAAAAGTCAGACAGCTTAAAGTATTTCGATTTTGGAAACGTGCACATAACCCTTCAGCACTCGGTTTGTTTTCCATTAGTTCCTTTACTGTTGTTTTCAAAACTCTTTCTCCCATTGACTGTCGTTTTTCTAAAGTTTTATATTTATTTATAGAATCCATTATTGGCTGTCAGTTTTGTATAAATTATGTGATTTGTAACATTTTTAAGAGCTGTGGATACTGAATAAACATAAAATAATAAAATAAAGTAAATTTCAAAAATTATATTATTTTTCTCCAGTGACCACTGTGCAGGCTATTCCAGTATCTATAAATCTTTACCGCGCCGCTTGTAAACCACAAATTCTACATAAATTCATTATATTCCGATGGGGACGCCATGCGTTTTTGGTAATGCAATTTCTGTGCGGCTGCGGATCTCAGATATAATTTGTTTTGTACGACTTACGAATGCTTTTATGATAGATTCCCTCTCGACTAGTTGAATTTAATAATTGTTAATGCTAAGTAAAATATTATGCTTAATGCTGGCAGTGCATGTGAAAAAATATACAGTAAATATCACAAAATGTAAAGTTACTTTCTTGTTACAATCTTCAAAAATATTACAAATAAGAGTTTTTATTTCAGAGGACTCCATATTAACATTAACGAATATTTAATCAATGTTTCAGTAAGTACTTGTAAAATATTAAAACGCAAGAAAATGACTCCACTCCACAAGGTGGACCGACGCCCTGGTGGCAGGAAGCCGCTGAATGCAGGCTGCTTCCAATTGGCCAATTTGGGAGTCATTAAGTGAAGTCTATGTTCAGCAGTGGGCGTCTTCTGGCAAAAATGTATGAAAATGATGAAGAAAATGTCCTAAATGCCAAAGAAAACTATTTTTTTAAATCTAGTAGAATTAAACTTTTCCATTTTCTCGTTTACTAGTTAGTATCTTTATTAGCCAACCAATGTATACTAGCTGACCCGCGGCTTTGCCCGCGTCGTATATACGGGTAGCTAATAATAATAATCGGAAGGTTGCTTAGAAGAGATCGCTATTGAAAAAATCATGTGTAATTTACTCGATAAACTATATCTATCCATCTTTATTGGTTTTATTTAAAATTAAACATTGACAAAAAAATATATGAAAGAATAATGTTATAAATAAACCAGCTGTTGTCCGCGACTTCGTTAGCATGGCTTTGCAAAACTATAGCTAATCTAAACCACGCAAACGAAGTCGCGGGCATCAGCTAGTATTTTTTTTCACATTCAAAACTGTTTGCCAACTAAACAGAGGCACTTAAAAGTAAGAAGCGCGATCTATAATGACAGTTATCTTGCATCCCTCGGGAACTGTTCATTTTTCCGAGATATTAAGTAACCTATCTGCTATTCCAGCCTATAATCTATTTCTGTGCCAAACTTCATCCAGATCCGTTCAGCCAATCTGGCGTGATTGAGTAACAAACATCCATCCATCTAAACTATTGCATTTAAAATATATGATTACGATCACATCAATTAATTAGCTTTAAACTAAGCAAAGCTTGTACTATGCGATTAGATAACGGAAAAACATTCATAAATACGTTTTAAAAAATTTATGACTTGGTACGAATGCTCGTGCTCATCACACGCACATTTGACCCTTGCGGGATTCGAACCCGCAACCGAACCATTCATTACACCAGACAGTCGTCAAATTAATAACTATCATAGTCAACAAAATTTATGATTAAAAAAACACAGTTAATATTCAATTTGTATAATAAGTATGAGATGTTGTCCAATATTTATTTATTTAATTACATTCAGAATTCAGCAAAATTTCAACCCTCCCGCTGTGCTATGGCTATAACACTTAATTCGATTTTTGTTGTGATCCGTTTGTCCGTCAGTCTGATTGGCCGCCTCGGGGTATCTGCTTAACTTTTATTATAATTTATTGTATTAATTTTCATTGCTATAAGTTTATTATATCTGAGCCAATTTAATTTGCTGAGACGTTTTTTTTTTTAGTTTGATGACCTCCGTAGCCGAGAGGCTTTTGGCGCTCTAAGATCCCCGGTTCGATTCTCAGTCGGATCAATAAAGAAAACAAACTTTTCTATGTTGGGTCGGATCTGGGTGTTATGGTACCATGATTGTTTAACTAACTTACTTTAAAATAGAGCAATATATGTGATGTTGTCCAATAAAATAAAATAAAACTATTCTTACTTAACGTTGTAATGTAACTTTATAAACAGCATAGATCTTTTCATCACGCAAATGAAAATCAGAATCGAAACGTAATAAACAATTGTGTAGCACTGAAATCTAACTCAAAGAGCCCTTCAAAGCATCGCAATTACAGGTGTTGAACAAGGAAAACTCATTCTTTTAAAATCATTCATAAAGAGCAAAAAGCAAAAGCAGCAAATTAAAATTCAAAGAACACTCCTCGTGTACACAGAACGTATGATATTTTCTTTGTTTATTATAAAAACAACGGACTTTGTCGCATAGATATGCTGAAACATTGTCATTTGACTCATCAGATACACAGCGCTGAAATTAACTTTATGACAACGGAATAAAGATGATTTTGTGTAAAAGTATAGATCAGTGGGTGCTGAAAAGGTAAATTAATTAATAACTCACATACAAAGTCACGTCGTGTCGACAATTTCGAAAGTTAATTTGCTTTTAGATGATCCGTTATGACATAGAGTTATATATTTTGTCAGAAAAGTAGAAAAAAACATTTAGTTTTATATTTTATCTAATAGTAGGGGAGAGGGAGGTGATAGTATACCTATAGTATAGGACAATTAACTATCAAAAACTAGACTTTTTTTTTCAATTCAACTCTTTATTGCATAACCATATGTTTAGTTACAGAGGTCTTAGTTTTTAGGTACAGGTGACATATGGACCCGGGCATAGCAAATTAAAGTAGGAAGGTGTTAATAATTTTTTCGTTTTAAATTTACAATAATAAGGTAATACTTAACTGAAAAAATTACGTAATTACTAAATTTAACTACAGAGAATCCAATCGATTGTCCATCAACAATTTCCAATATTAAAGAAAGAAAGAACATTTTTTCAATATATTGTAATAATTAACTTATAATTTATTAGACTGTTGCGTCATTCAATTATTAAGCGCGCGTAACGCAATGCCGCGTGTTCGGAAAATGAGTGGAGAGAAGAGAAACTCAATAGCTGTTCGCACCCAGTTGAATAATGTAACACTTTTGAAAAAGTTTTTTTTGACAGTAAGTCAACCTGCCCATATGGACAACTATCCCCGGTCTCCCCTACTTTATTGTAATATGTCTGTTTGTAAATAATTTAAAACTTTAAACGCAAAATCAAGTTTAGCTTTGTCTGGTTTTATTATCAAACAATATTTTCAGGTCGCTTTAATATTATTATCAGCAGCATTAGGTATTCCTCTGGGATTTGTCAAAGTCAAAGTCAAAAATCATTAATTCAATTCAGGACAAAATTGCCACTTATGAACATGTGTCATTTGTGTTGCAAGTGGAGTTGCAAGTTGCAAGAGACATTTGGAGAGTTACTATCCGACCTCATAAGTAATCCAATTGGACCGGTTTCCCTGTTGAGACAGGGGCAATAACTACAGTGACCAATTTGGACCATAGCTACATAATATTTTGAAATACTATTAATAATTAATACAGCCAGTGGTAAAAGTGACGTCCAAAAATTTTTTTTAAGTGCCTCGTGTTGAAAGGTATCTGTTCACCCCTATTTTTCTATGTAGCTTCAGAGAATGCGCTAGACTCTAAGCTTTCATAATAATTATAAAAAAGTAGTACTTCATAGGCTTTTAAAAAAAACATAACTCGAAAACTACGAAAAACCGCAGAACATACATAGGGGTAATTCAGATAACTCTCAACACGAGACAGCTAAAAAAATTTTTGGGCGTCACTTTTCTGGCCACCATTTATAAAGATAGATAGTCTTTTTTGTACAACATACAAAGAATAATAGTAATAATGTAATATACATGGTTAATTGTAAAGCATCAACAACCTACTAGGGGGTGATTGTGGTGCTCAAATACAACAACTTTTTCTATGGGACCACATAGAAATCGCAAAAAAAAACTCACTTTCCCAAACTAAGCCGCAGACCAGCTGACATCAGTTTGTGTGGTGCAGTAAAAAATTTTTTTAGATTTCAATTTTGGTCCCATACAAAAAGTTGTAGTATTTGAGCACCAGAATAAGCCCCTCGGAGGTTGTTGATGTTAGGTATAGGTACATTATATCGAATTAATGAATATTTATTTAATTATTTAATTTATTAAGTACCATTTTATTATTTTAGTGAAATAGTTTTTAGTACCCAGGGCCCAGCAGAATACCCAGTGTCGTGGCACATTGTAATTCAATATACAGGGTGTAACGAAAAGGTGAAATAAAACTTTAAGGGGTTATTCTACGGCTAAATTACATCAACTTTTTCTATGGGACCAACATCGAAATCTCAAAAAAAAAATTGACGTTTCCATACAAACTGATGCCAGCTGGTCGCGTTTTAGTATGGGAAAGTGTTTTTTTTTTTTGCGCTTTCGATGTTGGTCCCATAGAAAAAGTTGATGTAATTTAGCCGTAGAATAACCCCTTAAAGTTTTATTTCACCTTTTCGTTACACCCTGTATATATAGCATGTTATTTGCTTAAGTTTGGTGCCAAAATTAAGAAATATATTTTCTATTTGCAATAAAAGGAGTTTAAGTGGTTTTTGTAAATACGTAATTTTTCTTCTCTAACTACTTACTTACAAAAACGCGCCAGTCAACACCGATTGTCATTGATCCGAGTCAATAATTATCTTTCTGTTACAAGACACAGGCAGACCCGAGACAATCTGAAAAAGTTAATTTAAAAACATTATCTCCATAAAAAAGATGTTAATAGTGGATTTATCTATTATTCTGTGTTGTATGTTGTTATATTGTGTTGTGTATGTTATGTTGTGCCGTGTGGGGACGGCCGTAAAGAATACATTTTCCCACCGCCAACAGGAGGCGTGTCGTAAAAGGCGACTAACTCCTGTAGCACGAGACGGGCAGCAGCGTCTGTGTGTGAAATGTTATAAAAAACTGCGCTCGCCAACCCGCCTGCCAAGCGTGGCGAGTATTGGCAATTCCCCCCAATGAAAGTCATTGGGAGAGGCCTATGTTCAGCAGTGGACGTCCTATGGCTGAAATGATGATGATGATGTATGTTGTTAAGCTTGATATACTCTTAGTTCGTTACATACAAAGAACCTCTGATGTTTCCTAAATAGAAATAAACAAGAAAATCAACGTTGTAACAGCAAATATTTCAGGCAAACCTCGACTCGTCAAACAAATCGGATTGGCGCATAGATTTGTTTAAAGCCAGAACGCAAACATGCAGGTGAAACGCTATAACTCGAACTAGCTTCGAACAGTTTGACACAACATAGGTAAACTAGATAGAACTATAGTTTAAAGATAAGTATTACATAGTATTTTAATAAATAAATATTGGACAACTTCACATAAATGGGCTAGTTTCCTAAAAAATCGAATTTGTCCGTTGGATTAACAGAAAATATTGGACACGTATTTTTTCTTTTCTCAATCAAACAAAAAATGATGAAGATATAGTTCGTTAAAGCTTCGCGTAACGTCACGCCTTGCGACACTTTTTAGCAAGGCGTGACGTCACGTGCTCACTTTAATGCGCTTTATCTTTGTCATTTTTTGTTTGATTAACAAAAAACAAAATATGGGTCCAATATTTTTTGATAATCTAACTGACGGACTAAATAGAATAATCTTTTTTGACCCCGGAAACTAGCCTATTGCTCTGATCCTATATGAGGAGTAGCTTAAGCATTTGTGTTACAAAAATTGTGTTACAGAAACAACGACGGTACCACACTACCCGGACACGAGACAAAATATAAAATATATTTTTCTACATTTACCGACCGGGTCGAAACTGGGACCTCAGAGCTAGCGACACCAAGTCCGGTATGCTAGCCTCTCGGTTACGGAGATTGTGAAACGTATTTCGTTTTGGTAGCGATACTGGGTTAATCTACATAAGGATATTTATTCTTTTTTCAATTATACTTCAAAATTACAAATACTGTAAACAGGGGCACCCTGTATTTTATGTTACAGCTAGCTTCTGCCCGCGATTTCGTCTGTATGACTTCCAGAACTGAGCCAAAAAGGATTTCATTATTTAAGGGGAACACAAAAAAAACTTTCCAACTAGGAATCAAACCGGAATCACTACTCCACTGTACTCAAGTATTGTAAACATATTTAATCAGATTCCAGCTTCTAAAGCTTTTATTACCAATAAATATATATTTCTGAGAACTCTAGTAAGAGATTAAACTTAAACTTCCCTTTACCAGTTTTCATAGCCAACAAACTTGGCCGTCTCCAGAATACGTTTTGTCTATGACAGCGCTCGTCGTCTGGGCACAGCGCGAAATCTGCTCAACTCTAGATTTAGTAAATTTGCTAGATTTAAAGTCTCCGCCAGTTTCTTGGGGCGTACTATGTAAATATTCTTGCAACGCACTTGGTACGATAAACGTTGCGTTTAAAAAATTGATTCATTTTTTATAAATTACTTTTAAAACATACGATTTTTATTAACAAACTGCGACCCATCCCTGCTTTGTACGGTTAGCACTAAGTAGCTATATAAGTTATACATCAGTAGGTGCAGTCGCCCTCGAGCATCTGTAAGTATAATATATCTATTAACTAATCAAAACCGTATCAAAATCCGTAGTTTCTGAGATTAGCCTTATATTATTTACAGACAGACAGGATGGATGACAAACAAACGCAGTGAGGGACTTAATAATCTAATAATCTCAGTAAGTAGAGCCAGCAATCCATTTTGGGATTCTTTGGTATATGTCGGGGATCCCCTCCCGATGGTGTCCCCAATCAATCAAAGGCAGTTCTTTGAGGTTTATGTAAATTTACTTTGCAGTAAGCAATAGTTACAAAACAGTAAAATGCGAAAAAACAACCAACAGCAAAAACATCAGTTTTTAGTTATACGAAATCCTGTCTTGTCAAAAGTGACAGTTTCCTTTTTGGCGCGAAATTGTGTGCGTTCAGAAACGCCACACCACTCCCCCACGGAGACGAATAAATATGTAATTATATTAGTCAGAAATAAAAATATTTATTGTTTTTATTGAATTGAATATGTCGGCCAGATCGTGTGATGTAAGGCTGTTTATCAGCTGGAGCAGCAGAAGCATGAGGAGGCTGAGGTGACAATGTGTCTCCAGGAGACAGCAGTTCTGGTCGAACTGGTTCTGTAGGGTCGGGTTCGTTTTCTAAAAATGCGGGTTTCACACGATCAACGCTCACTACAACCTCCTTGCCTTTGATATGTAATGTAAGTGTTTTACCGTCGTCCGATCGCCTAATGACGGCAAAAGGGCCAGTGTAGGGGGGTTGTAATGGGCGACGAACGGTATCGTCGCGTAAGAACACGTGTGAGCTCGATGATAGGTTTTTAAAGATAAACGCTGAAGGTGTGCAGTGTCTAGAAGCAGCAGTAGGTCGCACATTTGACATTTTGTGTCGTAATTGCACGACAAGGTCTGCCGGGTTTTCCTGTTGGTCATTATTGACTGGGACGAGCATCTCCCCACGTAAGCGGAGACTTTCACCATATAACATTTCGGCTGCTGTCGTTTTGATGTCTTCCTTAAAGGCGGTTCGCATACCAAGCAAAACGAATGGAAGAGACCGCACCCAAGTGTCGCCGTGGCACATGAGGGCCGCTTTTAATTGCCGGTGTACACGCTCGATCATGCCGTTGGCGCAGGGGTGATACGCTGTGGTCCTAATTCTCTTGGTAGCGAACTGCTGCATCAATCGTCGAAACAAATCAGACTCGAATTGAGTGCCCTGGTCTGTTGTTATGACGGTCGGCACGCCAAAACGGGAAACCCATTCTCTGGTGAAGGTGTCGGCAACTTCTTCGGCGGTGATGGACCGCATCGGCCACGCCTCGGGCCATCTAGATACGCGGTCTACAGCCGTTAGGCAGTAACGGAAATCGGTGCAGATAGGCAGAGGTCCGACGATGTCGATGTGGACATGCATAAAACGCCTAGATGGTAGGTTAAATGACCCGAGAGGAGCAGTGTTGTGCCGAGTCACCTTACTTCGCTGGCATGATTCACACGTTTGAGCCCAGCGACGACAGTCTTTTCTGATGGATGGCCAAACATATCGCTCTGTCAGAAGTCGAGTAGTGGCTCGTACGCCGGGGTGGGACAAGTTGTGCAACTTATTAAACACCGCACGACGAAATGGAGGAGTCAGGTACGGTCGAGGTTTGCCAGTGGATACGTCGCATATCACAGATGTGTTCGTTCCTGGAATGATGACCGCAGAGAGTTGGAGACTAGAGATACCTTGACGGAGGTCATTTAGTTCCTGGTCGGTCTCCTGTGACTTAGCAAGTGCCTCGTAGTCCTGTTCAAGAGAAATGGCTTCTATCCTTGACATTGCATCGGCTACGACGTTATCCTCGCCACGGATGTAACGGATGTCTGTCGTAAATTGACCGATGAAGGACAGCTGATTAAGTTGTGATGGTGGTAGCTTTTCGCGACGCTGTATGAAAGCGTACAACAATGGCTTGTGGTCGGTGAATATTGTCACGTGCTGGACCTCCAAAATGTGCCGGAAATGCTGTACACTTTCGTACACTGCCAGTAACTCCCTATAGTAGGCAGGCCACTCGGTCTGCTTAGGAGTCAACTTTTTGCTGAAAAAGGCAAGAGGGAACCATTGTTCGTTCACCTGCTGTTGCAAGCAAGAGCCAATATGAACGCTGGAGGCGTCAGTAAAAAGCGCAAGGGGTGCGTCACTTAATGGGTGTTGCAGCAGCGTAGCGTTGGATAGGCTGGTCTTACAGGCCTCGAACTGCTTTAGAAGCTCAGGTGTCCACAGGAACGGTTTAGCACCTTTACCATTAGTAGCAACTAAAGCATTGATCAAGGGAGCCTGGAACTTTGCAGCTTGTGGGATAAAACGACGGTAAAAGTTTATCATGCCGAGAAAGCGGCGCACACCCTGGACTGTTTTAGGTGGAGAGAAGTCCAGCAGGGGTTGGACGCGGTCTGTAGGAGGGCGGGTCCCATCTGCGCTGATTTGATAGCCCAAGAATACAACCTCACTGGCACCAAGCACACATTTGGAGGGATTTACGACCACACCGTAATCCTGCAATCGTTGAAAAAGGATTCGCAGGTGTTCAGCGTGCTGAGACGCACTTCTGGAATAGACCAGAATATCGTCCACGTATGCAAAGCAGAAATCAAGCCCCGCAACGACCTCGTCTATGAATCGTTGGAAGGTCTGTCCTGCGTTTCTGAGACCAAATGTCATAAACGGGAATTCATAGAGGCCGAAGGGGGTGATGATGGCGGTTTTGCATATGTCGTCAGGAGCCACAGGAACCTGTTGGTAGGCTTTTACGAGGTCGAGAGTGCTGAATATGGTGCAGCCAACAATGTTGTAACAGACGTCCCCTATGTGCCGGACCGGGTAGCGATCCGGAACTGTCCTTGCATTCAGGGCGCGGTAATCGCCGCATGGACGCCAGGAGTGATCTTTTTTTATTGCCAGGTGTAATGGAGACGACCAGGCACTCTTGGACGGTCTAGCTGTACCAATCCTCACCATGTCCTCAAACTCTTTTTTGGCAACGATCAGCTTTTGCGGTGCCAAACGGCGAGGGCGACAAGAGACGGGCGGTCCAGGTGTGGTCTGGATATGGTGGACTGTGCTGTGCTTAATGATCTGTGGCTGGCCGGGGGGTCGGGTGATAGTAGGGAACTCAGCAAGCACTTGTGCGAAAGTTGAGTTGCCAATGACTACGGCCTTGACGCTATGTTGCTCTGACGGGGCTATTGAAGCTGTTGCAGATAGACCAGTCTTACCGTCAATGAGGCGCTTATGACGACAGTCGGGAAGCAGATTGTAATAGCTTAAAAAGTCCGATCCAATTATTGGAGTAGCCACATCAGCTACAACGAAATTCCAATGGAAGTCTCGGCGAAGCCCCAGGTTAAGATGTATGGATATGGTGCCGTATGTATTAATAGAACTTCCATTAGCAGCACTAAGTGTGTAGTTAGTGATGGTGCGATGGTCTTTAGCTAGACGCCGGGGGAAACAGCAGAGGTCGGAGCCAGTATCTATTAAGTACTGGCATTTCGATTTCTGGTCTGTTATAAAAAGTCGGCGGCCGGATAGGGAACAATCAGCGGCCGCCACTACTGACTGTCTTTGTCGTTTTCCTTTCCCTGCCAGTTGCAAGGTGCAGTGCATTTAGTGGCTTTATTGTTAAATTTTTTATGGTACCAACATAGTTTAGAGGGTGTTCCGTCGCGAGATTGTCGGTTGTTGCCACGGTTGCGCGAGCGTCCACGTTGATGTGAGGTAGAAAGAGATGCTACCTGTAACCGGAGTTCCTCGACCTGAGTTACCAGTTTGTCCAAGACGGATGGAGGTGCCGGCGGAGTGGTACAAGAGTATGCTTGGTGCGGAGTAGTGATTTCACTCACCTTGTCGGCAAGGTCCGCAAGTTTGTCTAGTGAAAGTTCAGCCTGAGATGCTAGTATGGCTTGGACTGGGGTTGGGAGACGACGCATCCATAACTGTCGAAGAATGTTGTCATCCGACAGGGCGGCGCCAGCTAATGAGCGAAGATGTCGGAGGAACTGAGACGGTCGTCTATCTCCAAGTTCTTCTTCACTAATCAGCTGACGTACCCTCTGTTCTTCAGACATGGATAGACGACGTATGAGTTCTACTTTGAGCTTGATATATTTTTCCTCAGCAGGAGGAGGGTTTGTAATAATGTCCTCTACTTCGAGGGCTAGACGCTGATCTAGCTGTGAAATGACATAGTTGAATTTTGTTGAGTCTACTGTTATACCCGCAATGTCAAATTGTGCTTCCACTTGTGAGAACCATATAGCAGGACGGTCAGACCAGAACGGTGGTAACTTCACTGCCACCCTAGACACTGCTGGTGTTGGTTTTGGTTCAGTAGCAGAACCTGTCTGAGCCAGTCGCTGGTGGAGTGCTGCATTCTCCTGCTCCAGCTGTCTTAAACGAGTTTGAAGCTCTTCATCAGCCATGGCCATTAAGTATGAAATATATTCAAATTAATTGACAAAGAGAAATAAAAAATATATATTTTAAAGTTAAATTTTGAAAACTTAAAATCTTTAAAAATTATGTCAAAATATTGTTTCTGATAAATAAAACAAAGTGGGTTTTAGTTGTTAACCTCTGGCAGATCAGGATAATTTGAAAAAACTTACCAAAGTTACTCCGTGGGGAAGGGCGTTCGCAGGTTAGTTTTGCAAAAATTATAATTTTAAATTATGTTATTCTATGCTAGTAAACCTATGCTATTGTGTAGAAAGTTTATTGAGATTAGCACACTAATGTCACAGAGAAGTTCACTTTAAGGTATTTAAGCGTTGTGGGAGCTCGTGGAAAGGTTGCTCGACGGCTGGGATGCTGTTTCTGATGCTGCTTGTTGTGGGTTTAGAGTGAGGCTGTTCCCGAAGCACGGTTGCTGTTTGCTATTCGTTGAGTACGACAGGCACGACGATGTACTGTTAATCAGCAGAGCGTTGTTTGGCAAGAGATCCGCGGTGACAATGTCGACTCGCGGACGCCGGTTTTCACACAAACAAATGCTGCAGCGGATACGTATAGTTGTGATTCGTCTTTGTAGATGCGGGGGACACAATCTTGGCAATGCGTGTAGGCGAGATTGTTGTAACTCTCGGCGTGTAGATGCAATACAATGTCAGGTCACCACTTTGGGATTCTTTGGTATATGTCGGGGATCCCCTCCCGATGGTGTCCCCAATCAATCAAAGGCAGTTCTTTGAGGTTTATGTAAATTTACTTTGCAGTAAGCAATAGTTACAAAACAGTAAAATGCGAAAAAACAACCAACAGCAAAAACATCAGTTTTTAGTTATACGAAATCCTGTCTTGTCAAAAGTGACAGTTTCCTTTTTGGCGCGAAATTGTGTGCGTTCAGAAACGCCACACCATGCTTAATATTAAGTATCACCATATTTATTTTAACATTCATTGTACGCAGCACGTGAGGAGGATAAGGTACGGGAAGTGGATTACAGGAATTAAAAAATATAAATTTTAGTGCAATCTTGAGAACGTTATATATTCGTTTTATGACATAAGAAAAGACAAGCAGAAAACAAAAAAAAAAGACAAAGTAAAAAAGTATAAAAAGTTTAAAAAGGAGTTTGGTTTGCCACATTCATAATAACTTTTTGTAATCTCGCCCATTGAGCTATGATCTCGTCCTGATTGACCAAACTAAAATAGCCTTCTTTTTTGTATTAAGTACCTATTTTTGTAAGACTACAAGATAAATATCTTAGCGTTTAAAACACCCAGTGCGTATTTTCCAACAAAGCCCCAACAGAATTTCCAATGAGGATGTCACGGAAGGGTTGATCCTGACATTTTGGCGCCATCTTGTTTGGACAAAGGGGTTTTTTGGAATTTACCCAGCATTTCACATTCCCCTTGCCTAAACTCGCACTCCAGAATACTCCAGTTCTGATTGGATTAAACTTGATGACAAATTTTAACGAAGACAATTCTTATGGTAATCCGATGGCACTTGCGGGTTAAAAAACGGAATTGATTTTTTATCGCGATTGGAATTTGATTTAGATGGGTACCGACAACAAATTCCAATTTATGGATAAATCGTAATGACGAACAGGTTTTACACGTAGGGACACGATTAGAGGAACTCAAAGAAAGATTACAAAAGAAAAAAAGATTAACCAATTTTCATTAATTACTAAAACAATATAAATATATAATTATGATTGCGATATTGGTATATCTGCAGTAGAGGTCTTCGGTCCGATTATCTCTAAATATTTATTTTTGTATAAACTGAAAAGAAAACTTACAAATAAGTCAGTCGCTTGTGTTCAATAATTACAAAGTAAGCTACAAGTAAATTCTACTTATTATAATAAATCCTCAGTGTAAGGAAAGTTTTAATATCAGGTTGTATCCTCTATTTTCACGTTTCAATCTTTTATGTTGCCTAAAACGAAGTCAAATGACTAAATATTGATTGATTAAAAATCTATTAAAAGTAATTGTTTACAAATAAAATAATTTGAAACATCGAATAAGATATTGTTTTAAATATAGTTTTATTAAATGTAATTATGCTTTTTGGATCATTCATGAATAGTGTCACCATTCTAATTAAATAATGTCGCTTAAAAATCTCATTGACAGGTAACCAAATCTCGTCCAAATAAAATAAAGCACAAAGAAAGTAAATCCTCAGACTAGCACTCCAGTCAGCCCGCGCGGTCAATTATTTTAAAATCCGAACAATGCCACAAAATTGGCTAACCCTAAACTACCGACGTATTATTTCCAGCAACTATTTTATTCGGCTACAAAGAATCTATTGTCAACTATTGCGGCCAGTTCGCGTATGGCGAAAATTAAAAATGGAATTGGAATGGTAATCGCAGGTTCCGCACGAGCGGCCTGCAATGGCGCCCTAACAGCCGAGGTAAATAACCACAAATCACTGAGTCCTAACACCCGGGGCGAGGTTTAAATTCACCAAGTCGATGGGTTTCCATTGTTCTATACCTACCGATAAGTAAACGAACATAATATTATGTAGTAGGTACATCTAGAAAAAAAAACTTTTATTAAGTAGATGAAAGTTTTTTTTATATCAGGGTGTACAGCAAATTTAGTTTGAGTAGTAAATGTTTAATTTTTTCCGCTTCCATCCGGCCAATCTGGAAGTCACTGGGGGAAGCCCATGTTCAGCAGTGGACGTCCTATAGCTGAAATGATGATGGGTGAATGTTTTACTCCATCAGCCCCTTTTTTCTTGCACTGCTGCAACTAAAGAACATATCATACCTACAGTTAAAATTATTTCTAAGTTGAGATTTGTTAATTTTTAATTTGTGTTCGCAAAATTTACTAAGCTTTCTTAAACACAGAAATAATAAAACAAAAACAATGGTAACTGTGAGTTCGAATCTTCAGGGTAAACCTTAAAAAATGATACAGTGTCGTCTGCGACAGTGAAAACATACAAAGACATAACCATCAAAATCAACATACAACCGAAACATGAATTACAGAACACTGGATCAAAAAGACAGAGGGACAAGCGATGACGTGTTATTATTTTTAAATTCATACGCAACCTAAATTCGGCCAAACATTTTTTTAATTCCCTTCAAGGGAGTTCAGTCTTTAGTCCCTGGAGATAAAGATTGATAAATTTGCGCAGTTTAATTTGTTTAAATATGAAAGCTAATGACGTCATTGTGCACTTGTGTCGATGTGGGGAACGCATATCGAATTTGCGGCTTTTACAATACGAAATTTCGTTCGACCGAAACCGATTTTTTCGGTAAGCGAAGCAAATCGTCTTTTGTTAAGTTGCGTTTATCATAGGATGTTGAGTTTAATGTTTACAGCTATTTAGAAAATGGAATATGATTGGGCATTTGAAGTAGTGGCTTTGGAGACAACTAATACCACCAAATAATTAATATTATTTTGTTGTAATAATTATTTTTAAGAATTACTTAAGTAAAGGCTTAATACAAAATTTTGACAGTTATGTGGTTATTTGGTAATTAGTGGACATTATCGATAGTAACAGGGTTGCTATTTTCTTTAAAATAAATAAAAATACAAAACCAATAAGTAATTTTATTAAATTATCATCAAGCAATAAAGTTATTACCTTTCTTGTGCAATGGCTTATTATGATTTAGCCTTGATATTAGATGTGTCTTTTAAATGTCCAGCAATCACCAAATTACCGCATAGTTAACTCTCAAAATTGTGTAATAAGCATCTAACTAATATGAATTAATTTAATTTTAATTCATGAGAGTTGTCGGTGCGTGTTTTTAAATTTAATTTACATCAATATGCCAACAGTAAATAAATTACAAGCCCTACATTCATACCTCCTGCAGTCTGGACGCCGGAAGTGACGTGCACGATAGATGGCACCACGGATCCGGCGCCCGCGCCACTTCCGGACCGATTTAGCGGCCATTTTGATAATAAAGCGGTTAATGATCGTGAATTAAGACTGTATTGGGGTTATGTTTTTAATAGTATACTCATAAAAATAATGAGCCTATTAAGCCTAGTCTGGACTAGACAAGAATTTTAGTCGACTTGCAAATTTTTTGCGCTGAGTCCGAACAACAGAATTTGGTCGAGTTAGCCAGTAAAAGTTATGATATTGAATTAACTAATTCAAAAACCAATTGCACTGTAAATGGTCATCATCATCATCATCATGTCAGCCTACTGCAGACCACTGCTGACCGTAAGAGCGCACAAAAAGCATGATCTCCCGCTTTTTTCACAAAGCCTTGAGCGTTGCGACTCTGCAGATTTTTTTGCAAATCTTTCAGCGATTGCGCCATGTTGACTATGTAATCGCCAAAGCAGAGGTGAGGTGTTTGTAAATGGTACTAGTGATTATTTCCGTATGTTTTCGTTGGATTGCAAATTTATCTTAAAGTATTACGTAGTTATAATTACATATAATGCAATATTATTCAATTACTATACATAATAAAACTATGGGCTTCTTTTGTCATCAAAATATATATTATTTTACTTACCTACTAGATAATATGATTGACTTAGCTTGCAAATAGAGTTTATCTCTTTGTGTTAATGCTTCTGTCGTTCAAAAAGTTTGTGCAACTTGCAGTGTTAATTTGAACTCATATTTATTTACTGTCGCTCGTTTAGTACAACAGATATTAGTATAATAAGATGAACATGTCGCAAACAGGCTTACAGCCCCGCGGCAGTTCATTAAGCAACAGTTTAAGATGTTAAATAAACATACGAAATATTATTGAATAACTGGATAATGTTATGCGGCAGGGAAATATTTTTACACAACTCTATTACATGGTAAAAAAAAAACATGAATATTAGATATTTTGTTTCTAATCTGATAGTCAATCATTTCTACGGTTTATGCTGATAATTTTTTATTAACAATCAAACCTGACACCTGTCAAGAAAAAAAATTGCATGAATCGCGAATACTCTAAGCTGGGACAAATTTACCTGAACCAAATTTGAAAATAACCCTCAAACATCTTGGTTGTGATGAACATGAGGCAATAATTCATAAATTTATCTAAATAGGTGCTATGTATTATCTTTCATCGAAAATTAAGTACCTTTATGATAATTACAACTCAAATATTATAGATATATATGTATATAAGAAGAGATTTTATGAGACAATATCTTTTTTCAATTATGCACAATTTTTTATAAAAATATTGTAAAAACTATCATAGTCCGCATACTACCATCCATGTCCCCCATAGATTAAGAACGCTAATCAGTGAGGGTGCCAACTGCCCCCGTGCGCCCCACACTCGCCGCGTCGGGGGCGAAGTGTTAAAAACACAATAAGATATAATACTCCCATGCAACATCACTGTTTCAACCCTAAAACAGTGATGGGTGCAATTTTGAACCCTGTTCTTAAAAAGATAGAGGAGTTTTATGAATTTTGAGTAGAGTAACAAATGTTTGTGAAAATATACTATTAATTCGCAACGCCTTCAAAGTGTCATATCACTCATACTGATATAAAATACATATTTTGTGTTGCGCTATTATATTCGAGGAGTTGAAAGGGTGTATTTTGTTCATTGGATTTCATGATCGCTCTTAAATAGCGATGAATTTTTTATGACTATGAATGAAGTGTTAATAATTTTATTGTTTTTATTTGTTGCATCTTTATTCAAATATAGACCGAGGTATTATAATGTTGATATAAATTTTATAAAACAACTTATATTTCGAAGTAGGTACTACTTCGAAGTAGGTACCACTTCGAAGTAGGTACTACTTCGAAACCTACCTACTTGCCGTTCCATCAGTTGTTAAGACGGCTGAAACCAGAAGATATTTATGTTTTTATGAATGGTTACTTTTACAAATAAGGAATGTATAATTATACAGGTATATTGCACATGATTCTACTCAACAAAGAAATTAATATTAAGTTTTTGTCGATAGATGGCGCTAGCAGTCGTAAGTAATTTTTCAAAAACTGTTTTTGTAACAAAAATAGTCTTTATAAGAATATGCATGTTTTTTTATTCGGTCCTAAAGTAAATAGTACCTACTTAATTATAATTAGTAAAACTTTAAAAAATTCTGAAAAATATTGATAAATACCTGACTTACATACAGCCCATTAAAGGCGCGTTTTAGACAAGGAGATCCGATATGTACCGTGACGTCACATTACACGTCTGCGATACATTTTTCATGGTAAAAGTTGTTTTAAAAGAGACAGGTATACCTTAATTTCAAATTACTATATTACGCCTATTTTTTCTTAAAATCAATTTTGTTTTCACTAGCACTATAATTTCATATATTTTCTTATATAAGTATATAGTAAAAATAATATATTTTTTTCATGCATATTCCCTATTACTTTGAATAGTAACAAAATAAACAGATTGTTTTTTTCTTTTAAGTGGTATAATTGAATGTAGAGTCCATGATTACCAGTACAACATTTTTAAACCAAAGAATATTAATACTGTATAACTATGTACATAATATATTCCTCTTTGTTAACCGTTTCTCAACAATTTCAGGCCATGAAAGCGCATAAATATCAACAATAATACATTATGTTGAACATGATTATCATTTAAATTCGGGATGCGATACATTTGAATGACAATGGCGGTGGGCCCACGCATTTCTACGTTTTATTTCAACTTTAAATTTTATGGCGACATGCTGGGGTAAGATGGTTTCAGGGGTCTAACCCTAAGTTAAACATAATGATGTAAAAAGGTAGGTACGGATAATTTTCCTTAAAAAGATATATTTATTGTTTTAATATTATTATTTATTTTAGACAACATCACATACATTGTTCTGATCCTTTGGTAAGTAGCCAAAGCACTTGTGTTACAGAAATCGGAGGCCCAATTCCCGTAATTTGACAATAGCCGAAATCCGATGTCGATCCGATCACAAACGGTATTCGGTAACGAATAAATAGGCTAGAATTCTTAGAGTTTCCTGGGTCAAAAAAAGATTATTCTATTTAGTCCGTCAGTTAGATTAACAAAAAATATTGGACCCGTATTTTGACATTTGTCAATCAAACAAAAAATTACGAAGATAAAGCGCATTAAAGTTTGGAAATGGGAGCACGTGACGTCACGCCGTGTTAAAAAGTGTCGCAAGGCGTGACGTTACGCGGAACTATAACGGGCTATATCTTCATTTGTTTAATTGAGAAAAGAAAAAATACGTGTCCAATATTTTCTGGTAATCCAACTGACGGACTAATAAATTTTTTTTAGGAAACTAGCCCATTAGGCCTCTGAAACAATGACGATACCACAACACCAAATCCAGAATGCTCACCTCTCGGTTACAAAGGTCGTTAAATAATACTATGATATCTAAGTAAATTAAAACGGCATCATTACCCAGTGCCGTTTGCGAGCGTGTAATAAATTGCATCCGAATCCGATGCACGTTAGTGCGGGTTCGCTTCCGACTCCGGCACGTGCCGGCTTTAAAATATTGTCCCAACACATTTTTGCATTTAAAACGATTCCAATAGTAGTGCATTAGGGAGAACTGCTTTGAAGATTGTTCTTAACAAACTAAAATGTATTTAAGACTAGCATATGCTCGCGACTTTGTTTGAGACTTCTAAATAATTATCGCACGGGAAAACACAAAATCATATTATAGCAATAAAGAATATCTCATGCTGCGCAGTTACATGGCAAATTAAAAGATTGTTAATTTTTTATTTAAACTCATAATTCAAGTATCTAAATTTGTACTAACACATGAGATCTTTAGTGTCCGAAATAAATTAAATCGAATTGAATTTAATAACTATTTAGGTGTCCCACATCAGTTTTTTATTTTAATTAATAAGTATTGGATAACATCACATACATTGATCCGATCCTAAGGTAAGTAGCTCACACTATGTTATAGAAATCAGAAATAACGAAGGTAAGTACCATAACACCCAGATCTGAGATAATATTAAAAAGTTAGTTTTCTACATTGACCCGACCGGGAATGCCAGGCGGTTGCAGGTTCGAATCCCACAAGGGGCTAATGTTTATGTGATGACCACGAGCATTTATACCTGAGTCATGGGTAAAAAAGTAAAGTATGTCTTTATATGTTATGCAGAGCAGGCCTTGCCTCAAGTATGAGGTGATTCAGGCCATACCATAGCGTATTCTAAGTCTATGGGCCATACTTAGAATACACCACGCGGGCCCAGTGCGGATTGGTGGAGAGATGTTGTAAGGCCAGTGACTTAACCTTACTGTGAGATGTTATTAAGCCGCCCTAAGGTATACTTATTATGAAATATAATATAATGGTGTTAAGAATTACTAACAAACTGGATCAATGTAATCTTTTTCAATTAATTAATAATAATAATAAGGCATCTAACGAGGCTTCACGACTGGTATCAAGCGACATTAGCTGGGATCAGTTTTTAACGTGTTTTGCGAAGCACGGGGATTCTTGTGATAAATTATTGTTATTATTATTTTTTATAATTACAACAACACTGTTAAAAAAACATTTAAATTTAAGCCTCGCAAACCACTTTCGTGGTTGACTGCGAGTGCGAACCTTGGTTTATTATTTACAAACTGTTAAAAGTTACTACATACTATATTTTATTTAAGAAGTCACTGAATATGGTTAGAATGGTCACCCATTTAATTAAAATCGCGGCCTTTGACAATCACTAGACAGATAAAAAGGACACCAAAGCGCTGCCGCCACTGATCTACAAGGACCTCATGAGTCATGGAAGTTCATATGTAGGTAACTAGCTTTTGCCCGCGATTTCGTTCGCGTGGTCTTTAGTTTGTTCGTAAAGGAATCTCTGAGCAAATTTCTATATTTTTTTCTCCTTTTTAAGAACCTTCTCCTGACAATAATGTACACAACAAAAAAATAATTTATTAAATTGTTCCATCCGTTCACGCGTAATGCGATGACCAAGGGAAATAGAGATTCATTTTTATAAATAAAGGTTATGCATGTATCTATTATTTATTTATTTAAAACTTTATTGCACAAACTTAAAAGTGTACAACCTAGGTGGACTTAATGCCAAGAGCATTCTCTGCCAGCCAACCTTTGGGTCATACAGAAAACAGGTAATAGTTGCCATGGTACAAACTGCCTAGTTAGGCAATGGTTGTTGAAAGAACAATTTAATATAATAAGAAAGTACGAAATTCTTGAATAAGGAATCATCACCCTTATGTCAAGAGAACAAAACAGTGAATTTTTCACGGGCGTCTCAAAACACACCGATGTGTGTCAATTTAGAAATAATAGTTTTCTAAATTGACTCGAAGGAATTGAAATTCGCCAATCGATAATATAACTCACAATCAGTCCTATACTGTCAAATCCCTGTCAACCAAGTGTCACAACATTGTCAATGTCAATTTCCCTTACTTTATACTAGTAGAAATCGGAAATCGAAGAGCACTTTGCAAAATTCACGGAATGAATTTTCAAAAATAGTGTTAGGTATCCACGTAAAAATTTTCCGATTTCGTATTCGGATTAAAATTAGCATGATTCAAAAGTATGTCTCCAACCCCCCCAAGGATGACCACCAAAACACGATATGATTAGCGATTTATCGACACCAACTGTATTTTTTAATATTATGATAGATACAGCCGCGTTTTGAATTTTTATTGCAACAGCGATCATAACATGTGACGTCACTTGCACACTTGCTCAACATGGTGGCTATATTATCAGATTTTTACAGTTGGTGTCGATAAATCGCTATAACAAATCGGGTTTTGTTGTCATACTAGGGGGGGGGGGGAGGGCATTAGCTATAACATGTCATAAAGCTATCACTCGTACCTACCTACATAGAGTACATATCGCGGAGTTCATAAGCCGCTGAGCAGATGCGGCGGCGGGCCCACCACACTGCCCTGATGCGATTTGCTCGCACACTTCGTTACTCGCGCCAGCAAGCCCCGTATTGATATAGCGTTGTGTAATTTATGTGGCAGCTACGATTGTTCTGGGGTCGATGACCTTGCACCAAGTGCTGGTTATACCTTTTTGAAATATTATATTCATGAAACTAAACAACTTTGCTAAATGAAACATGGGCCATAGATTGAGATTAAGATGTTTCACATTCCCAAAATTCAAAATGTTCTGCCCTTTTTAGGTGCTTAAAAATAACTAACACGCTTGCAATCCAAGATTTTATTGTTTAAGTACACTTACTATTTCTATTGGACCAAAATTTAATCACAAAAAAACACCACTTTTATGGAATTGTTTCGTTTTGCGATTTTGATGTTAAAGATAAAGATAAAGAAATTTATTTGCTTAAAATATGGTTAACAAGATGTTAAAATTAATTACATTTCCTCATATTTTACCAATGTGATGGCATGCAAATTATTATAATAAAATAATTAAAATGTACAATATTTGAATGCATGTTAATTGGATCAAATTACACAACAAATGTCAGTCAAATTACTACATTGTTATAAATTAATAAACACAATCATGATTAAGTCCAAATTTTATGTCAAGTCATAAGTTACAGTACATACTTTATTCCATAATATCACGTAGATAGTGTTACGTAATAAAATGTCATTTATATTATAAAAGTTTTTGTCATAGAGCCACATTATCAGTTTTCGTTTAAACAATGTACTAGGGAGCACCTTAATTTCATTTGGGATGGCATTAAAGACTTTAACACACATTGCATTACACTGTTTCTGATAAAATGACAATTTTGGTACACTATTGTAAACAAGCCTGTCTGGACGTCTTAAGTTTCTGTCATGTATATCCTGCCGCCTTTTAAAGAGGTGACTATTTTGTTATACAAAACTGGCAGCTTCCAGTATGTGGTTGATAGATAGAGATCCATAGATAGAGTTGATGTATTTAAACAATAACTTCTTTCTCCTTTTGCAGCAGTGCAGATATTTTAATAGATATGCTCCTAGCATATCGATTCTCTGTTCGGGCAGTTTGTTTGGAAGAACCGAAATTATTTTTCTATTTCTTTAGCATACTTATTTAATGTAATGGGCAGCAGCATATCCTGATAATAATATCCATGCCATATAAATGGCTGAACCATTATGTTAACGTTGTGTAGTATCTCAGACAGAGGCATACATGAAAACGAAACCTAGTCATACAGGGTGTTCCGTAATTGGTAAATCTTAGTAAGGCCAAACATGTAGGTAACACAGGATGTCTCACATTCCCGAAAAAAGTTACACGTTGCTTTTTTTGGGTTTACCCTCCCTTTCTCAGGTTTTATTAGATTTCGTTGGGTTTTATCTGATTTCGATTTGATTGCGATAGCCGTTCACAGTTTAACAACTTTATTTAAGTCAATGATGTAGGTATGAAAATAATATGAATCAAATCAACTTTAACGAATTTGATTCGCATTGAATATAATTTAGCTATACTATCTAATAATATGTCTAAGGAACGAAAGTTGTAAAATTTAAGTAAAAATTAAATTAAATAATCAAATTAAATTTCTTGACCAATATAACAGAATGTCATTAGTACAAATTCGATGTAAGTAATTTATATGATTGCCAGGCGGTAAATGTTAACCATAAAGTTTTAGGTTGATTTCTGGCATATTGGTTACTGTTGAAACCACAGAACAGGAATGACACGCTACGTCTGTGGTTACAACAATAAGTATTACGTTGTCATAGCTATTTTAATATCTACAACATAAACTAGACAAATACATTACCTTACGCGAATGTAAATAATAAAATACCCATAGGAAAACTACCCTATAATTTGTTCAGCTGTAGATATGGTTTTTAAGATTTTAATATTGTTGCTTAAAAGATAAGTTGTTATTTGTTTTTATGTAACATAATCAGCTCCAAAAAAGAACTAACGAATACTTTACATGCTTATATATTAACGTCGTAAATGCTATAAGTATCTGGTATTTACCGAATATCGCTGCCGCATTTCAATAACAATGGCGGCCACATCTGTACCTCCGCACCGCTCCGCACCGCTTCGCTGCGTTTCAATCGCATCGCATCGCGCGTTTTTATTCTCTCCGCTTTCCGCTCGGAGTGAGATATTGTACGGAATGAAAGAACCCTTGTCCATTTTTATATCTCGAAGATTAGTTACGAACTCATTATGCTGTGGGCTTATGAATTTCGTGACTTTTGCAAGTTTTCGTTAAAGGATTGTGATTTTGACAGGGTGAAATGATATCGTGCACTTCGTTAAAGTTACTTCGTAATCAGCTGATTACAGGTTTAGAAAACTACTTGATCATAGACGAATCTATGTATACAATATATCTTGACGTTAATGTGTGGAACATCTGTTTTTTAATCGACTTAACTTTTCGTGATTTTGATCAGAGTCAGAAACAACGACGGTACCCTAACACCCAGACTCAAGCCAATATAGATAAGTGGTTTTCTACATTTTCTACATTTACCGACCAAGCTTCAAACCTCAGAGAGAGGGACACCAAGCCCGGTATGCTCGCCTCTCGGCTACGGAGGTCGGCGCCATTATGCCACGACATCACAGATTACATGAGATAAGTTACCTTCGTAATGACTGTTTCTATATTAGGCCGGTGTCCGAACGTATAGATTTAAAATATTGCGAAAATCTACAGTCAAAAGGACTGTCTATTCTTACCCATTGGATGTACGAAACTGAGCCTTAACAAAAACGATGGAAAATAATTTTCCGCACTCTATTGATGAAGTTTACACTTTTTCAGAACCTTTTTGCCTCTTGAAACAAAGAGGCAAAAAGGTTCTGAAAAAGTGCAAAAGTTCTACAGACGAGTCATCTTGTAAAAGCATGCCACAAAACAACGAGCTAAGGACAAAAAGGGGTATTTCCCAAACCATGCCAAATCCGCGAGGAAACTTTCAAATACCACCATTCTTAGCCCGAATGGCATCTGCATAGCAATCTTTGAAATGCATTTTCCAAGTAGGCGTGGCCTAAATCAGCCAATGTGCACTCACGCGATTTATAGACCAGCTACTTCAAACTGGCCTGCCTTTCCCCCCTTTGTTAATGTAGAACAGTACCTTGAGGTGTAACTGTATACATTTTTGACGGTTCTCCTTACACTGGTTGTAGACCACGCTCCGCCCATCGACGCGCTTCGCTGGCTTTTCCTACACGCCAGAACGGGACAGCAACACAAATTAGAGGAGAGCAGACGCGGCTTTTCTTAAAGATAGTTAGCATATTATGTAATATGACAATGTAGGTACATAATGGGGTATAACTAACAAAGTATGTAAATGAAGACGTTATTTACGGCGTCGTAGCAAATTGGTGTCACATTGCAGAAATATGTGAAAACTTGTCCCTATTATTGGCGACATAATATGTTTTCTTTTGTACTGACTTTTGAGACGTTGGTTTGCTTCTTTGCTAACTTTAATGCTTTTTATCATAAAATACATTTCTAATTACATTCAACAATAGCATATATTTCCTCTTAGTCCAATTTCATAATGTAGGTTTAATGTTTATCTTACGTTTACGATTGCAGCAAACTCTCAATAAAGGTGCATTTAAAATTTGGGTTACAGCATTAATTAACAATATTATTGTTAAAAGAGTATCAGAATTTGGATACCTTCTTTTTTTTCAAGCTTCGTAGTATAATATTGGACATCACATAAATTGCTCTGAGCCAGTGAAAAGTAGCTTAAGCACTTGTGTTACAGAAATCAGAAACAACGACCGTACCACAACACCCAGACCCGAGACAATATAGAAAAGTTATTTTTCTACATTGACCGACCGGGAATCGAACCCGGGACCTCAGAGATAGCGACACCAAGTCCTGTATAATCGCCTCTCGGCTACGGAGGTCGTCGTAGTGTAAACTGATAATAAAAAAAACATTAAACATAAAATCTAACCAAAAAAATAAAAATAAAATTACAAATAAAAAATGTGTCCAAGATCGCGACATAGTGCGACTACTTGTTTTTAAAAGTGTCTATAGATATGGCGTCATTATCAGAACTAATTCTCGACCTCAGAAGCATAAGGTCTGATGTGTGCAAGGTTTTCAATCACACATCAGACCTTATGCTTCTGAGTTCAAGGATTGTATCTTTCTATCAAACAAATCTACAAGAGTTAAGGAAACGTTTACGTTCAACGTTTTTACACAGACGCGCAATTGCGTAGTTAGGTTATTGTTAGCACGAGTGAATGTTTTCACATAAATAAACGAAGTTACTGATATGTAGCTGGTGAATCTTTTCTAATAAATAAAAATAAATAAATTAGTACCTATATCATTAAATTATCATCAATAATACAATTACCTGTACCGTTTAATTATTACCTTTTTGTTTTCACCATACTTCAATATGGAAACAACGATTCCACTCTAGCTGTTAGGGTTGTATACATATCTCAAAAGAAATAAAACGGAACTCTTTTAGGATCACTTTGGTGTCCAGGTGTCAATGACCCTTTTCGTTAAGGACGGGTACAGGTATCAATTTTAAATGACCAAATCCTAATTTCTACGAACCTTTAAAGGTATAAAGAGTTCAAGCCTCTAGTTCTACACAATCTAAAGATTTCCAAATATTTTGAAATTCGTTAACTACGGGCGGGGTTTTAGAACCATAAAGTTTCGCAAGAAGCTAGATTTTACAGCATTTACAGAAATTTGTTTATTTATTTGATAAGGCACACTAATAAAATATTAAGCACTAAAGTATACATAGAAGTGGTAGATGAACATTTCTGATATTTAAGTCACTTCAGTTTACTTAACTAAATCTTAAAATATCAATCCATAACTTTCGACAAAAATACAAAAAAAATTGCCAACGTGTAGTTTTAGATTCATACCTATTTTAGAACAGAAAAGAAATTCTTCTTGCGTTCTTTATAACGACCGTAAAGATGGGGTGGGAGAGGGAAGCTGGGCTATTTTGCATGTATGCGGGGACGCTGGGGGTGAATGCGAAACTCCAACTATTTCGGAAGGGTGCAGTTGAGGCCAAGTTTTGGGAATAAAAAACAAATCTTGTAAATTCTTAAGAAATGCTGGTTCAAATCGGGGTACGAATAAGATATTAATAAAATATTCTACATACATTAGTACAAAATCAGCAAGTAATTAAAAAAATAACTATTTTAGTTTGCAGTAGTAACGAATTATGAATGTTGATTAGACCTTACCATGATTTTTTTCCTCTAATAAATGAGAAATAAATATTGAACAACATCACATACCTTGCTCTAATCCTAAGGTAAGTAGCTAAAGCATTTGTGTTATAGAAACCAGTAACAACAACGTTACCACAACACCCATACCCGAGACAACATAGGAAAGTACGTTTACTACAATAACTCCACCTAGAATCGAACCAGGAAATATTTGTTATCTTAGTTTAAAACATACTTTGTTACGGAGATCAGATAGCAATTACTTCAAATCTAATAACCAGACTTACCGAACCTTAAATCATAGTTAAAATCTTATTGTTATTTTATTCATTTATTGCGTTATAAGTTTACCTTGATTAGAAACTGGATTATACGTTAGGAGGGCGATAAGAATTCAAGCTATGGTACTAACAAGTGTCATCTTTAATGGATAATGCTAAAAGTCTAATAAACACAAAACTGCATGATCAAAACATAAAAAAGTAGGTTTGTATACATTAACTGTGGTATTGTAATAGACTTACTCGTACTTAGGGCGAGTCGTTCTTACCTGGAAAATTCAAAAACTTTAGTCCCTTACATTTACATCAGTATAAATTATGGAGTTTTTGAAATAATCAATCAAGCGGGCATAAAAATTTCGTATCAGTTCGTAAAAATCTCTTTTTTTTTCAAGTTATTCGTAAATTTGGTAATTCGTACGATTTGATAGAAAATGCCAAAGGACGGCGCTCATAATGTAAGAATAAGTAATTTAATTATAGTCATATTTTTGTTTAAAACCGGCCAATGTTAACAATTGCAGTAAAGTTTAACGTATCTAAGCCGAAAGGCATTAAATTTAAGAGGGTTCAAATCTCCATACCCCGTCCCCACACGAGGGGAGAATGGCCAAATCGGGCCATTACCGTATTTCACTGCTGTCATAAAAATCTAAGAAACACTGCCTTGAAATCGTAATAGCATCCTGTGCGGTTAGAATATGGCTGGTGTGAAAAAAAAACGAACATTTAATTCATAGCAATCTAGTTATTGTATGAGGGTTAAATTAAAAGAGGTAAAAGGAAAAATTACATGAAGGTATGTAGTTGTTAGTGGTTGTAAAGTGAGGATATAAACACACTTTCAAAATTTCTCCATGTTTATTTAAATACTAAAATACAAATAGGACACTGACTTTTCAAAAGAAAATTGCCTAGTGAAATAGTTGTGACATCCTCAAGTAATAACAAACTCTAAATACCGTTTTGTGGTGGCTTTTGGGCACATTAATTGAGGTTTTTATTTAGGGCGCATATTGTATAACTAGCTGACGAAATCTCGATGAGTGATCGTAGGAGCTATAAAAAGATCTCTATATTATTATGTTAAAATCATAAAGTTAGTAAAAAAATACGATGTTTACTTGTTTAATGTTTTACAAAATACAACGCTCTTAGAAATCAGTCAGTTACAGTATCAGAACAATATGGTAATAATACTAAAATAGCTGGACAAACATCAGTATTCACTAGTCAAATAGATACATGACTAGCTAACCATATGCGTCCATTGCAGTTACCTAGATTGAATCGCATTGTGCTCTGAACGGTCTCATTAACGGTAATGGCGGTCGCAACAATTTTCCTGATGGGTCGATCCGTGATTAATGTGAGTACAGCAAAGTGTCTATGTAGGTATTTACTTAGTATTTTAATACTATAAGCTTCACTTTTGACTTAATAAGCAAGCAAATCTTGCTACACTAAAACTCTCGAGTTTGGGCTGATTGGATTTGAGTCAAGTCCCATACATATAAAAGCTTGTAGGTTTTTCATAGTTTTATTAGCTTTACTTGTAACTATCACACACGTGTATCACACCTATTGTAACTAACAAACCCATTATGTAGTCAGATCTTGATAGTAATTTACAACCTACTTAAAAGTGACGTATCGATTTTGAACTTTGTAAGTATCTGATACGCTGAATGCAGGCCGCTTTCAACCGGCCAATCTGGATATTATTAGGGGTGGCCTATGTTCAGCAGTGGACGTTTAATTACTGAAATGAAGATGATGATGAAGTATCTGATATTTGGATAAAAATAGAAAGAATTATAGGTACTATCGTGTTGATCTGATGATGGAGCTAGGAAGTGGGTAGTGGAACTCTTTAATGGGGAATATGTATGTTTTCTATTTGGTACTAAAATAAATAGTACCTAATTGTAATTAAGAAAACTTTAAGAATTTTCGAAAATATTGGTAAATACCTGACTTACAGCCCATTAAAGTTGCGTGTTAGACAAGGAGATCCGATATGTACCGTGACGTCACATTACATTATGTCTGCCATACATTTTTCACTGTAAAAGTTGTTTTAGAAAGAGATAGGTATACGTTAATTTCTAATTACTACCTATATTACGGTTATTTTTTACCTAAAATCAATGTTGTTTTTACTATTGGCACTATAATTTTATTATTTTCTTAAAAATAAATTTTCATGCATATTCCCTATTGTTACTAATAAAGCCTTCGTCTTTGGGCTCATTTGATTCATTTTGACGAGTTCAATTATAGGTCCACATAACAGTTCGTTGGTTTTTTAAATTACAATCTTTTTAAATATAATGTAAAAATTAACAAAACAAAGAAAAAGATCGGTTTCCTTCAAGAGGGAATGGAACCTGTTGCGTCATATCATAGTCCTATTTTCGATATTTGTCACACAAAAATACAAAATATTTATTTCGGTAAAAAAACATCAAAAAATAACATTATTGTTGAATACAGGAATGTTTGTGCCAGAAAATGCCTCTCTTCCTCAGCCTTATAATTTGTAGTAAACATAGTTTCTTACCAATATTAAAAAACGAAAACATTTTACAGTTTACTAAACTTTATGTGAAACAAATGTGTGTGTGGGTGTACCCTGTGCGTGTGTACGCGTTTGTGTGCATGTGTATGTGTGTGTTGTAGGTACGTTCGTCAAGTAATCTAGTATAAACAGATTTTAGTGTTGGTATTTTAATGTATACGTTGACAACACAACTGTCTCTTCTTATGTAAGACATCGAGTTAATTACAAGGGTTAAAGTAACTATCGTTAATGTAACATAAATAGCCATGCTTGTTTAATTACATCATTCGTAACATCCTTAGACAAGAACTGAACAAATACAAACAATACACAATACCCACAGATCTTGTTGCTAGCCCTAATTCTGCAAATCAGGAATCCGTCGTAATATCTTACCGGCAATAACTAGAGCTAACACATAGAGCATGTGCACGTACATAGGACAACCGCACAACCTGCGCGGAGTGGATCAGCCATTACTGCTAATGACTTCGCCACGGTGCCTGCGCGCACTGCGGTAGGGTTGCTACAACACAACTATATCGAAGTTAACGTCGCAACTTCTAATAATAAAACGTCACGTGATATAAATATCTTCATTTTGTCGGCTAACTGTATTTATAGTATTTTAACAACTAAGCATAGAATGCATAAAGTATGCCTCAATACGTCCCACTGCAAGGCACAGACTTCACTTCAACAACGTGTGGATTGGGGTGTTGTAAAGCTAGTGATTTAACCTTACTGTCAGATGTTATTAAGCCGCCCTAAGGCCTCTGACTCGGCTTCACAACTAGTATCAAGCGATATTAGCCAGGACCAACTTTTATCGTGCCTTCCGAAGCACGTGATGTTTGTGACAAATTTCACTAAATATGGTTGGAATGGTCAGGAGCAGGAGTCTGATAGTTTTTTATTTTACACACAATACATAAAATCTATATGACAAGAGTACCAACTACGACAGCAAGTAGTTAAACTGCTTACTGAAATCAGTTTCGCTACTACTTATATCATTTTATAGCCCTAAAGGTATCTGCTTCTTTTTCTTTGAGTCATAGGGGAAATGTGTTTATTTTTAATAAAGTACCACAGACTTTTGTTAAACTACCTGTACAAAAGTTCAGAACTCACTTAATAATTCTTATAGAGAAAGGATAATAAAAAGTAGAAGTTTAATTAAACGACAAGAGTGCATGGACTTTATAATCTATCTAGCTTACTACTATCTCGTAACTTGTGAAAGAAGGCTGATGAAGGTGGTTGAGATTTTTGCCCCTTTCAATCAATCCAATACCAGCCAAAAGTAGTCTCTGAATTGGTGATACACTTATTTTTGGAACGTATAAAAGTACCCAGAAGAGGGTCCATAACCATACAATCCATATTTCCATACTATATAATTAATATTATAAATGGGAAAATAACTCTGTCGGTCAGTAACGTTTTCACGCCTAAGCTGATAAACGAATTTTGATTATTTCTAATAAAGAGATAGATTCGACCATGAAAAAGGATATAGACTACTTTTCGTCGCAAAAACTGAACTGATTTTGATAAAATTTTGTACAAAAATAAGTTGAACCCTAGGCTACTATTTTTAATACTCCTAACAAGGAAGTAAAATAGGGGGTGAGATACCATATTTCAATCAAGCAAAGCCGCGGACACAGCTAATACTGAATAAATAAGTATTATTTACCCCCGGGTGAAAATCATTGGGAGAGGCCTGTGTTCTGCAGTAGACGTTCTATGGCTGAAATGATAATGATTGATAATAAGAAAGTAAAAATAATCTAAATATCGCCACTTCTCATTTGCCAGCCCTAACCCTGCCGATGCATCAATGCACCCGGCACACGCGAGCAACAACACACAAACACGTACGCGCATAAACATCGCTACGGGCCTCTTCGGCCGCTGATTGGATTTATGTATGCTGACGGTTGATGCCGAGCCTGAATATTCAGCAGATGCCATACGAAGGCGCAATCAAAGTACGAGCTGATGAGGTTAGATCATTTGCTGTAGTTGTGCGATTAGACTGTTTTGAAATGTGACTTATTTGGTATGTTAATGTTCATTATCCCTTACAAACTTAATGTTAAGTAATACTACGTGTAACATAAATGTTCAGCTACATTTCAAACCAGTCGATGAATAAATGTTTTTGAAAAGTATAGAACAACTTATAGAAGGGCAAACAATATTTTTCTTATTACGTATGACCCAGGATTGTATGACAAAGATTATTCCTCTTTTCCTCTACCTGCAGATTGTCTCTCCTTAAGGGTTGTCTGGAAGAGATCGCTAAGACCGCCTAAATTGTACTTTTCTAAATGTTTTTTTTTTCTCTGTACTGTTTGTTTTGTGCGGTATGCCCATCATTGACAGAGATAGATAATGTTCCATGATGTGTTCAACTTACATCTAATTCTTACAGCCAGTGTGTGAATAATAGTTTTAAGTCAATAATGAATAATAATCTAAAATTTATCAAAAACGCAAATGAAACAAATGAAAAATAAAAAAAATATATGCACCACTCTAAGGTAAAATACAAATATTTATTAAAATATGTCATTGAAGTACATGTCGAAATAATAGCCAATGTCAGAAACATGATTGTATTGACAAAACGTAAATATTGTCCTGAAATATGGCTTAAAAAATGTTCTACATGTTGCTGTAAGAGTATAACTATTTAAGTTCGGTACATTTCTTGTTACCACACTATTTACAATGTTTAATATTTCACATACAATGTATTGAAATTACATTTTTAATAGCCGTAGCCGAGAGGCGAGCATACTGGACTTGGTGTCCATGTCTATCTCTGAGGTCCCGGGTTCGATTTCCGGTCGGTCAATGTAGAAAAATTACTTTTCTATATTGTCTCGGGTCTGGGTGTTGTGGTACCGTCGTTGTTTCTGATTTCTGTAATACAAGTGCTTAAGCTACTTATCATAGGATCAGAGCAATGTATGTGATGTTGTCCAACAAAAAAAAAAAAAAAAACTTCTATGACTACTAACGAAAGAATTAGTAAAATTAAGTTCTTCCGAATGATCGTTAATAATTGTGTATAATAATTATGATTTTGTTAATATTTCGTTTCTGCTAATCTATCACTTTTAGTTTACCAAAAAATGGTATCACTTTTTAATTTATAATTATTGGCAACATCGCTTAACCTCGATTTGAAAAAGGAACAGCTTGTTCAAATTTTATCTCCCGTCTAAGCGCAAAACAAGACAGGCTGCGTATTAACTAAAAAAAATAGCAAGTCTAACAATACCGCAGCAGTCATCGACCCCAATAAAAATACGCCGCTCAAAGGCCCGTAGGCCTAACAGGCGTGAAGTGCAAACTGACCGGCTTGTAACGTGGCCACTCGTCAGGAAAGGCACCAGGAAATGTACGGGGTGGGGTAAATATACACTATGCTATGTTACCCCGTTGGTAAGCAACGACTAACGTAAATGATGTAGACTTTGAGAAGATCACGCAGATTGATAAGTCAAATGGTTAAGAGGCCGTCCTAGAAATCGTCGTATTTCTGTACATTTTGTTCTCCGATTGAAAAGACGTGAATGATAAT
Source organism: Anania hortulata (assembly GCA_963576865.1). NCBI lineage: Eukaryota > Metazoa > Arthropoda > Insecta > Lepidoptera > Crambidae > Anania > Anania hortulata. The sequence goes on along the minus strand of OY756405.1, from coordinate 9,319,723 downwards.
TGAAATAAAATAACACGTGAATTAAAAAATTAGTTCTTATTCTTGCATGTAGCGGGAATGGATTTTTCATTCGTTTCAAAAATAAAGGTAAATCACCAAAATAACTACTCTTATTTCAGAAAAATGACGTTAACGAAACGAAAAAAAACGAAAAATACCTTTGAACATCGATTTACAAGAGACTACAAGTTATCCTGACAATTTGATTGTAACATTTAATGAAGATATAGTCTACTTGCACATAGGTCAAATACTTCTTTTACTTTCTTACAAAATATAGCAGAAAAGAAATGCTAAAATAACATAAAATTTTAGAAATTTACATTCAAATATCGTTTATTTTTCTATCGTTATGAACAACTATTAAAGATTTAAACACTACATAATAATATTCAGGTATGTTAGATTCTACGAGGTTGTGGACTGTTTACAAATAGGTCGGTTTACAAATAAGTAGTCCAGGCTTGGCACAGTCAAAACTATTTATTGATTACTTTTATTACGGACACATTGTTTAATCTATTACAGCGTCTGGGGAAGAGAGTTATTAAACGATACAGAGACAAAAAGAGCTGTTCAATACAGAATATGTATATAATATCATAGACAACTTGTGTTGCTAGCAACGAGGTATACTTTTAAAATAACATAATTTTTATTTTATGTAAACAATAAAATAAGTAGTAAACCTAAGTCAAAATTAATTATAAAATCAAGCGCGCTTAACCGATCGTTTTTTAAACCTAGGTAGGACGTCCACTACCTAATAAATTATCAATATTATCTTGTAAAGGATTAACATTGTTGATGCTTTATCCCGCATCATAGACGCACACTAGCATAGAACTGTATTTCAATTTTTTTACTGAAAAAAGGTGCACGGCCTCTTAATATATTGACATAAACGTGGTTCAAAGCTACATTGAAGGTTAGCAAAGAGCAATTTATCGATACGTTAACACGCCGCGAATTGTTTTTTTTTATTCGGTGTCACGAAGTGCATTCAAGCCTGATTATGCAAAGTGTTAGTGGATGACAAAGTGTTAAATATGCTTGGTGCTTGGTTATTAAGTATAATATTAACCTGAAATTATGCTGGAAGGTACTCGTGGCATTAGCAAGAACAACGAAAAATTACATTTCCTAAAAGATATCAGGCTGTTTATTGAAACTTTATCAGATGAAACATCACGCGAAGTCTTTAGGCGTTACACTTATTATCTTGAATCTTTAAATAACGTAGTTGGTAATACATTTAGGTACTTATATTTGTACTTACCCAAATTTTATATTTCAAAATGTATTTCTGTTTGTTGTTCCAAATAAATAAAATAAAAATACACATGAGGTTTAGCTAGGCGGAACAATATGATTGGGGGCCTCAATGATTTGGCTCTATACTTAGTTTAGAAATATTGCTATTTTATGATCAATTAAATAAGGTTACAAAGTAGGTAATTTTTAGCCGAATTCAGGATTTCTTGTTTAATCACTATCTTAAGTTCTGATAATAAATACTTAATATTGAATTGATTCGTGCAACAAAACTCTTACTAAATTAGCAGCTAATTTATTATTCTAACTCGGATGATCAAATACGAAATTTCTATTCCATCCTCATTATTGTCGAATGTAAACTCCTATTCAACTGCCGAAATTATAATCACGGGATGCAGAGCAAACTCATAATGACCTCATGATTGCACGTTGACGTCAGCCATTTTGCGCACACGGGCGGAAAACGGGCCGTTATTAATAAACCCAACCGTGGCTGCTTCCAATCTTTGTCATAGTCGCTTCTAACCACCGGTGCGTGTTCGACTTGCCAGCTCGGTGCATGTGTAAAAGCGCCTAGTGTGGAAACACAATACATACCATTCCATCTCCATGCAGTTTTGAACCTTATAATGTTACAATAGAGTAGTGTTTGGGTAGAGGATAATAAAATATAGGTTGATCTAAAATAGCGAGCTGCGATCCTGTGCTTGACAATAATGCATGGCTGGGCTAATGTTTGCTTTGTATCAAGCGCAATAGTTATGTCGACCGCTGCGCTCGGGGCGTGAATGTATAATTTGCAGGACCGTAGAATAGGCAATTAAAGAGGCTCATGCATTGTGTATGACTTTGTTGGCTATTACAAATTAGAAATTTTATAATTTTTAGTGTGATCCACACAAAAAAATATTAAATTGCGCTGTGTAAAAGGCACTGGCAGGGTCGCCATATAAGTATTGGGACCGTCGAATAAAGGATACACAGGTGTTTACAACGCTTACATACTACTTATGTAATATGTGCATTTGGAGTGAAGTGAGCATCACACTACAAATTGTAGTTTACCGTTTTATTAAAACCGTGATTTTACCTTTAAATAGTACTCTTTGTCAGTTTTGAAGTTGATAGAGGAAATAATGTTGTGTTATCAAGGATTTCATGAAACATATGAATAAAAGACAAAACAATTTATTTCCCTTCTCTAATCCTTAAACATTTATACAACAACCCTTCAAGTTCAGCCTCACAATAAGGAATGCATTTCTCATGCTGGGAATTTCCATAGCAAGCGGCGTCCAATCCGCCGGCTATACGAAGGCAGTGCTACGTGCATCGGCTCTAGAATGAATCACTGCAGCTGGCTGCATAGACTCAAAGAAGGTACAGACCCGGGCATTAATAGAACTAGTTTAGAGGACTTGCAGGTAGAAGTGATTTGGTTTGTACTATAGGGACAAATCCGCTCGAAGAACTCAATCCAATTAGCTAGAGCTAAAACTCATTAAATTACATAAATAAATTCTTGTAACTAGTTGTTACTCGAATTTAGTCCTAAACTTAGAAAACTTGTGCCAATAAATAGTATTTTGTAGTATTCAACGTTAAAAGACAGACAGACTTCGAAAAGGTTTTCAATATTCCGATTAGCAATGACAATACACCTTGTTTTATTACAAGGGGTCTTGTCATCCAGGGTCATCTTTTTTAACGTCATGGTCAGTATCAAATGCGTCCTTCGGGCAGTATTTACTTAGGAAAACTGGGATGTGAAACTTGCCTCATACAAGAATAAAAAAGTTTTAAAAGCTTTTCTGATATTTTAAGTATTTATGACATAAAATATTGCTACAAACCTATAAGTAGACCCTCTATACTATATAAATGCTGAGCTTTTAATATACCTCTTCCATTAATCACCTGCGGCGATTCCCTAATGTATATTAAGCCGTTTTTCAGGCAGTCCCAGGGTCTATACTTAGATCATCCATCTATCGAGCAGTATCTTTCCATTACACCAGTTTCGCCTTTATCTCATGGACTGGAACTGCTCGATAGATGGAAGCAGTATATTTTGTAGAGCTGGCAAAATTCCTTAATTTCGCCAGCTCTACGAAATACTGAGGTCTGCAAGCAATCCGTTGACCACGGGACATGTGTTTCGTGGTGCGCTGAGCTCACAAGAGGCCAGCCTATTGTGTAGACAGTGGAGGCAGCGATTGAAGAGAGGCATCGATGGAGGCACCGAATGTTAGCCTGTTGTGAGGTGTTCGGAGACTAAGCCTCGCTGGTGCAATGACTTTGTGCTTCACACGATTTTGGTCTGTATTTTGGTTCTTTTGGTCTGCTCGGTGGAAAAATAATGTAACCAGAATAATTGTAACATGTTTGTATCTTCATTGCACCTTAGTTGTATCAAAAACCGACGACTATTAAGTTTTAGGGTCCTTAGGAATTAAATAATTCAAATTTATGAAAATGAAATTAATATTACTTAAAAAAAATTATATTGTAGAGTCCGTTAAGCTTTTCGGGTTACCATAACAATAATTTTCGATTTGCCGTGACGCACCCGGTTAGGAATAATTTTAGTCATTAGTACCTACTTAACTAGGTACATGTATTATCTATCCCACATAATTAAATACTTACACAGAAGATATTGATGTGATTAATTTAAAGATGCTTTTAAAACCCAATAGACAATAAACAGCGTTCAAATTTAAAATAATCAAATCTCTTACAGAAACTTTAAAATTCTGGTTTTAATCAAGACTTTAATCTTTATTTAAAATTATATTGTGTGACTGTCTCTATGTGTAAAATCTACATTTAAGAAGATTTAGCAAATTACTATCTCTCGTAACTTTACAAAATTATCCTTCAACACAAAAAATAACCCTCTAAATTCCGTAACCTCTTCCGAAGTCCCATCGACTAACGTTCCCCTCCGTTCTCCATACATCACACATATACCTACATAGTATATCGCAGCCCGGCCTAACAGGCGCATACGGGTCCATAGGTATGATTTTTACGCTACCTGCTCTTGGAGTCGGGAGGGTTTGAATTTCATGCCCTGTTTTTATTCGAAAACATATTTCTGCTGGTACTCTAAAATATGTAGTTTAAAAACGTGGATTTGTATGCGAATATGCACTATGCACTCGCAGTTTGAAAAATTAAATGTTTTTCGAAAATGTTTTTGCAGTTCTGCGAGGCTCTAGGTATTCGTATCTTATATCAAAATGCTTAAAAAATACGAACATAATGCGACTTTGAAACAATTATAAACATTTTTTCTAATATATTGAAATTGACTTTACTTAAGACAGAGTACTTGTGAAAGGTATTTTAAAATACCTACTATTTCATTTACGTTGCCACGAAAGTAATTATTAACATTCTTAGCATCTACTCCCATCGTGTTTGTCTTTAAAAGCAATTTAAGTATCTCATACTTTGGCGTTAAATTAAAATACACGACACTATATTATCTTACTTTTAATTCCGAAATAAAGGGTAGTATAGATTAGTGTGAAAATATAACCGCAAGACTACAATATGACGGCATTATTACAAAATCTGGTCACGATCAGCGCCCGAGTTTGGCGGTGCATGAAAACTGAAATAGCTTGGCTACGCGCCATATCCTGAGTTCTCACGTAAAATGAATTATTCAATTATAATCACTGAATGTATCATAGTTTGTAGAGTTTTCTACTATGATACTTCAATGAAATAGCCGCCTATTTAAGACAGCGCTAGTCCGCAGATAGTTTATTTTCCACCAATTGGTATTTAACAATTAAGGCTATTTTGTTATTCCTAACTTTGTAAAATAATACAAACAGCTCATTAAGGTTATTAACATAATTAAATAATACACTTAATTGAAAAGATACCTTATATAAGGAATCCTATTGGATTGGATTAAAACAGTGATACACTCTTATAAAAAAATCACAATATATAATCGCAGAAACAAGTTTATTAAAGTACCTACTGTAGCATATATTTGTAACCTACCTAGCGCTATCGTGTACCCAAAAACTAAATTAATTAATCTTCCTAATGAATCCGCAGATATTACATGTCAGTATATGAAATCCCCGGACCGTGAATATGAAGTTCCTCCACTCACGAAGAGCGCGAACTCATAACATCTAAGTTCAGAGTTAATAATTATTATGAACATAGTTTTACCGCAGCTGAGTAGGGAAATCTTTTGAAGGGTCGTTTGAACCAATCGAGTTAACGTTGGTTTAATCATGACGTTACTGAAATAAACGATTAACTTTAAACTAACCGATTTATACAAATCATTGTCACAAAGAAAATTAATTCATAATTTGCAAAAGGGATGATAAATACCTGTAAGCTTTCTATTGTACATTAATTGAATTATCATTTTCAACTCTCCAAAATGCAGATTACTAATGTCTCTTAACAAAACCAATAAAACCAAATTTCTGCAAATATGTATGCCTAAATTAAGCTCTTTTAAACAACCAAATTTTCCGCTGCTTTGGAACAATATTGGAGGCTATCTACTTTTTATATTATGTTTATATGGACTATTTAGTAGCTCTTAAATTCTAGACCAGTTTTACATTCTATAAGCAACACATTGTTTTTTAAATAGCCTAGCTAAATCAAAGACAGCTTCTGGCCAATGTTTATAGTAAAGCTGATTTCTATTAGGCAAATGTCGATATTTCGATAGTAAATCATTTGTTTCAACCATCTGTTAACTAGGCTTGGCACAACCAGCCCTTATTGTAACCACGTGTAGTGTTTCACTAAATATCGGCGTCGGGAATGTTGCGCGCCGTCATCTTTGATCACAGCCGTCAAATTGGCGGTTTGTGGCCGCGGCTGTGTGTATCTGCCTTTATGATTATTCGGCTCTCTTCGGATATTATACCAAAGCCTGAACTATGCTAACCAAGGAGTATATCACAAACTATAATGAGGGTATATTGTTAATGAAAGATTGTTTCGGTGACATTTGGAATTATTTAACAGTTCATTTTCAAGGAATGTGCATAAGCTACAGCAATACCGAAACTGGGTCTATTTTTTGAGGTAAATACTTAATACTTAAGCTCCAACTAAATCGAAATCTTATTTTTTGTAAAATAAACAGTTTTTGTTTAATAGAAATTCTATAGCGATAATCGCAAAGTGAGTTCTGTAAACATAAATAACTGTAGTTAACGTTTGTAGGTAGTTTATTTACTGCTTAAGCTTTAATATACTAAAGAATGTGTCAGCTTGACGTCTTGTCTGTGAGTTGGCAACTACACTGGAAGACAACTCAAATGTAACTGCTATAATATTAGTAGTAACTTGCCCTTGCTTTACCGAAAAGAACAAGAGTTAGTAAGCATTTAATACGTTCAACTGCAGAGCACAGATTTCACCTTTTAATGTGGGCAATAACTCCATCACATGAGTACAGAAGTGTATTAAGTTTGAACCTACATTTAAAACTAATCGAAATAATTTGAAAAAAAAACTAGTCCGTAGTTAAAAATTACTGTTTACATAAACACACACTTTCAGATGAAAATTTATTGAACCTGCCAAGAATCACAGAGCAGCCTGCATAATTATTCTCAATAGAATAACGGTAAGATCGTAATTATTTCAAAGAGCTTCCACAATATTTAAAATGTAGTCAGAAATACTTATTTATTTTGAGAAAAAGGATGCGCTCTCCTTCTCCTAAACAGATTTCGCAAGTAAATTGTATTCCATACATTAGTGGCGTCAGCAGCATGTCCTGCGCGTCGTCACATGTGCTCGCGGCTCAGTGGCCACGGTTAGCCGAATTAGAACCGTTTTATTTGCCAAATGTTACAGCCGATAGAAATTGTATGTTGGGAGTTGGGACGTCGTCTGCGTGTGACAAATGACAATAGCATCGGCTGGGATTCAAAAATGGTTAGTGTAGTATAGTAGTATTATTCTTGTTTTAAATTTAACCTTTTAAAACAAGGACAACACCAAACCATTTTTGACCAAACGAAGCACCATCACCAAATGGAAAAAGTGTGTTTATAATATATGATCAGTAACCCATCAACAGTGAAGACCCGATTAGTGTAGTGGCTCGGTGGTTCGCCTCGAACGCAAAGGGTTTGGATTTGATATCCGGTTCCAGTAAAGTCTGGAAAAGAAAATCCATTGTCCGGTTTATGCCTTACATCGAGGCCATGACAAATTCCCTTATAGTTATAAATAACAGCTTCTATAAGTGTGAATAAAAAGCCTCACATTTATTGTAGATACAATAATCAGAAAATATTGCCTTATATTTATAGGTCGACACAGGTTATTTATGACTCTTAGGTATCACATCAGTAAAATAACAAGAAATAAAAAAAATATTACAGTTTTTTTAATGGTATAATAAATATCACCTTTTACATAACAATAGTTACGAAGCAGTGACAAACCTGAATGTATTACATCTATCCACAAATGACCACACCGGCTTAAAGGTTCCTTAACTTGCCCAATCATTTTCAACCCCAAAATTGTTCACTGAACTAAATGCCATTATCAAAACTGAACGTTAAAACCCAAATTTGGACCGAACCCCAGACGTCCATTCCAATCAATAGTCGATTAATCAGTCGCAGCGGCGCGGGCGCAGCCGCGCGGAAAATCTTACAAAAAACGCGGGGTGAGGGGCGCTCACGCAACACTGGACTGGAGATTTAGGCGCGGGAATAGCAGTGGCGTGGAGGCGAATTTATTTTGTATTTTACCATTCCTACTAATGGCAGACCTGGTAAAGTTTGCAGAAAGCCGCTGGATTCAGGCCGCTTCCAACCAGCCAATCTGGAAGTCAATGGAGGAGGCCTATGCTCAGCTCAGAAATGATGATGATGATGAAAATTTTCCAGGCAACATTTAATATTTATATTTTAATTTCCTAAAAACTTTATTACATTACGAACATTTGAAAGAAAGACAAATTAGTCAAACCCTTAAGTGCTACGCTTACCAAGGAACAGCTCATAATTTTTACTTATAAATAGTGCATTTAATTAATTCTTTAAGTTTCGTAAGATATTTACTTTATTTTACAATGGTTAGTATCTGTATTACATGTACCTGCCTATTTTCTGTTACGAGTAGCTTCCTGAGGAGTCAGTCTAAATATTTTTTATTGTATTTTGAATAAACTACGATACTTGTTACCTAGTTCCAAGTAAAAATAATAGAATTAATGCTCGAATATACATATTAGTAATGTTGTGCAAACGTTTGATACATTACGCACTGAATAATGTGGCGCATCATCCAAAATCAGGCAATTATTTGGTTTTTCGCGTTGTCGCCAAAAAAGTATATTAGCTTCCACATAAAAATGCTAGGTAATATTAGCATAAATACTATGCCATTTTCCACTAGCGTCGACTCCACAGCTCCACCGGGGAAGGGTAGGCTGGTGCGTGTCGATAACAGACTCCATAAATCATTGCCTGCAAATGTCTCGCGGCCGCTGACGATCGCGCCGCGTGTCGGACCGAGTGGAGAACACGATAAATGTTAGTATAAAGTAAGTTAGTATAACCCTATATATTTTAAAGCTTTGTTATAAGAACTGCAACGGTTTTAGGCATTCTTACTTCACAAGAATGTCAGTGGTAGACCTTTATTCATGCCCTCTCCTAGGCATTTATTTACGCCCAATAAATACCGTTGTAGTCCAAAAAACAAAGGTACCTTTTAGTTGATGACGTCACAAAGGGTAAAAAGCATGTTTTATTTCAGGTTTTTCGTATTTCGCAATAAGCAATTATTGCGTAAATATTGTTGATGCAGGTATAAGTTTTGTCATGAAGATAAGTAGACATAAAATACTGACTCCAGTTGTGTCCACAGTTAAATCTGTTTACCATCGTATTTTGACGTCTTAAAAAGTATAATATTATTTCAGGATCACCAATTAAAAATACTTTTACTAATTATTTTGGTGTAGAGCATCTGCAACTTCGTTGAAATATTTTCCTCTTTGGAAGTAACCAGCTTGAAATTACGACACGGTATCTCTCACACGAATCTTTTCTCCGTCAAAATTGAAACGGGAGGCGTCCCGGAATTGTCAAAATTCCTGTCCCTTATAATTAACAATATCACCACGTGTTCAACAAAAGAATTCCAACGTCTTGCCTTTAATCCTGTTCGGTCCCAAACATAGACAATTTAGCTTCTTAGATCCCGCATAAAGAAAATTAGTATCGCCGTCAGGACGTTACGAATCATTCAATCAGTCATTTATGTTTGGAAAAAAGGAAAATAATTGGACAGGGAGAACTCCATTTTGATACAAAAATCTTTTTTATTTTAAATAAATTCTTGTTTTTATGATTACGATTCAGACAGAAATTCTGACAAATTTCGGTCAGAAAAACGACAGTACCACAACACCCAGACCCGAGACATTTTGCTGGTTGGAGGATGGAGTTCTTAAATGGACCTTTATAATTTCCTTAATTAACGCCGCCATGATGATTGATAACTATTTACAATCAACACCTGTATATAGGTACTCAAATCGGCCTATGTTTCACAGGAACACAACAAATACCGCTCTTTTTGTTTAGGTATTTGTTACACAACAAATACCTAAACAAAAACAGGTATTTTTAGGCTTCGTGTTTTAGTGCGGAATTCGCGGATTAAAGACATTAGAAATTAAACGATCCCTCAAGAGTTAAAACAAATACTTAAGTGCCTAACTTACTTTAACTTTGTTTTTATTTCTCCATTGAGTTTGACGTAAAAACATCACTGTTATGATTAGAGACATTTGAATGTGTCAAATGTAAGTAAGATCATAGGTACTATACAAAATAATAAATAGATTCTATGACCAAATTATTGTCTTCAGTCCCAAATAATTTAGTACCTCATTGCGCCGCCACGCGTGGCGCTGTCTGCTACACTCCCGTAAATTGTCACGCCCTGTTGGTCGGTTTAATTAATTCACAAATGTACTGTATTTCGTATGTGATATTTGATTTTATTGGATATTGTTGCTACTTCAAGAAACGTTTGTATATTAATTAGACGCTGCTTGATTTTTATTGAGGTGTCTCTTTGAAGTTTTGTTTTCCTTTATTTTACCTACTTTTTAAAAATTATTTAATTTTACTATACTGTCATAAAAGCATATAAAGTCATTTAAATCAAATACAAAAGTGTCCCTATGATTATTTATTTTCTTCTGCTAGGTAAAAAACTGCTGATTTAAGTATACATTTTTTAAAGAACTAACATCGAAATCATAGAGAAACACGCTCGTTATAGAAAAAGTATTTTTCGTAAAATAGTTTAAAATTATTTAATTGTGTATTTAAATGTTTAAGACATTTGACCACTTCACCAGATGCCTTTAAAGTTCCATATAAGACTTTTACTATGGAATCAAAATGTCTCGGGTCTGGGTGTTGTGGTACCGTCGTTGGTTTTTGATTTCTGTAACACAAGTGCTTAAGCTACTTAACATATGATCAGATCAATGTATGTGATATTGTCCAATATTTATTTTTATTATTTATGGAGTGTGCCATTTTCTTGACACCGTTAATTGGTTACCTAGATTTATAACAATTTTTTTATTTAAAATAAATAATGAAAAGCCATTATCTTTCTTGCGTAAACAATCCAATCTACAATTAGACATGCCATACCATGCCCCTCAATCCCTAACTATCCCTTATCCTCAATTTGCGCGGTCTTCCCTGAAAAGGAGAGCTATTCCAGTTAAGAGCGCCCAAATTGTCTTATATTGATACTGGATTGTCTCTATCCAATTATATTTTGAACTAATCAATTTGTCGTTTGCGGTGCAAGTAGGAATTTGTTTTAGAAACATAGTGTAGCTACCTACTTTATGTTAAGGTTAGGTCTATATCTTGCATGTATACTTTTCTATCTTTATGAAAGACTTCACTTTATTTTATACTTCACTTCACTTCACTTTATACACACAGTTATTGTATTGCTTTCTTTCGCAAGTATTTATTTATTTAAACTTTATTGCACAAAATAAAATCGCACAAAAGGTGGACTTAATGCCATGTGGCATTCTCTACCATCTAAGTATTGTATTGGTTCTCTACACAAAAATTTTTTTCGCTCAATTCAAACAAAACTAAATGTATTTTAATGTGTGTGTGTATGTGTCTCGACACATATTATTGTTAAACAACTAACAAACAAACTCACACACACAACAGACAGAATCCAAAAGGTCTAGGTGCAACTTCAGACACATCCGAAATGACTCGTATTGAGACTTAGTCAGCAAGACTCAGTTCAGCTGCTTATGCCACGTTAGAAAGATTCTCGTTAAACGAGACTTGTTTAAATGTTTTAAGAAATGAATTACTAAAAGTTGCTTCACAATATATTTACAAAAATATCATTTACGTCTACAAAAACTTGCATTTATTTCCTAAGATGAATAATAAATTTTTTATACACGGCATAAAGGATCAACTTACCGTTTCAAATTTCAGATGTCAAAGAGCAAAAAATTCGTTCATAGAAAAACGTATTCACAAATAACAAGAACTAAAAAATTGACTAAAATCGAATGTTCAGATGATTTTGAATAAAAAAAGGTAACGGACTATTCATTGATTCATCTAAATGATATAAACTGCCTAGCTTGCACCGATACATATGAATAAATAGACAATACTTATTGACCGATTTTCTTACGCCTTTTCTTGTCGGTAGGTACACTAGCCTACAATTTGTCCCAATGCTCAAAGGTAGGGGTAAAATATTGGGAAGTGTAAAAGTGCCTTATGTAACCTAATTACAAAAAATATATCCTTTTTATTTTTTCTGATGGAAAATGTAGTAGAAAATGTTTTTTTTTTACTGGAGCCTCAAGTGGTCAAAACATTTACAATAGTTATACTTAGTACATAAAAACGCCAGCTTATGTACTCGTGAAATAACTCTGAAAAGGAATTCTGCTTCAATGTTATAAGACTCAACAGATATTACTGTACATTTTCGAAGAGATGGCGATATTTCTTATTCAGGATTTTTTTCACTCATTACTTGAGCGGTTCTGTGCTTTTTTGCCTTTTCCGGCAAAAGAGATAAAAAATGAAGATGAACTGGCGAGGCACAGAGTAAATACGAGGTCAAGTAGGGGTGTGCGTGTAATACTCATGTAATATTGACATCGATAGTGGTTCTGTTTTTTATTCTTAAATTGTCTAATTTATTTGTTTTAATAGTTTTTGTAGTTCAATATTTCCGTAATACCTGCATAGTTTTCTACAAATTTAAAGTTTACAAATGTGTAACGGCTGTCTAATCAGTTGGGCTAAAGGTTCCAACTTTTTTATGGACGTAAGCTGATGAACCTTTGAAGAAGGACTTATCAGCTACATCAGGCGATAGTGGCTAGAGCCTAGATCTACTGTACTAATGGTGACCGAGATAAGTTCGGAGATTCATACTAATAGTGTGGCGCCAATGGGTCCAGAAATGCGAAGCACCCTGGATTGCAGACGGGCACTATTCTAACAAACACTGATGGACAGGCCTCAAGGGCGCCTCTGTAGGATCGGACCACAGCTGGAGCCATCTGCAATGCGAGTATGCCCAAAACTTTATGAATGACATAAGGGCTGTTCGCTGAATGAGCAGTGGAGCGTAAATTTGTTTATTTTACTTTAACTAATTTTGATTTTTGTTAGCTCAGGGGTCGATGAATCGGAGTCTTCCGAGCCTCAGATCCGTGGGTCGTAAGGTCGCTCCCCACAGCACGTACCTCTGGGTGTGATAGTCAAAAAATGGCCTGGTTTCCATGCTAAGTGTTATGGTGGTCTGATGGCAATCGTTCTAAGTATAATAACCAGACTTGCCACATCTATGATCATGATCAAAGCGTACCCCGTCTGTAAGAACGGCAGATAGCGCTTTTTTTCGATACAAACGTTACACCTGTTTTCTTTTGCCCACCACTACGTCCGACCGCAGACCGCACGGCCCGGTGGACACGAAAAGTCGCTTCGGGCAAATATATTAGAATATACATTACCCTACGTGCCTCCGGAATGAATGGCCCACCTCCGGGACTTTGTGCGTGCTGGGAAATTGAATTAAACTGGCTTGACAGTGATCTGGATCTATTTTTAGTGTTTTGAGAAGATTTAGGGTGCATAAAATGATTTTATCCTGAGAAATTACTTTAATTCCATTAAATGTTCTTTTTTTTTCCATTAAATGTTCTTTGTTACTTCTGAAATGATGATGCAATTTACTTATTTGACCTATAGCCTATTTAGTACTATAAACAATTAGGTTTTGTATGCTAATGATGTTATTAAGTATTTTAGTATTAAAAGTCACTTAAAACGATGGTTTTGTTCTAATTCAAGAATAGTGGTATACTCATGCACAGGCACCGTTTGTCTGTGTCCAAATGCGGTAAGACAAATCAGAGGTTAATTACCTTGCGGACTCCTACTAACAAGGGTTAACATAATCTAAAAAAGCAAAACCATGCCTTTGCACGTCCCACTGCAGGGCCTGTGCCCTGTGTCTCACTAGCCCAAATCACCTCATACTTGAGGCAATTTGGGCCATACTCAATCACGCGGGCCTAGTGCGGATTGGTGGAGGGGTGTTGTAAGGTCAGTGACAGATTTTATTAAGCCACCCTAAGGCCTCTGACTAGGCTACACGGCTAGTATCAAACGATATTAGCCGGGACCAACTTTTAACGTGCCTGCTGAAGCACGGAAATGCTTGTGATATATGTCACTTAATATGGTTGGAATGGTCACTGCATCCAATCACAACCGCGGTTTTGGTGGCTTAACTTGTAAAAATACATTTTCTATATTGACTCGAGTCTGAGCGTTGTGGTACCGTCGTTGTTTCTTATTTCTGTAACAAAAGTGCTTATATGTGATGTTGTCCAATATTTATTTTAAAACTAGCTGGCTGACCCGGCGAACTTCGTACCGCCTAACAGTCGATTCTTTAATTATTATTATTTTTTCAATTTTTCTCTACGTAAGAACCATCCTCGTTCTTCAAGGAATATAATAAAAAAATAATTAGCGAAATCGGTTCAGCTGCTCTCGAGATTTGCGCTTAGCAACACATTCAGCTATTCATTTTTATATTATAGATACAAAATAAACGAAAAAAAGTGCTGCTGCCACTCAGCTACAAGCACCTCTCACCACCTCACATAATTTAAATGTCATAATAATAAACTATACAAGGTTAGCACTATTTCACGATTCATTCACACACTTTTTCTTTCACACCCAAACAGTTTATTCACGAAAAATCCCGGAACAATACTGATCTTATACCCAGTATCCCATCTTTATATAAATCCAGGAGCCGCGCTACGCCTCGAGTGAACCGAAGCGTGCGCGTGAGTCAGTAATGCGCTCCCGTGCGGTTGGCTGAAGGGGTCCTGTAGGATAAGTTTCGGGGTAACCTTGACTTGTAAAGATCTTTGTTGTAAGTCAAAATCAATAAGTCTTATACCAAGTACACTCCTATACTAATATAATTATACAGTGATGAAATTTTATTTATTTGATTAGGACAACCAACAAGACAAACACAACCAAATTCGACGACTCGCCAGCGGTTGCGGGTTCGAATCGCGCAAGATGCAAATGCTTGTGTGATAAGCACGAGCATTTGTACCTAAGTCATGGATGTTAATAAAATTATTTAAGTATGTTTATCCGTTATTCGCCATAGTACAAGCTGGGCTTAGTTTGGGGCGTTTGAGAATTAAATATTTATAATAGCTTACATGACATGGACTACAGCATACAAACCAAATGGGCTGTTGTTCACTCTTATATTTACGATGTTTCTCCAGATGAAACAAAAATATATTTTTTCTCTGAGATTTGAACAATGCCCACGACCCTCAGCAATGAGGGACACGGCTAAGAGGAAAACAACCAATAAAAAAAAAATTCAACAAAAATTTCCCTATTTACCCTAAAATATGTGTATATGAATCCCCTCGCAGGAGCAGACAACAAGAAGTCATCAAACAGCAGTTTGCAAATTCTTGAGCAGTTGGAGCGTTACAAACTTGGCTTGAACTGCCGAGTTTCATAGCAGGGGGCTATCTTAGCAGTGCTCGATAAATTGATACTTTTCATAATTTAAAAAATAAAATTAGGAATTTTTTTTAAGACGCTTTATTCATGTAATTATGATTCTTATAAATTTGTATTCGATATGTTAGCTTTATTAGCAGAAACAGAAGTTATATTATTTTATTAATTAAAAAGACAGCATATTTACCTACTTTATTGCAAAAATTATCGCAACAAACGACTGCAGGATATCTGTTTAGTCATAGCAATTTTAATGACAACCTATTAATCAGAACAGAAAGAAAGAAAGAAAGAACAAACAGAAAGAAAAACTATTAATACTATCTAATAAAAACATGAAACTATACTTAGGCTATATTTAAGGTCATTCAACAATACTTAGGGTTGGCTTTAACCATCATAATACCATTACCTTGCATTTAACTTTGCTATATAATTTGATGACCGGTGTAGCGGCTCGCGCTCCGACTCAAAGCATGGCTGTTGCGGGTTCAAATCCCTTAAGAGCAAATGTTTGTGTGATGAACACCAGCATTTGTACCTAAGTCATGGATGTTTATAAAAAATATATTTAAGTATGTATAGTATGCTTTGCTTAGTTTAGGTCTCGATGATTGGTTTGATTGTTATTATTTATGAATTGCAAAAAGAGAAAGATTTGAAGATTACCCTTTTTGATAATCATACCATCTTTTATAAAGTCTTGGATTGTTTTTTTCTTGCATTGGTTTTGACTTAAACATCACCTGCAAACGTTCTACATACATAAGTTGATGTCGAGTGTTCCGATGTGTATGAGGGAGGATCGAACACATTCCTCCGTCTGCCCTCTTGGCGGTTGCCACATAACAATGCTTTGAGACGCAAACTAGGTACGTAAGGACCGTTTAGTCTTTATCGCGGTATATTGTAAGAATATCTGATTTGAAATCTAATCACATTAAGGCTTTTACATCCGCAAAAAGAAGGTTACCATTGTATATTTTTATGAGCGCCTTGGTCATGTCTTGTAGTTCGCGCTCTAAAGTACAAAACCAAGCAGTCACTGGTTCGTGTCTCGCAAGGGGTATGTTTTTGTGCCATTTTTGATTACAAAAATCCTGCTACTTTGCCTAATATTTTATATATTGTTATAATAATATATAGAACCTGTTAAAGGCTGCAAGTTTTGAATGAATGGGTGATTTGTATAAATATAAAATGAATACCGTAGATTAAAAAAACCCATAAAAATATTTATCAAATACAGTGTGATACTTTATAAAGTGCACATATTAATATTAGCGACACCAGATTCAATCGTAATATTTTGATAAATAACTAAATAATAAATAATTTTGAAAATATGTATCAAATTATAAAAATAACTTTTATTTCCTTAATAACCACTGTTAGCCACCATAAAAAGTTCATTTTCTAACTAGGTAATAATGACTACGTTATCGTTGTTATGTTGTTGTCAAAACAAACAATTCATGTCTAGTTAAAATATCCCAATGCAGTGGTTATTAAATTAAACTTAAAAAAAATACCATAAATAAAAAATAACGCATTGTAAAAATAATATTTTTAAAATTTTGTAAAATAGGGTTCTAGTTACCCAATTTTTATGTACACTTTATAAAGACTCACCCTGTATAGTATTGTAACACAAAATTGGCACTTATCTCCTGCAAATTATCATAGCTCTGAAATAAAATTTGCCTTGGAATCTCGTGAATTCATTATCATAACCTTGTTAAACCCGTTTCCGAGAATATAGGGGGTAGGCATCGCCAATTTTATTTCCAGGGCGCACGAAAAACATAGAAAAACATACTAATAAATCTAAAACCGCAACTTGTGTAACCGAAAATGATATTAAGGGTACATGGAAGTAAAAAGCAACGTCACATTTTTACTTTGATTAAATAACTATACATGACAATACTGTTACTGTCAGGACAAGATTTTCTTAGAAAGAAAAAAACGAAGTATTTTCCGGACAATTATTAAATTCAGGAAAACCTAATGTCCTTTTTTATGGGTATATTCCTACTATATATACTATACTATAGGCGCAAATATCATTAAACAGCTAGTTGTTGACAAGGTTGACAAGATAGGTTGACAAAGTTGAATAAAATACATTTAGGTTGTAGGCACGATTAATGGCGGTCTTGCACTAGGTTATACCTGTATCGCGAGAACCATGTTTAACGACTGTATTATCAAAAAGTTTTGCGTATGCGAGGTGGTCGAGTGAGATAGGCTTAAATTTAGAAATATAGTGCAATTTTAATTTAAAATATGAAAATTAGTGAGATATAATATGCTATATGCGTGAATGCGTGTGTTTGATTGTGTGTGTGTGCGCGCGTGTATGTGCGTGTGTGTGCGTGTTGTGATGAGTGTGTGGTTGTTTATGTCAGGTTTACTGAGGGATTTTCAGTAGACTTTCTGTGTCGTAATCTGACAGAGTATGAAGCCAGTTCATCACCTCTTTAACGGCTAGTCTAACCGAACTATGTCTTATGTCGCAGAAACGTGCAATTTTATTGTAGATGAAGGGCAGTTTGAAGTCGAGATGATTTTTTGCAAAAGCTGTCTTTACTACGTTTGATGGAATGTGAAAAACCCTTTTATTTACAAATTTTTGGTAGCTTGGGGAATTTAAAGTAGAGCGGTGGGCTATGGTAGAGACTTTTAGAATGTATAATTGTCTAACATTCAGGACTCCTGCTTCTAGATACAGGTCTCGAGTTGGGTATCGGTATGTTTTTTTTAGCATCACCTTAAGCACAGATCTCTGTGCCCGTTCAATATCGATCATAGTTGTAATGCAAATTCATTTGTTGTCGTCTGGAACACTGTAGAACAACTTCATGGCCAGGACATACTACAAACCAATTATCATGCTCTCGAAGTATATAATTGACATGCAGATATACGAGGTAATAGACAATGAATTTTTCCAGGGTGGTCTTCCAGCACTCCCAGACCTGAGCCAATTTATAATTATTATTTTTTTAAATTGCTTTCCTACGTTTCGTTTCTATGCTTTTTGCACTCACCAACAGCGCCGAAAATACCCAGAAGCCGCAAAGAATACCCGGTAAATCTTTTTTCGGTCGTCACTTATCGTCATAGATTAAATTTTCACCTTCAGCTAACTGAAAAAAATCCATTATTTCCGCCAGATGTCACCAAAATCAAATGTCCTTAGAGTAGTGAAGGGAGTAGAGGGGCGTAATCTTAAAAGGTTTTGTGGACTAATAACTTCACTATTTAACTGTATGAAAACTAATACAAACTTAAAGTAGAAATAAATATGTTTAATGGGGTAGTAAAATACTCAAATAAAATTTAATTTAAATTAAAATTTGTGACACACCTACCATAGCAAAAAAACATCTGTAGTCCCATACAATTTTAAGAATAGTCCAAAATTAATCGTGTAAATTTCTAAAATTTTCAGTCCTTTAAATACGGCAGAATAGGAGACTATTTTAGCTGACGAGAGTCAACTCCACATCTTTTCTATTCCTCCATCATGTCGCTGGAACACAGTTTTTTTAATCCGAGACTGACATTAATCAACGTCGATCACAAACAGACAACAGTGCCTCCATTTATTTCTATATAGGAAAATTGGGCGCTTCAGTCACCAAGTCAGTGATGACCAAAGTAAGCTTTACAGTGATACAAATAAGGATCATGTAAGGAAAGTTTTTGCTTATCCGCTTGGTTTCATGTAGGTATGTACTTGTGTGGGAATGGTATAATAGAAGAATATATTGTTATGTGTGTCCATAATAAGCGAAGTTCGTTAAGCTTGACACTCGTATCCCCTATTAGAAAATTACCGCTCCTTACCAATCTTAAATTTTAAAATACATGATTAAGGTGATAAACTTAACCTTTATGTGTATTTTGTTATTCAACAGGGTGTTTTTTTATGTTCCATGAACTTGCTCTTAATCACAATTTAACCAAACGGTGTAGACAGTAAATATAAAATTTAATAAATATGTGTGTGGCAACAAACCACAACCAAAGAGTATCTCACGACACAAGCCGACTTTAGCTAATTTTGAAAAGTTTGTTTTCTGACAAACTATTCTCGTAAACTTTTCGTATTGGGATATTTTTGTAAATTTTACAAAAATATCCCAATACGAATTAAAAATAGAGCAAAAAAATCTAATTTGGTGTCTTCCATTTCAGTCGCATTACGAACTATAAATGCATTTTTTGGGCTTACGAGAATACCGTTTGTGATCGTGATGTTATTGGGAGCGGATCGACACCGGATTGCGACTATTGTCAAATTACGGGAATTGAACCTTTAGGTTTTTTTTTTTTTCATTTTGTATGGAGCATCTAAAAATAAATTAAGATTTCGTTTTCGCTCCCATAGTAACTTTTGCTCTACCTATATGAGCAGCTGATAACGTTGTTTTAAGGAGTGTCCTATTCTACGCCCTGTATATTGGAGAAATCAAAAATGTATTCCACAATAACTTAATCATACTACCGAATTTCCATACCGCT
The DNA here is from genome assembly GCA_963576865.1 of Anania hortulata. NCBI lineage: Eukaryota > Metazoa > Arthropoda > Insecta > Lepidoptera > Crambidae > Anania > Anania hortulata. The sequence continues at coordinate 9,299,759 of OY756405.1, read as the reverse complement.
CCAACATGGCGAAATATGAAAATTTCCAATCTGAATTTCTAATTATCTTGCGGGAAACGGGTTCTAGAATTAAATCAACAAAATAAGAGACAACAAACTTGGCACATCCGACTTTAATCATTAGGGGACCGCTATAGCGGACGGAATGCGATTTATTCGGATTCGGAAATTCACGATGCCGAATGGCGGAGCACTGACGGGCCAAGATTCGATTATGAGTCGAATTAAAATTATTTCGAGGTGGCTGATGAATATAGAGTTTAACTTTAACAATTAAAATTCGTGACGGTTTTGATATTGTATTACTAAACTTTGGTTTGCTTTGTACATATAATTTTATAAAAGGGTTCTGAATGATATCAATTGCGTATTATCTTTTAGAACGAATCAAATACATATTTTTAAATACAAAAAGCAATTAAACAGCTTTGCAACAAAATCCGTGTAAATTTATGCTAAACAGACAGACAAGAAAGAGTAACACAAACGTCGTAAAAAGTCTTTACCTTTATTGAATGCAGTACCTAGTACCTATCCTAGTATAACAAACATGGAAAAATTATCAAAATAAATCATCAAGGGACTACACGATAAAATTAAAACCTTAGGCCACATGATTTTAACAAATTACCTGCTATAGCTTGAGATACAAATGATTTATCCAATTCATAATTGAAAGAGACAGAAATGTGTTAAAAAATGTGTATAGCGGTTTATGGTAACTACTAATCTTGCATTTTACACATAATAAGCTGATAAAAATGTAAAAAGAAATACTGAGTCTAAAAAGAAAAAAGTCAAGCTACCGTCTTCGAAACTACGACACTAGTTAGAGCATGGTATTTCAATCGAAGTACTCAATTAACTCTAACAAACTAGACAATAAGCCCATAAGTAGAGGCCTTCTAATTTTAGGCTCTTGCAGCCATCATCAGGAAAGACTTAATAAGGTAGTGTAATAACTGATACTGCTACGAGACGAGTGAAGCTACCGTCTACGAGGCTACGGCGCTACGACGCTACAGCACTACGAGTCAGCGTCGTGTCACGGTTGAGAAAGCGACGCTCGCGCCACCGCGTGCACATCGCATTAGCGTCGGATCAAGGGGATCGTCTTGGATTTGTATCAAGAATTGTGCATTATACAGTATATTATTATACGGATGTAATGATTATTATATTCAACTAAACGAAAAACGTTGAAATTCGGCTAGCGTTTTATTTTACTTAAGACTATTTCTTCCTATTACGGTTAATTAAAATTGGCTTTTCTTGGTATTACTGTTATTGGATATAGTAATTATGTTGCTAATGAATCCTCATTAATTCGAAAAAAAAATTTTTTTTTCGAATTCTATCTTAGCTTTGATAAAAAGCTTTAAGCTCTTTGTCAGATCTTAAACAAACGTAGTATGAACGGTCGTGGTTTTTCATTTTCTTATCGTCTTGAACTCGCTGTAACGTGACTATAATTATATGAAACTAGCTGTTGCCCGCGACTTCGTTCGCGTGGTCTTCAGTTTATTTATAAATATTTTTTCAAAAGAACTCCTGACAATAAATAACAAACAAAAAAAGAATTAGAGAAATTGTTCCATCCGTTTACGCGTGATGCGATGACCGAGGGAGATACTCATCATACCTTATTTTATACATTATAAATCATCAAATATATTCCCATCGAAACAAATTATAGCAACAATGCTGATTGCAAACCATTTACAATGAGGGATGAAGACGCAGTAATAATAGAAATGATAATCGAAAATGACAATAATAAAGAACCGAGAAAGGAATTCAGAACAAATCAACCGTCCACACGGAATCAAAACCTCATTTCTTCTTAAACAGAACCTCCTTACACACCACTCACACTAAAAACTTGCGACAATTTTGGTTGTTTCACAAAATTTTTCGAAACTGTTTAATTTATGCGTTTTAGTCCAGACACCTTCTTCCCTATTCTACTCCCTTAGGAAGTGGATTAAAAAAGAAGCCTATATCTTTTCCCAGGGTTCAACCTTTTTTCGTACTAAATTTCATCGAAAACGGTTCAGTTTGCGCGACAAAAAGAAATCTATATAATTCTCCAAATCCGTTTAGCGGCTTAGGCGTGAAAACGTAACAGACAGACAGTTACTTTCGCATTTGGGTCAATTTCAACAAGTCCATTTTTTTTGTCATTACGGTGAACTTTTTTATTTATAACTTTTTTTGAAATAAAACCATGTAGTATTGTTATTTATGATATTGTTATGATTAATCTTTACTCGACATCAAATTGAGTTCATATACTTAGGAGATATAGTACTTTAAAATTTTGGTGTCACCGAAATTAAAGAATAGTTCACCGAAATGAAACTTCTCATCACCGAAATGAAAAACGCGAGTCACCGCAATGAAATTACTTATGCAGTCACCGAAAAAAACTAAACTGTTACCACGCAATGCACCTAAAATGCTGCTATCCTAGTTCCATAATTACTTACCTACGTTTTGAAGAGTGCTATCACACAGTACAGGTTATCCTTTTCTGACTATACTATAATGGTATTGAAAGTATTAATTAAAATGTACCATACATGGATATTAACTTATTTAAACTTAAATTCATTTAGGAACATGTGAGAATAAAACAACAAAAATAACAAATATATTGTAATAATCAACCATAAAAACTGAAAAGATAAAAACAATATCAACACATAAGTACCTAATCAGTTACTTTTGGAGTCGGTGCTATCCGAAGAGAGTTTGAATGTTTTCGTTTGCACCGACTCCAAAAGTAACTGATTAGGTACTTATGTGTTGATATTATTTTTATCTTTTCAGTTTTTTGAAGTCGGTTTACTTTTTTTTTTTTATAAAATTTACTTATTTCATCTATTTTTAGTGATACATACAGTGATAATCCTCAACAATACGAATCTTTTCAGTGCAAACATAAGTTAACGGCTGAACACCGATTTCATCCCTTATTTACCCACCTTAGAGGTGAAAATTTTCCAAAAAATTTTCAATATACCATCTTTAAAGTATAAGCTATTCGATAAAGAAAGAATCATCAAAATCGGTTCACAAATGCCGAAGATATTGGGCAACATAGGTACAAAAATCAGTTGGCACGGATGGAGTTCATGCAAAGTTTGATGATTTTCTTATAGATCCCATCATCAGAACTTGATCAAATTTATATGGGACCATTCCGAAAGTATTACCTTTCGAACAAAAAAAGAAGTATCGAAATCGGTTAACCTGGTAACGAATGATCGCTGAACAAATAAAATAAATAAATAAATAAAACAAATAAAAAAAATAATTAAAAAAAAACAAAGATACTGACGAATTGAGAACCTCCTCCTTTTTTGAAGTCGGTTAAAAATATACAGGTTGCACCTTTTCCATGTTCAAAGGGTCCAAACTCTACAGCCTGCTGACTATCCGCGCAGGATTGCATTCTGCAGAATCGTGTTAAATAAAATAAGGGAGGACCTGCAATTTTTCAATAAAATGTTGTGAACGGATGATTCCTCATGCCGGAAAGATGGATATCTCAACATCCACAATCTACATAGCTAGCAAGTAGAAAACCCACATTTGATGAGGGAAGATCGGTCCCAAGTTCAATTTAAAGTTAACTTTTGGACTGGGATTATTGGCGGACAGGTGATCGGGCTATATGAACATCCAGCTACACTGAATAGTGAAATTTACCTTAATTTTTTACAAAATGATTTACCCGGCATGCTAGGAGATATCAGTTTAGAAGTGAGGCGGAGAATGTGGCTTAAAAATGATGGGTGCCCAGCTCACTACGCAATAGTAGTAAGAAATTATTTGAATCAACACTACCCACAGAGGTGGATAGGCCGGCTCGGCCCTATTTTATGGCCACCCAGATCGCCGGATCTAAATCCCTTGATTTTTTTTTTATTGCGGATGTCTGAAAGACCTTGTCTACGTGAGACCAGTATCCTCAATAACAGAGTTGCGGACTCGCATACAAAATGCAGCTGCATACATAAAAACGTCTGGTTACGCGAGCCGCATCAAACATCTATATATATAAAAGAAGAAACTGACTAACTGACTGACATATCAACGGACAGCCCAAACCGCTGGTGCTAGAGATTCCAAATTTGGCGTGTAGGTTTCTTATAAGGTCTAGAGGTGCACTAAGAAAGGGTTTTTCAAAATTCACCCTCTAAAGGGGTGAAATAGGGGCCCAAAGTTTGTATAGGGAAACAAGATTAGTCAGACTCTTTTATTCAAAACATCACGGGAGTGAGTTCTCCTTACGATAAATGAGTAAACATGTTTCAGATTTTTTGAAAAGTCAACTCCTAAAAAGGGGAAGGGGGCTGACAAAGTCTGAAAATCAACATGGGTATTTTCTATGGTCCCATAGAAAAAGTTGATGTAATTTAGCCGTAGAATAACCCCTTAAAGTTTTATTTCACCTTTTCGTTACACACTGTATAATGTAAAATAAAACAAACGTAATCTCTTGTTATTTGTCTTCACAAAATCTTATTGTGTATTAGTCATTAATAAATCAGGTAGCACAAAAATCTATCTTTTGGATGGTGACACGACTCTAGCAAAAATATTTCGGAATTTAAACAACAAAGGTTAATATTTCGGGAACCGATCACTGAATCGAAAAATGGTCTTCACAACCTCGCAATTTATTTGAAAGACCCATCCAACGATACCCCAAACGATGGTGTAGACTAAAAATAAATAATTCATCCCTTCTTTACGTGTAGGGGAGATACCCTAGAATTTTTGTTTTCATGATATTATTGTACCATTCTGTCGGCGTGTTTAATGTTTATACTCGTGCAAAATTACAGCTTCCTAGTACAAACAGTATCTGTGCTAGGCCGTGGACTGACAGACGGACATGGCGAAAGTATAAGGGTTCCTTTTGTACTATTTTGGTACGGAACCTAAAAAAGCACGTGTTCAATATTTTTTAATTACGTTTAAAGTGGACTAATTATCATAATTTAGTCAAATAGCCTATTGCCCACGTGAGCAACAACTGAGATTATTCTTTTAACTAGTAGCTACATTTTAGTCCCCAAAACAAATATATTCCTTGTGCAACTAAAATGTAACAAAAGAAATTATGGTCTGTTTTTCACCGAAGTGAAATAATTTGTCACCGGAATGAAAAAAAAAACACCGAGATGAAGATAAAAATCATCGAAATGAACAACTTCTCACCGAAATGAAAAAAAATCACCGAAATGATATTTTTTCTCATTTCGGTGTCAATTTAGGTCACCGAATTCACCGGAATGAGATCACCGTCATGAAAAACAGCCAATAGAAGTTAACACTACAAGCACAGTATTTATGATAGAAATAAATTGATACTACCTACTTGATCGGGCGACATTAAGTAAAAGTACATATATTTAATAAACATATCGGATCATTGGATCACAACTTTTATCCACTCACGTGAATGAAAAAAAAAGCGGTCCCAAGTCACCGGAACCCACTACTTACGTTTTTGGTGGGAACACCAGACAAGCAACACGCGTCCTCTCACATCAAGCGCTTAGGCGTCCCTGGTGCGCAAGTTTACTGCGCAGTAGCGAGAAGCTAGTGTTGTTGGATGCCTAGATATTCGCGTACAACGAAAATTCACCGCGGTGAAAAATCTAATTTGGACACGTGAATTTGTACTTACCATTCATTAAATACAACAGATTTTGTAATGAAGTTTCCGCAATAAAGTACTGCAACTATTTAGGATTTAAATAAAAAAAAGGAAATCCCTAAAAAATCAACTGTTTTTATTATATGATTAAAAGTATACTGAAAAACAAATTGTGCCGCTTCACCGGTATGAAAAACTTAGGTGTTTATATATTTTTTTTCCTTATTAGCGACAATCATAATGGAAAAATATTTGTAGGCTGCTGTAGGAGACAACATTTTTCATCTAAAAAAAAATATTACAAGTTAAAAGTGCCATCCTGCACTAGCAGTTTCAGCCATGCCGTTTACGATTTGGTGCTGGGAAAATCACCCATTTATAATATTAGGTACGGATTTCCCGTAAACAGAAAAAAGTGCCAAGTCCAAAGATTACCTAGTGCTATCCCAAACCCGGTTGAGCTCGTCATGTCCCGAGATATAATTTAATCCGCGCACAATGCCCTTATTGTTGCGCCACGGCAACGAGGCTTCACGGTTTTTCGGATAAACGGAAAATGTGTGGGGGATAACCGTGAGTTTCAGAATTAGTTGAATATGTGACATGTGAAAGTAGTACACTGGCTACTAGTCTCATTCATTCATTTGTTAGTAACTTCAAAAGAATAAACATACTTCTTTCTAACATTTAATAACGGGGAAATATAATTACTACAACTTTAACGCGACCTATACTTACAAAACCTATAAGTTTCAATTTGAAAATGTAGTCACATTTCAGAAATAGTCATGTCCTACAACAACAATTTCCTACTGTATTCACATTTTATTTCAAATTATGTAGTTTCATTAAAGGCAGTCGTGTTTTTTCGTGAGATCTGTATTTGCAGCGTTAAAAAGGCTACTTTCAACACAGTTTTCATATTATTCTAGAATACAAATCCCATGGGGAGTGCGCCTCTGTCCCGTAGGATTCAATGCTGTGCGATGGGTGTTCGCAATAAGGTTTGGGATCTGCACGTTTGTATTCAGCCGACTTGCCAACCCGCAGATCGCTGAAATATGTTACTAGATAGGCACATAAAATATAGCAAATTAAATTAAAAATCAAGGTTTGTTTTAGCATTATATATACTGGGTATAACACAAAGCAGTGGAACTTTAAAAGGTGATTCTTTTGCTCAAATAATAACTTTTTCTATGGGATAAAAATCTAAATAAAAAAAAAAAACACGAGTCCCACCTGAGGCAGTCGATTTTTTTTTCAAATGTTATATTATCATAAAAAAACACTTCCTCAAATTAAACCGCCGACCAGCAGACACCAGTTTATGTAGAATATGAGTATTTTTTTATAGATTTTGAAGTTGGTCCTGCATAAAAAGTTGTTGTATTTGAGCTCGAGAAGCTCTTTGAGCTTTGAGCTCGTAGAATCGCCCCTTAAAGTTCCACTGCACCTTTTTGTTACACCCTGTAAAGAATAAGCGAATTGCACAAAAAATAATCTATGAAAGTTTAATTTAAGACTTAATATTATAACAAGTAAGGCATATTATGAAAAATCACATTAATTGTGTGAACATTCAATTAATCATGTGTACCTATTTAATCAGGAACCTGTGTCAACTATAATATAGTAGGTATGTAACGTAATTCACTTTACTTCACAATTCACGACTCCCTCCATACATTTCTGGCAAAGACACAAAGGAGATAACCCATTCTGGGATAATAAAAAAACTAGTGACCACTAAATATATCATACTTTTAAAGTAGACATAGCATGTATTATTTTTTATTTACGCGCTAAAGTGGAAAACGATTCGGTTTCAGATATAACAGAGCCCCGAGGTGATGATAAATAATCATTCCCAGTGAGTCATGTCAATCCCAAGTTCATTGCAGCGTTGTTGCCATGGTAAGAAATATTTCTACTTCTACCACCGCTCAAGTGAAATAAATATTCCAGTGAAACGTTCCAGGGCGCAGGCTATTTTTATATATTCCAAATCGTCATACAGAACGATAAACAAGATGCCTTTATAAACGTAAAAAAATGACACATCCAGTGCTAGTAAATCCTGAGAGTAAGCACAAAGTACGTGAGGTTTTCACGCGGCATTGGACCAGCCTATCTGCAGCCCCACACGTGACTGTCGACGGAGACGGCGAATGGAGTGGCATGTTGAAGGAGACAGAACACTTTAAACTTTCTGGTCTAATAGTCCACTCATATGTCAAACAAAGGGTTTACAACTACATTACTATTGTAGTTATCTATACACATACTACTCTTATGTTTAAATAGCTACAATACTTATTTGGTAACTAGACTCCAGAACTACTTATTTGATTTCATAAATAATTCTTAATTATTTTTAACAAGTTCAGAAAAATTCACATTCTCAGTAGGCTGCGAGGTAGATGTAAATATAGATTGCTTAAATTAACGTAGATGTCAGTTTTTTTTATGTGGAAACTATTTTAGTAATTCCGCTCCGTATTCGACGCGAGCAAAGCCGTACAGCTGACCAAAAAGATTAATCCAATAGATCCTAATATTTTTAATGGTAGTTTGTCCCATTGTATTTTTTCGTCATAAGTATTAATAATTATAAGTAGAGTCTGGTTCTAATAGGTACACGGCATAGGTGTACCAGGTGTAATAATGGTGTAATAGGTGATTAAACGGGAGGTCAACCTACCCTTAAGCTTAAAGTTATTAAACCGATTTTCCAAGTCGTTTTGTGGTAGGTTGACCAACATTTATTCATACAACAAAGAACAACTTTACATTTATTTACTAAACAGGATTTTAATAAAATAATTAATGATTTAAGTTTTGATCTATTGTTAACTAATCCAAAAAAAATATTGTGAATGGGACTAAATAAGTTATTTAAGAACCGATACTTGCATACAAAATTTGAGATCATTTAAAATTTTAAATAAATATAAATACTTTAACATCAGGTAGGTTCAAATAAAACGTACAACCAAATAATGCTCTGTAGTACCGACCCGAGTAGACGCATATTCAAAACAGCTTAACATAATTTGTGACGAGCCCCTAAGTAGGTAATACAATTTCCCAGGTATAAAGTCAAAGAGCCTCCCCCAGCGTGTCGCAATAAACTTAATTACAGTAATACCGACCTCATACGTGACTTATAGCGTGGGGTGACCAGGAATTGTGAGTTTTTTTTTAAATTTATTCATCAATAAAATGAAAGCAGTTGACCTAAATCCGGAATAACCTTTAGTCCTCGTCACATAATGTAAAGCTAAGATTAATCTACATATGGTAAATTAGACAAAATCGAATCGGCTGTTCTAAAAAGAAAAACTAACAGAAAAAACTGCTATTTAGATTTTTGTTACTTTTTCTTTAAAACTGTTTATATTTAGATGAATCATTATGATTATCTTTACCTTAATAAGATTTAACACTGGTTGAACCTTTTACAATTTGCACTGACACTTATGTTCATTTTTGTTAACATATATTTTGAATAATAACTTATAAGCAGTTACTGATTTTTAACAAAAAATTTAGAACAATCTTTCTAAATAAATATTTAAAAAAATTGTCTGTGGCATTTGCCTCGTATTAATGCCCCCAAAATGCATACTAAAATCCCAAGTCAAGTTTAAAAACGTTACAACACGACGCTATTTCACTTTTACATTAGTTTTTTTGACAAAACATTTAAAATGCTGTCTCCAAAGGTCATGAAGCGGTTACACACTAGCGCAGTGCGAGTAGTGAGTGTGTAATTACGTGCTAATTACGCACGCCGTGCGAGCGTGCGTAATGCGCGCCGGAAAGCGACGCTGAAATCTTTGCTGGAAAGTTAATTTGTACTGTAATATCTATCAATCAACATTTAGACTTGGTCTTATTGATGTTGAGATTTGTTAAAAGCGTTTCATTAAAATAAAAGTAAAAGTTTGCCTATACCCGCTCAGACACTCGGGCCGGCGGCAATAAATCTTAAATTCACGGTGACGTCATCACGGCGCGCCGACCGCTCGCCGCTCCGCCCGAGTCGTGAACAATCAAGATTCACTAATTGTTTACATCAATGATTACGGCTTAAATTATGTTTTGTTAGAGCTAATGAACCAGTCATTTGAACCGTGTTTAGTTTATCTTGATACGACATTTATTTGTATACATATAGTCAAAAACAAACAACAGTCAGAAAAAAGGAAAGTTGGCAATTTTTTTTAGCAATTTTGCAACTTTGCTAATTTATGTTTCGAAAAATTGATCGTTAAAAATTGATTTTAGTTATTATCTATTTAAATTGGTTCAATGTGATAAGGAAAAAAGAATAAAACCAGACATTAATAGGGACTTTAAAAAAAAACGGGTTTTTAAAATGCAACTGACAGATTTATACAAAAAGTAATAAAAGCTAGATTTTTTAAAATTAATTATCTGTAATACTTTTTAGGCATTAGAATGTGTCGGCATCGGCTGTCATATATACCCTAAATACCGATAAAAAATAACAGTCTACGTTATTGCTACGAAATAAGGTCTAAGTAAATTAATAACCATAGACCGGAAGAAAAAGGGAGAAAACTCCCTTGTTGTCTTCTACGGCATTTTTAAAAAAGGGAGATATTTCCCTTGTTGTCTTCAACGGGATGTCCCACAGCAGGGCACAGGCCTCACCTCAACTATGAGGTGGTTTGGGCCGTATTACACCTCAGATGTAGTCAAGCCGCCTTATAGCCTCTGACTAGGCTTCACGACTAGTAGCAATCGATATTAGTCGGGACAAACTTTTAACGTGCCTTCCGATGATAAACGGCACGGAGATGCTTGTGATGAATAACACCAAATATGGTTGTAATTGTTGAAACTTTGGTAATCACTGTTTAAGCGCTGCCGCTACAAGCACTTAAAAGCGTCTCATTAGATTTTTCCGGATTGATTTTCTTTTAACACAGGTTTGACGACCTTCATAGCCGAGAGGCGGCAATACCGGACTTGGTGTCGCTATCTCTAAAGTTCCGGGTTCTAATTTCGGTCAGTCAAAGTAGAAAAATAACTTTTCTATATTTTCTGTGTCTGGGTGATGTGGTACCGTCGATTTTTCTGATTGCTGTAACACAAGTTCAGAAGCTACTTATCATAGGATCAGAGAAATGTATGTGATGTTATGCAGTATTATATATTATATTATTAGCATTGAAGGCGAAATTTTTCAATACGTAACATTGTTACCTATACCGTTTGGTTTGTGATTTCAGTTTTATGTATATTGAATATACATATAACACACTGATTGTCATGGTCTCAGTGAGGAATTAACAGTTACAAGGTACCACACAATAAATTACTAACGTCGAAACTGAAAATAAAACTCATAATAAATGACAGAGTAGCAGCTGTTCGTTTTGATATTCGGTAATCTGCTGGCAATGGGTGGACGATAAAAGCCGAGAATCGGTCTGGCGTGGTTCGGGACAGACTATGTCCAGCAGTGGACTGACGTGGGCTGATTATGATGATGATGACTTCATTAACATTCCGATGTATCAACATCTGCCGCAACGTCCGTCGCAAAGCTGATTAAAGGACGTTTACAGCAGCAATTCAATATTTGAAAATAATGTCGACGGAGATGGCAACTGCAGTGGCATGTTCAAGGAGACAAAATACTTTAAAGTTTCTAGTCTAATAGTCCAGTATGTATGGCAAACAAAGGGTTTATGACCCTATTACTATTGTAGTTATCTATACACATACTACTTGTATATGTATAGATAGCTATTCAATAACAATTAAATGTTTGAATCAGACGTACCTTCGCAAATTTATTATTAAAATTTAAAATCATTCAATAAACGATGTACGCTACGAAAAATATCAAGAAATTCCCGATTAAAAGATCGGATTGCGTCCTGTCGATATTTAACTGTGACTGATGGAAAATTCGACGCGTTCATCTCGAAAAATCTTCAGCAAAATATCGGTTATAGCCGAGAAACCCATTTGCGGTGCAATTACTATCGGTGCAGTCCGACCGACCGGCTGATGGCAATTTGACGCGCCGCCTCGCGGAAATATTGCGCAAGGCTTATTACCGTACACAGTCATCTAGCTCTCTGCACTTCGAAAAGCGGATGAGATACTATTTGCAGATATCTATTTCGATATACAGGGGGTCTTTTTTGAGGTGTCTAGCCAGTGCGAGCTGATAGCAGAGTACCATACCTATCGATTTAATTATTAGGTATATTCTTAATCTACGATTCTTTGTGGTTTTCGAGTAATATATATTTTTTGTTATTTATCATTTTACGCAAGCACGCAAAATAAAACGCTATTATAGCTTATTTTAATAAATTAAATTATACAAACTAATTGAATTCATTTTCTGTTATACTTTATCTGTCTAAAGGTGCCCTATCTCGTGCAACGCAACGAGTTTTCTAGATACATAATATTTCACTTAGCTGTACACTTTTAATTAGATAAGAAAAACTATTTGTGGTCAACCTAGACCCAGCCCAGTAGGAAGGGGGGGCTAATGACTCCCATGACCCCCCCTGGATCCGCCCTTGCCTGTACATGGCTAACGTATAGTTTGTATTGCATTTGCAACATTTGCTCAAACAATCGCCAATCTCTTCAAGTGGCTTGTATCAATCAACATCAGATTACACCCCTCGACACAAATCGAGTGCTTTCAAACAAGCGTGTAATTGCATGCAATCGAATTGTGAGGCAGTTGGTCAAAACTTTTCAGAATTAAAGTATATAATTTTTAAAACTAGAAATTGATATAGTTGACATAAACAAATTGTAGCAGTTTCCTACCACATTCACATGTAAACTTATACGTTTTTTTGACGGCCAGAAATATCTGTGAGAAATAACACAATTATTGGAAACAGGTCTGTCTGTCTGTCATGTATCTAGCTTTTTCTTGTATACCTAAATCGTATATAAATCAGAAAACAATCTTTTCTAAATTGGTTCGAGTGTGGGTGTGCTGGTAGCCGCCCTGGCAAACTCATTGTCAGGGACCTTGTAACACAAGGATGTACCCGTTTGTGATTGTAATGTTACTGGCACCAGATCGAAACTTACTTGCGACTATTGATAAATTACTGGAATTGGGCTTCTAATGAAAACATAAATATTTTCCTTCAATTAACTTGCATTCTCATCATGAGGAAGAACATCATTTTTCAAAACGTCTACTCGCCTCATTAATCACTAATTTAGATCAATGAGGATGACTTGCTGAAGTCTACCTACATATTCAGCTAAATGACTACTAAATGGGCTTGTGCACGTTGTTCCAGCTGACCTAATATTGCCTCAATGTAGTCCCGAAGCGATGGTAGGGCAAAGCTTCAAAATTTTTAGGAAGTTATAAGTGCCCGGATCAGGCCCGTGGGCCTACATACTGAATAAATAAGAAAAATATTAGACAACTAATTAATTAATTGCTCTGATCATATGGTAAGTATCCAAAGCACTTACGAGTATGTTACAGAGAATATATAATAATATTTTCTGTAAAATAAATAGTACCACTACACTCAGACCCGAGATAATACAATGTGTATTTTCGATACTTGATCAAACGAAATGTGCGGATACTAGACCTAAAATTATCGACAAAAAAATCAATTAAAAAATTTTTTTGTCAGCCATCTTTAAAACCAAGTAGTTAATTTTTTTCGTCGTTTCTTTTTATTGAAGTTTTTAATTTTTTTTTTAGGTTTTTGTTAGGTATGGTTTCAAAACGTTTCAAAAGAAACAACAAAAAATAAATTTTAATTAAAAATAAAATTAAAACTGCTCGGTTTTAAAGATGGCTGACAAAAAACATTTTTTTTTTGTCGATAATTTTGGGATACTAGACCCAACATTTTCACATTGCATTGCACATTTCGTTTGATCAAGTATCGAAAATACACATGGTATAGAAAACTTATTTTTCTAAATTGACCGACCGGGAATCGATCCCGGAACATCGGAGAGCGACAACGAGTCCGGTATGCTCGCCTCTCGGCTGCGGAGGTCGTCGACTATCAAAATGAAATGAATGAATGAATTAAATGACTATTATGTTATTATCGCACGCAGTACCTATGCTACAGTAGGTACTTTTGTTAAACTTAATGACTTCACGGCACCTAAAGTGTTGTTACTAATCTCTCGGAGACCTAATTGTTATTTATCCCGGACTAAGCGCGGAACCAGGATCAGCTCGCTCGCTCAGCTCCCATCGCTCACGTCTAATCGACCGGTGCGATTAACTAATGGCGCTTAAACTCAACCTTTTTTCGGCGCGGTTAATGGTGCTTATGTAATTAGACGTTTTTTAGCAAGAGCATAGCTAAAAGAGGTTGGCACTACCGTGCATACACAAAAATCGGTAGACTTATCACGTCCAAGCTACTACCCACGTCGGAACGGAGAAGGTAACGGATTGATAAAGTAAATGAAAGATGTCTTCAAAATCTCAAACGCAATTCCAATCAATCACATACTCTAAAGTTGCAATATTTTAGTTAATTTAAAGCCCCTGACGGATTTTCGGGTGGTGTTAAAATTGTATTTATTCCTTTTTCTATTACAACGGTCATATTTGTATTCTGGTTTGACTGTGCGGTGGTAGTAAAAGAGAAGTCGGGATAAGTACTAACTAACAAATATCTAAGTTTATTAGTGCACCAAGGTCTAAATATAACAAGTTTGATTAGATGGAAATGAATGATGGCGTTCCGACACTGCACGAAATGAACAAATGCAAACGTTGATCCGCTATACAATTTTTTCAACTCTTAGGTATATTATATCTTGCCCGTGCACGATAGAGCGTATAAGTAGTAGATGTTATATGCAAAAGGAATTCTAATTTGTACAAATTTGTGTTTTTTAACATCCATACCTTCATTCGCTTTCGACACATTCCAAAAACAAATCTGGTTTTGTCCACTCGTAGATAGAGGACGCTGCTGTATCAGTTTTGTGTGTTTTGAATTTTACAAGTGGAGACGTTTGTGTTGTTTTGTGCTGTTTTATTTAGTCAGGCTGTGGCTGGTGTCAGTAGCTGCTAATTTATTGTTGGATAAATACTGTTTTCTTGTAAATGAGTTGTTGTTTGCGATAAAATTATAAAAGCTGTAGTTTTCGACTAGCGCATTGATAAAAACTAATGTAATTGTGAAAGAGTCAACAGAATGAATACAGGTAACATATTTTGGTCTGTTAGGAATAAGCATATTTCTTAAGCACTGCTAGAGACGCGCGTACCAGTGCTTTTAGTTTTTGCCTACATAGGTATAAGCGACGTGATCCTCCTTAAGGCAGCGTTAAAAATATGACTTAATTTGCGATTAAGTACTACTTTACGACATTTTAGTTCCAATAATATCTGAAATGACTGTTACCCAATGTTATCATTACCGTCCGAACTAAGTAGTGCAGGTATAAAATCCTTTAGAGTCGCAGTAGGAAGGTACACGTCGTTTGAGGATTCGAACTCACGATTTTGACGACCTCCGTAGCCGAGACGCAAGCATACCGAACCTGGTGTCGCTACCTCTGATGTCCCGGGTCTGATTCCCGGTCGGTCAATGTAGAAAATTATCTTTTCTATGTTGTCTCGGGGATGGGTGTTGTGGTACCGTCGTTGTTTCTGATTTGTATAACAGGTGCTGTGGCTACTTACCATAGGATCAGAGCAATGTATGTGATTTTGTCAAATACCTATTTATTTATTAAAAAAATGTTTTTGCAAATATGCAATTAGTGGCATTTAAAGAAGTTAGTGGCATTTTTTACCCTACAACTGCTTCGGGTTCGGGACACATTGTAGGCAAGTGCCGAGACGAAGCAGCTCTAACTAAAAATATTTTTATACCTAACTTTCTAAATGTTTTTAGCAAAATACGAGTACGTGGCCTTCTTTCTAAGTCTTTCTGCCCCATCGGCCATCAGTTCTACGTGTATGTGCCCCGCCCGCTGCCACTTCAGCTTGCTAATCCGTCGGGCTATGTCAACGACTTTTGTTCGTTTACCGATCTGCACATTTCTGATTTGATCTTGCAAAGTAACAACGAGCATAGGCCTTTCCATAGCCCGCTGCGCAACCTTGAGCTTTCAAAAGTAGTAATTAAGCAAGCAGTGTTATACCTAGAAAAGACTGGGGATTTGACTATAGGGTCAGGTTGACTTAATGTCAAAAACTTGACCTGTTTGAAAATTTTACGTTATTCAAATAGGCGCGAGAAAAGGTTTTTCTCGCACTCAATCCCTATGACGCAACACTTTCAATTAAGGTTAAAAAATGTTAAATAGTAAACAATATCACAGACGTGGAAGAAAAAGCTGCAGGGTTGAAGTGGGAGTGGGCGGGTCATGTCCATAGGATGAATTCTAAAAGGTGGACAAAAGTCGTCACGAACTGGCTGCCTACTGACGGACATCGTTCGAGAGGTAGACCTCGAAAGCGATAGCGCGATGACTTAGACAATTTTCTCCAAGATTGGCAGGCCCTAACCACCGACAGGGATAAGTAGAGAGGTTTAGGGAAGGTCTTTGCCCAGCAGTGGGACAGAAATGGCTAATAAAAAATAAAAAATAATAGTAAACTCCTTTACTTAATTATTCCCAATCTGCCCTGCTTTACGGGTTTGCAACCGTCTTGTAGATACTAAAACATCCCCAAACTGTAATTATATTTATGTGACCTCTATGATTAAACTTCAAATAAGGTTTTAGCAAGCAATAAATACAAAATAACAAATCCTCAAGCAATATTTCACAATTTATTGAATTTCGAATATAATATTTCATTATAGATAGGTATTTACAATAATATTCGAAGGACCAACTACAATATAATATAGTATAGTTTTACATAAATAAACGATACACAACCAATAATTTCGTATATGTAAATAATAAAATACACTGAAGCACATTGATAAATCGCATATCCAATTTAGTTTAAGAGCATAATAATGAAAATAAGCTGTGTTTGAATAAGAAATAAATGTTAAATAAGTACATATCGAAAAGTATAACATTGTAATACGTATATAACTTCGTTCTTGAGGCAGTGACAATTCCAGACTATATATATTGCTATAATAATATATTATCAGTATGCATAATCTAGAATAACAGTAATATATTATTTACTTTCACAATCTTTCTGTGAATATTTTCACTTATCATATACCTACCGTACTCTTTGGTATACATACATGCAATCTGAAACACTATGCGAATTTTTTAGTTTTATTTGATTTGAAAACGAAAAAGTCTTCGATATCAATTAAACCAGCCTGCCTAGCATGAGCACTAAAATACGATATGATATGATATAGCGATATATTGACACTAACTGTAAAAATATGATAGTTAAAGCCGCCGTGTAGAATCGCCGTGCCGGTTACGGTACATATAATGATCACTGTTTCGATAAAAAATCAAAATGGCGGCTATAATCATCATATTTTTACAGTTGGTGTCGATATATCGCTATATCATATCATATCATATCATATCGTGTTTTTAGTAGTCATGCTAGGCAGGCTGATGGTGTATGGAATATGTATAATTATCGATTTTTAATAAAAAAACGGTAATTACATTAATTTGTTTATTTGTAGCCATATATAAATTACCCGACTTCCTGTATCTATGTATGTAATCAGCAAATTACGTGTATAAAAACGGAATAATAGTAAAAATGCTCTTTGTTGAAGTCTATGGAAACTTATATTAGTAGGTACTACGTTTACTCGTATCAAATCTAAACACAAACCTATATTAAATGTTGCAATATAAAAAAGTATCGTCCTCAGTCGCTAGGACGGTCACCGTACTCTCACTAACTATAATTATATAAAAATGAGGCCTGAGCATAATAATTGGTGTTCGTTATGAGCATTTTTACTTCAAATATTTCCAAAATTAGTAGTAAGTAGGCGTCAAAACCTGTATCACTGAAATTTGGCACAGATCTGTTAATTTTATATTACCGTCTAATATACACACTTCATTCATACACATATATTTATATTTAGTTAACTATTGAACAGGTCATCCATAAACATGAATATTTCAAATTAACCATAATCAACGATCAATTATTCTATAAAAACTGTGCTACATATACAAATAAACTAATATTAAATGTAATAAAGGTAGAACATTCAAAAATAAAAGAAACAGAAATCGTTTGAATACTTTTACTTTTTATATCACATAAGATTACACCAAATCTCAAATTAAAATAGTCAGACTTTAGCAACGACATACACAAAACTTAAACCCGAATATGCTTCCAAAAAACTTTACGAACAATATTAAAAAACTGTTTCGAAAACGCCATGGTATTGAGCAAATTGTTGCCATAATTGAAAAAAAGTTTAAACAGTATATTTTTTGTCATTTTGAGACACGATTATTGTACGTTTAACGAATATTAACACCATTTAAAACTACAATAATATGCAAAATTAACTTCGGAAGCACACATTTTAAATACAATCTTTAGTTTAATCAACGACTGTGATCAAACTTCTAAGTCTAACCACAGTTGCTGAATCAATTTTGAATATCCAATAACATATAACATTGTTTTGATATGTTTTATGTACTATATGTTAGGCGATTTCGCTACTCTTGTCATAAGCAGTTTCTGTCAACAATTCTTTATTCTCCATCCATATGCACTCAAATACATCTTCAAGTAGGTATTTACAGTAATATACGACACCGAAAAATTGGTAACGTATTATGCGTATTACACAAAATATTATAATCGAGATTATATAGTTTTAGGCCTAAACGAATATCAATATGATGTCCAAAAAGCGTAAAATAATGTAAATCTAACAATATTTTTAAACATCCTAAAATTTTATCGATTATAGTACATGTTCCATGTAAGATATAGGTACACATTGTCTTACTGTTAAAACTGACATATTACTTGGACTAACAAACGTTGAAATATTTGCTCAAGTTGATGATATATCTCATTTAACAGCTCATATAGCTAGAGGAAACAAAAATATACAATTATTTAAAATTACTATAAATATAACAGCCCCTAAAATTTTACTATTCAATAGCAAAATTGCTTACCTAATATTTTATACAACTGATAAATAAATTAGGTTATGGTTCAAAAAAGCAGAGTCGAAATCGAAATACAATAGAAATGTCCTTATACAAATACCACAATGCAAGACCAGAAAATTCTATTTTGAGTAACTGGTCCATAATATTAAAACACCCAAGCCTATTTACCATTATTATTTTAATACTTAACGAATATTATTATAAATATAACAATTCGAGGAATTTCATTGAATTTCAGAATTATTTAAATCGACCTTTATCTATGGAAGTTCGTGTTTTAGGAAGACTATTATGAAATCCAGTTAGTAATGTCTTCCTTTTTATTTAAAAGGCGAGTTTGAAACTTGTAACATTAATGTTGTATAAACTAATAGTTGAAAGTTTTTCTTCGCCATTTTTCGTTTTTAGGGTTTTCGTTCGACCGTCATCTTTTAGTCAACCAATGCTACAGTTGCTTTCACAACTCTTCTGTGGAGGCTATTGGTGCCTTCAGCAGTGGGGTTCTAGGACTTCGGGATCCGTCAGAATTTCTGGTAACTGCTTGAAAGTCTTCATTCGATAGTGATGCAGGTATCGGTGCTATTTTCAATTGGTGACCGTTAAGTTTAATTTCAGTTATGGAATGTGATCTCCCGTGGTTAACATTAGGCTTTTCCTTGTTGCTAGTCGTCATGGGGTCATGGGTGGGGGTTTTGGCCATGGACTGGGTCACTCTAACCCTGTTGGACTGCTCCCTTAGAGCCATTTGGTAAGCCACTTCGAATGCTTCGCCTAGTGTTAAGATGACTTCGGTAGCTTGATCCTGTAATAGAAAAATTTATAGACTGTTTTATTACTCATTGGTTAAGTCTTCTATAAATAAACTTTCATAAAATATATATTGATATGAAAATTATTTCAGAAGTATATTTATTTTATTTCATAGCAATATTACTTTCTTCTTGGATTAGTCTATGAAAGACCGCGTCTTTTCGCCGCTCAAGCTCATTGAATAAGTATTCTAATAACTATTTGAAACCACAAACTGAAATGAAATTATAAATCCTGTTTTATAATTTATAAAAAAAATGCCATTAAGTAAATGAAAACAAAAGAAAGAAGATAAGCAAATTAGAGAAGGAAGGACTTTTCCTTATAATGAAAAGTCAGATCAAGTTTCTTTAAAAGCCAATGCTCACCATAGTGGCGACCCTGAAGACATGGCAGTAGTGGCTTCTTGTAGCGTGGTCCTTGGTGATGTACGCGAAATGCGTGAGGTCGTCTGCGTCTTGGCATGCGCAGTGGATGTTGCGGATCTCGTGCTCACAAATCAGCTCCTGGTTGAAAAGATAATATTGAAAGCGTGAAGAATGTTGTATTTTACATCGTCGACTGCTGGACATATGGTTTTTTAATTTCACGCTGAGCCACATCTCTGGGTCCTGGCAGGGAATTTATCCCTATTTCTGGTTAATATTTGTTATTTTATAGATAATTTTACATGACTACGTATTTTAACTTATTAGACATAACAATAACATTTTTATTGTGTTTTGTTTTGCTAGACTCAGAAATCAAACACTACTGTCATTAAGTCACTTTGTAAATTCAGGCTTTCTAAAACAGACCTTACGTTTTTAAAGTAACCAATATCAACCATCAAATTCCGCAGGCAAAATGTGTAATTTAAAAAGCCAATAGCATTTTTTCTTTCTCACCCTATTTTTTATCCTTCAAAAAACAGATTCAATTTCGAGTTTCGTCTGAGCATCGCAAGCGTAAACAGCGAAAAAACACTAATTATCCCACTTAACTAACCGTGAAGAGTTCTAACAAAAATTTGATGTAGAAAAAAAATTGAGAAAAAGCAATCCTTTTTTTAAGAAACAAAGGCAAGATCACTGGTCCGATCAAGTGTGAAGGATGGTCCATAATTAAAAGTCAAGCGGGCAAAGTCAGGGATTTTGTTTAGTGGAGCCCTTTTTGTTTGGGCCAAGGGATGCTTACCGGTTTTCACTCGGCTGACCCTCAAAGAATAAATATCTTTTCTGAAGATAATTTTCCCAACAATATTACTAAGTAAGGAGGTAAACAAAAATTAGCCAATGTAGACTAAAGTTTTTATGACAGGTCAATAAAATATTGAAAATTTAAATGATAAATGAATCTTATCCGTTTATTTTTAACCGACTCCAAAAAAGGAGGAGGTTCACAATTCGTCGGAATCTTTTTTAATTTTTTTTATGTATGTTCAGCGATCATTCGTTACTACATTGACCGATTTCGATATTTATTTTTTTGTTTGAAAGATATAAAAAACATATAAATTTGGTTAAATTCTGATGATGGCATCTATAAGAAAATCATCAAACATTGCATGAACACCGAACCACGCCAACTGACTTTAGTATCTATCTTACCTAATATCTTTGCCAAATGTGGACCGATTCTGATGATTCTTTTTTTAATGAATAGCTTATACTTCAAAGATACTTTATTAAAACATATTCGGAAAAAAATTCACCCCTAAGGGTGGAAAAATAGGAAATGAAATCGGTGTTCTGCAGTTAAAATATGTTTGCACTCGTAAGATTTGTTTTGATTAGGATTTATCACTAAAATAGATAAAATAAGTAAATTTTATAAAAAAATAAAAACCGAAAAAGAAAATTTTTAGCATTTTAGTTTTTTTAATGTCGGTTTTTATTATTTTATTAAAATTATACCTGAATTATTTTATCATAAGATCTATTAAAACCTATTCACCTACACAAGTATTGTACAACAAACCAGAGTGTGATTGAGTTTCGACAGCGACTAAGACTTTTTTGTAAATGTTCTTAATATAAGGTTGCAGGAAGATGCTGGGTGTTGTGTGTTCAGCAGTAGACGTCCTATGGCTGAAATGATGATAAGTGAATGTATTGTTCTTTATGGGAATAAATGATCTTTAAACCTAGTTGTAGTAGTAGTAGAAGCCGGGTTGATAATGACCAAAATTAATCTTCGAATAAGTATCTAGAACTTACCCTAGTGATAGTGTTTAGGAACTTGACGCCTCTATAGCTGATAGAAAGGATGATGTCGGGGGAATCCCGCGGCTCTTTGGTAGACTTCTTCAGCTTTTGAATGGACTTCTTGGTGGACTCGGTTCCACGGAGTTCTTTTACTACTGTCGAACCTAGGTACTGGACAAATGAATAAGGTTACTTACGGCCACTTCCACATTTTCTTTAATCTATATTTAGCCTAAATCATTGTGTAGGGTGATTTCATCGACATATGATGTGTCCTAAAAGATTCTGTAAATATCAGATTACAAAAGATCTTGCCAGTCAATTTCACCATCGTTTATAATATTTGAAGTTATAAAATGAAATTTGTAATACCTACTTGACCTTTTCAAAATTTGTCTACCATTGAATGATAAATTATACGAATTGCAAATATGAATAGTGTGAATATATTCATGTCAAGATTTTATCATAAGTGAATAATTATTACCAACGTTTATTTATTTTTATTCAATCACAACTAAAGTGAGCATCGATGATAGTGTATTTTGCTTGTCATATTTTTATATTTTGACATAAAAACATATTTATTTTTCTTAATATATTCATAATGGTAGTGGAACATGTTTTCAAAACCATTAGTGTAATGTAAGTAATATCATAAGTCAGATACTTACATTAGCTACATATGTAACAGCACCAGTCACTAGCACAAACGGCTGATGCTTCCACTGCGTCTTTAACGCGCCTGGTACGCCCACCAGCAGTTCAGACGGCGCTCTGATCTCCAAGTCAGAGGGTCTAGGCGGCTGAGGAGCAGGTCTGTTTTTCTTGCTACGCTTCAAGGTCTCACCGCCAGGCGGTGCCAGCGTAGGGACGACAGGAGGAGGCACGGGCTTTAGGTTTTCTGAAGCTGGTAGCTTCTCTTTGATTTCTTCTTTTAGCTGCTGTATGTTGTTTTTCTAGAACAATAGGGTTGATGGTCAAAAAATTGGTAAAACAAAAATAGTTTTTAACGTCTTTTACCTGTATAAGAAAGAAAAAATAAAGATTTTGAATCCACAAGAAAAATTACAATATGTATTGTATTTATTTCAAAACCATCGCCATAGCAAAACAGCTAAAGGTTTTGTGATTGTGTACCAAATAAAATATTTTAGTTTTTTTTCGTCCATTGTGTAATGGACCCAACATAACAACCAGCCTGCGTCTTTGCATGGTACTGACGCTGATTTTCTGTAGAAACCATAGGCTGAAAAGCGCCACCGGCAACGCAACAAACGAAAGAAATCCTTTAATAACAGCTGTTACTGATTTTGCGACAAGATAAACCACCTACATATTTAAATAATTCGACCCTAGTATAGTAGTTACAATCAAATGTATATAAAAAACGATTTTTCTTATGCAATCAGAGGCTATAAAATAACAACGTCTGCTCCAATACCTCGACAAATATAATACCTCGTTATTTTTAAATATTTCCATCGCATGAACGTAAAATACAAATTCACACATGCATACAGAACCATTGTACCGAACCAATTGACACTGGCAAAACTACAAAACTGTAAACTCAAAACGAAACCTAATTATACAAAAAGGGTACAATAGAGTGTTGAAATGGCACTCGCGTCACACTTCAGAGGTGCAAAACAAAAGCGGGAAAAAAACTGGCAGCGTGAAATTTTAATTAAGGCACTAAAATAAGAGAAACAGAGGCATGAACGCGGTATAATTGACAGTGTCAACCATCTAATTTGAGGAGTCGTTTGCTGACAACAGTGCTCAGAGTGGTGTATTCAGGTCCCGATGAATAGTGCGTTCCGTTGGGATGAGCACGAATAGAGGGATGTGCGGTTTGGGATACTAGAAGTTATCGAAACTGAAATGTCTAAATGTTATTTTTTCATTTAGAATGCTATTCATAAATCGATTATGCTTTAAAAAGTTGACCTGGCTTAGTTGGAAGAGACAGATGTAACAGCAATATAATCTTTATCTAGTGCTATAAATAAAATCTTTTTTCAGTGCAAGGCAGTTTTTGATCGTTAAATGACAAACTGATCATAACAATAGAAAATAAATAATTTGAATTTGATATGTGCAAATAATAGTTGGGATGTTTGTTACTCAGTCATCTCAATCACGTATAAACAGACGGATGTTAATATCTTTCTGATAGATTATGCATCACCTGGATATGAGCATATTATGACACCATGTAAAATACAGAAACCTGAGGGATACGCGATAACGTCTTTATATGAAAAACAAAATTCCAGATGGGCGAAGCCATGGGTAATCGCTAGTTAGGAGAAAATAAGTGCGTATATAGATCTAGTTTAACTCGTATTTTTGATGTTGATTTAATAATAATTATCAGCAATAGATAACGTTGCCAAAAAGTGAGCCTATTACGGCCAATTGGCAGATCAAGGATCTAAATTACCGTGACCAGGTTTTACTATATTTGTATTTGCTCATATTTATTGGTTTTATTTATCTTATAGAAACTTTAATCCGCAAACTATCAAAGACCAATAAAATAATAATATTTCTTCTTCGTCGGACCGATAGTTAGGGCAAAATTTTAGTGGTTCTGACCTAACCCGCTGTTACGGAGTACCTCACTCCGCCGTGAATGGCGCTGAATAGACGTCGAATTGAACACTAATTACCTATACGGAACCACCGACATGTGAAATTAAAACAGCCAGTGTGCACGTCTAGGCTGGCTTGAATGAGGGAAAAAATTTAGTGAGAGAAAAGAGTGTACGGGTAAGGTTTTTTTAATTGAGCATCACTCAATAGAGTAATATTATTAGGTATAGATGTTGTGAATAATTTCAATTTCCCCCTTCAACTGGATCCATTTCTATTCGTTTGCGAGGATAAGTAATTATAAGTTGGATAATATACTTAAATGTGATTTTTTAAAATATTTTTGCAATAATTGAAAGTACTTTGTAATTTTCAATGACTTTCTTTCAATACAAGAAGTTATTTCAAGGGTTACGATGCTACTTAAAATAAACAAAGTTTGTGTATGGTAGAACCTAGACGACCAACATTTAATTTGCACCTGAGCCTAAGTTAGATTTTCACCACTTTGAGAACCGCGCAACATTTTTTAACAAAATTTTTAAAAGTAAGATGTACCTTTTTAAAAGATCAATCCCCCTACGTGCTTCATAATCAAAGTGTAGGTAACTGATACCCAATACAAAATACGTTAAATAAAATTACCATCGCCAACCCCAAGTCACCTGCGCGATTAAAATGGCTAATCCCTGTTAAATTGCTCATCTTGTCGATAATTACACGTGAGGGGGTTGCCTGGCTACCCCCTCCAGGTGGAAAGGGGGTTGATATTGGCAAGTTTGGTGTCACTACCTTTTTAGTGTCGGATTAACACACATACTTATTAAATTATATTTAAACACTATAATACGATTTAACGGATATGAAGCCATTATAATAAATACGAGTAGGTATAAGTATAAATACGAGAAATATGTAAAACCTGGTCTGGGTATTTAAAGCCAGAGCCAGTGGGCCATTATAGGCTCACCTTGTTTTACTACCTTAATCTATTGCCTTAAATTAATTTGTTAATAAATAAAATTATTATAACATAACTGTCATCACAATAATCAATTAGGTACTCTAATCGTTATGTTGATCGGTTTCTCATCAGAAACACATTTACCCATACTAATAACAATATCGAATTAAAAGCGGATAATATAGTCACTCGACACCCGATACGGTAAAGGGACATCCTTTAAATATAATGCACCGGTTGTAATGCCATTAAAAGGTGCATTTGCACCTGACGCAGCGTGGGTTTTATGCCACATGACCATTGATAATCAAGTCGCGGTCTAGTAAATGGAGGCTACCCGGTTTTATTAAGCCTTTAAAACTCGTTTTGCATATAGACAATGGCAATTGTGATTTAACGGACTGTATAAAACTGCACTAGGTTTAATGCAGGTTTTTTGTTTCACATTGACTTTATGTGTCGGCTATTTAATAACCACAAAATTCATATTAACAGTTTAAGTTTAAGTCTTAATTTTTACACCGTTTAAAAAAACAAGCTTCAAAAATGTAAAGCAACCTTAAAACTTTATCATTTTAAAATGTATACGCTACGTTTCTACTAATATTTCAAGTAAATATTAGTTAGTTATAGGTCGAAAAAATACTGATTTTCACGTTACATACGTACCTAGAGCCTATCACATCCTTGTACCTTTTAGGACACCGGCCCCATAGCAACTCCCTGCGCGACCCCACTCGTAATTCTAGTTGACGCGTTAACAGCGAGGATGTCCTTTTTACCGGCCTTCTAAGCGAGTGCATTGCTCACTTTATTGCACTCATAAAGTACTGCCAAGCCTACTCTCGCATGCGTTAGAAACTAGTTAGTATCAATTGCTGTTGCCAGATTTGCACTAGTGAGAGTACTATAGTACTTTTTTTTGATACTATGTATAGGTGTTGTAGCGAACTAAACATAATGTCTAGTTAAGCTGCAATGGCAAACTTAGAACGAAAGATTACATATCCACAGAACTATTCGAGTTGTATAATAACATTATTAACCTAGGTATCCAAATTCAGTAAAAGTATTTACTGCATTAATTTATTGGATAGATTTTCCCACATAATAATCCGTATTTAAGTCCTACACAAAAGGTTTATTGACAGGTGAAATTAATATTTTTATCAAGTCACTCATGTCATTCACTACACATCTTTCAATCTTTTTATAGCCCATTGGTGATTTGAATACTAAAACTTTCAATCGAATTACGATAAACTAATAAATATGCACATTGAGTTGATGACCACAGTAGTAGTCATGAGTCATGATAACTAAGACATGATGTATATCAATGATTAGTTGGACATTCATAAGCTCAAAAAACTGATGACAAGCGATTTGAGGAAAGAAATACACACATTAATACTAGTAGCACGTCCCAACCTCAAGGTTGAAAAGTGAGACTTGCAAAATTGACACTTACAAATGATAATTAGTACATTTGAATGATTTTGCAAGGTACGTCAAATGCAAATTGCAGGAAATCATACACACAATGAAAAGAACAAAGAGACACTATACTCACAAACAAATTAAAGAGGTTACTGTATACTTTGTTTAGATTGGTTATTGTGTAATGGCAACGGTACTTGACAAGTTATTTACTTATTCCAAACACACATTTTACAGTTAACTACGATGCACCTCAATCTGGTTTATCATTCAAAGTGAATTTGTTTACTGAACAGACTTTTTTATATTCTACATTCCCTGATTATAAAAAAATATAGACTGGTTTATACCACAATTCATTAATGGATATTTATTTAGACCAACCAAAGTCTGTTAACACTAACCTATTCGCTGTGTGCGTGATGACAGCGCCCCTAGTGACCACAATTATTGTGGACTAAGATCTTTCAAAATATGGCAACTGGATGGTTTGAGAATGATTTTCGGATTGTTTTTGTTCGAAATTATATGAACATATCTAAAAAGTTTGTGCATATTGTAATACATAAGTGATTTTCTTACTTGAACTAAAATACAAATGTTATAACACGTACGGGGTTTGAATCAATACAACATGATATAACTTTCTAACCTCAACCTAGTGCAAAAAGGGAAAGAATTAGTATTAGCACAGCATGTGAGAGACGTTAAAGAGCTTAAAACCAACGGACAAAGCTACTTAATAAGAGCTATGGTCATAAGATAAACGTCTGTGACACAAACCCCCTACAAACTTTCTTCTTTTCACAGCAGCTATCCATTTATTTCTATCTATCTTGATGTTGGAAACGAATAAAACATGCACGAACTGGTTTTCCCATTGTTTCTACACTTTATAACACAGCACGTACTGTGACCCATATCGCGAATTTTAACGTTTTTACTTTAAAATACTTAATTTCGTTAGTATGGAATTCTATGGAAATATAGTAATTTAACACATGACAGTCCAGAGTTATTTCACATTTCTGCTAACTAACGTGCTGCGATCGATTTGACGTCCCCCACCACCCACTTTGCACATAGCAAATACGCATATACATTTCATAACGTAATAACTAAACGCAACAGATACATGCTAAGCTTACTTAGATACTTTCTAAAATATAGGGTTACTATTAACTAATCTAAGTGGGTCCAAAAAACTCGTTTTAGAATTCTTGTAAATTTATCAGAATTAAACTTACCAATGTGTTGAGATCATGGTTAATATCTTCCATATTATTAGTTGCAGGTCCATTATGTTGACCAGACACTGACGCCAATATTCTCTTTCTGTGTCCAGGCTTATGTATTTCTAACACAGCCGTTAATTCGACCTCCCAAATCCTCTTCACTCTATCCATGTCTACATACAAATGCTTTCTAAACGTATCACTATAAAGTTCTAAATTAATATTCCTTAGCCATTCTTCTACAGATTCGTTTTGATTTTTACTTATATTATTATTGTTATGGTTATTGCTTATTTCTGTTATTTTAAGAGGTAACTGTTTCGCTGAATCTAGTATTTTCGGTCTATCCGTTTCTTCTATACCCATTTCTCGTAGGTCATTTTCGTCTAGGATTCCATTCTGAAAGAAAAATACTATTTAAAAAACAATTTAAATAAAAGTATTATCTTTGGAAAGGGGGAAGTTTTCTACTCTACTACTACTCTCTAATACCAGGATTTTATCAAAATGTATGCATTTCATCCGTGCAATAAATATGTCAAAGATTATGCTTTTTTTTAACTTTATCTAAACGATTAACATTAAGTCACTTTTCTCTTTGTACGAATACCTACATCGAAATTATGTATAGAACATTATGTTTTAACCAAATCTATATCTATCTAAATGTCTGCATTGGTGGGTTTGCCACAATTAAAATAAGTATCGCCTACCAGTTGCACCCTACAATAGATCACAAGTGGTGTTATTAAACATACTCACAATAAAATCTATATCGTCATAGCCGCTCTCGAGGAAGAGCGGCTCGTAGTCGTGCATGCCGAGGCCAGCCAGCCACAGGCCCAGGGTAGACGCCACAGACGGGCTCAGGCTGGACTCGGAACAGCTCAGGCCGAGCCGCGACGTGAACTCCTGTTCTAGCTCAGAGACGAACACAGACTCCCGGACCAGCTTGCTACCGAAGGAGGCCATTATCTCGGAGATCTTTGCCCATTCCTCCTGTTGACAAAGAAATGATACGTTAATCTCTATTAATTTGTAAAAGTCTTTCCAGCTTATACGAATGGAATCATCATTTTAAATTCTAATACAAACATTTTTTTTTTTCAAAGTAAATAACAAAACATAGGTCTTAAAGTTTACAATCTTTAAAACTCGCAGTTAGCATTAAAACAATAAGGCAACTGTTTCAAAAAATCTTATTTGATTACATTTTCAGCAAGCTGTTTTTAATTTAAATACAGCTGTTAATAGGGTCGGTACCGGTATCCTGAATTTAATACAGTTTTGTTTCTGGTTTAGATTTTCAACAAAATGTTTCCAATCTAAAACGATCTTCCTCATTAGATATGTAAGTAAAGAGTGAAATATACTAATTGTAAAAATGAAAGAAGCCTGAAGTTAGACTTATCAACTTATGATTTAGATAGGTATAATTTTGTGGTTTCAGAGTTTTGGGTCAGCTTTTGTCATTATTTACTGGTTGGCCCACTGTACTCATAATTAATTAACTCAAGAGGTTACCCGTGATGAATTCTGTCTGAATGTCATCGGGCACATACCATAAAGAGGCTATAGAGCAACAATACCGACCATCTTTCTTCGAAACACTTTCGTGATTTTTTTACTTACATTACATACAAAAACAGTACTACAGATTAAATAATGGCGAAATTTTTGTAAAACAAAATAAATGTCGTTTCTACTTTATAGGGTATGTGCTCCGTAAATTTTGTTAAAGAGTAAGCAAGAGAGTAACACTTATTCGACATCATTATCATCATTACAGCCACAGGACGTCTACTGCTGAGCACAGGCCTCCCCCAATAACTTTCATCGGGGGGGATTGCCAATCCTTGCCACGCTTGGCAGGCGGGTTGGCGAGCGCAGTTTTTTATAACATTTCGCACGCAGACGCTGCTGCCCGTCTCGTGCTACAGGATTTAGTCGGCTCTTACGACACGCCTCCTGTTGGCGGTGGGAAAGTGTATTCTTTACGGCCGTTCCCACACGGCACTCCGTGAATTGTGTTATAGAGTAAGCAAGAGAGTAACACCTATTCGACATAGTACTAAGGAATGTACTTCCTGGAACTGTCCTCAGATACTAAATTTAATTCGCTGTCATTATCTTAAAGCGACGAAGGCGATTACAAGGTGCGTGGCTATCTCCGCATCGACATCTGTTCGGTGACACCTGCCTGCATAAAATGCAGACTGCACATGCATATAATATATGCAGGCAGGTGTACTTATCTAAAGCTATCGTATAGGGGCCACTGCTCCACCCGCATGATATTTAGAAAGCTAACAAGATATATTTTAATTTACTGAACGATGTTTTCTAGTTTGCACAATATGTATGTTACTTCTTAAATTTTCTAATCTTTTTCGGCAGGGTAAAGATTTTTTATCAGAAACCATTTTTGAACTTCCTAAGTAATATGCGAAAACAGCCTGGAATGGACTTGAAATGTAACTGATATTAAAAATGTGACTGTTTGTTACATAATCACGCTTTTACGAATGAATGGAGTTAGCTGAAATTTGGTACACATACAAATTTAGTTGATCTAGGATAGCTACACATAGGATAGCTTATATACCGTTTTTGTGTTCCCGTAGGATTATTCCGTAGCAAACAAAGTTAGTAGAAGCTAGTACCTATTTTTTTTTTATCGACATTCTCATATATTCATTTATTTATAAAAAGTCATATTCCTAAAGTATTTCAAAAACAATTATGTAAGATTACTCATAACAAAAAATATTCTGTAGCGTATAATTTGGATGTGGCATGCGTCACAATCCATTACTTCTTTCCTTTGTATTGTTGTTCGCTACACCATTGCAGGCACAACATGGTTGTTAGAGTCTGCCCCAAGGTTAATTGCTACTGTTGTATTAATAGGTTTATGACAGGTTGGGTGTAAATGCTGTAATTATACATAATATTACTGGCCTTTTTGACGCCGACTAACGATTAGCGAGTCTACGGGGAGTTTGAAGCGAAATTAAATCACGCTTTAATGAGTTTATGTAGAGTCGTTAAGTTGATTAAATTGATTACATATTGTAGGTTTGCGTGTCAGCTATTTGCACATATGAAACTATTTTACACATATTGTCTTACTGACAAACAAACAACGCACAGCCTAGACTGCTTAAAAGAAATTTAGACAAGGTAACTAACTATTCCTTAGAGTGTATAAGAGCAGGAGAGTGTAATATTTAAATCTCTAAGGGGATGAAACAGTATTGAACTTGACGTTTACGCGGATGAAGTCACGGGGTGCTGCCAGTATACCTAGGTATAAAGTTCATAAATATCCCACGAAATGCGATAAGCTTTTTCTAATAGGTTAGGTTGCCACCTTTTGGTATTTACAAGGTATACTGGCGAGATAAGAGGTTAAAGGTAGGTATAATTTCTGGCATCAGTAAATAAATAAATTACTTGTGGATGTAAATGATTACACATATTTACGAGAATTACCTACACTCTACGGCTAAGTACCTTAGATACAGTGTTTGCTGTTTGGGTAACTTTAATTAACAATCTGACATCAAAGAACGTAATAATTTATTAGTGAACAGAGAAGTAGAGTTATTGCGTTTCTAAGAACAAGTCGCATCAAAATTAACAGAAATTACATATTACTGACGTTCAATTTAAAAAAATGCAACAAAAATTAACGCGAACCATATTATCCTGCCATGACTCACGTACGTATTATATTGTATTATTTACAAACGTTTCTTTCCTTGTATGAGTTTTAGAATTATTACGAGTAGCAGATATTGACCGATAACGTTTTATTTACTTTGAAGTGAATGGTGAATGCTGAAAAATGCATAATTCAGTTACATCAAAAGAACTCAATAACCTACACGATATATTTTCG
Source organism: Anania hortulata (assembly GCA_963576865.1). Lineage (NCBI taxonomy): Eukaryota > Metazoa > Arthropoda > Insecta > Lepidoptera > Crambidae > Anania > Anania hortulata. The sequence goes on along the minus strand of OY756405.1, from coordinate 9,267,808 downwards.
ACTGATTCTCGATCTGATTTTTCTCTATATTTTCTGATAATATTCATCAGGCAGGTTTAGCACTCATCTCATCACCCGTAACTCGGATCGCCCACTGATTGCTGGTTATAAGCCTCCTCCATCTTGCGCCACTCAACGCCATTTTCAAAAAGAACTGGATGCGATTGGCACAAACTCAGTTCTGAACTTTTTATAAGGTAATACACTCTGGCCATTCAATGAAAAAAAAAAACATTTTTTCGCTTTCTACCTTGTTAAATGAGATGTTACTTATTAATAACAAACACATAAAGCTAATATGACCAAGAAAGTAATAAAATGAATAAAAAGCTGAAAAAAACATAAATAAATCTAGATAGCTACTTAAGGCTCGGAACTTTTATGGAGGTGATTAGCACACACACATCAACAACCTCTAATATCTCTAGAAACTATAATTTCTAGGATGCCTTGTATATTCCGTCAAAAGTGAACACTATGAGGAATGTCAAGGTTGCTAACTACACACATAAGCGGGCCGGCAATGTCGGTTTGGCAGTATTTGTGACAACAAAGCTGACCTCAAGCAATTACTGCACTTGTTCGACTTCAATCGGTTTGTGTCGATCAGTTACTTCATAGGTCGACACATCATTCGATTCGGCAGTATTTATCGAACGAATAAGCTGACCCGTAGCAACTACTACATTACGTTCGGCTTGTACCATTCGGGTAGTTTTATGATTGGATTATGTGCGGCAGCCGAGTGGTTTGTGATTCTTGAACATTCATCTACATTTCGATTTTACTGCTCGGCTTTGCCGACTAATGCCGGTCCGTTTATGTGTGTAGCAATGGACGACCTGGTAAAGGTTGCAGGAAGCCGCTGGATGGAGGCCGCTTCTACCCAGCAAATCTGGAAGTCACTGGGGGAGGCCTTTGTTCAGCAGTGGATGTCCTATGATTTAAATGATGATGATGATGAACCTTAACATATTTTTAGCCTTTGTTTCATCGACTACAAGTTTGTAGTCGTTTTAATAATGATATTCAAGAGTGAGAACAAACCTGCTCATCAAACGGGCTAAGTATCGACAGCGACTTATCCCCACTCTGAGTAGAGCTGGTCGTGTTACTGCGTCTCCGGACCTCGTCCTCGAGTCCATTGACGCTTCTCTCAGTCTGTCCATTGCTGCTCAAGTTGGCAGTGTTCAATGGAGGTGGCTCTGTCGGCGAAGCGTCGTAAACTGATTTCAGCTTGCGCAGCGTTTTCGGCCTTTCGGCTGGCATCGGCCGCAGGCCTATCCCGTCGAGCGTCGTCGTTGAGCCTTTGAAGAGGCCTGAGGACAAAGATAAGGGCTTTTAAGTTATGTGACGAAATATAAGTAAAAGGTATGTAACATAATGATGATTGAATCATTGATAAAATCCATAAATTCTTTAATCTATTTTACCTACATGATCTTGACCAATTTCGAAAATATCTATATTTTATTTTTAAAAGTGTTTTGCTTCTAAAAAAGAAGTTTTTTTTATTTAGTCATGTGAAAAGTCGGTCCATTTAGAATGTAAAACAATGTATTTATCGTTTTCATTTCGTATTATATTGATTAAATATTGTGTAGCTATGTTAATTATATCAATAAAATTTTCTAAAACCCAATTTTATCACAAATTACCATTTGAGCTGGTAATTTACGAGTACAACAAAACTCTAACCATTTTAGTTCTAAATAAATCAGCTTTAAGCAAGTATTTAAGAATACCATAAAGCGTTTCTATACACAATATAACTTGTGCCATACCCATTTTTTTCTCCTGAATGTAAAAGCAGGACTTTTTTGTGTTTCATTTAAACTTGAACCATAAAACTGTCATTTAACTTGGACCGAACACCGAAACCGAAGAAAGTGAAGTACACATCGGTGCCAAGGCGAACGTTAGGAACCGGTCGGCTACCAATGCCGACTGTCACGATTAGATAAGAATCCGTTTGTTGTATCACACACGGTGTTACTAACACAACACATTCACTGGCTACAAATGGTAATATATTACTGTTACATGGCTTAAGGCTATTAATAAATGCTTATGTATTAACTTGGTTTTAAAAGTGTTAATTGATTAATAACGCTTGATAGAGATTTATCAAGTTAGATTTATTGGGATAGATAATAAATAGTAAGGTTACTTGACTTATCATAGCTCATATTCAGACGTGATTATATTACATTGTTGTGTGCAGCAGCAACTCAGTGTAGGGACTGCTCTAAGAGCAGAACTTGATGATTATAAACAACTTTAGACGTTTTCATGGCGATTTTACAATTTGAAAATTCTTCTACTAAATTAATAATCAATTTACCATATAAATTAAATGACTTACCGTCGCACTCAGAGACGTCACTTAACTTTAATGGTTACTTAAGAAAAATCTGCGATTCTAAAGTGGATACAAATAAAAACAATTATTTAATGAACAAAAATGTTAATTTATTTACTTAAACTTTATTGCACAAGTAAGTACAACAACATTTTAACAACAAGTTAATCAACATTTTACTGTAATTGACAGTTAATAATTATTGGTAGGACATTTTTGAAAAGGTTTTTTTACAATGTCGTGCTTCTTTGGAAAAAAAATACTACAACCTCGCAAAGTTATGAAAAGTTCAGAAAAAACTTTCAATAAAATTATCTATTTACATTTAATGTATAAATGCTGCTTTTTCTACTGGACGTACATACAGTTAGCAATTATTTCTAAGTGGATCATAGAAAAGTCTCCTAAAACTTCGCCATTAGTTTCCGCAAGTCGACCGAAGCTTTTGGCGACCACGAAAGTTCTCAATAAAAAAATCTGTATAAAGCCAAAACCTTTTCTCTCACAACCAAATTAACTTAGTGTGAAGTTGTTAAACTACTGTGTTTCCTATATAGAGGTAATAAATAAACTAACATTATATAATGGCAAAGTAAACTCTTTCACATCTATGACATAACATCAACAATAACAATGTGAAAAGGCAGCGACCACTTCGACACAGTTTATAGTTCTTCCTGGGTTAAAGATGTATATTTTTACTTAAAACTAGCTTCTACCCGTGATTTTGTCTGCGTAGAATTCAGAATTAAGACAAAGAGGAAAGAAATTGATCTCACGAGAACAAAAAAACGCGATAAATAACATAATAATTATTAGTTGAGCTAGATCGATATCAATATCTAAAAGCATGCCAAATTAATTAATAAATTATTCTTATTCAAAATTTGATAACGCATGCTTGATTAAGTAACAGTCATCAAAACATACAAACTTTAACATTTATAATAATTAATAAGTAAGATTGAAATTATTTAAGAAAAATCGTTTGAACAGTAAGTTCACTCTTCAATTCCGAGTAAAAATTTGGAATAGAAATAAGGGCATCTGTAATAGGTAAAAAAGCATACTTAGATTTTAATTAATAAAAACAGAGTAGGTAAATGGTCAGTGTGACAATTACTACAAAAATCTATTCGTACCATTTTGACAATTATTATTACTACACTAATCTATTTATAGTCACAAGTGTAGTCTACCAAAACAAAGTCGGATTAGTTACACCATTTATAAATCAAGAACGGTTGAACCGATTTTTATGATCTTTGGTTTGTTAGATTTGAATTTGCCCCGAATAGCAGAATAACTATTAAAATATAAAACAAAAATCACAAAAAAGAAGCGGTACGAAGTTCGCCAGGACAGCTAGTCTACATAAATAAAACAAAGTCGGGTTAGTCACACCATAAGTCAAGAACGGCGGGCCGATTTTTATGATTTATAATTTTTTGGATTTGTCTCCGTCCCGAATAGCAGAATAAATATTAAAACATCGAAAAATTTAGGAAAATAAAATCAAGGCGGTACGAAGTTACACAGCTAGAAAATAAGAATCAAGAAGGACAGCTAGTAAATAATTATACTATTAACAATACTAAACGAATTACGTACAAGTATATAGCTTTTAAAAGAAAACTTGCGCCAGACTATACATTTATTGTCATAGTTACGGGGACATCGCCCAGTACACCCATCCGCAAGGTTATTAAGAAAAGTTACTTTCCAAAATTTACCCAACTAGAAATCGAACCGTCAATCTGCGGCCGTATAATTGTGTGCTTTTATCTTCACATACATCTCGGTATTACAAGTTTTACATCGTGATTCAAACAAATCGGTTTGTAATAGCATGCCATCTGAATCTAATCTCCCATTAGATTCTCACACAAATCTTGTCTATCTTATGCTTTAGACAATAAATTGCCTTCGACGACGAAGGGTCTCCCGCTGCGATGTCGGAGTTTGTTGAATGTTGATTGTTTGACGATGAAAGTCTTCGTATAAATTCGATAACTATAAAATATTTAATGTTAGAAGATGATACTGCACGTATTATTTTAAAATCTAATTTAAAACTTACATTGACTTTAAAAATTAAAGGCAATATATTTTAAGGAACCGTTGATGTTGTGTAAAGTGGAATCCATGATTGAAATATAATTTTACAATATCAAACGGTATTTAAAATAGTATTTGTATTCATTGTGAAACGTCGATTTAAAGAAATTTTATGTAGTGTGGTGTTCTTCATTATGATTTGAGCACATTATTTGAGTATGGCTAAGAGTGCTCCAGGAATAGGTTCAACATTCCAACTCATTAACCATGTGTATAAACGATCTCGTATTATATATCACTCAAACAAACATTAAACGCACTTATTGGAATGTGCCGCAAATATTCTAATTTGCATGTAGTAGCACAAATTGACCTGAATTGTATGGCGGCGCGGGCGCACGGCTGCTGAAGTGTCTGATGCCATATACAACAGCAGAAGGTGTATTTTTAACCTTAATTCAAGCTAGTACAGACTAAAATTGGATACACTTTTTAAGGTCAGCTTACAAAGTTTATTTTCAGTTCCACAGACGTTAAATGGTAAACTCCTTCTTTATTGATAAAACATTTAGGTTGGAAGGCAGGTACAATTTTACACTTTTTAAAAGACTAAGTTTTGCCGCTGTTTTTGATAGTTATATTTTATACGTATATTTATCGCATCTATGCTTAGTGGCTATGCTAATAATGATAATGACTGTTACTTAAAGCTGTGGTCGTAAAATATAATATTATTATAAGAAAATTATAAGACTGTAAGAGTATAAAGAATACAAAACTTTCTATAAAAAGTCTGTGGGAAATAAAATGTCGGTGCGTCTGACGGAAAGTGATCACCGCACTCATAGACACCTGCGATCTATTAATTTAATGATCAATTTCCGTCTCATTCTGCGGTTACGCCTATAAATTTTCTTTGATGTCACAATCAAGGTCAAATAGCAATGGCGGACGTAACCAAAAATGTCAAAATCGTTCTGAAAATTTAAAATTTTTCGAAACACTTCCAACTAAGTAAGAATTCTCCTTTAAAAGTAAGTATTCAAAATATCGCTTGCAATTGTACAAACAAACAACAACTTGTTTAAACACATATGCTAAAATGCACTAGGTTCTTACTATATTAACAAAAATAACTTTCAATACAAAAGCATAATAAATGGAAAATATTCTGTCAGATAGACAGAATAATTTACACATTTCCTCACATTTGACACTTTTTGTTATATTTCAACCATTCCGTCTCAAGATCCCGAGGAAGGTTTGATCATGTCATTAAGTGATGGACCGAATTATACAAGCGAATTTTTTTTATCAGATCTCGCCCCTTATAACTTTACCCTAACTACATAGTAACGGCAAGGATAAAAGTCATGTCAAAGTTCATTTGAACAAAATACTAGTTGGAAGGTGTAAACAAGTGACAGTCGGTAACCGAGGCTTAAACAATGGTGAATGGTGATGAGACAATAGGCCATTGTGCCCTTTGTGCCATGGCTTGTTAGCGATGTTACATACTCGATTACTACCATAGGGGATAGTCCATTTATTTTTTATTGTTTATCTAGCGATATGACCCTATTGCAGTTGAAAGAAATAACAAACCTCCCTCGCCTTGCTTATGAAATTCTTTACAGATTATGAAAACCACATCGAATCCCAAAAATTTTTGGAGCACTGATAAAAGTTACGAGATTGTTGACATTAAAACAATCGATCAATTTACAATAACATCACATCACGAATTTAACCTTGATCACTAGTATTAACCTACAAGCAATTTCATTTGCAGGTTAAATATTCGACCACTGTTAAATTAAAAAAAACTTACTTACTGAACGCCAAACACTTGTATGAGACCGCGTAACAATTAAATTCGTTGGGCTCAAGGAATAAAATGATATTCTCTTTTGAAACATAACAATCTAAATGCAGTAACGTTTTAAAAATGGAAATATCTTTCTATGGCCGACTGTACCCACAAATGTTTACTTAATGATTACATTTAGGCAACCTTTAAAATATACCACTGATCGCTGTAGCTTAACTCCGAAAGTAAACAAAGAGTTTTACTGTTTTATCACTTTTACGGCTTCGAAGCATTAGGCCCATGTGTTGGTGATTATTTGTAACGATTACCAAAGAAGCACCATTGTCACTATAGCTAAAAAGCATATATTTAAAGAAGATACGAAAAGTACCGATTGCAAGAAAATCAAGTTATAACAAGAATAAGATGAGTAATCTAATGCAATTCTTATGCACCGATGACTCATACATTAACAAAATGTTTACCTCCTATCTTACAAAATTACAGTAATCCACTCACAATTTCCCATCAGTAAGGCTGGCATGAAATTGTCCAACGGTTTCCACCATCTCTATTACTCACGATTTATTTCGAAAACTTTATTGCATATTCAACGCAACCTAAAAACTTTATTCACACGACACATTTCCATAACTCACTTTATCACCAATCCGGTCACTAAAATTGACACTTTTATTGACGAATGAAGTTTTAACACGAGCACGAGATTTTAGAAAATAAGGTATTTTATAATACCAACGAAGGTAAAGTAATCGGTAAAAATGAATAGACTTGTATCACGAACGTAGATGTAAAAACCGATGGAGCAAACGACCCGATCGATAGAGCAGCCGAAGGAAAACTGTCGAAGCCGCAAGTGAAACAGTATTGATAAGACTCGACGTCACTTATCGTCGGCCACTTTATTAATCTGCATCAATTTATTCATAAAGACAATTGTCGAACCCGACACAGATCGCAAATCTTATCAGGGAGACGCAAGATTTGAAATTGAACGTCGTGTATCAGAGGAAGTTGGAACACTAACCGAGCAATTTTGAAGTGATGAAAGAATGTATTGTTGGCCTATAGGGCCGTTTGATAAAGGATATGTCACATCCAAATTGTAGATAAAAATGCTACACGTAATCTTGTTTCCGCGAATATGGAATTTATCATATCGATAAATTTATTTTATAAGGAGTGTCATGAATTTATCACAATTGACGTTATTCAACATCTGAGAGAATTTTTCACTTCGTATTTATTTAAACTCTTAACTTAATATGCATAAACTCAACGAAACCATAGAAATTTCGTAATACTATAATTAAAAGTGATTATCCAATCAAAAACTATGCATAATAAACTAATCAGATTAGGAATGTTAAACTGGTAGTGTGGTCGTGGGTAATATAAATCTTTCTAACGATAATCATAACACAGGTGTAGTTCGATAACAACGATAACAATAAAACATAGCATAAAAACATTAAAACATACCATCGTAATTTTAACACAACACAAAAAAAAGCATTAAAATTTACAAGAACTATTAAGTTTGGCAAACCAATTACTTTAATCATATTTTTTAACACTAACAAAATTATTATACATTGAACAGTCAACAGTATGTCAACGTACCCAAAAAATTAAAGGTAATTGAACCGATTTTCAACTTTAAGTCCGACACGTAGTGATCAATCTAAGAATCAATTAAGAAAAAAAAATTTTGTGGTAGGTTGACGAGCTGTTGTCTGTACAATAATAAAAAAATTTTACCATTTAAGATGCCTGATTGGTCATAAAATTTATTGCTCGTAATACTACATTAGAATGTGGACATTTCTGGTTCTAGTACTAAAGATGTCTAGAGGGAATAGTATTAAAGATCTGGTGAGTTGTAAAACTAGTTAGACCGAATGATTAGCATATCAAAATACCGCCCAAGTATGGTGGGCATTCATCAACATCGTTGGATCTGTAATGATCTATTCCAGTTCAAGTTTCTCCACATTTACATTTTTGCCCCTATCTGTAAATGAGGTTTTAAATCTACATCACTAGTTTTACAAATCAAGGAATCTTAGTAATCTATCTATAATACGTGATTTGTAAGAAAATATTTTTTTAAATTCTACACTAAAAAATAATGTGTACAATATGGTATACCACAGGGGACAGTTTTAAGTCTATAGTTTAATAATACAAAAACATAACTTTTACTAAATACATATATTGTAAGTACATTTGCTGTTTACTCTGTTTAACAATGATATATGTAGAACGGAAACTACTTCGTTATTAAAATTATGTTAAACAAGCCTCATGGCATAAACAATGACATTACCAAATATTTTGATACCGGTTTTGTCTGCTAAGTATTACCAAAATTGTATTTTAATTTTTTCGTGTTCGTGCTCGAACGAACGATGTTTATATTCTTTGATTTAATACAGGATTGTTTGTAAAACATCAACAACATCCTAGAAGCTGATACTGGTGCTCATTATGGTGGTGATTATTATGTTATTAATTTTTGCGATTTCGATTTTGGTTCCATAGCGGACATCAGAGAAGCAGTGTTTTTTTTTTAGATTACTATGTTGGTCCCATAAAAAAAAGTTGTTGTAGTTAAGTACCAGAATTAGCCCCTAGGAGGTTGTTGATTTTTTACAAATAACTCTGTATAATGTAAGATTAATCAGCCTAAAGCAATACTTAGTTATGAATAGACAATACTGGTTTTTAACAGGAAAGTTAATTATTAGTATGTGTTGTAAGGCAATTACTTATTTCCTCTGTGTTGACGTAAGACGAGAAATTGCACCATACTCTAGCTAGAGCAATTCTGAGAGTAATTATTACGATCACTATTATTTGTGTAAAAACTTTTTAGTTAAAACTGATAGTGTAATTTCAGGACATGAGTGTTTGAATGATTAAAATGAGTATTATTTAGGAAAAAAAACTTTAACTATAGACTATAGATGTCATCTATCTGAAGATTGTCTGGAAGAGTTCGTTTTTAGCGATAAGATCGCAAATATTGAATCGTATAAATTATATGTACCTAATTACATACTTAGTATGATATTTTTTAAAATATTGGATACATTACATATACATTGCTCTAATTCTATGATAAGTAGTTTAAGCACTTGTGTACCACAACACCTAGACCCGAGACAATAGAGAAAAGTTATTTTTCTACATTGACCGACCAAGAGATAGTGACACCAAATTTAGTATGCTGGCCTCTCAGCTACGGAGGTTGTCAAATATCTATCTTTAATATCTAAATTTGATACCTACCTTTATGAAAGATAGCTTATGAGTTTAATTTGTCTTCTCCAACTGTACCCACAGCTAAGTTCGGGTTACTGCGTGCTCAAGACATGTGGCGTCCATTGCCAAGGCCATATTTATTTGGTCTCATCAGATAAGCTTCTGGGAATCATAAATAAGAGCTCGATGCGGTTATGGATAGGGTAACATAATGAGTAACAACTTTGTTACAATATTGAATCAACACCAACATTGTTGACGACTTTTTGTGACGTTAATGTTTTAAAACACTTTTAGCAGTTTTAGGACATCTTTTGCTACATTATCAGTATTTATCAGTATGTTTGTAATACGAGTATACTATTTTCAGATATATACTAGATTCAAGTGAAAATACTTATTATCATTTATATTATAAACTAGCATTATTGTGAATGCAAAAAAATAATAATTAATTAAAGAACAAACAAATACTTATTATAATATTTATTTATACACAACATTTTTTTTAAATACATTTGGCTCGTAGGGTGGATGCCTCGAATACCAGTCATACCCCCTAATTGCATCCTTTTTGTTTTTTCTTTGATAAGGTTTTTTTTGGTGTTAACGATTAATGTGCTTAGTTAAAAAAACTTTACTATCTTGATATTGGTAAAAATCGTATGAAAGTTACGTAGGTTAACCTGCCCTTCAGTTCACCGCCTTTTGACGACGTTCACTGCATACACATATCCACAAAGGTGTTAAATTCGTAGCGACAAATCGTAACACAATCCAATAGAGTCCGAAAGGAAATATCAGCCATTATAAAAACTGACATTAAAAAGATAACTTACAACAGAAACAGTAACCCTATACCGTAAAATTCTTACAAAACGACAGTTTATGTGGCGGGAAAAACGTGATTATTTCAAAACTTTAAATAATTTTCAATCTAATTACGTTAACCGTAGAGTATATATTAGTTTGTCAGTTCCTAAAAAATTAAGCTATTAGGTCTGAAATAGTGTAACCTGATAGTTCCTGTGCGGTTTCAAACAGTTTTTTAGTCTAAAAAATGTCGACACAGATGTTTGTTACGAACACATTCGGGAATGTTGGTATACAGTGTTAGAAAAAGTACCGCGCAAGTTTTAGTCCTCGTTCACATAAGATGTTTTAAACACCGAACCACAGAATAATTAATTGTTATGAGTGCCAAAAGTTAAGCTTCATGCAATGCGTGATGATTTCGTGATCATCATGATTTCGTTTCCGTCAGCGATGCATAGGTATGCGTGCGTCGCTCAAGCGCACATTATATGATGCCTAACTTCTGATGCTTCTAACTTACTTCGATCGAGCCTAGCTATGACGATGGGTGTCTTCTGACGCATATTTCATAATTAATGTTCGAGACAATCTAGGGGACACAGAGAGAGTTAATTCAGGTAAATTTGATATGATCATGGCATACCTAAAAATTACTTAGTTTATACTTTCTAAGTTTTAAGAGAGGTATGTATTTTTAAGTAACCATGAGATGATAATGACTTGCCTCAAATTTATTTCTTTGTTTTAAAAAAAAAAAATTTAACTTTCTTGTATTTATAAGTAAATATTAAGGGTAGCAAATCAATCTATTAACATCTAATACCTATAATCAACAAGTAAGTTCCTAGGTATTTTATTTTTAACCTACTAAGTACCACACTACTAAATAAGTAACTTATTTCATTTCGGAATGAAAATCCTTACTTCTTAGCACGGTGACAACCGTTCGGGTATTTAACGATGCAAATTGCATTTGTATTTAAGACGGTGTCCACTTCAAGGTGATATTTACCTCCATATTTTTACGTCATCGCGCATTTTAGATCTACAGATTTTAATGTTTTTTACAACATTATTATTTATTATTGCAAAGTAAGTGTCGATATCTATTATGTAATTTACATTTATAGGTGTGACCGATGGTGTCATCATTCTTATCATTAAAAAATAAATACATAATAGCAATTTAGATATAAATTGATTTTGCTAAGATATTTTTGTCTTTCATGCCATTTCAATTTGAATTTAATTACGAAGATAGGTATGTACTCGTACCTATTGAAATTATTACTGACTTTACGGCTCTCTCGAAACGTAAAGCAAATCAAGAAAGAATAATAAAGAGAATTGTATCGACGTATGATGTTTAGAAAAACTTGGGTAGGTTAGTAGGTTTAATTCAAATCAAATATACATATATTGCACCCAGTCGGAGGGCGCCCTACGAACGATGAGCTTGCCTAGTCGCGATCGTCAATTAAGAACACGTCTACGCTAACCCATCGGTTATCGGTTCTATGGCTAATGTGACCAGCCCACTGCAACTTCAGTTTGCTTATTCTTTGAGCTATATCGATAGCTCACAGAGACAGATTTATAGGAGGAGCGACGACATACCGCAAGGCTGCTGGCAATGGATGGGAAAGAATAGCCAAGGATTGGGCTCAGTGGCGTGCTTTTGGAGAGGCCTATACAGGTGTAAGAGCAGTGGGCGGACATTTATTGTAAGAAATTTATTTCAGTCTTTCATAATTATGACATAAATAGTAGTAGAGACCAGCCTAGTATGAGTATTAAGTCATAAGAGTAAAGTGAACTATGTCAGGAGGTCCCGTTCTTCCATAATTTGCGTTTTATTATTTAATAGGCACGTACATTAAAAATAGGACAAAGCAATTCGAACTACTATATTCAGCCCAGCAGCAAATACGTACCTAATGATGACAGTTTTAGATTTTTTAAAAGTTAATCTAACCCATACAGATATAACACAACTTACACAACAAATCTGAGGATAACCCATGTTGAACCTTGCACCATGAATTACTAAATCTTGTATCTTTGAGTAGATCCAGTAAATCCGCAGAACATAGTATCTCATCCGTGACGTTGAGTCATACATTAGTACCTACCTATTACTCATACGGCGAGCGAGATAAAACGTAATTACCTACTGTTTCGCAACTGATCCATTTTTACTAGAACCGTGACCTTGTCTGAGGCAAGTGTTTTTCTTCGATTGACAATAACAACACAAGTTTAGGTATTATTATTTCCTTACATACGTGAAATTATGAGTGTATTTCACATTAAATGAGGCCGTGGCTTCGCCAGTGTCGAATAATGTTGATAGATGAATTACAATTTTGACGGTTGATAAAAAAAATGTTGTCAACTGAGCAGCGGAATCTATTTCGGGAAATGTGTCAAGATAGAAAGTGGCCTATGTCTAGTCGGAAGGTTTAGTATTAATATTGGTCAAAGAATTAATAGAATCGAATGAATAGTTCTGGACATTACCATTTATCTTATTACTCCTCGCCTTACGCCTCTTCGTTCTTTTTTCCGTTGTTATAATAGTTATTCTGCTATTCGGGGCGGAGACAAATTTAAGAAATCAAAGATCATAAAAGTCGGTCCAGCCGTTCTTGACATATAAATGGTGTAACTAACCCGAATTCTGTGACATTATTTATCTCCATCTAAACAAACTTATCTAAATATACTAGTAGTTATGTACATGTAGATGTCACATGGGTAATTAAAAAAGGAGGTAAGTGATCAACAGGTGAACATTAATATATGTTGATCCCTGCTAATATCGCTTAATAATATTAGTCGATAAGGCTTGTCATATGTGTTATGTATCGAGCGCTTTTCAATTATTGTGTTTAATGTATTTTTAAGCATATTTAGTACAATTTTAGGACCATTAAATATATTTGCGGAGCTCAGCGATACGATCAGTATTGGGCTGGAACCGGTAAACACAAAGGGCTCGCGATAAAATTATAGTTGCCATAAAGAGTGGACAAAGGGTTCGATGACTCTGCGCACGCGCATGTCCGTTGTTTTAGACGATACAGCGTAACACACACAGAGAGCGTGCGCGGGACGGCGACGGGACGGGTCGGTAGTACGGCGGGTCTAATAACATACGTTTAAATGGGCGCCCACAGACAGCGGGCGTGAGCGGGACGGCTCGCCGCGCACGCCGGCTGTGTGTGGGCGCCCATTTAAACCTATGTTAATAGACCCGCCGTACTCCCGTCGTGACCCGTCGCCGTCCCGCGCACGCTCTCTGTGTGTGTTACGCTTACGGGAATAATTAGCTACTTTTAAACTTTGGATTGCATGATTTATACACATTTGTGTTAGAAAAAGTACCGCGCAAGTTTAAGTCTTCTTTCACATAAGACGTTTTAAACACCGAACCACAGAATAATTAATAGTTATGAGTGTCAAAAGTTAAGCTTCATGCAATGCGTGATGATTTCGTGATCATCATGATTTCGTTTCCGTCAGCGATGCCTAGGTATGCGTGCGTTGCTCAAGCGCACATTATATGATGCCTAACTTCTGCTTCTATGCTTCTAACTTACTTCGAGCCTAGCTACGACGATGGGTGTCTTCTGACGCATATTTCATAATTAATGTTCGAGACAATCTAGGGGACACAGAGAGAGTTAATTCAGGTGAATTTGATATGATCATGGCATACCTAAAAATTACTTAGTTTATACTTTCTAAGTTTTAAGAGAGGTATGTATTTTTAAGTAACCATGAGATGATAATGGCTTGCCTCAAGTTTATTTTAACTTTCTTTGTTTTCAAAAAATGTTTATAACTTTCTTGTATTTACAAGTAAACATTAAGGGTAGCAAATCAATCTGTTAACATCTAATACCTATAATCAACAAGTAAGTTCCTAGGTATTTTATTTTTAACCTACTAAGTACAACACTACTAAATAAGTAACTTATTTAATTTTAGAAAGAAAATCCTTACTTCTTAGCACGGTGACAACCGTTCGGGTATTTAACGATGCAAATTGCATTTGTATTTATGACGGTGTCCACTTCAAGGTGATATTTACCTCCATATTTTTACGTCATCGCGCATTTTAGATCTACAAATTTTAATGTTTTTTACAACATTATTATTTATTATTGCAAAGTAAGTGTCGATATCTATTATGTAATTTGCATTTATAGGTGTAACCAATGGTGTCATCATTATTATCATTAAATAATAAATACATAATAGCAGTTTAGATATACATTGATTTTGCTAAGATATTTTTGTCTTTCATGCCATTTCAATTTTAATTTAATTACGAAGATAGGTATGTACCTATTGAAATTATTACTGACTTTACGGCTCTCTCGAAACGTAAAGCTTATTAAGAAAGATTATTAAAAAGAATTGTATCGACGTATGATGTTTAGGGTAGGTTAGTAGGTGTAATTCAAATCAAATACACATATTTCACCTAGTCGGAGGGCGCCCTACGAACGATGGGCTTGCCTAGTCGCTGTCGTCAATTAAGAACACGTCTACGCTAACCCATCGGTTATCGGTTCTATGGCAAATGTGACCAGCCCACTGCAACTTCAGTTTGCTTATTCTTTGAGCTATATCGATAGCTCACAGAGACAGATTTATAGGAGGAGCGACGACATACCGCAAGGCTGCTGGCAATGGATGGGAAAGAATAGCCAAGGATTGGGCTCAGTGGCGTGCTTTTGGAGAGGCCTATACAGGTGTAAGAGCAGTGGGCGGACATTTATTGTAAGAAATTTATTTCAGTCTTTCATAATTATGACATAAATAGTAGTAGAGACCAGCCTAGTATGAGTATTAAGTCATAAGAGTAAAGTGAACTATGTCAGGAGGTCCCGTTCTTCCATAATTTGCGTTTTATTATTTAATAGGCACGTACATTAAAAATAGGACAAAGCAATTCGAACTACTATATTCAGCCCAGCAGCAAATACGTACCTAATGATGACAGTTTTAGATTTTTTTAAAGTTAATCTAACCCATACAGATATAACACAACTTACACAACAAATCTGAGGATAACCCATGTTGAACCTTGCACCATGAATTACTAAATCTTGTATCTTTGAGTAGATCCAGTAAATCCGCAGAACATAGTATCTCATCCGTGACGTTGAGTCATACATTAGTACCTACCTATTACTCATACGGCGAGCGAGATAAAACGTAATTACCTACTGTTTCGCAACTGATCCATTTTTACTAGAACCGTGACCTTGTCTGAGGCAAGTGTTTTTCTTCGATTGACAATAACAACACAAGTTTAGGTATTATTATTTCCTTACATACGTGAAATTATGAGTGTATTTCACATTAAATGAGGCCGTGGCTTCGCCAGTGTCGAATAATGTTGATAGATGAATTACAATTTTGACGGTTGATAAAAAAAATGTTGTCAACTGAGCAGCGGAATCTATTTCGGGAAATGTGTCAAGATAGAAAGTGGCCTATGTCTAGTCGGAAGGTTTAGTATTAATATTGGTCAAAGAATTAATAGAATCGAATGAATAGTTCTGGACATTACCATTTATCTTATTACTCCTCGCCTTACGCCTCTTCGTTCTTTTTTCCGTTGTTATAATAGTTATTCTGCTATTCGGGGCGGAGACAAATTTAAGAAATCAAAGATCATAAAAGTCGGTCCAGCCGTTCTTGACATATAAATGGTGTAACTAACCCGAATTCTGTGACATTATTTATCTCCATCTAAACAAACTTATCTAAATATACTAGTAGTTATGTACATGTAGATGTCACATGGGTAATTAAAAAAGGAGGTAAGTGATCAACAGGTGAACATTAATATATGTTGATCCCTGCTAATATCGCTTAATAATATTAGTCGATAAGGCTTGTCATATGTGTTATGTATCGAGCGCTTTTCAATTATTGTGTTTAATGTATTTTTAAGCATATTTAGTACAATTTTAGGACCATTAAATATATTTGCGGAGCTCAGCGATACGATCAGTATTGGGCTGGAACCGGTAAACACAAAGGGCTCGCGATAAAATTATAGTTGCCATAAAGAGTGGACAAAGGGTTCGATGACTCTGCGCACGCGCATGTCCGTTGTTTTAGACGATACAGCGTAACACACACAGAGAGCGTGCGCGGGACGGCGACGGGACGGGTCGGTAGTACGGCGGGTCTAATAACATACGTTTAAATGGGCGCCCACAGACAGCGGGCGTGAGCGGGACGGCTCGCCGCGCACGCCGGCTGTGTGTGGGCGCCCATTTAAACCTATATTAATAGACCCGCCGTACTCCCGTCGTGACCCGTCGCCGTCCCGCGCACGCTCTCTGTGTGTGTTACGCTTACGGGAATAATTAGCTACTTTTAAACTTTGGATTGCATGATTTATACACATTTAATGGGTATACGGAGTGAAGGAAGACGTCGCTGTTCCAGTCAGCCTGTACCTTCATCTTCATCATCTATACGGTCAATCCTGGTTGCGTCGAAAGCCATCGCTTTGGAGCCCAGGGTCCGCTTAATGTCTTTTAATTTGTACATTTTTATATTTATCAAAAACGTATGTAGTATACGTGTGTGTGTGTTTGTTTGTGTACTGTATCAACTTTAAGTATCTACCTATTACGGTCCGAAACATACAGCCTTAAGTCAGTTGTAACAAACTGACGGACAGACAGACAGCTGAATCTAGTACCTAGTAGAGTACGTGTTGGCAGCCCTTAGGTACGGAGCCCTAAAAATTATCAATTCTCAAAAGAAGCAGTGGAAACGCGTACCGAGTCGATGCACTGACCCCAGCACCTGTTGACCTTGCACTAGCTATATTCGCCGGACTTGCTCGATTCTTTTTTCTTTATCATGAAAGTATTTTATTGTGACATAACTAAGGCTTTACTTAATAAAGATACTTAATCAGTGTTTATTTTAAGTTTTTTAAACATATTTTTTTATTAAATATTGGACAACATCACATACTTACATTAGTCCTGTTTCTTAGCGAAAGCAATACGCTAGTTTCCTGGGTCAAAAAAATATTATTCTATTTAGTCCGTCAGATAGATTATCAAAAAATATTGGACCCATATTTTGTATTTTGTCAATCAAACAAAAAATGACGGAGAAAAAGCGCATCAAAGTTTGGGAATGGTAGCACGTGACGTCACGCCTTGCTAAAAAGTGCCGCAAGGCGTGACGTTACGCGGAACTTTAACAGGCAAATTTCTTAATCATTTTTTGTTTGGGAAAAGAAAAAAATACGTGTCCAATATTTTCTGTTAATCCAACTGACGGACTAATTAGATTTTATTAGGAAACTAGCCTATTGTGTCATAAAAATTAGGACGGTACCACAATACCTAGAAATAACAAATGGAAATCATGCTGTGCCATATGGGTTAAATGGACATAAGCAGGACTAAGCAGGGAAAGAATCGCTAAAATTTTGCAGTATTTTTAGAAGAAATTCTAAATAAGGAAAATAATAATTTAATCTTTTTCTTACGAGGTAAATGTCAGAAGGGTTAGCAAAAAATATTTGGACAACGTTGCCTTGTTCCTATGAGAAGTAGCTGAAGCACTTGTGATACAGAAATCAGAAACAACAACGGTACCACAACACCCAGACCCGCGACAATATAGATTTTTTTATTATTTTGTATTGACCGACCGGGAACAAAAGTAAACCTTTATGAAGGAAAAAAAATACAATGTAACCTTGCAAGGGTTTGGGGTATTTTTTCCCAGCATAAACTGTCTGTTATTCTGATAGAATTTCTTATAAAAGCTCAAGTGTTTGTTCGAGAGCTTTTGTGCTTAAAAATGGTGGCTCGACCGATTTCGCTTATCTCAAGCCGGCACCCTTTGTTAGTTTTCATATTGTTAAGCCTTTGAACACATTTACAGCCTGAAAAGAAAAGCCACTTCACAGAACGCAAGCACTTAACAAATAACAAAGAGCATCTAAATAGGCTATTTGCCTTGTACCAAAATTTACTTAACTAATTATTTAGTTTAATAGATTGCACCATATGGAACCGAAACATATTAATAGTTATTAAAAATAGTACATGATTACTGTAAAAAATACATTTTCGAATGTTATATTTTTATCGGTATTTTACATTGTCAAAAACGCCAGCAACAATGACAGGCACGTCACCATTGACTAACTTTGTACTAGAACTGACATCCCAAAGCTAGATTATGCGCTACGCTCGCACATTGTATGAGTAGTGTGACCGTCGACGAAGGTTTTTAACATGCCTGTTCTAGTACTTTATAACTCAATGGGTATGTAAAGGGTCGTGACGTCACGAACAAGTACATCGACGACCGACGGCGTTTTCGCTAGCTTTTAAAAACATAAAGAATGAAATACTATTTTTTCTTATTTTCGAAGGCTTAAAAATTAAAATAAAATTGTTGACGCTTTATTTAAATATTACCAACAATAATAACTCTATTCCAGAAAATAGTCAAATAGCCTATTGTAGTGTTACTTCGTCATTTAATAGATAGCTTTAACTACGTGTAGTATGTATTGTGAATAAATACAAACTTAACTTGATTACTGATTTTGACTGCTTAACCGTAGTATGTATCTGTTGTGTTAGTCACCAAGTTACAATTAAAAGGTTTGTATAGTTTTTTCTGATAGGCAATATACAGTATGATATTTAAATGTGTTCAGGCTAGATATAACATCTAAATTCATATTTTACATACTCATCTTACTTATATTATAAATCCAAAAGTTTGGATGGATGGATGTCTGTTACCCAATCTTGCCAGAACGACTGAATGGATCTAAATGAATTTTGGCACAGAAATTGATTATATAGCCTGGAATAGCAGATAGGATATATTTTATCCAGGATAATTTTATGGTTCCCGAGGAATGCAAGATAGCTGTCCCTATAGATAGTGTTTCTTACCGTTAGATGTCGCTGTTCTATTGGAAAAAATATATATGCGAAAAAACATGTTACACTAGACGTTGCTCTCGACTTACGATGGTTACGATACGACGACTACTATGGTTTAGCAAAGATCAAGCGAACGAAGTCGCGGGAAACAGCTAATAAATCCTAATAGGCTAGTTTCCTAAAAAAATCTAATTAGTCCATCAGTTAGATTAACAGAAAATATTGGACCCATATTTTATCTTTTGTCAATCAAACAAAAAATTATGAAGATATAGCCCGTTTAAGTTTTGCTTAACGTCACGCCTTGCGACTCTTTTTAGCAAGGTGTGACGTCGCGTGCTCCCAAACTTTGGTGCGCTTAATCTTCGTATTTTTTTGTTTGATTGATAAAAGACAAAACATGGGTCCAATATTTTTTTGATAATCTGACGAACTAAATAGAATAAAATTTATTTGACCCAGGAAACTAGCCTATTGTCAGCAAAGTTATAGATAAAGTGAGTTGGTTGTTCTATGCATGCTGTGGCACAATGTTATTGTGTAAAGCCTGGAGAGATCTTTTATTGCTTGCTTTGTACGTTAGTGGCGCAAGAAGTTTGCTTATTACTTAAGTAGAGTTCCTATGCACTTAACTGTTGTAAGAAGTAATAAAAATAAAGTAAAATAAAATTTGAGTGATTTATATTGAATATTACGATTATGAATAACGAATTGAAATCAAAGAATTCCCAAAAAGGGTATAGTCTAATACGCTGATTGAAAATAAATAAATAAATATTGGACAATATCACATACATTGCTCTGATTCTAAGGTAAGTAGCCAAAGCAATTGTGTTATAGGGAATCAGAAACAACGACGGTACCACAACACCCAGACCCGAACCAACATAGAAAAGGTTTTCTACATTGACCGAGAATCAAACCCAGGACCTTAGATACGGCGACGCCAACTCCGGCGTACGCGTTTCTTGGCTACGGAGGATTTTAAATAAAAAGGATGATGAATAAAGAATATTCCCGACCGGCCCTCGGATATGATGAGTCAGTGAAGTTATCCGGTAGGGCCTGTGGGCGGAGGTTCACGGTGAAGGACTTGCGGGTGCGGAATGAAAACGCCAGTATTTGTGGTTGATATCGGAGCTGGGAGTTGCGATGGCTTTGAGAGTTTTGTGGCTCTCCGGAGTGATCACGAATGACGATCGAGTGACTGCTTCTGTTCGAGTGATTCCTCTGGTTGACTTGATTCGAGTGACGATTAACGGGACCACCCACGCGGTTTTTATACTATTTTGGGAGGCAATTTCCCCTTCCGCTCCCCGGAGTGGGAGCGGGAGGGAAGATATTGCTATCTCCCTCACTCCGGATGGCTTATGATCTCGGGCAATACCTTATAGAGAGCCGCTAATTTAGGCCCACTATTATGGCTGTTATGTACTAAGGTATTGCCCGGGATCTCCTATGTATTTCCCTAACGGGCCCTATATACTTCTTTATTTACACATAAAACATAAACTATAACGAACAAAGCAACTTACTGACTAACACAGAGTTACAAGCAACGGAATAAACGATAACTATAAACGAAACTAAAAAAACTATCACAACGAATACTATAAACAACTTATTTACAAACAAGATTTAGGCCGTCGTGTACATTTCTCCCGCCGTGAAGCGACGTGTCGCTTCAGCTTCTGGGTGTCACGACGGTCTCGATGGCCTTGACTGGTAGTACGATGAGCTTCTTCGTGGGGCGCCGCAGTACTCCGGTTCGGGTGGTGACATCTGCAGCTCTGACGATGCCATCCTGGCCTGGGTAGATCTGGACCACCTTTCCTCGTGGCCAGACGTTGCGGGGCAGGTTCGAGTCTGCGACCAGCACCAGGTCACCGATCTTCAGTGGGGCTCCGCGGCCGTGGGGCTCCCGCCGGTTTTGAAGCTCCGGCAGGTATTCCCGGACCCAGCGGCCCCAGAACTCATCGGCTAGTCGCTGTGCTCGCCTCCAGTGGTGACGGCTGGCGACATCCGCTTCGGTGAAGGATCCCGGCTGGTGGATACGGCCCGACCCCCCGAGTAGGAAGTGGTTGGGGGTCAAGGCTTCGGCGTCTTCGGGGTCCACGGAGACGTGCGTCAGTGGGCGGCTGTTCACGGTGTACTCCGCCTCACAGAGCAACGTGGTGAGCGTTTCTTCGTGCGGATGTCGCTCCTGTAGTGTTGTGGTCAGCGCGGTCTTGACTGAGCGGACGAGCCTTTCCCAGGCCCCTCCCATGAACGGCGAGCTTGGCGGAATGTAGCGCCACCGGATAGTGTGGCTGGCGGCCTCCTCGCGGCTGGCTTCGAGGGCGGCCTTCTGCAGTTCCGCGTCGGCTCCGCGGAGGTTGGTCCCGTTATCGGACCATATTTCGGTGGGTTGCCCGCGGCGCGCCATCATGCGGCGCAGGGCAAAGATGGCGGAGTCGGTAGAGAGTGACGCGGCGACCTCGAGGTGTACGGCCCTTGTGGTTAGACACGTAAATAACGCCACGTATCTTTTTTGATGATGGCGGCCGACGGTCACGCTGAGTGGCCCGAAGTAATCGAGCCCGGTGTATGTGAAGGGTCTCTGATGATGTGCCAGGCGGCTCGCCGGGTGATTCCCGGTCGGGGGGACGGCGGCCACTGCACGTCGATGTCGGCACGGTAGGCAGCTTTTCACTACGCTGCGCACAGTGGGTCGCGCACGTATCACCCAGAAGCGCTGGCGTATCTCGTTCATCACTATTTCCACACCTCCATGATGCAGTCTCCGGTGTACCCAGGTTATGTAGAGGCGCGTGTAAGGGTGGTCGCCGTCTAGCACAACCGGGTGTTTCTGCTGCTCGTTGATGTGGACTGCTGCTGCGATCCTCGACTTTATCTTGATAGTCGAGTCGGTGTCGTCGAAGGTGACTGCTAGTTGTCGCAGTCGGCTATCTCGATGTACTGTTTCTTGTTTCTTTAGCGCGGCCGTCTCTTCGGGAAACGAATCTTGTTGGACGGCACGCACCCACAGTTGTTCCGCTCTGATGATGTAATCAGCTGTGAGCGGTCGGAAGCGATCTTCGGTCTTCTCGGTGCGGCGTTTAGCGGGCGGCGCTGTCTTCTTGCTGACGTTGCGCCAAGTCGGATCCGCTTCGCTGTTGCGAGTTGTTCTTTTGTAATGCACGCTATCTGTAGGTGGGCGTGGCTTATCGGTCGGTGGGCGTGGCTGCTCGATAGGTAGGCGGAGTTTACGGGCCGGAGTGCGGAATAGGTCGAGTGCCTGTAAAACTCGCGCTGTTGTTCTGGTTAGGCGCAGCCACGACGAAAAACGATGTACTTCGGGGAGCGATTCTGTCAGTCGGGTGCCGTTTGTTTGTGAAACGGCGTGCGACCGCTCCTCTCCTGTCTTCGGGGCTTCTTCTCTCATCTCGGTAGGCCAGTGGTCGTGGGACTCGTATAGGAACTCGGGTCCGACGAACCATCTGTGATGTTGAGTGAAGTCAGCGGGTACTCCGCGCGTAGCGTCGTCCGCTACGTTGTGCTGTGTAGGCACCCACTTCCACTCACTTGCTTGTGTTTCCTCCTCGATCTCGGCCACCCGATGTGCGACGAACGGTTTAAAGGAGCGTGGGCCGGCTCTTAACCACGCGAGCACAGTCTTCGAGTCACTCCAGTAGTATCGTCGGTCGGGTTTGTGTTGGTGTTCTTCGACTGCTGTTCTTGCTAGTCGACATCCCAGCACGGCGGCTTGTAGTTCGAGTCTCGGGATCGATGCGAGCTTAAGGGGCGCTACTCGGGCTCTGGCGGCGGCTAGGGTCA
The DNA here is from genome assembly GCA_963576865.1 of Anania hortulata. Taxonomy (NCBI): domain Eukaryota; kingdom Metazoa; phylum Arthropoda; class Insecta; order Lepidoptera; family Crambidae; genus Anania; species Anania hortulata. The sequence goes on along the minus strand of OY756405.1, from coordinate 9,244,692 downwards.
CCTGTACCTGCCCGCCTTCGTCTTGTGTGCGCCAATAGACGGCGGCTGCGTAGGCCTTCTCGCTGGCATCCACGAATGTGTGCAGTTCTCTTCGTACCGCGCTGCTGAAGGTAGGATGGCAGCGCGGCAGGTTGATGTTACGTAGCTCGGCGAGGTGTTTCAGCCAGTCGTTCCACTGGGCGTCTAGAGGCGGTGGCAGGCGCTCGTCCCAGTCTACGCCCAGCCGCCAGGTTTCCTGTAGCAGTTGTTTGGCCTGCACGGTGATCGGTGATGCTAGGCCTAACGGGTCAAACAGCGACATGACGGTGCGGAGGGCTTCTCTTTTTGTCGGTGTGAGGCTGCCGTCTATTTTGTCGGTCGGCACCCGGGCGAAGTTGAGGTTGAACCCAAGGGTGTCGCTGTTGGGCCGCCAGGTGAGGCCTAGGATTTTTTCTTCGTTCTCTTGTTCTAGTGTGACGTCTCGTACTGTAGCGGGTTCGGCTTGGTGTGCTCTCAAGACTTCGGTGTTATTTGACGTCCACTTGCACAAGTAGAAGTTTGCTTTTTCGTGCACTTCTCGCACTTCGGTAGTAATGCGGACGGCTTCTTCTGTAGACGTGAAGCTTTGTAGGTAATCGTCCATGTAGTGATGATGAACGATAGCCTCGGCCGCATCCGGATATTTGTGACGATGTAGCTCGGCGTTGTGGTTTTTGACGTACAACGCCGTGCACGGTGAGCTTGCTGCTCCGAAAATCACCGACTTCATTCGGTATTCTGTAGGCGGTCCCTCCCGCCGGTGTGATCGCCAGAGGAACCTGAGCGCGTCCCTGTCGTCTTCGTTGATTTGAATGCGCAGGAACATTTCTTGTATGTCGGCTGCCACAGCGATGGGGTGTTGTCTGAAGCGCATCAACACGCCCGGTAGCGATTGTAGGAGGTCCGGTCCAGATAGCAGGTGGTCGTTGAGCGAGGTACCCCGTGTTCGGGCTGCAGCGTCGAATACTGGGCGCACTTTTCCCGGTTTAGCGGGATGTAGTACTGGGAAGTGAGGCAAGTACCAAGTGCGCTTCTCGGTGGGCGGAGTGGTGACTACCTCAGCGTAGCCCTTTTCCACCAGCTGCTCCATCTGGGTCTCGTAGGCCTGCTTCAGATCCGACCTCTTGTCTATTTTCTTCTCTGTACTATGTAGGCGAGTAAGGGCGTGGTCGTAGTTATTCGGTAGTTCGATCACGTCCGTCTTCCATAGCAGTGCAGTGCTGTAGCCGACGTCTGGTAATGCGGTGGTTTTTTCTCGGAGTATACGGAGGGCGCGCTCGTCTGGATCGGCGCGCGTCGGTCTAGGTTGTACGCCGAGAGATTCTAGGGCGAAGTGTTTCTTCACAGCTTCTTCAAGTCGATCTTCGACTTCGGTATTTGCGGTAGACGTGGTGGACTAGGTGGCCCAGGCTCCTGTTGGCTGAGCCATGGAGCACCCAGCCTAGCGGAGTCCTTGAAGCCACAGGTTCGTCTGAAGTACCACGGCGCAGCTCTTGGGCGAGAAGTAGCTCCCAATTGTCTTGACCGATGAGTATAGTCGGCCGGGCCTCTTCGTACTTGACGACCTGTGCGATGTCTTCAAGGTGACGATATTTTTCGATTTCTATGTTCTTTATTTCTTGTGCAGCCAGCTTGAGGTTTTTGACAGTCCTCCCGCATAAGGTATGTTCTTCGTCTTGGCCTCGTAGACGTAGCGTGACGCGCCGCGAGTCTGTTCGGGTTACTCGGGCCCCGGCGATCGCTTCGATGTTTAGCGGATCGATCGGGCCATCGGCGCCGACGCGTCTCGCCAAATCTTCATCGACGAGGGTGACGGTGGAGCCGTCGTCGAGAAGGGCGTAAGTCTTCTCGGTTGACTTCGGTCCGACGACTGTTACTGGCAATATCTTGAGGTAGCTTGTAGTATTTGCCAGTCGATGCGTGCGAGCGGTGGAGACTGTTTCTGTCTCGCTTGTGTGAGTAGTGGCGACTGTCTCGACCTCTTTCTTCGGTGTGTAGTGCAAGAGGGGGTGATGAGTCCGCTTGCAGTCGTTTTCTCCGCACTGTCGTGTGTCGCACTGGTGTGAAGCTTTCCTTAGGTTGAGGCAGCGGAAACATAGCCGGTGTTGTTTGGCTAAGTCCCACCGTCCGTCGCTTGTAGCCTTCTTGAAGCGTTCACACTTGTTTGCGGTCACGTGACTTGCCTGTTTGCAAACTGGACAGCTCTCTTGATTTTCTTCGGCTTGACTGTTACTGTATGCGCGTTGAGGGCGCGCACGCGGTGCTGCACGTTGCGGTTGTTCATCTGAGTTTCCGACGCTCTCCGGATCGGCGTACCGGCCGCATGTTTCGGCTTCTCTTGACACGAACCGGTATAGGCGGAGAAGGTCGGGTTCTTCGGTAGGTTGTTCGCGTGTGAAGTCGAACCACCTGTAGCGCAGCGACGGAGTTAATTTATCGGTGATGTGCTTCACTACCTCGGGATTGTATAGGTAGTGAGCCTGGTTCAGCGCGCGGAGTGTGGCCACGCTATTCTTGACTTTGCTGGCAAACTGTACGATGTCACGAGGTGAGTCGGTTGGGCGGGGCACGTGCCGCAACCGGTCGATCTCGGCGAGGGCGATCGTCTCGGGTCTACCGAAACGTGTTTCTAGTTCTTGCACAATGTCAGCCGGCTTCGTGTTCACTATAAGCAGGCTGCTCACTGCTTCTTTCGCTTTGCACTTCAGGGCTCTTCGGAGTCTTGCTGTGTTTTCGATGTCGGAGAAATATACGGAGGTTTCTTGGTAGCCCGCGCGGAATGCGAGCCATTCGAAGTGAGAGCCGTTGAACGGAAGTAGCTCTCCGATGTACCTCGGAACTGCGGACGGTGTGTGGTTCGATCGCGCGGCGTGCGCGATTGCAGCCGCAAGCTCGCCGAGATGAATACGATTGTCTTCTGACCGGTGGGGTCTCGGCGCGGTTGCAGGCGGCTGTTTTTCGGTGATAATCTTCGACGCAGGTGCGGTCTTGATAGGTTGTTCCGAGGTTTTGGTCACTGGCGGCACCTGGTCTAGCCACTCGGCGACCCGTGCTTGCCCTAGCGATTCTCCCGATGCGACGGAATCTTCATCATCAGATTCTTCGTCTTCTTCTTCTAGTACTGCGAGCTTGGCTTGTTCCAACTCCAGCTTCAGTTTTGCGATTTCTGCTGTGGCGCGCGCTAGGCGCCGCGCCCGATTCGACTTGTTTGAAATCGACTTCGGTTTGGTGTTCTGTGGCTGAGCTTCCGACGGAGATCCGGGCGGATTTTCATAACGGACGGGGTAGCCCGGCGGCACCGCCGGCGGTTGCTCAGTTGCGGGAGTGTCGTCTTGATGTGTAGAATCTTCTTGACACCCCGCTACGGTGACTCGTTGCTCCGACATGCTTCGAGTTACTGGCATTTTCCACTGTTGTTTCTTCTTTATCCGGCTCGAAGGACCAATATTCCCGACCGGCCCTCGGATATGATGAGTCAGTGAAGTTATCCGGTAGGGCCTGTGGGCGGAGGTTCACGGTGAAGGACTTGCGGGTGCGGAATGAAAACGCCAGTATTTGTGGTTGATATCGGAGCTGGGAGTTGCGATGGCTTTGAGAGTTTTGTGGCTCTCCGGAGTGATCACGAATGACGATCGAGTGACTGCTTCTGTTCGAGTGATTCCTCTGGTTGACTTGATTCGAGTGACGATTAACGGGACCACCCACGCGGTTTTTATACTATTTTGGGAGGCAATTTCCCCTTCCGCTCCCCGGAGTGGGAGCGGGAGGGAAGATATTGCTATCTCCCTCACTCCGGATGGCTTATGATCTCGGGCAATACCTTATAGAGAGCCGCTAATTTAGGCCCACTATTATGGCTGTTATGTACTAAGGTATTGCCCGGGATCTCCTATGTATTTCCCTAACGGGCCCTATATACTTCTTTATTTACACATAAAACATAAACTATAACGAACAAAGCAACTTACTGACTAACACAGAGTTACAAGCAACGGAATAAACGATAACTATAAACGAAACTAAAAAAACTATCACAACGAATACTATAAACAACTTATTTACAAACAAGATTTAGGCCGTCGTGTACAAAGAACATTATTTTTTTGCTTAAAATATAGTGATACAAATATGTGGGGTCTACTTACGCATCTCAGGATTAACGAAATTAATCCCGAACTATCCACTAACACGGTATAAACATCATTCTATAGCTGTCAAGTTGTATAGCATTGACAGAGATAGATAGATATCTAATTCCCGTACTTAAATAATTCGGTAGTGCGCAAGTGGACCTTAGTAAAATCCTCATCACCTCATGTTTAACTATTGTCATCTTTTAAAAACAAAGACATTTTGATATACATAAACAGCCTATTACAGCATGGTTCCTTAACACATTTTCGTAGTTTCTCTTCAGTGGTCATTTGAAGATTAAACATAAATAACTTAAAAGTATGCTTGCTTATCGCAAGTCGGTGTGTGGAGTTAGTATATGAGTGTTCACAGCCTTGTCAGCGCATTATAACGACCCACATACTAGATAAGGTGCTAATGATGACATTGTGTGCAGATAAACTTTTACCATATGGGCGCAAGTAACATCTTTACTAACATTATCGCGGCCGTCTTGGTCTATATAGCGCTCCGGGTTACGACCTAGCGGTAGTAGTGAATCCCGCAAGGGGCAAATGTTTGGGTAAATGCACGCATTTCTTCTCAGCATTACCTATCGATAAGGAGTATTTGCAATTACAGTAAATATTATTTCGGTTAAGTTTGCGACCAAAAATTGGCATTATAATGTTCGTTGATTATTTATGACTACCTCATAGACAGGCATGTTCAAAACTTTTCAAAATTTGGTTCTTCGAATATTTTAATACGTTTTGTGTTAATCCCAAACCAAAGAAACGTTATTTACGCATCTTATGGCTAATAATTGCTGCACCTTTACAGGGTTTTATACTGTTCAACTGTATTGATAATGTAAAATATTGTAATAAATTAATCATCGTTTTTAAAAAGCGACGTCTGTCTTTACCTTGTGTCAACCACACTACCATAAATCCGAAAAACTTAATTCCGAATTTTATTATCACGAATCATAAAATTCCAAACGGCTTAAAATTCCGAAAATCAAAATTCCTATGTACCATTATTTAGATTTTCGAAATTCCGAAATCTCAATTTTCCTAACATTTATTCCTATTCCTAATTTTAAAATTCCGACTTATTAATTATCCAATATATCAAAAATTTATGTAATATCATTTAATATGAAAACAATGCCAACATAAAATAATTTTAAATGTAGCTGCACGCATGCATTATGCAAGTAGGCATGCAGCATGTATGCAGCAGGTATGCAGGCAGGTTAAGCAGGCAGCAGGTTAAGCGCTCGGCGGCTGCTGTGTGTGGTCACTGTTCTAACCTAACCTAACCTTGGATTCCTAATAAATTTTATTTTTAAAAAAAACCGACTTCAAGACACTAAAATGCTAAAAATAATCCTAACACTTAAGTACCTAATCAGTTACTTTTGGAGTCGGTGCCAGCCGATGAGAGATTCAATGTTTTTGTTTGCACCGACTCCAAAAGTAACTGATTAGGTACTTAAGTGTTAGGATTATTTTTAGCATTTTAGTGTTTTGAAGTCGGTTTTATTTTTTTAAATAAAATTTACTTATTTCATCTATTTTTAGTGATAAATCCTAATTTAACTGCTGAACACCAATTTTATCCCCTATTTTCCTACCCTTAGGGGTGATTTTTATTTTGCAAACTTTTATCATATTATCTTTGAAGTATAAGCTATTCTATAAAACAAAAATCATCAAAATCGGCTCATATTTGTCGAAGATAGGTAACAAGAACCACAACCAAAATATTATCTGGGTATATATTTGTTGATTTTCTCAAAAAGTTCTAAATCAATTTCGATAAAATTTATATGGAACCACCTCTGAAGTATGATCTACCAAACAAAAAAAGAATCATTAAAATCGATTCATAATTGGCGGAGTAATCGCGTAACATACATACAAAAAAAAAACTGTCGAATTGAGAACCTCCTCCTTTTTTGAAGTCGGTTGAAAATAAATCAACTTAGTTGATTATTTGTCCCATTTTCGGAATATTGATAATCGGAATACTGTTTTTGGGCTAATGACTAATGACACTTCGGTGTTTTAATTTTTCATACTTGTAATAATCGGAAAAATAATACTTCGTATTATTAACATTCGGTAAAATAAGATTCGTGATTCTTTATAATCGGAATTTCATTTATTCGGAATTATGAAGTTAGGAATTAAATTTAAGAAAATCGGAATAATCTAATTCGGAATTCAATATTTCGGAATTGTTGGGTGTTCCTGTCAACTGCACTTCTAATAACTTAAAAATGGGGCTTTGTTTTATAAAAATGTAATTATGTTTTTAATTAATATTTACAATCAGAGGAGATAAATCTTAGCCTACATAGACTAGGTTTAAAATAATATCATAGTTTAAAAAACTATAAAACACACTGTAATGTATTGGAATAAGTCATAAAAGAGTTCCACTATTCACATCCTGACTCCATAATCAGATCAGCACGATGGTGTCAAATTATTGTATTGTCATCCGAATGTCAAATACTTACAAAGTTTCAAAAGTCAAAACTTACTACCAAGGTTTGATGGTTCTTTAGTCGTTTCGCACCACGAGTTATTCGCCCTGCGGTGCGAATCGCCCAAGAGCGCTTTTAAAATGGGGCCTTTCGCACCGCTGTAATCACTGCGGTGCGAAAGGACCTATTTAAAATGAGCTCTTAGGCGATTCGCACCGCGGGGCGAAACGATCCAATGCTCATTTTCTAGTCCACTTTAGACTCTTAGCAAATACTTAACGATTCCAATTATTTATTTGTACAGAACTGTTTTGTTCCCCACTGCGGTCCGAATCGACCCATTACAAAAAGTTCTTGGGCGATTTGCCCTGTGGTGTGAAAGGACCCATTTAAAAAAGGTCTTGGGCGATTCGCACCGCGGGGCGAATAACTCGTGGTGCGAAACGACTAAAGACCCGGTTTGATTACGTAATTAGTACGTTTGTTAGTAAGTTACAAGTAAAACTAATAAAAGTGTGCTAAACAACTTACGATTGATTTTTTTCTCTTATATTCACATAAGGACGGCGGTTTTAAAAGCCGATTCACTCTTTTGTAAAGATTCGTTGTCTATACCACATAAAAGATATCTGTGAATTCTGTTCCGCTCATGCGGCACAAACATTTGATTACTAATTACCTTCCAATTAAGTTAATGATTGAATTTATTTAGAGGTCTAATGAGCATCGAATTAGTGGATTTTTGTGATTTTGAGTATGGTACAGATAGTTTTTTAAATAAATAACACTTGGACACGTGGAACACTTACGATGAATACGATTTAGTAAGTTTAAAGAAAAATAATCAGATGGTTTTAAATTTTAACCAAAAACACTGTCTTTAGTATGGAACAGCTGTTTCTTTTCGATTCTACCATTATTGGTCCCAAAAAAATGTAAAGAAACTTTTATGAGTACTATCGGACTAGGATTATTTGCACTCATAAAGGTTACTTTATTGCCCATACCTATAAATATATAAGTATAAATAGAAATATACAGATTACCACAGTGATTCCCACACTAGGCTAGGCCTGTCTCGTGAGTATCACGTTGAATTTACAAAGTTACAATATTTTATATGAGTATTTTATTTTATTATCTATACCTAAGCAAGAAAGTGTTCTCTTATTTCTTGATAATTACCAACCTTTTTATTAATGCAGTTTTTGTTACAAGAACAAAGATAACAACACACTTCTATGCGGCATTATATTTTAAAATCTGTCTCTGCGGTTACCCTCTTCGGATCCTACCCCATAATTAGTATAATACCAGCTTTTAAAATTCATCTTCAGCAATCAACACTAACCCAGAAACAGTAAACCACCCAAAGACTGCACTCGAAAGTGCATAATGACAATATTTACATCCTATTAAGATGGGCCCTACGTTAGAGGGTTGCCATAATTTGAACGAAAACTACCACTTATTAATAATAAATTTAATAAATTGTTTCATATATCGTCAGAGGCCTTTGGGATTCTGCACAGGATATTGTGTGAGGTGAACTCATGATGCAGATGACTTCGGCATCATCTAGTTTAAATTAGTAATCATTAACTCTACTGTGTTATCGGATGTATGCTCTCAACAATAATTATTTTATTATATTGATGAGGACTATGTTGTTGGTCGTATTTCATACTAAGAACTATTGTAAGACTTGTTGTCCTAAATAAAGAGAAATACTAATAATAATTACTTGCAAATCTAAATAGCGAGGCAGGCCAGCCCTAAACGATGAACGCAAACTCACAAAGGGCCTAATGGTCTGTGGCCCTATGAATGGGCCGAACGACACAGGTAGGACCCTCTTCCGGCCCGGACTGCCGGAAACGGCGGTCTGTTTAGATTTATGAGATTTGACCATTTCTATAGTCTATTAAATGATTGCAGTAGCAATGGGCTATACTCAGTATGCATAGAGAACGTAACAATAAAATAACCTTTTCGGAAGTCGACAAAAACGGAGAGGAAGTGGTTTTCTCTGGTTTTCGTATTAGTCATCCTGCATACCATAATCATCTTCGATTATCCAAAGTAATCATTTAAAGACCTTTTTAGGGTTCCGTACCCAAAAGATAAGAACGGAACCCTATTACTAAGACTCCACTGTCCGCCTGTCTGTTTCTATGTCTGTCTGTCACCAGGTTGTATCTCATCAACCTTAATAGCTAGACAGTTAAAATTTTCACAGATTATGTATTTACGTTGCCGCTATAACAACAAACCAGAATTAAATATACGTAAGGCTCCTTTACAACAAGTAAACGTGTTTTTTGCTGTTTATTTTAAATAATATAGTGGATATCTGTTGCCACCTCCAATATTATAGTGTCTAATGTTGAATAGATCATGGCTCGGAACCCTTCGTGCGCGATTCCGACTCGCACTTGGCCGGTTTTTTATACTATCCTAATAATATTAACGAAAACAAAATACATTCGTGTGTAAATGGTATCTGTTTTGTTACCCAAAAACGCATCAGCAGCTAGCAGGATTAGGTTATTTTATCATCGTAGGAAAATAAATTCCATAAGAAGTCCGATGTCATTTTGTTGCAAACCGACTCCCGCGCAGAGCAGTGATTATGACAACAACACAACAATTATCATTTCACTGTTGATAACTTGATATCACAATAATCAATGCAATATTCTCTTAACCAATGGCAATTAACATTAAATGAAACTGCTTATTTCGTAAAAGACACCTATAATTGTATTTACAGAAGTTTATACGTTTCTGATTTAAATATAATTTTAGGTCAATGAGCTTTTATGATAGTCTCTTTCAAAACGTTTGTAATTGCATTGCAATATCATAAATATTTTTCAATAAAGTAAATTTTAATTTCATAACACAAAATCCGGTCCAAAAAAACGGTCCAGATTTTAAAAGCGTTAGAAGCATCAAAAATATTACTTTATTTTGTATTATCGATTTCGTTTTCCCATACTAACTTTAACGACTGATCAAGGTATTCGTATAAAGTTGCAGTTTTGTTATTGTTTTATATCTCTTCAAGAGAAAAAAACACGAATATTTATAGGAAAACTCCGAAATTACCTACAAAGTTACATAATATGTAACTTTGTGCTAATATTGTGTTACTCAATTGATAAAATTTGAGGTTTTGAGGTACCTACCTCCTGTGAAGAACTGTTGTCTTACGAAAATATAATTGGCATAAAACATAATAATATTGTTCTTTTAACAGACAACAAACTGCTAGCGTGTATAAACAGAAATAAATTAAAATTTTCTTGATTAAGTCCTATTGTTCCCAACAATCTACATCGTAAAAAACCTTGGCCACTTGTAAAATAAGATATTAAATCTAAACAAATGGTAAAAATTAAGGTTCCGTACCAATTTGATCGCTTTTGGCGATAAGGCCGCCTGATTGTATATAATTGTCTTGTTTTTAATACCTTTAATTGTTTTCTTGTGCAATAAAGTCTCTATCTATCTTTTTGACATCAATACAAATAAAATTACTTCATTACATAGTTTCATTATAAGGTTGTATCAAGTAGGGTTATACTTTTATGCCATAATCATTATTTAGGTATTTTACAGGTTTGAATATTTAAATTAATGGTGAAATATCATCTGATTTAGACGATTTTCAGTGAAAGTGTAAGTTGAATGGATTAACGTATAAATTAGGTTGAAATTAAGTTTTTAAGGGTGTTAGCTAAAACCATTGATTGTTACTGGTTTATCTGTACCATTTATGGAACCCTGAGATCCGTGCAACCTTCAGGTCACGAACCAAACTGATCATATTATTGTGATATACAATGGACTTCTGTAATGGCATTTTCGATAATAATTTAAAATCAACCCTAAATGTATGTAACATACGGTTTATACGGAAACAATATAATGCAACAGACATGAAAACTAATGACAGTAGCATCAAATGTAGAACCAAAAAGGAAAGAGAACTTTATAGTACTTAGGTATTAAATCCTTTTTTCAATGCAGCTGCAACCTATGAGGCTTTATAAATATAATGCTGCAGAGCTGGCACAAAATAAATTAAACTGTATTGTTAAAGAAAAAAGATGCTTTTTCACATGTCAGAACAGATTTTTTATTCTTAGTGAACAATAGCTATTCAATTTTACACTTTTGAATACAATTGTATCTCGACAAAAACGTCTTTTACGGAGTTCATTTTGCCTTTAGACCAAATTTTAAATTACTAAGCTATATTTACTGTTTTATTCTTCTTCTTTATTAGGTAGGTACTTTCTTTTATTGTGAACTGAGATTTAATATTTTAAAGATTTTTAACGTTTGCAACTTTACAACGTAACGCTGACTTCTAGTTACCTGTATGTACTTTTTTTTATTTTGAACTTAGCTTAGTCTTGTTATGATGACAATGACTGATGATCAATAACCCACGTCTAACAAGAATAGATGCCTATCAATTTAAAAACGAATTAATTACTATAATTGAGATCTATAGAAATTATCAATAATGACTTTATTCACAAGACTATACAAATAATATCTCAAAACATACCCATCTGGCCTTCAAGGGCCGCGTAGTCCGGAATTGTGGCGGGTACACACTAGTGTCGGCAGAAACACATCTAAGTACTACACCTCACTTGGCACACAACTCTCACTCATTTTCAATCTAACCAGTGACGTCTACCTTAAAAAGAAAAAAAAAATAAACGTCAAAAACTTAAAAAGAGAACAAAACAAAAGTTGTGTAAAGCTGTTTTTATTTTTTATTTATTTAATGGCTTCATACGGACTTTAGAAGAGAAGCCAGAATCAAAATAGAAAAGTCTGGTACCTTTTTAACAAATTGCCAGGGTAAACAAAACAAAAAACATCTTTTTAGCAAACAATTTTCCAAAGAAAAACTTACAGAAGTACCAGATAAAAAATATTAGAAAGTAGCACTAAAAGTAATCAAATAAAACGAGTGAAAGTGGTTTGTTGAACTTTGTTTTAGTTTTTATTAACTTTTGTTCTGTTTCGTGATTACCGCTTTTGGAACTCAAATTACACTTTCTATGAAATTACAAGATAGAATTTAGGTTTATTTTTTCAACCGACTTCAAAAACGGAGGAGGTTCTCAATTCGACTGTATGTTTTTTTTTTTTTTTTGTATATTTGTTACCCGATTACTCCGCCAATTATGAATCGATTTTAATGATTCTTTTTTTGTTTGGTAGATCATACTTCAGAGGTGGTCCCATATAAATTTTATCGAAATTGAGTTAGAACTTTTTGAGAATATCAACAAATATATACCCAAATAATATTTTGGTTGTGGTTCTTGTTACCTATCTTCGACAAATATGAGCCGATTTTGATGATTTTTGTTTTATTGAATAGCGTATACTTCAAAGATGCTATGATAAAAGTTTGCAAAATAAAAATCACCCCTAAGGGTAGGGAAATAGGGGATGAAATCGGTGTTCAGCAGTTAGATTAGGATTTATCACTAAAAATAGATGAAATAAGTAAATTTTATTAAAAAAAATAAAACCGACTTCAAAACACTAAAATGCTAAAAATAATCCTAACACTTAAGTACCTAATCAGTTACTTTTGGAGTCGGTGCCAGCCGATGAGAGATTCAATGTTTTTGTTTGCACCGACTCCAAAATTAACTGATTAGGTACTTAAGTGTTAGGATTATTTTTAGCATTTTAGTGTTTTGAAGTCGGTTTTATTTTTTTAAATAAAATTTACTTATGTAGATAAAAAGTTTGTTAGACTAGCTTTTACACAACTCTTAAATAGATACTTGAGTTTAATCTCATATTGTAAATTCTGAATTTCTCACGTGAATCAAAAATCATCTATCATACATATTTTACAAAACAACAAAATTGTTTGTTCCTTTCCAGCAAATATAATAAGGAGTTAAGTTAGTTGGTCGGCTAGCCTTCCTATTATACCTACTATTAACGCTTTTTAGGGTTCCGTAGCCAAATGGCAAAAAACGGAACCCTTATAGATTCGTCATGTCTGTCTGTCTGTCTGTCCGTCTGTCCGTCCGTCCGTATGTCACAGCCACTTTTTTCCGAAACTATAAGAACTATACTGTTGAAACTTGGTAAGTAGATGCATTCTGTGATCCGCATTAAGATTTTCACAAAAAAATAGAAAAATAATAATAAATTTTGGGGGCTCCCCATACTTAGAACTAAAACTCGAAAGTTTTTTTTTCGTCAAACCCATACGTGTGGGAATGGATAGGTCTTTAAAAATGATATTGAGGTTTCTAATATCATTTTTTTCTAAACTGAATAGTTTGCGTGTGAGACGCTTCCAAAGTGGTAAAATGTGTGTGTCCCCCCTGTAACTTCTGAAATAAGAGAATGATAAATCTAAAAAAAATATATAATGTACATTACCATAAAAACTACCAGCGAAAATTGGTTTGAACGAGATCAAGTTATTAGTTTTTTTTTAATACGTCATAAATCGTTAACCGCAATTTAACTTTCGTAATGTTATGGATTTCATTTTGCAATAAAAATACCATAACTATGACTCGATTGTCGTGATGGGTGAACTTTTACTCATAACGGTACCTACAGGTTTGTACGGAACCCTCAGTGCGCGAGTCCGACTCGCACTTGGCCGGTTTTAAACACTTTCATACTGCTGATTCCATGTCAGTCTGGTAAGTGATATTTAATTTTGCACAAATAAAAATTAATAGTACTTATTCAAAAAATCAAAACTAAAGATAAATATTGTAAGCCCATAAAAACTAAACGGTTTCTTATGGCATCAAATAAAACTGGTTCTTAACACAACATTAGTAAATGATTTTTTTCATTCGCGGATAATAACACTTCTAGTTAACAGCTAATGATATCAAGTTTGGGACGCATCAAAGTGTTGGGGACGAAACCGAACACTCTACCTTTATTTCTGTGAGTAGAGCTTATGTAAACACAGCCGTATGTTATTTCAGACATGAACCACTGCTTTGTAAACATAACATTTATATGTACTTATATTGAAATATTTATGTGTATTGATTTCGTTCTTTATGAAAAAGTAACGTTTGAAAGAAAGTGAGGAGCTCCTGGCCATTAAAATTATGGCCACTTAAAAACTAAAGAGGAATTAACACACGAGAGATCGTAAATAAATGAAACACTGGCATAACTGGCTGGCAAAAACAATAAGAAAACCATCGACCGGGAGTTCACTGGTCGAGAATAGAACGTGTTCTAAATTTAAACGGGCCGTTAGTGAAGCGCCGCGGGAACCCGCGTTCTAAATTTGAAATTATTTTTAAATTTCGAATCCTGTCATTTTGTCACGTTCAAGGTCGCAGTAGAGGATTTCTCCGTCAACGCACGAATTTAAGAGCCATTTACTTTTTATGGGGGGTGTACGCGGAACATCTGGCAAAAGAAAGAATTTATAGAGCCACAAATTCGTTTGCGTTTGTAGAAACGATTTTATGGTTGCATTTTTTGTTTTATTTGTATACAATGTAAACATGGATTAAATGATTTTATAGGACGTAGTACTTCAGTAGTACAACTAGTCTAGCCTTGCAAGGCAATCGAGACTGAGTGGGAGGTGGCTCCGATTGGATAAATAGAGTCTTTAAGGTGAACAATTTATTATAGTACTATAATTGCGTGGCTGTTTATATCTAGATACTATTTACGATTGGTATTAACTTATAAGAAATCCTAATTCATTTTTATTGAGGTTAAAAGAGATTACTGTTCTACGCAATTTTTTTTGCAACTTGTAATCATCTTTCATTAATACGTCAAAGCTTCGTAATAATACATAGTGAGTGGTTTAACAGCTGCTCAGTTAGTCATAAAATAATACTTTTACAGAAAATTGTCTTCACTAAGTTAACTAGTAAGTTAATTAGTTCTAAGTATAGACCCGACGACAAGCAGTACTAAATCTACCTACGGACATCAAGGGCACTAAATATATCCCTTACCCAGTTGACAGACAGACAAATTGGTTTTCTTAATCTCCACAACAGAACCAGTTCCAATAGACCTCACATTTGAACCCACGAATAAGGAACTAGCAAGTCTAGTTTAACTGGTTAGAGAATTTAAAAACCAGTAAAAATAGATCCGTCTGTATTTGAGATTAAACAGGGAAGAGAGGTCAAGTTACACTAGTAATTAATCTTGCCTAAAATAGTAGGAGAAATTGTTATCATGTGGTTTAGGGAAGATATCAGAAATAGATATTTAAGTTCCACTGTTATTTTACAATAGGATTGTTTTGCTAAAGGTATTATTCTTAGATTACCGACACATAGATACGTAATCCGCGCGAAAAATATGAAGCAACTAAATTGGATCTTCAGAAGGCTCCCTACGCTTGACAGTTCCGTAGTGTTTAATGTAAATCCGATCCGAACGCATGACAATCTTGATGTAGCAGTTTCTTTTATCTTCTTTTTCCCGGTTTCGGGGAAAACTACAATTAAGAACAACCCTATTTCATAGTGGTGTGCTCGTGTCTGTGTATAAACGTTTGCACACAAAACTGTTTTGTTGCTTCAATTTCGTGATCGCCGTAGGTATCGAACTATTATTCTATGTGTCATTATTCAAAGGTATAACTAGATGATGTACGTGTACATTCAAGCAACGATATTAAAAACAATATCGTTGTTAACAACGTATTTACCGTAACGTTATACATAAATACCATTTTTGATGGATATAATAGATTAGTTATCCAATTAAAACCTAGGCCACATTGCAAATACAATTAAATTATTTTTAAGGGTTATATGTATTATTATGATCATATAAAAAACAAGTAGTATTCATAAAAAACCTGAGTAAGTAGCAACTAGGGGTTAATACAATAATATCACATCCAACTAAACGCAATAATGATTTATCGTTTATTGTAAACTTTATATTCATTTCTAAATATCGAAACTAAAACCCTTAATCATAAACAAACTAACTTTTTACCATAAACTCAAGACGGTGAAAAAACGTGAAACAGTAGATGCGGGCCGTCCCTTTTTTGTGAACAGATCTGGTTCAGACTGGTTTAACGACATCATTGTTTACAGTAATATAAATCAGAGACAACATGGGATCGATTTTCTCTCAGGCTTCTCGATATTTGTTGTAATTAACTGGGGTAGTTTAAAAACATAATAACAGCAGTTTTAAATTTCAAGCAATTGATAAGGACTATTTGTATTTCCATACTGAAACAATTCTTCTCCATACTGTAAGAACTAATTTTACCTGTAGGAATAGAGGGAGATTATAATTGTCTATGCCTAGAGTTAATGGTATTGGTTTGGCTCGCGTGGATAAAAAAGTAAACATATTTGAATAATGTTAATGTTTGATTGTATTATTATGTGTACTTAACATTATTCAAATATGTTTATTTTTATGTGAATATTGTATATTATTCTAGAACTGGACGTAGGAGCGTGGCCAGGGCTAGTGCTAGGTGGACCGACGACCTGGTAAAGGTGGCGGGGAGAGAATGGATGCAGAAGGCTCAAGATCGTTAAAAATGGCGTGCTATGGACGTATGTACCTACACTCATCATTGGATCTAGACAGGTTAAAGAAAACGAAGAAGATTATTAATATAAAAATTTGAATGTTTGTTTACAAACGCTGTTTAAAGGCTGAACTGAATTATCTGAAATTTTAAATTTTTTATTCATCTTTGGCTTATTTCTGAAGTCTACGCAGACAAAGTCGCGGGCAGATGCTAGTAGTAAGTATCTGTAACTTTACATTCTTACAATATTTCTTAAAACGAATAATTAAAGCGCTTTTAACATGACGCAATGTTATCAATGTATCGACTCTCAGTTAAAAAATCCTACTAACGTCTGTTGACCATATTGGTGCGTCTACCAGTGGGCAGTGGGCGGTATTGTGGTCACTGTCAACACTCCATATTGACAAACGAGACCACGTGTCTGTCTACTGTCTATGGTACAAACTACAACCATTGGTGGTCCTGCCTACGTAGTTTACATACTTTATGGGCATACTCGTATTAGAGATGTTTATATGGTAGTAGTAGAAGTATAACATTATATTGCAGTAAATTCTCAATAAAAAAAATTTTAAGTACATATGCCACCTCTGAGACGGTAGAAATGAGGTAGTGCATATTTTTGTTAGCCTAAATGCAGTCTTTGAGCTATTGCGTTCGTTTTCCCGTAGGGCAAGGCCATCCGCTAGGTTAAGATATGTTACAGAATAATTTTTGTTGTAAACTACTTAAAAATCCCTTACAGAAAACTGTTGGCATACTATTATTCTAGATCGTTTACATTTCTCTAGAATAAGCTAAAAAATGTAATGATTTCAAGTCTTGTTAGCTTACATCAATTAGCTCGCAAAAAGCTGTTCATTACGTATGTAAATTAATTAGTTTTAATGGCGACATTTACCTCATTTATTAAATAGTATGTTTAAGAAAAAAATCAAACCCTTCTTTCTTGACCGAATGTAAACAAAAGGATATTAAGTCATAAATTCTTCTTGGAAAGGGAAAAGTGACACATTTAGTATGCATTTAGATTAGATAAGAAAGGGTTGTTCGGAGAATATTAAGACTTAATTGACTTTGAGGTCAGATAACGACAAAATGAGCGTCTGCTTCCAGATAACATATTTTTTTCTCATAACCTCCCGCACGCCCAAACATCAAATCAAAACCTGGGACCAAAACGTACGAATTTAAAATTGATACAACTTTTTATGAACTATTCGGCTGATTCCAATTTCAACCTATATTAAAAATACTGCAATTTATGTAGCAAGTGCAATGGTCTTTATTTAAACGTTTCACTTCAGTTTGATAAAAATGTCATATACTCATCTTATTACGATAAAACATGTTTACGCTAATATTATGGCTAGTGGCTACTGATTGCCATTAGCATATCCTATGACGTCAGAAAAACGCGTTTGCGGTGAAGATATTACCATATGGTCCATAAAGGCAACGGTCGACGTGTGTTGCCAAGAGCCAACGGCTGGGACATTACAGTGGGACATTTGAATAAAACACTTGGGACAGAGGAGAATATTAATAAATTTAGCTACTATCGTAGCTACTAAGAGTTTATTTCCAAAAAAAAATCTATTTGTAATGATGTGATATCTTTTCTGATGTTTGTTTAGTATGGGATCCGGGAGAATGAAAGCTATTTTTTATAACTTCTTTCTTCGGCAAATTTGTTAAATTTTATGAGTACAAGTTCTTGAAATATGACTTAACCTTGGAATTACACTTTTGTATATTAGGTATGCCAAAGGCTTTCATTATTAATATACTTAAATTAAAAAATACTACTAATGCTATTTATATTTTTGTTAAGAACAATAAACTAACACGTTTTTATTAGTACTATTAGGTATTCTGTGATTTTATCATGTATGAGACTCGTCAAAACAAATAAAAGGAAAAAGCCTAAAGAGTTCTACTATCCACCTCCTGGCATGAGCACTATGGTAACAAACTGTACATTTTAATGTAGGTATTTATTTCTCTATGAAATAATTTTTCGTTGTTGTTTGGTTTGTACATGTTTGGTGCTAAATAAATACAATTATTCTTATTCTTAAAAAAATTGCATGTGAAAATGATCAGCAAAGTTTTTAATCGCTACGACCAGTTAGAAGTAGGTTAAAAACTACTACTCCAAGATTTGATTTCATTCTTTGTTAATTATTTACAACAATAAAAGCGTGTTAAAAAATGTTACCATGTTACATGTTTTCTGAGAATTTTTCTTTCGATATCACACTTTTTTGTCCCACATATCGGTCACGCAACGTCACTGGTCCCACACGAGGCGTGCGCAAGCGCAGCCTCACCGTTATCCTTTTAATTGGGCTGGAACCTAACTGGCCGTGCGTGGCTCGCCTTATTAGCATGTACCATGCACGTTTACAATTTGTTTCCCGCTGACTCCGGTATGTTGTGCCTTTCTTTCCGTATCGAGATGTAATGTAATAAATAAGAAGTGTCAGATAAAATTTAAAATTATTGGAAAAGGATTTATAGTATTAAATCAATATTAAATTTTTACGAACGAAAAAGGGGAAAAGCAGCAAAACTGACATAGCAGTGGGTTAGATCAAAATATTATGATTATAGTTTTTGCTCTAATAGGAACAGTGGGCTATTCTAGACATGTTTAGCAACTGACAGTGCACTGTAAGTTGTCAAGCTTACCTACTAAAACCGGTGGTATTCCCCCTTCATCCTAGCTAGACCAATAAACCACCAAAGGGATCGTCAATTGACAACAATAACGATTCCGTCTGTATGGTGTATCGCGTATTAAAGAATTGAAGGACATTGAAACCCATAAGGATATCCACGACCTGGATATCTAATGATTATGAAATAGATTGAGAATTATAAGAATTAAATAACAGGTCTAGTCAGAGTCGGACTCGCGCACTAAGGGTTCCTACTATTGACTCACATTTGATAAGATTTTAATATACTTATTAGCTTCTCTTGTAACTACAAATGTAATCAAATCTGGAAGTAAAGATTGACCTACCTCTGATTGTCATGTTGATTTGAAACTTTGAAAGTAATACAAAAATGGAGCTGATCTGATGACGGAACGAGAAGATGTGTAATGGAACTCTTCAATAGTCATTAATAACCTTCGTGTTTGGGTTTATTTGATTCGTTTTGATAAGTCTATAAAAGTATAGTATGTATATAAAGTATTATATGTATATAAAAGTATGTTTCATAGTTTTTGAACAATAATATTGTGTTAGAACCACACCAACTTACATGCTTGTAATGTGTATCACGATGTTTCTAATGCTGCACCTTTGGTTTCCGTGTTTTGTGACTGGAGGCACAAAGGAGCCGTACCTATAATTGATTGCACACGTTTGCTTGATTAATACAATGCAAGATGCTGGCGTCAAAGTGGCCTTAAATGAATGCAGCTCGTGCTTTAGTAGTTTGTAGAGACAAAATAAAACGCTATAAATATAGGGTATTTTGTAAAGAAACCCCCATGTATAATATTTGTATAAGTATGTATGTACTGTATATGTATATGTATGTATATATGTATGTACCCCTTTTGTCTAAGCTTATAGAAAGATAGCAGATTCGATAAAAAGCTTAATTAACCGAGAACCTTAAAAGGACACCGCTACTCCACCTTTTTCCTAAGTATATATAGGTAAATGTATTTGTTTATATGTTAGTTATTAAACGTTTAATCCATTGCTAATAAATCAGGCACAGCAATCGTTTTTTTTTTCTTGTTATGAGTTAGTAAATGAATAAAATTGCAGATCATGATTTTTGTGAAGAACCATGTATATTATATTCCACACTGCTGGCAAATTGAACTAGAGCAACTACATAGAAAAACAAGCACCTAAAAAGCGTAAGTGCAACTGATCCTGATAGGCGATCGCCGACAGCGCGCGTTCCTGGCGCGCCGACGCGCGACGCGTGCGCAACGTCACAGACAAGTTGTTTTGCATAATAACCGACGATCCATTTGCTACTTTAAAAGAAGATTGTATTACTGTGTCCATTTTTTTGATGTTAAAAGCCCAAATCGATATTCGATTCGTTTAAAAGACTACCATATATGCAATGGGAAAGGTATGTTGACTGTTGACTGACTCTACGCTTTAAATATGATAATATGTAATATGATCGAAACAAGTTAATCACAATTCTTAAAAATACAAATGATATTGAATAATTATTATTATTTTCTAACATAAACCTCGACATTTATATGAATAGATATTTGCATCAATATTCAATGTCATATAAACCTAATATGAACGTGAAATAACCTTTATTATTTACTAAAACCAACGAAAAACGAATAAATTTTGTTGTGTTCCGTTTTACAACTGTTATTATTTTGGTACTTAGCAATAATAGGTAATATTATCAGATGCAAATAGAAAAACTCAAAACTAGACAATATTAACGATTGTTCTTTATACGCAAATATTAGCATACAACTACAAAAACAACCTTGGACCAGTATTACAACATCATGACGGAATCTGTAAAAAAAATCCGCCAAACCCAAACACTTACTTTATGCTTGGTATAAGCGCAAACGCTTTATTTTGTGTTGAATGGTATGAAATAAGTGCGATAATAAATGAAATACTAGCTCAACGTGGACAGTTCTTTCTTAACATTAATGTTCTAGTTCTGACCGCTCAGAATGCGGCAGTTATGCTTGGTATAAGCGCGAACGCTTTATTTTGTGTTGAATGGTATGAAATAAGTGCCATAATAAATGAAATGCAGGCTCAACGTGGACAGTTCTTTCTTAACATTAATGATCTAGTTCTGACCGCTCAGAATGCGGCGGTTAACATTTCTTTATTCCAGGTGGCTCATTTCCGCATCCCCGTTTTCAATCCACGACAATACCTACCATAAACCTAAATGACGTTAGCCAAATGTCTTTGTTTGAACAGTGCCTTATTATGCTAATTCTAATACGTCAGTTATTATAGTTCGCATCCTGCCATTTCGCCGAAGCGTGTGCAATGTTGACGAATTTACATTCACTACAACACATGCCCAATGTTGAGGAAAATCGAAGAGATTGAGTTGTTGCCAGGTTTCTTCACCGTTTCTAATTATATTGAAACAGAATACATTGTACGTAATGCATTACTTAATCATCACTTGTATCTTAGCTTAAATTTTTCTGAGTAAGAACCTTAAACATTAAATAAATAAACATTACCGATGATTAAAATTAAAACCACGAAGTAATATATAAATCAATGATTAAAACACTATACAGCGAACTCAAGAATATCTAAACTGTAACGATGAATTACTGGGTAACAGAAATATGACTTCTTTAAAATAATATACTCGTACATGTTCATAACAGATATCCATGACTTCATCACACTAACTACGGATCTACATACACTAACACACCATACCAACTGTGTAACAAATTGCTGAAGCATGCATTCATATGGAAATATTAACATTACAAGTTTTATAGGGTCCATTTGATAAAATATTGCTACATTTTATTCCAAAACAAGTAACTATCAATTAGAGACAAGTTAAAGTAGGAAATGAAACAAATTCCGTCCAATTGCGATTAATTGCTGCAATCAACCGACTGACAGAGGATTACATCGCTGAAATTAACAATGATAATAGACCAAATGGAAAAAAATCAAAAATAGGCTCTAAAGGTATGACGATAAAGTTGCAAATAAGACAGCAGAAGTTATTTCAAATATGGTCGTAAGTAAGTAAAAAGGTATACTTTGAAACAAGGGAGATCAATGGTGCCGTTTAAAACCTAAGGACCTAATGATGCCATTAAAAAAACATCGTAAAATTGCAGACTTAACATTTTTGCACGGAATATTAAACGGAAAAATTGATGAATCTGAATTTTTGACAAAAATCTAATGGATAACTTCATTTCGACCACAACCCCTTCGGCAACCTATTAATAATATATTTGTTTTAGCCAGATGTCGTACCAATCTTGGTTGGAATTCCCCTTTGAACAGATATGTGGTACATACAATTATCTAAACACGAATAGTTTGTACATTATACTGTTTGTGTTCCTTAATAAATAAATAAATAAAAAAGAAACAAAGATCTTTATTACATGGATCAATCTTTAAAATTGATATTTTAAATTTACTTACACACTATGATCATAGTTATCTGTTCAATATTCAATGCCACGTTCGTGACCTTTCCATTGTGATACTTTAACTTCCCAGGCAGATAAAGTCTTGATAACTGTATCAAACGAATTTCACGGTGTCCATCATCCCATACAATCCCTTGACATATTTGTAACGCTCTGAAGGTCGCGACCTGATGATATCATGTATCGCGACGTAAGGTCACAACGACCAGAATGAAGTGAACTCTCATCGTCAATGCTTTTCATTTTAGAGCTTTTAAATGTTGACCAATGGGGAAAGCAGGGAAGATCAATTTACGCTGGCGTTGCAGTGCTGACGTTGAATCATCAGAGATAACAATGGTAGTCGTGCTAACATACATTTTATTGTGCTATTCAACGAATTAAATGATAGTGGAAATCGGGGATATGATGACCCAGATTCGAGAATTAATTGGTGTTAGATTCAATTATGTTAAGCACTTAAATCGAATTAAGTCGAAAGGTTTTTAGACTATTTTTATTTGTCTGTCCATTTGCTTATATAGTGCTTATTGGTCTACAATCATATCATTGGCAAGTATATTAAAAATATCGAAATTCAAAACTAGCATGCTTAAAGTTTAGAGAGACAAAATACATAGATTTGAATACCAATTAAGTTTTGATTATTACTTTAGTTCCATAGAGTTAGTATTCTAGAAATAGAGAATAACATGGTCATTTAGATGTCTTTGAACTCTACATCGCTGATTAGAAGTTTTAAGAAAACATCGACGAGGTTTAACTTAATGCTCCAAATTACCTTATAACTTTGAGACTTCCTTGAAGCTGTTAAAATTATCACTAAGTATTAAAATTCCCCAAATATAACAGCAACGAGTTGACATGAGCCTACATGTCCCAATTTATCACAGTCCCCTTCGACGCCAATTAGACAATTCTCATGCCCATCAAACTAAGCAAACAGAACACAATCAAAGGGGCCGCCTTCGACATTCATTAGTCACATTGCCCTTGTTACATCATCTAATATCATAGCTTCCCATATATTCATATCATCAGTACATCGGAGATATGATATTTACAAAGGGTCGTGCTGATTCCTAATATTTCTAGTTTGTATTTCGCATTGTAAGTGCTAGAGGATTTAAGCCGTTTTGTAACATTTTAATACAACTACATTATGACATCGCATGCCTCAAAAAAAATCTCCATTGTTTTTCCTGTCTGCCACGGGTAACGACGCGAAACGCGAAGGGACTATCGTTTTAAATTTTTCTATTTAGATTGCAGAACTCAGTCTGAATCTTAAAGATAATATTATTATATCTGCAATGATGTTGGTAGATGGATGAATAGATAAATTATATTAACTCTTGCTCAACAACTGTTGTCTGTCACAGAAACGGTGCAAATAGGGGTGAAGATAAAACAAAAGAACACGCAGTTTTAAAAAAACGTTAAAGTAAATAGTTTTTTCTTTGTAAGTTTCAAAATTCCCCTAGCAATTTTTAAAATTGAAACGAGTCATGCGCACATCCTCTTGTTTGTTTGACACCTGCGCGTACGCAATTCCTGAACAAATTCAGCGTCAAAGTAGTCTCTATTCCTTCTGAATAGAGTATGCAAGGAAGCGTGATAACTATTGCACGTTCGTTAGCAAGCCCTGATAAAAACCATTGCTTAATTCACAGCACGTAGGATATAATGTAAATATGGTGTAACATCTAGAAAGTCGGTTAGCAAACTTATGGCACATACCATAACTATTATTTTCGTATTAAGTCTAACAGTTTCGTGATGCTATAGTTGGTCAATCGAATTTCATAGAGCACCTAATTTGAACAACAGAACGCCGATTGAGTATAAATGTTTAGCTTTACTGTTATCTAAGAAATAATGGTTGCTGTATAGATTTCGTACTGGTTGTTATTTTTTTAACATCAAAACCATTTTTCTATTAGCTGTATAGTTCAAATATTATACATAATTTACTAAAATTGATAGTTAGACCTATAGCAATTATTAGATAATAAAAAAAATCGCTTCAAAAATAACAAGACTTTTAGATTTATTGCTATCTAGTTTACTTTAGAAACCAATGTTTCAACAACAAATACTTTGAAAGAAAGTTTTAATAGTTGAATGCTTTTTCGCATAGAGCGGCTGTCAACTTGTCTAATCATGTTATGGTATTTACATGGTATCATAACAACACAGACAAGTTTTTTTTAAAGTTAAAAGATGTAGAGTATATATAATCATTTTTTGCTGACTCGGAACTGCGCTCTCAAAATTAATCTCTACCATCCGGCCCTCGAGAGCCGGAAGTTCGAACTTGATAAAAAGCTCACAAGGGACCATTCAACGAGCGAAAGCTCGGATAGTGTGGCTAAAGGTAACGATGTCAATGGGAAGAGATTTTCCATGGTTAGTGGTTACCTAATCTTGCAATTGAGTCAGGTGCAAAAGTATCGACGACGTCAGATATAGAATCGTTGATTTTGTGACCTAAAAGATGTATTCTATGCAATTATCGATTGAAAAATTCAACAAAAGATTTTTTCTGAAGGATATTTTTACAGTTTTCTTACAATTTTGGATATTTGTGTTATTTTTTTAGGCTTCAAATTCTGGTCAAAAGTCTATGAATATATATATATATATATATATAACTTAAACTGCCTAAGTTATTTGTTAAGTTTGTTTTGAACATGGTACTGTAACTCTATGCACACTTCTGTCGTGTACCTGGTGTACAAGAAAGTAGCTAAAATATAATACGATGTCGTTCTGTAATCGCAATTTATATGAAGGTTCTCGTACAAAGCACAATCCTCATTATAGAGTCACATTTACTACGAATAAACGGCCGTATGTTAGTATTAACTTGAATGATATCAAGAATTCTATTTCTATCGCATCTAATAGCAATATTTTTCTCGAACTGGCATACTTGTGATCTATAAGGTTATTTTAAAGGCATGATGCCTAACAAAATGAAGAGACTTAAGTCCTTTTTAAAATTATTATAACTTCAATGATGCACATTTGTGATTATATTTTTAGGTCTCTCGTAAAAGGAGCTGTTTTAAATTCATTATGCATGCACCTTAACCGTATTCAAGTTATTCAAGTCTTTTAAAAAAAACAATGTTTATTATTACTACAAAAGAGCTCTAGTAGTAATAATAAATTTCTCTATTACTCGTTAGTTTAGGAAGATTTTTTTACAGCCCTAAGGAAGCTTGATTCATTTCAAAGATATTGCTATTTTAGTGAGTGTTTTAAAGACACTAAAATAGCAATAACTTTTAAGTTTTACGTTTACATTATTTTTTAATAAATTGAGAAATATTTCGTTATTTTTAGTAGATGTAGTAATTTAAACTCTCTACAAGTTCTTATTCTATGAGAACTTGTCTAGCTAGGTCTAACTTTTAAATTTGTTTTAGCTCAGTCGTTGGTAGTCAAGTCAGTTTTCGATAACAAACTATCTATGATTTATTATGTAACTACATTTCTGATAGTTATATTATTTACTATATAAACCCAAAAATTGTCTAAGTAAAGACCCGAATCGTGACCTTACTATTGAAACTTGCAGCTGGTTTAGGCAAATGTTAGTTCAGAAAACACTCGGCCCACTGCTTAGCAAAACACTTTGAATCAACAGTGATTCATGGCTGTGGGCTGCCCGCAGGTGATAACGCTTACATAATGCTACCGAAAAAGCGGTAAAAATGTCAATTAGTGATATTAGAGTACTCATTGTATTTTGTGTTGAATCTGGGAGCGAATTTTTGAGTTACAATGTTTGCTTTTTAGTCTACCAAGCCGGCATGGTACGCAGATTATTATTCGTTTTTTAGTTAGGGCACCGATTTGGTATTATATTATTATTGGTTAGGGCGAGTTTATAATAGTCGTCAAATCTAAACTAGCATTTCAAAAATTTACTACTTAAGCTCAAATTATTAGAAAAATATGCTAAGAATTGTCAAAATCTACACAGCATTTTAAGCATAACATTTGTTTTTTTGTACTTAAAGAAAGAAAAATATATTCTAATCATTGGAAAAACAAACTAAAAATATGCTAATTCTCTGTCTTTTTTTAATCTTGACCGATTTAATTCGTTTATACGTCAATTGATAGGCCAATTTTATAGCTATAAACTGAGCATAGGATTTTTAATCGAACAATTACATCCATGCGAAAAGTATATTTTCCCAAGTTTTTGCTACCTAAAGATGCAGAGATTGTCGTAACAGCCTCGTTTCATTGCACGCTGTTACGAACCCTATTTTAATGAGATTACATGTGATATTCGTACCAACGTGCGAGTCTCTAATTTAGAGTCACTACTCGCCTTAACAATGAGACCTATTGGGCTTTTATTTTGCATTTTTGGTTTTATACAGCAGCTACTATGTAGAGTTTTGGGTGGCGTTAGCATCATTCCGATCAAACCTGTTTGATAAAGTTGTATTCAAATGTGATATGTATTTTAAGTTATCTAATTATAATAACAATATAACGCACTAAATGATATGTTTAGTTAGGATGAAGTCTTTATCTAAATAGAAGCTTGTTTAAGATAACGGTATCAGATATTACAAAAACTTTATTATTTATTCAATTATAGATAACCCATGTTTGGTATCCATTATCAATCTCACATTTGGTTTAATTTATGTTTCCGTCGCTTAATCAGCTTAATGATTACATTTTAGGTAACGATTTGAATTTTCATATATTTTTTGAACGAATAAATTAAAGACTAGCATTTTTCAGCTTATGATGGTAAAGTATGTGGTATAAAAACATTACCCACTTTCTGGGTCAGTCGGGTAAAAAGTAGAATGTATCCTCTGTTTGAAGGGACAATTAGTATGAAATCGCGACAGTTAAAATGTATCATGATTATCAGCACCTCTAAGTACACTGCCGGACATAAGAGTTTCTTATAGAACATCATAGCGAACGGCTTTGGGTCGTTTGCATTCAACAACGCCTTCCTGCAACTTTAACTAGGTCACCAGTCCACCGGGTGAACCTTTGTTAATGGTGTGGTGGACTAAAATGAATATGAATGTGATTAGTATTTAAACAATTAATCAAAATAATTGTGAGACCCAACCGACAAGGCGGAGGAGACGAAGAACTGTGCAAAAGATTTGGTGAGCATCTTGATAAATACATTCGAGAACTTGATAATAAAGATATCGAATTTGATAATAAAGATAAAGATTTAACTAATATTCAATCGATATTGTTTAGTGGGTCGCCTGGCATGACCTCTGAGATACGCCGTGAACCTAATAATTCAATGTAAATAAATATCGTTCGACGGTTACATAATTTAATGATAATATTGTTGACACACTTATCTGAACACGCATACGTAAATCAATGTCGCATCTCCTAAGATGACGGTGTTGGAAAAACTGTGTTTTGAATCATCATGGTATTTGAACAGGTGACTCAAATTCTCTTATACATATTTTGTTAGTAGCTCTACGTTAAATATTTTTGTGATACCATGTACCTAGTATTTTTTTAAATGTTTATTGATATTAAAGAGTTTACTGATTATTTACATATACACAAACCACTATCACTCGTATCTAAATCGATAATTTAATGGATATAAGATAACAATAGTACAAACCTTGTAGTAAAGGCGAAATGGTATCAGGTCACAAGAACATAAACTTTAATCACTGAATTAATGATAGCACTGGTCGGCGTGGTTCCACTGAATCACTAAAAGGATCTATTTAAGCGATCAATAAAGATCGACGGCGAACGAGCGTGCGGCGACGTTGATCGATGCGCAAGAACTGACAGCAGGCGCGATCGTGCTGCGCCAGCGCAATATAAACCGACTGGTTCGAAAAGACACCCAATTGTAGAGGTTTCTTCGAAAATAAACCGTTTTCAAGTTACGACGGTGTTGTGTGTTTATCCACCGTGAAACTAATTTATTTTTAGTTGATAGGAAGGGGCAGGTAACGTGCAACGACAAAGGGCCAAGGGCTTTTGTGAAATGTTAGGTTTCTGTATTTGAAAAAGTTTCTTTAGAAACATCAAAGAGTCAACATTAACTGTGAACACGTGTTTCATGAAACTAAACAGATAAGTTAGTAGGTATTGAACACTGCACAAAGAATTTAAATATGTCTACGCAAATCTAAATAGGTGCCTACTATCTAGATTTAATTTACAAAATCGTTATTTTTTAATTAACCAATAAATAAAAACATAATACATATATTATTATTTTACTTCTTGGGCCTTGTTAGACAACTTTATAAATTATTATCGTCTTGACTACAAAGACAATAACTAAATGTTACATTAAATATAATAAGCTTTATAAACAAAATATAGGTATAATATTTACGTCATAAAAGAAAAAACTGTTTCTACCAACAGATACAGATACTTTTTAGAATTTTAAACCTTTAATAATTATAATCTGAGAACATTGTTTTCATCATTTTTACCAATTTATAAAGTCCTGAAGTTCGTTCTAACCAATAAATTTTCTCATTTCACAAAGGTCAATAACTCGTGACCGATTAATGAGCGACAGTATTTCCCAGAAACGACTGGTAATACCTCACACGTACTAGTCCGTACTAATTTTTTACGAATAAATTATTTGTCTGTTCGTTTGTCTCCTTTTTAAGGGTAAACTAGCAATGTTATTGCAATAAAACTTAACAAAAAGTAACCTTAAAGTCTTTGCAAGTCCATGGATTAGTATTCTTTTCCGATTGCTTGCGTAGTTCATGGGAATTGCTGTGACTGTTCGTGCGAGCAAGGTGCGGTTGAAAGCGAGTTAAAAATAAATCGGTCATTAATTAGGTTCAGTCAAACGTCCGTATTCCAAATGGCCCGTTCTATATTCATGGATCGATCGATTTGGATCAATAACACGGCGGTGTCAACGCACTGGTCGCGCCCACTCCTGCGCACGGAAGGACGAAGCGTCTGACGTGCGTCAAAACTGTTATGGATCACTTGATTTTTTAATAGTCTGAATGATTTCATTAAAGAAATATTAATAAAATAGGAAATGATGAGTTTAGGAGATGGTGAAAATATTCGAAGGAAGAGAGCAATACAATATTTTACTCTTGTTGAATTTATGTGATAGAGTCTTCTTTCCAAAAAGCTAGTCGAGTAGAGCTCGCGCTCTCGAGTTCTTTGCAAATTTAATAATATGTGACAGTTCATGCAAATTTCAAGTTTGTCATTTCCATGTGTTGTATGTAACTCACTTTTTGTTTAGTTTATAGAAGTACCCGAATTGCCGCCATAAACAGTTGTCTATACAATTCTTCGAAGTTTTTACGAACAAAACAAACCCAGAGAATCTCCGCCTCATAGGTATGTCTAAGTTTTCCGTTCTGAATTCATTGTATAAATCAATAATTTGAGAAATATAGAGCAAAGTAAAATCTTCTCTATTGTTCATATAGTAGCGGTAATCCAAGCAGTATATTATTACGCTGCCTCGATTACCCGATGGATTTGTTCTTAGTCTGTGACTCAGCCGTCCAGGCCTGACCTTACAGGAGGAAGTGACCTACAAAGCGCCGTGACGTCGCCGCGACGCCGCGTCGCCGCCGCGTCACCGGCGACAGACGCACGCGCAAGGGTTTTGTTTCTTTGTACCCTCTTTAGGGCTAAACACTCACACAGTGTAGAATCGTACAGTCACAGAAAACCAGGTTAAGGCTACTATTGCCACGGCAAATAGCTGAGTGGCAACCATTTTGGTGTCATATCACGGCAATTTTTGTTGTATAAATTTTTTGGGATAATGAGATTTTTTTGTTATTTTCTTTCAACTATTATGACACACATCTACATTTTAGGGAATACACTAGGAACCAGCTTCGACTTTAAGGGTGGCTAAAGAGTATTTTTTCGACTTCCCGGCTCCATTGACGAAAATGAACGAACATGAATAAATGACGACCCATCCTCGTAGACGAGAGGCGAGCATATCAAACTTGGTGTCGCTACCTCTGAGGTCCCGGGTTCGATTCTGGGTCGGTTAATGTAGAAAAATAACTTTTCCAGACGGTCTCGAGTCTGTAACACAAGTGCTTTGACTACTTACTATAGGATCAGAGCAATGTAAGTCATATTGTCCAATTTATAAAAGAAAAATAAATTTTCATCCAATTTAGACGCAATATGAATAAATCTTATAAACAAAACAAATAAACAATCTACTTAATAGTAAAAACTGTATAAAATCAGTATCACGAGGTTTGGAGATTAGCCTGCTTCAATTCAATGACAGTCTGGTCTACTTCGAGGTGGATGCGGTTTCGAATCCCGCAAGGGACACATTCTTGTGCGATGAGCCCGAGTATATAACCTGAGTTGTGAATGTAGGTATTTTAGTATATTTATATATGAGTAAGAATCCAAACATGTACATACAGTCACCATGACTATTAGCGGCACATTTTTATTAGAAGATATACTATTATTGTACAGGAGGATCTTTAAGAAAGATCAGCAGGTATGCTAGTAAAGCTACTTTACCAGTAATACTTACTGCAATGATTGAACATTTTTTTTAACTTTAAGTAAAAATGTATCTTAGAATCGAATCAGTTAGGGAAACACAAGCTAAAACCAAAATTGTAAAATGTATATCCCCAGGCCATGGGTTACGGAGGGCAGATAGCAATCTTTGCAAAATGAAATCCCAAAGTGGCCGGCTTGACCAAACTGGATGCTTGACAAGGACGAAGAAGACTCGCGATCATAATCTCGAAATATCTACATTGGTACGTGTATTCTTTACCGTATAATAACATACTTGTGTGTATTAGCTTTACTTGTTACTCACTAACAATCTAATCAAACCTTTGAAGTCGTTTTTAACCTACTTCTAACAGTGACGTATTGATTTGAAACTTTCTAAGTTTTACACATTTAGATGACAATACAAAAAATTGATACCATCGTGCTGATTTGATGATTAACTTTTTCATTTAATTTTGTCATTGAATAGTTCCACTATACAAGTCCTGGGTTCATGTATGTGTAATATACCCAGTGTAGTTTTAATATCTATGATATTAATATATTTTATTCCTTTCCATTCGTACTGAAATACGGAAACATTATGTAACAGTTACGTTATACAAAAGCTCAATGCTGCAGATTGGCAATTTAAAGTTAATCTAGAAAAACCTAAAAACTAGAAAGATGTCAAGACAAATATTTGCTGCACAATTTTAAAATGAATGTTAATAAATTGAAAGTATGGCATGGTCATAGCGGGGTACGATTCGTTGATTTGATCCAAAATTCTCTTAGTCTCTGAGGTCCTTTTTTTGAAAGTATGGATTTGCTTACTGCCGGGCAAAAGACTCGCCTAAATACACATTCAACCAACTCTATCTACAGCCAAATTATGCAAATCCTGGGAAAACGTGTATAGATCGTCTCGCCACTTTTTTCTTGGCCTACCTACCCCTTAACCGGCTTCTGCCCTTAGCTAAGATAAATAAATAAAGGCACACCTAACCAGCTATCTTAGACGATAAACGTGTGTACGCCTGTGATAAAAATATCCCGTATATTATACGTCTATTACTATTATTATTACACAAGGGCTGCATTATTCGTAATTTGTTATTTGTAAGTTTAATTTTAAGAAATAAGTGTATTTTATTCTATCGCATTAGGTTAAGCCTGTAATGATAGTTGTAAATTTGGAAAATAAATAAATAATAATTATAATATTGTGTCTCGAATACTGTTCACAAACAATTTAATTTACTTAAATACAATATTTTAAGTATCCTTTCTCAATAATCATGTACATTTCCACTTCCGTCTCAATAAGGAAATAATATTAAAATGTATTATAATTCTCAATAGTAAGCTTAACAATCATCTAAGGTGAAAGACTCAGACAATAATACTACCTAACTACTTGAAATAAACTTTATACTCTAGAATTTAAGGTTGATATTTGCAAAAGTTATTAGTTTAGTAAAACTGAAGAGAACAATAGCAAATCGACAGTTAATTTACTGTTATGTCTGAACGTCACAGTTGACGTTTCGTTATTGCAACGAAATGAAAGACATGTATCTCGAAAGTCATCCTGTGTACACATAGCCTTATTTATTACCTATCCCAATCGTTCCGGTGTTGGACCTATCGTTCGTTAGGTTAGGTAAGTTATTTCATTAGAGAAAGAAACATAACTAAATAAATAAATTCTTCCAGGGATTACAACAATCACCTAGGCCTCAACTAAGCAAAGCTGGTACTATGGCGACTAGATAACAACATTTGGAAACATCCATGACTGGTACAAATGCTCGCTTATCACACACATTTGCCCCTTGCGGTTGCGGTGTTCGAACCAGCAACCGCCTGGCTTTGTTGTCCGAAGCGCGAACCACTATACCTTGGTTGTCAAGTCAACTAAAGACGTTTTGCAACTGAAAGCTTTATAGGGTAGATGGAGCAGTAAATACTTTAACGATTATACTCGTAGCTACAGAAAAATGATCTTAGGAGATTAATTACATAACTTTTTGACATATTGGACCTGCGTTCACAGGTTTCGGAAAAATACCGTCAATAATAACAAATAATTTATATATGAATGATGTCAATCGATCCTGTTTTTCATAAGGTTCAAAAGTCTCTATCGGACTAACTTAGTTTAGATAAGCATTGACAGAAATTTAAAAACTTATCTCAATAACATCGTAGGAAGATTGATCGAGTTTGATGAAGCAAATGAAAGCAACAATAGTTTAAAAAATTACGTAGTTAGGTTTTAGTTGTTAAACCTTAACTTGCTATTACTTATAATCAAGAAAACAAATCTATAGGAATAGACGTAAGGGTATTTCTATAAAAAGAAAACCGTCTGTTGTGCGCCTATGCGACACAAAAACGAAGCAATAAACGCGCAATGCTTAAAACCTGCCCCAAAGTGCGTATGCGCAGCCGCGCGCAATACACTGTTTATTAGTGATGTGTGATTTAACCGTGTTAAAATAAAAAATCGTTGTATCGACTTTTTTTCTTATAAACAATCATTTCTAATAGATCCCGTAAGTGATGTGACTTCAATGCCTAAACTAAACATGACTTTGCTTTCATTAGTCAAAGATTCAAAACTTCAAAACTGACCGTGTTTAATTAATATTAAGAGAAAGGGAAACCTGACGCGTAGAAATTAAGGAATATTGTTTAGAAGTTGATCAGTTTGTTGGACTCCCAAGAAACTCTTAATTATCTACTCGCAATTTCCCGCGACCAACTCTACACTTACCATTCTATATACAAATTATCAAAATCTCATTGGAATCCAGTTGATTTAAAATCACACTCGGCTGCCAAAAAAGTTTATTGTATTTTATTTGTAATCTACAACTACAGGAAACATGTATTTGATAACTAATACCTACCAAAAGCTGTTAAAAAACATACGCTTACGTGAGTTGTCTTTGTTACATTTTGTCAGTAATCTTCATTTAACGATAGTTCGAAATTCGCATCACTGTCCTCCACGCAAAAAGTGCACTTCGACATGCGCGGGCGCCGGGCCCGCCGCGCCGCCGCCAACCTCACCTGTTTATTTTATCCCCTTTATTCCCCTTTGCGTGTCTGCGCGCGCGCTTTGTGCGCAAAACAATAAATTGTAGGCCGTTTTTTCCGCCAATTTATTTTTAAATCTAGGTAAGTAGGTGATTGTAGATTATTATCAGATTTCTAAAGGTTAACAATGTATACATACTTTCGTTTGCACAATTAAAACCATAAAGTTCTTGGTTTATTTGAGGCCAAGATGGTTTGTGTCTCGTAATTTGTTTATTGTTATTTTATGGGCAGCAAAATAAAGAAACATGCGTGTTTTATTGCACCAAATGTTTTCGGAGTGGAAAATATTTTTAAGGACGTAACAAAAAGTCATTAACAATACAACACTGATCCAGTTTGCAAATAAAAACCTGCGGCATATTTATTTATCTACTAGCGTTTGCCCGCGACTTTGTTTGCGTGGTCTTTAGTTTATTCATACAGGATTTTCTGCGCATTTTTCTTAAATTTTTCTTTCATAAGAACCTTCTCCTGACAATAATTATAACAACAAAAAAATATTTTGCGAAATTGTTCCACCCGTTCACGCGTGATGCGCGACCAAAGGAAATAGAGATTTATTGTTATATATGTAGATTGTCTATACATATTTTTTTATATATCTAAACCTTAGGTATCTATTAACAGCTTTGGCGATACATCCCTATTTTGCTTTTTTATTATAAAACTATTCCAGAGATACTGCGCAGTAGGTATGTATTACTATTACTTATCCTTGAGGCCATAATTAAACAATGTATTTATTATTAGCTATTGTGGTTGGACACTATAACCATAGAGCAATACCACTCTATGGAAATACCACATAGCTTCTGTGGTTTTTCATAATCAAAATGCCTGACTATACTTAGTATTGTTTCTGTGATATGAATTTCCATTCAGAATTACAATTGACTATTTAACTGACCTTATTTGTGGTAATGTTTTTGCTATGGCTCGGTGGTATAAAGCGGGCTATTAATATCTTGGAAGACCCCCGTAGAAGTGCAGTGATAATCATGGAATAGCTACATAATTATATTGTTCCTAATTTGATATTAAAGGATGATTTCTATAACACAAGTGATTTAGCTTACCTTAGAATCAGAGCACAATAAACGTGATTTAGACTAATTTTTTTTAAAAATTTGCTCGGTACCAATGATGTAGCATACGTCATACGAAAAGTAACAGCGTGTTTCAAATTATAAATGACCCAATTAACAAAGAAGTTCATAATTGGGTCATTTTAAATTCGTATAAGAGGAAACAATGCAAGAGTGGGATCGAAATCAAAAATCAAAAAATGATGATGTTGAATGATAATCATCAATCCACGACTATTTCTTCAGGCGTAAGATATGAATTCCGCAGTAAAAAAAAGCGCCAGGATTTTCAAACAATGTTAAGATTATTATTACTCTTTATAAAAAAAAATACTAATGTAGGTATATATGATATGAAATAAGATAAACCATTTGAAACCTTAAAGGTAGTTCTGCCAATGTTATTAGCTAAGAGTTCACAAAACACAGATCGCATTGTTTAGAAAGTAAATAAAAGCTTGTAAAAACTATATAAGACAAAGGAGTCTGTCATTAAGATTCCCACAACACAGTTCTTCTCAACACAATTCTTGAGAACACGTTTAGCAGTGCATTTGTCTAACTACACATTACAACTGAGAGAATAGTATACCTTAGCCTAGATATTACGTGAAAATAGACTATAAAACCTACGTGCGGTAAGCCACTAATGCGCCTGGTAAGTCAAGCTTTATTAAACTGAGAAAACCAGCGGCTTATAACTTGCGGTCCAGCGATACAGGAGGGGGGCTAAAAGGGGGCGAGTGTGTTTATCAATAGAAACAACTTTTTGATAAACATCAAAATCATTAAAAAAACTGCTCCCCAAAAATTATCATGGAGGTCGAGCGTTAGTTCGCATGAAGAAAAAAAAATATCACGGTTTGATCCCATAGAAAAAGTTGTTTGTTTTGATGATTAAATTCGCCTCCTTTTTGGCAACTATTTTTAAAGTAACCCTGTATAAATGTGTAGCATAAAGGTTATAACTGTGCTCATGTATCTAAACAACTTTGCTAAAAATACATGGACCGAAAAATTCAACAAAAACTTTGGACCTTCTACACTAAACTAATCAGCTACCGGACAGTTAATATAGGAGCTAAAAATATTTTGCCCAACCCATGTTTCTTCGGCAACTATGTTTAATTTCATGAGGGCAACCATATCCAAAAATGTAGCGAAGCCTTTATTTTATACCTTGTGAAATAAATCAATTCGGTACTATTAACTTATCCTACAATTTCTTAAACTGTGTTGTTAATAGACTGGGCATGTTAAAGTAAAGTTAAAGTAGTAGTAATTTGAATCAACAAATTACAAAACAATCTTTGGACTAGTAACCTGTATGACTAAGTCCTTTAGTACGTTTCAAAAGTTAAAATAACTTTTTTATTAATTTAGGTAAACTTACAACAAATTACAAATAATTATTTCCGATACATTTTACAGTAGGTATGCAGAGCTGGAACTTTTGTAGGTAGACCTTTACTGAAGGCATGGAACACATGCCCTATAGAGTTGAAATGTTATTTATTTTTTTCTACAAAAAATCCGCTATTATTTAATTTGCAACTGTACTGTTTTAGTTGAATTGACAGGACTTGTCAGTTCAATACTAAATGTAAAGTGAAAAATCACTGACGTGTTTCGGAGAAAGATGATCTGTATTGCTGGTACATATAGGGTATGTGCTTGGTGACTGAAGGTAACAATTCATAATAGTCCTTAGGACCCGGCCTACCCTATTCGAAATACTATGTTCAGTTTCAACTTTCCAAATCATGTCGTCAGACATAATAGCTCTGAAATAATCTTTAAAAAACCTCACGACGATACAAAATAACCATGACGCAATATACACACTGGCACACCTAGCCCTATCATTTGAATGTAACAAAAAGTACATTTGCGCTAAACATTTCTTCTATCCATCACGCTTTCGTAAGCGTGAGTTTTTCTCACAGAGCCCTTAGCCAACAGCTATGTATGTCAATAAGCGAAGCACGAACGGGTTTCTTTCGACATGAACATTTGAACAATTACTGACACGGTGGAAGCGTAAAAACAGCAATCAGAAGCGAATAAATAACTTCGGCGTTTCTGGCGCTGGGAGCGTGTGTTGGTATTATACGCGGTGGTGTTAAAATGGCGCTGGACTTGATATAAAAAAAGTTGAAAACCAACCAAGGTGTCGAAACACGCATAGCCTGTAAAGTTGCGTAGACTAATTCGAAATGCTAGGACCCCAGATTTCGCGTTTAAGACACAATGTTTTATAATTAATTAACCTTATTGATTTAGGCAATGACGAAGAAGTAATAATTTTCGTTAAAAGTTCGTTATAATAACCGATATCGTACCGATAGTGCGATATTATTATAGAGCACTATAAACACACAAAAAGTCAACTTTAAAATATATTTATCGTTAACCGCTAATTTTATTACAAGTATGTTCTGAAAAAGTACTACTGACAATATATTTGGAAACCCCTAAGACCCGAAAGAATAGAAAACTTTAAAACGCTATAATTCAGAAGCTATAAGTTTTATAATATATATAAATATAAAGGGATGGAAAAGTCTCGCAAAAACCGCAACCAACATAACAGACGATATAAGACCACGCACGACCTCCGCCAGATAAGGAAGAAGAAGAAGTATTACTGAAATTAATTAAACCTAAAATTTATTTTTTTAATGCTTCTAACTAAGTGATGAAGAATTTGTACGTAATGAATGTGTAGTATTGATTTTATTGGAAATATTTTTAATAAGGTTATTTTGTAGTAGATTATTATGAAGCTGCAACTATCGAATTGGGCTATTTCCCTGTAATGGTTGCTGTAAATAGGCCTCATGCAGGTATCAACAAGCAATAAGAAAAACGAAGCAGCATTTTAACACCGAAGATTAACTGGTACTTCGCGCTAATCACGTCTATCTCATTATTACGAGGCGTAAATAATTTAACTTTAAGTACAGTCGGTGACACTTCTTGCCTAAGTCAAATATGTTTTAGGTACAAGGAAATAAAATTTTACGATACAATGACTACAGAAATCACTTATTTAATTATCAAGTTTTATTGACCAGATTGGTTGCAGTGTGGAAGTTAAAGTTAGTTGAGTACTAATACTTATTCGTAATTAGTTAGGAGTGTCAATAATAGGTGTCACTATTTTAATAGCCAGTCAATGATAGTAACTAGCTACTGAGGAGATTACCGTGAATATCTTGGTCGCAGGGTTGTACAGGAATTCATTATTTAGCTGAAAATAATATGTAGGTAAGGTACTTTCTCCCGGCACCATGGTAATTTTACCTAATCAAGAGGGTTTCAAACTCAAAATTTACCTAACGAAGAATTATCATGAACTGTAATTGTATTGTTTAAACGACAAACTCTTAACTCTATACAGAAAAAATAAAACATGGTTAAAGAAATACTGTAGTAATGGCTTTTAGTTATAGACCCCTGTACAAACTTCAGCTGAAATTGTATAACAAACTATACGCCTTCATGGTCATAATTTCAGTCATAGTTTACTGCTGAACATAGGCCTTCCCCTGTGACTTCCAGACTGGCCGGTTGGAAACGGCCTATTTCCCTTAACATGTTAAAATTTAATAAAACACTTTTGACCATAGCTGTCCTCTCACGCAGTTCGTTTAGGCATTTTGTTCTCTCGTCTCGCTCATATTCTCTATGCGGCCATTACATTTGACTTTTATTGAAGGTGTAGTTAGTTAAATAGACAATGTGAGGAATGTAAGAGGTACTTAGTTGCGTACATTGTTTTGCCATATTAGAAATTAATGATTAGACATTAAATTAATAACGCGATACGATGTTAAAGAACTTATAGACAAAGAAAGATAGCACGTAAATACTAATACGAAATAAGAACGATTAAGATACATTATAATTTTGTTTGTTATAAGATATGATGATAATTACTTTAACAAACAGTTGTAACAGTAGTAAAATAAACAACAAAAAAACTAAAAACCATTTATAAATAAAACAAAATGATCGCTGCGTAAAATTGGGCAAGAGGCATTTACCGAAACTCAAGTAATATAGATATCTATCTATTGTTATTAATCCACTGAATGCCTCAATCCATAAAAAAGGACAATTAATTAAGGTGTAAATAGGCTCAATTATATTTTTACATTACTAGTCAGTGCAATAACTACGAAAACCAGAACACTTGTTAAAAGTCAATTTGTCTGAGGCTTTCAAGCTTAATCAGGTTGCCGCGGATAATCACCTTCCCATCTTAACACGCCATCTAAATACCTAATATAGTATCAGCGGTGAAAAAAAAGCATAGATGCAGTGGACCGAGATCCCAGAGCGCGAGCGTCGCGAGTACCAGTAGAGCTCACTATTAGTAGGACACAAAACTTTCATAAACCTAAAAAGTTAAGGAATACTGAGAGTTTATGTGCAGTCATAAAAATTGTGTCATATAACTTGATGCGTTTTTGATGTTGATTCTGCTACTTGCACTGATATTTCTATAAAAAAAACTTGCTTCCTTGTCCTAAAGAAAATAAATCTTTGCATAAAACACGGTACATTTAGTTCCAGTCTTTTGATATGTCACATACATGTTTTATCGATATATAAACGTTTATGATATCGTCATGCATTTAACATTTTTTTTATTATTAAACATGAATTAAAATGAATTCATTTAATTAAATGAAATTTCAAATATAAATATATATATATATATACATACAAGTAAAGTCACTACTTACATTTATGCTTTTTGCCTATATATTGCATAAGCAATAAGCTTGCTTCGTCTCCATTGCAGGAAAACATGTATGCTTGTAAATTTGCGCTTGGATGAGTCTTGCCTTTTAACGATAAAAATTATATATATATAGCATCGAGCCTTTTTAATATGAAATAATAAAATATTGTTTTATTGCGTTTAATGCGAGTCAAGGTACCCAATTCAAAACGAATATAGGTAAATACTAAAGAAACTTATAATTGCGCTTATAGTGGTGCCGAAATATCGGAGA
Source organism: Anania hortulata (assembly GCA_963576865.1). Classification (NCBI taxonomy): domain Eukaryota; kingdom Metazoa; phylum Arthropoda; class Insecta; order Lepidoptera; family Crambidae; genus Anania; species Anania hortulata. Next base: position 9,204,536 of record OY756405.1, on the reverse strand, counting down.
CTAAATAAAAACATGGCACTAATCACGAATCAGTTTTCTTATTAGGAACTGTTTTCATGACCAACTACTTCTGTGCTTACGTCGCATGTTGAACCGTGGTACATAAACATTGCATAGTTATTACAACACTTATATTAGCGGTCTCTGATAGAGATTGATTGGTTCGTAAAAAAGGTAATTGCGGGGCTAAATAGGCTCCCATTTTATTGAGCGTACGCATACCGATGGAAATGAGCTGAATAAGTGACTGTGTCGTAAGAGGTTGTTTGTAATCTTACGTACGGTCTACTGATAGGCATCTACTACTACTACACTGATGCACCTTTAACATTAAACATTAGATATTAGGTAACTCCTTCTTAGTCGTAATCTCATTATGCTGAAGAGAAACCATGTCATAGTCGCAGTTTTTTAGTCGAGATATATTCATATTCCTGGGGAAATACTTATATGAAAGTGATTCGGAAGCATCTCTCTAGGATAGGGACATGATCTATTTTTATACTTATCTAGTAAGATGCTTGGAAAGTTCTCACAGTTGAAAACGCGTGAGAAATATAAGCAAGCGCGTTGAACATTTTGTTTTCCGGAGGAAATACATAAACAAAACCAAGTCCTGTCCCGTATTATTCGCAAGTTCCCATAAAGCTCTAAACTTGGTGATAGGAAAGGGTGAAACTTTCCCTATCATCAAATTTAGAGCTTTATGTCGCTCTTTTCAAATTTGTTAACACAATATATAAATCAGTGAATTAATTATTTTATAATCTATCACAAATAAACAAACGATCCATTACACGGCCTAATACCTCGGACGCAAATAAAATATTCAGTCGTAACGTCCGAAATGTCGGAAAATACGTTGGATTTCAGCATACAGACTATGTTTATCGTCTGGCGTGCAATGTGCAGCGATGCGAGTGTTTGAGGCAAACAGAAAAATCGGAAAGCGAACCGGCTGCCGGTATAAGCTACACTCATTTTATTACATTTCGAAAATGCTTTACTTGTTCTCTGATTTTACAATTAATTAAGTTCTGATCTGTAATTCCAGATTAGTCTCAGAACGATTACATATTAAATTAAATTATTTAGGGTTGTTTCTACTTCTCACTCAATACAATATTTTTTACTCGCTTCTAACATTGTAATTTAAACAAGGGCCTATAGGTACTTATTATTGGGTTTTTGTGGAAAAGTTGAATAGGTACGTCATAACTTTTTTAAATCTTTTTTTTTCATTCTTAACTTGGGTGTTTTATTACTGATACCGATTCATAGCAATAAGTATAGCTTAGTGTTTTATTTTATAACCCGGAATAATAAATGCATTACAATGCATACAATTACATCTTAGTCCTACTGAAAAGTACAGTCCTTACATCAACTTTAAGGTGGTATTATAAGCAATACATTAAACATACCAACGCGGCCCGGCCCAGTGCGGATTGTGGGAAAGGTTTGGTTAAATGACTGTAATGGTTTAAGATCTCATGCATGTAACATGTCTGCAATGATAAATAAAATGAAATGACTAAGCACGCTCACCTCTTCGTTAGTTACTTACGTTATCAACACTCAGAATAGTCATGTTCCTCATTGATGAGGGTTGTGAACTTCTAATCCTTATGGAATGTTACACACGCAACAATTTTAATAGCCATTTAAAGGAGAGTTCTCTATTTTATAAACTGCCTCTGACATCATGTGATATCATACAGCGGAAAGACCAACTCACTGCGACCTTCCGTAGCACAGAGATGATAACGTAATGTAACGTAACGTAACGTATATGTGACAACGTAACCAAAAATATGGTCGGAACTTTGAAGATAACTTACTTTTGATCACTAAGTACCACTACACTATAAGTTAACACCTGTCACTACGTGCAATTCTGTCCTGCTCTGCTCTGAACTGCGTTATCTGCAGTACATACATTCGGCTCAGCTTATATTGTCCTGAAAATCACTTACCAGCAAAAGGCACGTCGCAGACATACTCCTCCACGCAGTTGTCTGTGTTGCCACTGCGATCAGTGGCGCCACTGGCGACGGAGGCCGCGGAAGCCGCCCTCAGCAGGCTGACCTCTGTCTCCGTGTAGCTGTCGCGGAGCGTCGACCTCCGTTTGTATTCCTGAGAGAGAGAATCAAAACTTAGCGGAGCCGAGCGTGTTCGGGGAATATTAATTGTGAATCTTGTGATATCTGTAGTAAAATATTTGTGAGCGTAGGTAACGCCTGCAATTCCAGAGCAGATCCTATAAATTCTTTCACAAATATAAATTATTTATTGCCATCTTGCTTGCATCTACTTTTCATCCAGGGCCTATTAATTTGATTCATCTGTATAATGTATCCATAAAATATTGTGTCTCTTTTATGTGTCCATTCAAGATTAACAAACTAGGCCGAATGCAATCGGGATAAATAATTTATGTAGTTATAATAAAAATGGTACAGTTATACCTTTTGGTGTCTATATGAACATATTAAAAGTCTTCAATAGTTGGGGGCTGTGCTAAGGGTTCAGGTTTGTGCTCGTATCTGTATGAACAGCATTAAGATTACTTGTAACAAAAGTTTTACATAAAATTTACTACAAATTTAGTTCTATTCATTTTTACTCTATACGATTACTACGGTAGTCTGATATTATTATTTGAGCTCTCTGTTAACTTAAACATACTGTTGTAGCACCAAAAGTATTTATCGTAAAGTAAAAATAAGTTAATAAATAGAACTAAGTAATTTTGTAGGACATTTTATTTAGAATATTTTGTTACAAGTAAGTAGGTAATCATTTTATAATGGACAACATCATATACATTGCTCCTATGATAAGTAGCTTAAGCACTTGTTTTACAGAAATCAGAAAAAAAGACGGTATAACAAAACCCAGACCCGAGACAGTTGTTTTTCTACATTTACCGAACGGGAATCGAACACCCGGGACCTGAGATGCAACACCAAGTCCGGTATACTCGCCTCTCGGCTACGGAGGTCGTCGACTTACGTAAGCAATACCTGAATGAATAAAGGGACCTTTAGCCTGCACCCTTAGCACAGCCCCTACTTTTGAGGAATTTTAATATGTTCATCTAGATACTTCAAGGTAAACAAATTTTAAAAACTATAAGAATTATTTCTCTTCTGATTTCCTTAATTTATCTAACTAAACTACAAGTTGACTTTTTGTGGCGTGTGTTGAACGACGGACGATACGGTGCCTTAAGTTAAATATCGTTTTAGTATTCGGGGCTGATAATTTAGATCCTAATAAGATTCATAACTAAGACTTTTTGACGTAACGTGCACGACCCGGACTGAACGAAGTCAGTGGTTGCGGGTTTCAAATCCCCAAAAAGACAAAGACAGTTGTTAAGATGATGTTCTTATTATATTTCAATACTTATAACTATCCTATCCATAATCTAGTAGCCGTAGTTTGTTTGTTTGTATTTTTGCTCAGAATATATTTTAATAATTTTAAAATCGTTGTAAAATAAATTAATAATTGAAAAATACCTGATCTATTTGATTTTCCATATTGCTTAACAGCTGCGCCGTTTTTTTAAAGAAGTGTTATCCAAAAGGTTTTAATTTTCAGACGTTGCTCAATATGAATGACACAAGTGCATGAAAGGTTTGCGAAAGAAAATAATAGTAAATATTAAAAAAAATGTTTTATAAAGCGGTATAATTTCGTATACTCAATTTACAGGAAATCAAAAAGAACACGTTGTAGATTTATCCAGGGGCGTGCATTGGTTTCAGATGGGGGTAGGCTATGAGTGAAAATTGAGTAAGTTTGCGTGAAACAGTAGGCGATCTCACGACAGACTAACATTGGTTAAATTGCACAGAAACGATCTAAGTTGCGCGCTTTAGTAAGGAATAAGTACAGGTAGACGACAAAGTGGTTACAGAATATTTATTGTTTATTGTTTAATACGTAATTAATAATTATGGTTAGCTGTCGGTTTTTTATGAAGGTAGGCTCTGCATAATAGCCTATATGGAATGCACGCCCCTGGATTTATCAGCCGTCCATTTTATTTTGGTCAAAACAAAGGACCCGTAAAGAGAAAATATGACGTAGATTTTTCTTTATACCCGTGAATCAGCCTATCACACCATAAGAAAAAAAAACATTATTCATGAATATCCTATTATCATTTTTTTTAATTTTTTATTTTAAGTGTTTTCAAACACTGACTGTTCCAACCTTTTTACAGAAGGTAGTAATTCAAGAAATTAAAAATCTTTGACATAACTGACATGACTTTCCGAGGATATACCTACCTACGTTCTTAGGACTCAATAATACTTCTTCGTATTATACCTAGTAGTAGGGTTAGGTAGAAATTAGGATCCATACTTACTTCCTTTATTTGAACACTTTAGGGCGACTTTAATTTGACGAATGTTTTCCTCAAGACAACTTTCATCGACACGGAGCGAATAAGTCGAGCTTCAACTTTGCTAAAAACGTTTATGTAGGCGCATTAGCGCATAGGTAAATAACACTAAATTAATGTTTCCATTTTACAAATTGTTGATAATTAGAATAAACTAGAAATAAAAATCTTAAGATTCGCTCACTCATTTAAATGAATAAATTAGAATAACGGATTATAAGTAAACTAAAAAGCATTTATTAAAAACTAGATGGCCCAGCAAAGTTCGTAGCGCCTCGTTTTTTTTGTAGTTTTTTTCTATTTTATTAGTTATTCTGCTATTCGGGACGGATACAAATCCAAAAACTTATAAATCATAAAAATCGGCGCAGCCGTTCTCGACTTATAAATGGTGTAACTAACCCGACTTTGTTTTATATACAGGGTGTCCCAAAAAATAGTGTCAAGCCGAAGTCCAGAGGTAGAGCATCACTAGGGCTATCCGAATCACCCCCATGTATGTTCCGCGATTTTAGATAGTTTTCGAGTTATGACTCTTTTAATAATTTTTTTAAAATTTTGTGTTAAGGCACTTTTTTGGTCACTGTGGCGCGAATAGTTAAGGTACATGATTGATTTTTTTTTCTTTATTAGATGAATACTAGGACTAGCTGATTCAGAACTAGTTCCATCCATAACACTAATGTAACCCATTAAAATAAATTATTGAAACTAAAAAGTTATAAATCCTGTATTTTTTCTAAACTTTGAAACCCATTTAAAAAATAAAGTTACATAAACTTTTTCATTCAAATCTTTTTTTAAAACTTAACTATTCTATCAGCTATTTATCATAAAAAATTCATTGAGTTACTTTGACGGTATCATACTTAAATTAGAGTTCAAAGTAAACTATGTTTAAAACTCAGCTTTTGTAAATTCTTATAAATTTTCAATTAAAAACAAAACTATTACTACACAAGTAGCGAAAGTAATAAAATTATGCCTTAAAACCTTTTTGTAGTTTAAATTTTTTTTTTTTTTTACCTGCTGCCAAACACGGTTAAGGAAGGACATAATGATGCGGTTATTGGTAATGTTATCTTTCAAACAGTTCTTGTGAATTACTTTTTTTTTTCATTAGTCGTCTGCTTGACTTCGCGCATTAAGTGCGATACGTTCTTGCTTTGTGGATTATTTACTAACGATTTGGCTTTCTCTTACGGACTCTGGAGTGCACTTTCATTGGACTTGGCTATTCGTACGGACTCAGATTGCTATCGTTTTGAATTTTTTCTGCCTGTAGTCTTGCTGCTTTGGAAGCATTTTCTCTTGCGTAACCGTAGTAATAAAACATGGTTGCAGTCTCTAGTGGAGAAAGACAGTAGGCAGCGTTAATCTAATGCTAATGCTCTCAAAGTCCGTGTAACAGCCACTCTGTCAAAGGCGGAAACGTGAACAAAAATCCAAAACGATAGCAATCTGAGTCCGTACGAATAGCCAAGTCCAATGAAAGTGCACTCAAGAGTCCGTAAGAGAAAGCCAAATCGTTAGTAAATAATCCACAAAGCAAGAACGTATCGCACTTAATGCGCGAAGTCAAGCAGACGACTAATGAAAAAAAAAAGTAATTCACAAGAACTGTTTGAAAGATAACATTACCAATAACCACATCATTATCTCCTTCTATGCCTTTTGTCTGTTTGACAACAGGTAAAAAGAAAAAACGAAATTTAAACTACAAAAGATTTTAAGGCATAATTTTATTACTTTCGCTACTTGTGTAGTAATAGTTTTTTTTTTATTGAAAATTTCTAAGAATTTACAAATGCTGAGTTTTAAACATAGTTTACTTTGAACTCTAATTTAAGTATGATACCGTCAAAGTAACTCAATGAAATTTTTATGATAAATACGTGATAGAATAGTTAAGTTTTTAAAAAAGGTTTGAATGAAAATGTAACTTTATTTTTTAAATGGGCTTCAAAGTTTAGAAAAAATACAGGATCAATAACTTTTTTAGTTTCAATAATTTATTTTAATGAGAAACATTAGTGTTATAGATGGAACTAGTTCTGAATCAGCTAGTCATAGTATTCATCTAATAAAGAAAAAAAAACAGGCATGTACTTTAACTATTCGCGCCACAGTGACCAAAAAAGTGCCTTAACACAAAAATTTAAAAAAATATATTAAAAGAGTCATAACTCGAAAACTATCAAAAATCGCGGAACCTACATGGGGGTGATTCGGATAGCCCTAGTGATGCTCTACCTCTGGACTTCGGCTTGACACTATTTTTTGGGAAACCCTGTATAGACTAGCTGTCCCGGCGAACTTCGTAGTACTTCATACCGCCCTTTCATTCAATTTTTTTGTAAATTTAGCCGTGTTTTTATAGTTATTCTGCTATTCGGGGCCGAAAATATTTAACAAACCAAAGATCATAAAAATCGGTACAGCCGTTCTTTACTTATAAATGGTGTAACTAACCCGACTTTGTTTTATATACGGTTACATTGCAAAGGGGTGCAAAATCTTTAGGAGTGGCTCAAAATCAGTAAATTAATCGAAGAATGTAAAGAACAGAAACATTTTTTTTTTTCACATTTAATTATTCCCATTCGCTGTTAAAAATCGTACGCGTGGATAATTTAACTCATTCAAGAAAAAAATGCACCGTATGTGCACTGCGTAAGGTCCTTGTAGGCACGCCGTACCTACGCCTCTGATGAATGACCGCGCGGCTTTCATAATCTCTTTAATGACTTTATTTTCGGATATTTTAAAGTTTTTTTTTTTTCGTAACATACGATTATTAAAAATAATAACGATTAAGACGCTTCTTTATATTGTTATTATCTCTTATTTTTCAAATTTGGCACCCTTTGCAATGTAACCCTATATAAATAGATACTTAATACAGTTGACAGGACTTGTCAATTCATACTAAATGTAAGTGAAATATTGGCGGAATAAATTGTGAAAACGCAGATTGCCATACAACAAAAAAGAAGAAGAAATATGTTTCCGTTTAAGTGATTAAATATGTTTTAAGTTTTAATGTCATATATATTTAGTTAGATAATACTAACAACATTGACCCTATTTAAAAAAACAGTAAAATTGCCTATATTAGACCAAATAAGTGATTTTTTCATGGTTTCAAACTAATGTTGGATTATAAAAATATATAAGTATCAAAAAAATGTGACTACACAAACTAATAAGTAGTAAAAAACAAGCCATACCTGAATTGATGATAGTGCAAGAAGATCTATTAAAATTACCAAAATACACTTCGATCCTTAATAACAGGCCTGAAGAATCCTGCTAGCTGTCTGATATTTGTAGTCTAGCTTCGTACCTGTCATTCGTTACGTCAAGCTGACACAAATTTAATTCTTCAGTAGCAATTCTCCCTTCTCACCGGTCAAATCTAACCCCTAATCATCGTGTCTCTTTAACACTGACATTGGCGGAACCAGTGTGCCTCAGTGCACAATTGCTGCCATTAAAACAGAAATTGAATTAATAAGGCAGAGTAAATCTAGGGGTAACTAGATGCTACGAAACCAATGAGAAAGATGACATCGAAGTCGAAACTATCCGACCATTATTACAGACTTTTTGTATCGATGTCTGTGTAACATTTCTTGACAGCCTTGTCTTGTTTGTCTTGTCTTGTCTTGTCCAAAAATATTATCAAAAAGTGAGTCCAGACTATAGTTTAATAAAACATGATATAAAAAACTTATAGAAACCTTGGTCCTCAATATAAATACAAATTAAATTAAAATTAGCATGTTTTACTACTGTGAACGATACAAATTCTCGTTATAATGTTACATTATTAAACAAAGTAGACGTGTCACATGTATAACCAAAGTTTTACAATATTTTACTTAATCTGGACTCACCTTAAGAAAGAACCATAATTTATAATAACATAAAAATAAAACAAAAAATACGACGTAAGTAGTTTATTACCTTACAAACAAAACAAAATCGCAAATAATATGTGAACTTATATAACTAATCGGTAAAATTAAAATAACGTAAAATTATTGTGAATTTCATACAACCAATAATTGCTTTTTCATAAACTTTCAGTCTAATTACGTCTTTCATTTACTTCCTCATTTTTTTCTTTCTCAGAAGATTACACCGATGTTAATAAATATTAGATAGGTAAATTCATTATCAATCAGTGCGCACTCTCCTTTAAAACTGTATTTATACTTTTCTAGATTACCAATTAACCTGAGGGCACATACTGTCATGTTGGTAAACACTTATTTAACTTACATTAACGGTTTTGTGACCATATAATTAACTCATAGATATTAAGGACAAAACCAATTTTAAAATGCAGTAAAACAATTAATGTAGGAAAAATATGTAGATAAATGCATTATTACTGAAAACATAAAATAATACATAAAACATTGAAACTATTTTATAAACCTTATCATAATTTGAATACTTTTTGCTTTAGGCCTATTAATTCAATTCAATTCAAAGCCTTATAACGTTGGCCCCAATGACACCTTGTCATAATCTTAACAAACGCTATATCTACATAAATAGCACCTAATAAAATACTTTCGTGCTTAATAAAAGACAACACAGATATATATTTTCAGATTAAACTTAAAGGTATAAATTCAAGAGCACCATAAGCATAAAACTTATTCTAATTAAGACTAGGTTAGCGTTCTACCGACTGTATCAGAAGCTGGCGGAGTGAGGAAGGGGCGTGTAAATGTCGAAGTAGATTGTTTTTATCTAACTCCGTATTTTGACATTCGAACCATTGTCAACTACAGTGCAGTAAGGGTATGTGTGCTGATGAGCGAAAGTATTACTAACCAATTGACTATTGACAAAAGTCATAACCAGTGATCGGAGTAGGTAGATTGATTTGGGGTTAATGATCTCAAACATTGATGTTAATATGGACATGCCTCCCGGATTCCGGAATTTCTTTGTATCAGTTTTTCAAAAAAAGACATATCCATATTATGCTAGCACTACCAAAGTACATCAAATCGATCTACCTATTCCGATCACTGGTTATAACTCAAGTTTTCGCCATAATTGAAAGAAGATGAAAAAAATTGTCAATTGACATTTCGGCAACAGTGTCAGAAGTGACATTTGGTGGAGGTGTCGTTTTTAGCCTTCAGCAGACAAAACCTCGCGCTGCACTGTATTTAAATAAACGTAATGACAGTACAATGATAGCGTGGTAGTCCGTTTTAACATCTATTAACCAATAGGAATCGTCAAAGGACAATGTAAGGTATCCGTTCATGCTTTTGACAGCCTTTAATTCACATTCATTTAAATATTCCAATGGGCTGTACATTGTGAGCGAGCGGTCTTCAAAAAACCAAAATATTTGTGAGTTGTCAAACTATGAGCTGAAATTTTGAGTAGGTATATTCCTGATGATTGTCACATTGACAGAGAGCACAGACAAATGCAATATTCAAAGACGATCACTATTATTATAAATAAAGGAGACCTGTGATCATTCTGAATGTCGCAAATATGATTCTAAATAGGTACAGTCGAAGGTCGTACTATCTATACTTAAGCGTTACAAGAGAATTGAGCTCAACTTCCCTTCGAACTTCGCTAGCAACTCATGTCGGTCAGTGAATTTTGACGTTACTGCGATCGATTGTTCCGCTGACAATCTTTATAATACAGGGTTGTCAGCGAGTTTGATAGTAATCGCGTAACGTAATACAGGTCTACAGAAACTCACGAGTGTCTTTCTTCTCTTCTTTAAATAAAGTCGATATACACTCGTTTGTTATAAATACTATTCTACTTATTACAGATACTACGTTAAGGCATGTTTTGTAAGTAAAAATATTTACATCAACTATTTACTATGTCACCCTGCGATTTCTTTCTAATTCTTATCTCTTCTACAACCTCCATTATAAGCTGAAATGTTTGAAAACAATATAAAAATAAAATCAAACTAAAAGATAAATTAAAAACAAAAAAGTAGTCTCGTGCGTTAAATTCAATTAGTATTATGGTTAACTTGATCGGATAATTATATTTAATGAGTTTAAATACATAATACAGAGGTTAATTTATGACTTCGTGCAATAAAAATATCACGTGTAACTGATACTATGCAACTGACGTAAATTAAACATGTCTTCATTTTTATTATTTTTTACTAAGATACTGAGCCTTATCTTAATAAAATTAAGCATGCGGGTTCACTACTGCGTGCTTGAAAATACAGTTTTTGCATTAAAGCGTAACACACACAAAAGGCATGAGCGGGACGGCGACGGGACGGGTCGAGAGTACGGCGGGTCTATTAACGTTACGTTTAAATAGGCGCCTACAGACAGCCGGCATGCGCGGACCGCGCTTGTTGCTCACGCCTTCTGTGTGTGTTGCGCTTTTAAGTAGGTATGTGATGTTTAATTGTCTTGTTATATGACATATCTGCACGTAAAGGACACTGCCGGGTTTTGAATGAGTTCATCTTACGATAAATAAGTAGTAAGCCTGTCAAAGGGGCGTGCATTGCATATAGGCTATTAAGCTGTGCCTACCTCCCTTCAAATATCACTAATCGTTCTGTTAAAAAGATTTGTAATTTAAAAAAAGAAACATACATAATTAACAATTATGCCAATAAACATGATCGTATAAAAATATCATATTCGCGAAGACCTACTTCTAAAACTAAAAAATGCGCTCGCTATAGAATTGAACAGTAGGCTCTGCAGGGACCGCCTACTTGCGTAGCGCGAAATTCACGCGATTTTCGCTCTTCCGTACAGCGACCAAAATACTGCCCGTAATACGGAAAAATTAAAAAGTCCGTTACTTTCATAGAATAAAACTTGACAGTTGACATTCGCAATTTATCCGCTTGACAAAGGTGGGACAAAGATCTTGTAGGCAAGCCTAATGTAATCCGTCTAAATGCAAGACTCAGTGAGCGTATACAATAACACATTAACAATAGTAGATTTTTCTATTGGCCGGGTAATTTAAGTTCCGAATTGTGCCGAAATCGATCTTGGCGTGCTCGAACACATTTATATTAGCTAGCAGGGTTTAGATACGTCAAAGTTTATTTTGGCTCAATTCGGAACAAGTTTAGTGATCTGTGATTTACGATTTCAAATGTAACCTCAAATATAGCAGATTTTTAACAATATTCTTGATTAAACGTGTTAAATGGTTAAATGTTAGTTGTAATAGTTGAAGCGTATTAAAATGCGGTGAACAAACAACAGTCATAAAACTAGATAACTATGTTAACTCGACAAAAACGCCGAAGCCGCCAATTTGTTGTTTGTTTAGTGATAAGTTAAGTTTTTGTTACCAAACAATGAAGTTTCATAAATAAAGTGCAGTTTAATAAGCTTATCGGTGCAAACATGATGATAACTAAGGAATGACTTTTATGCACTATGAATATCAATAAAATGTCATGTTATAATAATTCATGCATTTTTTGGGATATTTGTGGTGCTCCATACAAATCTTCACTGCCTTAAATTATACATTCTCGCCTCGAAACGCTAAAATTGGTAAGTTTTATTTCAAATAATTGATTTTGTTAGCAATATTTTTTGTGATGATGTTACTGCCTAGTGCCTACCCAGCCCAAAATTCAATGCACGCCCTACCTGTCATATCGATATACACCTTGGATTTGATCAATCGTGGTGCATCAACAACCAATCACAGCGGTTAATATAATTAGATGTGATAGATAAGACTACTTTCAAATCGGCGCAATATAGGTATTATATAGTTAGACTATCATCGCATAGGAATCTACGAAAACAAAGCCCTGCCATTAAGATTAGCAATTCAGTACCTCCATAGTTGCGAAGTTGCGTGCACGCCGTTTGGAATGGGGTGGTTGGTAGTGAGAGGTTCGCAAATAGGCAGTGTCCTTTACTCGTTAAAAACATATTAGCTGCCGTACAAACTAAAAATGCAATAACCATACATTTCATTATGTACTTCGGTGCAGAAAATACTACAGCGTGTTAGTAACAGAGGTAGCGTTTACAATATAATCAATGTATATCAGGACTAACCTGACTTAAAGGCCTGATCCTCTCATGTATGCTGTTCTCCGCCTGCTTTGCTGATGGTGGGGGGTGATCGGGCGTCGGTGGTTGTTGATAGTGCGACGGAGATAATGGAATCTCGACCCTCGGCCCATTGTAATACCTCTCGCAATCGCTCGGACTGTTCATTGATTGGTCATCTAATAGGCTTTCTAGGGAAGACTTCTCTTGGTTTGAGTACTTTCTGACTCTGTTATCGTTCATTCTGGGCTCGTAGTTTTCGTATTGAGGACCGAAGTTGTTCCTTTTGAGTTTGCGTCGAGGGTTTTGTTCCTTTATGACAACATTTTCGTACATGGCCGTAATGGCGACAGGTTGGGAGCGGTTTTTGAGGCTGGGCCGAGGGTTGGGGACTGGGGCTATTCGAGGGGAATTGTGATTGTCCTCGTATTCTGAATAGGACAGTTTTCCGTCGACGTACTGGTCGACTGATCGGCCGTGTTTGAGGTAGTGTTTAGCACCCTGCAACAATGATAAAAGGCATTGTGATTTTTGCCAGATTTGTGTAATTAGCAATTTGCTTATTGGCAGCAACGCTTTCGTAGTGATTAAGTCAGTTAGGCAAGACACGTCACGGTTTTTTTTGGATGGGATGACCATTGGGATTTAAAATGCTACAAGCATTCACAGCTTCAGAAGGCTCAAGCCACGTTGAAATTTAATCCTAGCTTATATCGCTTGATGCTAGTCGTGAATCCTTGACAGAGCTTTAAGGCAGTTTAATTATATCTGACTGTAAGGTTTAGCCAATGACCTCACAACAACCCTTCTTCAATCCACAATGGACTCGCGAGGTAGAGTATGGCCCGAACCACCTCATAGTTGAGGTGAGGCTTGTGCCCTGCTTGACTTACTATACTTGTGTGATATCTTCGATACTGAAGTTCTTAAAATAATCATGTGGTTTTCCCTTTAATTGATTGTACGCTTTGGATTGGTGTTTTGATACAGTTTAAAATCGGATGCATTAGATTAACATAAATAATGAAACATGATTAGATTTCTTTTTCTCTATAAACATTATTAAATTGCTGCAGTAACTGCTACTGCAAAATAGTAATGTTAAATAAGATCAATGGGCGTCTGAGGTTCAAATGGTTTCAAATCATCTACGAAGGCACAATAAGTATAGGCCTCTTCATAATTTAGGATTTCATGTTACGGCTTTGTGCTAACTACGTGTCTTACGAATCCACTTGATCAATGGGTTGGTGTTCTAATTCATAATTTTATACCTAAATATTCGTAAATCAGAACGTGGATCTATGCAAAATGTCATTTATTTGTGTCCAGATATGCCGGCATAGGAAATGGTAATTCTAAATTATGTATTTACCTGTATATCGTCCAAGTCGTCCTGACTCCTCGCATGGGGCCTCAGCTCATAGCTGTACCCAGAGGAGGGGGAGTTGGCATGTGTGGGGGACACCGAAAGGTTTCGACGGGGGGGCTTTTTAGGGGGCGTGGGCTGTTGGCAAAAGAGATAATAGGTTAATAAATCATCTTCTTTGAAAATACAAAACAATAGGAGATTAAACTGTTTGTGACTAAAAACTGTCAATATTATGTAGATTTCAAAACGTTTGAAATTATTAGATTACATTAGTAAAACCCAGAGACTATAAGAACAAGATAGACCGAACCTTCACAGCAACCGAGTGAAGCCACTCAAACTCATCTGAAATCTCAAAATCATCTGATTTGAGTCGCAGTGTGACAGCGTGTGCTATTGGGAACGGACGTCGTAAGACCTACTATTTTGTCTTGGAAAAAGCCATTAAACAAGTGTCTTTTTTTTTCTAAAAAGCAGGAAAGTTGGGTCACTCTCATTTCAGAGGCATAATATTAAAACATCTTGATTTTGAATTGTTTTCATCAAAATCTTAAATACCTCCATTCCAAACACAAAACTATTATATCAGCGTAAACTCACCCCGCTTAATCAAATAGCTTATTTAAAATTGAAATTAATGTGATACGTGTCTAATATATGTTTTTATTACACAACTGCCTTGGAAAGGATTTGTAATGTTTTTACATGTGTATGTGTTTTATGTAACTAAATGAACCCTCAGGTTCATTTATGTATGTCAGTCTAAAGAAACGTTACACTATTTTTTTTTCTTCTTTGTACCTGCCCTCTAGTCTAGTGGTTCTCACTTCAGATTATAAAAAGAGCGGTTGCAGGTTCAAATCCCGGAAGGTGTTTGTGTGATGAACACGATCATTTGAACCCGCATCTAGGATATAATATTTATCCGTTTTCCAGTCGCTACAATACAATCTTTGCTTGATTTGGGTTTAGACGTTGTGTATTTGGAGACACGTTATATATTGAAATTATGTGTATCAGGAACACATGATGTAAAACTACTTTTTTGTGTAAAAAAGTTGTTTTATATCACTAAGAAATCAGATAATTACGGATTCACCCTGTAGCACATACAATACAATTGAAACATTATTAATGTGAAAACTACCGTTTATACCTATATAGATTTATATAAACACCGCACTTGTCGAGTTTCTTACTAATTAAATTCATGCGATTTTAAGCCTCCAAAATAAAATGAGTTAATCGCCTTTTTTATTGTCGATTATCATTATTTAATAAATAAATCGAAGTAACCAAACTCCCTTCATTTATACATCCTCATTTCTTTTAAAGAAATGTAAAGAAATAGTACTTTTGATTTAATCCTAAAATCGGGGTAAGAAATATAATCATTGTAACATTACACACGCATTAGTATTCGTGTACGTACACGGAGGTCACGAACAGCGCGAATAAACTTGATTGTTTTGACAGGCGCTGTCTATTCTTGTTCTTAGTCTCTGGTAAAACAAGGCAGTTAATGTTTAACATTTACATTTCAAGATTTTAGACGTAACGTAATTATAGCGTAAAAATATCGCTTTCCCTGATTTCTACTTCTAAGTTTTTTACGCAACTAAGGGATATCCTTCATAATGTTTCATAGAATGGTTAAATGCTTGATAATCATAACAAATCGAAATCGATACCTGGGTGTAATTTCAAATGAGGAAAGATTGCGAGATTGCAATTTTTAGCTTCCTGGCAATCAAACTAATAATATACAACATAAGAACTGTTTTGTCAAACATGTCAGAAAATCAAACGGTAAATGAGCGTAGACGCGGGTTTGCCATGTGTTTTTTTACATTTAGGTCCACTTGCGCACGTCAGGATTAGCGAATTTAATCCCGAACTATCCACTAAAACAGTATTTTTATATATTCTCTAGTCATATCGGATTACTTTTAACACCGGTTAAAAATATAAATATCTATAAATATTTGATCGGCCAAATTCGGTAGATTAGTTTTCAGAAATGTCAAAAAGTCAAGTATTTGTTGACGTGCTCAATATAAAGTTGCAATCACGGATATGGTTTATGATAATGAAGAAGAAATAATAGAATATCTAAAACAGATTGCTTTAATATAATAGTGAAAGTGGTGTCTCCCCGCACCACTTTTATAAATGCATTAATGCGTCATAAAGACTTCTGAGGAAGTTTAGACTGTCTAAAAAAATTACATTGATCCTACGCGCTGGGTGAATTTTTAGGCAATTGGAATACACAAACAAAAATGTATAAACCGAAATAAATTCCAGAGTAAGTACCTACCGGGTACCGGTTTAGTGGGTTAGAGAGAGACAACAATGTTGAGGAGCAAAGCATTTAAATAGACATCTATTTTTAGCTCATCTCATTGTCATCGAGAAGCGAGATAAGTGTCCGCAATTGAGTAATAGGGAATTTGAATGAGGACGAGGATAACATTAACAATGGTCCAAGTCAGACGTACCATGAACTACAGTAGTCAGGATTCTTAAACCTTAAGTGTATCTCAACATTCCCTGGGAAAAATATACCACCTGGACAAAATATAGCATATTATGTTTGATTGATACTTGTGGTTTCAAAAAAACATGTGTAGTGTTCAAAAGAATGGTCAATAATACCACTACACTGCTACTACGAATTTTATCTTCGTCTGTGCTGCAATGTGTGACTATCTCGCTAATTCTCGCTTGCACACTGTTAGGATAGGTTCCCATCAAAGCGGAGACACGATAAAAGCTGTTTTCAAACAAATGACAACCAAAGCTGAGACCGCTCAAGTCCGCAGGAGTCTGCTCGAGTCCGCACGGATTATAATTTGTATGAAAACACAATACACACTTTTCCTCTCGTCAACTAAACGAAGCAATTAAAACATGAAGAGTCGCGGCCGAATAGTATTATAAAAAATGTCGAGTAGGTAGTATAAGTAGGTACTTGTATGTCTTGGTTTCCGCTTATAACTTGGGCCCTTTGTTAGCCCAACTGGACCAAGTGATCTAATACTGAGCCGCGGATGAGGGGCAAATTGCTCACAGCCGGTCACTGAATGGACAATTTTCTACACCAGTTAATGATGATGGCTTTTATGATGGAAATTTCTTGATAAAGGACATTCTTCGTCGATGTATAACATGGTATTTTGATTTTTTAATGCATTTGCTATTTTAGTATTTTTAGTTACGAGATTAAAGAGTTAAATCAAATTAAAAACTAGGAAGTTCTTTTGACAAAAGTTCCACTTTGATGTTCTATCTTCTTCCCAAGAATCCATTTCGCCTTACAATTGCCTCCTAGCCAGCCTTCGATGCATACCTAATAGTGATACGGTTCCTAATACAAATGAAGGTACAGTAATACATACATAGGTATATTTGCCCGTTCCGTTCCGTTTCGGAAGTTAGTTCCAAAAACAATTACGATCAACCCAGACTTATAGAGATGTAAATATAATATCTTTCTCTCTACTGTGCTCGTGTAGCAAGTAACATCGATACTCAAAACATGCATAATAATAAGGAATTTTAGGGTAACTTATTAAGTGTGACAGAATGCATGCAAACAGCGATCCTGCATTGTAACGAACACCTAGAGATTTAGTAAAGTGGCGGTAAGATGCGCCGCCACTCGTCAAGGAGTCTCACTTAACCTGCGTCATAATGCATTAAGATGATACGGTATCTACATGTGCGTTACTTTTGCAAGCTTACTGGTAGTGAACCTACCGATGTCTATGTCTACTTGTGATGATATTATGCTGATGCAAGGAAGCGCATTGATCTGCACTAACGAGTGCATACATTTCCGTGACACTCCACAAACACTCATCGAGTACCGGCCGACATACCAGAGTTGATATTGGAGCATCTGTGTTTACACTGCTGTCTTCACGACCCAGTTAACATTTTTTGATCTTGAGCAAACTGTTTTAAACGCACAATTAGATGAACACGCAAATTCCGACAGCTAAGTACGCATTAAATTCTGGTACGCTTTTAATATATTATCGGAATAAAAGGTATATATATATATATATATAGGATATAAATAAAATCACATTTACTACTTAAAAACAATAATGTATTTAACCAACGTATTTTGTGTCTTGTTAACATGTTCGTAGTCACTACTGCTTAATTTAAAATTGCAATAATTGCAACATAGTTGTATTTTCTATACATCAAAAACAAGCTCATTTGTATTTTAAATAAAACAAATAAAATCAGCACATCCTCAGAGATATTATTTATATCCTGCTGAAAAGAACAAAGCATTTTGCTTGTTCTTCTGTCATTCAAGATGGGGCTTTATTTCTCAAAAAATAAGGATAATATTTGTGCACTTTGTATCGGTTGTACATCAAAGGGGTAGATGTAAATTACGTGCGCTCGCGCAGACGTCACGCTTCTGAAAGCGCATTAATATGGCGCCAACGTGTTTAAAATCTCACTGGTCGTAGAACGCCGATGGTGGCATTACATTGACTGTGACCGATCGGGTTTATTAAATCTAAACGGGTAAATATACGCTGGAATGATGTAATTGATGGAATATTCAGTGATGTTTATACAAGCAGTTAAAATGATTTATTTGTGAATGTCTTATATTATTGTCGTATTGATTTTACTAGAAATAAATTTAATGATTGAATGTACCAAGAAACATCTTTGAAATCACAGTACGTTATTATAGGGCTAGGAGCTTGTTTCACCCAACAAAAAGTGTACATCGATGCTAGCTGATAAAAATATCTGAATTGTGGGCCAGTCATGAAATCTTTGATTGATTGATTTATGATATTCTCTACTACAAACCTATCGATATTTACGAATGAGTAACAATAAGCCAAGCTAACTAGAATTCATCAGTAGAAAAGATTACACGACCTCATCTTACATTTTCTGTTTTCCACATTTGCAAATATTTCATCACTAGTTAAAATCATTCCTGATGAATAAATACCATTACATATTAATCCATTACGCCATTATGTGCTGCTTTCAGCGAGCCCTTTTGACCCACATATTCCCGAAATCGACCGTATCGATAGGCGTACGCGCAGCATATACAATATTTGAACTGAACGTGAGTAATGAATAAAGCGTAGAAGCCTATCTTATTATAGCGACCGTACAAAAGTGTAAACCCACCTCACTATTTTCACGTCACGGCCCAGCTTATATAGTGGGGTAGTAGCTCATACAATTTGCGTTCTTCGAATGCGTTTTGTATTTAGATTTGTACAAACAGCTTTGTAAAGAGTAGTTTCTATACTTTTGTCTTTCACTGGGCATCTGCAGCCGGCCAGATGTCCGTCTGTCGCAATAATCGCCTAATTATGTACGTCTATATATCTTGTCCCCATGTGACCAACTTATAGTGATCATTAGAATTACCAAAAAATATTCTCTAAAATTACTTTTATTTGAAACATAATAAACGTCCCTAGCTGTAACCAAAGTCAGCTTACGAAAACATCATAGGATGTATACCCACTGAAAGAAAGAACTACTCTCATTCATGTCAAAGAGATCCAAATGCAAACTATCTAATGAAGCAACATGTCCGTGAAAAACTAAAAGTGAGTGTGACGCCACCAAACACATCATTGGAAGTTCTGTTTGAAATCTAGTAGGCCAGTCGTGCGACCCGCCCACCAGAAACCAGCTAAACGATCGTTTTACGCGAATACTCGCTGGCCGATCGCCAAACACAGTTTTGCCAGCTATTTCCGTGGTCACAACCATTCGCAATGACTAAGGAAGAGCAAACGATCTGCTTTACACATCTAGAACAGAGCTTCCTCGGCCGCTAATTATTTCCTGCTTTAAGCTTATTGGTATTTACGGCTGTTGTAAATATTACTCTATTTCACTTTTAAGATTCAGACATTTTTATCCGTCGGAAGAAGTCAATTGACTGACAATTCCGTAAGATGTGCCACAAGGATCTGTTTTAAGACCACTACTTCAAATATTCTAGATTTATGGCGGTTTTGATTAAAAGTAACTAGCGTAATGAATAAGAACTTGACTAAATTTCTGACTATTCAATGGCACTCAATAAATTCATTGAGTTGCGTCAGTAAAAATAATTTTTTGTTAGCAAACAAGAAGCCACAAACATGTCACATTGTTTATCGAAACGTAATATTCATGCCGTCAAAAACTTACGAAAAGGAAAATACGTGGACATTTCAAAACTGTATTTTCTGCTTCACAAAATTATTTTCCTTCTGTTTTTCATTCTCTTTTAAAGTTGCGGTTTTAAGTTGAGTAAAATGGTCTTGTTATTTCTGGTGGTTTGTTTTTATACTTTGCCCGGTGAATGGCCGCGTGGGAAATTACGAAACTTCACGAATTAGGTTATTGGGCCCTTGACATGACACCTTGGTATGTTTTTGTTGTAAATTGTAATCAAAATGTTGAATTGACTACATCGCTAATTAATTTAGAGTTTTGTGGTAAATGTTTCATTTAAAGCTATTACTTATATGTATCGTTAAATTGTCTTCAATCTGAAGGTTGTCTAAAGGTAGCCTTTATCAATTAGAATATTTTTGTCAGTCTATGAGTACAAATATACTTTAGTTACGTTATAATTTCGCAGAGCAATAAAAAACATCTAAGAACATAACGACTAGGTTGAATCAATTAATATACGCAATGACATCAATCAATTAATAGAGATAATGTCAAGTAATGATAAACTTACATAGATCACAAGAATATCATTCCTCACTACACTCTCACTAATGCACTATGGAAAAACACTTGCATTACCATTTTTGAAGCGCTACAAAAGAATACCTAAACTTTGTTTCATTTCACATACACATCACAAAATGTTATATTTTACGTAATCATTCGAAAAATTGCGATCAGAACAATTTTTTAAATTAGACAAGCGCATTTAATGCATTATATAGCACCTAACCCAAAATCAGTGTCAGAAACCACACACAACCACACCAATATTTTATCATTTTAAGAAATTATAGTAACCGTTAAGAAACGCATATGCGCATGCGTCGATCTCATACGCGACGAACCGACTGGCCAGCCCAATTCTTCGCGTCAAGACTGTGTATCGACCACGTGATAACGACTACACTGTACCTACCGTTTGTGGATAAAAAAAGTTATTAAAAAAGTGTATAAGCATTAGTGGGAATTACTGAGTCAAGGTTAAACATAATTTATTGTGTGTTTAGTGCTAATTATGAACACGCAAATAATAAAATCACGCAATTCGCGTGACAGTTGGAAAATTACTTGGATTATCCACATTTATTTTCTCCATCACATTTTTTTGGATCACGCAAAATTTATATCGTACAGTTCGGCTACTAAGAGTTTCAATCATATAAAACTATCACACGTACACACAATATTCACAAAGATATAGAAATCTATTAGTCGGCCAAACCACTAGTACTCGATGTACAGTCAGCAAAAATTTTAGTAAATGCATAGACAGTTTTGGAACTTATTCCATAGCATTGAAGATCGTATAATTTTGTAGGTTGAGAGCATAGAGCCATGTGGTAAAACGTAGAAAACTTCTCACGCTAGTGTTTTGTTTTTATTAACGTTTGCAACATTTTAAAATAATTGACTGTGAAAGAGAATGATGGCGGATTGAAGGTATTAATTATTTGTCTTTATAGTGCTAAATCATCATCATATTATTAAATCATCGCTCTCATTGATCTATCTGACTTCTAAACAGTAAAATGCCTATCTTCAAAAATTATATTCGCGCTAATTATGTGTTAATTGTAAAATTATTCATCATCATAATCAGCATTTCAGCCATAGGACGTCCACTGCTGAACATAGGCCTCTACCAATGACTTTCATTGGGAGGGATTGCTAATACTCGCCACGCAAGACACGGTATAATTATTAACTAGTACGTATTTTGTGTGCGTGTCGGAACAGGCGCAGTATAGGGTTTTATAGTGTCAATAGGGCCAAGATGATAGCTAGGACCCCTTAGTATGATTGTATAGAAAGCAAACTTACATTACCGGTTACAATTAGGTTAAGATGTCAGAGGGGTTGATAATATTATTACTCGATAATAATTCACATTTTTCTAGCACTGATTTATGGGTGATAGTAGTAAAACAAAATGTTTCTTAATCATTTAAAGAAAGTGGGCAATTCTTTCATGGGAAACGTATTGGCATTAGTTACAAATTACCACAGTCTACCCATGAATAAACTTAACTGTCTATATACAGGGCGACCCGTAACTCAAGGATAACCTTGTAACCCCATTTTCTATACATCACGGTAAACAACTTTTGTTACAATAACATCACAAAAAACCTATTTACAGTAACAAAACAAACTGAGTGCTTTTTCCCGATGGATTATGCAGTAAACAGATTTTGATACATAAACTAATGTCTGTCGCTTAGCGTGTCGCGGAACGTGACGATAAGCGATGTCGCCGTGTCACGTAACATCGCGTGACGTTTGACACGCGACACGCAAGCAACAAGTCAATTTACGACAAACTTTTTTGTAAGTATAGCACAATAGATAAGATAGGTAGATACTCTTTATAGTACACCATACAAAAAAGTTACAATTGGTGTTTACAGAAAGATGCACACTTTAGGCGGTGATATCGCTAAAAGCGATCTCTTCCAGATAACTTTCATAATAACAGTATAAAATTTACTCGGTAATAGATCACTACGAAATGCATTTTTAACTTATTGGATGCAGATCTTCCAGGTCACCCAGACCCGAGTCAATTCAGAAAAGTTCGTTTTCTGAATTGATCCGAACCGGAAATCGAACCTACGCCGATCGGGTCATATTACTGTGACAGATCCTTGCCGACCATCATGAATGTAGACTTGGCACATCTGCGCACCATCTACGGTTTAAATACTGTTTAGTCATTCTAGTTTGTTGGCGTAGTCTAAAAATAATAATTCAGATAACATTTCACAAAAAAAAAATACAGAACTTTTTATAGTCAGCTAAAGTCCGTTTTTCTGTACTTGGCGAATATTGTAAACAATCTTCACGTGTCTTTTCACACAAATAATGTTGTACAAAATCAACGAACTGTTAAAAAAAATTGAATTTCGTGTTATATGATTGATTACAACAGTAAGTTATTACTCTTGTGTCTATCTTATTTTTAAACGAATACGTCGTTAAAAAGGCATTCAAGATTGTTTACAATATTCGACAGGTAAAGAAAAACTAACTATACAATCTGACACTGCAACTGAAAGCATTTCTTGAATTGTAACAATAGATATAGAAGAAGTGTTGTAAAGGAATTAATCGAGCAGCGTTAATTGTCTCGAATAAAAATATTACTCCCACAGCAATTAGACATTGCATTGCATTCAACGACAAAGGACAAAGCGCAATAAACTGTACAACTGGTGTTATCATGTCTCATTTTAAGAAGATTAGTGATAAAACTTTTATAACTTTTATTGTAGTAAGTAATGTTGGGGTCACCTGTGAAAATGTATGGGGATCATAAGAATGGTCGCGCTTACGACGTTCAACAAACTATAATAACAGGTCCAAATTTTTCCTGATTCATAAAGCGGTATTATTTCATCAGATTCTGTTACACTACTTACTTATCGTCAAGGATTTTAGAGACACGCTCGTTATTTATAATTTAAACAATGTGATGATATGTATTCTGTGAATAATCTTACTAATATTATTAATGCGAATGTTTTGATGGATAGATGTTTGTTACTCAATCACGCCAGGACAGCTGAACGAAGCTAGGAGAAATTTGGCACAGAAATGAATATTAATCTGGAATAAAAGACAGGTTACTTTTTATCCCGGAAGAATGTACGGTTCTCGAGGGATGCAAATAACTGTCATCATAGATGGCGCTTCTTACCGATGGATGTCGCTGTTCATTTGCCAAAAAAAATTTAATGTGTAAAATATGTAACACTAGCTGTTGCCCGCGACTTCGTTCGCGTGGTCTTTACAAAACCATAGTTAGTCAGAACTAAACCACGCGATCGAAGTCAAAGTGAATTAAAATTAAAATAAAAGTAAACTCACCGAAACTTTGCTGTACTCATGATGATGCGCCAGATGGAGCGGTGCACAGCTCGAGGCTGCGCTGGAGACGCTCAGCGCATCGCCCTCGCTGGTGCCCTCCGCTTCGTCCCACCGCCGCCGCCCCGACCCGCTGCGAACACCCGCGCCCACCCCGCACCCCCGCTCAAGCGAAGCGACAAGCGACACATCCGCATCGACTCTCGGAACACCACTATCATCCCCCCCATCCGACGAAGAACTATCAGAATCATCCACACTTATTCCACTCTCGAACTTAGAATCACTGGAATCTTTCTCTTCTATGATGACATCCTGTTCATATTTTACATTACCAAATCTAAAAGAATCACTGTGAACCCACGGCCTTTTAGCAGTACTGATTTCCGATTTAATAGTCTCGGTATCTGATACTTCTTCGTCAGAATGCAAGGTCTGTTCTGAATCCGATTCCTCCTCGGATTCTTCGAAACACGTCACGAATGATGCATCCGATTTAATAGTTACGTTCGAATTGCATGATTGCAACGACCAGTGACCTGAGTGTTCCGAGGAGCTCGACTTTCTTAGCGGTAAATGGTTTAAATCAGAAGCACGACTTTGGCTGGTAATTGTCGATGTAGAATTTAGGGAAATAACGTCAGTTATATCTTTTAAAGAATAGGGATTAGAAGAATTCGACGAAAAAGTGGAAGGCGACATTGAGACATACTCAGGACTGTTTAAATCAGTAATATTATTATGTGTATTTTTTTGTCTTGCAACAATATGTTCTACTGTAACAACTGCGTATGGTTCCTCCAAATTCGATGGCACTGACTTATTTTTA
Organism: Anania hortulata; assembly: GCA_963576865.1. Lineage (NCBI taxonomy): Eukaryota > Metazoa > Arthropoda > Insecta > Lepidoptera > Crambidae > Anania > Anania hortulata. Next base: position 9,179,733 of record OY756405.1, on the reverse strand, counting down.
ATTAAGCCTACATTACAAACTGTCGAAATAGGAGAATAGTTCAGGGTGATATCTGGTGTTGATATACTTTTTTTAATTGCCGAAAATTTCACAACCAAATTGCCAGTATTTCTTTTTTCTGAATGGAATGTACAATCGCTGGAATCACAAAAGCAACGAAATGATGTTGACTTCATTTCTCGACTTCTATTGAGAGCATCCATGTCAATGCATACGGATTCTTTCTCGTCTTGGGATTGTGAATCGAGTAAGTCTTCAGCACTGCTATGATGCTTAGGGGGTTTAGGTCTACAAAAGCAAATTGCTGTTTCGTAACTTTCGGTACTTTTTTTCGGTACTTTAGAGAATGGGGGCACGTCTTTATAAAGAGTATCTCTATTAAATACATAAATAAACTCTGATAATGTAGGCCCGCTGTAGATACAATGACCTGTACCTCTAATATGATAGTGAGCCAACGTTTCCTTAAAAAAGGGTAAGCCTTTCAATTTAACTGAATTTCTGTCTACTTCAATATTTGTAAATGTTTTATGCCTGAAAAGTACTTTGTTTTTTTCTGTAGTCAGTTTTTTTTTACTAGGCATAGTACCTGTCATAGACAAATATATACTTTTATCATTAGAGTCACCACTGCAATCAACATTTTCTATTGCACTTGTTTCGGTGACATTAGAAGAGTCTGAAGAATTAGAGAATGTCCTTGAAATATTTGATTTGCTTGATTTTAATATTTCTTCTGTATGTTTACTATGTCTAAATGATTTAGATTTTTGTGACAGCAAAATATCTTCTAAATTAGTTTCATCTATCAATGAATCGGACGACAAAGTAGATGATCTACTATGAGTCGAAACACTTTCAGAGCCTATTTCACTTAATGATGGATACAGAGTTCTTTTGGGAGGTTCAGGGGTGCTTTGCTCTTTTATTGAGGAAACATTTTCATACAACACCTTTTTCTCTATTTCGTCTAATGGTCTTTTTGACGGTATATGAGTCCTTGCAGCAGGCGTAGGTCGCGTAATCTGACTGCAAACAGTCACGTTTTCATAAATAGTGCTTTCGTTACTTGTACTGCGCACAGTCATATTAGGCCTTGGGGGTGGCCTTGGAATTGAATTACGATCGAGAGTATTTTCTTTGTCTGCAAATTCATACGCCTCGTAACACTCATTTACCAAATTGGCGGAATCGTTAGAAGTGACTGAAATTCGTTTCTTTTCAATAGAATTTAGGGCAATGTTGTAGGCATTATAGTTTACAGCTTCGTTGATTTTACTTGTATCTTCTTTGTTTTTATCACAGTCAACTTCAGTCATTACAACAGATTCTGCAATAGATTCTTGAGAATCGCTATGTTCATTATTTTCAGATATATTAGGTAACGAGGTCTTAAAACCAGGGCAACTACGATTGCTTCTATTTACAGTAGAATCCCTATTTAGTGTACTTAGCCTATCTAGAGATATGGTATCGAATTCGTCAGTGCAAACTATTTCACCTGATTCCTCTTTTTTCGACAGCTTTTTAAAAAACTTACTATTACCTATTAATAAAGTATTTGTACTACTTTTGTTTTCGGAATGTTTAGATTTAACGCCGTCTTCCAGCTCTTTCGTCGAATTATTAGAAATGTTAGGAGCAGAGTTGAATTTAGCCTTTAGGCCCAAGCATTTTGAAGCAAGCTTTTTCACAAAACTCTGAGATTGATGCTTTGTTAGTTGAGATGATGAAGATGGAGATACAAAGCTTTTAATTTTGTTAGTTTTTTCTGGGGTCTCTGGGGCTTTCCTGTAAAACACATAAAGCAACAAAATCTAATAAATCATAAAATAAATAACAAAAAATCGGTTATTTATGATTGCTTTTGTTAGTACGAAAGTCACTGCCACCATACCACCACCAATAAAGACTACAAAATTAAGATTAGGTTTTAGAATATAAACGATTTAAATCACTGCCAATCAGAAAACAATACTTTTACTTGAACTAATTTCTTTTTGAATATCAAAAGTTTCCTAGAAACTGAATTTCTTTTATTATCTGTTTCAGGAGGAGTTTCACTGAAAGGTTTAAAAACTTCATTTTCGTTTAGTACTGCATCATCTAGTGTATTTATTTCAGAGTCAAGTATTTCTGGTTCCTCTGCTTTTTCGGAATCATTTACAGTACTGTATGTATTGTTTGAGATATGTACGTAGACGTCCTCACAGCTATAATAAACCAACTGACTAGAGTCTATGTCTTTTTTCTTGTCTCGTTTCGAATTAATTTTAGGTGTTACTCCATCGTGTCCAGGGCAAATACAAGGGATTGAATTAGCCCTTTCTTTTGTTCTAATAAAAGGATGTGCATTGTTGCGAAGAGCATCGGGATTTAACTCGTAATGGTACAAATAATCTAATGGTTCATATACACAACATTGATCACCCTTATTATGTATACTAACACAATGTTTTGTAAGATCTGGTATAGATCTTTGTTTTCTTTGAAATTGTTTTCTGCGGTCCATAGACACATACGTAGTATCTACATATAAACTCTCATTGTCATTGCTACATTTTTCGCCATGGCAATATTTACCACCGAAATCATACTCATGTACTTCTGAGAAAACTTTTTTCCTGTGTTTTTGTTTATTTTGAAAATTTGGTATAGAGGACTGCACTTTATCCATTGGCAAATAAATATCTTCAGAATGCGGGCTTATTTTTTTTACTTTTTCGTCATCTGGTAGGTTTATAGTCGTATTTAAGGAAGCTGAATCTGAAAATTTTCGGACGGGATAATGTTGTTTATCGTCAACTATATGAGAATCTATGCAATTTAAAGAGGAGCTTTCTTTTAGACCCAATTTACTTTTGATTTCCAAAATTATATGTTTCTTTGTCTTGTCATTTGTGGTTGCGTTAACTTCATTGTCCATCATTTTATTTAGGGTTTCTTTTTCAGATGCTTCGAATGAAATATCACCATTTTTAGATATGAAAGGCTTTGGTGGCACCGGTGGTTTAGGTTTTCTTTTTAAACTTGAAACTGATCCGGAGATAGTTATCGTGGGTACATCTATATTCTGATACACCTCATATTGATTACTATCAATCAATTCAACTTGTCTGACTACATTTTCATCATTACTGCAACTTTCAACATTATCATACAGCTGATAATCTTTTGGATCGTTTGTTTCGTGTGTGACAACGAAATTAGAATATTCTGGAGATGATCCAAAAGTAAATGACCTGTCACGCATTATTTTACTTTGCTCGATAATGTCATTTTTTAATGATGGTGATAGAGTTCTGTAATTTCTTACGGGCTCCGCGTTAGACACTTGATCGCAGTTTTTGTAGTCGCCAAAATTTATATTAGTTAAAGAAGCATTAGTATTAGAGCAAAGCGCAAATTCAGCACCGTCTACTACTTCATTAGACCTGTAAATTAAAATTTTACGTAAAGATTTATTTATTAAACAAATTAATTAGTAGGAGTTTTTGGATTATCATTAAAGCAACATTTAACGTAATTATAGCGCATGGTTATTTTTTGAACGTAAGTCAAACAATATGATTCTAATTATTGTTTGTTTTATTCAGAGTTGGCGCTATGAATTTGTCATCGTTTTGGTATCACTTGAGACTATTTATAATTTGCGAGGACTCTTATGCTGTGCCTTTTGCCTGCCATCAAAGGACGTATCTTTATCCCGAACCATGGAAGCGACCCGCCTGGACTTTTCCAGACAAAATCAAAGGCACGGAAGATTTTAATGAGGTTCTCGCATTCAAGGTTTTGTTTTGCTATCTTTCTGACAAGAAAACTTACGCAAAACAATTTTGAGTAGAACAAAAAAAAAATTTGGATGTATTGTATATATTGTTGTTCTAGTTTTATAAATGAAAACAGATATTGTGTGGAGACGTGTTTGTATACGTCAACCAACACACAACCTTCTAACAGATAAAAGCTTTTATTTGTAAACTAATACAACAACACAACCGCTAGTCACCTCTTTAAGTATAAGAGGGGCCCTCCCGGTCGAGTCAAACGTCAATCTGCAATAATTTCATATGCGTCTTGTTAATTGCAGCTGACAGGGGGTCTCACCCCTCACACATCAGGCGACTAGCTCTTGCGCGCAAAATATATTAACCATGATACTATACTAGATAAATAAACAATTCGACAACTGTTGACGATTAACTTTAATAAACATTAGTTTCCATCCCAAACGAGTAACAGTAACATTTCTTTTGTAGCTCTGAAAATGAATCCCGGAACGTGAAAAGAGCGTTTTCAAGATAGCAATCGGAGTTCAAAGGTGGAGACACGGCGTATGTCGTAATTGAGACGGCTCTCCAATTAAAACCAAATGTTTAGGGCCTCTGAGGAGTGAGGATCTTTGAGTAATTACAGGGAGAGAGCCTTTGCCGCGGCACTCTAGTACGGGCGCTTAGACGCCGCAGTTCTAGTAAACCGAGGCTTCACAATCCAACGAACATTTTTAAAAATAATTTCAAAGGGATGCCCCCTTTTATGTTAGCGTACTGTTAGTGTGTTAAAAAGCGGGAAATAATAAAGGAAATATAAACAGTTTACAAGACGCCCCATGTTAAGAATGTTATGAAAAAGTTTGTGTATTTTTTACTTTCTGTAATTTGATAAAACGCTGTTGACAGAAATCTTTATAACAAACAACTTATTATTATCATATTATGAAAGTAAGAAATACACTTTCTTACCACGAAATATATAAAAAAGTGTTAGGAACTAACTTTGCTTATTTTATTTGCGTGTTAAGCGTGTTTTGTAAATGAAACGCCACAGTGATTTAATATTATTATAGTGCAAGTTTGATAAGTGATTTTCTATAGATCTAGCAACTCTAGCAACTCAATGCAGGTATATCTTTTCGATAATTCACTAGTAGGTATTTAAATTGCACGACTAAAACTTTTTTTTTATTACAGGTTTTTTTTTAAATCTTATTAATAGGTACAATCAACGGCAAGTCAACCTACCCAAAGATTTAAAGGTTAGCGAACCGATTTTCAACTTTAAGTCCAACGCGTAGAGATCAATATCAATTAAGAAAAAATTACGTTTTGTGGTAGGTTGACGAGCTGATGTCTGTACTATACTTAATACTATTGGTATGATATTAAACAGTTATTAAAAATGCTTTACTCCAGTTGTGCAAACCCGAGGTAGGTAGGTACCTAAAATAAACCTGCAGTGAGCCTTATTGTAACGAACATGATGTCTTTTATATGTTAACTAATTAAAAGTCTTTACAATAAAGCATTTAAAAAACAAACACACTTGAACTTATACATCTCCAGTGCTTGACGAAAAGGACATCATGTTACGTTACGTACGATCTAATTTAAACCTAATGCCTAAAGTAATAAGACTTACACAAGGTTTGGCAGCGGGTAACTGTTGGGACTGTAGTCTTGCACAGGGAAGGGGGGCAGATCTTCTTCACTTTCGTAAGTTATTCTTGAGTGATTCTCAAATTCTGTGTAATAACAACAATACACTTAAGAATATATACAGTGCACATTAAGTTTTGAAAACAAAATTTATCATCATTACAAACTAAAAGCAACTCTTTAAAAAAATCAGAAATAATTTTATTCTATCTCTATACGTCTAAATATATTCGACACTCTTGCAGTGAGTGTCAAGGTTTACACATAAGTAAATTTTATAAAAAATATAAAAAAACCGACTTCAAAACACTAAAATGCTAAAAATAACTAACACTCAAGTACCTAATCAGTTACTTTTGGAGTCGGTGCCAGCCGATGAGAGATTCAATGTTTTTATTTGCACCGACTCCAAAAGTAACTGATTAGGTACTTGAGTGTTAGTTATTTTTAGCATTTTAGTGTTTTGAAGTAGTTTTTTTTTTTTTTAATAAAATTTACTTATCTCATATATTTTTAGTGATAAATCCTAATCTAACTGCTGAACACCGATTTCATCCCCTATTTTCCTACCCTTAGGGGTGATTTTTATTATGCAAACTTTTATCATATTATCTTTGAAGTATAAGCTATTCAATAAAACAAAAATCATCAAAATCGGCTCATATTTGTCGAAGATAGGTAACAAGAACCACAACCAAAATATTATCTGGGTATATATTTGTTGATTTTCTCAAAAAGTTCTAAATCAATTTCGATAAAATTCATATGGGACTACCTCTGAAGTATGATCTACCAAACAAAAAAATAATCATTAAAATCGATTCATAATTGGCGGAGTAATCGCGTAACAAACATACAAAAAAAAAAAAACATACAGTCGAATTGAGAACCTCCTCCTTTTTTGAAGTCGGTTGAAAAATATAAATGATATTTGAAGGTTCATCCATAGCTTCAAGTAAAACGTAGCGTCATCTACGTATTACAATGGTCAATGTTAAAATAGTCACTAACGTACCCTTATTTTTCACAGTTCCCTTTTTAATAAACTTGTTGTACATTTTAGCCATAGGTCCGTACACTAAAATGTCACAGGTCACAGCTAATTATAGCGCAGATTTTATCAAGATTTTAGTTAACATTTAACATATTTTCACTAACACATGTATTTCCACTGGAGAAAATAATTACTTAATACGTTTGATTTGTCTAGGTAGCACACCACGAACACTAATATTAAAATAGTAGCGTAAAAATTATTTACATTTACACGAGTAGGCCTAACAAACAATACGTACACTATTCCGCGCAGGTACACGCATACTAAACAGTTTCAAATAATTTAGATTCGCTTATCTTACTGATAAGAGCATTAGATAACCCGACTTTTTATAAGCACAATTCGTCATCCTATTACGAACATTAACCACTGACGCAAATAGTTATAATACTTAATGATGTCATTACATCAATAATTTTATTACTAATATTTAGTATATTCAGGCGCTCTTTATACCTGCTACGGTAACAGGTAAAAACCGATTTGCAAACACTGATTCTGTATTTCTTTGGTAAACTGGTCAAGAAAATTGTTGAGTTACATTATTTTACTATCATAACAAAATAAATACAGTCGGATTTACATGTCTACATAAAAGTATTAATTCATTAAAATACATACATAACTACCGAAGCATTTGACCAAAGAATAAACCACATAATGTGTGTAAAGCTGATCTATAACTGTGGATGTTTTGAATCGTCTTTTTATTTAAGACGAGAGCTGTGACTTTGCTCTTTTTGCATGAAGTGTTCTTAGTTCAGCAAAGAGCAGCGTATTTTTACAGAGGCGCTTCGGCACGTTCTTGGTATAGTGCGTCTCTTGTAAGGTGTCAACGCTGACATGCACCTATGCAACACCCCGTAGAGAACTTAGTGTAATAAGTAATGATGTTTAGACTGCTGTTTAAGACTTGTAATGAATATAATGTGAACTTTTCTCGTGGCCCCCTCTGAATAACCTACAAAAAGATAGTATATTATGCTACAGTCACTCTTCTCCTGCCAATGGCGTTTAAGTCAGCTCCGATTACCAATAGATCCTCTTGGTTGGTCCACGGGATTTACAAAGAAAAAGTGACAAACAGTTGTCGACCTACCTCTTATGACCCTCCTGACTTTCCTCGTCGCCTCTTCTGAATAATCTGCGAGAAGGTCGTGTACAGTCATCCCTCTCCGGTCCGTGGCGTTCAGGTCAGCTCCGTTGGCCAAGAGGATACGGACCACGGATGCTTTTCGAAAGCACGCTGCTTCGTGTAGCGGGGTCCCGTTGTGAGTTCGGATGTTGGGGTCTATGCCAGCCGCAAGGAGTACTTGGACTACTTCCCTGTGAAGAAGCATGGGAGTAAAACAGTTGCATTTAAATGCGGAAAAATGCTTGCCCGATTTGCTGGTTTGGTGGGGTCGTACCTTAATTTACACTTCGTATACGTGTCATGCATCACGTACATACGGTATGTCCGTACCTCGCGGTCATCCTTAGCTTAAGTGCGCACTAAATTAAGGTGCTATCCCACCAAAGCAGATAGGAATTGAGCTGTGTATTGTAAAAAATGACACCCCGAGCGGCCTTGCGAGCACTTCGCATTAGTTGTCTCTTCTCCTCTTACATTAAAAAAAAGGCACCTTTTAGCTTTAGACAAATCAGAGGACAAGGGACAAATTATTCGTTACACTTTGGAACATTTGCGCACACGACATGACATAATTTTAATTTTCTTAGTGGGAACACATTCCTTGGCATTGAATACGAATTTTTTCTGTTGTTAGAAGTAGCAGAAGGATTAACAAATCGTTTTGTATCCAGAGGGAGATATTCTCCTCTATGCACATACGTTCATAGTTAGCTTTACATTGTATTTAATAACATTAAAGTGATACCAATTTCATCGGAAACAACAGCAAAAACAAATAAACAACATGTGTAAGCAGACAGGATTATTACTATCAGTGTGGTTTGCGGGCGTAGAGTGAATCATGCATTCATATTCATGACGTTAACTAGTCCATTCCGATTTGAATCGTTTACCTTTGGTTTTATCTGAGGTGTGTATTGGTTGAAAATTGTAAAAAAAAGGAAATAGTATAATAGAACCTATTTAATGATAGAGGTATAGGTATAGGTACACAACCATATCTTGATAAGGTTGTGATGATAAGACATATCTCAAAAGGATATTGAACTAAATAATAAGATTAATTAGGGAAAAAAGTTACACAAGTAAAAGCAAAGAAAAATAATTATTTTCTATTAAAAATCACTGAAAATTTTACAGTCTTCTTACTTCCAAGTGACCATTGAAGATATTAAATTGAATAATTAAATGTTGACATGATTATCTCATCAAGATCAACAAAAATAATCAAGATCAAATATCAAGAAAAGCTGGTAATACGTATGTCTAGTGTCGAAAATTATGCTTGTTTCGCTTTATCTTTCACATTTGTTTTATAAAACAGTTGTCAAAATACCAGTAAAATTAAATTCAGGTCGTGAGATATGTTAAGGGTTTAAACGTATGTACATACGCTTAAAATAATCAGTAACATTCTTTAAACAACGTATTTAACGTAAACATCGACGAGTTATGAAGCATGTGCGAATGTTTTTATTTGTTTGTAACACTTAAATCCTTCGTAACATCTTGAGTAAAGTATGTGGATTTAATGATAACACCCACGATTACTCAAACCGTATTTAGACAACAAAAAGAAGACGATAACTTTACCTATGATGTATGCTCAATAACTTTTATAGGGAAAAATAAAAATAAGAAAAACATTTGAAATAAAAATTCTGCAATAATTTAGTAAACAATTTAAAATTATTCTTTCTCCTATGTACATTTCGTTATTATATTACACCTCACTCAATGTTACTCATATTTTTGTAAATAACGTACAATTTACGTTATTTATTTTTAAAGTTGCATTGATGAAGTTATCGCTAACAAAGTGAGCATTTTAGTTTTCATCAGGAATAGTGTAGGAAATCGGTTATACTAACAAACCTAACTAATGGAAGAGTAACAACACAGACATTCACGGTGTGGCCCAAGCTATAAACTAAGATAATCCAAAAAATTTCAGCACGGCACGGTATATTATAATAAATACAGCCTAACTATGAAAACAATCTCATCTTTGGTAAGCAATTATTAACACTCCTTAAATCCCATTACCTAGCCGTAATACAAAATCATTTTGTATGCAACGCATGAAAGCTATGACGTACAGCAGCATTTCACCAAACAAATACAAGGACTTTTTTATAAACCTGTTTTACTCTTTTAAGTTTGTGCAATAAAGTTTTAAATAAATAAACAGGTTTGTTTATATAAATAATATTTATAAGGAAATGACAGGCTTCTCACTTCCTCATCCCAACGACTCATTGAAACCTATCATATAATATAGTTACATATATATTTTTTTTATAATATTGGAGGACAACATCACACATTGCTCTGATCCTGTGATAACTAGCTTAAGCACTTGTGATACAGAAATCAGAAACAACGACGGTACCACAACACCCAGACCCGAGACAATATAGAAAAGTTATTTTTCTACATTGACCGACCGGGAATCGAACCCGGGACCTCAGAGATAGCGACACCAAGTCCGGTATACTCGCCTCTCGGCTACGGAGGTCGTTGACCAACCATTACGCCTACTTAAGGTAGGTTTAAACTTTTGTCATAGAGGGGGAGAAGAAAATAGTGTTTGTATCAAAGGGTTCCAGACTACGACGAGACGTCTTGTTATTTTAGTGCTTTACGCACTTTGATTCAATTGAGCGATAGCGTATTTAGGTTTTTTTGAACATTTAATAGGCGTAATTAGCGTCTAGAAGTTATTCGACAACAAACCTACCTTATACGATAACATAGACAGATAGATAGATAGGTACTCTTTATTGTACACCATACAAAGAAGTTACAATTTGTGTTGCACATACTTGCAAGATTTGTCCCAAAATCGTCTAGCGCATTCATTATTTAAAATAACAACTTGATTTGTGCCTTCTCGCCAATAGTAAAGGCAGCACCACACGTCGGGCTGCCAATTAAACCCTTCGACAGCGCGCGGGAAAATTGACACAAACATTCACGTGTCAGAGCGAAGAAACGGCGGATATGGCAAACGGCATAATTGATGTTGACGCAGATTTAAGGATTTACGAGTATAATGAAGCGTCAATGTTAAACGTACGGTAAAGTTTCAAAGAAATTAACAACATTCTAAAATAGCTTTTAATCGTTACAATGGCGGTGTCATCAAATTTACTTTGTCTTATCGGTTTAAGAAAATATTTCATAAATGTATCACTGTCAGTATCATGCAGACAATTAGTGTTTTTATTTTCATTTTATTATAATAGGATTTTTCCTATATAAAGAAATCCAGGCTGCTTTTTCAGATGCTATTCAAATTCGACATTCGAAACATTTTCTAACACAAAATCATAACATTTACTGCATTGAAAAGAAAAATATTTACATACACACACATATTAACTGTTGCAACATTTACAGGGCATAGACAACGCCGCAAATCGTTTGGATCATTCTACACTATGCAGGTCCTGGACCACCCAGACTTCCCGATTGAAGTAATAGACAATATCTAAATTTAAATTCAAACGTTTGTTGCATGTCACATTACAATTTTAAAAGATGGTATTAACAAGTACTTCTATCCAATCGATACAATTATAACAGGTACCGTATCCACGGAAATGCTCATTTCGCTACGTGTAGTCAAATTCGTAGGTACGAAAGCTATTGGGGCGTCATAACGAACGAATGAATATGAATAAGAGTCGATTGGAGCGTGTGTACACGCCTTTACATTAGCATAAAATAATAACGACGTGTAAATTATACAAAGGTACGACGAATTCTTACGTAATAATTGCACCAAAAGTCAATAAATGTGACAATAAAAAGTAACCTTGTTATCTGCATTATTTTTTGTTTTTAGCAACGAAGATGCTTTCTGTTTGTATACGGATCACGAACTAATAGATATGTAGACCAAACAAATTTAAATACAAAAACCGGACAAGTGCAAGTCGGACTCGTCCACCGAGGGTTCCGTACAAATTTGTAGATATACATATTATAAATAGTTCAGGAATCGAGTCTCGCAATTTAATTACAAAATGACACCCATCAGGCCACGGAAACGAGACACAATATAAATTTTATTGTTACCCCATGTGGGTCATTTGAGCTTGACAGATTAAATTCGTGATGATAAAAAGTCAACCTGTATAATTGTAATATAAAGGTATAATGGCTATAAACACATTTTCATATGTATGACTAGACAAGACGAATCAAATGAGCCCAAATACGAATGTTTTAATGGTAGCCATAAAGAGTTCTACCATCCACCTGCTGGACCTATCATCAAATCATCACGATGTTATCAAATTATTGTATCGTCATCCGAATGTTATATAGGTACTTACAAAGTGCCGAATGTTAAAAACAATTTCCAAGATTTGTTAACATAGTTAGTTAGTTAGAAGTGAAGCTAATAAAAGCAGGAAACACTTACTTGCGACCGTTCTTGCTGGCCCTGTGGAGAGGGGTGGAAGGGAAAAGCTTTGTGCGACACTTAGGCGGCTTGTACGGATCCACCAGTTGAGGCATCACGCGCAGCAAGTGCTGCACTGTCTCCAACCTAGGGCAAAGATAATAATAATTATTTTACTGTACACAGTTTAGGGTTACACTTAGGCACTTTCAGAACATTCTTAAATCTAAATTTAAACTGAACCTGGATTATAACATTAGTCTGTCTCTGATTTCTCAACTAAAAAAAAGTGACAGAATGAATGTAGAAGAGTAAAAATTGGCCTTGTGACATAGATACTGTTCTTGGGTAGACATACAGGGTGGCAAGAACAGTGACGTCCAAAAAAATTTTTTAGGTGCCTCGTGTTGAGAGGTATCTGAATCTATGTATGTATGTTCTACGTTTTTTGTAGTTTACGAGTTACGATTTTGCAACCGGTTCGGTTTAAAAAATTTCTTTAAAAAAAGTAGGTTTCTTCGAATTTTTTCTTGCAGCTAAATCTTTATGAACTGTGCATTTATGCATAAAATAAACAGCCTCATAACTTTAATGGAAGTTACTACAAAATTGACCTAAAGTTGAGAATTTATGTTAAGTGTATATCATTTACTTACTTACTGACCAACAAGGACGGGGCCTACAGCAAGCCTTACAACAATTATTAGATGCAAGATACAGGGTCACGTGTTTTTGGAAGGATGGAGCGTGCTTACAGGAGGTACTAAATACCTGTAAAACAGAACTTTGTGGTTTTGAGTTGCATGATTTTGTTGTGGTTGTAGGTGGTATGAATGACGAAAATCCATTGAATTTAAAAACTACTCTTTTGAATTGGCTAGACGAAACATGCCACACAAATATTGTAATATGTGGGTTACCTTGTAACGCATATCTAGGTAACTCCCTTAATAGAGACATAGAACTGATTTGTACGGGCCTCACCCACTGTAAATTCGTTGAAAGCAATTATGGCAAGTCCTGCTTAGGGTCTAAATATTTCTCATCAAACTTAAGCTTTGATATATTTCGAGAGATTATACATAGATCACACCAAAAATTCAAACAATTAACTTCTGATGCTCAATTCAATAAGAATATTGATTATGTGGAACTGTCTCCTGCACTAAAACTGATATCACCTGACAGTGGGCCAGAAACACCAAACACGAGATTACACAAAACTCTTCCTTTTTTATAAGTGAGGACTCTATAGGTCTCATGCATCAAAATATAGCCAGCTTTCTTGACAAAAAGGAATTACTTGAAGTAACTCTTAGTGAATTATCAGAAAATAATGAAATCCCCGATATAATTTGCCTTTCTGAGACTTTTGTCCAAAAACATAATGAATCAAACATACATCTCAGAGGATATAGATTGGGTGCTGCGTTTTGCAGATCGAAGCAAAAGCGTGGTGGTGTATGCATCTTACATAATAATTATATCACAACTAAAGAATTGCCTTTTCTGAAGGATCTTGCTACAGAAATAAATTTCGAAATTTGCGGTTTGGAAATAATCGAATATAAGATAATCCTTGTTTGTATTTATAGAACCCCTAAATCTAATATTAATATTTTCTTTGATAAATTACAAGTCCTTCTTGACAAACTTAGAACTTTTAAAAAACAAATAATAATAACTGGCGACTGGAATATAGATACCTTAAAGCAGAGTAAAGTGTCACAGGAATTATCAGATATACTACTTGCTTATGACCTAGACCTGCATATTAAAACACCTACCCGTCAAAGGTCTTGCATAGATCACTTTGCAAGCAATATTAAGGAGGCAATTGGAAGCACCAAAGCAGTCTGTTTATCTGACCACAATACGGCCCAATTTCTATCTGTACCGGTTAAATTCCGCAAATTAAACCCTAAATATTGGTTTGAAACTCGACGTGACTACAGTGTCGATAATATTAACAATTTTAAGTCGACTTTGGCAGATTACCCATGGAAAAACATTTTGGGTTCTGGCGACATTGATTGCGATTTTTCGGCATTTCATAAAGAACTTATTCTTTTATATAGTTTGTGTTTTCCGGAATACAATATTAGAGTAATCAACCAAACCAAAAAAGCGGAATGGCTAACCAAAGGCTTAAAAAAATCTTGCCAAACCAAAAGAAAACTTCGACTATTCTATTACAAAAAGAACACTTATAGTAACAAAATTAAATACAGGAAGTACTCGAAAATATTACGTAAATGCATACAATTGTCTCAAAGAATAAGAAATCAAAAATACCTTAATAATGCTAGGAATAAATGTTTAGCTGCATGGAAAATTATAAATAACAAAAATGAATTACAAGATAAAAGACATAATATTGAACACTTAAAAATACAAGATAAAAATATAACTAATCCAACAGAAATAGCAAATGTTCTTAATAACCATTTCGTAGACTCCCCTAATGTATCTAATATTCATCAACCTTACCTCAATAAACTCAAATTGATCAATAGGATCCCAGGGTCTATATTTTTGAGCCCTGTCGATGAGGAAGAAATAAAAAATATTATAAAATGTTTAAACAAGACCAATTCCACGGGATATGATGCCATATCTACTAAAATAATAAAAACATGTGCTAACGAGCTGGCACCACTGTTAGTATATTTTATAAATGGCAGCTTTTTAGAAGGTCAATTCCCTAGCTCGCTTAAGATCTCCGTCGTTAAACCATTATTCAAGCGTGGAGAAAGACATGACTTGGGGAACTATAGACCGATTGCCCTCATTCCAATTCTCTCAAAAATTTTTGAAAAGGCTATGTACACGAGATTGAGTTCTTTTTTGACAGGAAATGACATAATTAGCGATGAACAGTTTGGATTTCGTAAAGGAAGATCAACAACCCTTGCCTGCTATTCCCTCATTAAGAACATATCCATATTCATGGACAGAAAGGTACCCGTGTCAACCATATTGTTCGATATGAGCAAGGCGTTTGACTTTGTCAACCACAAAACCCTTCTTGTAAAGCTCGAATTGTATGGAGTGCGGGGACTGGCCCATGATTGGTTTCAAAGTTATCTTGGTGAGAGAACTCAGTTTGTGGAAATTTCAAAACTGAATGATAGGTTAAAAAAAGTAATACATAGATCAGAAAATAGGAAAAATACGACAGGTGTTCCTCAAGGTAGCATATTGGGCCCATTGCTCTTTATCATATACATAAATGATCTCCCTAAATGTACGCAATACCCGGTCACACTCTTTGCAGATGATATATCTGTAACGATTGACAAAAAACCTGATAAAAATTACAACAATGAAATTAACAGTGAGATAAATAAAATAGGTAATTGGCTGACACAAAACAATTTAATTATAAACGCGAAAAAAACAAATTTCATTCAATTTTTCAACAAAAACGCTAAACCACAGCAGCTATCCGTACACCATCGGAATGATGCCATAGCAGAAACCGCGTCTACGACTTTTCTTGGTATTGTGATGGATTCGGGACTGACTTGGCATCACCATATTGACATGATATGCCAGAAGATGAATAGATTTGTATATGCTCTATACCGCCTATCACAATTGGCGAATCAAAATACAGCGCTAATGGCATATCATGGATATGTGGGTTCTCTGCTGAGGTACGGACTGATTATGTGGGGAAATTCAACAACCATTAATCGGGTCTTCATATTGCAGAAAAAGTGTATAAGATCTATTTGTGGCGTCGGACAGCTGGAATCATGCAGACCTCTCTTTAAGCAAATGAATATACTCGCGCTACCATCCTTATATATTTTCGAAACACTATTGTTTGCAAAGAAGAACATCAATCTTTTCACAAAAAAACGAGAGGACTGCAATTTTAATACAAGGTACCCACACAAATTAACAATCCCATCTGCAAGTACAACCTGTTTTAGCAAAAATAGTTACAGCATGTGTGTCAGGTTGTTTAACTTACTTCCGGATTGGATCCAAACTCTGCCATTGCTTGTTTTTAAAGGAATTGTATTCGGAATCTTAGCAAGAAATTGTTTTTATAGCGTCGATGAATTTATGCAATTTTGTCGTAATGATGGCCTCAAAAAATTATATAATAACTTATTCTCAAATAATTGACATTGATGCTTTGTGACTTTGTTAACATTTGACCACAGATTAAGGATATGCATTTGACTGACCTATTTATGTATAATGGACGGACATTTATTAATTTATTTTTTGTTTAATGAACTGACATTTTGTTTTTGTATAATAGGCTTGGATTTGAATTGTAATTGAATTGAAATTATTCTAAATGTACTTACTTCAATCGCATATTAAGTGTTTAATGTTTTTATTAACTTTTTAGTCAACTAGTTACGCATGACGATATCATAACATTTGTATATCGATAAATCGATTAAACATGTATGCAAGATACCTAAAATTAAGAACCAAAAATGTACCATGTTTATACAAATAAATATCTTATCTTATCTTATCTTATCTTTAAATTTTCATCTTAAAATTAAAAATCTAAACTGATAATTTCTTCGCTTCTAAGTAGCTTCAAAGAATGCGCTAGACTCTAAGCTTTCATAATAATAATAAAAAAGTAAAGCCTATGAAGTAAATACTTAATAAGCTTCACAGGCTATTTTTAAAAAATCGTAACTCGAAAACTACGAAAAATCGTAGAACATACATAGGGGTGATTCAGATACCTCTCAACACGAGGCACCTAAAAAAAATTTTTGGACGTCACTTTTCTGGCCACCCTGTATACTCTTATAGATCAATTTAAACAAATTCGCGAGATACTGAATCCAAAAACCTCTCTTTTATATATTTTTTGTCAGAAAACCGCTCAGAACAAGATAGTTTTGTTACTAACCTTAGGAAAAAAATTGGTCCAAAAAAGAAACAGTCTTGCTCCGTAAGACATACAACTATGTATGTATTATAGACTATTAAAATACGACCTTAAGTTGATGTAGCCTGTAAGATATCAACCAAGGCTGCTTTTATTTATTACACGTTGTACTAATAATCTATTGTGATAATTTCAAGGATTTTACCTAGTATTCAATTAACGTCTCTCTCTTTCTTTTATTTTGTTTATTGAGAAATAGATCATAGAATAATGATACTTATGCTAACTACTGAGTTTCATTACATGCCTAGCCTTAAGTATTCGTACAGAGTAACTTAAAACATGTAAGATGAAAGTTCATTTACCCAGATATACATTTGTCAACTTGCAACTCTTGGAGTGTAAAATGAGGGATGAAATTATGTATGTATGTAAAATCTTCGTCCAGCCCAAATGGCTTAGGATAGAAATATTAAAATGTAGTCACTAGTTATACTTTGTGACATAACTAGAAGAAAATAACTTCAAACATTTAAACAGTTTAGAAGTCTAGAATTTGTTACCACATCCAACGGTAAGGACAAGAATTACCTGCTTTGATAAGCAAACTACGCCCTAGGTAAAGCGAACGCGGACCCGCAGAGCATTCTTGAAATTGTTGCATTATAATTTCAGGAATTTTGTAGATAAGGTAATAAAACGTTAACGATGAGTTTAGTTGATATTTTTTATTTACAAAACTGCTGCTGCAGCAATAACAATTTTTTTTATACAGGTTGTAACATACCGACGACCGTCTGGTGTAGTGGTTCGCGCTCCGGACCACAAAGTGAGCGGTTGCGGGTTCGAATCCCGCGAGGGGCAAATGTTATGTTTGTGTGATAAGCACGAGCACTGTTACCCAAGTCATGGGTGTTTTTTAAAAGTATTTAAGTAAGTTTATCCTTTATCTAGTCGCCATAATACAAGCTTTGCTTAGTTTGGGGCAAGATGATTGGTATGATTGTGAAAACAATTTATTTATTTATTACACACTTTAAGCGATCCAAAAGGGCCTGATTCTGCTGTTCAAATACACTTTTTTTTCTATAGAACAAACATTAAAATCCCAAAAACGCTATACAAAGTCGTCAGTCAACAACAGCAACATATATAGCCCCTTTCGAATCAAAAAGGTTTTTACACCATATCAAATTCGTGCTAGTCAGAATTATTTCTCCTTAAAATATATTTTAATAATAATAATTATGTATTAATATGTAAGTGTTCTAATTGAATCAGTTCTCATCTTTCATCTTGTACGTCAATAGTTTGACGAATTAACACAAACTCGTTCATACTAAACTTACAAACGCGAGTCCACTTACACCGAATGCAATTACAAACTATTTCGGCGAAGTTCCATTCAACGTCTCCAGATTGTTGGGAGCGAGTAAAGCAACATACTAACGAAATCCGCTTTCCAAGAGTTCAGACCGGAGGCACCTCAAAAGTTTCCAGCAAATCTTGTGTACCCAGATTATAACATCTAGTTATAGTTATATCCGTAGCCGAGAGAAGAGTATACCGGACTTGGTGTCGCTATCTCTGAGGGTTCGATTCCCGATCGGTCAAAGTAGATTTTTTTAAAATCTATATTCTATATTGTCTCGGGCCTGGGTGTT
The DNA here is from genome assembly GCA_963576865.1 of Anania hortulata. Lineage (NCBI taxonomy): Eukaryota > Metazoa > Arthropoda > Insecta > Lepidoptera > Crambidae > Anania > Anania hortulata. Next base: position 9,161,155 of record OY756405.1, on the reverse strand, counting down.
GTGGTGCCGCCGTTGTTTCTGATTTCTGACACAAGTGCATAAGCTACTTATCACGATCAGAGCAATGTATGTGATGTTGTCCAATATTTATTTATATTTATACACCCCATACCTATTTGAGGACTGTCTCGTCTATATAGTTGTACGCGCTCCGGACTACACAGCCAAGCAGTTGCAGGTTCAAAAATCGCAAAGGGCAAATGTGTGTGTTGTGTGTGTGTTTGACGTCCACCTACGAGGTGGACAGACGACCTAGTAAAGGTTGCAGGAAGCTGCGGGATGCAGGCCGCTTCCAACCGGCCAAACTGGAAGTCATTGGGGGAGGCCTAAGTTCAGCAGTGGACAACCTATGGCTGAAATGATGATGATGAATAAAAAGGTGCAGTCAAAAAACAAACTGATGCACAAGCTGATGTCAGCCGGTCGGCCGGCAGTTTTGTAGGTTTTTCTTAGATTTCTATGTTAGTCCCATAATACAGGTTTAGTATTTAAACAGTAGAATCACCCTTAAAAGTTTCACTGCACCTTTCTCTTACACCCTGTATGAAACAACCCTTTCCCAGAACTAGTACAAATTACCTACCGACATTAGAGGACTATCAAAAGGTCCTTTTTGTCGGTAGCATCCTGTCGTTGACACCATTCTTAACAGAGCAACACTCCTAATCTCTTTTAAACTAGTCTGAAGGCTCAGAATAAATAGAACAAGTGTTGAGGTTATTATTACTCGTAAATATGGGCGGTACTTTTAAGGTCGTTAAGGGGTGTACGTACACAAAGGTTAACAAAAAAGTATTGGAACCAAATTAAATCTGTATACATATATAGAAATGTATCTCTATTTCCCTTGGTCATCGCATCGCATCACGCGTGAACGGGTGGAACAATTTCGCTAATTCTTTTTTGTTGTGTTAAGTGCCGTCAGGAGTAGGTTCTATTAAAAGAAAAAAATAAGAAAGTTGCGCAGAAAATCCATGACCACGCAAACGAGGTCGCGGGCAACAGCTAGTAATAAATAACTTGTTTCTACAATTACACCAATTGTCTAGCCGCAAACTAAACTAAGCTTGTACTATGGTGACTAAATAACGAATAAACATACTTGAATACGTTTATAAACATGCCTGACTTAGGTACAAATGCTCTTTCTTGCTCATCACACAAACATTTGCCCTTTGCGGGATTCGAACCCGCAACCACCTGACTTTGTTGTCCGAAGCGCAAACTACTACACCAGACGGTCGTCAATTACCCAAGATCAAATAAGTTGTAGTAATTAATGGTCTCCATGCAATGAGAATGAAAAGTAGAACTTTATTTATTTTTATTGCTAAAAAAGTGCCAAAATATCAGACATTTAATTTTAACGATGTTTAATGTACAAAGCAATATGTATTTTTTATAACAAAAACAAAAATAAATAAATTTTTTTCTGAATAATGGCGCTAGTTTACTACGAATTATTGTTTTAAATTAAGCATATTTACAATCAAAAGTTTATGTCAAGAATACCTTTGATCTTTTTTTTTTCTTTCAAATATTCTAGTGTGATTATGTATTCGAATCAACCCGACTCGGCAGATCTCTAAGCCAGACTACTAGTTTGCTTACTCTAAGTTCCGAAGTTGCAGCACTTGGTGGAATATAAAGTCAAGAAGCTGCTTTATGACTAAGTTATGATTTAGCGTGGTCTGGCAAGTATTCGCAAATTAGCGTACGCAACTGGTCATAATGGAAGTTAGCTAAATATTTTCAAAGCGCCGGTTTGGGTCCGAACTTATGTTAACCCATTTTAGTAAAAATGTGATCGTATTTATAATCTGTAGAAATTAGTCAGATCTTACACTAGCCCGTAACTTTGCAGATTTGTGCTTTCGCGACTAGATAACGGATATACAAAAATATATTAAATGACATCTTTGAGTCAGGTCGGTAAAAATGTCCATGTTCATCACTTACAGAATTCGAACTGGCGACTGCTTGGCTTTGTAGTCCGGAGTGCGAACCACAAGACCAAGATGGTCGTCATAGTGTTGCGTGATATCTATCTGCCAACGTCACGCGTGTGCTTTGTTGAACATCGTTGCCAGATGAATACAAATCTCACCTCCCGTACTGCGCGGCGAGGTCCAGGGCGCTTTCATCCCTGATGTTTCTGATGGTGACGTCAGCACCCTTGGCTATCAACTGAGCTACTACGTCTGTGTAGCCGAAGTGGGCTGCCGAGAGCAGGGCAGTTTCGTGGTCCTGGGTCTGAAAGCAAATGATGACTTAGTGATCTGGAAATCTTTGCGAACTTAAGTCTCAGACCGATAGAGAGGGGATAAACTATTGCGATGAGGGTTTAGAGATGGACTAGGGTACTGGTGTTTGTAGAAATTCTGCGGTTTGAATATTTTGAAAACTAAGTACAAACCTGCCGCGAGTCGACACACTGATGGTTACACACACACACACACACACACACACACACACACACACACACACACACACACACACACACACACACACACACACACACACACACACACACGCAAGCACACACACGCACACGCTCGCACGCACACACACACACGCACACGCTCGCACGCACGCACGCACACGCACACATACACGCACACACACACGCACACGCACGCACACACACACACACACACACGCACACATGCACGCACGCACACACAATCACACAGCTCTTACGTACATAGAACTCTTATTTTTATTATTATTATTTTATTCCTTATTTTTGCATTTGTTTGTTTTTCTAAGTTTTCATAAATACATTTGTAATTTTAGACTTTGGTTAAGTCCAGAACTGGATAGTCTGGTATTTAAAATATTAAGTGCGGAATGGTTGTGCTCTGTGGAGTATCTCAACTCCAAAAACGACTTATCGCTATGGAAGAGCGGGGTCTCCTAACACAGGTGTAAAATCAAATTCTATTTTTTGTAAACTGAGATACTGAATAAAAGTTTTATTTATTTATTAATTATTTAAACCCAGATTTCTGCTCTGCCGAGCTAAGGAACGGCAAAACTTAAGTAAGTGCAGTGCAATGGGTATTTTATTGTATTAAAATAGTTAAAACAAAGGAAAGTTCGTAGGTACGTATTTTGTTTACAAATGAGGTTACGTCATAGCACAGATAATCTATAGACCAACATGGTTGACAGCGTTTTCGTCTGCTCTTGAAAAAAAAAATTTTATATTAAGTTTTGTAGTTTTCTATGTCTCTAAAAAATACAATCAATGTTTTTTCGCTTTAATGTAACAATTATCATTAATTCATAAAAAAGGTCAATTAGCCTATTCCGACGTTGGGTACTAACTAAAGCGGCGCACGCAATAGATCATGCTCTAATGTCATGTTGATAGCGGTGTCCTGTCAGCTAAGAAATAATAAAGGTATGGTATGGCCAAACCTCTATCCCTGGCCTCAGTGACAAAATTTTGGACGTGTTTTTTTTTAAATAGATAGAAAACTAATTATTTCAAAATAACATTTATGAAACCAGGAAAACCTATACCAGATTTATTTGTAACGTTTGCAACAAAGCAAGTAAACAATGAATAATAGGGGTTTTACAGATGATGTAATATTTGTATTGGAACAAAACGTTTGATCTAAACAAAATTTAAAAAATATATCAAAGATGTTCCTGGTGCCTGAACCTAATGACACTACACTTTGTTTTTATTAAAGGTTTTTTTTTTAAATGTGAACGGTAACTACCACAAAGTTATTAAATTAATATGGCGGTATGTATTACCATAACTTATCTAAAATATTCAGTAGATAAACTAAAACTAGATACATAGAGTTAAAAAAACATTTGTAACTTGTCATTGTCATAAGCTTAATTAAAAAATTGGATAGATAAAACGTTTATTTTGTATACGGATACTCGTATTGTGTTAAATAAACTGTCACCAATAAACAAAACAGCCAACGCCACGATGTCAGGGTGTCAATCATGGTTTCTCCTAAACGTTCTTTAAGAAATAAAAAAATATTTTTGACAATTCGGCACTTTCGCGTAACCATTAAATTCATCCTAGCTTGTTTAAAACCAGCGATCACAGTGGCGTGTCAATAGTCCCGGGTTCGATTGCCGGTACGGATAAATTTGGGAAACGACTTTTTGGTTTGGGTCTGGGTGTACCGCTGGAAAAAAAATACTGGATTCTCGTAATCCCTAGTTAAGATGTATGAGACCATATTAATTATACTATAAATAAACGTATATTTTGACTATAAATAAATGCAATACCGGGATACCGGTATCCCGAAATATCGAAAACCCGAAATACCGGGATCCCATATGCAATGTGAGAAACTTAAGCCCGATCGTATATTAAATGAGATCCCGCGCGGGACTGGCGGGATTGACGTGATGCGAAATTAATGCGCATTGTGCTACTCAGCGCGACAACTGATGACAGCTTTGTTTGGCTAGCGCTAGGGACCGAAATTTGATGTTTTTGCAAAGCTAATTATAAAACAAAGTGATCCTAAGGGTTCCGTTTTTTCCTTTCGAGGTACGGAACCCTAATAATGCTTAGTTATCTATCAATATTTTTTTTATTTTAGTATTCTTTTATTATAATATTATTTATAGTATTTGAAAAACAACTTAAAATTAAACTTTAAATTTAACTTTAGTTAAAATGTAAGTCCTTTTAATTGTTGTACTCGTTCATAATTTATTTGCAGTCTTACTAGCCATGCGGGATCCAGCAAATACCTGGATCCCGCGGGATCTGAATGACCAGTCCTGCAAATAGGATCGAAATTTTCTTGAGGGATTGCATACCCTACTTGTAACTCAAGGGTAATTAATTAGTTACTTGGAGACTATGACAATTAGTGTGTCGACTAGCGCATTAGGTTTAAAAAACATATATTATACAAGATGTAAAAACATACCAGTTGGTCCACATTGACTGGTGGGTTCTTGTTGGCCAGCAGCATAGCCACGATGTTGGACTCTCCCTTCCACGCCGCTAGGTGGAGTGGCGTCGCCCCCCTCTTGTCCGCAATACATGGCGACGCGTCAACTGACAAGAGCATTCGAACTATTTCCCTAAAAGCATAACAATTTTAGAGCATAGCCAAGTAGCCTAACATGTGACTCAGAAATGTACCTACCTATTTAATAACTATTTATACCATGTTTGACGCAAATAAAAATTTGAATTTCGTTTTGAATTTGAATTTAGGTCAACGGCAGGTCAACCTACCCAAAAAGTTAAAGGTCATTGAAACGATTTTCAACTTTAAGCCCGACACGTAGAGATCAATATCAATTTGACGTTTTGTGGTAGGTTGACGAGCTGTTGTCTGTACTGTAATCAAATTAAACAAAATCCAATTTAATGTGCGACTAAAGCTAGGCGACTTTTCGTAAATATTTAATGGCAGAGTAGTTACTAATTTATAATATACTAGCTGTTGCCTGCGACTTCGTTCATGTGGTCTTTTATTTATTCATAATATAATAAGCATGTATTATACATACAGGGTTACTTTTCAAGGTACTGCCAAATTTTAAAAATAAGGTTTATAGAACGATATAAAATACTAATTTATCGTAATTAATTTCAGTCGTCGTATTTCTGGAGTAAAATATACTTAAAAATTTCCGAAAAAGAAAAAGCAAACGCAAGATGCGCCGTCATTCATCAGAGGTACGCCGACGCCGCTCCAACAAGAACCTCATGCAGAGCACATACGGTGCAATTTAATCGAGTAATCATAAATTTTCTACGTATTCTACTTTTCAAATGCAGAATGGAATAATTAAAAATGAAAAAAAAAAAGTTTGTTTTTTACGTAGTCCGTTTTAGTTACTGATTCTTAGTGGTCCCCGAAAAATTCTAAATACCTTGAAATGTAACCCTGTATAGACGTTATTCTTGAATCATTCTGTCTATTGATAAAAACTGCATCAAAATCCGCTGCTTAGTTTAAATATCTAAGCGTACAGACGGCGGAAACCAACTTTGCGAGCTAAGCTTATTTCATGCTTTTTTTGCTTTCATACACATTATTTAGTTTAGAAAGTCTATGGATAGATACGATGCTAACGCCAGATTGTTTATTAAAAGCAATTTGTACCGCCGAGAATTTGCCTTCATTATTCTAAGAGAAAAAAGTAGTATGATATTATCATTTTGGGGAATAAAAAATTACAGGGCCGATTTTTCAATAGCCATATTGAAATTTTCAATAACAATAAATTGGGCCATAATATCATATTAATTATTCTAAACTTACTTGTGACCGTTTAGACATGCATGATGGAGTGGTGTGTACCCATTGTCGTCCTGTACATTGACGCCAGCGCCTCTTCTTAGACTATAACAAAAAATGATTATTAAATAAACATAAAAAAAGAAAAAATAATTCGCAGTCGGTAGGATTCGAACCTACGCTCCCAGAGGGAATCTGATTTCTAGTCAGACGCCTTAACCGCTCGGCCACGACTGCTACTGTTCAATTAGCGAAAATAACGTTTGGTTATTACGTTTACCATTTCATTGTATGGTGCTCGGTATGAATTTATCAATTACAAAACATTTCGTATCAATTGAAGGACTGTTTTGATAAAAAAAAAAAGTCATAAAACAAAATATATTGTATGTTGCAAGATAAAATTATTAAATGTCTTCGTAAGCCTAGATAAAAATATACCAACAACAACAAAGTACATACATTTAAACTGCATGTATTTCAGTGAATGAAATAAATTCAGTTATCATCATGAATCTGGCCTTGACATGAAACTGGTCAACGAACCTTGCAAGAGACTGTTTCGTCGAGAGCAAGCGAAAAGCAACTTAAGTGTGAAAACTTAAAGTTCACTAGACTTACGAATAGGACGAGAATAACAGTAAACATGGCAAATCACCTATGTCAACAGAATGTAGGTTAGTTAACCTCTAGCTAGTAGTGCAAATGAGCCGCTGAAACGTGTAGAGAAAAATATAAAATTGTAGTTTCAATTTAGCTGAATTAAAATTACAAATGAAAGTTACATTGTAGGACTTTTTTCAAATGATGTCAAAGAACAAAAAGCAGTTTAACTTTACCAACCATTTCATAAAAATAAAAAAATAACCGCGGCCATAAGACTACGCCATCAAGATCACAACTTAGTAATTACCCAACCACAACTATCTCCAAAAAACTCAAATTGAGACTAAAATGAAGCATGATAAAGCTTAAAATGCAAGACCAAACAATTTGGTTAATGCGAAGTGGTCAAGACGAGAATTCGCCAGAGCGGAACCTGCCCGAACTAAGACAGACTCCCGAAGATTCAGGTAAAATTTGTAAAAACCCTTTTTAAAACGGCTAAATAGATTGGAATCTTTCGCATCATAGCCGTGGAGGCATTATCTTCGAATAATAGATATAATCAATTTTTACGTTGATGATTCACTTCCGGCAAAAGGGAATGTACCAGCGGACTTCATGAAAAAATAAAATGTATTCTCAGTTCTTGTCTAAATCTAATTCATGAATTATCATACAAACCATGTGAGTTACACCAATACGAAATAAATCAGAATTGTAACAAAAGAGGCGTTAACATTGAACTAACGCAGAAAATATTAATTAACACATAAATCTGTCATCTTCGTCTATTGTTTCAAGTGTTATTGTTTAGATAGACTCACACTCACCTGTCTACATCGAACACTTTAGCTTTCAATCTCTTTGTTTTAAGCCAACTTCTATGAAGATTATATCTGACGTCCGATAATTGGAAATCAAAACTGTTGCCACAACACTTCACTGTCTTTTCATCCATCGTTCAATACAAATACAAAAATACTTTTTGTAAAAAAACCGGGACGGTCCTTTGTACAGTAAAGACACCTCACTGTTCACCATTGGAAGTTCAAATAAAACTAAATGGGGAGGAAGAAATGACTCATAGGAAAGGCACAAGACTCAGAACAGGTTTAAGAGGACAATAAAATAGCACCTCAGACACATGACCGCTAAACAAATGCACTGAAGAACTGTATCGCAGTAGTGATTGGTTTGGTAGGTGCTAGCCTTGCGATAAGCAGAGTAGTAATTTAGATAAGATATGCGAAATAGAGCAGTATAAGATAGTAATGTTTTTATAACATCCTTGAACCCAAATTGATCATAATTTTCAATCAATCATTAGAAAACATGCAAACATGATTCTAATGACATAAATGATATTTTTATTGGCAGGTAAGGATTCACAAGTGCATAATGTTTGCTGCATATTTACTAACAATTTCAAAGTTTTAAATAGCGATTGAATTATACCACTGCTTTATTAAAAACTAAATGCTTTGTGTATACCTAAAAGGCTAAAAGGTTTTATTATGTGCATCGAGCCAGTTGAGAACGATCAACTGAAAAGTCAAAGTCTTTTTCTTGCGTAAAAACGTGCAAAAGTAAAAACTCATTGCAGAAATTTGTAAAGTAACAGCAAGGTATATTTTTGAAAAAGAACTGACGCGTATTACCTAGTTAGATGTTTTGACAACAATCATTAACACAATGAACAAAGGCAGGTCAATGGGCCAAAGAATGGATTCTCCGTGTTGTCCATCTATTGCTCATAATGGGACGTGAGTCGTAATTTAGTTTTACTTTTATCGAGCTTTTTTGTTCAGGAAAACTTATGTATTTAATGTTCACATTTAGGTACAATATTTTAGGTTGTATTACGTATTTTCGTTGACGCATTTTGGTCCTATTAAAAGTAACATTGGTTAACCTACAATACTTTTTAATAAAGCCTTAGAACTATTCATGAAGAAAGTGATCTCGTTACCTCTAAAGATAGGTTCTATTCAAATATCCAATGTCCAAATTTTTCTTTTTTTTAATTCATTATTATCATTTAAAACCACAGTCATAGGATAGGTTCTATTTAAATATCCAAAGTCCAAATTTAATTGAATAAGATTATTAAAAATTACATTTTTGTTATTTAACTGTAATTGAAGCTAATATTATTGAAGTTTTTGTAATTTGAAATCACTACGTTATTAGTTTAGAAAATAGGTATATAGGTATTGCAGATCTGAGCGAACTTAGCGCTGCTTTCATGCACAGTCACGTCAAATAATATCCGCCATAGTTTGTAAATATTCGATTACATTGCATGCAAACACGATAACAAAACTAACATGTGGTTAATAATAGACGTGAATCACAGAAAAATACTACATACTTATGTTTCAATGTAATTAAACTGTAATAAACTGGATACATCGAGCACATATATAGAGCTGCAATACGAACCATCTCCGAAACTAGTCAGTGATTTTTCACTTACATTTAGTTTGAAATGACAAGTCCTATCAACTCTCGCCCATACAAAAAAGAGCAGATACAGATTAAAAAATGGCGGAAAAAATTGTCTATGACTGGATAATACAAATCAAAAATGTCATAGGAAAAAGAAAATTAAACTTAAACCATTAAAAAGAAAACCTTCATAAATTCCTACCTGAATCTCCTCAGAATCCCTCTGATTGAGAAGTTATCCGTGTCTAAATGCGGCGTCCAGAACTTCATCCTGTCTACAGATTCACTAGTGTCACTTAGTCACACCCAAGCAAACGAGATAGTTAAAACGCTATTTAACCTTATCAGTTACATGGTGTGTTCACCGTTCAAATATTAGTTGAATAATATTACGGGAAAACAAACTGAGCGTCCCACTGGCAGTCGCTGACTAACAAACCAAGCTGGGTGAATCATAGGACCAGCCAACAGGTCGCTTCACTTAGTGCTTTTTATTGCGGTATTTTTCCCGCGTAACTGTTTCGGTTTCGGCAGAGGCTAAATGAGATCGTTACTACTAAATCTGGCTTTCGTTTCACTGTTTCGATAGCTTTTGTTTGGCGCCACTATTTTGAAGTGAGCACAACACTTACAGAAGGGGTTTTAAATATGTCAATTCGATTTACTTTGTTATTCTTCCTTGGTATTAAGAGGCTAAATGAGATCGTTACTACTAAATCTGGCTTTTGTTTCACTGTTGCGATAGCTTTTGTTTGGGGCCACTATTTTGAAGTGAGCACAACACTTACAGAAGGGGTTTTAAATATGTCTATTCGATTTACTTTGTTATTCTTCCTTGGTATTAACAGTTCAGACTCTATTATCTATTCTGTAGGTATGTTTTATGTAGACGAAATCACTGTTAACGTCAGGTATTTTCAAACGCGTGTAATACAGACGTACTAGAATATTGGCATTTCGAATTTAGTGTACTGCCGTAAAGGAATTCAAATTTTTATAGTAAATCGTTTTTCATAATTAAGATTGTTTACCATCTGCAAGATACTTCTGGATTCTACTACCGTATTTATGTGATCGTTAATATGGTTTTCGTATTATTGCTATTTTAAGGAAGTCGAGACAAATATACGGAACCAAGGTGTAATAACTTTAGTTGCTGCTAATGGAATATTGGCGACCTTGGCTATATACTCCCCTGCTTATTGTAAAACCCTAGGTATATGATGATTGAGAAAGATGCATGTTATTTTCATTAGTCGTTAAAACCCATATGCGGAGTACGGGAGATTTCTGTAACGCATGCCATAGGGACCGCATGCGGGGAAACGTTTTCATTGGCCGATAGTTACTCGATAGGGTGCGCATGCGGTTAACGATAGCCTGCACCTTATCTTCAGCAGTTGCTTTCAGAAACCAGCCCTAGACGCACAATGTGCCCTGGATCGTCAACTACTGGTGTGTGGAGCAATCGTAACTATTTTTGTCTTCATCGACATCATCATCATTTTACATCACGACGTCCACTGCTGAACATAATAATAATAACATAAATTTGTGTCTTACTAAATAAAAAAATATTAGCAATGAAATTTAAAACCTATAAATATAATAAAGGTAAATGGTTTATTACTTGTCAGATTACTCTTCTTCTTCTTCATCTATACGGTCAATCCCGGTTGCGTCCAAAGCCATTGCTTTGGAGCCCAGGGTTCGCTTGTCAGATTATTATTCTACCAAACAATAGCACTTGCCAACAGACGGGTTTTACTTTCAGTAGTAGTAGTAGAGTAGTACAATTTAAACGTTGAAATCATAACTTTTGTTTGGGCTTTGTTGCAATTTTTGGTAAAGTGGTCTCATTTTAATTCATTATGCGTTATATCGCATGCGGAAACTCCTCACATGCGGTATATCTACCGAGTTATCAACCACTGAAAATGCGCTTTACTCAGGTGAGAACTCATTCGGCAATATTTTTACGACATAACTCAAACGGTCTTAAATTAGTTACTGACCTATAGTATTATAATTATACTTAAAGACGCGATATAGCAACAGGGTCAACCTGTTAACTATGTATTTGGGCTTCGCTACGATATTCCGATACCCATATGTTGCTAATCTTAATTAACTTGATCAGACTATTAAAATTTACCGTCACGAAATCGGGTCAGCTTGATAACGTCATTATGCGATTGAATCGCTAAATGAATCCATTTCACTGATAATTTAATACATTTATTAGGCTTACCTAAAAACTTTCGTAATTTTACTAATAAACTACCTAATAGGTACTTTTATTAGTAACATTGCAAAAAGTTTTAATTTGATATTCGTAATTCCCTTTGATTTTGGGCCATTATACCTCTTTCAATAAAAGCTAATAGAATGATTAAGTCTTTATGTGGCGTTATTTCGAACTTGATTTTGCCGAATCCTTACGAATATTTTGTAAACAAATCTACCAGAATGTTCGGATTACAGTTTAGAATGTTGCGTTTAAGTCTAGCTAGATTTGCTCTCACAGCGAGAAGAGGTTTTATTCCGAAACAGAAGTGATTACAAATATACAGGTGGATATTTCTTTCACCACGCCTTTTTTCGTAAAAAGAGTAAGGTGTTTTTCTAGCTGGATTGGCAACATGATTATCTATTCTATGAAACATTTAAACAGTGATAAGAACCAATTCCGAGGAAGATTTTATGTTAAAAATACTCTGCCGAATATTTGAACAATTCGTAACGTTAGCGTGTCGACTCTACGCATGTCAATTTTGTACGGTTTTAATCCATTTACATATTATGGCATGAAAATCTCAATTTGTTTACGTTGACGACACGTATTTCGGAGGCAATACTTGCGGGTGTTGAATTGAATTTGAAAATTTTAATAAGTGGTTTCGGAAATCGACACCGTATTAGTATTGAAAACATAGATCACCATGTTAGAGCTATTGCTCGTTAAAATAGCGCAAATTTTATGTGTCTGGACCGTACAAGTACTGTGCATACTAACAGCACAATTATGTGCATGTGCAGTCTTGTCTATAGGTAGTCCTGGACTAATACGGAACACAGACAAAAGTTCAACGATCGTTCCTTAACATCGATTGGCGTCTGGCCCGCAGCCAAACACTTCACTTTAATGGTTTCAGTTATCCCACTTCCTTAAATAGATAACTGCTTTTAGATTATAGCTCCATCTTTGATATAATAATTTCTTCAGTAAGAGTTGGATATGTGGCCTAAACAATTTCAGGTACAAGTTAAAACAAATCAAATCATTTTTCTGCTTTTGCTAAATATCGATTGTGGGAAATTACAAGTCTGAGTCATCAATGAGTATGAGTATGAGACTGGAGTCCCTTTTTTCGCACTTAAGACTCAAATTCGGTCCTTTGTGCGTGGGTGAGATGGTTACGGATATAACCAGCCTAGCTCCACCCAAAAGCGCAAAAGTTTCCTGGGTTTTTCACAGGCTTCGCGGAGCGACCTTGGGTTGTCATGGATTTCATTACGTTGTGGTTGGCAGTTTCATCTGTAGTAAGACATGCCCTGCAGAGAGGGCTGTCTGTGTTTCCTATGGTGTAGAGGTGTTTGTTTAGGAGACAGTGACCGGTCACTGTCCCCACGATTATTCGCAGGTTTTGTCTTTCGAGGCCGAGTATGCGTTGAGTCAATCTGAGCGTGACCCCTGAAAGGGTCAGTTTTGATTGCCTACATGCAGTACCCAGTGTCCAACGTTTGTTCGGTTGTGATAGTGTACGGTTTCTGATCCAGGCGCGCAGTTGGGAGTATGGTAGAGGGAGGATCGGGAGTGGCCCCTCAGTGACGGTTTGGACATGAACCTCTCCTCGCCAACTCTTCTGCGGCGTCGTTGCCTAAGGATTTACTACGACCTTTTATACATTACAGTGTTACCTTGTTGGCTGTAGCAATCTTTTGCAGGGATAGGTAGCATTCGTATACGAGTTTTGAGTTGTTGGTGCAGGTGGCTTGTAGCACTGCCATGCTGTCAGAGAGTATCCGAATGTTAAGGTCGGTAATTTTTCGTCTGGTTATGGCATTGGCAGCTTCGTTGATAGCTACACATTCGCATTGGAAGATGGATCTTTGTGCGCCTAGTGCCATGCTTATGTTAATGTTGAGATCTAAAGAGTGTACTCCTGCGCCTGTGCCTTCTCAGTTTTCGAGCCGTCAGTGAAAACACGGACGTCTCAGTCTCAAATGGTTGTATCTTGTATAGTTTTTGTGTTAAGTATTTGCTAGGGGTCCTGTCGATTGGTGCCATCAATAGCGGCTGGTCCGTTATTGCTTGGCTCAGGATAGAAGTATGGCGGCTCTTGCAGTTGCAACATAGGCCTAGGTTTATGAGCCTGATTGCACTCATTGCCGCTTTATTATTGCCGCTGAATTACAAGAACGAGTGGGCGCAGGTCAAGCAGAATCTCCAGGGCGTCTATGGGTATACTTTTCAAGCAGCCTGTAATCGCAGAGTACGCCAGACTTTGAAAACGTTGTGATTTTGTTTTGTTGTTGTTAGTGTAGTTCTTACACTCCGCCCCAAGTTTTACCTAACATTTTCTTGCACTGAAAGAAAGCTGTACAAGCTCTTTCTAGTTTATGGTCTAGGTGTTTATTTCATAAAAGTTTGCTGTCAAGTATTACACCTAAGTACTTAACTTCTGTTGTAAGTGAGATGTCAGTATCAAACAACCTGGGCAGCGTTAGGTTGCTGATATTTCGTTTGTGTGTACACAATATTAGTTCCGTTTTTGCTGGGTTGACCGAGAGACCGTGGTTGCTGCACCAGGACTCTATTGTTTTGAAAGCAGTTCTCATGAGATCACACAGTGTGCTGTCCGAACATCCTGTGCCTAAGATAGCTAAGTCAGCCGCGTAACCCACGGTGTGTAGGCCGCGCCCATTGAGCCTGCGGATGAGTTCGTCTACCACGATGTTCCATTACAGGGGTGATAGGACACCGCCTTGAGGACAGCCTCTGGCGACGATGCCTCTGGTCATTGTGTTGACGGTAAATCGGATTGCTCTCTGTGTTAGCATGTTGTTAATAGTTTCAGCGAGTGTGGGATTAACTCCGAAGTTTACCAGCGCCTGACTTATGCTGATGAAGTTCGTTTTATCGAAGGCACCTTTAATGTCAATGAAAGCGCCTATTGTACATTGTTTGTTAGTCAGTCCTTCGCCTATGCGTGCTACAAAATGTGCGTGCTGTGAAGGGCTGATTCTGTGGATTTGCCTCGGCTGTAGGCATGTTGTTGTGGGTGTAGTGGTCTAAGTGGAAGAACGTTTTCACGAATTTCACGATCGCATAGTCTTTTCAGTGTTTTGAGTAGGAAGGAAGTTAGACATGGACCGAAATGACTTGACACTGCAAAGAGCCAAATAAGTTATTGAGTCTGTTGTTTCAATTCACAACAAAATCGTTGTTAGCTTTATTTGTTTCTGTTTGTTGGTTCCAAATCGACCTCCTCCGACGTAATCGCAGCTAGCATTAAATTAAATTATTTCTAAAATTAACTGTCAAAATTTGTTTTGTCAGGTCATAAAGAAAGATTCCATCATCCCATTCTATTCTTTGTTTTTTATTTAGAATTTTAAAAAGGTCTAAATGAATCACATGTTACAAGCACGTACCGCTTGGTGACAATCTACAATATTCTAATTTCATTTTAAACTTTACTAGAATTAAAATGAGCACAATAATTTTATTAAAAACAATTATTCATTGATAATTTTGTTTTGCACGCGGTAGGTACACTCAACGGCAGGTCAACCTACCCATAAGTTGAAGGTCATTTACACAATTTTCAACTTTAAGTCAAATTCAAATTCAAATTCAAAATACATTTATTTTTTCAAATATTATCGTAAATACATAGTATCGTTAAAGAAACCGTGTTTGAAATTGTGATTGAAAATTTGAAACGGAAAATCGGAACATTCCGAAGTGTCACAATTGTCTCATTCATATAAAATACACATATTAAATAATTAATTCAAAATTGTTTATTTGTGATTCACAGGTAAGAATACAGATGTCAAAAACATTTATAATAGTGCTCTGTGATCTGCCATTTGGCGTACAAATGTATTAATAAATAAAATAATAAGTTTGGCAGGTAGAGATCAATATCAATTGAAAAAATTTTACGTTTTGTGGTAGGTTGACTAGCTGTTATCTGTACTTAAAGAATGTTTAATTTTAGAGTTTTCTTTTTCATTTCATCAGTTTGATAGTTTAATAAAATAATTACATTACAAATTAGGGGTACAGACTCGCAGGCCTATTACGCAGAAGCCATTTAGTAAATTTTTGCAGTAGGTTGTTTACTATAATACAAAGCTCCGGTTTTACTGCTACTAACAACAGCTAAAAGTTAACAGTTGAAAACTAATGATAAAAACTTATGAAATTGCATGAATATTAGGCATGTGTGTTTGTGTAATGTCATAAAGTGCAGCATAAAAGATAAACTTATTCGGTTTAAATTTTAGAGTACCTAGTTTAGAGTTTCAGAATTCCAAGTAATAGGGTAATGTTTTTAGATTGTATGATGTCCATTTCTGTGGTGCATGTACTGAAATGTGGTATAGTTAGATTTGTTTTACCATGGCAGTTCTATAGGTTAGACTGATAATAGGTAAATATCTGTGCCCATAATGCGCTATGGTTTTAAAGTTCATCATGGAAGCAATAATTGACTGGCAGAGAATGCTTCTAGCATTAAATCCACCTAATGTAAAATCAGAATGCCTAAAGAGAAGATCGAAAACAAGCTTCACAATAACTAATAGTAAAAAGTATTGCATCTATGACAGGTTAATTTCAAGCTCAGAACAAGAGTTTATCAAAGACATTAGAAATGCAACTGTTAGGCAAGAAACTTCTTCAAATAGAATCCTTATGAATTAATGACTTAGACCTTCAGGATATACAATACTAATTAAAACATACATTTAGGTTGTCTTATGTTCATAAAATAAGATGATTGATTCAGATTTTAAAGTAAATTTACCAAAATAGAGCATGTTTTTAAAACTATCCCTGGTATACATTGCAGGAGTTGATCAATTACAGAATTAAAATGCAAAAGCATTGGTCGTCCAAAGGAAACTATTTAACCGTCTTGATTTTCCAAGAATCTCGCGTAGGTATAAGAATGCTATACCTACCTACCTATTTCTTCAATGTAACCATTGACCTTGCAATCAATTATTAAATTGCTGTCCAACCGGCACTACATAATAAACAATAATAACCAACCACAATGTATATCTATTTGTAGCGATCATCGGTCAAGAAATAAACTGATAAGCATGTAAACATTGAAAAACTTCCCTTCGAGATAACAATGCTCTATTGAAGATGAAAGGTAACTTTTTAGGTGGTATAACGTAAACCGGGACAACAGTGAATTAAACGAACTTCATTGTGTATCAGAATTGGACTAAATCAGTGAAAATGTAAGATATTTATTAGATAAAACATGAAAAGACCCACCTTGTAAAAGGACCACTCCTTTTCGTTATTTGGCCAAGTATTTTTTCCACAGTCCGCCTCTCGCCATTGCGGGCTGCATCTAGCAACTCCTGACCTCGCCCCATGGCCCATTAATGGATAAAATCACACACAAAAACAACAAAAAGTGCAATCATTTCAATTTTTTACACTAGACTTCACTACACATCACAACTTCATTGATCGCGGCGCCATGTTTGAGAAATCGTGGATTTTGACGTGAATGCGCGCCTCTAGCGGCCGCTAACGGAATCGGACGGAATCGATCGTACTCACACTCAGCCCGTTCATTCAAATTTGCTAGGGCTACGATAATTTAAAAAGGAAGGTTGATGATTCTTTTTACTGAGACAATAATAAGTGTGACGATATATGTAATAAGTACCTAAAACAGACCGCGAGTAACACGCATAGTTATTTGTTGATCAATTTATTATTAACTAGCTGTAGCCCGCGACTTCGTTCGCGTGGTCTTTCATAAAAAAATCTGCGCAACTTTCTTAATTTTTTCTTTCAGAAGAACCTTCTCCTGACAATAAATAACACAACAAACAAATAATTAGCGAAATTGTTCCATCCGTTCACGCGTGATGCGATGACCAAGGGAAATAAAGATTCATTTTTATATATAAAGATGATAATACATTATATTACTATGAAATAAAAATAAAATAAAAAATAAATAAATAAAGTTCGACTTGACGTACATACTACACCGTATACTAGAACGAACGACAAGATGATGCCATGTTTTTTAACATTTAGCTTCAAGTACCCTCTCCTCATCTTGCGATGAGATTACGACTATAGCAGATACTAAGTATTTAAGAATAAACTTTTAAGTACCTATCTACTTGTTATCTCATTTAGCCAAGTGTAAAACAAAGTTATGTGAAGATTATATTAATGTTATTAATACTTGTTATATTTTTAATACTTTTAGACTCGAATAGTCCAAAATTAGAGCGCCCTACAATTGGTTTTGGTTTATTTAAAATACACCCAAATATGTACCGAACTAAATCGAGATAGAAGAAAAGAGTTCAGCAATTTGTAGGGAGACCAAGCGTGTAAGATTTTGCGTAGGTAATTTAGGTATGTACTTTGCGTCACGAGTGTAATTTAGTAATGGAAAACATAATAATTCACAAATCGATTAGAACACGGCACCGATTTTATGCACCGCTACCCCCACCGCACCGCGCCGCGGCCCTGCCGCTGTCGGTCACAAATAATATATATATTTTATTTAAAAAATTAAAACCGACTTCAAAACATTAAAAAGCTTGCTTGCAACCTGATCAGAGCTTAAATGTTTTCATTGCACCGACTCCAAAAATAACTGATTAGGTATGTACTTACGTGTTAATGTTATTTTTATCTTTTTAGTGTTTTGAAGTCGGTTTTATTTTATTAAATTTACTTATTTCATCTGTTTTTAATGATAAATCCTTATCTAACTGCTGAACACCGATTTGAAGGCCCGACGTATTGTAAATTCCGTAATCTTCCACCAGAATTTTTTTATAACATTATTTACACACATCCAATAGGGCCGTCACTGAATCCCTAAATCTTCATTAGATGACACTAGACACTGGCAAACGCTGAATTGGTTGCAGAATTATTAGTTTCTATAACACCGCGCGTGGCTTCTTTTTGAGACTCTGACACGAAGTGTGTGTGAAGTTTGACACTGATGAAATGTGTGTGATTTTGACACTGTGTTTTTTTTTGGTGTATGTTCTGCGATCACTCTGCCAATTATTAATAGATTTTGATGATTCTTTATTTGTTTAAGGTCATACTTTCGAGGTGATCTCATATAAATTTTATCAAAAAATATTTAGCGCTTTATGAGAAAATCAATAAATAACAAAATACATACCGTTTTCGTTCATGCTAGTTAGAGTGTAGGAAAGGGGGCGCAGGGTTAGGTTAGGTTAGAACATCTAGGTTAGGTTAGGTTAGAACAGTGACCATATAAAGCGCGAAGCTGGTACTTCAAAGATACTACTTATTAAA
The DNA here is from genome assembly GCA_963576865.1 of Anania hortulata. Taxonomy (NCBI): domain Eukaryota; kingdom Metazoa; phylum Arthropoda; class Insecta; order Lepidoptera; family Crambidae; genus Anania; species Anania hortulata. The sequence continues at coordinate 9,142,279 of OY756405.1, read as the reverse complement.
ATTTCGAAAAAAAAAAGTTTCCCTGTGGCTAGTAAAATATACCGACCTCAAAACACTAAAAAGCTAAAAATTATAATAAAACACAAGTACTTACCTAATTAGTTACTTTTGGAGTCCGTGCCATCCGATGAGAGTTTGACTGTTTTCATTGCACGGACTCCAAAAGTAACTGATTTTGACTTTGGTTATTTTTTAGAAAATTAACTGTTTCATCTATTTTAAGTGTTAAATAAATAAATAAAGGTGCCGTGTGGGGACGGCCGTAAAGAATACACTTCCCTACCGCCAAAAGGAGGAGTGTCTTAAGAAGCGACTAATCCTGTAGCACGAGACGGACAGCAGCGTCTTCGTGCGAAACCTTATAAAAAACTGCGCTCGCCAACCAAGCGTGGCGAGTATTAGCAATCCCCCCGATGATAGGTCATTGGGAGGCCTTTGTACAGTAGTGGGCGTCCTATGGCTGGAACGACGATAGTGTTAAATCCTAATAAAAACAAATCTTAAGAGTGCAAGCAAAAGTTAACTGCTGGTAATTAATCATATAAAAAGTGATAACCCTAACGATAATGTGTCATATCACTCGGACAGCAGCAGCAGTACTAAATTAAATTGGCTTGGTATTAGTAAAGAAGCCTTACAACATACCTAGCCATCATACTTATTCATATCATTAATATAAATCTTATGTACTGTACAACTGCCTGTACAATAAACTAAATTAAACGGAAAATAAGTTTTGTGTATTTTAAGGAAGGAAATCAATCGAGAACGGAATGATAAGTGAACGTACTGTTCAGTACTGTTGTTGAAGAAAGAGAAAGATGAATTTCATCTCTTTTTCGCTATTCGTTCTAGAGAAAGGGTTCATTCATTCATTCAAAATGTGCGTTGGACAGAGGGCGCTACAAAATCAATGAAGGACGAGCAAAATTAGACCTTGCCATTCTCATCGTACGACTTAAAATGTGGTTTTAGGAAACGTACCACTGGTACCACCGGCATGGCATGTGGATGGATGACAGCAGTCATTTTTGACATTAGTTTCTCTGTCACAATGTTTTTCTTTCTACTTGTGTTCGATCACATTTTCTGTTATGTTTGCTACTGCGGCTGTAAGAATTACGTTGATAAACTACAATAAATTAATATAATTCAGTAACAGAGTGTAAGATTGAACTCATATTCAGGAGAGAAACAAAGAAACCGAAAGTGAAAATCAATCGATCAGTAGCCATCAGCTGATTTTGACAGAAAAACAATAGTTTTTTTATAAATCGTAGTTATTTGTCATCATACGTGTTTATCCTCACACAAGTAATGTACCTACCAGTGAAAATGATCTCGCAAGCGTCCAATATGCTCTTTACATTTGTTGTTTTAGTAATAAGTGCAATAATTCAAGTTAACGGTAAGTACACATTTTAAGTAGTCAATACAGGATAATTAATTTTATGTTATTAGAACTATGACCACAAATTTGATCAAAACAAATTTTAAGTAACCTATTAAAATACTTACCAAGATCATATAAAAAAATAGTTCTTTTTACCCTGTAAGTTAAAAAAAAAACACCATTAATTGGGCAACACGATTCGTATTGATTTGCCATAAATGCAAGATTATGTTTTTGGTTAAGGTTAATTCAGAAAACTTTTACATAATTAACTCTGACCTTTGTGAGCCACACAAAGATGTTTCGTCCCGCCAAGTCGAGAAAAAAAGTATTATGTTATCTGGTGCCATGCAACACAAAGATATTAATTATTTACTTAGACAGTGACAGTTAATGTTTTGTTTGGTGCTTATTTATTTTATTTTACATATGTAATATTAGATAAATTGCATGGAAAATAATTTTACTTGAAAACATTTTTAACTGCCTCTAGTGGGATTCGAACCCATGACCTTTCGCTATCCGGGCGACTGATCTTCAAATTATTTTTGAGTAAAATTATTTTCCTTGAAATAATAAACTAGAATTATTGTGACTGCAAAAAACAAAAAAGTTTTAAAAATATTGGATAAACTACCTACCATGAAGAATGGTTTTGCATAACTAAAAATACAGTTTGTATCAAGCCAGTTGTTTCTATTGATCTACCTAAGCTATGCTCTTTTAAATGGTCTTCTGGTGATGTGGACCTACCATGTTTTAAATTATGTTTAAACTCATAAATAAAATTATGAAGGTATAAGTTTGTGAACAGAGCAGAGTTATCTGTTATCATATTAGCATTATGGTTTGTAATGTATGTATAACCTATTTGCCTGTTTCCTTATGAATTGATCATTTCTCAATAATAGGGTAAGTACATAAGTTAATACCTCCACTATGTATAGGAGCCTAGCCTGTTGAAATATTTCATTGGTTTTTGGTTGTAAGACAAGTGAATATTAAGGTTCTAAGTATTGAATCACAATTTTTTTTCTTTAATAGTGGCTGGTTAAGGGTTAATGAAAAAATGCTTAGTACTGAACTCAAGTACAGTTACATACAAAAATGTTATGGAACTTTTTTCTAATGCATTTTATATTTATCGTTCTTAGGGTTCTGTAGTCAATACGGAACCCTTACTGATTCGCCATGTCCGTTCGTCTTTCTGCCCGCGGCTTAGGTCAGAGACTTAGTAGGTACTAGAAAGCTGTAATTTAGCATCGGTATATTAACCACGCTGACAGAGTGGTAAAATAAAACCTTGAAAACAAAGTTCTTTCAGGGCACTTCCCCTACACGTACCTACCTAAAAACATTGGGATGATTTCTTTCTTCTTTTCTATTCCATGGTGTGGGGTGTCGTTAAATAGGTCGTTTAAAAATATTGTAGGTGTGATAAGCAACCTCAAGTTTGGTCACTAAATGGATGGGTGACCGTAGTACAGCAACCTTAAGTTTAGTCACTATATGGATTTTTACCTAGTTTACGTCGTACAAACATTTTATATTCTCACATATGCAATTAGGTATTATTTTTTCATTAAAATCATGTGTGAGTGCTTTGGTCTGAACGCGTGTATCACGTCACGTCGAATGTTAACGAACGTCGCATCAGCGCCAGACGCCAGCTCTCTGTGGGCGCCTATTTAAACGTTGTTAACAGACACGCCGTCCTCCCGTCCTAACCTGACCCATCGCCGTCCCGCACACGCCTTCTGTGGGCGGTACGCTTTATTTATACAAAAATAATTTTACTTTCTGTTTCAGGTGAAAATATAACTATACCCTTAAATAAGAGTATAACATGGCTCAATAGAGAGCTGTACAGTGATTATATTAATATTGGTCGCTTATCTACAATTCAAGTCAACTTTTCTGATATTAATAAAAATGTATCATTTATAGTATTCCAAGTTCATAGCCACATACATAATGTAACAGTGTATAATAATAGCTGTGTAAAAGGCTCGTGTATAACAGGCACGAATATTGGTCTCTATAGTGCTTTGAAACCAAAAACAGATATGTTTTACATACTTAATCCAAATGAAAACATAGATTTAAGACTTCTCATATCAGTTCTTGGATATAAAGATAAAGGTGGGTACTCTCTTCATTTCTACTACACGAATTTTACCTTAAATTATTTGTCCTACTGCTAGTGTTGCCAGATCCATTTCTCCGAATATCGGGACTTGAAAGAAATAAAAGCGGGACAGGACCACAATGATTGGGATGGTTCTCCTCCGTCACTACTCGTGCGCTTGTATGTTCACTGCTTGAGAACTTTTTAATAGTGTGCCAACTTTTGCTACATAGATTAAAAAGCGGGATTTTAGGCGTCCCGCTCTGGGTGCTAGCTAGCGGACCGAGTTTTGAGTCACCTGAAAAACAGGACATCCCGCTAAAAGTAGACTGCTGAGTAAAATACCTTAAAACATAAAATACCTAAAAATACTTGATCACCTCATTCATGAGTATGTTACAAACATATATGAGTACTTATGCTATTTAGAAATCTAAGCTATGCTGGGAAAATCGATAATTATAATGAATCCGTTAGCAACATGGTTCCCAAAATTGGTATTCGAACCAAAGTATCGAATCATCATAAACAATGTTTGTAATACGCTAAAATGACGTAGGTAATAAGTCGGCACTTGAAGTAGTAACAATTAATTATATTTAGTTACTAAGTATTTCCTTTTGATAAGTGACAATATTAGAGTTTAGGTTCATCAGTAACTTTATTACAGATCCTATACCTGGAGGATGTAATATGGAATTTCCAGTATATATATCTCCATTTATGAATACTATAATAAAAAAAGATTATATGTGCGTTGATGCTCCACCCCCCAAATATTATTTGGACCAAAATTGTATTTATGGTTCAAAAATGTACGTGGATTTTTATATGATGTACTTACCAACTGGAGATTTCGAAGCTGAGACTTATTTTGAAGCTATTAAGAAAATGATGACCTACGATAATATTAGAAAAAACGGTGACAGGGTAAGTAAGCATAGCTACTTGACAGATAAAAGCATTCATTAGTCTTCGTTGATCTTTACTTTTATCAACTTGAATCTTTAAAAATTAAACTTGGGCTTAGAAATAAATAAACACGTTCTTGTATCCTTCTTGTATGTTTTTTTTACTTGTTTTACTTGCGCACTACTGGATTATATTAGTACTTACAGAATTAATACAAATACAGGATTAAATCTAGGTTAACTGGTAGACAATGTTGTATAACATTAAATCCGCCAATAAGTAAGCTGTGGAATAAAGTTGAGCTAAGCTAATAAATAAATCAAAACAAAATCAATATAAAAGCATTAAAAAACTAATACAACATTCTGACTTCTGTCTCTGTCAACGTCATACAAACCGACAGTAATTAGTGTATATTAAATACCGTTAGTTACCGTTTGGTTAGTGAATAGTTAGGTATTTAATTAGCTGATCCTAAGATGCGCAAGTGGCCTTTAAACAACGTGTAACTCCAAGTACGCAAACCCTCGAGGGATGATTTTGGTGCACACGTTATACAACAACTTTATATATCGTACCAAAATAAAAAAATCGGTCACGTGATGTCATTTGTATGTAGATTTTTTTTCCGTCGATGTTTTTTCCCATATATAGTATTTGAGGAACTGGATCATCCTCCAAGAAGTTTTTCGTACTTGGAGTTACACGGTGTATAACTAAATTATATTTTTAGTTACCAAATAGTGTGTGGAGCATGCGTCGTATGTTGAGTTTGTACCCTGGAACCGGAGCGGTGTTCGTGGCGGTCGCGACGAATAATGATAGCCGCGACTACTACTCTGTTTACATCCCCACTCATAGTTACGGCTGCGAGCCTTTTGAAGGCGATGGTTGTGAACTGATTGGTGGGTACAAAACATAGCAATACAATATGTAACTCTAAATACGCAAAACCTTTCAGGAGTTGATTCAGTTGATCAAATACAACTTTTTATATGGGATCCACACAAAAAAAACAAATACTATAGAAAGGATATCATGTGACCAAAAAGTTTATACTATGGATCGATATAATATATATTTTTGGTGTTTGACCCATGGAAAAAGTTGTTGTATCACCAGTATCAGCCCCAATGAAAAGTTTTGCGTAAGTATTTAGAGTTACACGTTTATTCTTAAATAACATTAAGTGTCCCCTTTGCTTATTTTTTTGTTGCAATAATTGAAAAATATATAAATACCATTATTCGATTCCCTTAACAAGTCATAAAAAGTCCCATGAGTCACATATGACAGGTATAATGAGACATTGGACTGGAAGTTGATATGTGGGAAACGTAGAATCTCTGGAATTTAACTAGATTGAAATTATTTTATATTTTTATAACAACTTGGTATTTTAATATTGTGGTTGACTATACAGATGGGCCTTTTCCGGATGGTAAAGTCTAAATTATATAACATACAGAAAAATGCATGAAACTTTATGGGATCTTTAAATCTAAAAAGAAAAAAATCTAATGGCTTCAAAAAAGTAGGTTATTATATTAAGGACTTTTTGCCTTTCATAATTATGCGCCAGTTCTGCCCAGCCTTTTTCTCTATGTTCTATCGTTAAGATTTCTTAATATGGTCCTTGATATGGTAAATTGTTTAAAAAAAGTTGTAAAGTACAGTCAATAGCAAAACAGCATATTTTTTTGGAAGTGTTAAAAAGCGTCAAGTATAATCAATAACCAATATATACACTCATAAGAAAGAATTATATTTGATTACAGGTGATGCATTATCCAGACTGATTTGTGCCTCGTTACTATTTGTGGGTCTATTTGTGTGCTATTTTGGGCACCGCTTTTTCAAGACTGAGATGTTTTTAATTGGAATGCTGAGTGGAGTCGTCATCACATTCATAGTCATTTCCTTAGAAGTCGAATTAAATACATCTGGTAAGACCTTTTTAATGTAGCTATGATTATACTATACCTATAACAAATTCGCTGTTTGGTAAACTGTATTTCCAAAAGAGGAAAAGGATGCATGGTATCCTCATTCCATTACGTGTTTTTATATGAATCTCCATCTCCTAAAATGAATTAATATTTTCAGTTTTACTTACCGCATCAATTATATCTGGAGCATTCTTTGGTGGGATCTGGCTGACCTTTTGGTGGTTCTACGGTATCCCAGTGATTGCTGTGTCTCTGCCTGCTCTTAATATGGGCTTTTTGATGTCAGCTATCATTTACAACAAGTATCCAGGTAAGTAAATAATGTACTTATAGAAAAAATACCTATACCGTATATAAATACCATTGACACTGACATGTACTTACATAAAAATCTATAAGCGTAGCATATAGTTGTTTTGCCACGTTAAATTTGAGTCCTGTTAATGAAAAAAACTAATGTTTTTATGTTTGTATATTTTTTCAGGTGACCTTTCAATACTGCAAGATGATTTCAACTTCTGGACTCTTTTCATTTTGATAATGCTACTGTCATCCATGATTTTAGTCTCAGTAGCATTCGTATCAAACATACTGTGCTGTGCTGTCCTTGGCGCGTACGCGATAATATACCCAATCGACTTCTACTTTGGGTCCAGTGTTAAATATTTGATCATAAACACTATAAGGAGAGCAACAGTGCCTAAGTTTAATAGAGTTGTGCTTATGCCGCCTTTTGGATGGAGAGGTATGTATCTGGAAACTGGTTTTAAAGAGACAATCCACATAACAATCGTATTTAGTTTGAAGATATTTTTTGTTATCACTTATTACAAAGCAGACAAATAAGTATTAAATAGAAAAGTAGCTTGTTAATTTGCAACCAAATTACAAGCTTACAATATGACCCTGATAAGTAATTAAAACATATGTCTATAAGAAGTTTTGGTAAAAAGAAATCAAAAAGAGCCCGTCGTATTATAGATCTAGAAATACCTACAACTCTTCAAGACTTCCCTAAAACTTTCCAGGTAAAACTATCAAATGTTTGAACCATTTATTTATAGGACAGTGATTCGTCAGATGAACTCAATTAAGTGTTGCTTGTTCGTCAGTACAGCATAAATGGAAACATGGTTTTTCCCTATCAACCAACACTGATGTTGACATGACTCAGCAGACTGTAGTAGTCTTAATAAGAAATAGGCCAATACTCGGACGCGTTTTTTGGGCTTATTTGCAGAATGTCCACTTCGCGATGTCTACCAGTCGTAAACTGTCTTTTTCTTATACATAATGTACGTTCAATCTTATGATAAAAAAATAATTATTGAAATCGGCCAACGCAGTAACGAATGATCGCTGAACATACACAAAAAAAAAAAAAAAAAAAAAAAGATTCCGACGAATTGAGAACCTCCTCCTTTTTTTGAAGTCGGTTAAAGAGTATTATAAAGTAGACGATTATCTAAACGACAAGAGTGCATGAATTTACCTGCTTAGATCGCACTTACTACATGTCTTGTAACTACATATATGTATGTATGTATAAGTCATGGATGTTTATAAATGTGTTTAAGTATGTTTATTCGTTATCTAGTCGCCATAGTACAAGCTTTGCTTAGTTTGGGGCTAGCTAATTGGCGTGGTTGTGGAAACAATTTATTATTATTTATTATTTATATTTCCTGTAAATAGCCTGACAAAGGTTTCTGAGTTAGTTGCGCCTTCTCTTCTTATCATCATTCGATATGTAGTCCCAAAGCGGTGGTAAGGCAAAGCTATATTTTTGGATCTGTATACTGTGTCTGACAGAGGGAAATATATTGATAAATGACTATTAAGACTTTTGTTGAATTAAGATTTGTGTTTCGTATCCATTAAATAACTTGTTAAATTTATGTGAATGATCATGGTACGCATTCAGATCATTAGCAGTTAGTTTTTTAGGTTTAATGTTTTTCGTTCAAGTATATATGCGGTTCGCGACTTTGCGTATTTAAAAACTACTTTGTGTTATTTTCCATCACCTTAATTTGTTAAAAAAGTTTTTCACATCACATGCTAAACCAAGATAACTCAATTGAGAATTTTCAACTTTACATTTTTAGGCTTATCTCCGAAACTACTGTAGAGATTTTGATGAAAATTTTACTAATAGATAAACTGATTTAATAAAAATGATTGTTTTGTTTATTTCTTAACCAGCATAAGTTAAAAACAGTCCAAACATCAATATTTGTGAAATATCTCTAAGTGCAAGGTATCGTAGCATCTTTATGCGAGTTTTTTTAAACTTTTACTTATTATCATTCCAGATGCCATAGTGGTTGTGTTGTGGACGGGGTTAGCCATCAGTGGGTTCCTATTCCAACACTACCACAACCGCGGGCGTCCACCCTTTCCTCCACCGCCCAGGAGTGTCCGTCCAGGAAGACCGGAGCCTTCGGGATATGGTGCTATACCGGTAACCAGCAGGTATGTACTTATATTAAATAATTAAAACTATTTTTTTTTTGAGTAATTACCTTCATCAATCAATTAGGTATCAATACATCATTAAAAATATGAATTATTGAAATATTTTGATGCTAAACAACAAGTAAGTCAAATAATCACCTTTTCTAATATTGTGTTTTAGTTAGTTTGTACAGACATGTATGTAGCTCTTCAAACTACTACAAAAAGTCAAAAAAAATATTCTCGATTGATATTGATCTCTACGTGTCGGACTTAAAAACAAAAATCGTTTCAATGACCTCTAACTTATTGGGTAGGTTGACCTGCCGTTGACTGTACATAGAATTTGTATGTAATACGAATTAATTTTGTTTATATTGCATGTTTTTGTACAAAAAACTGTTTGTCTATTAAAATAAATCATACTGGCCCGTTCATATTGCAGGGGGTAAGTAATTGTCACGACGATAAGAACTAAAACAATAAGTTATTGCGACTGTATTTACTATCTTATTGTTGTAAATTCTTATCATCTATAAATAAATAACGTGTGCTAGAAATTACCTATCAGTTTTTTCTTGTATGAAAGTAACGCTTAGAAATGAGTCGTCGAACTTACTAACATACTTTACTATCTCATTATTTGTATACGTAAACCCATTACGTTCTTAATGTGACTCTTGATATCGGTAATTATTTGGAACAATTAATCTGTCTGCACAATAACTTTTAAAAATTGTCTTGCGTCTGGATGCAGCCAAAAATCGTTGTCTGCTTGCTACCTTGTAACATAAATATGTTATTTCCTTATTTCAGAAACGTCATCCCAACAGTTCGTGTTTCTGGCGAAAGCGACGAAAGGACTCCATTATTTGCTTAGGTGATATATATATTTTTAATAAAAATGATAAAATATTCAAAGAAAATGTATAGATCGACTGAAAACTATTGATACTCGTACATAATTCTAAGGTTGTAAGTTAGTTCCTTTTTTGATTTTTTTTTTACTAACTTTTATTAGGTCGTCAAAAAATTTTCGTCAGTTAAAAAATTTTTGATACTTTTGTTCCTGGCTGTACACTGTTTAGTGGTCGTTGATTTAATTGTTTATAAGTCAAATAAAAAGGTTGTATTGTTAAAGGTGTTTCTGTAGATATACTGCGTTTACATTCTAATCTAACATATCATATAATGTTTTTTTATGAATATATATTTAAATAATAAATAGTTTTCTCTTATACTTATGCCAAATACTTTAATACTTTAAATGTTAAATCTTGTTAAACTGGCCATGTGATGCTTTTTGCTGTGATTGTTGTTTATACACATATATCAATAAATCGATTATTTAAATTTATTTCTCCATTTTATTTATCTTGGGAAAACAATTATTTTAAGAATGAGACAATAGGAGACAATATTATTAGTAGGTACATTACAGTGCATTAAAATCCAGCGACCTGTTTTTTCGTCATACTTTAAAAAAAAGTAAAAAATAATTGGGAAACATTCTTCTAAAAGTATCAAAAGGTAAAAAACATAGGTAAGTATCAGAATCAGAAACTTTATTTGCGTAAAACACGGTATATAATACAATTTAGAATGAGCACATGTCTCGCTATCAAAAATAGCATGCAAAATTTAAACAATCAAGTAAATAGTACAATCTACTACTACAAAATAATATTCATAACATCAATTAATAAATTACTTATATATTTTATTAAGTATTTATATATACTTGGCAATTGGGGAATCTGTGGTCTGATAATAAAGTTTTATCTTGTATGAACGATATTTATGAGGATAATCGCATTACAAACTAATGTTACCCAAGCCTACCGAACACAAAATTAACCTATAAACTGTTTGAAATCGGTTGTTGTTTGTAAAGTGTGTTGAAAGCAATGTGTAAACAATTATATTATCTGTTTCCCGTATTCCACGCGATCAAAGCCGAGCTACAGCTAGCGTTACTAGTGAGACTGATATAATCAGAATCCAATTGGGCTTCCCACATTTTCTGTCAATGTAAGATTACCCATTCAAATCATGTGCAGTCCCTCTGTCCGCTGGACGGACAGACAGACAAAGTCTAAACCAATTACGTGCGTTGATAATCTGTACAATTGTTGTTTACGCCAAACGGCAGAGGGAGCCACTGAACGGGCTTGCCTGTTTTTGATAGAATTCCTACAAGGTGATTATACAGGCTGCTGACTAGAGTTGCCAAATCTATTTTTCTAAATTTAGGGAATTGAGAGAAATAAAAGCGGGACAGGGACAAAAAGAACAGGACCGTTTTCCTAAAAAACTGTTCTCTCTTGTCGCAATCCTTGCGGTGCACCCGCTCGCCTTGAGCGCTTCCTGAAAACGTTTTTTACTGTGCCAAATTTTCCTACATAGATGAAACAGCGGGGTTTTAGGCGTCCCGCTGAGTGTCCAAGCGGGGCGTGATATGAAAAGGCTGAAAATCGGTAACACTAGTGCTGGCGCCGAAAACCGATTAATTAATTGACGACCGCCTGGTCTGGTGATTCATGCTCCGGCCAAATCCAGCGGTCGCGGATTCGAATTCGTGGGCGAGTAATGAGCACGAACGTTTGTTCATCTGGAGTCCTGAGTCCTGAAATACAGTTCCTGTGTCTAATGTTCTAATTTAGGCTCTAGTCCTCTCGAATATTATGTATTTTCTCTTTCTTTGTTTAATTTCATATTTTCATTTATCCTTGTTTTTGTTTAGAATCACTTAATTAAGTTTAGTGTAGCAAAACGTGTAGTATTCTAGTAGATTTTAAAAAAATGAATTTAATTTAATGTAAGTATCATTGTCTTGTCGACATACAAGATCTGTTCAGTTTAGGGTTGGATAATTAGTGTGATTGTTACAGAATAATATGTTTATATGGAACAATTTAATAGGAACTCACGTTAGTTATCAGACCTTTTCCTGCTATATTAAATAATTTACCTTTTTCGTTTATTTACATTCAAATCTTATACTGTTTAAAAGCTTATTTTATCATTTATGTCATTTATTTATGTCATTTATTTATGTGATTATTCAATGAATTAGATATTTATGACTTTAAACATTTACTTCATCATTGATTGAAATTTTAGCATAATGACTTCAAAACGTTTAAAAGGGAAATGATTCAAAATGTGACTGCACATATTATAACCACCCTGTATCAATACACTATCTGCACACCCCGACGAAGCTGAGATCAGTATAATGCCTACAATGCAACACGTTTAATCCCATCCCTTTGTTGTGCACCCTCTCTTTTCAAAACCTATGCCGGCAGTGTGTACTCCGCCCTATGTAGGCTATTTGAGACAGAAACAGTAACATAATTAAAGCTACTTAAGTATTATTCATGGGATAAAGAAAACGTGGTGAGTTTATATTGACGTGGTTTTATGAGATTAATTAAATTGAAAATGTGTTGGGCAAAATGTACAATAGTATAAAGCTTTGAAATGTAAGTTTATTTATTAATAATGTCATCATCATAAAAATACAACTAAATTATTAAGACAATATTAGTATTAATATTGTTTATGAATTTTAAAATACTTACTTAGAAACAAAACTACAAATTTAAAAAAATAAGCTTAAAAAATTACAAATTATTTTTACGCTAAGAATCTAAAGAAATCAGCATTATAATTACGAATTTTAAAACAATGTCTTACCTTTATAATCCAGAAAACAGGCTTCTTGGCTTTTATTAACTTCAATTTTTTCTTTGGCCACCATATTTGTTTCAGCATCATTCACAATATATTTCTGTATTTACCTAATTGCTATTTAATACTTGATACATTTTTTTATTTAAGACCCAAAAATCGACATAAGGAAACTTGGTTAGTAATTATTACAGAACAAAAGTAATTAATTCGTTTGATAACGTCATATCTCGTGTCTCAGAGATGGGTGGGTGGGGTGATGGGTGTGTGAGACATGCCAATGAAAGTGTGTCTCGCCCTATTACTTACTTACTTTTATTTTGTATTTTCTGTTACTTTGTTTGGTGTGCATTATAGAATATCTATCTATCTAACTTAAAAATTGTGTTCTTCTAGCTTTACTGCAATCATTCTTAAGCCATCAATAACTTCTTCGAATTACTTTTATTCAATCACATTTCACTGCAGTGCTGACCCTACACGCAAAATTAATATGTACCGCCCAAATACAGTTAACAGCATAATTTCCTTTGCCAAAGAAACAATGGGGCGGCAGCACTGTAGCTATAAGGTCCATTTTGTACCGCTAGGGCGGCAGCACTGGGTATAAGGTTTAATTTTGCACGTTTCTCTAGCCATCTGCTGTCATTGTTAATATTTTATTCCATACTAGGCCATTGTTGTGTCATTTGACACACTCGAGTGTTCACATTCGTCATTATAAATGATCATAACTTTATTTGGGGTCGCTGTATTGGGCTTGTTTAACTGATACTTATGGTTATGGGGTGTATCAATTTATTTTGAAGTGCGAAGTTAATATGAATCGATAGCTTTTTTTTTACTAGCGATATTGTAATATTTTCTGCTAAGCTAATACAAAAATATTTGTAATGTACTCGTAGATACAAATTCCTTTATTCCATTAGTCATTATGAGTTAATATGTTGGTAACTATTTATGAAATAGTGTGTGTGTTAAAATAAATGATGTTGAATAAAACAAGAGATAATGGTTAATGCAATATTTATTAATAAATTTCACTGTAATCTCCTCAATCTATATGCACTTAAATCCAAGTAATAATTTATTTTACACTTACTTCCAACCTACTTTACATACAATTTTACTGTACTCTTATACCACGTCCATATTGCATTTATTTACTCTTAATGAAAATATATTATAATTTACATTTATTCAAAATGTAAAATTAAATTCTTACGCTGAATACCAGCATTGTAAACTTTTTGTGAACGAAAAGCTATTTTACAACTAATATTGTTCAATACAAGTATGTATACGGTTTTGTACATGTATTTTATGAGTTTGATTTCCCAAATTTTATACCGAAATGTTTTTAAAATATTGTTTTTCATCATGGTAAAAATAATTTATAACTACTTTATAATCACAGCAATATCGATCTCCTTATCATAAGTAATAAATAATAAATTAATTCGTTTCAAGGTCTGTGCTATAGAACTGCGATGAACGTACTAACAACATCTATTAGTGTAATATTATACAATAATAATACAAACATGATTAGTTCGTATGACAATTTGTTGCGCTGGGGTGAGAAACAAATCGCTGTAACGAAGCTCATTGCGACCTTTTTCCTCTATATCATTAATATTGCACCCCAACATACATCAAAAGGGTTGTCGGCAAGGGCGCAAAACACTCAATTATTACAAACGTTGGCACAAACAATTTACATTTTATTTCCCGCCCTGCGTCAACAGGACGGGAAACTTCACTACTCAACAATAGATGGCGCTTACCTATATTTACATACAACCTATTGCTTTCCTAGCTTACTAAAGTTGACCATGCACTATGAAGTATATCACTTAAAAAAACGATTTCTAAAATGTATTTATACACTCAAATTTGCAGTATAATTCATCGTACATGGTTCGCTTACCTCTAAGTTTGAACATCATCAGTTGCCTTAACTTTTACACAATGGGTCTATGATACAAAATGAAAACGCACCATGTTGGAACAGTTTTTACGATACGGAGTTGTTTTCTTGCAAGTCGGCGGGTAGGACATTATTGGTGTCGTGTCCTGCCGTCATGTTAAGGGCGTTCATTGAGAGGTCTGCGTAGTTGTGCGCGATGTCACCGCTAGATGGCGAGTCCACGTTCGGGTTCTCTGGCATCGAGAGCAATCGATGCGGGAACCCGAATAGCTGAGATCACTGAAGTCGTCCCCAGTAGTTCGACGCGAGGTCAGGCCCCTGCGAAGGTATTTGCACTGGCACGCTGACGCCCGCCGATATTACACCTACGGACAAAGACGGTAAATAAAATACGGGAAGATGAGATCCGTTACGGCTTTATGTAGTATGTAAACAATGTTTTATATTCGATGGCGCTTTCTGATTTTATAGTTAGAATCGTTTTTGTCCTGGGCACAGTAAATACGAATATTAGCTTTAAGATCGAATGCCGTCGTCAAGTCACGATTACGGATGCTAGTCGCAGAGTCGCCAAAGCAAGATGCAGCATCCAGAGCCATCTTTGACCTATTGGGGGCCCTGGGCACATAGGATAATGGGGCCCCTATGACTTTGATACTATTGAACTATATAAATAGAACTAGGGGGCCCCATCAATCGCGGGGCCCTGGGCAAGTGACCAGAGTGCCCAGTGGGAAAGACGGCCCTGGCAGCATCGATGCAGTCGCATAATCGACGACCGCGGATGCTAACTCGCAGTGTGCATAAGTTCTTTTCTATTATAAAAAGATTACTTCTCTTGTTATGATTTTATGTTGGGATACGGGTCTACTATTTTTCATGGTAGATACTTTAACGAACCTCACTCTCGCTCAAATAATCTAACTGAGAATTTTTTAATTTTTTTATTTAAAAACAAGTTACATTAAAAGCTTATATCTAATTTTATCTTCACAGTGTAGCAAAAACCAACTTAGGTTTTACCGTACACCTAGATTCGACATCGAGCGTTCGTAAGATCATTATAAAACAATACAATACAAATTATTATGTGGCATATCTGCACTACAGATGCGTTTTGACCTCATCTTACCTCCTCCTCCTCCTCCGTGTTACGATGCTTACTATTATGTATTCAAATGGCTCGCACATATGCTGACTAAACCATTAGCCATGCGTCAGCGTCATTCCTCATAGGATTGTATCAAATTCCGTTTAATAGACTAATTGAACTCGAGTATTGCTAATCAGAATCGAGCTGTTACACCATTGTACTAATGTACCCATATAGGCACTAATGTACACATTGCAATTAGTTTAAATATGGAGTTGTTGTTAAAATCTAAGTGCCTTTAAAATAAAGAAAGGGATTGACGAAATATTAGACTTATTAGACTTAGCGAGCGTTATTTCAAATGCAAAGCAAAAAAAAAAATTTTTTGCTTAACAAGCATAAAAAAGTATTTTTTCTAGTCCCTAGTCCATTTTGCATGCTTGAGAGGTAGCGGTAGAGGTTTGTTTGCACTAATTCTGGCTTCTCGTACATTAATCGTTTAAAACATCAGAAAGTCACATCAATATAGTTCTTCTGACTGGTTGATTCCTGTCGTTCGTCACCCAATGATATGTCTGTTAATTTTAATTTTATTGATTTGATACGAGAAGGCCACCAAAACAGGAGGTGTTTAATCCATCGCGAAATGTCTGTCTGAATGCTATTATTCGAATAGGCAGCGATGCTAGCATGCTGGCTCTATTAGTCCGTCATGCGTCAGCGTCATACGTCTAATAGGATTGCGTCGCATTCCGTTTATTACACACAATCGCGTTATCGGCGCGTGGTCGGCTCGATTACGTCGCGTCGAATATATCCGAAATTAGTGTATTACTTGTAATTTGAATAGGACTAGATTATAAGGTTGATGACTCCTTTTATGATTCGTCAAAGGGAAATTTGCTGTTGAGGATTTTAGCCATCTTATTATTGTGTTTACGCATTTTTCTGCTTTTATTGAGGACTGAGTAGGTATACTCCGCAACACGAGCCGGTCGTGTAAAGACCAATTTATTTTTATAGGAAAGCTTCTTACTCGACAACATCAAAGTGGTCGCATAACAATGAAATCCCTATTGTGTCTTGCATATGTATGCTTGATGAGTGTAGACAAGATAGAGTTATGGTTATTAGTATAGGTAGTAGTCATTATGATATTTTTGAGATTTTATAAAGATTACACCAAGACATTTAACCACCTATGGTACATATCCCTAATCTCCCCATTGTTCGTTCGGTCTGTGACTAATATAATGGGCTAGTTTCCTAAAAAAATCTAATTAGTCCGTCATTTGGATTGACAGAAAATATTGGACACCTATTTTTTCTTTTCTCAATTAAACAAAAAATGATGAAGATATATCTCGTTAGTTCCGCCTAACGTGACGCCTTACGACACTTTTTAGCAAGGCGTGACGTCACGCGCTCACTTTGATGCGCTTTGTATTAGTAATTTTTTGTTTGATTGACAAAGGAGAAAATATGGGTCCAATATTTTTGGATAATATAACTGACGGACTAAATAGAATAATCTTTTTTTGACCCAGGAAACTAGCCTTACTTAAACTTAATACTACTTACTACTTACACAAAATTATATTTTTTATTACAATATGTCTAAATAACGAAAAGGTTAAACACAACACATTTGAATAGTCAACAAAATGTCATTAATACTCCTATTTTATATGGTAAATTGCCAGTAATCCTGGAATGGCGGGCATAATTAAAACTGTGGCTCTATATTGTTTTGTACGCCTGTTATTATAACAGCCGCTACACCACAGATAATTATTAGAAAAGTGACGCTCAATTTATTGCTATCAGTTTTCAATGAACTTCAGCACGCCTCGTGGCTTTCAATTAATTATATTTAATTCATTGCAAATTCAATATTTTATTCCATAAAAATATGGTTAACAGATAGTAGTACGTTTTTTTTAAATCCCACTAGGTTGGCACCTAATTTATTTCCAAATAAATAAAAAGTTACCTCACGATCCGCTATCGCTCCACATAGTTATAGATGGTAAAACAAGTAAGATGGTGTCGCCACTGAGCAAATAGGCATCCGCCAAAGTGAAATGTGGTGTTAGTCTAGCAATAAGAATTTACAGGAAAGCTAAGTAAAAGTTGAAAGACGTATGTGCTAACACAGATGCTTAGAGGTAATAAATAAATTATTGCCATTTTTTTAATACCCAGTATTATTGTTTTATGCGGAGTTTGTAGGTAGGTATGTACTTTTGACCTATTTTGTATAGTGATTTTCCGCGTAGAGATCACGCGCGATGGCCTGCGTGTAACGCCGCGATAACGCTAGAGGGCGCTTTGGGCTTACATTCATCATAGTATTATCGGTCGTAACCAGATGCGAGCTTAGTCAATAGACTGTATCATACATGTACGTTTTAGATAATATGAGGTTTTTCTTTATTCGCTACCAAGTGACAAGAGAAGTGCGCTTTTTTATTTGATAGTATGAAGATTGGTGATGCTGATTAAAGAAACAGTATGAATAGCTGTAGACTCTCAAAACTTCATTCTCAATACATTGAAGATAAAATAAATGGATTGGAACGTTTAGCGTGTGTGAATAACGTTTTGTATTA
Organism: Anania hortulata; assembly: GCA_963576865.1. Taxonomy (NCBI): domain Eukaryota; kingdom Metazoa; phylum Arthropoda; class Insecta; order Lepidoptera; family Crambidae; genus Anania; species Anania hortulata. The sequence goes on along the minus strand of OY756405.1, from coordinate 9,124,109 downwards.
CAATATTTATGGTATCTAAAACGGAAATTCATATCCCGAGCGCGCAAATGAAAAATATCTCAATGTATTCACTGAATCCGTAAAAGAATGGAAGCCAAAAAGCGAAAAGTAGAACAAATCCGCATTATTTAATACCACGAAGCTGGCATTGCAGCGTCGAAAGTGCGCAAAAGAGTAAATGAAACGAAAGCGTGCATTTTGAATTGCGAAAAACTCTTTTGTTCGCCATCCCGCGCGCTGGCAACTCGTACAATGCCGCCAACCACCCAACAACAATAATTCATACCGCTTTCCGCCACCTACGGCTAAAAATGTCCGCCGCGTGATATATAATACCAAATGCGAAAGTTACTGCTTTTAAAAACAATGGAAACGTTACGAGACACCTCGCCCATTCCTTTTTTTAAATTCAGATTTCATTTGCAAACCTCATTTGGGGCGCGAAATTGATAGTCCCGCCGCAATCTCACTATTTGTTAACAAAAGCATTCGATATTCAAAATCAATTTAAAAGCCATTTGTAAGGAACAGACAACGGCAAATCCAATCGGGGCATGAACTCCTATTTTTCCCTCCATTTTCCTTTTATTTTTTGTTTCCCCCGTCATGTCGCGGTCTTCAGCCAGACGCCCCTCGCTCTTGAGTCAGCGGTTTTTTTAAACATTTTATTACGAAGTTGGTAAATATTTTCGAAGGCCTCTCATCTCCGTTGCGTCGATTTTTTATATTATGCAAATACTCGTAATCAATTCTTTCGGATCATTGTTGATTGTTGTAAAACGTAATAACTACCTACAAAGCGAGCAAAATCTACATTCAGATCTTACTTAGGTATGATTCCTAGTCGAAATAAATTATAAATAGTGTCAACATATTCTTAGTTGTTAAGTCTTCATGTAAACTCAGAGACTATAAGTAGTCGCTGTGTAAACTGTAATGAAGGCTTTAACGTGATGAATTTTGACAAACCAAATGTGTAATCATAGGTACCAAATTCAAACTCATCAGGTCAGGCAGTCTCGACATAGATAATGGTCGATGACTTTGCGACATATTTAATATAGCCCGCCTGGTCTAAAAATGGGCGAAACTAGGAAAAAATTACTCTTTAAAATCAAAATTAATAACGAAGATTGGGTGACAAAGGACAATTCAACCAGCCAACCTAAGAAGTTTATACGGTAATGTTTTTTAAATCTCCCAAATTATGTCGAAGTTAATTAAAATAGAACTACACTCACCAGTGCTAGCAGCGGCTTGAGGTTGTGAGTAAGCGGCGTGCTGCTGATGCGCTGCCGGCGCCCGAGAGTACCCCCCACTCCCGAGCACGTCGCCGAACATGTACGGGTACCCTCCGTCGCGCTGCTGCAGGCACGATGACGACAACCCACCCGGCATCGAGCTATTGGAAAGTGCATTATTAGTACCTACATCATTAAAGAACAAACAAAGTTAAATCTCATCGAGCTTTTTAGCAACTATTTATAAGTGTGATTGCGCTGTTGAAAGCGCAGAGATTGATCTGTCGGAACAATGTCAATCCGCCAAAAAAAGACAAAGTGAATTATGAGTTGTTGGCGATTATGTTCGGGTATCATCTTGTATGTAGGTACTATGTATGATAAGACGGCACGTTCGATATCGAACATGTGAAAAGTGCACTGTCAATTCATAAAACAACAATAAAAACCAAACTGAATCACCTCGTTAGTAAACGTGTATGTTAAAATAATAAAATTAATTTCTTTCAAAATCCTGAGTGTTTTACGTTTGCTTTGTTTTGCGAATAATGTTATTTGCGAATATAGGCTTGTATTTTTAAAACAATGCAAAATGCTTTATGTAAGTACTACATTACGAAATAGAAATAAAGTATTATTGAATTGAATTGAAGCAATCGGTTACCTTTTTATTTATTTGTGTACTACCATACAATCTGTAGAAATATTTTTTTTCATTAAAATGACTATTTGGGCACAAAAGACAAAAATAAGAATGTGTTTTAAATGAAGACTTTCCTTTAACATTATTTCAATTTGATGTTGTACTCCTTTATTAATTATTACAAATTATAAAATCTAATGACGATGCTGAAATAACGACAACTATTCGCTTATTAATTGTATGCAACTTCAAAACAAGAAGCGCTACGTCTCAGTTATTAGTTTTCGATCAGTCGCCAACAAAAAGAAAGTGTCAAGCGCTCGCATAATAAAATTCGTTCTAACCTAAAGGGGAAACTTCTCGTTCGACTAAGTTAATTTGCTCGACGACAAAAGCTAAAGTCCGTAGTTCACTATTAAAAATCAATTCAAGTGGAAACCGACCTTCGGCGGGGCGTCTCTATGCAATGGCGGGAAACGCAAGAAAGCGCGACCTTTGCCGGTCGATTTCGCGCGCAATCTAATCAGTTTCGCTGCCCGCTGATAGATGGCGAGGCGCGGATCGCCTTGTAACCTTATTAACATCCTTGTTTATAGAAAATGGAACAAGTTTTACACCTAAGTTTTTAAACTACGAACTTTATTTCGGGCAGAGATGTGTCTAGGAACTTTGCGAAGTATGGTCACAGTAAATTCGTCGGAATCTTTTTTTTAAATGTATGTTCTGCGATCATTCGTTACTAACGTTGACCGATTTTGATAATTTTTTTTTCTTTTCCAGCTGATGAAAGATTCAATGTTTTCGTTGGCACCGACTCCAAAAGTAAGTGATTAGGTACCTTACGTGTTAAGATGATTTTAAGCATTTTAGTTTTTGTATATTCTATATTACATAAACTGTGGTATGGTCGTAGTTATTCTTGAGATGGTACAAAAGACATTTATTTCAACTATGAATTATAATTATAAACTAAATTGTTGTTGTGAAAGTATTATAGGTACCTTATGTCTAAAACGAATTTCAAACACAAGGAAATCTGCGTATTACCCGACTTGTAGCTATTCAGGGATATAACAATGAGAAACAAATATAACTTCCAGTTGTTGAGGACTAGCTACCTATCTAATTCAAAAGCCAACGCACACTAACGACAAAACTTCCAAGTTTACAGTCAAACTTGGTACTCAAAGGTTAACGTCCTCGTTGTGACTACAGCAAAATGGAGGAGGAAGGTAGACACAATTGCCAGTTATCTATCTTAGTATTGATAACATTTTATAGTTCAACCTGAAACGGCTGCGATATACCTACAAGGTAGTGTGCATTTTGCTGTACATGTTCAGACGTTACCACAGCATTTATGAAATCTACGATTGTTATCACGTTAGAAACATGAACGTGCTTACATAAAAAGTTAATAAGTTGCTAAAACAGACACACAATGTCACACACACACAAATCGATGTTTTGAACTCCTAAAGACATTCTGACACTTACCTATACGTGTCGCTCATCGTTGCAATAGGTTGCGGTATTGGACTATACATAGAGTTGAAGCCACCGTTCAGCGGTAACCGCGGTGCAGGTGGGGCAGGGGGCGAAGCCGCTGGAGCGTCCCGCCTCTGACTTCTGAGCTTCTCTTCTCGGCGCCATTTCGCTCGCCGGTTGGAGAACCAGACCTGTGGAATAAAGAAAATTTAATATTGAGACCATTGCACTTCATCTTATTTACCACTTCTGTCGGATTCTTCCGACAAATATTTGCGTGCCCGTACCGCTCGTGTCGTGTTTATCCGGCAAAAACATGCATTCGTATTTATCGTTTTTTTAGTTCTATGAGCTTAAAAAAGAACTCCCTATTTTTTGTAGAAATCAATTCACCGATTACTAGTCGGGGGCTAGGAGCACGGCAATTAATAACAAACCAAACTTTTAAAAGGTTAGAAACTGGATAGTCATTTGACAGTCTATGTATCTACTCAAATAATTCACAAACCTGACGCATTATCAGTCTAACAGAAGTATTTTCTTTTATTTGGCAAATACTTGTAAGGTTCACTGTTTCAGATGTTTATCTTTCATAAAAAGTTATTGACCGTTTATCTTTACCACCTATATGTATTTTACAAACAGACAATAGGAACACTTTTAACAATTTTCCTAGAATATCCGCTATCCGCCTAAATGCATGAAATGGAACGCGAATGACATTTCCCGCTAAAACAAGGAGGTATTCATTCCCGTATTAGTCATTTGAATACGCAAAGTGACTACATAAAGCGGAAGTGCGATATCATGTGACAATATAAATAACCTGTACCATAGCTAGTACCATCCCATTAGCAAGTTATTAAGTTTTAATACCCATAATGAAGGCAAGGTTTTCCCGTCTAATGCGATGGCAACACGTGATCGCGTCAGCGCATGGCGTGTAATTAAAGCCTAGTAAAGTTAATATACTTGTAACTAATAGTTTAATAGGCCACTGCCACGCCACGCTACTTAATAATTGCAAATGTTATGAGTATGAGTAGTGCAACTATATGGCATTAAGTCTACCTTTTGTATTTGTGTAATAAATAGATGATTCCAGGTTAAAAGGTTACAAGTGTTTATGTCTTAAAACGTTTAGCGAGTTAGTACCTTGTAAGTTCGCAACTAAAAATATATGTAACCTTAGAAGAAATAATAATAGAATAAAGGAGTAGGTGTGTTGTCTTGTCTGGCGAATATTTGTATATTGATTTTAAATTGCATTGTGTAGGTAATAAGTAACTGTATTTAGAAGATGAGGGAGGTGTTCGTATATTTTGAAAAGACAATCCTAAAATATTTAGCATGTTTTACGGTCATCATTTTATTTAATGTCTTTGTCCTGTCCTTGCAACTTAATTCAGTTCAGAGTACCTATTTCTTTACTTTTGTAAAAAGTTGTCATCGTTTTATCATGCATCGAGGGTTTTTGCAGTAATACGCATAGTTATGAGAAAAGTCATAAATATAAAACCATGTTATTCAAAAAGACGATACATCGTGTAATGCTACAAAATGTACTTAATGTTTGTACATATCATTCCTTCCAATAAAAGTCGCGAATAATTAAAGCGAGCAGAGCGTGGACACAATATTGTGACATTGAATTGCGTGAAACGGAACGCGGCCCGGAAGTGGCCCTCACGTGCGCGTTACATCCGCCGCCGACAGTCATGGCGACGCAATATGGCGTCCACTCCTTTCCGCCCAACGAAAAAGGCGGGCGTGTAATACAATTCATAACAGATATAAATGTTTTCATTCATTATTTTACTATAGCGTATGAAATGTTGCGATTTTATGGATGGGTTGAGACGTTTGTTGTTGTAGTGATCTAGAAAATATTTTTTCAAACTTTCCTCTACCTTAAGGTTGTCTGGAAGAGATCGCTCTTAGCTATAAGACCGCCTAAATTGTACCATTCTAAATTTATTGTTTCTCTGTACTGATTGTTTTTGTGTGGTGTGCAATACAGAGTATGGAGTATGGAAGTAGGGTAAGCCCTTATTAGGAATAAAAGGCGGCCTATTTAATCATATTTTTTGATAAATAATACTTAGTCTTTTTTTTTTATTAAACAGATTTGTATATGCAATAAAAAGACTAAGAAAAACGATATCACAAAAAGCAGCTCTTGCTGCTTATCATGGCTATGTATCTTCTGTGTTGACATGGTCTACCCTTATGGGGAAATTCTGTTGACATGATTAAAGCTTTCAAATTACAAAAGAAATGTGTGCGAGCGGTGTGTGGTGCGTTGTTTCTTGAGAGTTGCAAGCCCTTATTCCAAAGGATACATGTTTTACCTTTGCCGTGCATATCCGAGAAATATGTATTTTTCTAAAGCGACATCCAGATTACTTCAAAACTCATGCAGAATCTATAGAAAACCATACGAGACATAAAAATAGATTGCACTATCCTAAATGCAACTCAAAATTTTATTCAAATATTATTTTTCCAATGGCAATAAAATCTTTAATAAACTGCCTAAAAATGTTAAAGACCTGCCTCTTAATATCTTTAGAATTAAAATTAATGGATGGCTTCTCGGCAAATGTTATTTATGATATCAATGATTACTTGAATGAAAAATAATGACAAAGGTATTATATAAGTATTTTTATTATGACTATAATTACCACAATTTGACATTATGTCATTGTATTAATATGATTTTTTAAAATTTTAATGTTATCTTATTTTCTTTTTATTTAATGATTTGTATTATTAAAGACATTTGCACACCGGCACAATTCCCGGTAGAATGAAATTGAAACTGACTCTAATCGTTAATACCTGTATTAATGTAACATTTGTTCTGCAAATAAATTATTTGATTTGATTTGAATTGATTTTGTATTCTTTGATTTTATGATTTAGGTCGATACTTTCAAATGGAAAATTCAAAAGAGTTTATGTCAATAATGAAGGCTTAAAGCACTCAGAATACATTTTTGGTTGTTATCGAAACGCATTATTAAATAGAGCTCATAGCTATTGGAAATTAGTATAACGGGTTAACTAATTAAACGATTTATTTTATAATAGGTAAATGTAATGTAACGTTTAACTAACCTACATAAAAACCTATCTTTAGAAGTAATTAAAATGATAATTTCATGATAAATTTTTTCCATTTCAATAATATAATTCTTCTTTAAAAAATCATTTTCCAATCGCACACATACATTTAGGTACCTACATAAAATACGTTTATTATGCCCCTCCAATGGCGATATTTCATCTGTAGGAAAAACTCTGGTAGGCTCAAAGAGCTCGCACAGAGGCAATATGTCATAATATTATTGCTTTGCCTCCGACAAAATCGCTAGAATGTTGCCGACAATATTTTATTCCGACCCCCGCAAAACCTACGCGTAGGAAGGGATGATAAGGGCGCGGTCCCACTAAGCAACGTGTATTTTAATGGATTGCAATGAAAAAACCTAAATGACAATGAATCGCTATGCAATTATGTCTTTGCATTAAAATGATTTTTTGAGAAAAAAATGCTTTCCTTGTCATTTCAGAAACTCTTATCTCAAGTTAAACCATATTTGTAATGAATGTAATCAACAGACAGAAAAACGAAGCCTCATATAAATTCGCTAAATTCATATTAATTTATTTAACATGAAATATGGTTTGTACACATGATAATATTCCTTCATGTCTTGCCATCCTTAAGATGGCATGTAAATTTATACAAATGACGTTAGGTGCATACAACATGTTATTTAATTTAAACTAATAAGTTTAATAGAAATAAAACTAGAAACATTTTAAAAGGATATCAAATCCAAACATAATCCAAAACAATACTTGCTTTTTTATCAACAAACCTATTACGCAAGAGTATTCCATTGTGCACGCTCCCTAAGATCCCAGTAAAATATTATGACGTTTCCACTTTTTCCCATTCAGTCTTACAGTTCGGGCATTTTTTCTGACGGCGATGACGGACCTTTTTCCCGCCTCGCTCTGTGCCACAAATTACGCCGCCCTATAGTTGGGCGGGAAGGGCGGCTTGCGACTACACACTTGCGATTGCGACAAGTTTTGCGTTTTTATTGTATTTAAAAAAGTCGTGTAATTTATTTTAAATTGGTTCGGACCAATCGGATGAATGGTTAAGGAACGCATCGAGGACAGACATAGAAACATTCTTTATAGACTATCAAATTTTACTTATAATTACAGAATTTAAACACAATTTTTGACAGAGAAGTTTAAATATACACATGACTTTAAGAATCAAGTTCAGCTACTTTTAAAAAGTTGAACTGTATATTTTTTAGTTTTTACGGACATCGTAAAACTGAAAATAGCTTTAACTTAAAATTAAGATGGAATTTGAGTGTTTTCTGTTCACATGCCCAAGTTAAGTTATACATAGTTATTATCTTAATCACAACATAATTACCTATTCTCATTTTTCTCTACGAATTGAAACGCTGCCCGTAAAAGAATTAGGACTTGCAGGTTCAATTTATAATTACTTACTTACACATAAGTAAGTCTAAATGCGACTAGTCGCAATAAAATGGCGCCCTAAAAACCTTATAAACGCCTTGCGCCACAGAAAACGAGTATAGTGAGGTCGGAATAATATTACAGAAGGGTTCCTTCCAAATAGGATTTACCATAATTCCGTTATTTCGACAACAACTTGTTCACGTAATTGTTTCGGTTCGTAGCGATATTATTTAGACACCTACTTTTTCGTTTATTTTAACTTTTTGTTAGTTCATGAAATAATTGTAGTGCTGTTGAAAGTTACGTGCCATTAAAAGTTGGCTCATTAGCAATTTGAATTAATGTTAACAAGTTCACCAAAACTAAATACAGGTCTATAAATAAATAGAACACGCTAACGTTGCTAATAAAGGTTTTTAAGGAAATTGGCCTTTTGGTGTGGATGAACTATTCTAAACGATCTTATAATTGTGTAAAAAAATAGGTCCGGTCGGTTCATATTTTTTTTTACTAGGGTTGATACTCCAAAGAAATGAGGTCTTTTAGTAGGTTCAAGTGTTTTATGAGACCTAAAATAAGCAATTAAAATAAATAATTACGTAATTATTTACAAACAAAAGCCTTGTTTTGACCGGCTCCAACAAAAAACAAGATAAATCAGAACACAGTTCTAACACCGCAGGATCTGTCTACTTATTTTTAACCAAAAAAAAACCAGAATTATAATGTGTTTTATTTATAGTGATGTAAGGTTTATTTTGGTTTGTTTTGGCGGCAAAAGACCGGTGGTTGGAGGTCGCTGCCAATTTTTCAAAACACCCCTCCGGAAGCGAGCCCTCTTCCTGTAGGAGAGGATCGATACTTACCCCTCTGTGCTGTGACTATGATTAAGCGGGAATATCGAGGAATTAATATTAGAGAATTTCGCAGTTGCGTTGTGCAAATAATATGTGGGAATATGAGTTGCTTTTTGTTGCTGTTATAATAATGTGTTTAGACGAAAAAAGTAGGGTCATTATTACTTACCTACATATGGGCTTCTGCAATTATCTAAATGCTTAAAAGATTTAAAAAAGATAGTATGATGTAACTGTATGTGTACTGGCCAGTTTTAAAGGCATGGTAAAAGACAAAGGTAACCTTGATTTTTACAATAATTTATCTTTCTATTTCTACATGAATTAAAAGATTTCAAAATAGCTTCGGGAAAAAGTTTCCTTATTAAACTACTTGTACCTATATTATAATTTTATTCAGGCGTCAACAATGTCCAAAGGTTCAATTCTCGCATCACATAGTTCAGTATAATTCAATCCATCTTCACTTAACATTCCTGAAACATCCCTCCCCTCCACTCAGCCTTGAACCCGCAGGCAACACGTGGGTCGCAGCCCGTCCGCCAGAATACCAAATGATGTGCACGCTACACGAACATCTAACTTGTAAGCGAAAGTGAACTTTATCCTGGACCATTTAAGCCCAATTTCCCCTGATGATACATTTCACGCTGCACGGAATGTCATATTAAGCGGCACTGGAAAGAGAGCTTTGTGCGGTTCCACTTAAGCTCAATGTGGCTTGTTGGTAATTCTGGGAACCATTAGGGTTGCTGTGTTGATGTAAAATATTTTTGGTTGAACTTGACTCGGGTTCGAAATTTGAAAGTTACAAAAATAGAAAAAAGTCACTTAAATAAATAACAATAAGATGACATTATTTAGTGAGCACATAAAAATTGCACAAGTTTATAGAATTGAATAATATTAGAAGTAGGGATTGTACAGGGTTATTTGTAAAACATCAACAACCTCCTAGACTCTAGGATTCTAGGATAGAATCAGCCTCTAGGACCTAGAGGACCTGGTGCTCAAATACAACAACTTTTTCTATATGACCAACATCTAAATCGCAAAAAAAAAATTCACTTCCCTTTACTAAGCCGACACCAGCTGACTCAAGTTGGTATGAAAAAGTGAAAAAAAATTTAGATTTCAATGTTGGTCCCATAGAAAAAGTTGTTGTATTTGAGCACCAGAATCAGCCCCTAGGAGGTTGTTGATGTTTTACAAATAACCCTGTATATGTCGGTATTACCTATTATTATGTCATTGGAAGGAAACACAATTTTTCAAGATTTAAGTACAGCTCGGCAGATGGTTGTATATCCCAGTGCAATTAAGTATTTACATAGTACTGTTTAGTTTGGTAGAGATAAAAGATTAAATATACTCTGACCGCCACAAATAATACGCATTTTTGGCGAGATGTTTCAGCTGAAAATTACTTCTCTTTTATAATATTTTTCTTATTTTTGAACATTTTAGAATATTGTGAGACAGCCCTAAAGATAGGTAGGAAAGTACTTGTTGACCGCCCGATGTGACATTGCACCGGCGTGCGTACTTCGAATGTTAACTAACGGCCGACGACGCGAGGTTAATGTAAGAGCTTAGCTGCGCGCCGGAACAATGTCGCCACCATTTTGTTTCTTTTCTTTTGCACCCCCGAACAAGAACGAAGGAAGTGCGGAAACTTTGTGAGAGTTTAACAAAAACTTGTAGGTTAGGTTGTTGTTATTCTACTTTTTCACAAGAGAATCTTTTTTCCTTGGTATAACAATTACTAACTAACCTAACCTAACTACCTACCTACAGTAAGCCTAATAAATCATTAAAAAATTGTTGCTAACTGATAAGTTTGTGCTTTGTATCATCATAAGGCAATACCCTCTGGTTTTCACTTCAGCTCAAACGAAAAACGAGTGACGTAATCACTTATTTTAATTTCGTGAAAAAAACTACTTATGTCAGAATATCAACAGTATTTATCGATTATCTACCCTCAAAGTCAAGTCATCTTTTCAAAAACACGAAACAAAATGGCGTCCGAAACTTTTACTACAAATTCGATTATCCAGAATCGTGTTGAGTGCTCAGACCATTTTAAAAGGCTACACCCGAATAGCGAAAGCATAAAGAGCCAAGTTTCTGATAAACGACGTTTTAAACTGTTGGCATCGTGACTCGACGGGGCCAAACGATTATTTTATAGTTCTTACCAACTTTTTAATGGATATTCGAAAGTGGGAAGGAATAATGAAGAATAATGTGACATGTGTAAAATGTGCTTTATAAAAAGATTTGATAAAAGGAAGTAACGATGGTGTAAAAATGACGATAAAACTTTATTAAATTTAGTAAAGTATTAATCAGTTTTGTGTTACTTTGTTGTTTTTTTTAAGTTCACTTATATATTTTGAATCAAACTATTGCCATTAAAAACAAATACATAATAAATGTGTTATTTAAATGAATAAATTTATTTTAATTCTAAGAAAGTGAATACACAATTTTGATAAATAACATCTTGAAGCCTATATTTGGTTGGTTTAGATAAAAAAAAATTGAATTAAATCATCATCACATTGTTGGGATATAAAAAAAAACGTTTTATTTTCAACAATATTATTAGGCTTTATTATTACTAACCTTTCTTGTATTTGTTTCTTAATAATACTGTTTTATAATACAGAAACAAAATCTATCATACCTAATTACATATTAGAAAAGTATCCCTAACATCTTCATTCCCCCTAAATATCTTATCAAAACAAATCGTTATGCACATAATAATACCGAAACAGCATAGTTCAAACAGTAAAAAAAACAATATTTATCATACTATCGAACACAATACGCCGTCTATTTACACAAGTTATGTACCCGGCATTACGTAGGGTTGGTGAGTGTGGTTAAATTTTAATTAGTTTATTTTTAATAACAAACTAAGACATCTATATCTATCTATATTTATAAAACAAAGTCGGGTTAGTTACACCATTTATAAGTAAAGAACGGCTGGGCCGATTTAAATGGTTTCTGTTTTTTTTAATTTGACTCCGTCCCGAAAAAAAACGTATAAAGAGGCGGAACGAAGTTCGCCGGGACAGCAAGTTATAAATAAATTAATGGTCATTCCATGAAATACGAGGTTGCATAGATACCTCACAAAAGTAACAACCAATAAAACTATTGCAGTAAAAAATATTGAAATTTTACAATAATTAAGAAATTACGGTATTTCATTTTGTTTTTTAACGTTAAATTTCAGTATTCATTTATGAGCGTTGTTAAAGCTAACAAACTTAAATTAATTTTATTTAAAAATGTAGAATAAATAAATTAATATTGTTAAAGCTTTTTTTACAACTTCAATTAATAGGTAATTGTACTTGTTCTTGGAGGGTCAGATGATAATAATATGTTTATCAGGCGTAAATATTTTTTTTACCACTGGTGTGTCAAAAATTTCATGTGTTTGATTAATTTTAATTAAAATACTTCACATGACCGGGTCGACTCGACAGCCCTGTATATGTGCCTGTTATATACAGGGCATATTTGCGCACCGACGCGCATGGTGGGGTTATATGGCGGCCCTTGTTTTTTTAACATGTTTGCCAAAGACGCATCTACATGAGGCCTCGCCTACGCAAACAGTCAGTGTAAACACCGCCTTATGAACGGCTTTATCACGGAATTTCAGATTTTATTTAAAATGGAATTAATTAGTGTTCATTGACAGTGGAGCTGGGTAATGTGATGTGATTTGAAAAGGTACAAATTCGTTGGACTTTACGTCTGTTTACTTAAGTTTTTTATGATTTTTTTGGTGGCATTGTATTTATAATGAAGTCTATAAACAATTTCGAAAAATACTACGTAAAAACAACGAATTTTTCGCAAAGAAGGAGTGTTACGATTACCTGCTGAGTATACATAGGTAGTCAAATTCAAAGGTTTTATTCCTATAAAAAAATCCAGTGCAAAAACCATTAAGATGTTTTCGAAAAAAAGTTTAATTTTAAATTGAAAACCATCCCTTGTTAGTATGTTAAAAGACCAAAGACACAAGAAAGTTAGCTTGTTAGTTGGTAGCATACCATAGACTAGGTATCGATACTGCCACCTTACCGCTTGTAAACTGGATTTTATTTTACCTGGATACGTGCCTCAGGCAATCCGATCTTTTCTGCCAGCCTCTCCCGCGCGAACACGTCTGGGTAGTGGGTCCTCTCGAACTCTGCATAGATTAAAAATGTTAATTTAATTGTGACTTTTTACTTTTTTAGGAATTGATATAGCAAGCGTATTAAAACATTAAATGTATAGCATTATAATTTTAACAAACGGAACGCCTATCTATACAATATGATGGACGTAGCGTTTGTTATGTACCTATTGCAAATTTGACATCCTATTATATCAATTCCCGTACATAACGGAATTAGTTTTTCACAATGGTTTTTCATAGTAAAAGTGGTGATAATCATGCAGTTTTCCGAATTTAGAGAAAACACTCGTTTTTTTTGTGATCATTCACACATATTACGTAAATCAAATTATGAGTTAAGTATGACAGTTGTTATAATTAAAATGTAAAAAATCAACGGGTAAACGTGAACAATATTATACCTACAAATACCTACCACTTATCATTTTATAAAAAACAATGTCATTAGGTTTAAGTTAAAGAAAACGCGTTTTAAACCGTATCAAATGGCATCCAATGAAACGATTCTTTACACAATCTCCGCACAATTGACATCGGTTCAACGTCCATATTGGCACTCCCGCAGGTCCCCGAGGAACTCATAAACCCATTTCCCAATGTCCCTTTCATCTTATTTATTGTTTACCAACACGGTTATTAGCAAATAAATATAAATATCGTCCCCTATTATTTGCTCGCCTCTACAGACGTGGCACGGAGACCAATTACGATGTTGACTAGTCTTAGTTTTTGTTTGTTTGTCCATCAATTGTGATATTAATAAGACCATTGAGGGTTTAATGAGAGGTATTGTGACAAAAATAAATTTGAAAGGGTGTTTTTGATTCCATTTTGACGAAAACACTGGATTATTTAAAAACTGAATGATATTTAGACTACGTTGACTAACACGATTGTAAACAAGAAAGTTCAACGAACTCGTAAAAATAACTTCTTAATAAGTATCTGTGTCTAGGTACACATAAAAAAACAATATTTTAAAAAGATCTAAAATCTTAATTGTAAATTCAAATTTCTTGAACTCTTTGCTCACCTTTTTCCAAGCTATCTATCTGGTCGTTGGTGAAGGAGGTCCGGTTCCTCTGCAGTTTCCTCTTGAGCCTCAACCTCATCTGCGAGTCCTCGTCTCCTGATGATGCGTGCTCACTGTTTCCGTCCGATCCCGCTTCTGACTGCAATGGGTCTGCTAGATAATGGAAAATACAAATTAGATTCTACTAATTACCTAAACAGTTATTATTGAACGATAACGTTTGAACAACATGTTACTTTATGACATCATTTATTTCATAATCATTATATTAATAGGGTAATATTATTATATGTATTGATCAGTATTGATATGTATGGTCATCATTTAGTTTGTGTATTAATATTTTTTTATCTTAAATTTTATTTATCTTGTTAGTTTTTATTTATTTTGGAACTCTTTACTGCCACTCTCAATTCAATTCAACTGTCCTCTACCTGAAAGCTGTCTGGAATTGATCGCTTCTAGCAATAAGACCACCTAAGTTGTGCAGCTCTAATAAATGTATTACGTGTACCTTATTTTCTTTGTGTGGTGTGCATTAAAAGGCAGCTTCTTAAATGTATAGGCTTACATGGAGAGTACCTCCATGTAGGCAGATCATCATTACTTATTTAGGAGTTACATAAGCAATGCCGATGGATTTTTTCCATTCTTCCCTATACCATGTCATCTCCTTAAACTTTCGCTTTGTCTCTTCCATTTCCCTTCCCGCCTTCGCCTCAAATAACTATACTACTAAAATACGGATCACAAAATGTTAAATTGCATTTAACAGAAAAATAAGAAATAACACTAAACTTCGCTTCCCTATATTTTAAATTGTATCGTGATAATGACTTAATATATTTCATTTTGAAAATAAATCATAATTATGTCAACAAACGCTTTAAAATGTTACATGTTGATCAACCCTAATAAAGGGTTGCATATCAAAATAAATGTCTCGCAACACATTAGCTGCGTTTTTCACAATCGGAATTAGTAACAGGCCGGCTCTCAAAAGTTTAAATGCCGTACTTCGCTGATAATACTGAGGGGAGTGAGCCTCTTCATCAACAATACTACGACGACTATCAACAAATGCGTCAGCAGAATTGCATCTCACAAAAATTGCTTTGCGTCATTCTGATCTCGGAAGTCAAACATTTGGTGGAGACCGAGAGCTCTCCTTATACCGGGTAGATGGAACTGAGGGTAGCAAAATTAAACGTTAGTTGTAATTCTGTGCCCTCAACTAATTGATTAATTTGCTTTATGGACAGCCGGTTCGATTCCCGGCTCGGTAATGGTGCACGGGTAACTGATTCTCGTCAATGGGGGCGATGTTATGCAATCTGTCACATTTTTGTGACGACACGCCTGTGTGGGCCCGATAATAATCGTGATGGATAGAGGAATGGAACTGAACTGGAAATTTTGGCTGTTTTCTGTATTCGGTTTTACTTGGGGCATTAGGGTAATGAAGAAATTTTATGCTTCAGTACACGATTAACACAGAACAAATTTACTCGGGATTTATTTTTGTTGACAGTTATAATTGGCATCCAACACTCAGTTATTATAGTAATACTGTTCCGAATGAAATGTATTTTCAAATTTTGTGCTTACAAAAAAGAGAAAACAACTTGTCAAAAACAAAAATAGATAAGAAAAAAATTTACCTTTCCTGTTTTTTTTATCTTTCGAAATATTTGTCTTGATAATAAAGATCTAGAACCATCTCGGACTGTAAAATTGTGTAAACACTTCAAATGCCGTCTAGGCTGTATGCTGGATGCATTTGTGAGTAGAATAACTAATCACCCGGCGTTACTCAGCTCAGGTCTGGCTAAAAGCATGGCTCTGTGCCAAACACGGCGGGTGTCGAGTGAATCTTGGTGCTGGGAAAAACGATATAGGCTGCTTGTTTCACTGGTACTGAATACGTAAAAACACTAAAAAGCTAAAAATAATCTTAACACGTAAGGTACCGTAAACGAAAACATTGAATCTCTTATCGGCTGGCACCGACTCCAAAAGTAAGTGATTACCTAATCACGACATTACATTACATAATCCTTACGTGTTAAGATTAATTTTAACTTTTTAGTGTTTTGAAGTCGGTTTTATTTTTTAAATAAAATTTACTTATTTCACCTATTTTTTTCAACTATTTTAAATGATAAATCCTAATCAATACAGATCTTAAGAGTGCAAACAAAATTTAACTGCTAAACACCGAGTTCATTTCCTAATATTCTACTCTTAGGAGTAAATTTATTTTCGCAAATTTTTACTATAGTATCATTAAAGTATAAGCTATTCAACAAAAAAGTTGCATCAAAATTGGTTCACATTTGTCAAAGATACCTATTGGGTAACATAGATACAAAAATCAGTTGGCGTGGTACGGAGTTTATGAAATGTTTGATGATTTTGTTATAGATCTCATCATCAGAATTTGACCAAATTTATATGGGATCATTCTGAAAGTATTACCTTTTAAGCAAAAAAGAATTATCAAAATCGGTCAACGTAGTAACGAATGATCTCTAAACATACATAAAAAAAAGATTCCGACGAATTGAGAACCTCCTCATTTTTTGAAGTCGGTTAAAAATAAAGTTTAAGGCATACATTACAATTCACCACTCCAAAAAATCGTGATTACTAAGTAAATAACTTGGAGATTTTGTTTAATATTTTTTAATATTTCAGAGGCCAATAGGCTAGTTTCCTGGGTCAAAAAAAGATTATTCTATTTAGTCCGTCAGTTATATTATCTAAAAATATTAGACTCATATTTTGTCTTTTGTCAATCAAACAAAAAATGACGAAGATAAAGCCCATCAAAGTTAGCACGTGACGTCACGCCTTGCTAGAATGTCGCAAGGCGTGACGTTACGCGGAACCTTCACGGGCTATATCTTTATAATTTTTTGTTTCATTGAGAAAAGAAAAAACACGTGTCCAATATTTTCTGTTAATACAACTGACGGACTAATTAGATTTTTTTAGGAAACTAGCCCCATTCCCGTAATTGAACATTAGTCGCATAGTTCGTAATGAGACTGAAAATAGAAGACACAAAAATATGTTTTTTTTTGTTTTATTTTCAGTCGTAGTAGGATAGTTTCGATAATTAAGTATAAGATCAAATTAAAAGTTGACGAGAATACTAAAAACATTTTCATGTAAAATGTTTTCAATACGAGACCTACGGTGGTAATAATCAGATCTCCAAGCTTCTAACTCTACACGCCCTAACTACAAGTTCTAACCTAACAAACTCTACTACTATTGTTAAACTACGGGAATTGGGCTTCTTTGTATATTTTTACTTACAACTGAAAAAATCTAACGGTTAAAATTAAAAAAAACGGATATTAGTAATGTGTTATTGTTTTTTGCAATAGGTATAAATTTATCAGTAAAATAGTAGTAGTATTTAGTAAATTATGTAAGATCATGAAATATTGTCTAAAGAAACAAAGTTTAATTTGAATAATTACCATCTATACAGTATGTAACGGGAAGTATAGGTAGCTGAAAGCGGTTGATACACATTAATAAAAGTATATATTTTTTAAAGCAATGACAAATTGTTTTACCTTTCCAATATTATAGCTTGGCTGGTTTAAATCATTTGAATATTTCCCGCGATTTCAATGTTCGTCTCTTAGAAAAAAATGTTTTCGTCACACCCTATATAAGTTCAATTTTTGCAAGTAGTTGCCTACTTCTAACAGACAGTCTGTCTCTACCAAGACAAAGTACACCTGTGTGCTCCGACCAGAACTTGGATTCTACCAAGATTGATGAGAGACAGACGGACAACACGGACTTTCAAATCAGTTGACAATTTTGATTGATCACTGTGACGCCAGAAAGAGGCAAGAGCGATGCTCTAGTAGGTAACTTGATACTGTGCTATTTTAGGATTGATCATGTTTAGTTTATATGACAAATTTAAATTTATAAAATGGACGAAGACAATTCTAACACATTTGGACGTAGGATATAAATTTCAAATAAGTACATACTGGTTATTACTAATACTGGCTCTAGGATCCTCAATAATAGCGGACGATTGCTGTTAAAAACCCCGGTTGGTCTTATGTGTTACATAAATAACTTCTCGCTAACTCCAAAATCTGTAAGGTGAGCTAAAAAAGTTGGGCCTCTTTTTTAAAAAATAAATTTTGTAAACCGTTTACTTTAGGTACGCACTTAAGCAAATTATGTGATATTTTTCGGCCATAACAATAATAATAAAAAACATACAGTCGAATTGAGAACCTCCTCCTTTTTTGAAGTCGGTTAAAAATACACTAACATTACAATTTAAAAAAAACATTTTCATTATGACAACATCCTTATTATTTAAAATTATGTTATATCTGCGTGTATAAAAGTTGTGTTTAGAAAAAGTAACTAATACTTACTGGTGACAAGCTCCGATTTGAAGAAAAAGGAGTCGAAATGATATAATTTCAATACAATGTGCACCATATATCAAATTATACGTGAGACTATGAAGTGCGCAGTCCAAAAGGATCACAAACGCATAAATTAGTAAGAAAATTATCCTCGTCAATTAACAAAACATGCCTTTGGTGCTAAGGTAGCTACTACAGAAGCCATACAGACCTAGTGTCCGAGGCTGAAGCTGTAAAAGATAGTAGTCTCTTGTGAGAGTGACAAACGCCAACTCTCTTGCAGTGAGGCCACAGCCTTACTGACGAAGGCTAATGAGTTCGTACAAACACCAGATTTGTTCGAGTTTCAGCCGAACGCTGATGGCTTTTGGGATGTTTGGAGAACGATAATGTTAGAATAAAATTTAAAACTTTCATTTAGTTTAAGTATGTTTTAAAACCAAATAATTTTATTATCGTTTTAATGGTATACGTAAATGTGTATAAGGCTTATTAGTTTACTATAAAAAGATGTAGTTATACTTTAAGTAGGACCAGTGTAGTACAGTTTTAAAAATATTATGACAAAAAGCATTTTGATGTTTTTTTTTAAAGCAATTTGAACTAAGCCCAATAAATTATCTTACCGGTTTCCTCGCCGATGTATCTCGCATGATTAACTGAATAACTATGGTTTTGCCTAATGTCTGATCTTGTATAAGAAATCGGTTTATAATATGCTAAAGGTAGGTTGGAAATCAGAATCCCGATGACTTAGAAAAAGACTGACCAATTAAAAATACGAATATTCAATAACCATGACTAAGTTACGAGTATAATTAGAACAGAAATATAGAAAAGTTAAGGCAGAAACGCGAACACAACCCTCAAGTAAACGTAGGTATAAAAACACGTTGCGGATCTTTTGTTACCGAAGTATTCCGACAATCCGGCTCCATTTATTATCGGCCGTCCCGTATAAAGGAAGAATTCATTAAAAAAATCGAACCACTTAGCCACAATCCACCAATAACGACCCACAAATGATTGAAGCGAAAACTTGAGAAAGGCCTCGGAAGAAACACGAGAAATACATAAGAGAAAATAATACCTAGTAGTGAGAAAATAAGAAAGGAAATAAAAGTAGGGGCCGGGAAAAAATTGGAGAAATAAGGTACAAAGGGAGCGAAGAAAGTCGGGCTGGGCAGACGTAGGGTTGTCGAAACATCTCGACCGGACTAGACTGGTGCAATCGACGATATTAGGTACAATAATAAAGCTACAAATATTCACCTTAGATTAAAATATTACAGTTAATTACGAATACTCAATAAACACTATTAAATAATCCAAAAACTATTAAAACACTAGTACAGTTAAATAAAGTACGGTAACTAAAATATTTTTGAGGGAAGAACAGTACGAGTACATTAGAGACACATCAACGCTGAAATTTAGTTGATACAAAGTTCGTCTAATATCGTTACCTATTAAATATGCGATTCAAAAAGTTAAAAGTGAGAAAAATACAATGTGAATACAAGATTAAAAGAAGTTCTTCGTAAACTTTTTAAGGTTGGTAACCCTGGACAGATAAAGCGGGATTGGAGTTATCGGGGCGTGCGGCGGCGTCCGCGTAGGTGGGGCGAAGCCGCGACGCGCGATTGTGCGAGATCGATACTGTCACTCAGCAGACCACGGCTTGACTTGTAGCGGACTATCTTCATTCATAGGTACAGCTTCAGATGCTACCCTACAGCGTAGTAGGGCGAAGCGATACGTGATTGAGCGAGATCGACTTTCACTCAACCGGTCGCGGTTGGAATCGTAGCGGAAAGTCTGCATAATTGATGCTTTAGGTTCGCTTATCTAAAGCTAAATTAAATTTTAAAATAAGTATAAGTAACATTTGGGGTTACCTAAGTATTCGTGACCCACGGTGATCGTATATGATAAATATTAACGACTTGTCGTATCACGTAATTAACCTAACGGGCTTCGATCCTGCTTTTAGAGAAGTACCTATTTAATATTGTTACAAGCTATTATTGCTGGGGCAGAAAGGTTTTTATAAGAAGAACATGCACCGATAACCTGCCTGAAGGACGAACTACCTGATTAAACTGCGCGGGAACCATTAAATTCAAGATGATATGATTTTTTTAAGCAGGAGATAATTTGGGAGGCCAAAGATTTTCCTTCATAAGCCAGTTCAAGTAAGAGTAATTTTAGTTCCTCGTTTTATTTATCTCTCCCGCTACCGCTTATGAACCATTTTAGCTGAACAGTTCGCGCCGCTCAATTTGGCGTGCAGCCGCAAATATCGTGGCCCTGGCCACTGTGTGTGTAACATACCGACATTCGGATAAAAACATGTCTGGTAATCATGACATCTTTGAGAGAAAGTTATAAACTGAGGCGCGACCTCAACTTTGTGTCATGGTGGGGTCTACTCATAGATGTAAAATAAATTAAATTGTGTCTATCGAACTTACCAGGATCTAATTCCGTTCCTAAGATCTAAAAACTCTAAGAAACATATTTATTTGTTATTCTGGTTACTACATTCATTAAACTAAAGTACGATAAGTTAAACAGAAATAGTAATACCCAGTGGGCTACTTTACCATCAGGTTGGACTAAACTTAAAATTAATTAAAGCGTGAGAACAACATTATAAACCCCGCAAATGCACAGCTTATCATCAATTCAAATTAAATTAAGACGCCACTATAAGAAACAACCACTGAATAAAGACCTCTCAATCTAAACGTCTTCTAAACACATTTATGAGCGTCACAAGGGACTGCGAGAGACCGACACTGGCTGGTTACGACTAGGGTGCACACATGTATGAATTATTCGGGATAGCCTCAGGGTTTGACTTTGTATTTAAGGTACAAAATGGACATATTTTAAAAACGTGTAGTTTTTTTATTCTAAGTACTACGCATACACTTACAACAACTTTCCATTTTTTTAAATATTGTCAACATCACATTGCTCTGATTCTAAGGTAACCAAAGGACTTGTGTTATAAAAATCAGCAACAAACTCGAGTAGACGGTACCACACCACCCAGACTCGAGACAATGTAGACACATTGACCCGATCAGGAATCGACTCGAGAACTCAGAGATCCGGCGTGCACCTCTCAGCTAAAGGGCTCGTCAACAACTTTAATTAAGAAAGCAAGATCGAAAAATTAAATTGCGGTTCCATCCTAATACGAGTATTATCAAGGTAGCGCGTAAATTTGTATGTAGTAACTAGCATCTGAATATTAACATTACAATTTCGATGTTGAACCCATAGAAAAAGTTGTTTAACAACAGCTGATTACGTTTTTTTAAGAAGTGTCCTACACGTACAGAATGTACTTGTATGTACAACATACTTTGTGTAATTTTACAACCTAAATTAGATTGAACTGATGGTGTCCCTACACCTACGTATGGTGGCCTGACTTCCCAGCAGGCCATCTAAATTACTTAGCGAGGGTAGATAAGGTTAGTTTTTATTATTGTCATTTGGCAGGAGAGTGGGGCAATTGGTCGGCTAATGATCATCTGGGGATGTCGGGGGATGTTGTCCTCTAATAGGGAAACATAAGTAAGCATGTCTTTTATTTGTAGATGAGGGTAAAGATAAAGAAGTAGATGATCTATCAATACATAAAACTATAGGACGAAATAAAACCTACTACAACTCGTAGTAATAGAATTTCAGTGAACAAAGTATAATTTAATGTTTGTAAATAACTAAAAATTTTTATAAATAGGTTACATGGCAAAAAGTCACATTGCACTCTTCTGCTAAAATACGTACTACAACAACTTTTCCATTAAAGAAACATCGAAACCTCAAAAATATATATTTATATAAGTCCTAACAGCAAATAGGTAATTTAACATGCGAAAGTAAACCTGTATTGCGATTTTGATGTTGGTCCCATAGAATTTTAGATGTTGTATTTCAACAAGAGTTTTGCGATTCTAAAACTAACGAATTGCCCGTGTAGTAAGTACGCTTATTCACAAGTCTGTTTCTATCCGGTTGACGGAACTGTGCTGGATAGGCTTGTACATGAGCACGATTTTAAAGAAATCTGGTAGGCAGAGAAGCCGGAATATCCGGATAAAAACCTTTCTATAATTTAACAAAAAAAAAACACGATGAATGTAACATGCACCAAAATATGGCTTTAAATATATAAATAATGGACAACATCACATACATTTGCTGTGATTCTAAAGTAAGGAGCTAAAGCACTTGTGTCATATAAACCAGCAAAACGACCACATCACCTAGATCCGAGACAATATAGTCTCGAAGTTCGTTTTCTGCATTGACCCGAGAATCACACCTGGGACCTCAGAGATAGCGACGCCAAGTCCGGCGTACTTTACGGCTTCGCATCGTCCGAAGCCGTCTTAGTCAAAATCAAGTCCTAAGTCGTTTGTCTTTGCCCTAGCACTGCTTCATGAACTACTTATTGTTAAGTGACGGACGAATGATGGGAAAAGAAGCGACGCAATAATGCACATTTAGATAACGATCCAAAAACTTCCGTTCCACTGACTAAGGGATTGCTATATACCTATTCTTCTTCTGTCATGTCTATGGCGACTCTAGACGGACTTCGACCAAAACTTGGCAACTTCTACGGCGTTTTGTGTCACTCTGTTTAGGTCATCCCTTGTGCAGGTGTAGGGGCCACAAAGGGCAGGAAATTAGGTGAGCCATAGTTTGTGGGTCCGCACCACAGTCGCACTTACTTTGGCGCTCGGGTCTCATACCCCAAATTACCAAATATGTCTAAAGCAGCCAACCTCTATCGTGAGACGGTTTAACTGATGACTATAAATACTACTTGGACTTGATCATAGCCAAGCGTACCCCAAACAGGACAAGGCAATGATATAAACTACCTACAAACCCTTTAAAGTACAAAATTATATTTCCAATCAACGCCCGGCTATTTATAACCGCAAAACGGTATCAATTACAACCAATTACTTCTATAGCAGTATTTAACAATGAAAAGAGTTCAACTCGTGTCGAATAGTTTAAGTACGCTGAAGTACGCTTGACTTCAACATAACGAGGTTCTTCAAATGCATTGTTTCAGTAGAATGCATGTCACTGAGACGTGCTAAACTGCAGTCAATTGTTGGATTCAATTGATTTAAGTTACCACAGTGGTGTAGTAATGGTGAATAGTGGGGAAAAAATTGTGGATCGTTAGTAAGTTATTGAATTGGTCGCTTTGATGTAATGGATCAAATGTTGTTTGGTTTCTATATGTATCGTTTTAAGTATATTATGTGAAACGTTTTTTATTTAGTTTTTACTGATCATAAATATGAGTAAAGCTTCTGCAGCAAGCTTCGTCTGCGTAGACTTCAGAATAAAACCGAAGAGGATTGAATAATTATCTCACGGGAAGACAAAAAACGAGATAAAAATAATCCTATGAGTTAACCTACATCTTTGTGTGCCGACTTTCAGCTAGTTCCTGTTACAGCATGATAAAGAAACAAATACAAACTTTTATATTTACAATATTAGTAAAACGATACCGATACCTGAAAAGAAATTCGAAAATTCAAGTTTTTTAAGATTCCAAATAGAATCTGTTTATATATTTAGCTAAAATTAAATTGTACAAGTTATATTGGAAGTTAGCCCAAACAGTAATTGAATCATATTAATACTATTCCAATTCCCAATTGTCGCAAGCACATTATCGGATGATTAGCCCAAACCGCTATGTCAGTACGCGGTCCAATTTTGCCCAATGTGTCCACTATATGTCCTGTTTATATCCCAGTGTGTACAAGCTATTTGCGCAATTATTTGTGCCGCGTCCCATTGTGCAAATATTGTCTAATTTTGTGTTCCCAGCTAGTATCTGTTTATCACGGTACCACAGTATAGGAAGAACAGTTATAAAAATATGTTGTCGATTATAAAAATACATATTCTTTGTGTTGTCATGTTCCTCAATTATAAAGGCCTTCTTAGATTTGTGCTCGCTCTCCTTCATCTCATCCGTTTTCCATACTCATCACAGCTTCTTTTAGGGAACTTGTGACTGTGAGACCAGTGAGTGCTAGTACCTCATCAGATCACGCTTAGACTTTAAACGCTTAAATTTTAGGTTTTACAGATGGATAAAATTGCACCTTGTTTAAGTAGATGGTAGATGTTTTCAGAATAAACCCTTCGTATGAAACCCTATTTAACTGATTTTGACATATAATAAATGAATAAATATTGGGGACAACATTACATACGTTTCTCTAAACTTAAGGTAAGTAGCTAAAGCACTTGTGTTATAGAAATCAGAAACAACGAGGGTACTACAACACCCAGACTGGAGATAATAAAGAAAAGATCGTTATGTCCATCGACCCGACTGGGCAATTATTTACAATCTTGAATCGTTTTATAATGGAACAAAATAATATGCAAAAGCAGGTGGTTCTTGCTACTGGAGCAAGAGAAACCATTATCGACATGAAAGTTAGTTTACTAAAATTTTACTTTGAAATAGCACATAAACTGACTTCACAATATAAAAGTTGACATGTGCGTCAATCACACGGTGAGCTTTTTTGTATAAAAATAGTCCGTCCATTATTTTTTCCATTTTTGTATACTTCCGAAACATTGGGCGCGCCTGACGAGCCGTGAGCAAAACACTGCGTTGAATATTAAAAAAATGTTGCGTCGGCGTCGTGACGAGTAACAATACGTTATTTTGACAGCGAATTTTATTGCCATTTTTTGGCTTAGAACTTCAACAAACTCTCATAAGACGGGAAGACTAAACTACTATGACATTATTTACATAAGTATAAATATCAGTAGTAAAATACTTTGTTAAGGTGCCGTACATAAATAAATTACCCTTAACAGTATCACTTTTCTGTAGAAAGAGCGGGACTCTCCTAACACAAGTATACTACTTAAAAGGAGAGTCCCAAAACTATGTAAAATTTAATTGGAAACAAATAAAGTTTTTTTTTTTGTGTTTTTTTACTTTTTTTTTCCGTCTGTCAATACTGTTTGTCTAAGTACCTATCTAGTTCAAATTAATATCAAATGGAGATAAACCACAGTGGAAAAAAATCAAGATTCTAACTTGACGCGTTAAGTTTTACTTTATTTAAAGCTTATAAAATTTAAAGTGACGACCATTTTTATCATGTTTATACTCAGTTTATCAAAACCTTAATGATATTCCCGACAATTCATTTTCTATTATGTTTGTTTACACGCACGTAGAAGGGTTACATCCACCAAATTCGCAAGAGGTCATAATCCGCATCCTTACGTTAAACTTCGCGACCAAATTTCAAAGCACGCGCAACAAACTTATCCGTTTAAAAAGGCCGCCTTCGTTTAACCCGGCACATACGACTTGTGCACTTTGCCCGGGCACATTTCACCGGGCACTTTTCCTGCGCACTTAGCGCGCTTTGTTTAGGCGCGTGACCTGAATGCTGAGCTCGAAGGTGCGTGGAAAATTGTAGCCTGCCATGATGATTGCGAAGCGTCAGGCGTTGCGGTTGGGAATTGACTACACTGTTTAACACACTGTAGATATTTAAACTTTTTTATTTTTTGCATTGACAATAATGCTAGTATAATATATCAAGACTAATATTTTTACTTTAAAAAAATTAAAACTGACTATTTTTGGATTCGAACCTGCGATACAATCTTATCAGGCAGTTAAATTTTTTTTTTCAAGCGAAATTATTATCCTTAAGACAATAGATATTTAATGCGGATTTAAAATGTTAGAAAATAAATTTTAAAAAATCTTGTTGCACCTCTAACTGTTGCTTAATTGAATACCTACTCTCTAAAATCTGATCATTTGCGTAGGTATTATCACAAGCGTCAATTATTACATTTAAATATTTTTGAGTAAGTACCCTAAAAGTTATGCTTTTCGGAAGTTTTCCTTTTAAAAAGTTATAAAAACAATTAAAAAATAATGTTGTTATTAGATTACTTCTGTATTTCCCGGAATTACCAAGGCAGTATTTATTTCTAACAATAGTGAAAAAGATTCGGAAAATTCCTTTTATTTTCTTTCCGAGAAGTGTCGAAAGTTTTAGGTTGCCGCTAAAACGTGTTTTGGCAGCCATTTTTATTTTGTGGTGCCAACTCAAAACTTTATTGTGAACAAACAATGTTTCACTTATTTCGGCAAAAACTTAGATATTATACAGGGTTACATTGCAAAGGGGTGCCAAATGTAAAATATAAGATCTAGGTAACATTATAAAGAAGCGTCTTATAATCGTTATTATTTTTAATAATCGTATTTTACGCAAAAAAAAAAACTAAAAATTAACTACGCTACGGCTACGAAAGCCGCGCGGCCATTTATCACAGGATTTATCAGAGGTAGGTACGGCGAGCCAACAAAGACCTTACTCAGTGCACATACGGTGCAATTTTTTCATGAACGAGTTAAATTAGCAACGCCTATGATTTTTAACAGCGGATAGGAAAAAAAAAATGATTTGTTCTTTGCATAGTTCGAATAAGTTACTGATTTTAGCCACTCCTACAGATTTGGCACCCCCTCTACATTTGCATGAAAGGTAGTATGTTAAGTACATTTTCTATTCTCTAGCTCAAGTCCCCAAAAGACAGGACTACCTAGTTTGGGGACTACTAGTAAGTAACTATATACAATTGTTTATCATCACTGTGAACCTAGTTACTGTTGTTTGAATCAGTTTGTTTAAATAAAGTTTATTCTTATTCTTATTGTCTGTAAAGTTAGGCACACTTACAACGATTTCGTATATTTATGTCATTTTTTTGATCTCGTCTAAGAATTTTGATCACCTTTTTGTGAAATTTTCAAGCAATCAATAGCTATGTAATTGAAATTTCCCTTCAAACGTCATCCTACAGGTATTTTTAATGAATAGTATGCACAGTGGTTCAGTTTTTTGGCTTACTGTACACCAGCTATATAAAATAAAGAGGACTTTTATTGCAGCCCAGTGGCTCAAACGGCAATAATTTCACAGAAACATATTTGCCAGCCATTTTGCGTAGCTTTTGTACTTTTACCGGGGAAATCTAAAACAATTTACATGGGACACAGTTTACAGGAATTTAATATAGTTTAGTAAAATGACAGATGAATATACATTTTTTTAAATGCGTAGTACTCGTACTACGAAAAAGATACACATATTAATATCTTTTAATATTTAGTTTTAAAATCAACGCCACATTGTTCAATTTATACAGGGTGTTCCGTAACTCAGTTTTACCTTGTAACCACATATTCTAAACATCATAGCGAACAACTTTTGTTCTATGACTTTTGCAAATTTGCATGAAAATTTATCGACTTCCCATACAAGAGGTTTTCCAGGGGGGTCACACCCAGCACACCCAGACTCGAGCTACTTTAAAAAAAAAACATTTTTTATCACACCTGAACTGGGAATCAAACCAGGGAAGTGGCGATTTACCGCGCCATTACACCAAGCGAAATAACTCTAGGTGTAAAAAAATACTACTTTACTATCAAAAACAGTGTAATACAATTAAGAATCTAATAACATTACTCGGACAAAAAACAAAGGCTGATGTATAATCCGCCGCAACAAGAAGGTGCTTACAGAGGACGGGCGGACGCTCCCACCCCTCCCATTCAAGAAAGGGGGGTTAGGTATTGAGTGCAAACGACTGTAGCGATTCGGGGCAACTAGCCGTGTGTATCGGATTGGTACTAGAAATGGAAAGTATTTCCCTAATACTGATAGAGTTTATGTTTAAAGTTTTTATCGTTGTTACAATGTGAACAGTTTATTATAGTAAATATAAGACCAAATATATAAGATAAGTGAAGTGAAATAATATGAAAAATAATAAATCACCATTACGAATATATTAAGAAACAAACTTTAGTAACTATTTATTTTACTGTTTATACACGTTTCAGTGTTTACTACATGTTCTGTTATATTTGTTTTGTTCTATTCTATCTAATATTCTATTATATTATGAATAAGGACGCACTCTTTACCTTACGTATCTATTATTTGGAAAATAAAACAGGTTCAATAATTTAATTTAAGCGCTTTTCTAAGTATAAGTTATTTTACAGCTGTAGCCGTCACAACAACGTTAACAATCTCGTGTTAATTTCTAAATTATTGTTTAAAAACAACTTTTATTTAGGTACCACATATATTTTTTTTTACTAAAAGCCGTCTTCAAAGTTTTCCTGTAAAATTTCAGCCCTGGCTGAAAGTTGGCCGCGGCAAAGGCGTTCGCTAGACAGCCTCAAAGAGCACAAAGATGGCGCCAGCGTCATTCAGGTACACATGTGGGTGAAAAGCGTCTGTTGTGGAGAGATTATAGAATAGTTCTCATTGTACAGTTCTCGTCAGCATTGCGTCTGTATAGCTGACAAATGTTTATTGTCTTTGGAATAGGTATATGCTGCCAATCGTTTAAGAACTTGGCAGCATTATTGTGATTTTCATGGATGTAATTTAAAATAAAAAATGACACACAAAATCGCGTGTTTGCTTGAAAGTTCGTCAGCATCAGCTGCTGAATGCCGATATACAAAAACATTAATAAAATAAAAGACAAATAGATACTCTTAATGGACACCATACAAAAGAAATAACGTGCGGGAAATAGGTAGGTATATTAAAAGCTGCACAATTTAGGCGATCACATAGCCAAAAGCAATTTCATCCAGACACCTAAAGGTTGTTTAAAGGATAGATAGCCAGATAATCTTTATTGCACACCACACAAAACAAAACAGTAACAACAATTTAGGCTGTCTTATCGCTAGATGCGATCGCTAGAGGATAGTTAAATTGGGATGAGATTTATTTAATACTAGTGATTTAGTGATTACATTATAGACGCTATAATGCTGTTGTCATTACAATCAAAAAGTTTGTTCAAGTTTCGCAATATGGCGGACAGACAGTCATAATATTCTTTGCAACGGTTTTTAGATCATCTTTATCTTCAAGGCTATCTTGTCCACATAGTCCACTTTAATGTCATTATTAACGATGTTTTATGTCAAATCAGACATTATCAAGTGCTGACTAACCTCTTTTATGTTCTTCAGAGGTCCTATTGAGTTGCGGGGGTAGTGGCGCTGGTATCGCCGGCGCGGCGGGCGCGGTGGGTAGCCCAGGGTACCACCAGCCCGTCGCTGCTTGCCCATTGAACATCCTTAACTTCTCGTACACACTGTCGTTCTGCGCGGACGCCGCTTGCTCCTTTTGCGATGCCAGGTTTCTTAGTACTCGGTTTATTGAAGATACCTGTGGACAAAGGAGAGGATTAGAGACTTATAAAGACTGAAATAAGGCAAAATATTACTTTTGATTTGCCAAATTTCAAGAATGATGAAATAAATATACGTTATCTTAAAGATGAAAAAGCCTGAACACAACAATTTTACAAATTACGATCGGTAATACAATAATACAGCTTGGTATTTTTAATTATGTTGTTTTATAACAACAACGTCTGATTTAAAATGCTGAAGTATTTTTCTCAATTTGCTGACTGACTAACTAATATAGTTATCTACAGGATGTTAGGTAAATGGTATAACAAACCGAAACTAGCTTATGTTAACATATGCATATAAATGCTATGGTGGAGTCAGAAATTTGATATCATCATTTAAAAAAAAAATATATTCATACAAATCCGATTCAGAGAATTAAGTTTTGTATAAAAAAAAAGATGATATCAAATTTCTGACTTCACCATAGCATTTATATGCATATGTTAACATGGGCTAGTTTCGGCTTGATATACCATTTACCTAACATCTTGTATAACAGATCAATTGACGTTATCAATGCAAAGTAATGATGTTATGTAAATAATACCTAACAACGTTTTGCATGTAAATATTCCATTACATAGCGTTACAGACATAGAGGGTTGTAACTCCACCAGCCCATCAGAATGGAAACTATCTAATAGGAAACAAATTGCCAACAACCCCACCCTTTAAGTTAGAACACGTGTAATTTAAAATCTAATATGATTACTAAATTCCAATCGGGGGTTCAAAGGGCCAGATTAGGGCAGACCCCACCCCCGGGCCTAAAAACCCCAATATCTATCTACTTTCGCCGAAAAACCACGCATGCGTAAAAACCTGACTCACACAGACATAAAAATCTATGTATGCCTATTTTAACACGTTGAGCTCAGGGTTGACGGTAGGCTTTTTTGGGTAAATTAACGTAAGTGATTTAAAAAAAAAAGGAAAAAATATTGATTTAGCCAAATGCATTTTTTTTTTCAAGACAATTGACAGTGACGGGTATGTAAAATCAATTCCTTATTTTGCTATAAGTCAATGTTACCATTCATTCATATCATGTTATCATTCATAGGTAAAAGAGATATATGAAAGTTAAAATTAAAAATTTGACTTTACAATATTTTACTATAATCTTGCAGAACGGAAATGTATTCTAATTTAATATAACAATATCTTGACAACATTTAATGTCGTCGTAAGGCGGTAAAATCTATAATATTTTTTATTTAATAAGTCATGCTACTGTTTTGATCATCAAACGAAAAACTTCTGTATTTTAATCATACTCTTATTTTTTCTTGTTTTTTTGACCGGGATCGCATCTAATTTACATTTTGGGTAAACTTTTGATATTTAATTAATATTGGCTTAACAATATTTTTCCGGATTTAATTATTCATGCCATGCATAATTAGAATATCACTGTCCAGTAATTTGGCAACCCTAATACCAACTGTTATAGTTATATGTTCGGATGCTTCTAGATATAATATCTATCTGTTTTCTCGTTGCCATTGGCAACCGGGAAATTGTATTTTTCCCTATGCGGGGCGGGAATCGCTTGAATAGGGGACGATGGCAGAATCGGGACGTCTGCTATGTCTTATGTTGTACGTATATGACTGCTCGGCCATCGGGGAATGTAACTGACTTTGTAATCAGGTATCCGATGTGGGAATCCGAATGGTTTTGTGGGGGTATTCATGGCCTGTCACACTTCAATCGGTTATTAGCAAAGTTATGCGAGTAAAATTAATAATTCAATGACGTGATTGGCAAGTAAGTGACATTTGATAATATTTTATCTTGTTGATGTTACATTTATGTAATTTCTGTGTTAAATAATAAGAAGGTAAGTATAATAAAAAAGAACATTCGATTTATAAGTATAATTCAAAATAATAGACTCTAATAGATTTTACTTATTCCTAAAATAAATAATGTAACATGCTAAAACTAGGATTAGCCGTGAGATCGACTAATCAGCGGATTTCTCATAAAAATATATGTAAGTATATTTTTGAATCTTGGATTCTGTTGAAAAAAAATCTTATCAGACAACAAGTGAAAAATACTTACAATTCAAATAAGATGCAAGAACCGATAAGACTTATTTTGAATGCTCGTATTATTGAATGAAAGAATTAAGAATGAAGATATTATTTCCCTAAATTAAATGAATAATTATCTAAATAGTATCGTTATTTATTTATTTATTTTATTAGACAAAAGCCACTTTTTTCTCGTTTTAATAATACTCACATCATTTAACTTATTCAGTTATTCTTTTAGTTTCAGTAAATATGTATCTAAAACGAATCCCAGTTCCTTAAAAACCTTACTTGATTAACTAAAACCACAACGAAAACTATAAATACCTACTATTACAAAGCTAACAGAACTAAATACCAAAAATATCTCCGAAATACCTAAACTTGCAAAGTAAATAGTGCTACTACTTCATCAGCTTACTATAGCGGTGCGTCTGTTCCGATTTAATCCGTTGTTCGGCTAATGGAAGATAATGTAACGGCCCGACGAAAACACGATCCAATGGAAGCTGGGAAAAATATACCTAGACTTATACAGGGTGAATACGAATTTTAAAAAAAACAGCCAAATGCGAGTCGGACCGGCACACCGAGGGTTAAGTACAAACTTGTACGTATATAAATAATTCGTCCATAATGGAAATTGAGTCTTGATGATTTTTCAGTTCGTTCAGTTTGTTTTTTTTTTGACGTAACTACAAAAGGCTTCTAACTTTTTTGTATGGAGCCTGGCATACCTAAAGTTGCGAGTGCCTAAAATAACGTTATTTTGGTGTAGGTACACCTATGAAACATACGTCAATCGACAAAGAAAATAATTACAAACAACAAATACCATTTGACAAAATGTCGTAAATAATATAAGTTTGATAAAGTAATATTTATTTTATTTACAGAGTATTTGTTGTTTGTAATTATTTTCTCTGTCGATTGGAATATGTTTCATAGGTGTACACCAAAAGAACGTAATTTTAAGTACTTTCAACTTTAGGTATGCCAATTAAGTTAAATGCCATTTACAGTTTTCTGACTTTTTCATTTGTGCTATAAAACAGTTCTTCTTGCCTTTTATGATCAAATCAACGGGAATCCTAACGGTTTTGATTCTCTTGAGAGTATTAAAAATGTGGCAAACTTATCTTTTAATTGCGTTGACTTAGTAATAGTTTATCACAGCTTCAAGGTATTACAGACCTCAGTATTTGAAATAAATTTCAACTTGATACTTGCACGCGTTTTTGGTAAAAAAGATCTTGACAGACGGACAAACAGTCAGAGGGGCAAACAGACAGACGGACAACGAAGTGATCCTGTAAGGGTTTCTTACCTATTGAGATACGGAACCCTAAATTAATTATTAATTAAGTACTAACATAGGTTAAGTTATTGTTACTAACAAATTGGGCCTTGTTGTCACTAATAAAGATTTGAATTTGAATTTGAATTTGTAAATAGATGAGAACTGTTCAAAATTCCGACTCTTTCATTAAAAGGTACGGAACCCTAAAAGCATTAAAAATTATCAAACCAGTTAAGTACGCGCACTGTAACGTTAACGGAGCCCAAAAAGTATATAATTACATACTTACCATAAATAGCTATTTTTTAAATGTTTGCTAGTTAGTGTTCTACCTTCTTGTTGTTTTACGTGGAAATTACATGACTTTTTTGATATTTTATTTCCATGTTAATTATTAAAAAGGTTTTACACTAAAGTGCGTACGATTTTTATATGAAAATAATTGAGTCAGTTATTTGCGGTCTAATATATTTTACTTATCCATAGAACAAATATTGAATGTAACATGCTAAAACTAAGATTAGCCGTGAGAAAGACTAACCAGCAGATTTCTCATAAAAAACAAACCAGTTCTATGCTAATCAAATGAAAAGGTCATTTTCTGACGACACAATTCTAATAAGCGATTGACAAAAACCAATTATAAAATCCTATCTTAATCTGATACGGCACGAAAAAAAAACCCGTTCCATTTTAAAACCGAATTCGAATTCCAAAAATGAACCAGCAGTGAGTGGTTAAAACGTGAGTTCTGTTTCTGACAGCAAGCTGGCCAATCAGATAGGTACTCTAAAAAGATTAAAAAGCACACGGATCTAGAAATGTAGAGAACTAGTGTTGTTACTATGAGATATCTCTATTAGAAAAAACAGTGTTTTTGTCAAATGTAACATTATGTTAGTTACGAAATATTTCAAATTTGAAGTCTTTAAATGACACTTGAACGAAGTAATCCAGCCAAAAACTGTATCGTATTGTATTAGAGATCCAAGATACGACATTTAACAAAAAACTGGATAAAACTTTAGCAATAAAACACACATTTAAGAAAAACCCGTAGCGCGTGCCACTAAAAAAGCGACGTAAAGCGACTTTTTTCAATCTTTATATTTGCTCAGTTGTCACTGTTTGAGGAATCGCTGGATTAATCGTGTGTTCTTTCACATTACACGCAGCGATGATTGCAGCTGTTGTTATTTTTTCATTCAATAACGTTGTAGCATTTGTTTTGCTAATTGGCTTTGTATTTTTATCAGATCAGTTTTTGTTAACTAAATACAATGGTAGTTGACGATTTTAGGACGAGAAGTTTAAAGCGACCGTTTTAGGAATACCGTTACCAAAAGGATGAATTAATTCTAAAATGTCGTAGGTGTACGAGTATTTTTTTTATTATAATTTTTCGATCAAAATGCAAATATGCGAATAAATATGCGCCAGTCGGTGATTGTCATGGTCTTGAAGTAAGTTTTAACGTCTTGTATTACAATAAATGTGTGCCGTGTGGGGACGGCCATAAAGAATACACTTCCCCACCACCAACAGGGGGCGTGTCGTAAGAGGTGACTAATTTCTGTAGCACGAGCCGGGCAGCAGCGTCTGCATGCGAAATATTATAAAAAACTGCGCTCGCCAACCCGCCTGCCAAGCACGGCGAGTATTGGCAATCCCCCCCAATGAAAGTCATTAGGGGAAGCCTATGTTCAGCAACGGACGTCCTATGGCTGAAATGATGATGATGATGATTACAATTAATTATGCCGAGGGCGTCTTCTATTACACCCAGACCTAAGACAAATTAGAACGAATCAAGGCGACTATTGCACTGGTACGCTAATCGCGTCGTTGAATACTGTAAACCACTGACAACAGACAAATATTTGTTTATTGTTAATTTATTTGGTTTGGTATTATGGTTGTCCTCTGTCCTCTGTCCTGAAGGTTGTCTGGAAGAGATCGCTATTAGCGATAAGACTGCCTAAATTGTACATCTTTCTGTAAAATTCATGTGTAATTTACTTGTATGGTGTGCAATAAAGAGAATCTATATATCTATTATGGCCTATTTTAAAACTTTATTTAATTTTACAATTTAAGATCTAAACGCACTTTATTTTTATTTTCGAGTTACACCCTTTTCGATGTGAGCGAGCCGAATTAGTGATCAGTGATGTGTGTAAAGGGCCCGAAACTTTCGACAGTTTTAGAAACAGGGTAGGTGCGTGCCCTCGCGACGGTTAAACGAGATTTTTAAAACATTAACCCTTGGGTGACGTGGTGGGTAAAAATTTTAACGCTTAACGCAAAACAAAGAGGGTTGAGTACGTAATATTAAAATTTTATAATGTTGTTAATTTTGTCTCTCGACTTTATTAGCATTAATGTTTTCGGTATAAGAAACGGCAAGTCATATAATGAACTTGAATCTTATAATTCAGTTTCAGACGCTGTTCTTTAGAAATGATCTTTTAACGAGTTGAAAAATAAAGTTACTATTTATCTTATTTTATAAAACTTTTTGCGTGTAGACATGGGACATATATCTACATTCCCGAAAAAAATAATAGACGTATTAACCGTCAAACTAACACGAACCAGTCCAGTTTAAGGCGGCATCGCGGCACTACCGAACGTGTAACGAGATACGACTCGTGACAGCCCTGACAGCCGCGCGCTGAAGGCCGAGAGCCGAACGCCGAGTCGTGTGGACCAGGAAAGGTAACCTGATACCGAAGCGTGAGATTTGTTTTTGAGAATTAATTCTGGCGTTGAAAATGATTTTATAATCGTTCGCATATTTGCATTTTGTAAGCGTATCGATTCTGCCATATGATAAATATTATTAAAAGTTATTATTTGAGATGGATTATTTTAAAATGCACTTCTTAACAACATAGAGTTGATTTTCTCCAAGCTACATTAACGAACTATCTTTTGAGATAATTTGTTTAAAATTCATTGTAAAAATAATGAGTTTGAGCGAAACGTGACAATCCATGGAAATTATGAGACCCCTAAGTACCTATATACATGGTCCCGATCACAGTAAATAGATAAAATCACTGGGGTAGGCCTATTCAGCAATGGACGTCCTATGGCTGAAATAATGATAATGATGATGATGATGATGAAGATAATTATAAATAAGCAATCTTGTTTTATTTTTTAAGTGTTATTTTTAGTGTTAGGGCTATATTTGACGATTAACAAAACACATATGTAAAACATTACTAATATATCTAGAGACGAGTTAAAAAGCTAATGCGCCACATTCTCACGCTATCAAATAGTCGATTAAGGCTGTTGACTAGCGTTTTACCAGACAATTGGCTCTGATACTCGGATATTCATGCCGCGATAGCATCACAACATCTTTGTGCGTGTAATTAAACCCGAAGAGATCTAGTTTCGCGACGAGATAGCACCAATAGATCATCCGAGAGGCGCGCGGGCGTTCTTACGTCAATGCTAGGGTTGTCAATCTGGGTAGATCAAAAAAAATATCATTGATACACTAAGACACTTTTACAAATAAATAAATATACGCGTTAATAGACACTAATTAGCATGGTTTCGTAAATTAACCAAACTATTTCAAAACTCAAATATTTTTGGGAATCAATAACCCAGTGTCACGAGAACAATGAATTTCCCAAACACCCAGACCCGAGACGGTTTAGAAAAGCGTTTTCATAATGGACCCAAATCGAAAAATAAACCCGGGAGCCTTTACATTCAAGGCATGAGAGCCAGAAAGCTAAAATCTACCGCGTGCCACCTTTATAAGGTAGACAAGGAATAAGGTCAGACAGGAAATTTTCCCTTCTGCCAGCCCTATGAGCAATTGACAGGTGTCACTAGTTGCGCGCGCGTCGCCCATTACCTCAGCGACACAGCGATAGATCATCTATAGCGATCGATAGCGTTGCCCCGACTTTGGTGGTCCGCAAAAAATGATAAATTGTCGCTTAGACGGTTTTGTTTTTCCCACTTATGGGTTGTTTAACTTATTGGCTAAATCGCACGAGACCGCAACCGTAAGTTTTTTTTTAATTCGTCTCGTTTTGCAGGGCTGAAGGGTTAAATTGATGTGCCAGTTACCGGTTTTAGTTATGTGATTTGTTAATGGATATAGCTGATGTCATCATCATCATCATTTTAGCCATAAGACGTCCAATGCGGAACAAAGGCCTCCCTCAAGGACTTTTAGATTGGTTGGAAGGCTTCTTGCAACATTTACGTTGTCGGTCTACTTAGGTGGACGTCCTACGGCCTACGCTGCGCTTGCCGATACGTGCCCTCTATTCTAAAAACATTCTGCCCTATTGGCCCTCAGTTCTACGTACTATATGCCCCTCAACCACCACTTTAGCTTGCTAATCCGTCGGGCTATGTCAGTGACTTAAAAATAATGCAAAAACATTTTTTACAAGTCAACAATGGTGCTATTCAGAGATGGTATAGTACACACTACACATATAGGTATTATGTATTGAAAACGTGTTTTGTTTAAATAGCGTGGTAGCTCATTTTTGTTAGTCATATATTTATAAACTGATAGTCATTAAGTAATACGAGTATTACTAGGTCATCGAACTATTGAACACCTGATTCGTGAAAGTAGAGCAAACAGAATGAATAAACAAACAAGTCCGCTTTGAATTTTAAATAATTAATGCAAATTAACGTCTTTGTAATTAGTCACATACCTCATGTATGACTTACGTAACATTTGCGAAGTCAATGATCGCCATATAACAAGTCTAATATTTGATTTAGTGGGCATACTAAATTAGGATAAGTAATTAATTATCAAGAAATAACTAGGCGTATGGTATAATTATGATCTGTTAGAAGGATTGTCTTTCACTACCACTTTATCACTGTTAATTTCCGTAACGTATGTGGCAGATAAATTATAACTACATAGTGAAAGATTATTACTCTGTTAAATGAATACCCAGCACTTTGCACGTTGCACTAAACACAATAAAACAAGCTCCAAGTACACACTACAAAATGCATTCAAAGTACCACTGTCCAACCAACTGTCTAAATTCCAACCTCCAGCCAACAACTGGGCAGTGGCAATTATCCAAATTATCTGGCCAAAAAAGATCACAACAGAAATCTTTGAATAGGTTCATTCAGCGACCCCTATGAAAGCTGTGCTTTTCTATTCAACATCAAACCGATACCTATAAGATTTCCGGACAAAACTATTAACGTTGAATGTAGATTAGTGTAGTTCAGCTATCGACCTTTGCAAATCTGTTAAAATATCGATAGTTTCCGAATTTTTTTTTTTACATGGAGCTATTTTTCCATTTACAATAGATAGAAATAAATAGAAAGAAAATCAAAAAATGTTTACCTACTTTGGCTTGTAGCTGGTAGACTGTAGCGCAGCTATATTAAAAGACAGAGTCTCAGAGGTTAAACTGCTTTAAGAGCAAAACACAGAGTTTTATTGTAGACAATAACTTTAGAGACTAATTGTAAATAGCAAAATACTATTTAAACTTCCTACTAGAAATTGATAAATATGATTATTGTAAGAATTCATTTATTTATTTAACAACGTAAACATTTTATACCGACTCTTCGAGGCACTCTCGATAGGCAATCCATTTTCTCGCCACACTAACAGATTCCATCGCTGGGGCTCGTCCCCCGAATTAGAATTACTATTACCTAGCATTATCTATAAACATTTTAGCGTTCGCTTAACCCACGGTCCCCGGTGCAAAGCGGTTGGGGTCGGTTTTGGTTAGGGAGATAGTTTTTTGCGATTCTCCAGGGGGCAGAGATTGGTAGTTGTGCTCTCCAGTTCATTATGGCGGTTAAATTGTTGTCGGCGCTTTGAGTGCCCTGCAGTGATTCGTAGATGGAGGTTGAGATAAGTTGCAATTTGGATAATGATTTGATTGAGATTTACGATATACCTATAGAATTGCATGGAAAATTTGACCATTAAAAAAAATCCGAATTATTTTTAAAATTTATTTACGAACTAGTGATTAACAGTTAATTAAATTCAGTTTAAATTTTTGGCTTGTTTTTTTTAATTATGTATTTCAGATTATTTACCATTACTAAAATGTAGATGCAATGTTGCCGAGGATCGGGCTCAGTGGCGTGCATTGGGAGGGGCCTATGTCCAGCAGTGGACTGACGTAAGCTGTTTATGATGATGATGATGATGAGATGCAATGTAAGATAATACATTATTCTTGGAAAACATATTACGTAAAAACGATTACGATTACACTTATGTAAAAATAATGCAGTAAAACATACTTTGACTCAAATTGCATAAACATTTTTCATAAACAGCAACAAAGCATTAAACCCGCACTCGAAACGGGGTTGTATATTAATGCTATTATCAAACGGCCCTCTCCCTCCTCGTATAAATACCGTCACAGCAGACGAGCCGCGAATGGAGCGAGTGACTGAGAGTAACACTCCGGGACGGAGGGTCGGCTTTCATCTCATAGCGTGCCGACATACAAATATATTTCATCCTAAGTTTATCGGTGAGTTTTGTTTTTAAAAAAGTGCGCTGCCAAGATATTTTTTTTCTACGCAGTCTGTCGCACTAACCCACTGTGTTTATCTTATTAACGTTGGTATTGCTTCAAAATACCTGATAAAATCTATAGCGGCAAATGACTTTGTTCTTTTGTAACCGGCATTTCGTTGGTGTAGTGTCATAGCGCAATATGTAGCTTACGCCACTTTATACGTCATAGAGGGTATCCCATTGCACTGCACTGGAGGGAAAATACTATGAAGGTTGAAGATAGGTCATTAACTGCAAGGAAAGTTTTTTTTAAATTAAGGACAAACTGCCTTTACAAATTATGGAAATATCACTTGTCTTATCCAAGAATCAAAACGATGCGAATGGAAAAAAATAACACTATGTAATTATAATGGCAGTTGATATGCCGAATTTCTCAAATGAACAATGTTTTAGACTAAAGGAACAACATAAATTACGATAGTTTGACACAATAATACTTTTGATTTTTGATCCATTTATTAACTTTATCAATTAACACAGTTATAAATCATTTTTTTACGTTTTTACCGTTCTTTTCAGTGTCTATGAATGCAAGTCATCTGTTGGTAAAATCCTTCAGCCTTCTAGTAGCTTTCAGTGACCATTGGAATGGGACAACCTGTTAATTTCAAGCTCAAGCCCCATTTTTCGGCTGAGAATTAATGATATGACAAAAATATTAATATGGTTGGACTGCAGGTAATTTTCTTTTCTCTTCATTTGCGATCTAGAGAGTGGGTCCCTACCCTCGTATCGTTATATTCGTAAATACCATCGCAGTGCCGTGAATGTAACGCACTCGTTACATTTACTCCTTCTCGGAGTTGCATATTTGCTTTTATGTCTTTGTGTGCTAACAGTACTATTATATTTACTATCCTTTGAAGAATAATGATTATTTTGCACAGAAAAGATATTTTTATTTTTTAGAATTGCGTATCAAATGTGCTCATCGAAAACCCTGCTGTTACTCTGCTGTTTCTCTGTCCTTCCATCTATATGTCAGAGCTCATGATCGCAATAAGTTACAGATCAGAAGTACCAGACTTATAAGCATAAGCAGTGCTCGCGCTCAAGATCCGTAAATAAATGAAGGAAACATTAGCACGAATCCCTCGGTTCGCGAGCCCGACTCCGACTTGCCCGATTATTATTTTTTCTGGATAACTTACGCGGAAAAAATGGAGTTTTTGAACTATGACATCAGTACCATACGGTTATCTTTATCTTCTGAATTATGTATAGTAACGTCTGTATTTTAAAAATTGTTATTACATAATTTTTAAAGTAGGTTACGATCCACCATATTTACGGTAACATGTCCCATAATATCAAAACTTCCTTCTTACAAGTTATTTCCAAATAGTCTTACGCCGACGCACTGTGCGGTTCTCCAGTTACAACGTTTTGCTTGTAACGAAAACGAAACCAACATAGCGACATACGGACACATAATACAGCCTCGTGCACGAAGCCCCGAAAATGCGATTCGGTAGCGTTCGGCGGTGTCGAGTTTCAGCACTAGGGATGTATATTTTTTATTAGCCTCTTTTCTTCATTTTTAAAGGTCTGTACCAGCTTTATTAGCTTTTAATTGACAAGTGTAAAGCGCTGTATTCTGGGACCAACAGTTGCTGGGAAAATTTTATAGAAATTGTATGGTATTTTATTTGTCGTAGACAATCTTCTTCTTCATCTATACGGTCTTTCCCGGTTGCGTCTAAAGCCATTGCTTTGGAGCCCAGGATCCGCTTTCATTTTATCATAGACAATATCTTATACAAATTGGCAAGTAGGCAAATCTTTTTATTTGAGACACTTACATGTGAAATGTATTAAAATCTAAACTCCATTTTCATATTATTATGGTCGCTAACTCGTAACAATGTTCCATTTTGTGATTTTGTAGCTAGAGCTGAACAAGAAGTACCTAAGTGCTAAAAAATATATAGATACAGTTCTTGGTTCTGGATCTATTATTATTAGTCTATGTTTAGGTATAAAAATACGACTATGCACGAATGATGGCAAGTACACTTAAAAAAATAGGAATGCCTTTACTTTCTAGGTACTTAACTGAATTTTCAGAATCAAATTAGTAGTTCAAGGATTAGTTTAATTAGATCTTTTATTTTTTACATTTTGATGTACCTACGTATGGTGTAAACCAAATTCATATCTTTTCATTACCTATTTTCACCGCGTAGCTAGCGCTGAAAATAAGCGTTTAAACATGGCTGATCAGCACATCCCTATCAATTCGGTAGTCGTCGGTGTCGTGTTCCGGCCCACTGTGCGGCTCGCTCGATCGAACCCATGAATTCCAAATTTAAATTAGGTGTCTCCAAATCGTATTTAACGGTGCTTGAGTCTCCAACTGTTGATTGGAGATTTTTGTTTCGTCTTGCGGTTCAGTTTAAACAATTCTAAGTAAATGGTACGAGATTGTTAATTTTTATGATGCTCAACGATTTTGGACAGAAACATATTACATAAAAGATATAACAATCAAGTACCTAAGTTACGATTAAAAGTAGACCAAATCACAAATTTTGTAGCGGTTTCCTAATCACAAATCTATTTCATCCTCTTCTTTTCGCCTCCTAAAAACGGGTAAACATTAGATTCGCAACCTCTCAACTTTTTATTTATTTACTGGGTACCTAAGAAAAATCCACGTTTAAACTTTATATTTGAATCATAGCCATTTAAACAAGTCATCTAATATAAATTCTCGCAACGACAGTCTATTGAATAGCAATGGCATAAAGTTACATGGTTAAACTTACCTACGTATTTTTTTTTATATAGAACGTTTTTAAGTTTATTATTTATTTTGGTTTACACTTGACATAAGACATTTCATTAGGTGCTGATTTGCATTTGATTAGTCGCATACAAAAATAGAGAATTTATTTAAAGGATTTTTTTTCATGATTTTTTAAGGACATGTCAAAAACACACATTAACATCTATCCCAAAAATTCCCATACCTAATAAGTAGTTGACGTTAATCCGATAGAAGAGGCAAGCATGATGACTTAATGCAGATCCTTGCGGCGGCGCATCGCGTACGAGCGGGACAGCAAATATTCTGTGCACTCACGCGTAAAAGGATTTGTAGCGCTTGAGAAGAACAATGACGTAAGAGGTGTTTTTTACTGCTGGATATATTTTTTTGAAAAATCCTGTCACTATATTTTAATGGTGGTTGTGTTTGGTATTGTGTCACTTTTAGTATTATTTTTTGTTCACAAAATTATTGCTAAGAACCTACAACTAAACAGATTATTATTGCATCTCTAAATAATACACTCCACGTCCTAGGTTATATTTCATTAAAATTAAACGAATTCACTTTAAAAAACAACGATTCCATGGATAAATCTACTTACCTGAAACGTTATTTTCGATTTAATGATACATACGTATGATTATTTTTTTAATTAAAGCAGGTACAATATAAATATGAAGTTAACTACATGGAATATTATGTTATGAGTTCAATAATCCCGTCAAGTCTTCGCATCAACAGCGCTCACTTACGCCGTTCTTCGGCCGAAACCAATCGATTGTTCCAAGCATTTTTGTCCGCTTTCAGTTGGTAAGAAACATCACGCCCATTCGACCGTTATGACTACGCGAAGCAACGCACGACAAACAACCGTCTCCCTCCGACATATGTGTTTACTGGCTCGCTGTCCCTTTCGCCTATTTGCCCACTGGGCCGAGTGCGTAGGTACGACAGTCATAAAAATAGCCCCTTTGGCG
This sequence comes from Anania hortulata, assembly GCA_963576865.1. Classification (NCBI taxonomy): domain Eukaryota; kingdom Metazoa; phylum Arthropoda; class Insecta; order Lepidoptera; family Crambidae; genus Anania; species Anania hortulata. The sequence continues at coordinate 9,080,649 of OY756405.1, read as the reverse complement.
CCGAATCTTCCAGGGCCATTCGGTGTTTCGATTTTGTCCCTGTGTTACGGGGGTGCAGTAGATATAATTGGTTATAGCATAGGTGTCTAGCGTCTGTCATTGGCGTATGATGGAGCTGAAATTTCCCCTCGTGTATTGTTTCTATAGAGTATTGCTTTGCGCCTATTGTTATTATGTTGGCGTTTTGCAATAGAAGGTTTTGATGTTGGTATTGAAAGGCGAGATATATGGCCTTATTACAAAAAAAATAGACTAGGTTTAAACCATGTCTAAAGAATACATTTTGGAATATTGTCCCATCACACATGTCTCGGTTATGTTACCATACTTTTTAATTGGTTGGCTAATCTTTAGGCAGTGTTTAAACCAAGTCTATCTTTTTTGTAGTAAGGCCCTGAATGCTTAAAATATAATGTTTAAAATAAAATAGATAAAACGTTTTATTACCATCGAAATAGAACGCCCAGAACCAGAATTTCCTACAAAGCGGACTGTCAAAAGTGAGGCAAGAATGACATCTTTGTATGCGTAAGTAAGTCGTGTTTACGCTCGATAAAACGCACACAAGTAAAAAAAATGTTGCCTATACATTAAATTTTACCCAAAAGTAGGGGGTTGGAGTATAGGAAACGGGGCGCTATAGGGCGCGACACTTAGAAAAAACTTCACTGATTTTAAATGGAACATTGACATAGCCGAATTTCTGAAGTATGCAGCTAGGACTTATAAAATAGACTAGTCAAAACTTGTCAAGGATCATCTGGGTTAGGTTATGTTAAAACTACTTAAAACAGTTACACATCAAGCGCGAATCCGAGCGAGCGGAGCAAGCGTGCCGCGTTAGCGGCCGGCGAGCGCTAGATTTTAATTCGGGTTCTAAAATTTTAACAAAATCCCCGTATAAAATCTGATCGGATTCGGATCAAAAAAATAATGATGTTTTGGACCCTATAAAAACCACAGATTGCACCCGGGCCCATAATATTTTGACCTCTAAAAATGGTCAAGTGCGAGTTGGTAAAAATTGTCTTACTAAAATTGAAAAAAATATTACAAATCCCAGCTCCATACAAAAAACGATCGAAAATTCGGCTATGTCAATATTCCATATAAAATCTGTTAAATTTATTTTTAAGTGTCGCCCTAGCGCCCCGTTACCTATACTCTGACCCATAAGTAACGTTTTACATTGACCGGACCGAGAATCGAACCCGGGACCTAAATAATCCAAAGTCGTCTCAATCATTTCGATTACAAAATAAAATATAACTTGAGTCGTTTCTCTTTTAAAAACAACAAAATGTGGGAGATATTTTTTCCCCATACAGGCAAAATTTTCATAAAATGTCAAGACTAATTTATTGTGATTAATTTTTATTTTTGATTAATGTTTTACGTAAAAATATAAGTTTTAACGCAATTCTTACACGTGAAATGTAATGTTACAATCTTTTTTGTGTTTTCCTGATGTACTGTGACATCCGTTCACTTCACAAACCGTCATGTTTTTTTAATATTTTGGGAGTTGTTTGTCACGCGACACGATCTTGAGCACTAACAAGCCGAGTAATGAACTAAGCCAATGGCTTAGTTTATATTGCCTCACTTTACGGACGCGGACTTGGCTTCTGGGCGTTCTATTTCGATGTTTATTACTGGATTTCTCAAATCAACTATGTACTAAAAAATCATCGAGCACATATCATATAGAGCAGCAATACAAACTATCTTTCTTCGAAAGACGTTAGTGATTTTTCACTTACTTACATTTAGTATGAAATGACAAGTCGTGTCAACTCTCGCCCATACAAAAACAGTACAAGTATAGCTTAAATTAGTTAAAGTCGATCATTCTTAAGAAGTATGATTTTTTTTAAACTATTGGCTTCCAAACGTTTGAATGAGACTGCTTGTATTGTGTCTCGTTTTGCGTAATTGATAAAAAAAACGACTAAAAAGCAAAAATTTATTTTAACACGTAAGTACCTAATCAGTTACTTTTGGAGACGATGCAACGAAAACATTCTAACTCTGATCAGCTTGTTTAGTGTTTTGAAGTCGGTTTTATTTTTTAAAATTAAATTTACTTATTTCATTTATTTTTAGTGATAAATCCTAATCTTACTGCTAAACACCGATTTCATCCTCTGTTTTTCCATCCTTAAGGGTAATTTTTTTTTCAAATTTTTTAAACGTAGTATCTTTGAAGTATTATTAGGTATTTAATAAAAAACGAAACGAATCATCAGAATCGGTGTACATTTGTCGAAGGTATTGGGTAACAGATACAAGAATCACAAACTAAAACATTATCTGGGTATATATTTTGTTATTTTCTCAAAAACTGCTAAATCAATTACGATAATATTTATATGGGACCACCTCTAAAGTATGATCTACCAAACAAAAAAATAATCATCAAAATCGATTCATATTTCGCGGAGTAAGCGCGTAAAATACATTTTTAAAAAAACATACAGTCGAATCGAGAACCTCCTCCTTTTTTGAAGTTGGTTAAAAATAAAGCTAATCAAAATAAATATCATGTCACTCATGTCACTCGGCGTTTTTTTAAACACTTTCAACCACAGAAAACCAACAATTCAACACTCAAAAACTAACAAAAAGTTTTTTCCCGAGTCCATTGTTAGACCAAGTGTTTACATTTCGGCGTGCAAGCTTGGGATCACAAAACGCATTCGAGTTGTGACATTATTAACAGAAAAATTGCTCCGATGAATTATACGTGGGCGAAAAAAGTTCTTTGTTATTTTTTGCTTTCATTGGCCGGGCAGATGTCTCTCAAAACGTCTGGTTCGATTACCGGTCGTGTCACACCGCGTAAAGCTTTATTTAATATCATGCATGATATTTCATAGGATCGCGGTTTCGTTATTTTTTAGTCTTCATTAATTGCAGGATGCTTCGTCGTTGCAACTGTGGTGTCAAGTGATTTAGATCTGTATGTGGTGATTGAAAAAAGGAATACCTTTTTTCTGTGGTGTAATGAGTATATCTACTAACATTGACTGATCAGGCATGTTTTTAAGAAAAACAAAACACAAATCGTGCATGGTTGGTAAATCAAGTTATGATGATACAATTATATATTATTATAATACGTAAAATAAACCTTAATCTGAACTTTCATCTTAACATAAATATTACAAAGTTAATAGAATTCGATATTCCAAATAGCAATACAAAACGACAATAAAAATGAATTAGCAAATTTATGAACTCTCCAAACTTGATAATAGAACTATTTGTATAGATGACGACAAAAGCTCAATAACACGGAATGATCAAACATCCCGGACTGAAATTTTATAAGCCGTCATCAATAATGTTGGCAGAATAGACTACGTTGCATTATGATGAGCTAGGTCCATCTTGTATGGGTCCAACACAATGGTTTGGGTCCATTGGCTCGCACATGGTCGTTTTTACGACAAAACATTGCAAAATTGGATTAAAAGAGACGGATTGTCGCGAGAATTTGGTCCAGCTTATTTTGAGGGCGGCACAATGGGCAGAGCCATATGTTTGCCGGCTTTAATTAAATTCGGAGAGTGTTTTGACGTTTACAATGTCAAGCAAAGTGTTCCTTGTATTGGAATTTGATTGACACGACTCTCGTAGCCTAAACAAATCGATACTGTATGGCGGACAAAAATATTACATTGTAAAATTTAAATACCTTACGGTGCAAATTAGGGTGCAAGTTTTTTAAAATTTATTTTAGACCTTTAGGTCCTCTGGTTCAAGCTGTGTATAGTCTGTCAATCAGTCACGTCACAGCAAGGTATCGTTTTAAAAAACGAACATAGTTGCGTATTACAGACCATTAGTAGATATACGATTAAGTTTAAAATTATTTCACGTTAAAGCTTAAAACAATATAAATAATAAATTATAACTCAATTTTGACCTAAGTAACCTTCTATAATTCACACCGTATACCAGGGCCGTACTCTCTCAAAGGGCAAAAAGAGTCATCACGTTGGGCAGCAAGTCCTAATAGGTCGATTGGCCCGGTCGATGGTCAACATCACCAAGCACCTAATCACAGAAATCTAAAATACGACCCTGCCTTAACAAAAAAAATATTCAAGTACTTACACTAGGAATATTGTCGTTATTGCACACATTCTCGCTGAGCAGGCGATCCCTGATCTCCCACGCGAAGATTGACGGGCACTCCCTCTTGTAGTCCGCGATCTTGGAGACCACGGGTGTGGTGGCTACCCGCGGCTTCGACCCGCCGATGGCTCGTGGCTTGATAGACCCAGTCTCGTAATATCTGTGTGCAAAGCTAATCTTAGTTTGGATTGCGGAAAGTGGCGAGAGCGCAGTATCATAATCGTTAAAAATATATAGTTTTAAATACTATAAGATACATTTTTATATGTTTGAAACTCATCAAACATGAAGGTTTTATTAGTAGCCATGGAAGATTTCCACTATCCACCTAATGGCTTCATCATCAGATCAGTTGGATGGTATCAAATAATTGTATTGTCATCCAAGTCTCACATACTTGCAGTTTTAAATTAAGACGACATTAGGTTAAAAACGACTTCCAAGATTTGATTACATAGTAACCTTTAGTTATAAATAAAGCTAGAAAAGTGTGTTGAAAATTAGCAAAATTCAGTCTTGAGTAATCCAAGAAAGCAAAGATTCATACCAGGAAGTGTAGACCCATCATTGGCTAGTTGCTAAATTGACCAGGTTATCTCTTCGCACAAAAATATATCTGTACTAATCACAAATTTATTTGATATGCGCCAGACGACACTTAAATTTCGACACATCAGATCCCTTTAAAAGTTTTATATTGTTTTATGTATTTTTCTCGTGTGTCGAATAAACGTTTCTATTTCTATAAATTGTCATGGACTTGAAGTAAGGAACTTAAATCATTGTGTATCGAGGTACCAGAAAATAAACTTTCCTAAATGCGTCTTCCTTCAAACCTAGACAGAAAATGGTAAATTTCTGCTTTCTAGACTGTGGCTGTGACATAGCATACGTACAGACAGACGGACAGATGGACTGAATGAAATTATTACACAAAAAATGGCAGGAATTTATATCATAAAGAGCTTTATTTATTTTAAATGTTTTGCAATTGCATCCTACGTCTTCTTCTTATCTTGGATAATAACACTTGAAAAATAATCGATGGGTTAACTAAAGTCCTAGGTACCTAATTCAGTTGAAAGAGTAAATAGCTAAGAGATGTGGGTGTGATTCCATCCTGAGGCAGTCGAATTTTTTAAAGTTTTTTTTTTTCATTTATTCTTTGCTAAAATGTTTTACTTGCATAAGATCTTATTCATAATTTAATTTAACAAGTGTAATATTATCTTAGCTTTAAATATGTGTAAGTACCTAATTACCGTGATAAACGCAAACTTCATGTACTAAAACAAGCTAGGCATAGTTAGGTACATACTAAAGTTTGTTCAGTAATTCCTATTATTAACTCTACATTATAAATCTATCAGCTCCGCGTAATACTATCAACAAAGTTTTGTATTGTAACCATCCCGGGTACTTCCCGTTCCACTCCTGGAGCATTAGAGCACAATTACAAACATAATCCTCGAATTCATCCCCTTAACTTCAAGTACCTATCCCTACGATCCTATAGGAACGTTACCTTTGCGGATTCCAAGCGAAAATGAGTTTTATTGCGCGAGAAACAAGAGTTAGACGCGCGGTTTGGTAGAGATAAACAAATTCTTACTCGCTGATAGACGAATTGAACTGTTAAAGGAATTTGTACCTTTAACGGCTAGGATAAAGTTTAAAGTTGCATTTTGTGGACAAGCAAGATGTCTGTGCTGATACAGGATGTAACGCGCGAACCTATTGTGATATCGACATGTGTCGATATTTATACCAAATGCGTGGCTGAATGAGAAGGGTTTTAAACGCTTTTCTATGTCATGCGGTAAATGTTTGCAGAAAAAACCATTTATGAGATGAATTTATAGAGAAGAGTGAATATTATCGTAAATTTTTTGCGATCTCTAAATAGGTCAATTACAGATAGTTTAATCATGATTAAACTCCTAGTGGTTAATCGGTACCCTTGACCACAATTCTAGATTCGGCCCTGGTTACCTGGAGCGTCTGTCATCTGAACTCTATAACCCTTAGACAGAGGAACCAGATGATTTGGATCCAAGTACATTGTTTAGGTTTCCTTACGATGTTTGCCCTGATCTCCTAGCCAAGTTGATTTGTACATCATCATCATCATCACCATGTCAGCCCAAAGAGCGCCAAAGAGCACGTTCTCCCGCTTTTTCCATCCAGCACTGCCAGCCATCTTCCTAAGGTTGTCGGTCCATTGAGCGGGGGGCGTCCTACACCACGTTTGCCAAGACGTGGTTCTCCACTTATGAACCCGTTTACTCCACCTTTCATCGGTTCTGCGACAGATGTGGCCGGCCCACTGCCACTTTAGCTTGCTACATTTCGTACATAGATTTCGTTAAGTCGAAATAGCGTGGTGGGAATAAAACTCAACCCACGGATATGATACAAAACTTTGAACACTGATCCTGCTCACTGAGGCTCCTTACCCTGATTAAATTAAGTAGTCAATATTTTCATTGTTATTTCACTGCAGACTGTTTGCATTTTTAAAAAAAATTCAAACTACCTCTGCCGGCGAACTTCGTACCGCCTCTTTATTCATTTTTTTTCAAGCATTTTTCCGATGTTTTAATAGTTATTCTGCTATTCGGGGCGGAGACAAACCAAAGATCATAAAAATTCTTGATTTATAAATGGTGTAGCTAACCCGACTTTGTTTGACCCGAATTCGGTTCCCTTATATGTCTTTCGATTTTAATATTTAAAAACCGTTTACAATTTGTTTTGCAACAACAAAACATGAATGTCAACCCTCAAACAAACACAGTCGAATCGAACGCTGTCATCTGTCGATAGTGTTTGCTCAGGCATTGTCGGGACAGCGCCGAGAGACTGGACTGAATAGGGTTAACATTTGTGAAATCATCAAGCCACGTCCGGAACTTTGGACTGTGTATCAATACATTTTGGTATGGTGTGTAGAAGAGTATTTCTTGGTCGTTCATAGTCGGGGTACATTTGGCCATGAGTGATTGCCATAAGACCTTCCTAACCCTTGGACATGGGAACCAGACCGCTTTTGACCATAGCTACACACAGATTCAGTTATCTGATTGTGTTGGATCCCTTACGCTGTTTATATCCTCACCGCCGAGTACCTACGGGATCCACGTGAGTTCTCTAAAATCAAGAAGTAGACGTGTTGGGCGAATTAAACTCACGATTCTAAGATGTAAAGGGAGACTCCGGCTTAAAATTCGATTAAAGTTAAAAGGGATAAAGGTAAATAAAATAACTTGTTTCCACAATCACACTAATTAGATAGCCCCGAACTAAGCAAAGCTTGTACTATGGCGACTAGATAACGGATAAACATACTTAAATACGTTTATAAACATCTATGACTTGAAACAAATGCTGCTCTTCAAACAAACATTTGGCCCTTGCGGGTTTCGAACCCGCAACCGTTTGGCTTTGTCCAGTGCGTGAACCACTACACCAAATGCCTATAATGGTCGTGAAACGCCTAGAATGATAAATATTTAGTGTTGAGTATTAACAAAGCGCTTTGACCTGTTCAGAGTTGAGTTTATAGTATAATGTAAGTTGAATTCTGAAGTAATATAAAGTAAGAAACAAATTAAGTTTACAACATAAATATTGTATAAATAACGGTTTATAGGATTCAAAAGCACATTCCTTGTAAATGAAACCCGATATTTTCAATAGTAGGGGTGGGGTCTAAAGGACCCGTGGCGTTCGTAATCGCTTCTGCCTCAGGCGGCGGGCGACAGGTTGACGCAGCGCGGGGGCGGTGAATACAGATTAATTGTGAGTTTATTTAAGTTTGGAGGTCAGTGAACTTTGCAAGTAAAGATGTTTTCTTCGTATTTAGACTGGGAATGCGCTGGTTTTAATTTTAGTTTAGGTCTTAGGAGATTCGAAGCGCATTCCCTTCACGATTTGGGCGTAGGTTTCTTACGGATCGTAAGTAATGATAAAAACCGGCCAAGTGCGAGTCGGACTCGCGCACGGAGAGTTCCGTACCATTATCTATAATATTCTGTGAATATTTCAAGCGTCTACCTGTAATAACGAGCAAAAAACGGCAAAAAAATCACGCTTGTTGTATGGAAGCCCCACTTAAATATTTCTTTTATTCTGTTGTTATAGCGGCAACAGAAATACATCATTTGTGAAGATTTCAACGGCCTAGCTATCACGGTTCATGAGATACAGCCTGGTGACAGACAGACAGACAGACAGACGGACAGTGGAGTCTTATTAGTAGGGTCCCGTTTTACCCTTTGGATACGGAACCCTAAAAAGTGTAATAGTGGTAGGTAACGAATAGATCACTGTAAACATGCTGCCAACGATGTGGCGTTTAATAAAAACGTGTGAATAGTAATGACGACACAAAATACTATATATGTAAAACTTAAACGAAACAAAACATGAGCTCTTAAAACAATTTAACTTTAACCTTATTTTGTTTTTTCTGTATAGCACATTTATATGCCTAGATACGTCCACTGCAGGGCACAAACCACACCTCAACTTGTGATTACCCACAGTGATTAAACCTTACCTACTTTCAGATGTAATCAAGCCGCCTTAAGGTCTCTAGGCTTTACGACTTAAGCGATATTATACGGACCAATATAAAACAAGCCTTCCGAAGCACGAAGTTTATGCATAGAGTTTGACATAAAACAACACTGCTTAGATACTGTTTTGTGGTTAGGTTCCAGATCAGCCAAGAAATGTTGCAAACAAACAAATCTGACTAAACCATTAGAAATAGTCTTTTACTAGAAACCAATCGCAAACAAATTGGCCTAATGCACCGCGGGCTACAATGCGATTCAGATGAGGTTGTATTAATAACTGTTCCACCGCTTAGGGAGGTCGGGGTAGATTGTACTATCGATTAGATTTTGTCGATTACCGATTTTGTACAATCACAGTCGGGGACCTAATGTCTAAAAAGTTGTTAGTATGTACCGTGACGAGCAGACATTATTTTAAAAATAAATACTTGAAAATTAAAGTATTTGTTTTGAGGTTATTAAATAGTAAAAACCTTTCTACTTTCAGACCATGGAACTTATGAAGTTTAGTTTTACCAAAACAAATACGATGGACACTTAAAGACAACAATTACAACATACCTATTCATAATAAAGATTTAAATAATTTGAACTAACAAACTTGTCATATTTGTAGAACGTGGTCTATTACTTTAAGATTCCAAATCGAACGTTAAACATTTCGCCCCGGTTCAACACAGTGCGAACTAACACACGATGTTTCTCAGCATCGATTGATAACGTCTACATTCGCCAGTGTTAAAGGCAGTACAGACTCTGCCTACTAGACCATGTAATCGGAACAAGCCGTGGGGCCAAAGATACGGGGGACAAATCAAATGACTACTTATCGAGATTGTTTTTGAAGTGGTTATTTATGTAACAGAGTTATAACATCGATTTAGTGTTGAAGTTGTTATTTCACGCATGGGAGAGTACGAGTGGTTTGATATTGAATCAAGATGAAATTGAGGATTTTAAATTTGGATTGATAACGACTTTTCAGTTTAGTTAAACTTAATATGTACATAATTTTTCATAATTGCAAAACATTCGTCTAAACTGTGGAATATCTATTCTGATCTCTTACAAGACTTGACCTTTGTAATAAAAATGTGCGGATTTATAATGATAGCACTCTAATGTTACGAATGTAGATTGGAATTCTATGCAAAGTAGTCATAATGGAGTAGGTAGTGCATCTTGTCCTCGTTTGTCCCCTTTGTGTAGAAAAAGACAACACTACAATTACCAGTCACACTTATATCTCCTATGTTTATCGAGTGCAACCTTAATAATAACAAAGAACATCACTTGCAAATTCAAAAAGAAATGCATCGCAATTAACAAGCCAACTTATTCCCATACCAACTATAGAACAATACACAAATACTAAAAATTCAATAGTATCCCACTTTGCCCATATCTCCCGATCTTGAAAACGGTTGAAACCAAGAACTTGCGTTGGTTAACAGCAGGAGTCGTCCTTAATTAGGAGTCCTGCCACGCTTGCTCTTTCTCCCCAACCCTTCAAGTAATTGGCGCGATAAGAATGTCAGGGGTGTATGGGAAAATGGGCAACACTTGCAATAGAACTGAGCAGCGTTTTCGGAATAGGTAATTTTCTGGTAGGAGAAATAAAAACGTAAATGCAGGGTTAATGCGAGTGCTATTTAAAGAGTGCTTTTTTAGACTTTGGAGAAACTGCTGATGCTGATCGACAAGTTGATTTTGACAAAGCTGTTGTTGGGTTGATTATCTAATAGTTTTTTAGGGTTTTAAAATCAAAATTATTTTGTAGCTTAAATGTCAATTATCTATCTATCGGGTCTAATTATATATCGGGTTTAAAAAGCTCTATTTAAAGGGTTTTTTGGAAAAACAACCAATGTCAAAGAAAAATCTAAACCGAGATGTTGTTGTCTATGAATAAGTCAAGCCCCTTTCATACGGAATTTTCAGTTTTAAAAAAATGCCCTAGTCGGTAGACAATCCTGGCTTAATTATGTTTGTTCGGTATTTGGAAACAGAACCAAATTCTACGTCAAAGATGACATTGAATTCATAAACGTTTTCTTCTTCTATTGTAAAGTTTGCTAAAACTGACTAGGGTTGTTTTTTCAAAAACGCCCGTTATATTTATGCTTTGACATCATCATTATCATCATCATGTCAGCTTATTTTAGTCCACTGCTAGTCTTAAGCCTTCTAAGAGCGCCAAAGAGCACGATCTTCGCCTTTTTTCATCCCGCCACTGCCAGTTATCTTCCTAAGGTCGTAGGTCCATCAAGAATTTACACCGATAAAGTGTAATTGACTGACTATTTGAGTTTAATATTTTTGTGCAAAGTTAAGTTTCATTTAGACTTTAAATTTGTAAAATCAAATAGAATGTAATATAATTTTCAATAAAGTAACGGTTACTTTTTTATTTATTTATTTATCATTTATATAAAAACATTGCTCACAGCCAAAATCAAGGGTAAACCTCATAACTTCATCCTCTCTAGACCCACTAAAATTGTTTGCCAATGTCTTAACAAGCAAAACATTACGGAATAATAACATGTGCCCAGAGGGCGATGCGAAGGGTTCCGAAGCAAAATTTACTTTCCTATAAGATCTCTTGAACGGGCGTCAAGCAGTCTCGCCCAGTAGGGGCGCCAATTACTACCAAATAAATTGTTTTATTTTCATTTTTATTTAGGGGCGGTCGTGGGACAGCCCTGAAAGGTACACCCTGTATTAAGATCTAGCTCCTTTGATCGACGTCTTTTACATTTTTTTATTGTTCAGATTGACTTTTGACTTATTGTTCCCATTGATTTCTTTTGTTTGGGCACTATGGAATTGAAATGTAAAGTTGTGCCGTTTAGACCAATTAGCATTTTGAAATGGGAAATAAATTGATTGACATATAATTTGAATTTTTTTGAAAACTTGGGATACTAAAATTATTGTGGATATAGTATAATGTATTTAAAGATGTCTCTCTGTTATCTGTGTAGTTGACATAGTACCTACAAGTTCTGCGTAGGTTAATTAATAAAAAACAATTGCTGGAATACTCTTAGTAATGCTGACTTTGAAATATTTCTTATTTCGTATATGTTTTATGAAAAATAACTTTATAACTGTAGTTATATATACTTATAGTTTTTTATATTAGAACAATTTGTTCGCAATACAATTCCAGCGCTTGTCAAGTCACGATTACCGTAAACAATCGAATTGCATTTCAATAAGCGAGGGCGAGGGCCCAAATCCTCCTTGATCTCCCGATAAAATCGCAATCAAACAGCGAAATTATGCCCCTAACACCGCGGTCCCGCTGTCGATTCCCAGCCCGTCACCCGTGGAGCACACGTCGCCAACAAAAACAATCCACTATGGGAATGCAAACTCATTGTATTGATTAAGTCATTGAAATATTCCTTAATTTTGTCCAAGGTGCCCATTGTACGCACCATTGTGCGCCTCAGGCGGTTGTAGTATGGGAACTCCGTCAATTTACCAACGCGTGGCTTCTCTGACCCCGTCTTCGATTCTTTGCACAATGGTTTTGTGTCAAATAATTCGTTTAACATTGGTACTCGATTTAATTGTTATGGGTGCTTAGTGCAGGACATTGTGAGCAAGACTTCGAAGCCGAAGGAAATAGAATAGTCTCCGATTACTGGATAAAATTTTAATATTTCTGCTATTGCTGAAGTGAATGACATTTTATTTTGTTACGCTCTTATTAAGCTACAGACATTTCTAAGTTAGACAATGGGAACAAAAGATATCAAAATAGAATTTTACATTATTATATTAAATACTGTCATTATCTTAAGGTACCTTAATGATGCTTAGGCTTAGGATTACTTGTTATGGTGGAAAATTATATTTAACTGGATTTCTAAGGGATAATGTTAATGCTAAGGGATCATGTTGGATGATACTTGCATTTTACAGGCCGCTGACGTACACTCTCCAGCTGTTGTGTTATCTGTACATCTTTGACCTGCTAAAGTGACCTGTCGAGTATTTTGGACACGTATCTGTTGAATTCCAGCTCCACTATCTTTTTCTTTGTGGCAGGCCGGGAACTGTTATTAATATGCGAGTCTATAACTATATCGCAAGCTTAAGTGACTGACCCGTAGAGTACCTTAGATACGCTTCTATTGGATATATACCTGCTGGATGCAGCTGATGTTACAAACGCCAGCTCCACAATCTTTTGCCACATGAACGCTTGCAAGGATCGTCCATTCGATGTCAACTAGGGATGCGTGTGTTGTATGTTTAAGGTGAGTGTAGCTTGCTTAAAGTTAATGAACTGCTTAGTACCTTGGACACACGTCTGTTAGAGACTTGCAAGTGGATGTCACCAGCTCCAATTCCACAATCTTTTACTGTGTGAAAGCTGCTCCGTTACCCTAGGTGATGCGTGTTGTACTAGTAAGTGGCGAACTCAAGTGACTGACCTGCCGAGTATTAATTGAAGACCTGCTGAAGTTTTCAGGCGGTGTCACCAGTGCCAACTTCACAATCAATTAACGTTGTTCAGTCTTCCTAGACGATGCGTGTTTCGTATGTTAAAGTTGTGTGCATGCATAGACATGTGGGCAACTGTTTATGTCCGAGTGAGTTAACTCCATCATCTTTTGTTTCGTGGAGTTAAGCAGATCTTGGGAATTGTTTATGTGAGTCGCGAGCTATGTCGATTCATCAAGTGACCGAGTACCTTGAATACGCTTTTATTGCAGGGTGCAGTGCCAGTAGCGCCCGTTCGGAGACCAGCAGGATACGGCTGACGTCGCAAGACCTCTTGCAAGGATCGGCCGTTCAGTCTCCCTAGATGATGCGTGAGACATATGTGAGTATGAGTGAGTACTGAGTGCGTCGTGCTCAAGTGACTGACCTGCCGAGTATCTTGGACACGCATCCGTTGGAGACCTGCAGTATGCGGCTGATGTCGCAGGGCCGCGCTCCCGAGTGCGCCAGCTCCACGATTTTCTGCCGCGTGGAGTCCGGCAACGGCCGCCCGTTGACGTAGACCCCCCCGAGCTGGTTGATGCCGCTGTGCCCCGCTGAGGAACAGCCAAAGAGCGCCCCACCGCCCATCGCCGCGCTGTGCATCAGCTCATCTGAAAGAAATGACACTTATAGGAAACAAAACACGAGTACAAAATCTTAGCAATGATATACAACAATCACAATTACAACAATTACAATCGCATAGAGATCTTCAAAAAATTATTGAATAGCGTAAGATTACTAAAGTTACTACTATTACTAAAGTGTTTTTAGTTAAGCATTTATGCATGGATTAAATTTTGTAGGTATTGTGGTATGATCAAATCAATGATGCCTTTTATGAGCACCAAATCTCGATGATGATTTATCGACGATAAAAAAGAAGTTTGGTAACCGCTGTTAAAAATTACGGAATAGTTAAAGATATACTGAAGAAGAAGGAATATGCTTACTGAAATTTGGAAATAATACACAAATAGCATTTCAGTTTACTTGGCTACATAGTTTTTAAAGCTATAAAGTACCTAATAGGCAACGTTATAAAATTTACAAATGTTTTGGGGATAAGCAACCTTTCGAAGACTCCTCAATTTAAATTGCAAAGATTTTTACGTAAATTTATTAAACTTAAATAATAGACGCAAACAAAAACACCCATCTGTCAATATTTTTTAACCAAAACTTTAAAATGAAATTTTTTTGCTAAGTAGACGCTCCTTGAAATCTATTGATGCATTTCTTTAAAACTTTTTACCTTGGAGATAATAATCTGCACACCATAGCTATTAATAGTGAACGCATCTCCCGAAAGACGTATAATACTTAACCCGTTTAAAAAAATAATCCGCTTTGCTAAAATAAAAAGTGGGTTCCCTAAAAAAAGGGTTTCGCGGTGGATTCCAAAGAACCGCAAGCATTGAACTAATCTCTACTGATACGAATACTTTTAGCGACAAAAAACTTTAGGATGTGGTCTTTATCAACGCTTAATATCATTTTAAAATGTGGGTACAGTTCTGAAATGTATGAAAAAGTAGGTGTACTTACATAACATTATTGTTTTTAAGACAAATAAAATATCATATGTTAGGTACATGTTTCTAGCAAATAACCGATTTACATTTTATTTAATTTCAAAAATAAAAAGCTACATTTAGGTGTTTTACATGACACAGTCAAGGTCGCATTTATTACTTGCTACTTAATGAATATGTGCCAAAGTCTTTAGCTAAGACGAAATGCTTTTATAAACTCAACATTTCGTTTGTGACATTAATGAAAAGCCCTTGCCAAATTTGAAGCTTGGAAATTGCTTCTCCCACTTATTTAACATGTAGCCTTTAATCGTACGCAAAATTACAGATGGTTTTAACCGGCAGTTGTGCCCAATTATAACCGTTCGTTTTCACGCCAATAGGCCTCAATAGGCTCGCATTAGATCAGATGCGCTCAACCGTTGGTCCGCCAGATAATTCCTTTTTTTACACACCCCTGCCAAACACGCCTCGCGGTAAAAAGTGAACAATTGGATGCAATTTGTGGGCGAATTTAGGGCAGGGTCTTGATTAAGGCCTTAAAGGGTGGGGGAAGGAGAATTCATTGTTTTGGCCCTTTTTTGCGGTTGTCCGCGAATAATTTTCGTCGAGCGTGCGTTGAATTTGAAGCAAAATTCTTTTGTTTTTAGTTATCTGCCCGCTTGATCGCGATTGGATTATTGTTTTTGACAATACATCGTGAAATACTAGACCTAAATCGTGAATCTTTGATGTCGTGACAAAGAAAAGTTAAACTTACCAAACAGTTTAATAAATACGCCACAGACGTAGGCCAACGAAAGTATGAAATGTCATTTTACTATTATCATTGTTTTGAATCATTGTTTCTTCTATTTGATTATGGGTAAATGTAGAGTAGGTACAAGTAGAGTTTTATTATTAATAAGACTACGCATGGCGAAGGATGGCGCCGACAGATGACAGATCAGATTCAATGACAGATCTGACAGAAGAAAGTGACAATGGATAAAATAAATGACACAGATAGACATACGAGATTAAAACTAGCTTCATTAACACGGATAGTGGGGTAGTTCTATAGTAAAAAAATTTTTTTGCCCGAAAAGATATCGGTGCCGCGGTGGAAATAAATATGTAGCACGTACAGCAGCAATATTTTTGCTGTAACACTTAACGATTATTTGGGCATTTTTGACCTAAAAATGGTCCATGACAAGCGCCAAAGAGACGGCTCGCATGTGTACCTGAAATAAAATAATTTTGTCAGGTCTAGGTAACAAAAAAAATTACATGGTGTCCCAAAAAAAGTGTCAAGTCAGCTTTGCCATTTTTTGTAATTTTCAAATTTATTTTCATATTTTGAATTTTAATAAATTTTGGGATGCAACATTTTAATGACGCAATGGTATCAGATCAGTCAGTTTTTGTGACTGTCTACTTGAAAGGCATATTATTTACCTATCGAAAAAAAAAAACAAGCAACAAGTCAGACTAATAATGTCTTGTGACTTCGTAAGTCAAAGTTTGACAAAACTTACGAAAGAAAAAAAACCAAATGAGAAAACTATAAAAATCGCGAAAGATACATGGTATGATTCGGACCCCAGGGGTGCATTATCTCTACCATTTTCGGGCATTCTGTATAAATATGTCTAAAAATAACATAACTGTCAATTGCTTCGCCAATTAATTAGCAAGCCGTCAATTTGACGGCTTGTCAAGAGGCGGTTTTTCGCGCCAGCCCGTTGTTAATCACACCTCTTGGCGGCGCTGCCGTAACAAGCGGCTGTTAAAAGAACAATGGACAATCGCTGGGGCACACCCACCGACGCCCTGTGTGGGTGGTACAAGTGACAAACTCGCAGCGGATACATGTCTTGGACTGTTTAAATTGCAAGAGCAATTCCTGTTGCATATAGGCGCCCGACAAAACTCGTAAAGTAAATTAAAGAAACTCCTGAAGTAAAGAGTCAACATCCTTGTGGTACGAGGTACCAGACAATAAAATGCACTATCTGGTACCTGATAGTAGCCAGGGAGGCCTCCCAGCACACCAAAACCCCAGCTAGTTTGAAAAGCAAATTTTTTGAGTTTACTTGAACCGGGAATCGAACCTGGCCCCCGATTTAGAACAGTTCGGTAACAAATTGTCGACAGGATAACCACGTGACACTATATGATTTAACATTAGTGTCACGTGGTTCATCGGTTGACAATTAACTGTCGAAGATTTCTGAATCGGGGGCTTGGAACCCGTTGCTATTACGACTATACCTAGGTTTGTATTAGACAAAAATTGAATAATAAACGATAGGATAAAATAATCGAACTGTATCGGAACTCCAAAGATTTACGACACGCATTTGTATTTTCCTACAAATCACTTGTTTACTGAAATATCTCAAGGTATTAAATCTACGTTAGTTAAGGGTAAATTGAGATAAATCAACTCAATCAACGATTTTGAACAAGTATACAAAAATTGGAAAAACATTTAGAACATTATAACAATAAACAAAAAAAAATTATAAACACCCATTTAGATCTCCTTTTTTCAGAAGCCGGTTGTACCTAGGTGGCGTTTCTATTTTCAACCGACCCGTTTTAGGTTGTAACTTGTAAGATTGCACGAAAAATTCAACGATTGCGCTGACGGAGCATTACCAGTCTATTATTACGTCTAGTCTAGTCTACCCGCTGTCGCTAATCGGTTGCGCCAGCCGCAAAGCCACTGTCGCTGCGAGCGCCGCGTGTCGCATGAGGGAGTGTTTTAATTTCAGAGGTGCAATTTATTCGAGCGATTTATTTTTAATCCCCGTTTTTATGGGTGCGACGCTATAAATTTCATGTGTAGTGTGTGTAGTTGTACTTGTGTGTTTGTATTTATAGTTTTGTCGACGTCATTTTGTTCAGTAGACGTAGGTTATAAGTTTTACCCACTGCTTTTTCCACGCATATTTCTATTTTACGAGCTTTTATATTATTAAAACGATTTTAAGGTCTGACTATTTATTGAGAATTTTTATATTGTCTGGAAGAGAGTGATTCTATCGATAGACCACCTAAATTGTACAGCTCTTAATGGTTTTTCCTGTACTTTTGTTTCTTTAATATGGTATGCAATAAAGATCTACATTATCTATGGAGAAGAATTGCAAAACCAATAGGGTGCGTTTTCACCGGCAGAGAAAAGGGAAGAGCTAAGTTTTTATACAAATGACAACCCAAGCAGACTGGAGCGGACTCATCATTATAATCAGCGCACGTCAGTCCACTGCTGAACACAGACCTCTCCTAATGCACGCCACTGATCCCGACCTCAGGTATTCTTTTCCATCCGCTGAGCTGGCAGTGGTGCAGAAAGCTACGGAGGTATCTATATCGTCGCTCCAATATGACGGAAGGCTACGCTTCTCTGCTAGGGCCCTTCGCTGCTGCGGTAGGGTTGGCATTTACATGGAAACACATTTCCTGTTCGGTCCTTACCGTTTTGGTAGAAACGCACCCTTAAATTTACCATGAGAATTGTTATATGTATTTCAATGGAATTGATTAAGAACCGCAGTCATAACAGTAACGTTTCGTATAATGACTGTGTCTGTGGAACTAATATCAGATTAAAGTAATTTTGTTTAGAATGTTACCTACGGTAATAACAAATTAATTTCAAACAAATCGTGTAAAATTTATTACATATGAAATATTACACACAACTTGGCTCCACACGCTACCGCGTGTCTAGATCTGAATATATCCATGATTGATATTACTTTAAAAAAATAACATTGTACCAATAAAAACCCTAAAAGAAAATCCACAGGAGTTTTAAAAAATTTACATACCAATTTTTTTACTTAAATGTTACATTTATAATTTGATACAACATTCATGTACCAGACAACTAGGTCTCGAAGAAAAAAATCAACATCCTTGTGTTACGAGATACCAAAATTTTTGCCAGAGGCATCTCCCAGTACACCCATACCCAAGCCAATTAAGAAAAAAACATTTTTAGTTTGATCCGAGGCAGGAATCGAACCTGGGACCCTTTGCGTTTAAGGTAAATGACCGCATCACTACGCTAATCGGGTCGTACATACATATTGCGTTCAGCACACATAAAAACTTATCTGTAGCTCCCACAGACAAACACTTATACATTAATCAAACATCTAAGTACATAAGGCATCACATAAGGGTGGGGCTGCACACCTGGCGGTGATAGACACCCCGGTACCCCTCGTATTATTATTTTGTATCTGTTTTTGAATTGCTTAAACCTAAAGGGGAGATTTTAATTGTGACAGTAAACGCCATTTTGGATGCGTCGAATCTGGTTTGGGGACTCGATTTAAGGTTATTAAGAGATAGATTTGTTAGAATTGCTTAACCCATAATTAAATTGATCTATTTGGCGGGAATACCGACGCATGTGTCAAGATGGATATGTTTTTTCAGAATTTTTAGTGCATCTTGCTATAGGTATTTTTACTGACTTTAAAAAAGGATGAGGTAGGTACTATGTTTGTCTGTCCCTATTATTTTTTATGTATGTTCAGCCGGCGATTATTTCGTACCACGTTGACCGGTTTTTATTGTTATTTAGTTATTGCATTATTTACTCTATTATATAATCGGATCCATATTTTAATCATACCACAACTAGAATGTAATAAGCAAAAACATAAGTTAACATTTGTAAAAACATATATCTTAGTACTAAAACCAAGTAAGAACTTTCGAAACGAAACAAAATATTTAACGTGAATCTATCAAACAAATTTTTTTAGTTTTTTGAATTAGCCATTTTGAATTTTTATCGAAACAGCGATCTTTATATGTGACGGCGATTCAACATGGCGGCTATATCTATCATATTTTTAAAGTTGGTGTCGATATATCGCTATATCATATCATATCATATCGTGTTTTAGTGCTCATGCTAGGCAGGCTGGATTTATGTTAGAAAATAGGTACATGATTTAACTTTAATTTTATACAAACTACATTTATAAACTAGAAACAAAATAAGGTAGCTAGCATGCATGTTTTCTAAGTGTCTATAAAAAGTCCGATTGCAAAACAAAGAATAGGTATTGTAGCAATTAATTGCAAATACAAATAAATTGCGCAAAATGTATTATAAATTTAAGTAGCTCAGAAAAAAACAGTAATAAAGATATCACCTCAACGTAACGATGAAAAAAATTCGCTCACGCATTTTATAAACTTAAATTACTGAATGAACGTTTTTCATCCCATATTTCACAGTCGCCGGTCCCATTCACTCATTCGATCGGGATAGTTTGTTTCGCAGTGACATAATTTATGGCAAATGTCTACAGCCACGCCCCTATGCGCCAGAAAAAAAACGTTGCCATTCATGAACAATATCGTGTGTGAGTGAACGCGTAGGTAGATGAGCGATCGTGTTTTTGCCGATACTGTTTTGGCTTTAAACAAATAACGTAATTCATCTAAATTATGTTTTTCCGTAAGTTTGAAATTGACTAAGGACTATTTGCCCTGTCTTATCTGGCTGGTAGGCTGACTGGGTGTATTTTCGATATGATATATTTCTTTCGACAAAGAGTCTTAATATTCCCTTATGCCAGGGAATAAAAGTTGATTTTATTTTATTTAAATATTCGGTTTTGGGTCAACATTTCACATAGGATATAAAAAATTTTAGTCTGTAACTCATTCCGTTTGCGAGCTAGAGACCCCTTATGGACGTACGGACAGACTGACAGACAGAAAAACAGAAAATTGACAGAAGTAAGGTTTCTGTTCATCTATTTAGCTTAAAAGTATTAGAAAGTACTGTTAGGTGAGAATTGAAAGTACCTACCATCTTGCAAAGGAAGTTTAAATACAGAAGACTTTGAAAACTAAACGAAAAAAGGTAGTTAATCTCAAAACACAAAACATGATTATTTTTCTAGTCGAAGCTTACAAACAACGATCGACATTGTTTAAAACTTTTTTCAACTTTCGACAAAATAATTGTAGAGCTTTTTAAGCTTTTAAAAAGCACAAGATTGTCATTTTGCAAAGTGTTTAAGTTTACCGTTATTCTTTACTAAACAAACAAGAGTTAATCTTTATTCTTTGACTAATTTTACGGTTAATATTTTACCTTACCTTGACCAAACTAGTATTAATACTTGTACTAGTATCTATTCTGTGGTTATATTTGTATAGATAGATATAAAATATATATTTTAGTGATATACGAGTATAAATATCATATTTTTATACATATTATATTAAAAAATGACAAAACACGCTTTGACATAGACTCAATTCTAATATCATTCTAAAATAACTTTACTACAATATTTATATTACTTTTATAAGACAAAGCAATAACAATTCTACCATTCCACTGAAATAAAAGCTTCATACGTTAATATGGCGCAAAAATCAAGACGCGAGCCGAGCGTAAATCATTAAAATTCCTTCAACGGGGCGACAATGGGAACCATGTTTATCCCTCTCTCACAGCTGTTTTTCCGGTCTATTTGTCTTTATCTGGCGTCTAATATGACACAGTTGCCGCATGCCCAGTTTACTTGGCACGAACGAACATAATTATACATGTATACACGCTTTTCTGTTGCACTGTTTGTCGAGTGAATGGTTCTAGAATGTTTTAAATTGAAACGTTTTGTGAAATGAAGGGATTTCTTTGTGCATCGTGTTTGTAGAATTTAATATTTTGCCGCGTTTATGTCTAGGTGTATTTATATTGTTTGTAGGAATGGAGAATTTTAAAATTGTATGCTTTTCTTAACAAAAATATGCACGTCTAATTTAGAGACAGGCACAAATCCAGGCGTAATCCTATGATAATTTCAACCGCTGGTCTTACAAATAAATAACTTTATTTTGTGTGTATTGTTATTAATATTTTGTTAAAATATTGAACCTCTGAAAAAAATATAACTCATGATACCGAAAATAGTACACGTAAGACCTAATAATACGATACTAAAATAACTACACCGTCGAAAATATTGTAGGTACAGTCGATATTTTATTAACATGCCGAAAAACGTTATTAATTGATAGTAATCTCTACCACGTATTGAACTTGCAAAGTACGTTAGTTTTCCATAACGTAATTTTATTTATTTATTCAGTTAAATAAAATGAATAAAGTTTTATAGCACCAGATTTAAAAAAAAATGGACTTAAGTAATGCCATGTGGAATTCTGGCTAGCAGTAAGACTTATTAAATGGAAATGTCTGGCAAGTCACTAAATATGTATTCGTAGGTAATGAGTGCATTAATATTAATAATAAAAATGAAAACATAAAAAAACATGGTTGCCGTTAATAAAAGCTTCATCATCATCATCATCATTTCAACCATAGGATGCGTCCACTGCTGAACAAAGGCCTCCCCCAATGACTTATAATCGGGGGGGATTGCCGATACTCGCCACGCTTGGCAGGTGGGTTGGCGAGCGCAGTTTTTTATAAGATTTAGCACGAAGACGCTGCTGCCCGTCTCGTGCTACAGAAATTAGTAGCCTCTTACGACGCGCCTCCTGTTGGCGGTGGAGAAGTGTATTCTTTAAGGCCGTCCCGACACGACACAGTAAAAACTTATATTTTGTTTTTTTATTATTATTATTTGTTATCTATATTTATGTAATCACCTTTAAAAATCCTATATTTTAAAAACCCACTCGATAAGTTTGGAAGATTTTTTGTCTTTAGGACGCATATTATTTAGTTGATATACCTATAATTGGCCTTTTTCTTTTTATTGCGACATCATACCCTGGTAACCCGTAAGAACGTAAGGATCATACATCAAAATTGGTTAAGGCGTTTAGTCGTTATGGTGGATAAACTCACGCACATACATGAACTCTAAAAACTTTACACTTCTTTTTGGGGAGTCGTGTAAAAAAAAAGAACTTTTTAGTGATCAAAATCCTTTTGAGACAGCTGTAGATTAGGTATTGTAGGAAGGAGTACGTAGATATGAACTGACAGAACAAGTAGTATGAAACTATGGACCTCTTGCAAACAAAACTCTAAGTACCGGTCGGTTGTAACCCTCTGTTTAACGGGTCAGCGAGTTGCCGACTTAACAACTTTAACTTGACGATGCGATGCGTCTTGATTGTAATCGTGTCGTTTATACCTGAAGCTAAATAGGGCATACTTGAGGCTAAGTTTACAAGGTTTACAAGGTAGACAGATGACCTGGTAAAGGCAGCAGAAAGCCGCTTGATGCAGGCCGCTACCAACCGGCCAATCAGTAAGTCATTGGGGGAGGCGTATGCTCAGCATTGGATGTCCCATGGTTGAAATGATGATGATGATGCTAAGTTTTGCTTTATGAATCACAAAGTACTACGTCTTCTGTGTTCTTTGAAGCTATTTCCTTGTTTGAATGAGTTTGAATGAAAGACTAGTAGTAGGAGGAAGAAGGAGGGGGAGGAGGAGAAAGAAAAAGCTTTAACCAGCCTTGGTGTTGTGGGGTTTAGGATTAACGAGTGTTGAATGAGACGACTGTTTATGTTGAATTATCCACG